>OX438778.1:3021185-4321045 GCA_949316455.1 Acleris holmiana
AGATAGGCAAGCTTGTCATTAATATCACGGCTCGTTTAGATCCCAGCACAAAGCGCACTTTGCTATTGTGATTTGTGGCCCTTTGCAGGGTTACAACATTTCAAGTTAAGACTAAAGTTTACTTACGTTTCCAATGTGTAGCAATAAAGTCGAGCAACATTGCAAAGCTAAACTTAACAGCTGGCTGTCCTTGGACGCTAAATATCGTGGGTAAACGACATACATTGGGTTTGCGCAAAGTTACATTTGCCGGAACAACCGTCGTTATAATCCTAAAAATACGTGAAGTTTGTATGTAAAGAGATTCAGTCTAGATTTAGCCACAAGCATTAATAAGATGGCACTGGGATGACGTAGAGAGAAACATATAAGTACAAGTACTTATTGTAAGCAAATCCACTTAACGGGCGCCGGCAGTCTCACGTCCATTTCATTTTTCATTAGTTAATGTTTATGTCGTTTGTTTGGAATGCCCATCGAATATTAGAAAGATTTGTGTATTATCTAGACTGTAGGTTTTTTGGTGTACAACAGGTGGATTGACCATTTTAGGAGCCCATAGAAATATAAATAATCTCATTTATTCATATGTACCTTAGCAACATTATATCAAAAAATTACTATACTATAAATAAGTACTTTTGAAAATAATAATATATAATAAAATAATAATAATAATAATATAATAATAATAATAATAATAATAATAATAATATTTATTTATTTATTTCATTATTCGTAAATATGTAACAGCTCAGTCCCCTTGTTTGTGCTCTGCGAAAATTGCTAATGGTACACATTAACCTACCATTTCTATATTGTATCTTTTATGTTTACCTACTAACATGGTGGTTGTGTTATGCGAATTGCAAGCTAGAACACTATGCCGTCGGTACCTATTCAATGCTGTTATCTTTTTGTTTGTGTACCCGATGGGAAGCGTGCACCAGTGCATGGAATGCGTCATTTTTGTTTTTATTTATATTCCCCGAGTTCCCCGACGCTTTTGTAAGTATTTACGCTTGGTTGTTGACCTCCTTCAAAATAAGCACCGTGAATATGCAGAATTCATTATTTGTATGCACTGACACAGGATCTCGTAACGAAACACGATTCATGGCTTAATGCAACACGAATTCATATTACTGATTGCAATCATTCCAAGAAATCCAAATTAAAAGTATTATAACAAATCATTGATATGGTGGTGTCATGAGAAGATATGCGAAGACTTTTATTTTTTAGTTGTTGTTACCATGCTGTACTTTTTGTATACCGATTTCGCAACGCAAATTCCAGGTAACACAGACTGTTTTATTTATATGGTGTTTAATTCCTTAAAAAAGAGGGCCCGTAACTATCTTCTTGAAAAAAACAAAGCCAAGACTCCTTTCAAGAGATATTTTGAAAAATATATCCCGTATATTGGGTAAACAAAAAATGTATTAAACGGGTCATTTGAATTTCCCCAGTTTGAAAACCTTTTATTGATCAGGACTGAGATCGATCTCGACTCTTCTTTGAAATGGTAATATTAATAATAGAGATATTTTATTAAAAAGTTAAGATATGCGCCCAGACTCCAAACACCGATTTGAATTATTTGTTCGATTGTTTTGAGATGTAAAAGATTGATGTATAAAAAAGTGTTTCAAAGCCTTAAAATAAATTGGAAAACTGAAATAATGAAGTATAGCGCTACGAAGCGAAACATATTTAATAAATACTAACACCGCGGGGGTAATATCGCGAATTCATTTTGAGCAATAAAAGATTTTTTTATTGCTCAAAATGAATTCTTTCTTTATAAGTACATATTCTTGTTTTAATTTTAGCTGATAGAAATTCTGTGAGTGGGAGTTCATCCTTCTTTATAACATTTGACTTTTTTATTGTGGTGACTAGGATACGTGCGCCGAACATGAAATTCCAGAGAAGGGCGACTAGAAAATAATATCAACTGTTTTATTTCTTTATCTCTCACATTGACTGTCGCGTCGTTACTTTTTAATATTTAAAATGAGTGCCAGTCAGAGGTCTGTCTTGAACAGCATAATCGTTTCTGGTCTTCCTTATTTATTTTTAGGTTGAAAATTGTTTGGTCAAAAATGGTTACTATTGAAGTACCTGAAGGATGCTATTAAATTGTCTTTATCTACCGATATTAAGACTAGAGTTCTTTTGTTTTTAAAGTGTATATTTATTAATAATTGGTTAAAACCAAGTACCTAGTTACCTTTTTTTCTTAAGTAAACAATGCATGCAATCGTACCATCTGTGCTGTGAAATTTGAGGTGGTTAAAGTTCGTTTTATGATCCAAATAAGGCGCAAAAACATATTTTACGGTAAGTTTAGTCAACTAAAACGAATTCTTATCTAACCTCGTCAACATCAAGTCCTACGCGAATGACGCGCATTTTTTACTCCATTTCATCTCTTTAGATTATTGTTATCTTGATACAAATTCTAGTCGTTATTATCATAATAGGTATTACACATGTTGCCTTTAATTAAACCATGACAAAGTTATATCTACAAGCAATGAACTCGAAACATGAGTTTATTTTTCCTTGTATTGTACAATTAGGTACGTTGATTACTAATATTTTCACAGATGTTTATATCGTTAGTATTTTATAGTTAGTAACATTCAATTTTTACAAAAATACAAAGAAAATTACGCAAATGTTATCATAAAAAAATTAGATTCTGTTCAAAAAGTGTAAGTAATACATAAAACTAATTGTTGCAGTTTACCTTTTCCCGTATCCTCAAAAAATAAACAAAAAAAAACTAACTTCACCACAACATATCACTTATTTTCAAAGTGTTTAAAAATAATTACGATTTCTTGCGATTCAATTGGTGAAGTCCACTAACCGGTTTATATGCAAGCGTGCGCTCCCGGTCACTTACCGGCTAACACTGTGAGTGACACGTCAATAAAAATACTATTTCACGATACCGAGTTTAACGATATGATAAAAAAATCTAAAAATCTCAACACAATTTGATAAAGGCTGTCTGTTGCTGCCTGAAAATAAAAGATAATTTGAATGTGCCTTATCAAAACACTCGTTGAATTTTAATAATGGCCGAAGATTTTTCCAAGGTTTTTAGGATTATTTGAAGAGTTTGTTTGTTCATGTGGCGTTAATATCGGCACTGTAATTAATAAATGATGATAACATATTAAGGAGTTGTCAATTTACGATATATTTATGTACTCCTAATGTGAGATTTTGTTTGAAATACCTAGTCACTTTATAGTTACTTCTCTGTATGAAGTAAAGATACCCGATTATTAATACTCGTATGTTTTACTTGAATTCGAAGAATCTGAGTTCTAAACCTTTTAGAAATTAAAACCTAAAATGATAAGACGGACCAAGAGACATGTAAATATTGAAAATGTCGAGTAAATCAGCGCGGTGAAAAGCTAAAACTACGTTAGGTATGTTATTTAAGATTAAATCTATAAATAAGTAAGAGTTAGTGTTTTAGTGTTACTTAACAAGCTCGAGACAGTACCTACTCCACGTGCAGGGCATGCGCATTTCACACACGCGCAATGAGTTAACGAGTTCGGTCCATTCATTGAATATAGTGGACAAATATCTCAATAAACAATTTATATATTATCTGAACGCAAACAGAATGGGAATTAATATTTCCGTCAGCATAGCAGCGGCACGTTCTCTACTTGGTCTGTGAGGGGTACTAACCAACCTAAGCTTATACTTAAAAAGTCATAGTTCAGACCCCCTGCAAAGACACTCCATACAAAATCGACGACAGGAATGATGTCACAGCTGTTATTCTATATTTAAAATAGATGGACCATAAAAAAATATATTATATATTTTGGAGACAAAGAAATATGCACTTCTTTAAGAAATTGCTATGTTTAAGCCAATATTGCGTAATAAAAATATTACGTAAATTAAATGAGGATGCCGAAAAAAATCAATCTAAACCTTAAAAGAAGTTTTAAAAGCTTAACAAGTTTTGGTTCTGTATAAAATCGTAATAAACGGGTCAAAACTTAGTATATTGCGTTTTATATGTTATTTTACAGTTTCTCCTAAACCGTATCAATGAAACTCGATTTTGTTTTTCATCCATGTCCCCTATTATAATATTTTATATTTTTTGTTTAATCAGTGACTTTGTAGATTCACTGCATATTACCGATGTGTAAAAGAGACATTTGTGGCCGATTCACTGAATAAATATTTTGATTTGCTGAATCTTTACTAAAAAAGCTTTTATTTTATTATATAGACTTTTTGGCATAACTATTTTTATTACTTAATGTATGTATAGTACGTGTAACCGAACTTAGTTTGGGTTGAAAACGAATTCTCCCGAAGACGATCACTTGACAGTTCGATTTCGATCCTATCTTGCGCTTTCAAAGTAGCTGGAATTGTTTCCCAAAACGCGATTACGAACGAAGATTGCTTGTATAAAAGTACATGTTCTTTAAATAATTAAAATGCGTTGACTATTAGTAATCGCGGTATAATATTAAAATACAATATTTTAATAGGTAAGTATAACTTGGACTTCTTTGCTCACTCTACCGTTGACAACTGACAACTGTCCTACTGTTGATAATTGTCTTGACTTACACTAAAATATTAGCAGTGTGAAATCGACTGATTTCTGATCGTGAACTTATATTATATAACCGTATTGAAACGTTTTCTTAAATGGTTTCTATGACTCAAATAAAGTCTAGGTCGCAGCTTTTTTGGTTTACGTACGAAGTATCGCTCGATGTAGCGTAGCTCAGTCCTCGAAGTATAGGTATACATATAGTTGCTGTATAAAAATGTTTGCTACTTTTGAACCTTAACAGCGTTGAAATAGTTTAAAAGTGACAAACCTTTTTATTCCGCGGCTGCACTTACGATTTAAATTTGAATACAAGATCAATTTTAACAATTTAGAGAAATAAGCTATCTATGCGATATAAATTATTGATAATTACGAATATGTTTGGGGTATATTCAGCATGAGTTTAGGAAAATAGTTAAATTTAAAACTATTTTAACAAGAAGCGAATGAAATCAAAAGTTGTCAAATTCGTCATGATGAATCGATCGATTAACCAGCCTTCACCTACATCACTAGTTATTTTTTTTCATAAGAATATACATTGTGCGCACCCTGGATGGAAGCTCGTTGGCCATTAACATTATAAACCTTCAAAGGTAAGGTAATAATAAAATATATTAGTTTTCTCACATTAAAACATCAGTGAAAAGGAATAATCAAATAAACAACTATTGTATGAAGAAATATTTATAACGATGTATTGCTTCAATTTATAGATAGGCAAAAAAAAACCTTAACGTGTTGTTCGGAATAAAATTAGCAACATGATCCAAATTTTACCCAAAACCTGTGGCCCGTTTTACGAAGCTACTAATTAAAATTCGAAGTCTCTTTCTAACTCCTTTTGCCAGAAAGAGAGTTCCGCTTGTAATTTGTAACTTGTAGCGTCGTAAAACGGGCCACTGATGCTTTTTACCCAGTAGGGCATGATTTATTGTATACAGAGTTTAATAATTTTAATATGGTTATAGTGAGAGGTAAAACTATCATATGAACGCGTTTAATATAATTGTATTTAGTAGTGTGGTGGATTTTGCTCTGAGTTTTATAAATGATTGTTTTTTGGAGCTAGCAACCATTTAGGCATTGCATAAACTTTGCAACACAAAACGGAAATTAAAAAAAAGTTTGAATTGTAAAAGAAATGCTTGCTTGGTCGCGTTATCCTTGCGAGCGAGCATTCTTTCGTTAAACGGTGATTAGGGTATTGTTTCCTCGTGCGATTATATTTAGGTAATCTCTAGTTAGTATTAAGTAATTTGTGTAGTTATATTCAATCAGATTAAAGGTGGCATTGGTATCGTCTGCTCCATATCGATTCGGCGTATATAACGTACATAGCTAGGTTATAATTAGATTGTCGGCATTTTTCATTTGTGTTAATTTGAAATGGAAAGCATGGATGTCGCGCAAGAAGGAGCCTCGGCCGCAACTACGCCAGTCGTCGAAAATGGTAAGTGTCGCAGGCGGCAAGACCATGCTTGTTTTTTTGCAAAAACGTGTTTCTTTGTCGAACATAAGTACATAGAGTTCTTAATTTTTAGGGCCCGATAAGAGTGTTGCAGCGGAGGAAATGACTTCAAGGGATTACTACTTCGATTCGTATGCCCACTTTGGCATTCACGAAGAAATGTTAAAAGATGAAGTTCGCACTTTGACTTACAGAAACGCTATGTACCACAATAAACATTTATTCAAAGGAAAAGTAAGTTTGTATAGAAAACTCTTGTAACTTGGGCACTTCTAGTATAATTTTCACACAACGATCAAAAACAATTGCTTTGCAAAGTTCTGCACATTGTGTAAGTCACTTATTATTCTAATAATGTTTGCTTTCCTAACCTTAAATATTTGAGCAATCCATTGGATTTTAAAATTTAATTAAATTTTGGTATATGATTACAATGTTTAACACTTAAATGATTGTCTTGTACATGAGCAAACAGTCAAAAGATACTCAAAAGTTCCATACACATATGTAATTACTATGACACTTAGGATTGTCATACCATGATTAGCAGTTAATTGCCTATACTGCCGTGATACCAAAGGTGGCTAACTGCATAACTATAGTAAAAGCATTTTAAATTTAATATGGTTACCAATAGAGTATAGAATGCTTCGAATACTATGTTGTAGTTAGTGGCCTTCCATGGTATACTGGTTGGCACCTAGAGAGTGATCACATCCTGTCTCAACAGCCCTGGTTTATCTATTACAGGTTGTGTTAGATATAGGCTGCGGTACTGGCATTCTCTCCATGTTTGCGGCTAAGGCCGGTGCTGCTAAAGTCATCGCTGTGGAGTGCTCGAACATCGTGGACTATGCTCGCAAGATTGTAGAAGCCAACCGGCTTGATGACATCATTGAGATTGTCAAGGGCAAGGTTAGTGATTGTCAGAATGTAAATACTTTTTATTAGCTTTTATTTAGCCCAGCACATGCTACTGTTGAAAAATACCACACTACTTGAATTTCTACTTTAAAATTATTTGAATAAGATCAAAGCAAAATACCTAGCAGGTATTGCTGATTAACTTTACGTTATTGTATTTTTTGGTCTCTTAATTTACTGAACAAATAATTGGAAGTTTTTTAATTTGGTCAAATCTTTTCAAGTCAATTTTGACGCACTTTCCAAGACAATTTTAAATCTTTCCAAGTCAATTTTGATGCACTTTAACACTTTTGGTACGGGATAAATTTTGATTACAAGAAACTTGCCTCTTAGCTATTAATTAAATTTAAACAATAGCCATTTATATCTGAGAGCGTAGTTTGAAAAGTAACATTTAAAGTATATCTTGATCATTAAATTATCATATTCTTTTTCATTGTGAACAACTTAAAATTTAGCTCATTTCTGTTACAAACTTTATATCAATCAAGGACTTGCAAGAGATACAACTCCTCACTGCCCAATGCCTCTGGAAATTTGCAGTGAACTCTAAACAAAGGGGTGCCACTATGGTTGAAGTGGCACACAAAGTCCATCTCAACTACTCAAATAATAATAATACTAACCTTATGTTGCATAATTTAAAGTAGTGTGACTTCTTTGTGGCATGAATACAATGTACAATACGGTACACGACCAACACACTCAAACAATACTTACACAACACTTGCACTAACTCATTATATTGGCTTTTTACTTTTTATCATCCCAAGTCTTGCACAGAGTAAATAACTAATTTAGTCAAGTAGCAAGTATTTTAGTAAGTAGTCCAAAGAACGGAAATCAATTAGTAATTACATACATTCAATGAAGACTGTTTCTCAGAGGGGTAGGCAGAGACCACTTCTTTCCACCCGCTACGATCATGAGAAAATTTCTTTTGCTTCTTCCGCACTCATACATGCACATCGGTTTTCGGGTACTTAAGATTCTTACCAGTACTTTTTCGACTTGACGGAAAAAATATGCCTAGATAATTAATCATTTGCTCTCCTAAATTTCTTCTAAAATACTTCTATATTCGTAATTAATAATGCAGTCTGTACAAGCCTTCATGGATTTACATTTTTCTCTTTCAACATCAATCTAGTCTACATACATAAATAATGTCACACCTTCATTCCCAGAGTGAGCCTCAGAATAGCAAAAACTCTAAATTTGTTGATGATTCTGTAACCACATTTTGTACAATCAGGCTTAAGATGTTTACCAGTGCTACAAGTAAGCCTAACAGTACTACAAGCCTATTCGTTTCATCTTTGGTTGGCCACCTCTTTTTTTCAAGGCCTCATTATAGCTTCACGTAATCAACTTCATGTATTAATTAATTGATTCTGCTCGTCGTTGCGTTGGTGTACGCACGTGCCCTGGTGCAATCACTTTTGAAGACCTTCGTTATCTGTTCAATACCTAAGTATTTACTAATATTGGTGAAGGCCTATAATAATACTAACCTCTAGGTGGAGAATTGACAAGTAAGTCGTTTGGATTTTAATCATGAGTGACAAAGATCCTCCCGATAAGGGAGGCTCTTTGTCGAATAATTTAAATGTGGGTATGCCTACACAAATTATAGACACGGCAGATTGTTCGCTTCTACCTCTCACCCAAGATTCACAAATGCATAGTGAAACTCAAAATTCAACTAGAAAGCGAACAGTCTTGCCTGATACTGATAATATGACAACATCTTCCAAAAAAATTAATTCTCCTGGAGATTCTATTCAGAATATGTATGTCACTCCCGGATATGACGCGGATGATCTACCTTTGCAATACTCTGATTCAGACAAAGGACCCTTCGTAGTTCACATTAGTAGGTTGGAGCCTGACCAATCTGCTGGTTTAACATTGCGAGTCTTGAAGTTGGCCCAGCTCCTTCATAAAAACCGCACTAAAGGCATACTGGAAGGTTCAATAAAACCTTTAGGGCGTAATAAAATTGCCATTAGCTTCAAATCGGCAAATGAAGCAAATAGTTTCAAGAAATCTGAGTTTTTAGAGAAAAACAAACTGACTGCTTCTATTCCCAGGTATCAAGTTACTCGTATGGGGGTAGTGAAGAACATCCCAACTGATTGGTCATTAGAGGAATTGGTTTCTGGCATTGAGCTTCCTACAAATTTAGGAAGCCTAGTAGGTCATATAATAAAGGCTCGTAGATTATTCAGAAAAGTTCGTAGAGAAAGTCAAGCACCGGAATGGATTCCCTCAAACACAGTTGTTATCACATTCCACTCTCAAACTCTTCCAGAAAAGATATACATATATAACACATCCATCCCTGTCTCAGCATATGAACTTCCTACCATACAATGTAGGAATTGTTGTAAATTTGGTCACATTGCAGCAAAATGTAGGTCTAAACCATGCTGTTATAACTGCTCCCAACAACACACCGGGGACTCCTGCTCAGTACCACAAGACAAAATAAGCTGTGTGTTCTGCTCGGGATCCCACAAAGCAACAGATATAAAGTGTCCTGAGCATAGTCGTCAAAAAGCAATCAAATTAGTAATGTCTGAGGAAAATATAGGTTACCTCGAAGCTGCCCAACGTTTCCGTCCTGTTAGGACCAGTTATGCTGATGTATCTCAGAAACTCTTCACTCCATCCCCAACTCCCTCAGTCCCCCACACTAGACTCGTAGCTCCCTCCCCTAATTACATAGAAGTTTCTTCCCTTCCATCACAGAAGTCTTATAGTAAAACCATATATATTGAAAGAAAACAAGCCCGCCCTCTTGGGAAAATGTATGATACTCAAGTTCACAAGCAAATTGTTAGTGACCCTCAATCGTGCCTTCCTAATGGGTGTGCTTTAAATGATATCCCTCCAACCCCAAATGACAACTTATTGGAACTACTCACTGGTCTGCTAGTGAATATGGTCCTCAAATTCAGTGACTCTCTACCGAACAACGTCTTGACACAGTTGCAATCTATTCTTCCCTTAATTAATAATGGATCAGAATCTCCTTCAGTGGAACATACAGAGTGCTAATAATAAGAAATCAGATTTAATTTATTTGATAAATAAATTTAAACCCGTTGCCTGTGCCATTGCTGAGACATGGTTGAAGCCGGGGTCCAATTTCAGGATCCCTGGTTTTGCATGTTTCCGTGATGACAGGAGTGATGGATATGCAGGCTGTGCTCTTATTATTAATAGTTCTCATGTAAATAATTTGATCCCCATTCCTAACCATAGTCCTGGTATTAATATTGTTGCAGTTAAGTTACTAAATTTTTCAATTATATCTATTTATATTCCTCACCCTAGTTTAGCTTTATTATTAGAGTTAAAATCTATCCTTTCCAATGTAGCAGGTCCCTATATTATTTTAGGGGACTTTAACTGTAAGCATACCTTATGGGGGTGCTCTGTTTGTGATTCAAATTCCTCTGCGTTAATGGATATTCTTGATGATTTTAACCTATGTATTCTAAATGACGGATCTCCTACAAGAAGGGTCTCTCCCCTTCAAAATACTAGTGCACCTGACCTGACACTTGTCTCGTCTATCTTGAGTTCCTCTTTTAATTGGAAAGTTCTAGATCATTCATTTGGAAGCGATCATTTCCCTATCCTTTGCACTGTTCTTAACTCCTCCCCCTCTCCTAAAATTTCCCCTCCTCTTTTAAAGTATAGAATCGCCCAGGCGGACTGGGGTAAATTTTCTGATAATTTGGAAATTGAGATGAGTAACTTGGACGAGCCGGATTGTAACAACTTCCTTGAACTTTACTCAAAATTTGTTAAGATGCTTTTTATCGCTGCTGATTATGCCATCCCTCTTAAAAATACTGCCTGCCGTAAAATTCCGTCGCCTCCCTGGTGGGACTCAGAATGTACCAAGATAATCCATGAGCGAAACCTCGCTGAGTCAATATATTCTGCTAATCTTACTATGGACAACTATATTTCATTTAAGAAGACCCTGGCAAAGTCGAAAAGACTGCTTGCCAAGAAAAAAATTCAAGGATGGTCTAGATTTTGTGAATCACTGTCTCCTCGGTCTCCCGTGTCATTAGTCTGGAAGAGAGTTAAAGCTTTTCGCCGAGGTATTAGTTCTGATGGCATTTCAACACCAAATAATACGGATACATGGCTGCCGGAGTTTATTGACAGATTAGCTCCCCCTTTTGTTCCGGCTGAAGACTTATTTCCTGCTCCAACTGTTAATCCCTTTCCTTCTTTGGATAGTATGGATGAACCTTTCTCCTTCGGCGAGCTATTATGTGCCATAGACCACCTTAAAGATACTTCTCCTGGGATCGACGGTATCCCGTATTCATTCATAATTAATGCATCTCATACTTGTAAGTTATATTTTTTGAAATTGCTAAATCAGATTTTTATTACTGGAATGGTCCCTGTCTCTTGGAAAACCCAAATAGTCATACCTATCCTTAAACCAGGTAAAGATGCTAATGATTCATCATCTTACCGTCCTATAGCGCTCTCTTCAGTCCTGGCAAAAATATTGGAACATCTTATCAAAAACCGGCTCGAATGGATCTTAGAAAACCGAAATATCCTGGCTAAATCTCAATTTGGATTTCGGAGAGGGTTGGGAACCACAGACAGTCTCAGCATATTAACGACTGATATACGGATCGCCTTTAGTAAGAACGAAAATCTAGTAGGGGTATTCCTGGATATAGCTTCTGCATATGATAATGTCAACCTCTCAATACTCAGGCAGAAAATGCACCAGCTGAATATTCCGATGAGATTGTCTAATATCATATGTAACCTATACATGGCTCGTTTTATCTGTGTCCGAACAAATGGCTCTATGCTACCTTCTCGACTTGTATGGAAGGGCCTCCCCCAGGGCTCAGTCCTAAGCCCGTTATTGTACAGCCTGTATACATCTGATTTAGAGTTATCAGTTAGCTGCTTTTGTGATATATTACAGTATGCAGACGATATAGTCCTGTATAGTAGCTCCTCTTCCGTAAATGACTGTTCGTCAAGTTTAAATACAGCTTTGAAATACCTAAATGAATGGCTGGTTCTTCATGGTTTATCGTTATCAGTCCCTAAGTGTACCACTGTTATCTTTTCCCGTAAAAGGAGTGTTCCTCCTGTAACCGTATCTGTGGAAAATCAACATATCTCTACTTTGGATAAAGTTAAATTTCTTGGTATTTTTCTGGACTCGAAATTGAATGGAGCGTATCATCTGAACTACATAGTAAATAAATGCGAAAAGAGTTTGAATGTAATGCGATCTCTGTCTGGGGTTAGATGGGGTAGCCATCCGTTCAGCCAAAAATTATTATATAATGCTATAGTCCGTAGTCATTTTGACTATGGCAGCTTTATTTTAGAGCCTTGCAGCAAGATGGCCCTGGTTAAACTTGACAGAATACAAGCTAGGGGTTTGCGTATTGTTACAGGAGCAATGAAATCTTCCCCAATAAACGCACTGCAAGTGGAGTGTCTAGATCCCCCTCTTATACTTCGCAGACAGTACTTGGCTGATAGATTCTTTTTAAATGTTTCCCAATTCCCTTCCCATCCAATTAATCTAAAATGTAAAGTTCTGTCTAGTCTTTCGGCTTCCTCCAACTACTGGTCCCACAAAGAATTACCTCCTCTTATTAAATCTTTTAATAAATTTAATTCGACTCCTATCTATCGCTTTAGTAAAAATCCTATTTTCTGTTTTGATTATGAAACATTATGATTTCAACCCAACATAGTTTTTGATTTGGGTATACATAAAAATTCTCCACTTGCTAATGCGGAGTTTAATGAGGTTATGGATAGAAAATGGTCTGGATGGATCAGAATTTACACAGATGCCTCTAAGATTAATAAGGAAATTAATGTCGGTTCTGCTGTTTGGATCCCCGATCACCAAATAATCTTAAGTTTTATGTGTCCTACTCTATATTCTGTGTTTACTGGAGAGGCTGTGGCTTTATATGAAGCAATATCTTATATTAAGTCACACCAACTCAATAAATCAATAATTTTATCCGATTCTTTAAGCTGTTTACAGGATTTAGTTAAATTGCCTTTCCACTCTAAAGATAACTTTTATTTAACTTTAAAAATTAAGGAAAAATTAAGAGACTGCCAACTGAATAATCTACAAGTAGTTCTTGCCTGGATTCCCAGTCATAGCGGTATTGTAGGTAATGAAGTAGTGGACCAATGTGCAAAGGATGCTACTCGGATAGGAACCAATTCCTATGACAAATGTTTCAGTCGGGATGTAAGATCCGATGCTCGTCCTCAGCTATTTGAGAATTGGAATAGTCTATGGCACATTTCACAGCGGACCAAAGGTAGACACTATGGTAGTTTACAACCAGACCTTCCTTCTAAACCTTGGTTCTTTAAAAATAAAAATTATAATAAAGTAAACACGTCGACAATAATAAGGCTTCGCCTGGGTCACTTCTGTTCTCCTGTGTTTCTGGCAAAGCTGAGAATTAGAGACAGCTCAATATGTGAGTGTGGAATGGGCGAAGGCACTTTGGAACACATATTTTTGGAATGTCCAAAAATATCTGTTCCTTTATATGATTTATTACCTCGTCATATCAGTCGCCCTATTAATATTAATTTCCTTTTAACACTAGTTTTCACCCCATTTTGTAGTATTCTAGATTCATTTTTAACTAAAAATAACATCAGGTTATGAATAAGTAATTTAATGTTCCTTTAACCCCAATATTTAAGCCCAACTCTTCATTCTTACTATAAGTAACATTTAATTTAGTAGTTAGTTTTGTGCCGTTATGGAGTGGTGGTGTTTGTTTTTGTTTTAGATTGGTTGTGGCTGGTATTTTACCGAACAAGGATAATTCTACCGTACAAGACCAAAGGTCAACTGGCTGTGCTTTATCCAACCTCGACATTGGCGGAATCATCGCATCGTTCGATGGGGCCATATAATCCCAAAAAATTGAATTATTAATTAATTACATACATACATACATACCATCACACCTTCATTCCCAGAGTGGGGTAGGCAGAGCTGCAGAAATACCAACAACTCTAAAAAACTTATTCTGTTACAACATTTAGCAAAATCAGGCTAAGATGTTTACCAGTTTATTTATCAGTGACAGGTTGCAAGCCTATCACCTAACAGTACTACAAGCCATTATTCCCTTAGTCGCCTCTTACGACATCCACAGGAAGACATGGAGTGGTGTGGCACTATTCTAACCCGGCAACCACACAGCATAAATTACTTATTTAATTGTTTCCTAAATTACCCTTTAATAAAATTTTGTTCTAAATACCAATTAGTTTAATTATCATGTTTCATTCATAGGTGGAAGAAGTTGAGTTGCCTGTGGAGAAGGTGGACATTATAATCTCGGAGTGGATGGGTTACTGCCTGTTCTATGAGAGCATGCTGGACACGGTGCTGTATGCCAGGGATAAGTGGCTGCAGCCTGATGGTATGCTGTTCCCAGACAGGTTAGTTAAAGCTTTTTATCAATTTTATTGTATTAGTGTAGCTTATCATAATTGAAGGTTATTAGTGAAGGTTATATCAGGGCAAACTAGGTTAGAGTAAAATTTGAATTGTGATCCAATTTACACCCATAAAATTGTTTTTAGTTTGTCCTTCCATTTGCGAATAATCTTGCGATCGATCCATAGGCCGATGATTCAGGTGTATATTTTTATTCTTGTCTTACCGCTATTGGTTATGGATTTTCATCTTATGGTAAATGGTGATGAAGTCTAGGATGAAGCTTGCTGGTTCCGTAGGAGCCTATGCACTCTTGATTTGAAGATATCTTTTATATCTCTGGAAATACAGATGAAGGAAGCGAATTTCACTCTATATTATATAGGCAATAATAAATAAATTATCCAAAAACTGACGCTCAATGTTGTTGCCACTTGAGAATATATTTTAGTCGCCTTTAGTACCTACACAATGATGACGACCTTTGCTAGTGTTTGTCTAATTAGCCTTTTACTAATTAGACAAACACTACCACAATTGGAATTACTCACGACGATATGTAAAGATGAAGTGTAAGTGCCCAAGTTAAGACTTTATTTGTTCATGGAATTTATTATTATTTCAGAACTCCATTATTAGAAACTAGCCTTTTAAAGCAAGTCCGTCCGTGTTGAAGTCGTTTATCGCTGTTCCCTCAGACACTGTCAAAGTTTTTGAGATAAAAAGTACCCTATGTCCTTTCACATTACAGTAGCACAGTACAGCGGTTTATCAGTGAAAGCGTAAAAAAAAGACTGACAAGGGTTATTTTCACAATTATAATATGGGTATAGATTTGTAATTTTATGTGTTGTGCAGCATAACATGCTTCTTTTAGTCCGTCCAACCCTATTAGTTTAGTTCTAACTTTGGTATATTTACAGATGCACTCTGTTTATCTGCGGCATCGAGGACCGTCAGTACAAGGACGAGAAGATCAACTGGTGGGACGATGTGTACGGTTTCGACATGTCCTCCATCCGCAAGGTGGCCATCTCTGAGCCGCTCGTCGATGTCGTCGACGCCAAACAGGTGGGTCTGACGTGACTGTCTCACTTACTCTGTTGTTATAGAGTAAAACAAAACAAGTAGCAAGTAGTGTTTTGTGGTGGTAGGACCTTTTTCGTTACCACCATCTTGTGCTTTAACCTACCGCCAAAGCAGTGTTCGCATTATTGGGTTCCGGTTAAATTACTAGCATAATAATAGAGGCATTTCAACTTAGGCATCAGGGTTGGTACGCATTTGCAGTCTTCATATTGTAGTCTCATATCTGAGTTACCAACAGGTGGCCGTGTGTATTCTTTCCTTCTTTTTGCAATAAATCGGACAAGATCATGTCGGGCCATATAGGGTTCCGAAACCGTTAAGTAATACAAACATAAAAATCAACAAATAATAGATAATTTTCTATTTAAAGTCATTTGGTGCTGTCTTAGATGATTTTAGTAGGTATATACACTTTAATCATCTGTATCTCAAGAACCAATGTTGTCTACTTTGTTGTGATAGTTTTCCTTTTAAATTCCATATATGAGGGAGACTACATTACGAAGTCAGGACTGATGCAGGTGAGATCTGTAAACGACATCTAGATCAAATGTTATGTTATGTACCACAGTTGCATGAAGACCTCACGTCACACAGATTTGTGGCGGAGGTGTCGTGTCTATGCGAGGGTTTTTGCTTTTCTGCTGTCAAGTTTGTCACTGTGACTTTTATTCAATAAATGAAATGTTTCACACATGTTTATTATAATTTTAATTAGATTAATACATATTTAAGCGCTTTCATTTCAGTTTTTTTTCCGATTTTTAGTGTTTGTAGTTTTGTTAGCACTTTAAAGCTAATATTTCATAAACGAATCCCCCTCGATCGAAAAGTTGTTTTCACAAACCCGCAATATTTTTGAAAGACCAGGGAGGGGAGAACAAGACAATTTTTTTTTTTAAGATTTTATTTTACCACTTGTAGCGTGACTAATATGTATATTCATGCCAAATTACAGCTTTCTATTACTAAGATTCTCTGAGCTAGGCTGCGGACGGACGAACGGACGGACATGACGAAACTATAAGGGTTCCTAGTTTGACTACGGGACCGTAAATAAAGAAGATCTTTTTAACATGAATAAATTGCATTATAGATATACAGACAACATCCAGTTGAACTTATTATTGATCGTGCTTCATTCTATTTTAATCTTTATTTCTTGACAAAAAAAATAGGGATATTATAACTTTGAGGCCCCATGTTGGAAGGGAGTTTAGCTCTGAAAGAGGGGTCATAACTAAGTCTTTGGGGAATTTTACTAATTAAGGTAATAAAAGGAAGATTTATTCGGTTCTAGGTGGTGACGAATTCGTGTCTGCTGAAAGAAATAGATCTGTACACGGTCAAGAAGGAGGATCTCAACTTTGAATCGAAATTCCATCTTCAGGTAAGCCTTCAATTTTATGCACAGCAACTTAGCAGGAGCTGATCCAGGGGGTCATGGGCTCGCCGATTTTAAATTATACATACTATTGTACGTGTGGTTGCCGAGCTTGAACAGTGCCACTCCAATGTCTTCCCGTGGATGTCGTAAGAGGCGACTAAGGGAATAAGGGCTAATTCACTGGTAAGCTTCTTGGCCTGATTGTGCAAAATGTGGTTATAGAATTGGGTTATCCCAAAAAAAAATACCACTAGTTTTTAATTTTTTTTTCGATAAAATAGACTAATTGAAGACACTAATTTCACGGTTTTTGCATTTAAATCAATATATTAATTTATTTTAATTTTTAAAGAAAATGTTTTTATGACGTCACTACAAGCTGGTTTGTTTGAGAAATGCTTTAAAACTATTGAATTCGTTTGAGAGTACGCGTTTCTGTCAGATCACGTAAAATGTCAATGTCAAATCATGTCAATATAGGTAAACTAAAGTATTAATGGTATTGTGAACGTTATATTCTTATACCTAAATCATACTTACATTAGAGCTTTAGCTCCACGTATTTCAGCTACGTTGTGATTGGAGCTGTCTCCCAAGTATGTCAATATCCTGACTAAGTATATCCACTTTGGGTAGATTAGTGGAATCAGCCCTTACAAAGTTTAATAAATGTACAGCGTTGGTCGTCATTATAAGCAAGAATATCGGTATCCAAGATCTGGCGATGGTCAATATGTGTAGCAGGATAGTCAGATTCCGTAGAACTTGAAGCAATGTTGTTAAAATGCAGAAAATCAGAAAACGAGTAGTTATATGTCGCACACCAAACAAACCGAAATTTTATTTTTAGTTTGTTGAGTTTGACAATTTCACCCACAGACTAGCCTACGGGCGGAGGTTCCAAAACGGACTTGTATTTTAATCATACCATTTTTTTAAAGATCTGACCTTGTCATGTTTATATACAGTTAAAAATTGTCTTAATTTTAATAAGCGTTAAAATAAAACAGAAATAAATAAGACAAAATTCGATATACATTATTTATTTATTACTGCATTCCGGACTCATACTACCTATATGCAGTAATATGGTTGATCACAGATTAGACACAACTTACCAATGAAGATCGTGACGTCACTAAATTACAGGTCAAATAATGTCAAATGATAAATTAGAAATAACTATTTAATACTAATTTTGTAAAATAATCTGATAACAGGGAATGGTTCTACAACCCTTTTCCTCGAAATGGTTTTTGAATCACTATACATTACAAAATTATGGGATAACCCAATTATAGAAAAGTCTTTTTGGATTTATGTATGTTTGCATTATTGTATGGTGTGTTGATTTAAAATTTTCTCTACATAATGTTGAAAAGTACAGTTTCAGTTATCTCCGTTGCACAATTTCGTACGAGATCATACATGTATCCGAGCGAGCAAATGTGAACGGCGTATCTTTGGGCAGTATTGTAAGGTCCCGCGTGTCCCAGGTGCGGCGCAACGACTTCATCCAGGCGCTGGTGACGTTCTTCAACGTGGAGTTCACGAAGTCGCACAAGCGGCTCGGGTTCAGCACCGCGCCCGAGGCGCCCTACACGCACTGGAAGCAGACCGTCTTCTACTTCGATGAGTACATGACGGTAAGTCAACGAGAAATATTCATTCTGAAATTCTTGAACATTTGCTCACTCCATGGACAGCTGAATTCACACATTGCCTCTTCAAGCATGAAAAAAGTCATGTGCTTTTTTAATATCGTAAAACGGGGTGAATTTGGACACAACTTAACATGAAGCCATATGCTTACTAATTATAAGACTGAAATAATTTATTTTAAATATTATTTTCATTTAATTTCTTTATTTTAGGATGTTTCCCGTTTTACAGTATCGATCTAATCAGGTTAAACTTGAAGTTTGTCTATAACAATGAAGATCTTACGAGCTTCCCGTCCCATCAAGTAGTAAATTATGTCACGATTCACGAACCCTCTACAAACACTGGCGGCGTTCGCGTACCCCACTTTCAGCAATCCTCGTCCAATTCACGCTTACTTCTCCAGGTGAAGAAACAAGAAGAGATCGCGGGCACGTTCAGCATGCGGCAGAACGCGCGCAACAACCGCGACCTGGACTTCGAGATCGAGATCGACTTCAAGGGCGAGCTCTGCCAGGTGCAGGAGAAGAACCACTACCGCATGCGCTGAGCGCCCCACCCCCGCATGTTTCTGTCGCTAGAGCTGTGCGAACGACTCGCCAATCACAGGCAATACAGTAGGCCATTCTGCCGTTATACCAAAGAAGGAAGCTAACTGTACCGTAATAGAAGCATTTTTAAATTTATATGGGTACCTATACTGCTCTGCTAAGCCAAATAGCAACATCTATACCTACAGAGTGGCTTATTAAGAATCGGTTAGTATGGAAAAGTTTGAAACTGTTAGTAACAAAAAAAACTGCATTCATATATTTAAAAAAAACTTGTACTCGGCATATTTGATCAGATAAGAGGTTGAGAAAGTAGAGACGATATTTTATGTATATAAAAATGAGTCCCTATTTCCCTTGGCGTGAACGGCTGGACCGGTTTCGCCAATTATTTTTGTTTTTTATTGTCAAAAGGTACTTATGAAAAAAAAAAAATATACGTTAGAAATTTGTAGCGAGGCGAAGCCGCTGGCGGGTTGCTATTCTAACAAAGTCGTGTAGTAATCACAACCTCATTACAAGCAGGAGATGATTGAGTCTACTTTGGCAATTAAATCTGCGTTACTGTTTGTTTATTGGATTAAGTTCTCTCCAAACCTATCGACGCGGAATCGGCGTTAGCTGATCAAAAATCTATTTGTCTCGTAATAAAACGCCGTCTCGCCGTGTGGGGAGACCCTTAGGAGGGCAGTATAGAGTACAGAATGCTTCGACTAATACATTGCAAATAGCCGCCTTCTTTGATATTACAGCAGTATCCCTAATGTAACACAATTTAAAAATTTACCGGATTCCACTTTTTATCAGATTTTTGAAAAACCAGATTTTAATACTAGGTTGAATTTTGTCTATGTACATCATTTCTTTTGGTGTTTAACCAAATTTAAACAATACCATGTGGCTCTGTTCAACAGCCAATCAAAACTGTTTTACCAAGCTTTAACGTATCAGGATTCTGCTTCCGTCTGACGACAATATCACGTAGTTCTTAGTTTACATTTAGTTACCTGTGTGGACCTAAAGAAATGAAGTGTATTACTGGTATTTTAAAATTCTGGTAGTTATATCGGGATGAAGCGAATAAAATTTCAGTTTACCTTACTGCCGTGGTCATCGGTCACTGGTCGGTATCTTATGTAATGTTTGCATGTAAGTTATCAATTTAATATTTTTTTAGAACATTCCTTATGCAGATAAATTGGAACGTTGTAAGACAATGACTAAATCTGTTGTTAAGAATGAACTTTTCCATGTATTTGAATCTAGATAACTTAACGGCTGTAATGACAGAAACAAGCCCGTATCATAAGTGTTCTTACGTCGAATTTGTAAAGCATAACTTAACGATTCGATATACTATAAGTATTTTGGAGCCTCCATGCCAAAAACGTTGTGTAGCTGTTAGTGCCGGGGAATAAAAAGAACGAAGCGCGAGGGAGTCTACGTTTATGTACCTGAATTAACTCTTATGACCGTCAATTTAAAGTCTCTTTTGTCTTGAGAGGACAGATTTTCACTTTAAACAGGCTGAAGAAGTCCTTTTACTCTGGGAACTGAAGTGTATACTAAAAGTATCTTTTTCCAATGAGTATGGCCCACGAATCCCTCGCTGCGCTCGTTCTTTCTATTACCGATTACGTAACTCTTCATTTTGAATGTTGTATCTGAACTATGCTTTGGCTCTAGTAGGATTGAATGGTCTATCCAAAAACTTATTACTTACAAAATCTCGGGTGTCTGACGTGTGAGAAAACTGTTGGTCTATATTGAGCATTAAACACAAATCTAATAAACATCTTTGAAAAGTTAAATGGTTTAAGAATTATGGTAACTGTGAATGTGTTTCGTCATCTTACTATTTTAAATTGTGTCAATTGAATGACTAGAATTACAAATGTTTCTAAGAGGATTGTGAAGCTGAAATTTACCATACAAAATGCGATAAAGTTTCTCTCTAACCTTAATCCTTCGAGCGCCCTATGCGCAGTGCGCATAACGTTTTTGCCCTGCATCGCCCATTGACAACCAATTTAATTCCTAGGCCACTTTGAACTAAGTTGACGTTGTCAACCAAATCATAAGTCTTTTACGTTTTGGTTGACAACGTCAGTTTAATATAGTCCTTAGGGGAGGGAAGATGGCCGATGGGGGCCATTTGCAACGTTAAAAGATGGCGGACGTGTGATTTGTTTTAGACTTTAATTTTTGGGTAATTAGGTGTTCAAAGTTCTTTTCTGATAGTGATTTGTACTTTTTATGCCTTTGTGTCGCACAGTGATTGAAGACTTGGACTTATTTCGTGTATCTGGCATCTTTCTTCTCGTTTCAAGTGGACTCGCAGTGGTGCAGAGGTTAAAACTATCTTGACCTCTGTCCTACAAATCACCGTACAACGTTGCCCCCAATCTTCCTAGAGAAGATTGGATTGTGTTTTATTGCTATATTGATTTATAATTATATATACTTACTTGACACTGGCGAAATCACTTCACGTGGAAACGCCATATCCCCGCGGTAGTAGCTGTTCAAGTCGCCGCGGGGGCAAAGAAAGAAGAAGAAGAAGATGGCCGATTGAAAAATGTCCGGCTTTTGATTTTGATTTATTCTGTTTACTGTTTTACTCTACTCACTTGACATTGGCGAAATCACTGCGTACATCGCGGTGGACCGCCATTAATAAAAAAGAAGAAGAAGAATATAGTCCTTAGTGGCCTAGGAATCAAATTGGTTGACTGTACACACCGTGAAGACGACGCAAATGCGCCAATTGTTGGTATTATGTCGAAAAATTGATCCAGGTCGCCCCACGTAGTATACGTGTAAGAGCCCTCTTGTGGCCAATTTACTGAATAAACATTTTGAATTTTAATTTATGTTGTAGGTATTTTGACAAAGCAAATACCTAGGTCTGTAAGTTTTCCTTTTCAAAACTAAAACGTTTATGCCTAGGTTTTGTTTTTTTATAATAACTACAACATAATAAAAAAATCGTGGAAATCGTGGGGGTGAGAAACGTTATCGCCTGGACCTACATTTGTACGGATTTTTTCATAGCTTCACGATTTAAGCGTCGCTTCACAATCCTCGTTCTCGACTGGTCTTAAATCAGACGCCCTTTTCATAGGTGTGTTAAGGGTAAGTGACATGGAAATATATGACCAGAGGGCTTATTGTCTAACGCACTCGCAATCACGATCGTTTTCATTTTGAAAATCGAACGCTCGTCTGCATACAATATGAAAACAATTGCTCCACTTTGAAGCTGGTTGCGATTGCGAGTGCGTTAGACAATAGCCCCTCAGGGCCTCTATTCAACTGCGTTATAACGATATCGTATTTGACGTGTTTCCGTATTGTCAACGTTTTCATAACTCTTATGTCATTTACAATAATGGCGACTGTGACATAAACGATTCTTAAACGTGTCAAACACGATATCGTTTTAACGCACCTGAATAGAGGCCCAGGTCTGGTGTTAAGACATTTTTTATACGATCTGATAGCAATTACCTCACACAGGACGTTGTTTAATGTGAAATAGATGTTTTAAAAATACAAAGCCATGTGTCCAACACGAATTCTTGTACCATCGTCGCTGTATGTATCGTTTAGGTATGCGATCGTCGTGTCCAATTTTCAAGAGCAAATACGCAATTTCTGTCTTTTGTAACTGGATTGAAACTTGAACATTGGACAGGGTGATATTTAATATTTAGATTTGTCATGTGTATACATGAGCGTGAGTGTACGCGGACATCGTATTATTTCTAATTATAGGCGGTTAATTTGTACGATTTAACTGTGATAGTGCAGCAGCCTGTGGTGGCAGCCTATAAATATATTTTGTTGAGATGTTTTCGAACTTAAGTAAATTTGACTCCTGTGACTACATTATTAAAGTTGGATTTTGATAACTAC
Organism: Acleris holmiana; assembly: GCA_949316455.1. Taxonomy (NCBI): domain Eukaryota; kingdom Metazoa; phylum Arthropoda; class Insecta; order Lepidoptera; family Tortricidae; genus Acleris; species Acleris holmiana. The sequence goes on from OX438778.1 coordinate 3,044,325, forward strand.
GCCGGCTGCGTCGGGTTTTCTACTGAGCGTATGGGTGGTACCGACGGTACTATTAAGAATTAGTGGTGCATAAATGAGTAAGCCAATTTGTTGTTTTATTTCACTTTATTTTCTTACAGGACTAAAGTTAAGGCTAAGGCATTAAAAAACTTAAAGCCCCCTTTGCATGTAAACAAGACACTAGTAGGGAATTTACGACATAATTCAAATGTTGAATGTCGAACGATCTATACAGATGTGTTACAACTAAATGGAAGAGGATTAAGCTTTTTACCTACAGCTGTCTATAAAAGCTTTGAAAAAAAATGCAGCACGATAATCTTCGATTTTGACGAAGAAACTTAATTATTCGAAGATAAACGAAGATGGTCGACCTGCTTTATTTTTTGGAGTTTTATTTTCACTTTAACCCATCATGGGCTCTATTATATTCTGTAAATTTATATCTATATTTTTAACTTGGCCGATATTGCCATGAAGTAAAGAAAAGATTGACGAACCTGACGACCTATTTTTAGCTCGAGGTTTTACCGAAAGGAATAGAACCTCTGGTATTCGAAACCATATTGCTTATTTACGATACGATTACCTTTGCCTTCAAGTGTATACAGTGTGTTACCGGCATGAGGGCTTTAAATGTAGGTATCGATTCTACTCCTCAAATGCTACATCTTTTGTTCTACGACTTAGAAAATAACTTAATTTACAGTAAGTTATAGGTGATCAAACTTTCAAACTTTATTAGTAAAATCAGTGAATTAATTTATTTTGTATTAAAAATAAAAAACAAAAATTACCTCATTTTTTAAAGTCGTAGAACAAAAGGAGTTCCATTTGAGGAGTAGAATCGATACCTACATTTAAAGCCCTCATGCCGGTAACACACTATAAGCTGTAACGTTAACAAGCTGACGACGATATTTAAGACTGGTATAGAGGGCCAGTGGTACTTATTAGTTTAATTAAGTTCAAAGAAGCTTAGCTTTAGTGACCGATTAGTTATTTAAATTGGTGCCTTGGACACCGCGTTGTTAAGCTCGTTTGTAAAACAGATATTCGCCGTGTTTTTTACTGTTTTTTTGCCCAGGCTTTGGAAGAGGCCTATTCTTCTAACTTAACAAGTCTTGATATAGAAAAAATACACGTAAAAAGTTCTGGGATAGGGTCAAGATTACTTCAGTAGGTATATAAACATCGCGTAGCGTAAATAATGATCTGAAAACACTATAAAACACTAAACTTATTAAATGTTACAACGATGAGGTTCTATGATTAGGATTATTTAAAAATTAAAGTAATTTTATGGTACCTTAGCTTTGCAATTTCACCAGAGTATTAACTGGGACAAATCGGCCCACTATTTTGCCACTGATTGTACTTTCGCCGTCAAAGATTTTTTTACCTTCCAATGAAATAAGGTTCTTAAATATAAACCTCTGACGCAGACTGTTGCGTGCGTACGCATTCACACCATGATTTTGTAATCTGTGGTTGGCATAATTCAACTTGACTCGTGCCGTTCTTTTTTTTAATTTCTGGACTTGTCGCACGATAGGTATGTCGCCAGAATCGCATTACGAGCAGCGCTCTCACATGATTCAAACATTTTGCCGAGACCTAGGTCTGTTTTTTCTTGTGAATACACGGGTTTCCATTCATAGGCAATATACGGCTCTCACATGCACAAAACACAAGGATAACTTATCCCCAAGTGTGGTTCATTTGATCTAACAATTGTTAAACATAAGTAAGAAAGGGATGCACTGAGCGAACTTCTTATTCATGACAAGAATGCAAACAAAGCTCCGGCCGCTTTATGGTAAGGGTGATCTGAGGCGTATACATTAGTATTCTCAAGACTACAGTCTCAAGCCAACCCTACCTGAGGGCAAATAGAATGCCTAATTCCCCACGCCGGAACATAACAATGCATGAGGGGGTTTCAACGACGCGGTGGTAGAGATCCGGACTCGGGCCCTAGAATAGTGCGTTACTATTCGTTTTGTATTTACACCAATCGCGTCACTGGTAGATCACGTGATACGAAAAGTCACGGGATCTACCAGTGATGTGATTGGTTTAAAAACAAATCCACAGAAGGTTCGCACCGAGCTAAGTTAAACTTGTGTCATGTCAGCCGCTGGGAGCTTCAACTCTCTAACTTAAAGTTACTTAAACTATCAGAGCATGGTGTTATCCCAGCAAGGGCACTGGCACGGGGACGACGGGCACGGGCACGGCTCGGTTGACGTCCACGCAGCAGCACGACGAGATCAAGTTGTACTCCTGGCATGAGTTCGAGTAGAGGAACTTGCAGTCCGTCATGCGGCAGCTGAGTGGGGTGACTAGAAAAAAAATGGTGTTTCAGTAAGTAGGCCGCACAGGAACACGTTAACACAACATTGATTGTAGATTTTGTACCAAACTGGTGCAACGACATAATGACAGTGACCGCTAGGATTGTCGAGGTGTATAATATGATTGACTAATATAATTGGCTATTGACTGTATAACATAATAAAATGAAACACTACACTTTTTAGGGTTCCGTAGTCAAACTAGGAACCCTTATAGTTTCGCCATGGCCGTCCGTCCGCAGCCTAGCGCAGAGAGTTTTAGTCCTAGAAAGCTGTAATTTGGCATGAATATATTAGTCACGCCAACAAAGTGGTACAATAAAATATGAGACAAAAGTTTTTTTTAGGGTACCTGCCCTCCTACACCTGTGTGGAGTGTTGTTGGACAGGTCTTTCAAAAATATTGTGGGTTTGTGAAAACATTTTTTCGATATAGGATCCGTTTATGAAATATTAAGCTTTAAAGCGCTAATTTTTGTTAGAGTCGTGTCCTGCAGCTAAAAGTACAAATACTAAAAATCTGAAAAAAATCTTGAATGAAAGCGCATATAACCAATTTAAAAGAAAAATTATCACGACTAAGTAGACATCATTGGTTCTTGAGATACAGGCGATTAAAGAGATTATACCTACTAAAATCATGTAAGACGGCACCAAATGACTTTTAATAGAAAATTTGTTATTAGGTACTTGTATGGTTTTATGTTTGTAGTAGGTACTTAACGGCTTCGGAACCCTACACTGAGCATGGTCCGAGATGCTCTTGCCTGGTTTTACTTAATTAACCTTAGCATTGCACCAAAAATGCAACAAAATCTACGATCACTGTTAATTAGGTATTTGTTGATGATGAGTCTGATGTTTTCTATGTATCAAGTACCTACTTACTAGTAGATTTAACACTGCCGTCTTAATTTTAGCGCAGGCCAAAGAGCAATAAGGTCTAAGTTTGTCAGTATGCCGGTATATGACGCAATCTTTCTATAGAGGGTGCATGCTTTCCATCATTTGTGCGACAATGAGGGAGAAAAAAAGGGCTTTCTCTTGCATAAAAGAATACCTACTTGTTCTAGGAACAACTACTTTGATATGCTCGAGCTACTCTGGACTATCCACGAGACCGTTAAAGACTTTAAAAAAGAACGTAATATCACCTGATTTCCGTCTGTGATATAATGAATCCATTTTGTAGCATTCAAGCCTTGTTTCATACGTGGGGTGTATCTTGTTCTCAATGAAGGCTCAAGGAAGGATAGGTAGAGAAAGCACTTTTGTATCCTCTCTATATTAGTAAGATTACAACTACATACATACATACATAACGTCACGCCTTTATTCCCAGAGCGGGGTAGGCAGAGCAACAGAATACCACCAACTCTAAACTTGTTGATAATTCTGTAACCACATTTTGCATTCAGGCTAAGATGTTTACTAGTGTATTAGTGACAGGTTGCAAGCCCAACGCCTAACAGTACTACAAGCCTTTATTCCCTTAGTCCCCTCTCACGACATCCACGGGAAGACATGGAGTGGCACTATTCTAACCCGGCAACCACACGGGGGAAACTAACAACAAACAATAACAACTAACTTTACTTAAATTATATAAAAGCTTGTAAACTTACATGGAGAACGGTCACAACAGCACGAATCATGGGCTTGTTTGTAAGAACAGTAGCTGTATACCGAGGAATCGCAGAGAGGGCACCCTGGGTGCGCGCCCGGAGGCCCAGGGAGGCCCGGGCGCTGACCTGGATAATGTCCTTGGTTACTCGGGTACTGCTCGGGGTACTGCCCCTGGTAGTGTCCTTGGTTACCCGGATAACCGCTCGGGTAGTTCTGGCCTCCGTAGTTGTAGTTCGGACTGTACTGACCGTAGCCTAGGAAATATTCCGCTATGTCTTTAAAGGTGAAACCTGTTGGTGGTGAGATGAGGTGAGGTGAGATGAGATGAGGTGGCGTGTTATGATGACAGGTTGAATGCTTTTCAGTTAGTTAGTAGAAAGTTTCTAGAAAACGGTATAAGGCTCAATTATTTAAATGAACTGTGGATAATTATTACTAGAGGCCGGAATTATCGTCACTTTTCAATAACGCTAGGGGCTTCCCATTATTTTATCGACTTCCGTAAGCCATAATAATTTATCGCTACAATAAAATACAGATTACAATAATAAGAGAAGAGGTAAGCAACTAAAAAGGTCTTATTACTAAAAATCGATCTCTTTCGCATAACCTTGAGTAAGTAAAATAATATTTAATATTGACTTATGCAATTAAATATAAAAGTTATTTGGAAAGCAATATGTTTCATAATTAATCAATTTTCAAATACGGCTACCAATATCTCAGCCACAGCAGCTTTTTCTGTTTCATAAGTATTCAAAATTTGTGTTAGCACTAAGTTCTTAGGCTATTTATAGAACAAATGATTACTATGTTTTTATTCATATTTCTGGTTAGCAAATAGTTGCTAACAGTCCTCTTTAATGTTAAATATCTCGATATCCACCTAATTGAATCGATAAAAAGGAAGTCACTGTGACAGCTCAAAATGCCACGAAAATTCCGGCCTCTGATTAAATATTACTTGGTCTTATGATCCGAAGGATTAAATACGAAACTGATGCTTAACAGCCCTGTAAGTTCAAATTCGATCAAGATTTTTGGGAGTTAAAGTACTTTTTTATTTTTTTTTATGTTAAGGAGAAGGCACACGAGCACTCAGGCCACCTGATGGTAAGTGAAATCTGAGACCCATAGACTTTTGAATTCTCAAGATTATAATCCTAAGACCTCAAATGCGCTGCCAACCCTGAGGACTAAGATGGAATGCCTCTATGCTAGTAATTTTTTACTTAGCAACCTTATGGCTGAATACAGAACTTTGGTTGTATAAGTTTAGTGGTTGCAACATAGGTAGTATTGATCATTTGAAAGTTTATCGTCTGTCTCCAAAAAGCACCCAAGGAAAACAGCATTAGAATGACCATAATAAAGGAAGTCCAGAAACACATCAATAATGAATGTACCAACTGTGTTGCGATGTGATGTTGCGATACATTGTGAAATATAAAAAATATGTACTTAACTTATACTTAATATATATAATATTTTATATCCCTACAATTTTTGAAGCTCACTGACGAAAAATGACAGTGCAGCGATTTAATCTACGAGCAAGCCGACGTTTTGGTTTTGATATCATAACGCCTTTTTTTTATGTTAAGGAGAAGGCACACGAGCACACCAGGCCACCTAATGGTAAGTGGAATCTGAGACCCATACACATTTGAATTCTCAAGACTATAATCCCAAGACCTCAAATGCGTTGCCAACCCTGAGGACTAACATGGAATGCCTCTATGCTAGTAATTTTACCGGTCAAATAAAAATATAGCGGAAAATATATGGACTAGAATTTGAAGTATTGTGAGCCACCTAACACAGATTAAATATTTTTTATTTACCGGGTCAGAACTGGTCAGAACTATTTTTACGACTAACCTATCATAATGTATTATCATTTATCGTTAACGCAAAATTAGGAACAAATAACTGACGTTAATACGAGTACGAGTTATTTAATAAGTTTATATTGAATAGGAATAAGTGAAAAAAAAAAAAGTACAATTATATATTACAATTGTTAATTGTTATCCAGTTTCATTGTTACTTAATTTAAAGATATGATGTTACTCCAATTTGAGCAACTAATGTAATTTGAACCAGCGGTGGAAACTTCTTTGGCCAATGTATTTTCTGTTATGTATTATCTTCATATGTATTATTTTGTGCTGTTTGTTTCCCTTTAATAAATAAATAAATAAATAAATAAATTAACGGAAGGCTCACTTAAATCACCAAGCAACGCATTCTGTAATTGACATAACAATTCCGTGGGTAACTAACCTAACAATAAAACATAGTTAAGATCTAGAACTGCATTAATACCAAAACAAACTGCAGATTAATTCAAATTTGAACTTATCTGAGGAACATCAAAATATCAGTGTCCAAGGATTTCCTCATGTCACACGGAAACTATGATGCGTGAAACAAGCAACAATACAACTTATGTCTTTGTAATAAGGTGCTGGTAATGTGTCACTGATATTGGTTTGCTTGGTAACAATTGTACATGCTAGAATGCTATGCATTTTGACTTTAAAACAAATATTTTTAAGGTACAAAATTGCTATTGTCGGCACTTCCTTTAGCTTTAGTATTTCAGTTAAATATCGGTTTGTCCTCGCTATTGTAATTAGATGACTAATTACTTGAAATATTCGTTAGTTTGTCATAATTAACTTGTTGGTATTTTTTACTCTACTCTTAAGACAATGCAGTAGTTTTTGTTGATTGTATGAATTTACATGTTCTGGTTTTGTGAATGAATGACAAGGAACAAACCCACTTCGTTCAAGGGTAGCTAATATAAAAACTTAACAATTGGTAGTACCTATTTATGAGATAGGGTTCACCGTAAACGTTTATTTCGGGTCTGCCGATCTCTTGTGCATTCACCCCTCCTACGCATGAATGAGCTGGTTTCCTCACGATGACTTAAATATAAATTTCCTACAGGAGAATAATATATTACGGGATGCCTCCAAATATTACCATTTTATTTACTTCTGTACGAGTATGATTTATTACATTACTAGCGACCCGCCCTCGCTTCGCTCCGGATTAAAGTATTATACATATAAACCTTCCTCTTGAATCACTCAATCTATAAAAAAAAACCGCATCAAAATCCGTTGCGTAGTTTTACCTAAAGATTTAAGCATACAAAGGGACAGGGACAGAGAAAGCGACTTTGTTTTATACTATGTAGTGAAGTAATGAAATGAATGAATGAACCGCAGTTAATTGATGTAAAATGAGACTATGATATGACCAATTGGACAAATTAAGGGGGCACCGAGCTTTTTGCGCTCATTAACTTTAGGTATTTTATGCACTCTGTGTATGTGTGCGTATAGCACACCAGCAAGGAGCGAGCTGGAGCTAGGGCTTCCAAAATTACGGAAATGTTAATTACGTAACTGATTACAAACTTTGGTGGTCCAATTACGTAACTACGTAATTACGTAATTTTTAAAATATTTTGGAAATCGAACGTTTTTTTTAAATTACAGTGTATAAGGTGTTAAGGTGTTATTTATGGGTAGCAAAGGACAATGCTGGGGTCCTAGTGAAAAAGGGTATAAGTCTTCTGAAGATCAAGTGAAAAAGGGTTTAAGTCTAGTATACTCTGTTCATGTATATACCCTTTTTTATTACGAGTTAAGTCGACTTGTTCCCTTTTACACTAGGACCCCAGAATGTAGGAAGTGAAAAATTCCATTAAATTAACAAAAGCTAGGCTTAGCTGGAAGCCATACTGCAGCTTAGCTTTCCAGTACTTACATATTTGTAGTGATTCCATACACTTATAATGAAAAATCTCCAATGAGAAACAACTAAAATATGTACACACACAGGCACTCAGCAAAAATACTCTATTGAACAGGTCAGTTCAGATCGTGGATTTCGAGGTGTGATCAGGTGTGAACTGGGGACCTAATAACAGACAAATGACTTAAGTAACAAGACTTTGTTTCATACATCAAAGGATTCATAAAAAGAACACACACATAAAAAGAAGCGGGGACTCCCTCGTGCATCGTGCAGTCGATAATTTAACAAAATTCTACTGTATTACTTACGTGTGAAAGATAATTATTGTACGTACGTTATTCAAGGGCTTCAACTTCAAAGGCTGAAATAAACTGTGGGGAAGTACCAGGCAGGAATTAACTATCTACGCTACTGTCTACGGGGGAATACCCGCTTCGTTTATTCATTTTAAGTGTTGTCTGGGCCGGGTTGTCATGTCATAATATTTAGAATAATGTTGCCAACTTGCAAATAAGTCGCTAATTAGTGATATAATGGATCAACAATTTATTTATACCATGTTATATTTTATTATATAAGAGAATCCTAGACTTACGTAATTACGGATTTTAACCCTTTAATAACGGACTTGTCAGAAGTCTAAAATCTTTGCGTAATTACGTAACTGCGTAAGTACGTAATTACGGAATGGAAGCCCTAATAAGAACGGCTGAGTAGGGCAAAAATCCCAGTCATGGACCCTTTCTTCAAGATATTATTTTTAACTGACTTCAAAGACAAGGAAGTTCTCAGTTTGACCTGTATGTATGTATGTATGTATGTTTGTCCGCGATTATCTCACGTTTGGCTGAACCGTTTTTAATGCGGTTTTCAGAAAAGTATTTGTTTCACATAGGAGAAGGTTTTGGTATTTTAACCGTCTTTAAAAAAAAGGATCTTAGTTTGTACGAATGTTTATCCATGATTATTTCCGCAAAAACTTCAATGTCTGATTCTGATCACTATAAACTATAAAATTTAATTGATGTTTTAAAAAACTAAAAACTTAAAGCTGCTGTATCAATCACATATTTAGAAGTTCCTACTTAATGTTTGTATGTATGCGCACTCTTAAGTGTTTGATGAACATGATCGCCCAAATCGTACATAGATACTTATACCAATCTCTCTTTTTGATCACGAAAAAACCTTATTATTATATTATATTGAAGGACTATTCCTATCTTCCAACCTATCCAACCCAGGTATATGGAAATTTTGCCAAATACTTTTTGATTAAAAAGTACTTATTCAATATGGGATTCTAATTTTGCTAAAGAATCCCATATTGAATACTTTTTAAGACAAGCGGAATATGCAGTCTTTTAATAAGTTTCAATTAACAGCGGCCAGCGTCTGAGATTTCCTAGTAAATTGGGCTCGATATGGATTCTCGGTTGATATCGTACCTACACTGTATGGCGTACAGTATTGAAACCGCAATAAGTGCACATAACTACCATATCTTGATCTCTAACTTAGAACAGCGGTTTCAAGTTGTAGTTCTCGCTATGGTGGTTATGGGGTTCCATTTTATATGTTACATATTATGTCTTTGTTTGTAGCTCTTAATAGTAGATTATACACCGAGGGGATAAAGCACAGTTTTATGTCACGGGCGCGATATTGAATCCTGAACGTAACGAAGGACTCCAGATTTAACTGCCGAGCGCAGCGAGGGTGTTACGAGTTAATTCCCGAGCGAAGCGAGGGAATTAAGAAGAGTCCTGAGCGCAGTGAGGGGTTCAAGCGCGCCCAAGACGAAAACAACTTTATCTCCGAGGAGTGTACTCTACTTTTCTCACCTTTTGCGAGACAATAAAAAAGCGAGTCTACTAAAAACAGCGTTTTATTATAGTAAATTAAAATTAAAAGTGAAAATTGATATTTGAGACATTAGTCCAGTTGTGGAAAGACAATATTTATTTAAAACTTTGCAGTTATCACCAATGTATTTTATTGCAGCGTCTTACAATACTCGCGGCTTTTGTTTAATTTCAAATGTGTTCCATTCAGCTTGCCGAGGCCAGCTCGATTTTAGAAAATGTTCGATTTTCAAATTAGGTTCGACGCGGCGGTGGCGGCGGCGCCGCGCCCGGCCTTCGAGTATTAATTGATCTTTTATTACGAAATTAGACTTTAAGGCCATTGTAATAAGAACTATGAAAAGTGAAAATATTATAACCCAGCGAGTTATAATGAGATTTAGTACAACATTACACCCCGGCTAAAGCCAAGGGCTTTAATGAGTTGGTTTGCGTAAGGTTTGCATGATATGTAATTTGGCATTGTCGAGCAGGTGGTGTGAAAATTTATTTAATCATAAATTGCCTTAAGTCCTGATCGCGTGGTTCTTTTAACAATTCATTAATTCAAAAACAATGCAAAGTAAGACATTTTTTTATATTTACGAACCTTTGACGAGTTTTCCGCAACGAGACGCCGGCGCAGAGTTTAACTACATTGTTTTAGGATGTAATCACACCGATCGATCATCGATCGATGTCATCGGTCGATGGTACAATAAAGTGAGTGTACGTCAATCTACAATTAAATCTAATTTAAGAATTCTGGTTCAGAAAACTGATTTGTGTGCCGTGGGTGTGATTCCCGTTACAAACTGTGTGAGAGCGAACGTTCGCAACCGAGTTTTGAAGTTCATACGTGTTCAAGAATGTAATACATATTAAAAACCGGATATTAATTAGTTGATTGGTGATGGGAAACAAACAGAATTAGTCGCAAAAAAAAAAAAAAAAATTTGGACGCGTGCATTGCCCGGTATCTTAAATAGGTTTCCAAGTCAAGTTGTGGCCAAACTTGAAAATCGAACATGTACCTATACGTGTAAAAACATACTAAAATGATATTTTCTAAAAAAAATATAATAATGTGATAATATTAAACTAATGTAATTATATTAAATAGTTAGAGAATAAATTAAATAACGTAGAACTTGAATATTCTTAACAGCTAAAAAAATCTTTGAAAAAATTGAGATTAGTAGTTAAGATAAACGTTGATGTACTTGTTTTTTGTATAAGAAATAAACAGATTATTTTTCTTTTCTTTTAGGAACCCTTGAAGAGGCATATTATGTTTTGGCGACACGTTCGCCTAGTTGGTAGTGCCTACGAAGCTAGCGGTCCCGCGATCAATCCCGGTAAGGGCAGAAAAATGTGTGATGAGCGCGAGTACGTATTTTGTTCCTGAGTCTTGTATGTTTTCTATGTATTTAAGCATATATTTCTCTATACATACGAGTATAAGTATGTTTATCGTTGTCTTGTACCCATAGTACAAGCCTAGAGCTTAGTTTGGGACTAGGTCAATTTATGTGACACTGTCCCGTGATGTTTATTATTTATTTATTTATGTTTAAGTGGGTGCCTTGGACTTTAATTATTATGTGATACCGTATTAATAGAAAACTGACATCTTGAGATAGGCAGCTTAGTCAAGGTAAGCTAATTTATTAATACGGCCTGTAATATTAAAACATTAGCGGCTAAGACCGTTAATAATTAACTTTATGCGATAATGCTATTTAGTGATTTATTATTAATGTCCGTGCACATAATACCAAAGAAGGCAGCTAACTGCAATGTAGTAGACGAAGCATTCTATGCTCTATCGGTTACCACATAAAATTAAAAATGCTTTGACTATTACTACGCAGTTAGTCGTTTTATTTGGTATCATTGTAGCGTGTTCGATCTGGCTGATATTTAAGATGATGATGTGATGACGGTTCCATCACCAGTGATACGGACTCACCCCTCTCGGAGCCGACTTTATTACGGCTTATCTCATAATTCGACTGATCCTGGGCACCTATACATAAAATACATATATGTATATCTTAGGTAAATAAAATAACACACTAACACAGAACATAAATAGAGAACAACATAAGACAGATGTTTAGATTGAGTGTATAAGGAAATAATCTTTTTTTAATAGCCTTAAAAAAATTACAATCTATAAAATTGTGACCAAAACTAAATTAAATTAATGAACTGTTCTGGGCCTCTATTCAGGTGCGTAAAACGATATCGTGTTTGACACGTTTAAGAATCGTTTATGTCACTGTCGCCACTATTGTAAATGACATAAGAGTTATCAAAACGTTGACAATACGGAAACAGGTCAAAAACCATATCGTTATAACGCAGTTAAATAGAGGCCCAGGACCCCAGCCGTCGATTTTAGAAAGAAGACAATCTGCATTTAAATCGCAGGTACTAATAACCGGAAATCAAACCCAGCAAAGACCTTTTATTTTTTTCCTATATTGGCATGTTTTTTTTGCAAATGGTTACGAAATAAAATCTGCTTTCGGGAAAAACTAATTCGTTTGATTCCCGGTTAGTACTATCAGCAAAACAGCATTTGTGAATCTTGTTACCTTACAATAAAGCCCACAAGTGGTCAGTTAGCATTACAGTTAAAATATTTCCTTTTATGAAATCGAGGCGTCGGTTTCTAACCCTATTTCTTAAAGTTTCCGAATAGACCACCCAGTATAAATAAATATAATGATAGTTAAAGAATCGTGCTCTTGCACATGCAAATTTACAAAAAAACGGTTTATATTAAACACCTCAGTATAAAAATAGAAAATAACGTGACCAACCATTTTATCTGAAGAAGTTTACTCCCGGAATTAAAGGTAATTTAAGCTAGGAATCGCAAATAATATTGATCTAAATAGAATGAATCCTGTGTCGAAATAACCTTCAAAACTCCTAATTTTGTTAACTTAATGTAGTTACGATGCATTGGGCATTTTTTTTTTGAATTAATTATAAATTAAAAATAACCTAACTGCAGTCATAAGGAGTTTGTTATAAAAAATAGAATAACCATTGTCCCGAACCTGGACCGAGTTTTATGAGAAAAACTGGCTCGTACGGGCCCAACGGTTAAGAATGTGTGCAGGTTTCCTTACAATGTTTCCCATCACCGTAAAGCGTGTAAATAAATCCAAATAATTTGTATTATCCCTTTTATAAAAAAACATGTATTGTATTGCGTTTGTGATAATTGGGCGATTTATAAAAACCAAAGTTAGTGTAGTTCTATTTTTGTAGATTGTAACTACAAAAAATATAAACAGTTTTGCGTAGTATAAGTTAATAACATAACAATAAAAAAAGCGCTAAAGGACTCGGATTTCAAAAACACTCAATTCTGTTGTCTGCATGGTCTCTACAACTAAAAAATAAATAAAAAAAACATACCATAGCCAACAGCCATTACAGCAACGAGGACGACACACTGCCTGTACATCACTGTTTAATTGTTTGTCTGTCCGTGCGATTGTCGCGAACTGCGGGCGCGCCTCGTCCGAGTGTTCGATATAATGAAAACAACCCGCGGAGCGTCGAGCGGATTAACCGGTGACGTCGCGAGCACAAGTGTTAGCGGGTTTTAATTAAACATCCACATTCTGTAACGTAACATAACATAATCACTTTTTAAAACTACCGTGCGGTTGGTGCATTAATAATAGTACAAATATAAATGAAACTCGTAAAAACTAATGTTGAAATGAGAGCTCCGAGAAGTATGTGAGGAGTTAGGATGATAGATTGAGTGAGAACCGAGAATGAAAGATGTGACAAAGATCGAAAAGGGTAAGATGTGTTGGTCACTTAGAATGCTGAAACGAATGAAGAGTTACCGAAGAGGTATGGACAGCGAAAATGAGATGTCGGTAGGGGACGCGCATACGTGCGTGATCACATTCGCGATGTACTGAATATGTGGCAAATCAAAAGCATATACAAAATCTGCCTTGCTGTTAAATTTGTACTTAGGTCAGGTAAGAGTATTTACTTCTTATTCAAATAATTTTTTGAGTGACTACATCGTAAGATAATTGTGTACATCAATTGTGAAATTCGTGACATGGGTATACCATTTAACATTTGTTTTTCATCAGCAACATCATCGAATGGCAACATGTAGGTATCTGGCTGTTAGTGGTTTTGCAAGGATTTTACTTATAAGGATATTAAAAAAAAGTACCTTAGTCCTTCTGGAGTAAAATGTCACTTTAGTCTAGGGACTAAATGTCCCTAGGGGGATTAATTGTATCACTTAAGTCCTTTTATACATGGCTATTATAAGTCATTTTAGAGCGTGAGGAGTCAAAACCGTTTTAATAACTTATTATTTGTCTTGGTGTGAGTATATTATGTTTTTTTCACAAAGGCCCTGTCATCCCGGCTCATAGACGCCTCCGGAGATCCCAGAGCTGGTGCTTACCTCTCTCAAAGGATTGGGCTAGCTATCCAGAGAGGTAATGCAGCGAGTGTCATAGGGACCATGCCGCCGGACCTGTTAGAAGGTTGTTCTTTTTATAGTTGTTCTTTAAGTAACTCAGTAAGTTTCGCTTGTTTGTTCACTTAGTTACTCGTATTTAGTTTATTAATTAATGTTTTTGAATTGTTATCATTGTTACAGTATGTTAATTAATATTCCCGTGTTTAACATTATTAAATATTTATTTAATATTGAAACCTGTATCACTTGTGTTCATACGTATACTTAGTACATATATACTGGTTAGTAAGTTCTAGTAATAGAGTCGTGTCCTTAAACTCTCCCATTAAGGTTAGCAATCAACCAGACCAGTTATTATATAACGTTATTTACTTTAATTGACCATATTACTAGGTACCTAAGATTATAAAAATTATAAATAATACCTAGAAGCCCGAGCGCCATTCGGGGTGAAGCCGAGTTTCCCCGAAGACAACTTGACTAATTGATTTCTTGACCTCATAAATCCTTACTCTGTTATTTTTATTAACATCGTTAGGAGCCGAACAGATATACATATAAATTGTGCTAAATTAAACGTATCAAAAAAAATTAATTGAAATGGGAATATCGTCTGTATATAGGAAAAACTCACCAAGTTATTGGTAATTTATACCGGCTGTGGCCTGTAATAGGAGCAATAAGTTGAGGGATCGCTTCCACACCACAAACGTAACAACATTTATTCTACAACTTTTGAAAATAACTTATTGTTTACCAAATATTCATGAATATAGATTTTCCAAGCAAGCAATGTATTGCGAAAACTACGTTTGTAGGCTGACAGCTGATGTCAACTAGACTTTTGGATGGAGTACATTGAAAATGCTATTAAGTTTGTTCGAAAAAATTCCAAATATTAAATTACATATTTTTTTTAAGTTGTAGAACAAATGTTGTTACGTTTATAGAGTATAAAACAATCCCTCAATTTATTGCTCCTATTACAGGCCACACCCGGTATGTACTTAGTGAGTTTTTCCTCTATACAAACGATATAATTATTGCATGACTTTAGGTAACAAGCATATTAAAAATAATTGACATAAGTCAATAAACAATAGGTAGCTATGAAACTTAAAAAAATATGCTTATAATTAATTTAGTAACAACAAGTAAAATTAATTTTAAGAGAAAATGATACACACTCTTAAAAATAAAAGTTGTTGTCAATAGTTAAAGCTTGTGTGCATATAAGTTATGTTTTTTATATGATAGGTCTAAAGCAGTCCTGACACTCCGACGCCGTTTATGCGGGAATGGGCTTAGCCAGAAAATTAGGCCTTAGAAACGTAAACTTTCGGTGTGTCCACAGGAAAGACAGTAACCTAAATCTGTGTATAACCCTTATGTATGTATCTATAATATGTAAACACTTTATTGTACTATAACGTCTATAACAATTACGTTTAAATTACAGAGATAAACATAGTACAAAGTAAATAAATAAATAATCACAGGACAACGTCACACAAATTGACCTAGTCCCAAACTAAGCTCTAGCCTTGTACTATGGGTACTTGACTACAAATAAACTTACTTATATATAGAAATAAATACTTAAATACATAGAAAACAAGACTCAGAAAAAATACTCGTGCTCATCACACAAATATCTGCCCTCACCGGGATATGAACCGCTATGAACCGCTGGCTTCGGAGGCAGAGTCACTTCCAACTCGACCAACGTGTCGTCAAACTTATCCCTTTAAGGGAACTCTTGTAATGTTGTTATCAACATTCAATACAAAGTAAAGAATAAGATTTTGTAAAGCTTTGCAAGAATGAGGGCACAGCTGTTCGAATGTTTTTTTTATGGCATGGATAACGTTTTTTTATTTTTTGCCTGACAAATTTTGATGACTTTCTTGTAATCAAAACGCTGCCCTCCTAAGCTAAAACACAGTATGTCAGATTCAATTGCCAAAGTAGATTCAATCTTCTCTTGTTAGTAATAAGGTTTTGATTGCTACAGGAGACTTATTTGACATACTGCTATTTGGCTTAGCAGGGCAGAACGGTCCATTCGTTATTTGATGTCATGGAAAAGACAAGTGAGCACTCAGGCCACCTGATGGTTAGTGGGATCTGTGACCGATAGGCATTTGAATTCTCAAGACTACAATCCTAAGAGTGCAAATTCGTTGGCATTTTTGAGGTCTAAGATGAAATGCCTCTATGAGTAAAGTAGTATAGTTATGGCTACATGTTTTATTTAATATTATATATGCAAAAGTAACTCTGTCTGTCTGTTACACTTTCACGGCTAACCACTGAACCGATTTCGATGAAATTTGGTATGGAGAAGCTTGAGTCCTGGGAAAGGGCATACGACACATTTTACTCGCGATAGCCGACTTCTACGCAGGTCCCGTGTGGTTGCTGGGTTAGAATAGCGCCACTCCATGTCTTCCCGTGGATGTCGTAAGAGGCAACGAAGGAAATAAGGGCTTGTGGTACTGTTAGGCGATGGGCTTGTAACCTGTCACTAATTTACGCCAATTGTGCAAAATGTGGTTACAGAATTATCAATAAGTCTTTTCAGGTTTGTTGGTATTTCTGTAGCTCTGCCTACCCCACTCTGGGAATTAAGGCGTGATGTTATATGTATGTATAATAAAATTTGGAGCCCTCGGATGTTAAGAATACTGGCTGCATTACCTACTTAGCTCGCTGAATAGCAATAATACGATGACCAATTTAATTACATTCCTAATTATGACCATTAAATTGAAAACAAACACATTATATTGCGAACTCTTCTGTTACTAATTAACCGGGTAATTTTTAATTTATATTTACATGTGCCTCGGATATTGTTAACGTTGATATAAAGTGAAATAGTTTTTATTAATTGAAAATAAGCATAAACTAGCGCCACTCCATGTCTTCCCGTGGATGTCGTAAAAGGCGAATAAGGGAATAAGGGCTTGTAGTACTGTTAGGCGACGGGCTTGCAACTTGTCACTAATACACTAGTAAACTTCTGGGCCTGATTGTGCAAAATACGGTTACAGAATTATCAACAAGCTTTTTTAGAGTTTTTGATATTTCTGTAGCTCTGCCTACCCCACTCTGGAAATGAAGGCGTGATATTATGCACACGTAATAATAAAAAAAACCGCCTTCAAAAACGCCAAAAATAACTTCTTTTAAAATTGTAGGCCCTTACCTAACGCGCTGAAATGTGTTTTGTACGCTCCAACGGGACTTCTTTAACTTGCCGGAAAGCGGCATTGTTTTAAAAATATATGTTTTTGGTTTAGGTTGCATACATTTTAAAAACAAAAAGTCAAAATATCTCGAAATAAGACTAATTTAGCTTTTTCCAAAAGTCCTATGTCACTATCAACAAGTCAAAGATTATTTAGTGGTGGTAGGACCCTGTGCAGGCTCCGTCCGGATAGCTACCACCATCTTATCCAATAACCACCCGCCAAGCAACAGTGTTCGCATTGTTGTGTTCCGGTGTGGGGATAAGTACTAGTTAGCATAGAGGCATTCCATCTTAGTCCTCAGGGTTGGCAACGCATTAAGGTCTTAGGATTATAGTCTTGAGAATTCAAATGTTTATGGGTCTCAGATTCCACTTACCATCAGGTGGCCTGAGTTCTCGTGTGCCTTCTCATTAACATAAAAAAAAATATCCTAACACCATATAGGTAAGTATACCTAACTAAATACCCGTAGTTTGTTTGTGTCGACCGATGCATTTATCTAATTCATATATTATTGGCAAGCAGGCCGTCCTCGAGCAACAACTCGTCTGAATACTAAACTAGGCTTTAGCGCAAAATTCAACAATAAAAAATAAGCCAAGTTCTTTGATAAACAGGTCCGCCACACCAAAAGTTTATCCTTTGCAAGTCAGGTACATGAAATTATTAAACATGCAACTTACAGTGTGTAAAGAAGTGATTAAATTGACAATTCAATCGTTATTAAAAAGTCGAAAATGGTAGGACTTTTTTTACAACACGCGTAGTGCTATTGTCAAATTGTATAGTTTCTCACGTTTAGATGGGGTTTAGTAACGATGACTTGTACGCAATAACAGTATTAGTATGAACCCAAATGTAGTTTAAGTTCATCTGTCCCACTGCATCTTATTTTTAGGCAGAAAGCAACAAGTGCAGTAAAACAAATGGATTATAGGCCACTATGGAACAACTGTGATGCCAGTAAGTCAAATCCTAAAAGTATCTTGGGGTTTGATTAATAACGTCACTTTGACATAGTTCTATAGTAGCCCAGAAATCCATTTGATTGGCTTTACTTACATCAACTTCCATCTATGGGACTGTCTTTGTATGGGCTAGGTGCCAAGGCATGAATAAAAAATATGTAAATATATAGTATATAATAATTATGTTTTGGGTCTCCATTCTACTGGGTAAAAACGATATTGCCTTTGACGTGTATTGTCAAAGTTTTGATAGATCTTATTTACTTGACTGGCAGTAATGGCGGCCGAGTTAAAATCAATACCAATCACGTCAAAGGCAATTTCATTTTAATACTCGTACAGGTAGAAAAGAGGCCCTGTTAGGAAGAGCGCCTTCATTACTTGTATTACATACATACATACACATACATAATGTCACGCCTTCATACCCAGTGTGGGTAGGCAGAGCTACAGAACCATCAACACCTCTAAAAAACTTGTTAGTAATTCTGTAACCACATTTTGCACAATCAGGCTAAGATGTTTATCAGTGTATTAGTGATAGGTCGCAACTAGACCATTGCCAAACAATACTACAAGCCTTTATTCCCTTAGTCGCCTCTTACGACATCCACGGGAAGACATGGAGTGGCACTATTCTAACCCGGCAACCACACGGATAAACCCACCATTCCCATTCTCTGACTAAACGCCAAGATTCTTCAGAACTTGGGTCCTCAGCGTCCGCACTCCCGCGCAGGTCGGATCGAGGCTGCGCGGGCGCAAACTGGTCTGCGATTACGGTACTGCGGTCAGTTACCTTAGACCCTGACACTGTCAATAGTGTCAACAAGCGAAATAGGCAACAATCCTGTATTTGGTTCATCCTCATTTGTCTTTGGTAAACAAGTTAAACTGTAATGTTTTAAGGCCATGTATAGCAAAACATTATTTCAATCATTTTTAGGGTTCCGTACCCAAAGGGTAAAAATAGGAACCTATTGCTTAGACTCCACTGTCCGTCTGTCTGTCTGTCACCGCAGGTTGTATCTTATGAACCGTCATAGCAAGTCAGTTGAAATTTTCACAGATGTGTATTTTTGTTGACTCGCACTTGGCCGTTTTTTTATGACGCAAGACCTGTTATTGTATTGTTGATGCCTTTTACATGTTATTGTATTGTTTTTAATTCGGCTGCCATTACTGTCACGTAAATTAGAGCTATCGTACCGTTGACAAAACGATAACATGTCAAAGGCGATATAGTTTTAAACGAACACAAATGCCACCTGTGGCCCGTTTCACGAAGTTACAAGTTACAAATTACAAGAGGAACTCTCTTTCTAGCAAAAGGAGTTAGAAAGAGACTTCATAAAATGGGCCTCGTATGGTCATTTGGAACTGAGACTCTGAGACCCATAGATCATCTACATATTCTGTAGTTTAGATAAAGTTGGGTTAGGTATGTTTTTCATATAATAATTAAACTAAAACCTTTTCTTTTCTAAGAACCGTTTACGACCAAACTATTTTCGCCAAAATGATAATTCTGCGTAAAGATTTTTATGCCAGATAATATTAATCCCTTTTCTCAACAACTGCGAGGAAATAATATTTTTTGAAGATTAATTATTTATGTAACTATAATTAGTATGAAATAGGCTAACAATATTTTTATTTTGTATGAAAACGGCCTGTCAAAAAAGTATTTTAGTTACTTTTTGACTCTAAATCAGACCAAAAATGATCATATTGCCGAGCAGTGTTGAGATAAAGAAATGGCGATACACAACTTTAATAATTAATCGAGGTCAATTTTTATCCACCTTCTCTTAAGACAACCGTTACAGTTAGTCACTATCTTGATTAACTGAGTAGTTAGTGGTCACTGGCTGTCAGTGAAAGCGGAATTAATTAAATTTGGTTCCAATTAGAGTTGTTAAATAATAGAAAATAAATTAAATAATAATCTTACTAAGGATATATAATATATATTTGTTTGTGCAATGAAGAGTACATACATACATACATACATAATCAGATGAGGATACTAGGATCGTTTAATTGGGTTAGAGTTAGAATCGTAATCTCACGCTAATTCTAAAAGAACGTCAGAGCATGGGAATGTTAAGCTTGCTGCCCTTCATAATTTAGCAGAGTAATACATACTGTATATACAAGTAAAACCAAATACACCTGATTTGCATTACACGGCCAAAATAGGAACAGAGGCAAGTGGCCCAACAATTCCGTGTGGACTGTACGGGTGTCATTTCATCGAAACACGTTTCATCAAATGTATAATTTCATCGAATTTCATTTCCCGTGTGGTTGCCGGGTTAGAATAGTGCCACTCCATGTCTTCCCGTGTATTAACTTTACCATCAATAAACACTTTTGAAAGGGATTCTATCTTTTTAATCATTTACAACACCAAAATACACCTTCGCCCGTACTCCCATTGATTAATCCCCCTTTTTTTTTAGATGCATTCCCGCTCGAATGCCCGCGGTATATCTTTTTACATACCATATGTTTTCTATTTAAAATTTTAAGACTTTTTTTATAAACTATTTATTTATTGTTAACACGTGGAAATCGTAAGAGGCGATTAAGGGAATAAGGGCTCGTAGTACTGTTAGGCGATGGGCTTGCAACCTGTCACTAACACTGGTAAACATCTTAGCCCGACTGCAGAATGTGGATACAGAATTATCAACAAGTTTAGACTTGTTGGTATTCTGTTGCTCTGCCTACCCCATTCTGGGAATAAAGGCGTGACGTTATGTATGTATGTAATTTGAGATTCTGCTTATTGTCTCAGGCCTTGCTAATCCAAATGGCGGCATCTCAGGAAAAAGTCCTGTAGTCTGTCTTACTAGCTCTCTTATGAGAGCAGACGATCGTCTCAACGAGTTTACCAAGACCCAAAAAGCTTTTTAAGACCTCTTTGCATTGAATATCCACTAAAACCCTGGAAAATTTAGTTGTTGAGTACAACTAAATTCCGTGAATAAATAAAATTTCCAGATAATAATTAATTGGATAATTTTCCAATTTTTTATAAATTTATCCGTGTATTTGATTTTTCCGTGTTGTTTTAGTTGTTAGTGTTGTAGCTCAGAAACTTAGTATTAGAACTAAGTGGTAAAGCGAAATCTTGAAAAATGTTTTTTTATGGTAAGTACCATAAAAAAAAGAAAACACCTCTAACTTTTTTTTTACCTCCCCTATCACCTAACGTTGGGACGTATTCTTCTAGTCTACCCCATTGTGAGGGGTGTCGTTGTATAGGTCCTTTAAAAATATGGAATGTTTGCGAAAACAATTTTTCAATTAAGGGATCCGTTTGTGAAGTATCAAGCTTTAAAGTGATAATTTTTGTTAGAGTCAAGTCCCAGGTTCGATTACCGGTATTGGCAAAAACTTTGACGAGTAGTAGGTTGTACCCATATACAATCGGCGTCAAAACTTCCTAATAATCACTTTAGTACTTTATCGCATTTAAACATTTGACAAAACTTTTTGACATTGCTTACGTGACTGTAAAGTGACAAGGTACAAAAGTTCGTATCTACTTTCAACGCTGAATGTACAAACCTAGAGAATGCCTAGAGCTTAGTTTGGGACTAGGTAAAGTGTGAGATGGCCTAATATTTATTTATACTTATATATACGCATAGGGTAAATTAAAATAAACATAAACTAACAATACATTTATTAAATTACTACAACTATAACTTGCGCCGATCTAATAGGTCCCATTTAACAGCTGTCACAGCCATACTAAATATAACCTCAAACATGCCTCAAAGACATAGGGTGTTTTATAACGGCGCGAGCATAACTTAAAATACTGTCAGTGTTTTATTAGAGTTAAAATTGCAACAACGCTAAGATAACGATCTTAAGTCTACTTATCAAGTACGCGTGTAGCTAATAACAATAATCTTACATCTCACATAATCACCACAAACACGGAAGACTTTCGAAATACTGTCAGTATTAACATTACTTATGTTTTTTACATCCGAAATAGAAAGAGAATTAACAAAGGCTGTAGAATAAGTGACCGCTATTTTGCACCCGTTTTTGCCTTTAACGAAGAGAATCTAAAACAATTGTCTCTACTTTAAGTAATTAATAACAAGAATTAGAATATTTGCACAAATATTTCTCAGTATTTGCTATGTTATTAAAGGAAACATGTGCGAATTTGACCGTTTTTATATTCATCATAATAAAATGAACTATAAGGTTTTCTAGGGCTGTGGTATCGATCGCTTATGACGAGCATACGAGTAATATAGCGATAGGTAAATGACGTCACCAAAACAGTTAATAATGAAAACTAGATGGCGTTGTTTTCAAAAAACGCTTTCTAGATGTCATATTAGTCACATATCGGTAAGGTAAAGACACCAGTAGTCGACAAAGAACCAATGTTCGACATTGATTCTTACTCAAAGAAGATAAGAGTTATTCATTTGTTTTGCAACAATCAATTTATAACCCTATGATCTTAGAATTAAAAGCTTCTGTCGATTATTGGTGCATGTCAGCTAAAAGTGTCGAACATTGGTGTTTTTACCTTACCGCAACCCTGGGAAATCGAAGTTTTAACTAAAAAAAAACTCACATTCATAGATTACTATTGTCTAGCTCTACATATAAAAAATAGCGCAGCATCATAAAATTAGGTTTGCGCATTTGAATTAATCGAATGTAACGCACACTTTTGTTACGTACCCATAGTACAAGCCTAGAGCTAAGTTTGAGACGAGGTAACATTGTGTGAGACTGTCCTAAGACATTAAAGTAATTAATTAATTTATTATGTTTTTTCACGGCCACACCACCGCAAAACCGATTTTGATCAAGTTTGATTAAGACACCTTGTATCTCAGGGACATAGGGAGGGATAGGTACAGTCAAAGACTTAAATTTGTGACCCACCTTAGGTCCAAAGTCAATCTGACGTTCCACAGCAATAAGGTTGAGTTTTCTCTAAGTTACAAATGGCTTGGCATCTCTAAGGACATTGACAACTTCAAGCAGTTTTTTTTAAATGGGTCTTTTCGCTCGTGACCGTACCTATTTCATTGTAATGTTTTCATAAAAAATATCATAGATGGGGAAATTAATGAGAAAAAGTTACTTTGAGCAAGTAAAAGAAAAAGTAAAGGTTGGTCGTGTGTCAAGAAACTAGCAAAGAAAAGAGGAATGTCGGGCACTTCAGAGACAGAAGCAATAGCTCTTGAGTTATGAGTTATGACGATGATAATAATTAAGTGGCGCGGGGCTTGAAAACGCTATATATCTACTCTAGTTTAATGTAAGGTTCCAGCTTCATGGCCCTCATTACGTCTCCAGTGACGGAACAGCGACCAGACTGCACGATGGAACGGGGATCCTCTCGCCCGTGGACCAGCTGCTTGAAGTTGGGTTCGGTCAGGGTGAAGGTGGAGTCAGGGTCGTCTTCCGGCTCCCCTTCGTAGACTGTCACGTTGTTCAGGTCTAGAGCTGGAAGAAGAATTATTTGGGTTATGATTTGATGTCTTATGTACACCCGGTTATCCTCGGGTGGTTATTCTGAAGAATCTAAAGTTTATACGGGGACGCGGTTGATATCTTTTGTATTTGAGTCGCGATAGAACTCCAAAACATTAGTTCATTGTTAAAGTTGACTCTTGGAACGCTACAACAATATACCCTACAACATGTACGTCAGTAAAGTGAAGCAAAAAGTGTTCCTAAATATTGACGAAATGTGAAGTTACAGACACGGCGCGGGCGGTGAGTGTAGTTTGTAGCTAACTGCTCATGTTAGAATTTGGCATTACTATTATTTGATGTCATGCTAGCTGAAAGGCGAAGGATAGAGAGGTGCCCTTTTAGTCGGTTTATCTGGTCATGCTTACGCCTAACGGGAATCTTAAAGAAGACTGTCTAAAATTGTACAAATTAGTTCCCTTGATGATGTTCTCAAGATCCGTCATTAGGTCACTTTAGGAGCAGATGGACTATCGTATACTGCCTTCAACGCAATGAGTTGGCTGTCTTATACTCTTTTCTGAGGACTAACGATCTGCCGTCTTCTGCTTTAAGGTAGATTCATGGTTGAGGGGATTGACTTTTGAGAGCGAACGTATCCCCTGTTCTACATGATCCATGATCCATGATCCATCCTGCATGATCTTTGGCTTGATAAACGCTAGCAGTGTCGCTCCGGTAGTAGTTATGATCTTATGTAAGTTGTTGAATTCTGCCAAACTCGGGTAGGTAGCGTGCGAGCCTTAAGGAGGCCTTGCCCCTGGCACGATGCTGGGGACCTATTGAAAAAGGGTACAAGTCGACCTAACTCGTAATAAAAAGGGTGTATACTTAAACGGAGTAGGTATACTAGACTTAGGGTCCTATTAATAAAATGTTATAAAAAAAACGCCTTTGAAAACGCAAACAACATCTTCTTTTAAAATTATAGGCACCTACCTAATAGTAATAGGTTAGTCCAACTGAAGTCGTCTTTTTTGGTGAAAATATTGTGGTCGCCGACTTCAGTTCGACTAACCTATTAAGCAGGTGAGTATAATTTAAAAAAAAACATACAATGGAACGTATAACCTCCTCCTTTTATTGAAGTCTTTTAAAAATGATATTGGCTGACACAAGATACGTCAAAGTAAACGTCAAACCATAGACAACTGTAATTTTTGACGCATGTAGTGTAGAGGCGAGCATTACAGTCGACATCAGTTTAATAAGGCCTTAAACGGCTTAAACTCTTTTCACTTCTTCAGGAGACTTATACCCTTTTTTACTAAAATAGATTGAAAATAGTTGTATGAAACTTACTCCAGCTGTACACGTTGGTTCCCTTGATGATGTTGAAGAGGAACACCCCGCCCAGGGCCTTGGCCTGGTTCTTATCAGCGGCCTCCACCCGCGCCTTAATCCGCGTCACCAGGTCAGCCTTGGTGGCAGTCGCGTTTCCGGACACCTCGCTTTGATTAGCTCCCTGGAATAGAAACAGTGACATCATACGAGAACATTTATTTACAGGGTGACCTGTTTTTAATGCTTTTAAGCGTATTTTTTTGGTTCTGTAATGTTATAAATAGGTAAATGTATACTTTAGGTCTTTGTCTTTTTTACGCCTGTGACGAATTCTGATGGCGGGTGGCAGTGACAAGGTACTTAAATGTCCACCTGTTTAAAATACGTTTGGAAGGAATATTACTGAGTGAAGTAAGTCCCGAGCGTTTTCCGGTATACATTTTAGAAGTAACTTTGCCCTTTAAATATACGGCTTTTAATGAAAAAAGGCAAACTCCCAAATATATTCCTTCAAGTTACTTTAATTTATCTATTTTGTATACAAAATTACTAAAAACGCAGCAAATCCTACTCGAGTCAATTCAAAACAAACTTAGGAATATGAGTTTTCTTTCTCAATTAAAATTTTGGGTAAGTATTTTGTTGCAAGACAAACCTAATGAGTCCTACGTTTAAGTATAGCGGAGATCTTGTCACCACATTCCGACTCCATCATCAGACCAGCTCGATCTTTCTCGATCATTGTATTGTCATCGAAGTTTCATAAGTATACCAAGTTTCAGCTCAATCGGTCCCCGGGCACCCGGGAAGTGGTTCAAATCATCCTTGCAGGAGTTGACCCGAATATACATAGGTATTGCAGGGCCCGTACTTTACATGCCTTTGACGCAAAAATTACTTCACGCTACGTAGAGTATGATCCCAATCAGTACTTCGTCAAAAACATATATGTATACTTACTGATTGTTTGTGTAAATTGTTAAAATCAGAAGTAAATGTGTCCATCGGTATTCTAGATTTTCTGTTTAACAGGGAAGTTGGAAATGTGAGACAAAACTAACAAAACTATGGTTAAAAAAAGTTTTTTTATAAATATCACATTACGTATGAAAACGGAGATAACGTAGGGATTTAAAGCAAGAAGGATGGTGTACCCGAGCTTCAAGTTAGGAGGAATTCTGTTTTCTACTTAAGTGTTAAAATGTGGTAACAATAGGTACCATTTAATTAACATCAAGCCTTTAATCCCAAAGTGGGGCAGGCAGAGCAACACAATTTCCAACATTTTGCATTTAGCTAAGATGTTTACCAGTGTATTAGTGACAGGTTGCAAGCCCATCGCCTAACAGTACTACAAGCCTTTAAATGTATGAATTGACATAAAATACAAAACAAATGTTTCATTAACGTTTTACGTATCTAGTAGGTATGTAGTTATTTATATACGCGTCAATAGATTACTTAACCAATTGGTAAATAAAATTGGTGAAATATTTTGAAGACTAATGGTTAATATTTACAATAAATTTGAAATCATACTCAATGTAGCGAGTACGTCATTTTTGCATCAGCGGCATAAAAAAAAAGTACGGGCCCTGGGCCGGGATACTACACGGTGATAACGATATCGTCTTTGACGTGTTTCCGTATTGTCAACGTTTTGATAACTCCTATATCATTTACAAAAATGGCGACTGTGACATACACGATTCCAAAACACGTCAAAAGCGATATCGTTATTATAAAGGCAGTAGAATGGAGGCCCTGCATATAAACATGGCAAGTAAATGAAACGCTTGTAAAAAAGTCATTGATCTTTGTCTAGCTCCCAATGCTAATTGCCAAAAGCATTTCGCAAATATGCTAATGCAATATTTCAATAGACACTTTGAGTGCCTACTCATAATGTCACAGTAAATATTTGGGCAAACGAAACCTGCCGGCGGCATCTTATTCGGCGAAAGGTCTTCACTTGTTATGTAATTTAGTATTTTCTCTTTGTTCGGCCACGCTTGAAGTACACTGCGTAATATTGAGGTGCGTACCCGCTGACATTAAAGGAAGATATGAATCATCGTATCATCTATTATGTAATAAAGAAAAAAAATCTTTTCGTCGGTCAGCGCATCACATAGGAACAGCTCGATCGATTCGGCAATATAGTTGGAAACGTTACCCAAAACTTGAACGATTTGGGAAAAACTAAAAGTGCTGGGATTTTAATAGGATAACGTTGGTCGTGTCAGCTGGTAATTCGATAAAAACCATTGTTATTTAGTTAGTATTTTAGTAAATACTTAATTATTCCTGGATGTTGATAGTGAAGACGGCTCTAGAAATACGAACTCGACTTTAAGGGGGACATTGAGACTAAGTACCTATAATGTGAACAGACTTTTTGTAAAAATTGGTCTCCCTTACACATTTAGTTTTTCTTAAAAAAACGCGTCGCAATCGGCCTTTCTGTTTAGGAGCTACGATGCCAGAAAAACGGATACATAGATAATTAGGTACAACATCCCTCTTTCTGTGTCAGGGGTAAAACGTATCCGAACTCAACTTTATTGTTAAAGGCGTTAAAGAATGTAGGTAATTTTCAGCATCCTGTTACTTCAACTTTGATAGCGACTATACCCATGTATGTTTCCGTAACGCTATGTGCTAGACGGGCGGATATAGCCAGTATGCGTGATAGATGTCATGTTTTCATGAACTGTTCATACAGGGTGTTTGTTGAGCGCGTGTAGAAATTATGTTATCATTGTGTTGCCATGGATCGTTGGTTAGGTTAGGTTTAGGTTTAGGTATATTCATAAACAACACAATATTCTTAAATTAAAAACAAAACAAGCAAGCATTTAAGTGCATTAAATAAATTCGTTTAAAAATTTCTTAAGTGTCTCGCCCAACAAATGCTCTGGGTAAACTAACATAATGGAATAAAAATGTAAGTTATGTTTTTTATTATTTTACCGGAATTATTTCGTTTCGTTTGTATACTTTGAAATACTTCTCGATAAATACAAAACGGCTTGCTTTAAGGGTGAAATAATGTTTGTTTAAATAAATTAGGTACTTAGGTGACGAAACGGTGGCCTAGTTGGGAGTGACCCTGCCTCCGAAGCCGGCGGTCCTGGGTTCAAATCCCGGTAAGGGCAGATATTTGTGTGATGAGCGAGCGAGCGCGTTCCTGAGTCTTGGATGTTTTCTATGTATTTAAGTATGTATTTCTCTATATAAGTATGTTTAACGTTGTCTAGTACCCATAGTAAAAGCCTAGAGCTTAGTTTGGGACTACGTCAATTTGTGTGAGATTGTCCCCTGATATTTATTATTATTATTATTACAGTACACAAAATCAGGTCAGATTTATATCAATATACTCATCTACTGCTTTACTGTGAGAGATAAGTTTTCCTAATATTATTAATATTTTCATAATATGACCTTTAGTTGACACTCTCTTCTATTTGTAGAGCTAGGCAGGCACTTTACGAAAGTTAACGAAAGCATTAACTCAATAAAATGTTTAGAATTGATGTTAGCCCTCAAGCGCTCAATCGTTAATCTATATTAATAATTACACACACATTTCTTCACATGTCTTAAACTTGACTAGCTCTTGTCATAAAAATAAACAAACGAAACGTTTTAAATCTAAACGCCATAAAGTCACTGGCCGGTTTAAAAAATATAAATTTCAAATTTGGAACTTACCATGTTGTGTGTCAAGTCCCGTTGCCCACAACGTAGTGCCGGAGATTCAAGCTTTCACTCTCAATCATACTTCTCAAATGACCGATGCTGACCAATCATTCAAAACTATACCTTAAAGTTATATGTACAAGGACATAACGGTCAGTTTCAAACGCATTACAAACATAATTACCTTCAATGTCTAATTCAGTTAGTTTAACCGATATTGAACTTTGTGCGTTTGGTCTTAAAGGTGTAGCTGAGCGTTCTTAGGAAAACCATTCAAATAGTTAATGTTTGGTGGGATGAAGAAAGGTTTCGAAATACATGACTTTGTTGCAATAAGTTAGTTCCGTCATTAGTACCTATTCTGCTAATACGTAACGTAAATACGTAGTAGGTTAACCCATTTTTCTTATGCTTCCTTACCCTAATATTAGCAGTAGTGTTCGCATTGATGTGTTTTGGTGTAGGGTGTGGCATATAATCACTCTAAAAAGTTTACAATATGACATTAAGATAGTCTGATTAAGAAACAATTAACATTTTAAACTTTGACGTTTTATACATATATCACGTTACACGCATAATACTAAAAACCTAAACCATACCTAAAGCACCGCCGTAAAACTTATTTTTTTTTAACATACAATGTATTTTATCTATACACACAGCAACTAATCTTACCCCCTTACTTATGAACGTGGAATAAGCTTGGATTAGTTTATGCCATGCTTTGTCCTTATCTGTAATTGTGACATTTGCATCTGACAGAAAGTGACAAAGCATGGCATAAACTATTCCAAGCTTATTTCACGTTCATAAGTAAGGGGGTTAATCATTATAATATAGTAAAACCAGAGTATTATTAGAACTCGGCTGTCGCTCGCTGTCGGATTTTTACTCAAGACTAAATTTAAAAGCCAAAGTATTTATGAGCATTTCTAAAAAAGTTTGTACATTTCATTCACGACTTCAATTTGCAAAAAAAAATGCAGGTTGGTAGAGTGAATGAAGGTGAGCCTAAATAACATAGTCTCCCAAAATGTCCTCATACATTTGTATGAAACTTTCCTTTTTTGTTACCATGAACCAAAGAAAGTTAGTAACAAAAAAGGAAAGTTTCATACAAATGTATGAGGACATTTTGGGAGACTATGTTATTTAGGCTCAGCTTCATTCACTCTACCAACCTGCATTTTTTTTTGCAAATTGAAGTCGTGAATGAAATGTACAAACTTTTTTAGAAATGCTCTTATCTTAATTCACAAGTTCGATGTAGCCCCGCACAGCGGATGTAGTATTCCCAAATGGATACCCTTCGGGCATAAATAGTGACCTGGCGTACTTAATCCTTCTATAGAATATGCGATCACTGGACTTTGCCAATCCCTTTTGTTAATAAATTCACAAATTAAATGTTATCAGCTGTTTATGTGGGATTGAAAGAGAACATCCTCAGAAACAATCCCTCAATCAATCAAAACCAATCCCTAGATAGTAACTACCCGTCAAGTCAATTTGAACTGCATACCTTTTCATTCATATGACATAATATACCTACTATTACCCCGCAAAAAATCTTGAAAGGGTTTCAAGTCACCCTGTATAAAAGGGTAGTGATCGGTTTAACTTTCAGTTAATTTGATTGAGAAAATGACGATATTATAATCGATAATACTGGTAGAAGTTAGGACAACATATTGAACTAACATTTGTCCCCAGTTTCAATAGGGATTGTAATATATTCAAGCTTATTGGCACTTTACTCAAAGTTTACTGGCTCAGATAATTTCTTGCTCAAGTTAACTTGATAACTTCACTGCTGACGTTGCGCTTGCAACTTAACTCAACTTACGTGACCGAAGATTCGAGCCACGTGTGCATTATGTTATTTATTACATACATAACATGACGCCTCCATTCCCAGAGTGGGGTAGGCAGAGCTACAGAAATACCAACAATTCCAAAAAGTCTTGTTTATTAGTGTATTAGTGACAGGTTGCAAGCCCATCGCCTAACAGTACTACAAGCCCTTATTCCCTTAGGCCACCTGACCCATACTTCGTAGAATATCATATTCGCAAAACATGATACTTAGTAAAACATTTTATTCGCAAAACACAATATTCGCAAAACATGATATTCGCAAAACATGATATTCGCAGAACATGATATTCGCAAATAGTGGAATTAGGTTATAGAATCGTAGGTAGGTTTAGGTTATGTTAGTTTTACAGCTGGCCCGGGGGTCCAAACCACCCAGAAATAGGTGCTAAATAGCTAGGAGCGAATTATGAACCGTTAATTTTTCTTACTGGCCAAAAACATATTATCAGGAAGGAAGTTTCTTTATCTTTTTTTTTATAAAGCCGTCTTCAGATTGTTATGTAGAGTTAGATAGTGTGTAGAGTTTTAAATATGTTGCAGTTTTCGGTCTTAATTTCGGCGAATGCGAAAGTTAATAACAAAACAGAAGAATTATAGTTAGGTAATTTGTAGACAAATTATTTTCACATGACCGGTTGTCGAACGTAGTAGGTGTCAGCTAGCTATCTAATAGTAGATTGTTCAACAAGGAACGAACTTAAAGTGTCATAGGAACGCATGTAGCGGAAATATCGCTCATTGAATGCAAAACGGACACATTTCAAAATTATTTGTTATTGCTTTGAAAATGTTATACCAACAGCGTATAATTTTAAATGCAACACTTCTTAATTTTCATTTAATTTTAACAAATTTTCAAAATCTACATGCCGATATTGATTCGAAAAGACACAAAAGTATTTTAAATTCCATAAATTATTAAAAACAGGTGTATTTCAATTATGGAATTATACAACAAACAACTATATACTTTAAGAATGGCTTAAAAAACTAGAATCCAGACCATGGACAGCAATAAAGAAGTATAAAAACAATGTTTTGACTGTTTGAAAACAAAGGTACAATTTATAGCGTTGTTTTTAATTTAATAATTACTTTAAGCTCGCAGTAATATAAATTACATAACTACAAGGTAAAGCTAATTGTTTATTGATATCGTTAAATTGTTTACAAACAAAAAATACTGCTGAACTTTCCATCTTGAAAATAATTGCTTTAGACTTCACTTGAGCAGCAAAAAATGTTAAATAATATATGGGTTTCAATTGGACGTAGTTTTGCAAACAGGAACCAACCCACAATGATTTGACAATAGTATGTCAACTGTAATGCTGAGTACTGAGGTTGACATTTTATTGCTAAATGATTGTGGGTTGGTTCGCAAAACTACGTCCAATTAACATTCTAAACTCTACAACTACGCTTTACTTTGCAATGACAAACATAACCTTGTAATCTTCAGAAATGGTTCAACCGGAAGACTTCGCTACATGTTGTCGGTGCTGTCTACTGACGCTGGGGCCCATGAACTCGATATTTGGAACCTGTCTCGACACCATGCTGGGACAATTGACGTGTTTACCGGTAAACATGAATAAAAAATAATAAATAAATAAATATCACTGGACAAACTCACACAAATTGTCCTAGTCCCAAACTAAGCACTAGGCTTATATGATAAAGTTACTAATATAGAGAAATACATGCTTAAATACATAGAAAACATCCAAGACTCAGGAATAAATACTGTGCTCATCACACAAATATCTGCCCTTACTGGGATTAGGAACCCCTAGCTTCGAAGGCAGGGTCACAACCAACTTGGCTAGCGTGTCGTCAATAGTAACTTTATTTTTTTAACCCCTTAGTTACTTAGACTTTGGTTTTCTACACTTTTTATACTAGAATCTAATATTTTAATATAGAAGAGGTACAATTTAATCTCAACAAAATCTTGGTGTTTGTTAAAGTAAGAGAGTTTTTTTTTCCTTGCTAGCCTGTAAATGTCCCACTGCGGCAAAGGCGTCTCCCCTTGCTCTTCACGAGTCCCTATTTGGTGCCTCTTCAGGCCAGTTGCTGAGGAATGCGTCCAAGTCATCATTTCTTTTTATGAATAGAAATTATTCCAAGTATGTTCATAGTTAAAATGTTACTAATAGGAATAACATTACATTAGCGGTATTATCATAGATTTAATCTATTTCAGTGACTTGTTTTAACCTTCTAGTATTACAACCTTCTTGTTTAACCACAAACAAATTCATAGTTTTTTTTGTATGATGTTTCAGGTTGTCAAAAATGACGGGTATCCCGAGCAGATGTGTTCCCGCTGTGTTATCAAGTTGAGCTCGGCATATAACTTCTATAGTATGGTGAACAACAGCCACAAGGCTTTGGAAGAAGTCCTTAAGGTAATTTAATTTAATTTAGAGAGATTGTATAGTCAACCAATAAGATGTCTAGCATACAATACAGTCACATAGTCATCTCATTAGACAATGGAACATACAGTTAAAAGTAAATGTTACTCTTTTATACCTACATACATATTATCACGCCTTCATTCCCAAAGTGGTGTAGGCAGAGCTACATACAGCAACACCAACAACTCTAAAAAGGCTTGGTTATAATTCTGCAACCACATTTTGCACAATCAGGCCAAGAGGTTTACCAGTGTATTAGTGACAGGTTGCAAGCTATCCCCTAACAGTACTACAAGCCCTTATTCCCTTAGCTGCCTCTTACAACATCCATAGGAAGACATGGAGTGGCACTATTTTAACCTGGCAATCACCTATGCAGTGATAAATAAGCATATTTCATTTCAGACAGCCACAATTAAACCAGAATTTTCCATACATGAAGAAAATAAAGTGGAAATTAAACTAGTTACACAAATGGGTACATCTGCTGTTGCTTTACATACAGGTAAAATTCTAACCATCATCTTTTAATTACACTATAATAAGCTGTAGATATCTTTTTTTATGGCAACTATAAGGCACATGAGCACTCAGGCCACCTGATGGTGGAATCTGAGACCCATAGACTTTAGAATTTTAAAGACTTTAATCTCAAGACTGCAATCCTAAGCTGGGGCGAGCCAAATTGTTGCACATAAGCATGCGCGGCTAAGGCGGCGTGCTCGCCGCGAGTCGACACTACAAAATGGCGTCGGACACGATGACAGCCGCGGCTACGTTTATCATACTTCACCGAATTATTAACAAAAAGAAGAAGAAATTGCCTTGTTGGTCAAACGGCTTAGCCACTTTATCAATTTTGTACGCGCCTCGCCCACGGACAAGTTGGAACTTGTCGTTTCTGCCCGCGGCACGCTCGGATACACGTCCAAATTACGCTAGGCACGCACACCGAGGCGCCTTTGAGCACGCTCAAAAGACTGACTCTCGACGGCTCGCCGCGCGCCGCTCGCCCGCAGCTCGCGCACAGCTCGTACGAGTTTGAGCAAAATAGGTGAGCCGTGCGTGCCTCAACCCGAGGCTGCTCTAATTCGTACCCACCTTAAGATCTCAAATGCTTTGCCTAATCTGAGGACTAAGATCGAATGCCTCTATGCTAGTAATTCCACCAGTTGTCTTATCCCCACACCGGAACACAACCTGCTTGGTGGTAAGTTGGTAGCGATCCGGATTGACCATGCACAGGGTCCTACAGTCACAAGCAATAATTATATTACACAACATTGCGCTTAAAAGTATCTGACACGCTCTTACGCCTCAACTAATAAAGAATGTTGCCTAAATGTACCACCGAAATGTATTTTCTTTTTTACAATTTTATTGTTCCTATAGCACTATTTTACTTTGTATATTTTCGCTTTATTTATAATTGCAATGTTGTATATTTAATATTTGAATAAATGCTTTGTTAATTTGTTCATTGTACATCAAAAATATCTATTTAAATACTAACATGATGACATTAATGACCTTATTTCTTTTCAAGTCAAAGATGAACCAGAACCAAAAGCAAGCAGACGATTTGACTGTGAAGAACCAGAGAGACAATCCAAAGAGTTGTCTGACCCTGAGGACTGTTATCCATGTTCGCAGTGTAACCATAATTCTCAATGTGAAGAAGATTTAAAGGTGAGATATGTCTCTAATGTCTGATCTTATTTGACGACACGTTGGCCTAGTTGGGAGTGATCGTGCCTCTATAGCCAGTGGTCCTGGATTCAAATCCCGGTTAGGGCAGAAGATATACAATACAAAACAATACAAATACTCTTTATTGAACACCAAAAATTAAAAAAAATTAAACAGAACATGGAACAGTACATTTAATTGTTCCTGAGTCTTGGACGTTTTCTATGTACTTATTTAAGTATTTATTTGTCTATATAAGTATGTATATCGTTGTCTAGTACCCATAGTACAAGCCTAGAGCTTAGTTTGGACTAGGTCAATTTGTGTGAGATTTTTTTATAAATGCACAATAAACCATTTTCTAGGGTTTAGTCATTCTACGCTTTGTCACTTACTGTCAAGCTCTAATGGTGCATTGAAAGATAAGGACAAAGGATATTTTAAACATACCTTAACTATATGCGGAAATAAATAAAAGAATTAAACAACACACGATAGTTTACGACGCGTATTATTATCAGATGCCTCTTTCTCGAAACTCACTTAATTAATAATATTAGTTCACTCAGTATAGTTTTGAGGTTATCAATTCGACTGTATGTTTTCTAAAGGTCTACTAGTGAAATATACCGCATGTACCAATGTTATACAAACAGACAGACAAAGTTACTTTAATTTTTCATTTATAATATTGTTAGCTTTTTCGCGCGACTCCATAGAAGTCGTTTATAAAGCAGCCTATGTGCTGCTCCAGACTATAATCTATGCCTGTGCCAAATTTTATCCAGATCCGCTGAGCTGTTTCTGGTGTGATTGGGTAACAAACATCCAAACTTTAAGAAGAGAGTAAGAAATATATACAGGGTGTTAGGTAATGAGTGGATACTCCTTGAACTACGGATAGAGGGCACTTAGGACATTATGAAAAAGCTAAAATAGGTCTAGTAAAAGTCGCACGGTTTTCGAGATATTTGGACTTTTAATCGGATTTTTTGTCATTTTTCCTTATGTCCATGTTACGAACAACCCTTAATTTCATGTATTAATTCATTTTTTTTTCCCTTTTTTCTTGCATGGTTAGAATCACTATGAACTAAGGAAGTTTTTAAAGCTACATGCCAAGTTTTTTTCATGACAACTTTTTGAGTAAACTCACTAAGTTACTTTTTCCATACTAAGAAATCCCCGCGTTTGTTTTTCACGTAGTATGGAAAAACAAACTTTGTGCGTTTACTCAAAAAGTTGTCATGGAAAAAAACTGGGCATGTAGCTTTAAAAACTTCCTTAGTTCATAGTGATTCTAACCATGCAAGAAACAACGAAAAATAAATT
This sequence comes from Acleris holmiana, assembly GCA_949316455.1. Lineage (NCBI taxonomy): Eukaryota > Metazoa > Arthropoda > Insecta > Lepidoptera > Tortricidae > Acleris > Acleris holmiana. The sequence goes on from OX438778.1 coordinate 3,080,489, forward strand.
TAATTAATACATGAACTTAGGGGTTTTTCGTAACACGGACATAAGGAAAATTACAAAAAAACCGATTAAAATGACCAATATCTCGGAAACTATTAACAATTGCTGAACATACATGGGGGTTAAATCGATAGCTTATGAGCTGCTCTATCAGCCCTATTCGGGTTATCCACTATTTACCAAACACCCTGTATATAAGTATTAACCTTTTGAATGAATAAATAAATGAATGAATGAATGAATGATGATTTATTTGAAACACAACCCAACAACGTTACAACATGCTTAAAACTAGAAAAAAAAATAGGCAAGTATTACAGTTAAGGGTGGTCTCAAAAAGGAGGTGGACTCCTTTTTGAGACCAGCCTTAACTGTAATACAGCATGTGTCAAGGCATGAAGTGCCTCGACGCTGATTTTAAACAGTACAAAACAAAAACAAAGCAAAAACTACAAATAACACCAAGCAGATGAGAATACAACGGACTCGTGGTCACTAAGGTCTATTTTGCGCTGTCAACCATGACGGAAATATCGGTCAATGGCGTTGAAAAGGTTATGTATGGATTATTGGTAAAGGTATGTATTTGTTTGTTTCTATGTTGGGGATAATCTCAAGAAGAGAGAAGAGTTTCTGGGAAGATACATTATCTCTGACTAATAAAAGCAGTTCTTTATCCTGTTTAAAGTGTTTAAACCGAAGCGGAGCGCTTGCTACTTTCTATTTATGTATTTTCAACAGATTCACCTCCAATCGCATGTTGCCAACGCGACGAACAACAGCGAACATCTGGAGGCGCCTAAACATCTGTGCAGCTTCTGTGGTAAGTAGGATTAATATTTGAACGCCATGTTCATTCCAAACTCTACAGCCATACGCCTATCACAGCTAAAAAGACCGGTCACGGGAGGTTCCGTACCATTTTTGTTTGTTATTGCAGCAATACTGCCTTACTGCTAAAGAATAGGCATTTTAAATTGAATGTGATTACTAATAGAGTATACCTACAATGACTTTGACTACTACATGGCAGCTGCTAGTCCCCTTCTTTGTATCACGGCAGAAAAGAAAAACACGCCGTGAAAGTTTCAACGGTCTACCTATGTCTACCTGTGTTCATGAGACAATCTGCCAAATATCAGCTGGGCGCCATGAACTCGGTGGACCGCAGAGCTAGGAGACTCATAGGCGAGGATTCGCTTTTCAAAAGCAATTCTCAAAGTTTGGAACACCGGCGAAAAGTCTCTTGTCTGTCGGTCTTTATAAAGCCGGGTACGAATCTGAGCGGCTCAGCCTGAGGCATGATCGCCCCGCGTGGCGAGCTGCTCGCGAGCCAAATGATTGCACATAAACATGCGCGGGTGAGGCAGTGTGCTCGCCGCGTCAGACACGATGACAGCCGCGGCTGCGTTTATCATAATTCACCGAATTATGAACCAAAAGAAGATGAAATCGCGTCGGTGGTGGAACGGCTCAGCAACTTTATCAAATTCGTACGCGCCTCGCCCAAGTTAGAACTTGCCGTTCTGCCCGCGGCACGCTTGGGTACACGTCCAAATTACGCGAGGCATGCACACCGAGGCGCCTTTGAGCACGGTCAATAGACCGACTCTTGGCGGCTCGCCACGGGCCGCTCGCCGGCTGCTCGCGCACAGCGCGTGAGCGCGTACGAATATGAGCAAAATGCCGTACGTGCCTCAACCCGAGGCTGCTCTAATTCGTACCCAGCTTAAGGTGTATTATGGTGAGTGTGGCCAGGAACTACACGACCTCATCCCACCCTCTACTTTCTCCCATCGATCGTCTAGACGCCGGGAGGGCTTCCATCCGCATGTGGTCGAATTTCCAATGGTTCGGACGTAGCGGTTTGCTGCATCATTCCTCATTCGCACTGCCAGGGAGTGGAATGCTCTCTCTCTCTGCGTCTGTATTCCCAGAATCGTATAATCTTGGTGTTTTCAAGGCAGGCTTTTTTCTGGGTAAGCGTGTACCACCTTCGACCTCGTGATCGCTTAACAGCAGGTGAGACTGAGGTGAAACGCAAACCCGTTTCATTTCGTTTCAGACACATGGACGGAGAGACCTGGGGTGTTATTCTACTTTGACTCTACCTTTATTGTTATCGAATTGTTAACGTTACGATAGCCGTTAGGAACTTGACAGAAGCGGTCGAGGTAACAACAAAGATAGCAATAGGTGGAAAACAAACCTACTTCCTACTAATATTATTAATGCGAAAGATTGTGTGGACGGATAATATCCTGGATTAATACATAGGCTACGTTTAATCTCGGGAAATTTTAAAGTTCCCGAGGGAATAACGATAATCGAAATGTATGCGGACGAAGTCATGCGCAGAAGCTAGTATAGATTAAGGCCCTTGCACAACATTTCCGAAAAATATGTGTCAACCGCTTTTATTCCTAAACAGTAAATATTCCAGGATTTATTTCAGGACCTTCGTGTGGAACTCTAGGTTAGGTTAGGTTAGTTTTATTAAAAACCTGAAATATTAACAGTTTTGTAAGAAAAGCGAAATTAAAATTTTGGGATTTGAATCTGATTCGGAAACTTTGAGCGAAACGGCAGAGATCCGGTTAAATAATTTACCTTTTTTACAGGGAAAAAGTTCAGGTTGAGGACTTCGCTATGTAAGCACTTACGCTTGCACCGCGGGGATTTCTTCCAGTGCAAGTACTGCGACAAGCGGTTCGCCGAGGCGTCTACGCTGAAGGTGCATCTCATGTGAGTATAATTGGAATTGTTAAAAAAAGAATTTCGGATCTAGGAGATTACATACATTTTCTTTTTTCCTTTTTTCATTATAATGCTAATGTTACGTGTTTATTTCCTCTCATATAGTTTTTTTTTACCATACACTCTTCTTCAAAGTGCGTTACAGTTTGCTGGGGAATTAAAATGACGAAAACTAATATCCATGCTTAGTTGCCTCTATTAGACACGGCAGACAAATTGAAATTGAAATAATTTATTTAGTGCAAGCTTTTAATTTCCTATGTACATACAGTAACACAGCAACATCGTGTTAGCAGGAATTCTCTTTTATAATTCTGCCTAAGGTTTTTTAAATATGGGACTTGTTGATTTTGCTATTGTATTTTTATTCTGGACAGTTAATGTCGTAGATGCGTTTACATTTTATAAAATACAAAAAGGTAAGAGAGGTAGGTAAGTAAGGTAGGTAAGGTAGGTTTTTGTAAGGTATACCTCATATCATTGAAATGTAGTTTTAAACGTTAATTTACGTATGTTTAAAAATTCCATACCAAACGGGACCCTGGTACTAAGTCTCGCCCGTAGCTGGTCTTTTCGATGTATCCTTGCTTAGTGCACGTCTATACTCCGTCCAAGATAACGAGTTAGTACTAGAAAACTGAGAACGCACGCGATTGGTCAGCGAAATGAGTCACAAATACGCATCAGATAGGTTTACATGGCGGCCAAAGCTCAGTCAACATCTGTCTCTCGTACGGTGCGGACGCGTTATACCTACTTTCTTTCGATTTGGCGATTTTTTATGTTTACCTGGCTTGTATACTGGATGGTTATTTTCTGCATAACTTGTGACTCGGCTTGTTTATTGGACTGTTTTCTACTTAATCTGCGACTCGGCTTGTGTACCGGACTGATTCCTGCTTACTTTGTGACTTGGATTGTGGACTAAGTTTTGGTGTTCTACAATGGTTAATTCACCAATTAAAAGACCGAGGCGATATTTTTCTTCTCACGAAAAAGCAATGATTTACAATTTGTACGATACTTTCCTTAAAGAAACTCCAATGGCCTCGCACAACGACATCGCAAAAACCATTGCTTCGTCATTAGGGATACATAGGATGTCAGTGTACAGAATTGTGAACGAAAAGAAGACCGAAGGAATCCTTAAATCACCTAGAAGGCAAAAGCAACGAAAAACTATATTTAATACGACTGACAGTTTCACAAAAAATGCTTTGAGAAGAGTTGTACACCATTATTTTAAAAGAAATGAAATACCATCATTAACCAAAATACTGGCAGCGGTTAATGATGACGAGACACTGAGAAATTATAAAAGGTCTACACTGCATAAATTATTGCAAAGCATGGGTTTTAAGTTTTTAAAAAGAAGCCGCAATAGTTTATTGAATGAACGCCAGTATTGGAGGCGAAATTACTTGCAAAGCATTAAGGCAGCGAAAGAGTCTGGAAAAAATATTTTTTATTTGGACGAAACTTGGATTAACGAGGGTCATACTAAAAGTATGGTATGGGTAATATAATAATTCCTCGCTTTATTTTGGAAATGACCGCATTAAACAAAAATATTACTTACATAAATATTCCGAACGAACGGCATGTAAGCCTGCCCAAGCATAGAGGTGCAATTGTTTACGCCCACCGACCTTCCTTTGTCCCTTTCATTTGCATACAAAAGTGCAACAGAGAGAACGCTATATTAACTCGTTATCTTGGACGCAGTATAGGGTATCCAAGGAATACTTTATCCCAAGTCCCTGGCTCAATCTATTTAGGTCGTGTATTGTCTATACGGACTGTAGCCAGTTACGGTAAAGTTTTGGATTTATAGATAGATACTCGTAACGGTGCATTTTCTATCAAATCGTGGTGTTCGAGTCCAACTTTTACTTATTTTAAATTTCATTATATCAATTAAGTATGACTGCGATTATGGACAAGGCGGACCGGCGACCAAGAACGAGTTCCTTGTGGCCACAGACTACTTACTCTCTAGACCCTGCATACAAAGTCCAAGCTTAAAGTGAAAAAACACCAAGCGGCCGCCACGCCCCCAAACAGTCTTTTGGTACGCGGTCGATCGTTGACGAAGTAACATGCAATATTTTGAATATATATTTTAAAAATAAAGTGTTAAATGCGTCTTTGTATGGTTAAGTTGTGTGGACGGTGTTGGAAGTCGTTCTAGTCTTCAAAATTGTGGGATTTAGACAACTTTATCATAAGCTGAGTGATACCGTAAATCCAAGTTCCGAACGTGTCGCTTTACAAGTGGGTTTAGCGGGCGGACACTTGCCCGCGAACGAGCCAATCACAGCGTGTTAGCGTCCCCCGCACTCCGCGACTTTGGCAGCGCTGTTCACTTGTAAAATTATCACTACGCGGGGTCTAGTGGTTAATTAGTCTGTGCTTGTGGCTAATCTCGGGGGAAGCCCATGTCTAGACTGTTCTCCTAAGCGAAGCAGCATCTCAAATTCAATAGCCGAAGCAGATTCAATCCTATTCTGTGGGTAATAGGTTTGCATTTGCTACAGGACTTTTGTCTGAGACACTGCCATTTGTGTTAGCAGGGCAGACTGCTAACCCAATAGGCAGTATGTCGGATAAAACACCTGTAGCAATATCGACTTTATTAGTAACAGAAGAGTACTAAAACTGCGTTGGTTATTGAATTTGAGATACTGGTAATTGGGTTAGGGTCTCCCCAAACCTATCGACGCGGAATCGGTGTTAGCTGATCAAAAAACTCTTTATGTCTGCGCAATAAGAGCGAAAAGACGTCATTCGGCTCCGCCGTCGCCGGCCGACCTCAGCCGAGCCGATTCGAAGTCTTTTCGCTCTTATTGCGTAGACATAAAGAGTTTTTTGATCAGCTAACGCCGATTCCGCGCCGATAGGTGTGGGGAGACCTTTAGGCAGGCAGTGGGGTGATCATGAAACCCATAACGCTGGCGTCCCCAGGAGCCATAGCGTGGTGCGGGCGAAGCGGTTCGGGTGCGCGTGCGGCGCGGCGTTCCTGCAGCGCGCCAGCCTGCGCCGCCACGCGCGCGCGCACGCCCCGCGCGCCGCGCACGCCTGCGCCGACTGCGGGGCCAGCTTCCTGCACAACTGTAACCACCAGCTTACACTATGTCACTCATATTAGAAATACTTTAAGAGATTATTTACGTCCAAGCATGATTAAAATATGTCGAATCAAGGATTGTTTCCTTTTTCGTCATTACTGACTAAAAATCGAGCGGCTACAGTTACCCGTGTAAAGCCCGCTACGAGGATCACACTGAAAGTTTCGGGAATAGAAAAAAAATATGCAGGTAAATTGAATAAAAGTATTTTTATTGTTTATCAAAGTATTTTCCTTTATATTTTATGCACTTTTCCATGCGATCAAACCAGTAATTAAAGCACTTATTGAAGTCTGAAGTAGGGGTCGACAAAATGGCCATTTTAAAAGCCTCCACTGCTGCTTCCGGCGTCTGAAAACGCTGACCACGCAACTTATCCTTAATTTTGGGGAATGTGAAAAAGTCATTGGGGCTTAAGTCGGGGCTGTATGGAGGATGGTCCAGTAATTCGACTTTTTCACCGTCCAGGTACTAGTTGTTTTCCGAGCGGTGTGAGGGCTGGCATTGTCGTGGTGAAGGATAATGCGGCGACAAGGGTATTTTTTTCGGAGTTCAGCAAAGATACTCAGCAAACAAATAGTGGTGTACCAATCGGCGTTGACCGTTCTACGATCTTCAAGAGGAATAGTAGCCACGTGACCCGATTTGGAGACAAATGTAGCCACTATCTTTTTGGCCGTGCTGCCAGAACGAATAACTTTTGTCGGCTTGAGCTCATCTTCGTAGACCCATACTCGAGATTGATTTTTATTTTCAGGCTCATTTGCATATATCCAACACTCGTCACGGGATACAATGCTGAAAACTGCATTTGAGCTTCCTCCGTTGAATTTATTCAAAGGTCTGAGGCACCAATTGACACGAGTGGTTTTCTGCTCCTCAGACAATAAGTGAGGGATCCAACGGGAAAACAACTTTCGCATGCCTAATTGTTCCTGTAAAATGATTTGTATCTGACTCATTCCAATGCCCAAACACTCTTGGATCTCCCGATATGACACATGTCGGTCTTCCTTTATCAGCTGACGCACAGCATCGACGTTTTCTTGCGTGACTGCCGATTTTGGTCGACCTTCAAGCACGTGGTCCGTGAGGGATAGACGGCCACGTTGAAATTCTGCATACCACCTGTATATTATCGTCTTTGAAGGTGCTTCATTACTAAAAGCAACAATCATCCGGTCTTCACATTGTTTTTGTGATAATCCACTTTTAAAGTCGTAATAAATCATAGCTCTTAAATTTTCACGGGACAATTCCATTTTCAGCAGCGACTCGACGACTTCAAAAAACAATTGAAACCGAACCATCGCTTTTTTTTTCTATGTGGTCAGTGTGTTAAAATAATGAAACTTTAGAGATTATAAAAAGGTATTATATGTGTCAAAAATATGTTTCTAAGTATTAGATTCCCGAAACTTTCAGTGCAGCCCTCGTAGCTTGAGGTTACATAACCCCGTGAGACCCAACATACTACAAACTGGGAGATTTTTGTAAGTGGGAATTTGAATTTACCACCAAAGAATTAAAGTTCAGTCAAATTTGAAACAAATAGAGATAAACTTTAATAGTTTATCAAAATTATCTTAATTATTATTATTTATTGATTTATTCAATAAATTTGTAATTTACAGAATATTCCATTGGTTATCCTCGTAATTTGCAGATTCGCTGAGCAAGCACCGTGCGCGCACGCACACCCCGGTGCAGTGTACGAGTTGCGACCAGCAGTTTGCCGGTTAGTCTGTCTGTCTTCAATTCTTCAGGTTGGCCAATATGAGCCAGGGGTATTGGCCAATGCTGGCCATCATGTACTCTAAGGTTTTGGTCAACTTGATTGGTTCAGGGTTGGTCGATATGGTTACCTTTTTAACGAATGTGAAGGGGCGTTGGCTCCACCTTGGCATAATAATATCCACACATCAACAAGTCTAACAAAAAGCAAGTTTTTAAAACCAAACTGCATGTTTTAATTATGTCGTCTATGTAATAGTTACCCTTTATTTTTAGTGCCGCTATTTTGATTTTGTTTTAATGTAAGTACCTGTGACACTCGTGACGTTAAGACAAATCTAACGACACCTCGTTTATTGAAATCGGCCCATCCATCCAGCCGCTACAAGGGAACATACAGGTCAAACACATAACCCTCCTTTTGGGCTTTGCCGCAGTCGGGTAAAAATGGATACCTATTATTTTATCGAAACACTATTCAACGAACGTATGATTACGCAAAATTTCGCTAGATAAACATCAAAGTTTTAGCAGAAAATAGCGTTCTATGAAATGAAGTGAAATTCGAGAAACTGATCGATTACCCACAAAAATGTCTAAAGGTGGGTACGAATTAGCGCAGCCTCGGGTTTAGGTACGCACGGCTCACCTATTATGCTCAAATTCGTACGCGCTCATGCGCTATGCGCGCGAGCAGCGCGCGGCGAGCCGCCGAGAGTCGGGTCTTGTGACCGTGCTCAAAGGCGCCTCAGTGTGCGTGCCTCGCGTAATTTGGACGTGTTTCCGAGCGTGCCGCCGGCAGAACGACAAGTTCTAACTTATCTGTAAGCGAGGCGCATACAAATTTGATAAAGTTGCTGAGCTGTTCCACCACCGAGGCGATTTCTTCTCCTTTTTGTTAATAATTCGGTGAATTATGATAAACGCAGCCGCGGCTGTCATCGTGTCCGACGCCATTTACAAATGTCGACTCGCGGCGAGCACGCTGCCTCACCCGCGCATGTTTTTGTGCTACAATTTGGCTCGCGAGCAGCTCGCCGCGTGGGGCGAGCATGCCTCAGGCTGAGCCGCTCTGATTCGTACCCAGCTTTAAACGTGATAACATGATTAGAAACAAAATCCTCGATAGATTTATTTATCTATCGTGACACTATTTACATATCGTTTTTCATTTGTTAGTCCTTTACCTCAAAAGCATAAATTTCTTGTAGCGATTCACCGATTCGCATTTCACCTCGATCGTATATATTATTTTCGCTTTGTGTCAAAGTCGTATTTTTTTTTGTTCGCTAATAGCTTTAGTCGTATTTTACCTCGATCGCTTATTTTACTGTTTCATTTGGTTTCAATCGTCAATTTTATTATTAGCAAATATTTTAAATCACAGTATACCTCAATCGCATATTTTGTAATAGCATATCGCTGCGATCGCTTAATATCATAGTTCGCCAATCTACTATAATTACCTCGATCATAAAATCGAATTGTTTTACTTAGTCAAAGTCTTCGCGCGCTTATTACGGCACGGCGGCGCGACGGTCCCGCTGCAGGAGACGGTCGCGTCGCGGTAACAACACGATGATGATAATATTTCAATGAATTTGATAGCATTGAAGACATGAGACTACAGGTACAAAACACGTTTTTTAAAAAAATGATACAGAAATTTAGTGCGAACATCAATTAACGCGTCAAATTAAATAGAGTCCCAAACAAACATCGATCGCGACGAAATGCGTCTAGGGTAAAATACTACACGAAAAATGAAATGCTACAAAATAATTATTCTAATGTAAAAAGCCACGCGAAAAATTGCTTTAAGTAAAAGATTCTATTGAAGTTTTGTTCATTCGAGGTGAAATGCGATTCGGTGAATCGCTACAAGGAATTTATGCTTTTGAGGTAAAAGACTAACAAATGTCGTTTTTAGCAAGTTGTTGGTAGAATCTTCCCTCCGTATGATATTTAACGATGACTTTTGATTCAATAGTTGAGTACTTATACGTACCCGCTTAAGGATGAAAAATATCGCTCCGTTATTTTGATATTTTGCAATGTGCGTTACATTATTTTTTTACTGTTTTTAGGAACGAAAGCTCTCCAAATGCACATGAAACTCCACAATGTGAAGACAACTGGGAATACGGGCACAGAAGCAACACAGGCCGGCTACCCATTGCCTGGTAAGTATCAGCTACCTGTATAGGTATTGTTTTATGTACGTTCCCAATATACTAACCTACCTCGCGCAGATTAACTTCGGGTTAAAATTTGACACAATTGAACGTGGGCAAAGTCAAATTTTGGTAAAAAATAATTAAATTTATTCGCGGCTTGAAAATTGGTAAGGGACTTTAGAAACACTGTTGCTTCTCTTACCTCGTCTCCTCTGCTAAAAGTAGAAATAGAAACATTCTTTATTGTATAACTGTGTTGATTAAATACAAAGGTGATAACACTGATAACAAGAAAAAAGTCTCAACAGTTTGTCTATTTCGGACGTACAATCAAACGTCTCGTTTAATTTCATCGAAAGGCATTTCCCGCCGCATGTGTTTTTAATGGGTGTCTATCATTTCACCTTTCCTTCGAATGTATCATTTTATCGAATTTTATTTCATCGAACGCTATTTTCTGCTGAAACCAGAATGTTTTCAGGGGTTCACTGCCTTTTCGTCGACAAATCTTTGACAAATTCATCGTTATGCAACCTATTTATTTACCAACCCGCTTTTTTTCTGTAACTACAAATATTTTAGGATTTTTATAAAACTAACCTAACCTAACCTATAGGGTTCTACACGATGGTCCTGAAATAAATCCAGAATTATTTACAGTTTCGGATAAAAACGTGGGTTGTCAAATGATATGTTTGTGAAATGAATACCTCACCTAACCTAACCTACGTAGTTAATGTTTAATATACCTTGAAAACATTATGGTTTCAGCAGAAAATAGCGTTCGATGAAATTAAATTCGATGAAATGATACATTCCTTGAGGTGAAATTCAATAAAATGATATATTCGATGAAAGATGTTTCGATGAAATGGTACACACTCATTAAAAATCATGGTTGTAGATGAAATAAAAGTCGATGAAATGATTACCGCGCCGGAACTTTTTCACTTTTCTTTACCTGAGGAACAAACATTCCTCACAATTGTTAACCTAGACGAGTCCCATGTGTGTGTTTATGGTTTACCTACAGAGTCGGTGAACGTCCAGGCAGTGACGGTGGAGTTCTTGTGTCTGCTGTGTTCAGGGAAATATCCCAACAAGGAGAGTTTAGAGGTAAGCGCCTCCATGTTGCCCTCGAAAAGAACGAAAATATAAGTAGCAGCTGAGACTCATAGTCAATTTCTCACTACTTTGAAAAAACCTCGTATCTCATTTATCGCGATGTACGATTTTAAACTTAAACGTGAAGAGAAATAAGTTTAAAATCGTACATCACGATAAATGAGATACGAGGTTTTTCCAAAGTAGCGACGAATTGCACTATCAAGACAACGATCTAAACGTCAAACACTACATTCGATATCAGTTTATTAATACGGCCCTAAAATTGGAGATGCGGAACTAAGGACTAAAATGAAAATGCCTCTATGCTAGTAATTTCACCGATTGTCTTATCCCCACACAAAAACACAACAATGCAAATGCTACTTGGCGAGTTGGCGTCAAGTTAAAGGATAACATGGTGGTAGAGATCGCACGGACGCTCACAAGGTCCTACTACAACTATCGAGCATTCGTTGCTTCTTCATTTGTCGCTGACGTGCTACTTGTAAAGTTGATAATTTTGATTCCAGGTACATTTGTGTTCGAGTGAAAATATGACTTAAGACGGTCAAAGATAAGATAATGAAGATAAAACATGTTTATTCAGTAAGTAGGCCGCAAAGGCACCTTTATACGTCAAAAATCTACTATTGTACCTACCGGCTGCGCCATTGCAAAACGTAGCAAGTCTCAAAAACTCGTTTTTGTGTTTTTTGCACAAAATGTGGTTTCTAGCCGGTTCCTACCGGATGCAAAATCATTTAGAGACCTATCTCGGTCAGGTTCACAGATGTGAGTACCGCGGAAACCTAGTAAGTACAGAAAAAAACGGGCTTGATCATTTCCAAACCTAGTATGTCAAAAAACTATTTCAAATACCTATGTGACACACACACTTACTAGGTTTAAATTTAAACTCAAAATCTAGTACGGCACTTATTGTTGTTTTATAACATGAAATATAGAAAATATAAAAAAAAAAAACAAATTACATATATTTGTCTCACATTCATCATTTGTAAGACAAAATTATGCGCTCTCCTGTAAAATTTGCTCAATATCCCTTACTATGTTTTGAAATGACGCAACCGACTTGGTCCGCGACTTGTTTGTCTCTCAGATGTCCCTTTCTAACCAGTATGTTACGATAGAGATGCATTAAGCGACAAGTGAGAAAATACTAGACCTACAAACAGATATCTAAACTTTACAATCAGTTAATATTGACGATTCAGTGTTTCCTTAGTAATGTTTTTTCATACATAAGTTTTAAAAAGGAACGAGTTAATAGGCCACATATGCTGCCACGTCCACACGAGAATGAAAAAGGATGGCTTTATGTGCTTCCGCGCCAAAATGACAGATAGAATTAGTTTGTGCGCCTCGATGGCAGCGTCAAAGTCAAATAATTGCCGTTTACTTTAAAACACAACATTAAAAAAATGGTTTACCAGGATTATAAGATTATAAATACTCAACTAAGGGAATAAGGGCATGTAGTACTAACCTGTCACTAATACACTGGTAAACATCTTAGCCTGATTGTGCAAAATATGGTTACAGAATTACCAAAAGTCTTTAAAGTTGTTGGTATTTCTGTAGCTCTGCCTACCCCACTCTGGGAATGAAGGCGTTATGTGATGGATGGAAATATTCAGCTATCGAATCAAACATCATTGTTAACCTTTTCAACGCTATGTCAAATACAAAACCAGAGTGAATGTCAACTTTATCTCATAGATACTTAGGTCTATTTTGCGCTGTCAACCACGACGGAAATATCCGTCAATGGCGTTGAAAAGGTTAAAGAGCGTAGGGTTTCGAGGATTCAACCAAGAACATGCGAAAAAGACTTCATGTTTGAAAAATAAAACTCGAGGATTTTTAGCCGCCCCTCGTATAGTACAGACCAAAAGCAAGATCCTAAAGGCGAATCGCAATTTTTTACCATAGTGTTTTAAAACAAGTATTGTTAAATCTAAACAAAAAGGTGCATTGGTAAATAATGTAGGGTTTTATTTAATTCTTTAATTTTTACGCTGTTTACTTAATGTGTTTATGCTACAAATAATAAATACAGATTCAAACTTCGTTGATATCGTCCTACAATTATTATCGTAAAGCACGTCTATTTGGAACTAACAATTTCGTATGGGTAAACCACAGTTTGCCTAGACAGTGGCGCCTTTGAGAGATTCATTAGAAATATTGTTGCACGTTTACTCCAAGCGCCAAATCTGGGTGGCAACCCGCTATGCTGCGATAAGTAGTCCTGGACTGTTGCCAGGCCACGCGGGAGCGCGCGGGGTGGGGATGAAGTTACCCTTCTAATAGTAATTATTCTTATGGTAAGGCGGTTATTCTTTGTCATTACTGGAACTCGGCAGCTTTTGATATAATGAATACAATACCTTTAACGTACTGTCATCAAAATATAAACAGTGACAAATTTAATGTAGAGGAACGAATAAAGACAAGTTTACTACATTACGATATTTAATACGGTGTGGGCTGAGATTCTACACGGTAAAAACGATATCGTCATTGACGTGTTTCCGTATTGTCAACGTTTCGATAACTCTTATGTACTTGACAGTAATAGGGGCCGAGTTAAAACTATACTAAAACACGTGAAACGCAGTATCGTTGTAACCTTGTAGAAAATAGTTTATAATGTTTTAAAAATATATTAGATTTAAATGGTTTTAGGATACTTAATTTGTTTTTTCCTTTAGTTTAATGATATGCGATCTACGTTTCAGTTTGTTAATAATTTTATAAACCTACCAGCCTTAAAATGTATAGTTTCATATAAATAGCATGCAATGTATATGGCGAATTATAGGTTTTGACTGGTTATAATCGATCCGTGAGATTGCAGCATAATTTCGGTGTAGTAGGTACAGTCAGCGTCAAAAGTAGGTAACTGGTCACGTTAAGAGATTTTGTACTTTATCACATGACCAAATTACATTAGACCATCTTGTTTGACATTGCTTATGTGACAGTAAAGCGACAAGGTACTAAAGTGATCAGTTTCTTTTGACGCTGACTGTACAATGCAAACTTATAGTAAAAGAAATGTGTGTAAGTGTGTGTGGTAATGAAATATAATAAATAAAAATACAGCATGTTTAAATAGAGGGTCATGTTTTTATTTTACATTTAACTTCCTTTAACGTTAGTTTTTTTTTTAATTTATTAAACAACACTAATTTTAAATTTGATTTCTGAATTATAATTGTTACTTATATGTGTTTTTCTTTTCTCCCTGTGTGTGCCACCAGACCACCACGTTGTCTTATTTAGTAAACACTCTTATAACCTCAAAATGCTCCCTTTTCGCCTAAAATTACAATATTGTCATAAAAATAATCAGGAAAATAGTGTGCAAAGTTTGGATTGTAGTTGCTTTGTTCACTAGAAAACAGCCGTTTAAGCCAAAAACGATGCATTTTGAGGTTATTAAAGTGTTTATTAAATAAGACATGTCAGTTGGTATGAACTTTAGAACCCGACTGCAATGAAGTGATGTGACAAGTGAGATTGGTGATACCTAAATAAGTATAAGTGACTAGGCCCCTGGCCGATATTGGTTCCCACCATCCCACTGTGGGAGCGCGTAGAACAACCGGTCGGACATGCGAGTGCGCGACAGTAAACTGTTTATTGCAGATAAACTGCTATTATTATGGCCTCTAAATTATAACGAAATGCTAGTATAGTGCATTTTTAGCAACATATTAATAGGGGAAAAGAATAGTCTCCCGATTATATAGCAAAAAAAAAAAAAAAAAAAAAAACGCAAGATTTTTGTCAGTATTTTATTCTGGTCGCATGCAAACATCCCTTGATAAGTTTTTTATTGGTCCTGTGCTTAGGATTCACTTAAAAATGCATATTTCTTTATTACGCCTACAATTTAAAATTATATCATCTAAAGAGATTGCTATTAAATTACACAAGGCGCACTGTCGAAATAGTAAATAATTATTGTAGATATTGTTGTTATTTATAAGAAAAGAAGGTCATATTTTCATCATTTCTCCGTTATGGTTATGATATAAAAAATTACAAAAGGTTACTCATACTCTATAATTTGGGTTTCGGTTTCACTGATGAGTGGCTGCGCTTCGATCAACAGTTTTTTTTTCGTTGTCCTTTTAATGTTACTGGAGATAACCGGATCAGACCGTAAAAGTAATGCATGTATCAGATCAGTATTGCAAGCAATCCTAGATATTTTGCGTGTGTGGTGAAGTCTCACATATCGAAATATTTTATGATTGCATTCTTGTGCATCTTCCGATAATGCACCTATTGGCAGGATTGCGTTGTGTTTTATAATGTCTGCTCCATGAATTAATATTTTATGGATGGTAACGGGCATATAGTACCATCCATACAATTGCACGTATAACTCCGCAGTTTCACGTGTATAAAAACGAAACGAATCTACATTTATCGCGAGTCCTGATTTAATTTCCGAAGAGATGGTATTTGGAAATACAGCCATCACTTTTTCTACAGCAATACTATGATCTCGCAGATCATGTTTAAGCAGATTATATAAATCACGATTTGTTTTTAGTTTTTCCATTATATTCCGATTATAACAACACGCACAACGATTGACGACGGCTTAGTGTGAAGACATTTTTAATTTTGCGGGTATACTGAAATTACTTGCACTATAAGTTTTGAAGTGCCAGGTACAAATTATAATATTTGCCGTTAATTTATTTATTTATTTGTAAAAATCAAGGAGTTAATTCATGCGCTCGGTTGACACAAAAAACGTAATATTTAATGTATAAATAAATATTTACCGATTCTTCGATGTTAGAACTGCATTTCTATTCGGCTGCCTGCCTTAGCAGATTTAAGAAACAAATTGCTATTTCTTTTAAATAGGCGCTTTCGAAAAATGACCTCCAATTGCAAATATCTCTAAAATTCGGCTAAGTTCGGGTAAGGTTAAAATGCAGCGTATTAAAATTATCTTTAACTTATAACTTGTAATACTTAGTATCTTGGAATTGCGTGGCACATTTTTTATAATCATGACTTTCTAGTTTAATTTTACATGAATGATAAAACAGCAATTATAATTAATTATAATATGAAACACCTAGATATTATTTGTTGTGGCGATACTTAAACATATATTCTTTGTAATAAAATCAAAAAAAGGACCTCAACTACTACACAACAGTTAAAATAGTACCTAGAAGTATAGTCGAGTTTTACGGGTTTATCGGATAGTGATGTTTGTTCGAGTACTATTCACCAACAAGGCAAATAAGTGAAAAAATAATAATAAGACATGATGGTCTAAGCGTTAAAGTTTACAAAAAAGTCATTTAACAGCAAGAAAGTGAAACATTTTATTTTCAAGCATGTCCGACCGTTTGTTCTACGCGCTCCCACAGTGCATCCTGACAATGACAGGTGACACGTGACATTTCAGTGAACATGGCGCAGCTTATATGAAACCCAGTAATGTATCAGCGTGTTAACTTTGGAATGTATATCCAATTGTCACCTGTCACCTGTCACTGTCATGATGGTGAAATAGGGGGCAGTTAATGGCCGATATTGGCTTATCAGCTCAACGTATTAGAACACAAACTATCAGTTTCTCTGAAGAGACCACATATGCGACCACGCTCACGAAATAAAAAGGATGGCTTTACGAATAAGCACATACTCGTCGCACACACGCGATGAACGTAAGATGGAGATAGTTTGCGTGCGCCTTGGTGGCAGCGTCAAATTCAAACAACTTGGCTGGGATTCTACACGGTAATAACGATATCGTCTCTAACGTGTTTCCGTGTTGTCAACGTTTTGATAACTCTTATGTCATTTACAATAATGGCGACTGTGACATAAACGATTCTTAAGCGTGTAAAACATGATATCGTTTTAACGCACCTGTGGTGCTAGACAAGTTGCATTCGACAATCGTTAGCGATTATGTTTCGATTGAAAAATATATGGAATTGACGTAAGTGTAACATTACTATCTCTCTGGCTTACGTCAATTCCATACATTTATCAATCAAAACATAATCGCTAACGATTGTCGAATGCAACTTGTCTAGCACCACTGAATAGAGGCCCTGCTGTTTATCCCTTTATAAGGCATAAGCATCTAGGAGTGATACAATAAAACCATTTATATTTCTAGATTCGTTTTTTTATTCTTTTTCACAATATAAAAAAAAAAATCAAAAAAATTAAAAAAAACATGGAGGTAAGAATATTCCCTCTGCCTGCCTGGCTCTGCACTGCTTCAGTACATTATTCTACTCCCTATGAAATGAAGCGAAGCATGGTGTTAAAATAATACCTATAAAAGCTTTTAGTTCTTTTATATCTAATTCTGTCCATCCTTCAATTTTGTTTTGCTCGGCAAATAAGTTTGTTTGAAATGAGATGGACTCAAAGACCTCGTCAGTAAAGAATTTTTCAAACAATGTTACTGGTCTTATTCGGCTTGTAAACATTGGTTGAGGCATCATTGGAACTTCGTCGTATATGCTAGGCGTTGGCCGATATGTTGTCCACTTACTTTTTTTCCAAGTTTCTTCATCGCCGTCCGAGTCTTCGGTTTCCGAGTCATCGTAAACATTAACTGGGGATCTTGTCCTTGGCTGTGAGGTCTGCTGAGTACCCGATGTACTAGGTTGAACTTCAACTCTTGTTGCCCGCATAGGATGATCACGGTGTGATGGTTGGGATACTGGACTACTTGGGAACTGAATAGGCGAGAAACTGCTAGGCTGGATTTCATGAAGTATTGGGCTACTAGGCGGATCGGGTGTTGGTGCCATAGGATTATCACTTGGCTCGTCATAGTTTTCAAGAACTCTTTGAAGTTTCGCGGTACTGTAGTAAACCTCGTCTTCATCAGACTCTAAATTGTCATCCGACACATTGGGATCGTCGGGGAGGCCAAAAATCTCTTCCAATCCATTTATTATCTCTAATTCATTGAGTATTCTTCTACTCCTTCTACTCATTTTGAAAATATCCTGAAAAAAAAAAAAAACATGCATGACATGCACACTCACAGGCATAGGGAATATCTTTACCACCATCCATAATGCTCCACACAGGCAGAGGGAATATACTTACCACCACAAAAAAAGCATTTAAAAAAAAACTGTCCAATCCTAAATTAAAAATTTCACTGAATACAAGTAAAATAGACATTACAAAATAAAAATAACAACAACATACCTTGTAACAGTCCTGAAAATTGAAGATTCATAAAGATTTATCAACAGGTGTCGAAATTCACTTGCTTTCAACTCGTTAACTGTCACAGACTAAAAAAAACATATGACGAGCTTTCAAAAGACCTTTACCTATAATGTTAAGGGGGTGTCCACGAATAATGTTGCCATAGATAAAAACCGATCAGATCAATAGTTTTAGAAAAAAACACCCAAGTTAGGTGGGAAGAATAATCCCTTTGCCTTATAAAGGGTTATCAAACAATTCCAATTGGGGGTCCATTCGCTAGATAGTTAGGTCGCTTTTGTATCGCACCGCCTTGGCCCGTGCCGCCTTTTGTCAACGGATGCCGCCGCGTAAATGAAGAATGCGAGTTGTGTACCCGCAAGTGAATTTGGCAGTTTACATCGAATAAAGTTTATATTTATTACAATAACCACAAGTGCGTGCGGGTGTAGCGACACTTTCTAAGCGAATGGACTATACTTAACCCTTTGAACGCCAATGACGCCTAAAGTAGTCATTGGCTGTCACGCCTACAACACTACTGGGCCTCTATTCAAGTGCGTTATAACGATATCGTTTTTGACCTGTTTCCGTATTGTCAACGTTTTGATAACTCTTATATCATTTACAATAATGGCGACTGTGACATAAACGATTCTTAAACGTGTCAAACACGATATCGTTTTAAAGCACCTGAATACAGGCCCTGACCTAGTAGTCACAGTTTTAAAAGAGACATTATTTCGTATGGATTAAGTTACATTTTGCATAACTTTCAATACATATTTTGGCGGGTGAATAACGCATTTGTATTTGACGTAAGGCGTTGAAAAGGTTAAAACCACAACATGTTTTTATGGTTTACCAGGATAGAGACAGTAATGGCGGCCGAGTAATAAACAATAGGTACCATAACACGTCAAAAGCAATATGGTTTTTACAGAGTTGAATAAAGGCCTAGGTCAAAAACATTACCCTCCGTCGACAGTGGGGTAAAAGCATCTAAGAGCCAAAGTAATGGTAAGATTTTAATTTGTTTGTCACGTCATGAACCCCTTGAACGCCAACGACGCCTAATGTCGTCATAAGCTTCTCCGCCTACAACGCTACCGACGCGACGAGTTGTGAAGTTGTCAAAGGTACAGTAAACAGAAGTTCTTTGAACGACATTTCGCAAATCTTGTACATAGGGTGGTAAATAACCGTGTTTAATTTTTAACACCAAGTATCAAAATAATATGAGTGCCGTATTGCCTCGGGGCGGTCTATCGCCCTACACTACCAAAGCGTAATATCTAGAATATCAGTGACATTAAATTTGAACCTTAATACTATGACGGTACCGTTTGTTTTTCAATATGAATGTTGTAGTGGCACGTGCTAACTCGGTAGCTAGCGGCTTTGCGATAATAGATACAATGGCCTTTGTTTGAAAGATTATGGCTCGAAGCGAAAAAATCACCTGGGAAAATTCATACTATAGTTAATAGCCAGAAACCTGCTTATCTGTATCATAAGCTTTCGTGGTACAAAGACGCACACAAGTGGAACACGAGGTCACAGTGGCGAAATAAAATGTTTATACCAAGGCATTAAGTCCGTAGGGTATAAGGGTAGTTTTAAATACTCAGCGGCTAAGATTTGGAATAATATTCCACCGCGTGTTCGTAAAATCAAAGGTTCTGTTAGCTTTAAACATAAAATAAAAACTATCTTAATTAATCGAGAATTAGAAAGTACAGATGTAGTGTTTATGTAAACAAAAATGACATAGTTAAATTTTGTTTGTTTTTTTTTTACATATTTTTTTTATAATTGTATATACCTATATAGTGTAAGTGTGATGTTAACTATTCGGCGCTTGTGACTAACCTTTACCTTAAGTTTAGTTTAGTTTTTAGTTTAAGGGGCTACGCTGAAAACTAGTGCCGAGCTGTGGTCACTGCTCCTAGTGGTAAATTTTGCGCAGCCTGGCATACGCTGTCGCGCTGCCCTTTTGCTACAATGCATGTTATTTCCTTAATTATTATTTTTTTGTCTATACTTATTCTTGCATGTATTTTTGTGGCAATAAATATATTTTCTTCCTTTTTGTATAGATTAAGAAGATGAAAATGAATGGACTTTTGAACCATTCTTGGCGTGTGATTGACGTTTAAATCGTTCGACCGTTAAATCCTTCAAGAAAATCTGACGCTCATTAGCGTCAGCGGCAATGAACCCCTTAACTAGTGTGTGGGTATCGCTGTCACGCGCGCTCACACTACATTTTCGCACTCGTGTTTGAAATCCGAAGAAAACCAATGTCTCTTACGTTAGACATCACACATCACATACCTTCACCCTCGCATGGAGTCCTTGCTCGTTTCACGCTCGGCAGCCGCTCAATGCGTATTGTTCTGCCACTCACCGCGTTGCTTTGTACTCCGTCTAAGTACATATCTACATTATCAACCCTTCTAAGGAAAAAACTGGTAAGCATACAGGGCCTTGCTTGGTGTAGGGTTCCCTAGCCGTTACATACCTACTACAACACACAAAATATATGAATGAAATAGAATAGAATAGAATAGAAAAACGTTTATTCGACAAACACATCAAAGCAAGAGTTACATATTTAGTAGAAGAAATACAGTGATATAATAAAACTAGTTCTTATATTCTAACAAGCGGCACTAATAGAACAAAAAAAAAAGGTTAAAGTTTAAAAAAAAAAGCAAATTTACAATGATGATGATGTGTGCCGAAATGGTCTCCACTCAGCGAAATGGTTGGCATGAGGATGTCAACCTTGCTGGTTTTCAGGGCAGCCAGGCGGCGGGTTGCTTGGGACAGCGTACTGTGACTTACAAAGGACAAATACATTACAAGGGATTCAATATAGACGATACATACATACATAATATAGCTATTGTACTGAGACTCCAAAGAAAAAAATAAACATAAAGAGGAACTATCTTGTACAAAATGTGATGAATGAAGGGAAATAAATGAGATATAGAGAGACACTTAACCTCGTGAGGCCCACGTCAAATTTTCCTTTTTCAAAACAGAACCTTGTGTAAGTCAGCTAAAGTTTAAAATCACTTTGACAAATGTCCTAAATTTAGGCCGTTGGGCCATACGAGGTTAAGTAAATCATTACTGTGACGTATAAAGAAGCTGATGTAGAAGCTGAAATAGTCCCAAAATTAATTTCTGCTGGGCTTGTATGGTCAACATGCAAAAAATACCATTGTAAACATATCTTTGACGTCCACTGTATCGCTCACACTGTCAATTGTCCATCGGTAGACCTTATTATTATTATTAAAAAAAATACAATTGTAAGCTTACAATCTGGCACCAAATCGCTTACAATGCTAAATTAAATAAATTATATCTAAACCTAATCGAATAAATTACAAAGGCAGTTAATTTTATTCAATAATGAGCAGGGCTCGGATAACGGTTAAATTTTCAAACCGTTATTATGTACTTGTCGCAAAATCTTTTCATTTCGGTTCCGTTCACATAAACCGGTTTATGGAGTAACCGTTATGTAAAGTTCTTGTCAAATTAACCGGTTTCGAGCTAAGAAAAACTGGTTAATCCAGATGCACGTTACGCACGATAAACAAGCGCCGCTTAGTGTTTTTATTCAATATAAAACTTGGTTTCTCGACTCGCCGCTCGTCGAATAAACCGGTTAATTGAGGTTAAAATAAAGTTCTCAAAGCGTTCGCGTTCCATAGAATAGTTCGGAGCTAAACCGAAATAAACCGGTATTAACCGGTATTTTGTAAACCGGTTCCGAGCCCTGATAATGAGTGCCATCTGTCGGCAAAAACGTCGCGTTGAGGAGTGAGGGGGCTTATGCCTTTTGTAATATGGTGCACCGATGTACTTACAGTTAAGACTGCTGCTGTTTGTATTATGGGTACCTACTGGACAACGATACACGGTTACCTTTTACTTTATCGAACTACCTGAAAGGTAGTCGTTTTATTACGCAGAATTTTCTATTAATTAATTTTTATTTCTCGTCGCATGAGTTTATTTTCGGTATCTAGACACAAGTTTAACCAATTCAAAACAACGTAGGTAATTAATGCATGAAATCCTAAAAACATCATGGTTTTAGCACAAAATAGCGTTCCATGAAGTGAAATTCGATAAAATGATGGGTTATCCAATAAACATACTTATGTGGAGAAATACAAAGAAAACAAGACTAAAGCTTTTGACTGACAATAAAAATTGCAGAAGTTTATTGCTATCTTACTCTAACTTGTAGAGCAAGAAGCACAATATTGTTGTCAATTCTAAATTAAAAGTTAGAGTAAGATAGCAATAAACTTCTGTATTTTTTATTGTCAGTCTAACTAAACCTGACTTTGGGATCGAATATATTCCAGAGTCCCTAGCCAAGATGCATTCGCTAACTAGCGTTTCTATTCGTGTTGTTTTTAAACCAATCGCGTCACTGGTAGATCACGTCATACGAAAAGTCACGTGATCTACCAGTGATGCGATTGGTTTAAAAACCCGGTACACGGTCACGCGGACGCTGGGCCGCTTCGTAGGCAAGTCACTTCTACTCGTAACTATCAATTATGACCGCGTCGAAAAATCACTCGCGTGTCAGTATAATTATTACGTAGCCGTTTGTAGCTATAAATCTAAAAAGTATTAATATGGTACTAAAAAGAAGGTGAATTTACTTAATATTTCCATGATATACTCGTATTTATATGATTACCTACTTAATATTACAAATGGCCGGGCCAGGTTAAGCTAAGTGATCGTGCCCCCATCGAGTTTTAGCTTGTAGTTATTAAGCTATTGCATAGCTTCTATCGCGGGCCTTGAGCGCGGGGACCGAATCCAGAAATTCCGTAACGAAAAAACCTCACGCTCCCCACTCCGACGGGCAAGGAGGTGTGGCTTGAAGGCCGTGCACCGTCTAACGTCGTATCAGTTCGGCAGTCTTCGACACGGCGTTGTGTGCGATTAGACGTATTGTACGACTCTACGAAACTCGCACGAATCGAGACGAGCTGCTCCGAAATCGGACGAATACATAAGCAGCTGTTTATGAGAAAGTATATAGTGTATAGGTATTTATGTATAGGTACTTATCGGTCACCACGCTCAAAAAGTGTAACTTGAATTAATATCAAAGAAAAAGAAATACTGCATGAATAAAATAAATAAATAAAATTATAATTGCATAAGTTGATACAAAATGCTATGCAATAGCTTTACCGCGGCAGTCCTCGAGTGCCACACCTCTTTTTTTATGGAAGGTAGCTTTGTTAGTAATAAATGTGCAAAATTTTACTTGCAAAATTTATAAAAATTATACCATTTTTTCATGTATTATTTTATTTTCTAGCCAATAGATTGCCACACCTTCCGTAAAAATTACATGTTAAACTTGATAAGGGCACGGCCTTTTAAATTTGATTGTTACTAGATAAGTAATTTGGTAGTTTTCGAGAAAAAGTGGCCTTACATATAGAAGGACGGAGTTGGCGGAATTATAACGGTTCCTAGTTTGATTATACGGAACCCTAACTTCATATATTGCATTTTCGATCTTGTTAGAACCGTATAAGGTCGAGCATGGTTATGCTATACAATCACAGATGACGTGTTCTATTGATTAGGAAAGGCAGTAACGTGTTATGAAGTCATTAAATTTTTGGGATGTAGGAATTGTTATGTTTTTTTTTTCTGTGTTCTATCTCATGCTTCGTCTGTTGTCATTGTTTGGCTGTCTGTAGTATATATGTATATATAAATATATGTATAATTATGTATTATGTATGCATTAAATTATTTACTTTATGTATTTATATTTAGTCTATTCATAAATAGTTCCAATTTCAAAATTGAAATAATTTAATTGTTTCTTGTAGTTATTTAGTTTGAGTTCTAAACGAATTCGTTTACACCGCCTGCCATGAATTTGTGTCCTCAGTTATCTCTCTTACAAGGTTGTCTGGAAGAGATCGCTATTTAGCGGTCAGACCGCCTGTTGTATACCTATGACTTAAATGTACTGTACCGTGTTCTGTTTTTTTTTTTAATTTTTGGTGTTCAATAAAGTGTATTTGTATTGTATTGTACAGTATTGTTATGTGGCGAAACTTTAGCGGAGAAAAGTAGTTTGTATGACCCTTTATTACACACAAAACCAGGCAAGAGCACGTTGGACCTTGCTCAATTGTAGGGTTCTG
The DNA here is from genome assembly GCA_949316455.1 of Acleris holmiana. NCBI lineage: Eukaryota > Metazoa > Arthropoda > Insecta > Lepidoptera > Tortricidae > Acleris > Acleris holmiana. Next base: position 3,104,864 of record OX438778.1, read on the forward strand.
AAGCCGTTAAGTACTACAAACATAAAAATCAACAAGTAATAACTAATTTTCTATTTAAAGTCAATTGGTTCCGTCTCAGATGATTTTAGTAGGTATAAACACTTTAATCTCCTGTATCTCAAGAACCAATGATGTATAATTATACATCATTGGTTCTTGAAATACAGGCTAAGCAGCCGTGATAGTTTTCCTTTAAAATTCGTTAATGATTTTTAGGGGTGGGGGGACACTTGACTCTAACAAAAGTTAGCGCATGAAAGCGTAATATTTCATAAACGAACGTTTTGTCTCTATCACCGACCGGGCATTTTTTCATAGTGCGGATTATAGGCACACTTCAAACTAAGCAACAAGTGTGCCAAATGTAAACCGGTCAAATTGTGTACTATATAAATGTACATTTTGACGTCAATAAATCTTTCTATTACCCGTCGATCGATGTTAAATCTATAACTACTTAAATATACTAAGTATATCTGTTTGGTCTTGAGAATGCAAAGGTCACTTATCTTCGTGGCCTGTGTGCACGTTTGCGTTCTCCAACCCATGAAAGATAGGCATCGCACTGTGTACGGGTGAGAGCTTCGTTAAATAACATCATTTATTTAAGAATAATCTGTGGACTAGATTGAGGACTGAGGACCAAAGGAAGGGGATAGAGTGCCTCTGTTCTCTAAGTGAGGGCTGATTTCATCATTCCTTATTCAACGCTCTGAGATACTGCGTTAGTTGGGAAGGGAACACACGGACAGGGCCTCTATTCAACTGCGTTATAACGACATCGTTTTTGACCTTTTTCCGTATTGTCAACGTTTTGATAACTCTTATGTCATTTACAATAATGGCGACTGTGACATAAACGATTCTTAAACGTGTCAAACACGATATCGTTTTAACGTACCTGAATAGAGGCCCTCCTGGGCTGGGCGAAATAGATGCTTTGCTTTAATTTAAATACAAATTACAAAATACTTACTATTTCGCAAGTATTTAAAATACGAAATACAAATATATTTAGGTTAAGTATTTGAAATATTAAATACAAAATTCAGTATTGTACCTACTTTTATTTGAAATACCAAATACAATTTACAAAATAAGGTCAATGAGGGCATTTCCGTCATACTTTTTGATAAGTTCACTTTGGCTGGTCATAACTAAGAGGATATTTACTTTTTAATAAACCTGATCAATGTAATAGATTGGGCATTTATTTAACTATATAAATGTACTCATATTAAACTGCTGGTACTACTGGTTATTTAAATATGTTTTTTTTTTAAAACATGTCAGTTGACGGGTTTTCCCGACGGTTTGGGGCTATTCCGTCAACCAACGATTTTTCTTGTATCGTGACGTATTGTAAACATATACGTCAAGTGAACAAATACCGCTGAACTCTTAAACGAAACTAAACTCTAGCGAACTCAATTCAAGCTTTATTTTAGATTTTATTGCCGAATATATTTTTTTGGGGCAATTCCGTCCTATTTTTATAATCAAGAATAGTAAACCTTTTGAAACAAAATCTCAAACCCTAGGGAAAATCCGTCAACTGACGTCATGTTTTTACCCGACTGCGCCAGAAGGAGGTTTATGTTTTAAAAATAAGGGGCTTACTGTTTTTGCACTCACCAATTGGCGCCACTATTGAGTAAGGTCCGAAGTAGGTACAGTGTCGAAATCATTGTTATTATGGGCGTGACAGTATTTTTAATTCAAGAATCAGAACTACTGGGTCTATTTGAGTGAAATAAAAAGTAGTATGTTTGTTTATTTATAAACTTTACTATTACAAAGTTTCAAGCGATTTAGCGTACCTACTGACATTCTTCATACTAAATTCGTCATTATTGCAATGGCGAGAGGGTCGGAGCACGCGGAAATGAAAGAGACACAAAGTCTACTTTTTCACTTTCCAGCCCAAATTCGTCAGTTTTTGATTGACTAAGCAAAAGAACATGTTTTTTTAAGTCTTTTTACGTTTCGTTCTCACCGTGAGATATTATAAATATGTACCTACATATTAACATTAAATAGAGACTTAAACTCGGTATTAATTTTAATAGTTATTATTTAAGTAAGTCAAATAAAAAGGTTGGCAATATATGAAATGGGGAAATTCCGGCACATGACGGTTTTTCCCGTTTACCAATTGACGGATTTGTCTGCTCGATCATTTCGTTAATACCAATATTTAACCACCCATAGTTTCTCACCAACAGATTATAATTGAAAATTAATAAAACTAGCATCAAACACACATATCGAACTATATAATAAAAATACTTACTAAGCCGTAAACTTACATTTTCTCATCGCACCGTCACGAAACTCAGCAGCACACTACACTCGCCTTCGAGTTCGGAGCGCAACTGAACTTTAAAAGCGGGTTTTTTCCGTTTACTGGCTAGATAGCGCCATCTGTTTTTGACTGCAGGTATAAAACTTTATCTCTGCTTTACCGATCGAGTCAGTAAGCGTGTACTGTTGTGTGAATAGCCGCAAACGGCGCTTGACGGAAATGCCCCGCTGACGGATTTGGCCACACTGACCTTACTATTAAAAATAAAAAGTAATCCAGCCATGGGCTAAAAATCAGAGTAAAAAAAGATTAATCAGGAAAACTAGAGTTTTCTCTCATGAACACTAGATTTTTACACTTTTACAGTCAGACAAACAGCCTCTTGTTGGAATATAAATAAAACCTGCTAAAGAAAATATATTTTTACAGGTCCTGATGAGCTCAAACTTGTGTAAGATGTACTGAAGGTTAAATGTAGTTATGTTCAAATGTATTTTTGGGTGAATCAACTTTTAAGGTACTCCCCAATTTTCGACATGTCTCACTATGTCACCTTAATTTGGTAGAATGCAAATTTTTTTTTTAATGTGGTCAATATATTGATTAAATCAGACAATTAAACTTACTTTCTAGCTGACAATTTTAAAAATTCTTCTATGATTTACACAAATATATCAGGTAATGCAGGGGACGACGTTGTCCCCGGGTATTGTATGAAAAACGTGCATTTTCCACTGCGTTACCATGTTTTTACATAATTATAGAATTGGTTTGTGATTATGAATAGTGAAATCCGAAAATCTGATTATCTAATTTTAACATGTGTAAACCATTATCAATCTCACATCTCACATATTCTAGTAAGTTTTTATTAGCGTGTAGAAAAGGAGGACTTTAAAAGTTGATTCACCCTTTTAAGTCTTTGAAATACTAACTACAAAATACGGCGTCAGGTATTTAAAAAAAAAACAAAACAATTTAAGCAAGTAATTGAAATACAAATACTAAATACGTAGGTATTTTAATTAGAAGGAATTTAAATACTGCCCTGCACAAGTGCACACAGAGTAGGTAGGCTTGTGCCATAATATAAATAGAAAAGTAATGTTTGTTTTTTTGTTTTTGAGGGACCTACGTAGTTAGCCTCTGATGGCTTTGACTACTTCGCCGGAGAGAGGGCGGACTCCTGATGGGAGTCCACGCTGTAAAAGGGTTTTTACACTAGCATGCCTAAGGGCGCCCCTATTGGGCCGACCTCGGACTTAGGACGCTAGGGGAGAATTTCAATCGAATTGGAAGAAAAGTAGTTCGTCTCGGCCCTTTAGGAGTTTCTTTTACGTATTGCCGCTAGGGTTGTGTCGATGCGCGTCGCTCGATACTTAACGCATGCAACAAACCGCGGCGACGGCCCCGACTAAACGGCTCGGTCCGTCCTGTTGAGATTGCTTGTGGAGGCTCAAGGCGCGTACGGTGATACTGCAATAGAGCGTAAGTAACAAATTAAATAAAGTGCAAAATACACCTTAGCAAGTAAATCTGTAAGGTAAATTTTGCAACTTATTGAATTTGTTAGTTAGGCCGTTTGTCCACCGCCTCCGTCAACAACATGATAACGATAACGAGATGACTGCGCCGAAGTAGCGGCATAAACATTTACTATGGCTCCTGTCCACCGCATGGACAACGCCCGAGCGACGTCATCCCAGCCGACAATTTTTGGAGTAGATCGTCGCTACCGCTAGAACTCGGCCCGATATTGTGACGGGCCGATGTACCGGCAATGTAAAATTCGTTTCAACTTGTCGCCCGCCGCCGTCAACGACACGACACCGATAATAACGAGATGACTGAACCACCGATACCGTCGCGGTGGACAAACAATCGCCGTCACGATATTTTGATATCGGTCATAAAAATATCGTTATCGTTGTCGTGTTGTTGACGACGTGCGGTGGACAAACGGCCTTACGAGGTATTGCAGTATTACCGACGATATAGTTACTTTTTTTTGAAGATAAACTACTATTTCTACTGTGCCTGCGTCTACCATGCCGTAGTCATCTGTTCTGAGAGGTGCTTTAAATATAAATAGAATCTAAACAATAACTTAAAATGCCACATATGATGCCACGCCCACACAATAATCAAAAGGGATGGCTATATGTGCTACCGCGCGAAGAACGTGAGATGGAAATAGTTTGTGCGCGCTTTGATTTCAGCGCCAAATTCAAATAATTGCTGTTCACTTTTAAATCGCAACATTAATAAAAAAACGGTTTATCAGGATTAAGAAGTTATAAACTATTACTCAACTATTGAATGAAAAGTCATCGATAAATATAAGGAGGGAACTCTTGACTATAGTTATGGTATAAAATAATGCGATTTTTGTACTGTCTCTAACGAACCAGCGTAGTAGGCACGCATCGTCGTGCGATCTCATCGCAAGCAGAGATCAAGTTAGATCAGTTCGATCGAACTTAGATGTTCTACTGATTAATACCACAATGAGTGGAGCCCGCTGCATTAAGTTGTGCCCTCATAAGCCAATAGGCAGTATCTCAAATTCAATAGCCAAAGCAGATTCAACCCTATAACGATAGTAATAAGGTTGCTTTTGTTACAGGAGTTTTGCCTGAGATACTGCCATTTGTGTTAGCAGGGCAGAATTATATCCCAGACGGGTATCTAAATTTCAAATGATCTGATTTGTTTGCGTTGAATACGTTTAGTTGTAGGTACATAAGGTCGTTGAACCGCAGGACCCATAGACTGGTTAATGTTTATAAAACATGTCAAGTGCGAGTCGGTCTCAAGCTAAGGGGTGCCATACCACTAGCCACTCGGCTGTATTATGTATGTCTGTAGACTCTTTATTGCACATATACTATTACAAGTCATATTTGCATCAATATAGATAATGTACATAAGCGAACTTATCTGGGATCTCTTCCAGTCAACCCTGAAGTAAAACAAGCAAGGACAATGCAAGAGGATAGACAAATTAACAAAACAATACAAAAAACATATAGTACCTACATACATCCGAGAAGCAGATAAGATCGAAGATAAAGTAAACTGCATTAATAAATTACATGCACAGATAATTAGATTAAAACACAAATAAGTGTGCAAAAATAAGTCGGGCCCTGGAGGGAAACTACCTTAACCTACCCTTTAGCTTATTTTTGTTTTTTTTTATTGTTATTTTGTTTGCGTTGAATGAATACTTTCTATTCTATTCTATTCTATTCTATTCTATTACTTGAAGGAGATATTCCTTTATTTTTAAAAAGAAACCAAACTGCGATCAATGATTTTCTAAAACTCGCTAACTCGTTGCCTCGCCCGGAACTCGAACTAACTAAAATTAATAAAGTTAAGTTAATGTTACATTTTACGATTATTTATATTTTTAAGATCGGAATAATAATCCTATCATAAAATAGGAAGTGTTTTTTTTTTAATTTTAATTAGTTCGAGTCCCGGGCGAGGCAAACGAGTTTTAGAAAATGTTTGAATGCAGTTTTGTTTCTTTTTAAAAATAACTAAGACGCAGATATTTGCCACTCACTCTTACCCATAGTTGTGTCTCAAAACTTACATACAGCGATAACCTGTGCAGGGTCCGTCTGGATCGCTGCCACCATCTTATCCATTAACCTACCGCTAAGCAGCAGTGTTCGCATTGTTGTGTTCCGGCGTGGGGATAAGACAACTGGTGAAATGACTAGCGTAGAGGATTTCACCTTGGTCCTCAGGGTTGGCAACGCATTTCAGGTATTAGTCTTGAGAATTCAAATGTCTATGGGACTCAGCTTCCACTTCCCATCAGGTGGCCTGGATGCTCGTGTGCCTCTTCATTGCCATAAAAAGCAAGTGTAATTGCGGCCTTAAATCCTATACCTTTAGCAATATTTGTATTTGTAATCACGTTCTCGAAAACGGCTATTTTGGTATACAACGTCACGTTGACATAGTCCACAGTGGCCTAGGAATCAAATTGGTTGACTGTGCAATACAATACAATACAACTATTCTTTATTGAACACCACATACAATAACAGCATGAAAAGTAAAATACATATAAAATGTTACCAAGTGAGTCAATAGGCAATCTTATCGCTAAGTAGCGATCTCCCCCAGACAACCTTACAAAGAAGAGAAGTTAAGAAGAAACAGAAATCAATTTAAACTACCACTTGCACTTAATTTAAAGCAAATAAAAAAAATGAAATGTCCACAATCTAGCAACCACAATCTAGCAAGCTAGCAACATTCTGAGCAGGGTCCATTTCGTGGCAAATTGTGTTTTGTTTTATGTTTTTTATTTTGCATTTGCTTTATTTTATTATTATTAACATTTGTCACGAATAAATGCTTGAATTTGAATTTGAACAATGAGACCCGCTGACACTCCCAGTCCAAAGGCCGATGATAAAGCAGTTCTTACTAAAAGCATTTCATTGACATGTAGGTATGCCTGTCATGCTCGCGCTCGGCCCGTCCCTCATCAAATCTAACCTTGAGCTTGGTTTGAAGACGGTGCAGCCCAAAATCCTGTCAGGGCCTCTATTTATTCTACTGGGGTAACACCAAGGGCTTGACACGCTTTGACAGAGAAAGATAGCCTTATTGCGATTCCTGTAAGAGGAAAAAGAAAAGATTTCCATGTTTTGTCTTTAACACCGACCGGGCATTTTTTCGTAGTCGGATTATAGGGACACTTCAAACTCTAAGCAACAAGTGTGTCAAATGTAAACCATTCAAATTGTGTACCATAATAAATGTACATTTTGACGTCATCATATCTATCTCTTACCCCGGCCCCCTATTTCACCATCTTGACAATGACATGTGACAGGTGACATTTCTTTGCACATGGCGCAGCTTATATGAAAATTGGTGTTGTATAAGCGTGGTAACTTTGCAATGAATACTGAATTGTCATCTGTCACGTGTCATTGTCAAGATGGGGAAATAACCCACTGGTCGCTCGATGTCACATCTATTGTCACCGTTTTGATAACTGTTATTTACTTGACAGAAATGGCCTTATAACACTTGACCGGTTTACAAAGACGCTAGTAATTACATAATATTGTCATTTTCCATATATGGTGGTCTCCTCTTCCCTTGTTTATAATCTTGCCAAGTTAGAACAAGCCCCAGCAAACAAACACATTAGTAACACAACGCTACATTGTGTATTTGTTCGGTTTCTTCCATATTCTAATTCCTGTACGGGCCTTTGATTTGACTTGCATCCTCTTTGCACATGGGCAACTAAAAAACAATGCAAAATCAGTCTTATCTTTAGTCCTAAAAGGTTTGTAAGTTTTTTGATGAACTGTATATAAAGGGAGAGTAGGTTATTTGGGCAGTCCTAAGCAAACTGCTTCCGAACGCATTTAACGTGTTGCAAATAAAAAGTTGTTTGGTGTAAGTAATGGAATTGGTTCCTTTGTGGCAACAGATTGGGTTTTATTTGCGCTGCCATTTTGTTCGACTGCGGAGCGCATGATTGTGGGCAATTACCGTATTAGGTATAAGCCATAGAATAAGAATTAATGGCATAGAAGGAGCCTTAAAACGAAAGCGTTAGATCTATACCTGTCTCGAAAATTTCAATATGAATGTTCAATAAGATAGAAAATAAAAGAGTAAGAATCCAGTTTTTGATAAAATTTGCCGTAACACCATAGGTAATGTAAACTCGTGTAAACTGGTCACCAACTGGTCACCATGGTCGTAGTATAATATGCAACAGTGTACGACCATAAATAAATAGAACTGTCTCTTTTTGGCACACTTTATCCCAATAAGACTGTGCATATCAGCTATCTGTATGTTGCCTCTTATCAGGTTTCCTGTCCCGAATGTGCAGCGTTCTTTCGACACGTCCCCATAGTCATAATATAATTTAATTTAGTATTTCTCCGTATAAGACACGTCATTGCCTTCAAGTATTTTATGATAGTTTGTGCCATAGTGATTGATATATAGATTGATTGGATGGTATGTATATATATTTAAAGATAAAGAAATCTGCATTATCTTTATTTATGGTCATGCAGCACAGTATGTGCCTCATGGTCATAGGACAAAGAACCTGTTAATTTATCGCTCCTTCTATGCCTTTCTTCTTATTCTATGGTATTAGCACACTATATAAAGAGTAGTTCGTAATACGAACTTCGTATTTAAATAAAGGTGTATCACGCGGCTTGCATGTGTGCGTCGCTCGACCGTACGCGCCGCGAGCCACACGCAAGCAAACTCAAGGATACACCAAGCCGGTTTAGTCGGGGCCGCGCCCTTGTCGCCCCGTGCGAGCGGCAATAGATAACATAAACTCCAAAAGGGCCGGAGGCGAACTATATTTATATTTATGAAATGAAATAATTTTATACCGGAAACAGGTTCCATAAACTAATAATAATACAATACGGCACAATATAAACTAAACTAAGAAATCAAAAATAAAACTTAAAAAAAAATATATCAGCCCCTCCATTGTTCGTGAAGCGGGCTCGCGTCGACTCCCTCACCGCCGAAAGCAGAGTATTGGAGGAGGAGTAGATGGTCTTTCTAGCGGTAGCGCTCCTTGCGGCAGCAGCACCGGCCAGCCTGGCGCGCGCCCCTCCGCGAACATGGCGCTCGGGCTGCACTAGCGCGGCAGCCGGAACGTGGCGCGCCACGCGTCGTTGTACTGCACGCGCATATCCCACGCCGCAGCACAGTATACTATGGTATATTAGAGGTTGGTTAGGCAGAGAATATTTGAAATTTGAAGGGAGTATCTTTATATCTCGCAGATGGCGAGTTGCAAAGCTTTACGCCTTTCGACAAGATTGGCCATAATCGAGATGCATGGAAAGTTGGGCAGGAGGGCTATTCCCAGCAGGCTTGTAAAAGTGTTTATACTTACCAAAAAGCTATGTATACTTGAATTATTGAATATAAATTGACCAATCCTTCCTAATATTATAAATGTGAAAGCGTGGATGTTTCGTGGACTCTTTCACGCAAAAAAAAACTACTTGACGAATCATCATGAAATTTTGTACACATATTCTGGGAGGTACTAGAAGTAACATAGGATACTTTTTGTAAAAAAAATATTTTTTACACAAATAAAAAAAAAAAATGACAAGAAAAAAAATGCAGCGGGCGAAGCCGCTAGCGGGTCGCTAGTATAATATAAAACAAAGTCTTCAATAGAAAAAATAAATAAGAGTGTGCGATTAATTTGACATTAGGAATTATGTAACGAAAGCTGGCTGACAAAAGCGAAAAAATAGGGATCCTGTCATTTCATAACTAATTGTTAAAACAAATGGTTAATTTTACAAACATATCATTTGACAACCCGCGTTTTTTTCTATAACTGTAATTAATTCTGGATTTATTTCAAGACCACTGTGTAAAACCCTGTAGGCTAGGTTAGGTTAGTTTTAGTCCAGGGAAAGGGTTCAATGTGTTAACTTAACCCTCCCTCCTTTGGCGCGAGTGCGCGTGTGCGCGCGGCTGGGGGGCACCCAGTGGTAGCATAGCAATCAGCCCACGGTGCTCCCGCTACCAGCCCCTTGGAGGTTAACACCGGAGAGGTTTTAGACGGTATGCTTCCACCTCAGCTCTCACAGGAGACTGAGGTGGTCGAGAGTCCGTCATACCCCCCCCATTTGGCTGCCCCTGGCCGGGGGGGACGATGCGTAATGACATTTCCTCTCCGTTAAAAAAAAAAAAAAAAAAAGGTTAGTTTTATAAAAATCCTGAAATTATTGTAGTTACAGAAAAAAAAGCGGGTTGGCAAATGAATAGGTGCGATTTGTCGGCGAAATGACAGAGAACCAGAAAAAATAACCTGTATCTCAATTTAACACAGTAAAACCATATTGCTTTTGACGTGTTATCGTATCGTTAACGTTACTATATCTCTTATTTACTTGCGAAAAGTAATATTGTTTCACCTATGAAGAATAGAGGCCCAGGGTCTGTGTTAAAACGATATTGCGTTTGACGTGCTTTGGTATTGTTTTTAACTCGGTCCCCATTACTGTCAGTCAAGTACATAAAAGCTATTACAGTGTTGTCAATACGGAAAACGTCAAAGGCAATATCGTTTTTGGGTGAATCAACTTTTAAGGTACTCCCCAATTTTCGACATGTCTCACTATGTCACCTTAATTTGGTAGAATGCAATATTTTTTTGATGTGGTCAATATATTGAATAAATCAGACAATTAAACTTACTTTCTAGCTGAAAATTTTAAAAATTCTTCTATGATTTACACAAATATATCAGGTAACGCAGGGGACGACGTTGTCCCCGGGTTTTGTATGAAAAACGTGCATTTTCCACTGCGTTACCATGTTTTTACAAAATTATAGAATTGGTTTATGATTATGAATAGTGAAATCCGAAAATCTGATTATCTAATTTTAACATGTGTAAACCATTATCAATCTCACATATTCTAGTAAGTTTTTATTAGCGTGTAGAAAAGGAGGACTTTAAAAGTTGATTCACCCTTTTACCTTGTAGAATCCAAAGCCATTCCGAAATAAATCATATCAGTTAAATTTTGGTATACTAAATATAACATTATATATGAACTTTTGCGCCTTACCCGTTGGATTTTGATTAAATTAAGTAATTAAGGAGATGCCTCGAACTAAGGGAAAAGATATAGGATACTTTCAAACGTAGAAAACTTAAATATCCTCTAAAGAATAGCGAAAAATAAGTTCTACGCGGACAAACTCGAAGGCAGAAGCTAATATTTTATAAATTTTGAATTCCTGCCAAATTCGTCAATTACATTTTCCTATTGTCATCGCTATAATAACATTTACTTGACATTAATGACGTTCGAGTTCAATGCAACATGTCAAAAGCACTATGATTTGACCGCGTGACATAGAGCCCCTCGGGGGCAATTTTTGAAGCTCACCGAAGAAGAATTACTAACTTTAACATCTATTGATGCAGCGATTTAAGCTACCAGCGGCCCCAACTTTTGGATTTGATATGATAAAGGCGTTATGATATCAAATCCAAAAGGTGGGCCCGCTCGCAGATTAAGTCGCTGCACAAATTGATTTCAAACTTGGTCATTTTTCGTCGGTGAGCTTCAAAAATCGCCCCCCTGGTCTGAAAGTTATGGGTTGTAATTCCCCTGTGGATAGTAAACACATCGCTATAAGGAAACTATCGGTTCAAAAGGGCTCAGATGCGCTCCTTTAATTGATAATGTCGTCCCAATTCGGAAAGGTCCACTATCGATGTATTCGTGGTTATCATGTTGTTTCCATTGCAAAATACGGTCTAAATACGTCGAGGATTTCACTCTTCGATACTTACCGATGTTAGATGGGAGGGAGGTTTAATACACGTCAGCTATGCGTTGGTTGCGATCGAAATATGTATTGGATTTTGGTAATAAAACGGATATCCTAAAACATTTCTTTTAAAGACATTATCGGGAATCCTATGTTATTGTTCATAATGATGCTCCCAACTAAAATGTAATTTTTAGCTCAAATTGGAAAAAAAAAACCGGGCAGGAGCATGTCGGACCATGCTCAGTGTAGGGCTCCGAAGCCGTTAAGTACTTACTACAAACAAAAATCAACCAGTTAACTAATGGTTCCGTAGCCAAATGGCAAAAAACGGAACCCTTATAGATTCGTCATGTCTGTCTGTCTGTCCGTCCGTATGTCACAGTCACTTTTTTCCGAAACTATAAGAACTACACTGTTGAAGCTTGGTAAGTAGATGTATTCTGTGAACCGCATTAAGATTTTCACACAAAAATAGAAAAAAAAACATAAATTTTGGGGGTTCCCCATACTTAGAACTGAAACTCAAAATATTTTTTTTTTATCTAACCCATACGTGTGGGGTATCTATGGATAGGTCTTCAAAAATGATATTGAGGTTACTAACATCATTTTTTTTAAACTGAACAGTTTGCGCGAGAGACACTTCCAAAGTGTTGAAATGTGTGTCCTCCCCCTGTAACTTCTAAAATAAGAGAATGATAGAACTAAAAAAAAAATATGATGTACATTACCATGCAAACTTCCACCGAAGTTGGTTTGAACGAGATCTAGTAAGTAGTTTTTTTTAATACGTCATAAAAACATTGATCAAAGCTACAACGAACTTTTATATTATGTTACTTGCTGCTACGGAACCCTTCATGGGCGAGTCCGACTTGCACTTGGCCGCTTTTTTTCTATTTAAAGTCATTTGGTGGTCTTAGATGATTTTAGCAGGTATAAACATTTTAATCGCCTGTATTTCAAGAACCAATGATGTCTAGACTCGTGATAGGTTTCCTTTAAATTTTGTTATATGCCCTTTTATTTATTTCTGAATTTTAGCATTTATAGTTTTGGCTGTATTGGGGGGGACACCTTGACTCTAGCGAAATTTAGCGCTTTAAAGCTTAACATTTCCTAAACAGATTCCTTAATCGATAAATTGTTTCCACAAACCCAATATTTTTGAAGACCTATCCAACGAGACGAAAAGACGTGACTAATATGTATATTCATGCCAAATTACAGCTTTCTAGTCCTAAGAAGACTCTTAAAGCTGTAATTTGGCATGAATATGTATATATATTCTGCGCTAGGCTGCGGACGGACGGACATAGCGAAACTATAAGGGTTCCTAGTTTGACTACGGAACGCTAAAAATGGGTCATGCTTTTAAACTTCCCAGGTAAGTCGATGTGAATATAACGTTGAAATAAGTATCGTTGAGGAGTTACGGTGGCCATCAGTTCCCACTGACACTGACGCCTTTTGAATGCAAATGTTGAACTTGTCACTGAAAATACTAAAATAACTGTATGTATTCCTATAATATTTGAGGAGTTCCCGTGATTTCTCCAAAAATCCCACCTTCAGATCGTGACTTGGTGACAATGGTGGGAGTATATTCTTTTGAATAAAAAAGAACATGCAGTGGAATATAGAATCTCCTGTTTTGAAGTCGGCTCAATAGCAGTCGGGGTTTCTATGCCAAATGTTTGTTCCAATATGGAACATGCATTTCTTTTTCTTACACTCTCTGGAAAGTGCTATTAAACAGAGATCGGACAAATGGGCGTCATTACTCGCAATAATGTGGACATGACTCGATAGATTTTAATTAAACAAATTAAACTACATTAATTGATTACTTACCCTACAAATAGTTTTGATCCTTTGCAAGGCAGTAATGATTAATAAATAGATGATACAATAACTTGTTATTGTGCAGATTTATTAAAGCAAATAAACAGTATTTATTTTTATTTTTCCGTGGTTATTTTATTCTTTTTCACGGCTTAAATAAACTTATGAGGTGAAAGCTCCTTTCGCAATCCACGGATGTTAATGGAGCAAACTTATGTACTTAAATTAATAGAATATCAATGGCCACTCCTGACGTCTTTGTATTATTTATTTATTACTATCCTGCAAAGGTTAAAGATAAAAGTTCAGATGAGAAATAATTTAATGTAACTTAATTTGTTTAATTAAAATTGGAGTCATGTCCATGTTATTGCGAGTATTGACACCCATTTGTCTGATCTCTGGCTATCAAAGAGAGGAATAACTGTATACGCGAAATAATTTGTCGTGTATTTTTTTCATAACATATGAATCTTTAAAGTCATAGTTCAGACCCCCTGCAAAAACACTGTATACAAAATCGACGACAGGAATGACGTCACATCTATTGTACCATGTTTAAAGCCTAATAAGGACCTTATAAAATTGCATTTATTTCGTAAATAACTATGTTTAAGCCAATATCGTTGAATTAAAATGAGGATGCCGGGAAAAACAATCTAACATTAAAAGAAGTTTTAAAATTTCAACAAGTTTTGATTAAAAAATAATAGATAACTTCACGCGTATATTCCCAGAGTGGGGTAGGCAGAGCTACAGAATACCAACAACTTTAATTTTGTTAATATTTCTGTAACCACATTTTGCACGATCAGGCTAAGATGTTTACCAGTGTATTAGTGATAGGTTGCAAGTTTTGATTCTATATGAAATGTTAATAAACGGGTCAAAACTTAGTGTATTGCGTTTTATATGTGAAACCTTCGGTGAAGTAAGCACAAAGAAACAGCTTCTTTAGATATTCCGTTTAATTGTATGATCACTTTTTACTTATAACCTTATAAGTGGTACAAATATATATAAATTAGCTTTTCAATAGTCAGATGACAGTTTCTCTTAAACCGATTCCATGTCGAACTCGTGACCATCACTGCTCGCTCCGAGTCTGACCGCCGCCTTTTTTATCACCTCCTTATACATTTTTTATCCGTTGCTTTTAAAAACAGTGTTGCCATTATGATAAAATACTAAGATGATCTAGCTACCTACTCATAAAGAACGAGCAAGTAAATAATGGAAAGAACATAAGGGCTAAGGCATGGTGTAACATATGCTTCTTTTTCATTTTCTCCTAAATCGTATCAATGAAAGTCAATTCTGATTTTTATGCATGTTCTCTATTTTGGGAACAAGCTTTGCAATTAGCAGCGTCAGTAACCAGTGTACTTTGTCTTATAAATGTTTCTTGTTACCTTCGATCCGGCACAGACACGAAGAATCACCTTTCATTCCAAGTTTCCAGAACTTCTTCGAACAGTATAACGAGCGCTTGAGAGTTCAAAACTGCATCCAACAAGTTGAGCTTTAAATTGATAGTTTTTATAACAATTGTACTTACAATGGGTTAGTAATTTTAGCTGTAGCTCCGTTTTTCATGATTGTAAGTTGTAAGGTACAGTGATAAATATTTCAATTGCTGATTTTACCCAGTACCTATCTTGAACACACATGTGCGGTTATACAGCGAACTTCGTGAAAAAACAAATGATTAAAGCAAAATACCCGTCTATCTATCTATCTATCTTTACATTCATCTATATAATAAAAATGAAACCCTATTTCCCTTGGTCACTGCATTACGCGAGAACGGCTGGACCGATTTCGCTAATTCTCTTTTCGTTGTATTTAATATTGTCAGGAGAAGGTTCTTACAGAAGAAAAAATCAAGAAAGTTGCGTGAAAAATTAGAAAATAGGTAATTAATGCATCTGTATTAAACGATAGCGCGCATTCTGTCAATGGCGCCAACCGTCTAACGACTGACAGTTGCGTTTTAAGAGTATTAAAAAATATTAATTTAACCAAGTACCAATTTAAGTTAACCACTTAACAGACGATTAGAGCGTTAACAGTTGTCACAATGTATGAACTAACAGTCGATTAACATTGATCAAATTTAACATCGTATGGTGAAGTTGGTATTTAACCTCGTATGGTATTAACATCGTAAGGGAATAAGGGATTGTATTAGGTACTGCTGGGCGATGGGGCTTGCAACCCGTCACTAATACACTGGTAAACATCTCGCTCTGAATGTGCAAAATGTGGTTACAGTATTATAAACAAGTCTTTCTAGAGGTTGGTATTTCTGTAGCTCTGCCTACCCCACTCTGAGAATGAAGTGATGTTATGTATGTAATTATGCCATTTTGAATTAAATATTCATAGTTCAGGCAGGACAACGTCTCTTGGTTCAACTGGTTTCATATTAAAATACAGGTCTATTGGCTGTGAAATTAATAACAGTTCATCTAAGTGCACAGCGAACATTGTCAAGTGAACTCTGCTATAACTTGTAGACTCCCAGAACTGTCCGTAACTTCGAGTGATATTCAATTCATTACGCCGAACTCCAAGGTAGCAAGTAGCCAGTTTAAAAACTATTGTAAACGAACTTCTTGCTCAGTTAAATGAGCATGAACAAAAGAGGTATTAAAAGAGCTATTAACGAATGCTCTAGTTTTAAATAGTTACTAATTATTTTTTACTTCTTCGTCTGATTGTGCAAAATTCTTAGAGTTTTTGGTATTTCTGTAGCAATGATATTATATTAATTTAAGTACATAAGTTTGCCCCATTAAAATCCGTGGATTGCGAAAGGAGCTTAGTAACCACGGAAATATTATTAAAAAAAATTATTTGCTTTAATAACTCTACACAATAACATTTTTTTGTACCTTTTATTTATTATAAAATAATACTGCCTTGCAAATGATCACAATTATTTTTAGGGTAAGTAATCAGTTAATGTAATTTAATTTGTTTAATTAAAATCTATGGAGTCATGTCCACATTATCGCGAGTAATGACACCCATTTGTCCGATCTCTTTATATGACACATACCAATTTTTTTATGCTGTTTAAAATTCTGAAGAGGTTTGAATTTATGACCTTTGTCAATAAAAAGGGTTAAAAAAACGTAGCGGTTTATAAAATAAAATTTCAAACACATTACTTTTACGGACAGACAGGCATGACGAAATTATAAGGGTTCCGTTTTTGTCATTTGGCTACGGAACCCTAAAGAACCTTATACTAATATTGTTTAAGGCTTTCTATTTTTCTGGTGTCCTAGGCGGCCGTGCTCGTCGCTCCTGCATTGGGCTTACAAAAGCTTAATACGTACGTGCCGCATCTTGCCCAGCCCTTACAGACACTGGCCATTTGTTTATTTTACTTTTAATTTGTGTATCGATTTAAATGCAGTTATTTAAAAAAAAAAGTAAAAATCCGGGCAAGAGCATGTCGAACCATGCTCAGTGTAGCGTTCCGAAGCCGCTAAGTACTATAAACATAAAAATCAACAAGTAATTTCTAATTTTCTATTTAAAGTCAATTGGTGCCGTCTTATACGTTTTTAGTAGGTATAAACACTTTAATCGCCTGTATCTCAAGAACCAATGACGTCTACTTAGTCGTGATAGTTTTCCTTTAAAATTAGATATAGGTATGTTCTTTCATTTAAGTTTTTTTTCAGATTTTTAGTTTTAGTAGTTTTCGCTGTAGGGGAGGTAAGTAACCTATTTTTTTTTACATTTTATTGTACCATTTTGTTGACGTGACTTATATGCATATTCATTCCAAATTACAGATTTCTAGTACCAAGGGTCTCTGCGCTAGGCTGCGGACGGACGGACGAACGGACGGGCGGACATGGCGAAAGCTAGTCTGTCTTGACACAAATCTGTGCTCGAAATTTGTATGGCTTTTTTTCCAACTCTTTTTGGACCTCATCAAAATGTGAAGAACTAGAACTTGGTATTTTGTTCACCTCTGACAGACCAGGGGTTAGGTAGGGTGGTTCTTTGATGAAATCGGTTTGACGGGCTTCCGGTAACCTTCGGGGAGGGAAGATGGCCGATTGAAAAATGACCGGCTTTTGATTTTGATTTATTCTGTATAATTTACCTCTTTATAATATTCATATACATGATATTCTAATTAAGAGGTAAGTGTTCTTTACTTGTGTGCCTGTCGGCTTTAAGTGTCCAACACTGGTCCCATCACTTAAGTAAAGGATAACTAAAAAACGATGACACTTATTATAAATCTATTTCTGCAACAGCCCTCCCTTGCAGCGCTAAGCTGTAAAAATAACGATAAAATCAAGGTTCACCGCAAACCCGTTAGAGTTTCAGGAATTAATTCTGTCGATAAAACAGTATTACTGCGCCGACAGCGATGTGCGGGAATATTGAGAGTTGCATCTAATACTTACATATCTCTGCGTTTACTCGACACCCATGATAAATAGATAAAAACCGGGAAAAAGCATGTCGGGCCATGCTCAGTGTACGGTTCCGAAGCCGTTAAGTACTACAATCATAAAATCAACAAGTAACTAATTTTGTGTTTGTAAGTCATTTGGTGCAGTCTTAGATGATTTGAATAGGTATAAACACTTTAATCGCCTGTATCTTAAGAACCAATGATGTCTACTTAGTCGTGATAGTTTTCCTTATAAAGTCGTTATATGCGCTTTCATTAAAGATTTTTTTCAGATTTTTAGTATTTATAGTTTTAGCTGTAGGTTTTGGGTGTGTGTCACTTAAGTCTAACAAAATTAGCGCTTTAAAGCTTTTTATTTCATAAACGGATTACTTAATCGAAAAACTGATCTCAAAAACCCATAATATTTTTGAAAGACCTATCCAACGATACCCCACACTATAGGGTAGACGAGAAAAAAAATGCATCCCCACGTTACGTGTAGGGGAGGTACCCTAAAAAGAAATATTTATTTACTTTTTATTGTACCACTTGACTTTAAATAGAAAATTAGTTATTACTTGTTCATTTTTATGTTTGTAGTACTTAACGGCTTCGGAACACACTGAGCATGGTCCGACATGCTCTTGCCCGGTTTTCAAATTAAATCCAAAAGATGAGCCCGCTCGTAGATGAAATCGCTGCACAAATTGATTTTAAACTCATTAATTTTCACTCGGTTATTTAACGTCGGTGAGATTAAAAAATCGCACCCATGGCTATTTAATATCACTAAACAAACTGACAGCTTACTTCCATCTCTTCGTGTCCACGCCAACCTGTGGAAATACTTTTTATTATCCAAACCGAGTCAGGTCGAAGGAATTTAGTCCGGAAATTTCTTTGATG
Organism: Acleris holmiana; assembly: GCA_949316455.1. Classification (NCBI taxonomy): domain Eukaryota; kingdom Metazoa; phylum Arthropoda; class Insecta; order Lepidoptera; family Tortricidae; genus Acleris; species Acleris holmiana. The sequence continues at coordinate 3,123,700 of OX438778.1, forward strand.
ATTACCGTAACTCGGACGCGGTGGAAATTAACCGACCGCTTGCAAACCAATTTGTTTTGTTAATTACAAAACGCTTAGGGAAAAAAGGAGACAAAAAATCATGATCGAGTTTTCTATACTAAAAATGTTACATACATAGGTACATAACATCACGCCTTCATTCCCAGAGGGGTAGGCAGAGCTACAGGAATACCAACAAACTTTAAAAAACTTGTTTATAATTCTGTAACCACATTTTTCCCAATCAGGCTAAGATGTTTACTACTGTATTAGTGACAGTTTGCAAGCCCATCGCCTAACAGTACTACAGCTCTTATTCCTTTACTAACTTTTACTACTTACGGGCATTTTCATTATAAAGTGTAACTTATTTAGGGAAAGTTAAAAAACGTTAATTTAGTCACAATCACGTATGGCTAATTTAGTCACAAAGCTGACAAAAGTCTAGTGTTAGATATCCGTTAAATTGTTTCATGAAATATGGCGTGAACTAAGCAAAGTTTAAACGCGTGACTGGCATTCTAACGAGCATAGTCTATCACTTTTACACTTAGACGTGTTGATAGAGACATAAGTAATGTACACCCGAACAACTGGGAGTTATTGTAACTTTGTTGCAGTATTAATTGTTTAACGCCATATGTTCCCAACCAGTACTAAGTAGTACCATTTGTATTGGGTTGTTGTGTAGTTATTTTCGATTGAATGATTTAAAAAATTGGTTGTAAGCGAAGTTTAGGGTTCTGTAGTCAATTTGTACACAGTTTTCTGTGTCAGTCTGTTCGTCCGTATGCCACAGAGTAACTCAAACGCTCAAACGCGGTGGATAAAGCTTCTGTCTCTCTTAATCTCACTTTCACACTTACATGAAAGCTGTAAGCAGGGATCGTTACCGGTATTCTGACTACCGGTTTTAAATGAGGTATAACTAAATAATTGCATTTCGCTATTTATATCGCTAAAGCTCTGATAATGAATACCGGTATTCACGTATATTGTCGGTTTAGCCAATTGAGAACAATACCTCTTTTTGATACTTAACCCCTAAAAATCATAACCAATAAACCTGTCAGTGTCAATATACTCGTTTATTTGTTTCTGTAAATGTTTTCGGTGTTATTACAAAAAAACTCAGGCACGCCTTAGACAAGTCTGACATTACAATTAATTACATTTACATCTTACTTTTCGGGTGCAATGAATAGCGGTATTGAATTCAGGTATTTAATATTGTAAATAGCGTATACATAGCGATAAAAACAAAAGCGGTATGACGAGAATACCTCTAATTCGAATATAGGCATTATTTTTTTAGCGGTAACAATAAAGGGGAATGCCCATCTCTCCTACAAAAAAATGCCTGAGGTGTACAAGAAATAATTGGTTCTTACACCAAAATATGCTACAAAATTGTAAGTTCCGAAAACACTTTCAGTGATTACTCAAAAGTTGGTGAAACGCTGTTATTTTTATACAAATAGACAAAGACAATTTTCATCTCAAACTCGTTCAAAACGACGTTTTGATTTTCGATTTAAGACGTTTAGTATGTTTACGAACAAAGTAGGTATACATAGGTAAGGAACATGAAAATGGTGGTTTCATGACTGGTTTAGGGTGAGGCCGATGAAGGCGTAAGTCCACGGACTGGACGACAGCGGGCGGCGGCGATGGCAATCGATTTCATAGTGTTATTTATATGGAAGTGACGTCTCACGCCATTTATAATATTACAGATACGAGTATACTGTAATTCTATGGAACTTGCTAACTATGTAAACAAACAATATATTGAAATTGACATCTAATGTCAATTTTAGTATGGCGGTTTGTTTACATAGTTAGCAAGTTCCATAGAATGACACTTTAAACATGAGTATATTATGTTCAAGTAAAAGTCTATAAAAAATGTACACAATACTCCCATCATTATCAGACTTCAATTTAATGAGTCGGATCAAGAGGCTGATTAACTGGATCATCCGACATCATCGGAGTGTAGGCGTGGAAAATGGTTTTATAAAAAGGACCTTTCACAGTTAATAAATTTAATTTAACAGAATATCATGAAAACGAAACGTAACGACAGTTTCAAGGGTCGACCGCACTCGACGAAGGCTGATAGCAGAATGTTCTTCGGAGCTGCTCCACCTGCGCCAGCTGCGCTCGCACCGAGACTCTGTCCTCGTATAATGGCGCCAAAAACGATACCAGCGCCACCACACTGCGTTCACTGCACCTTACAATTTGAATCAACCAATCAGAGGCAAGATCCGGTACTGGATAATCAAATCAGCAACTATAATGTTGCCAATATACGCGGGCGACGACACGGCCAGACTGACCGATTACACGTCCTCGTGTATACCTGCAACCAAGGTACAGTTTGTAATAACCATTCGCTCGGCTTACCCTGACTAAAGGGTTGCAATTTACAACACAACATTAAATTAGAAAGAAAGCCTCAATAGTAACCATAGCATAACACATTACGCACTGTAAACAAAATATCTACACACCCAGATACTCAAACATGGCTCAACATACTGGCAGTCATTTGCCTTTACGTTTAATCATAACCAGATCCTCATGGACCGACCATTAAGCACCCATGTGCCATTCATCACACCACACCTCCAGCCGCACATTGCGCCCTGATCGACCTTTATTAGGGTCGCAGTTACAACTACGCTGGAGTCATGGTGAAACACTGCCCTCATGGACAACATCAACTGTCATTGCGAGACCGACCGCTGCCGCAGCACCAGTCGCACTTCGCGCCCTGTTCGGTCTCTAACGGTACCGCAGTTACAACTACGCTGGAGTCATGGTGAAACACTGCCCTCATGGACAACATCAAAATCATGAACGGCTCGATAGACTCTCAAAATCTTCTCTCTTGTATCTCGTTGCGATGCCCTAATAGGAGATCTCGTTCCTTAAATCTTTTTTCAGTTCCATTTTGTAGTACGGTATATGCAAAGAATAGATTTCTAGTCAGAGCGTGTAAAAATCATAATGAAAGGTTCATAGACTCTGACATTTTCCACTTGTCTCTACATAAATTTGTTTATGCAATAAAAAGTAAAAGTAAAAGTAAAAAATAATAGTAATAATAATAATAACAATAAGAGAGAGTAATAATAATAATAGAATATCATGAGGGAAAAATGAAAAGTTTTGTTTAAATAAGCACTTATTATAATTGTGTAAGTTTGATTATTTTGGAAGAAAGCTGTAATGTAACACTATATTATGAGTTTCTCACTTAAGTGCATGCATTAATGCATGTTCAAACGCTGAAACAATTAACCAAAGTTTATTTAGTTCTTAAGTTCACCTTGAGCATCAAGTGTATTTAATCTAGTAGTGGAAACTGTTTTGGCCAATGTTCTAGCTACAATGTATTAACCATAATGTATTATATATTGCTGTTTGTTTCCCTTGATAAATAAATAAATAAATAAACATCAACTGTCATTGCGAGACCGACCGCTGCCGCAGCACCAGTCGCACTTCGCGCCCTGTTCGGTCTCTAACGGTACCGCAGTTACAACTACGCTGGAGTCATGGTTAAACACTGCCCTCATGGACAACATCAACTGTCATTGCGAGACCGACCGCTGCCGCAGCACCAGTCGCACTTCGCGCCCTGTTCGGTCTCCAACGGTACCGCAGTTACAACTACGCTGGAGTCATGGTTAAACACTGCCCTCATGGACAACAGCAACTGTCATTGCGAGACCGACCGCTGCCACAGCACCAGTCGCACTTCGCGCCCTGTTCGGTCTCTAACGGTACCGCAGTTACAACTACGCTGGAGTCATGGTGAAACACTGCCCTCATGGACAACAGCAACTGTCATTGCGAGACCGACCGCTGCCACAGCACCAGTCGCACTTCGCGCCCTGTTCGGTCTCTAACGGTACCGCAGTTACAACTACGCTGGAGTCATGGTTAAACACTGCCCTCATGGACAACATCAACTGTCATTGCGAGACCGACCGCTGCCACAGCACCAGTCGCACTTCGCGCCCTGTTCGGTCTCTAACGGTACCGCAGTTACAACTACGCTGGAGTCATGGTTAAACACTGCCCTCATGGACAACATCAACTGTTATTGCGAGACCGACCGCTGCCACAGCACCAGTCGCACTTCGCGCCCTGTTCGGTCTCCAACGGTACCGCAGTTACAACTACGCTGGAGTCATGGTTAAACACTGCCCTCATGGACAACAGCAACTGTCATTGCGAGACCGACCGCTGCCACAGCACCAGTCGCACTTCGCGCCCTGTTCGGTCTCTAACGGTACCGCAGTTACAACTACGCTGGAGTCATGGTTAAACACTGCCCTCATGGACAACAGCAACTGTCATTGCGAGACCGACCGCTGCCACAGCACCAGTCGCACTTCGCGCCCTGTTCGGTCTCTAACGGTACCGCAGTTACAACTACGCTGGAGTCATGGTTAAACACTGCCCTCATGGACAACAGCAACTGTCATTGCGAGACCGACCGCTGCCACAGCACCAGTCGCACTTCGTGCCCTGTTCGGTCTCTAACGGTACCGCAGTTACAACTACGCTGGTGCTGTAGCATGCGTAACCCAAAACAAAATGAGCCATGTGTGTGTATATTTAGGCAAATTCTTTAATTACTATCAGAATTAGATTCTAGATCACAAACATTAAGTTCAGCAGGTACGGTACTTTGAGGCATTCTTGGAAGGCGATCGTGAGCGTATTTATAACTTCTATTATTAGTCAAAGATTTTAACATGTATAGATCACCTTCGAGGACTTCTAGAACTTTGAAGGGTCCCTTGTATTTAGGGTCTAGTTTGATTTGATTCCTCTCCTTATTTTGGATGAGGACTAAATCGCCAACAACAAACCTATCAAATTTAGCCTTATTACAGTCAAAACGAGATTTTTCGTAATTAGCACTATTTTTAATAATGTGGGCCGCTTGTTTCAACGGCCGTTAACATTGATTTTAGGACACTCATCACGCGTTCTACTTGACCGTTAGCACGAAACGAACCGGTCGCTATTAGATGCAAGCTAATATTTTTTACTCTCACAGAAATCACGAAACTCTTTGCTGGCAAAACATCTACCTTGGTCCGCGATTATCTTATTAGGTGTACCAAAAAGGGCAACGCTTTGAGTAACCGCATGAATGCTGCTTTTAGAGTCAATGTTAGTTGTATGGTAGAGTAACACGTACTTGGTGAACGCGTCTATCAAAACAAAGACGTATTCTTTCTTGTCATTTTTGCCGCTTAATTTACCTGTCGCGTCTATATGAACCGTGTGCCATGGTGTAGTTACTTTCGGAATCGGATGCAATTCGGCTTGGACTTTTCCGGAATGAGATTTCGCGATTTTACATGTCACGCAATTGTCAACAACTTTTTTTTTTTTTTTTAACGTACTGAGTTATACCAGGGAACCAGCAAAAATCATAAAGCTTTTCACGCGTCTTGTCAGCACCAAGATGAACGAGAGAGTCGTGAAAGTTATTAATTACCGAGCACCTTAACGCTCGGGGTAAGTAAGGCAAGCATTTAGACCTACCATTACGCTGTATTTAAATTATTGACTACAACGCTCTTGACTAAAGGGAAATCAGTCGCAGTCATGTTAACCGAAAACCCTTGATTTAAAATCTCTCGGCCTATCATAACCTCATTTTGCAAACAACTATTTGGTAATACATGAAATAAAATTTCAAGGGGGTAGTTGTTAATCACAACGTTACATAATATCTGTTCTGTACTGAATACTTGCGTTTGTCCAATGCCCACCATAGAAACAACATTTTTAAATCGTTTACCAGCCAATTTCTCTGTAACCAACGAGCATTCAGCACCAGAATCGTAATAAAAACAATACAGCTCACCGTTATGTTCCAAGGTCCCCTTAGGTCGTTGAACGACGCAAACATCAACGCGCCGCTCGTTGCGCGCCGCGCCCGCGCCGCACTGTGGAACGAAAATGGCCTCTCCGCCACCGCCGCTGCCGTTTGCTTGGTCGCTTGACTCGTTGTTGCTGTTGGCACTGTTGTTCGGCCACTGTCTATAGCCTTGCTTCTACACTCTGATCGTCGATGGCCCATTCTACTGCAGTTATAACACTTTAGCGGAGTAATCTTCGCTCGCTTGTTATCCAGTGCAGTTGAAGATTCGCTCGATGTAGGTAGCTTGCGTTTTAAGTGGGAAAATGCGTGTAGTTCTTGTTGCAATTTTTCCCGCGTCGTGACTTTAGTTGTAAAAGCCATTCTTTGGATCCTCGTATCAAATTGCGATATGTGAGCGAGTACTGTAGCCACCGCAATTTCTTCTTTGTTTACATCTTTCCAACGGGATGTAAGTGACGTCATCAACCGACTAGCGTAAGCGGCCAGAGTTTATTTTTCGCTTGGTTTGTCGCCGCTCAAATTAATGAGGGTAGCCGCTAAAGTTTCGGTCAATGCAAATCTCGCTGAGAAAAGTACCTTGAACTCGTTCCATGTAATGCCTTGGTAGGCAACTTGCGATAACCATGTTTAGCGCTTTGCTTATCGCCAAAACCAACTGTGCGCCTTGTAACGGAGTTTCACCTAAGCACACATCTGCGGTCGTGCACCATGATCTCGCGTCCACATCCTTCTCGTCAGGGTCGAACTTGGGTAACTCGATGTGACTGGTAGTCTTCGGTGCTTGTATGGCTGCAATCAACGCCTGCATGTTCGCATGTTGCTGTTCAAAAAGTGCCCGCCAATTTATGTCGTTTTGCGACGATTCGTTGTCTTGTTTCGATCCCACTTCTGATATCGGATCAAGAGGCTGATTAACTGGATCATCCGACATCATCGGAGTGTAGGCGTGGAAAATGGTTTTATAAAAAGGACCTTTCACAGTTAATAAATTTAATTTAACAGAATATCATGAAAACGAAACGTAACGACAGTTTCAAGGGTCGACCGCACTCGACGAAGGCTGATAGCAGAATGTTCTTCGGAGCTGCTCCACCTGCGCCAGCTGCGCTCGCACCGAGACTCTGTCCTCGTATAATGGCGCCAAAAACGATACCAGCGCCACCACACTGCGTTCACTGCACCTTACAATTTGAATCAACCAATCAGAGGCAAGATCCGGTACTGGATAATCAAATCAGCAACTATAATGTTGCCAATATACGCGGGCGACGACAAGTATTTTTTTTTTTTTTTTTTTATTAGCCTATTTTGGTGTCCCACTGCTGGGCAAAGGCCTCCCCTCTTTTTCGCCATTCCTCTCGGTTAAGTGCATGCTCCCGCCATTCGCTTTGAAACGCGTCCAAGTCGTCCCGCCATCTCCTTTTTGGTCTGCCTCTGCTCCGGTAGCCATCTTGCGGAGTCCATTCGGTGGCAACCCTGGCCCACCGTTCCGGATGCATACGGCAGACGTGTCCAGCCCAGTCCCACTTAAGCCTAGCGGTCTTGTCACCCACATCAGCAATGCCAGTTTTGGAGCGCAGTTCGGTGTTTTTGATCTTGTCAGTTCTACGAACCCCGAGTATGCTGCGCTCCATTGCTCGCTGGCAAATCTTGAGTCGGGATTTTTGGGCTTCAGTCAATGACCAAGTTTGGGCACCGTAGGTTAGGATGGGAAGAATACAGACGTCGACGAGTTTGCGCTTTAGTGAAAGTGGAAGGTTGCCCTTCATTAGCGCCTTCATGGACCAGAAGCTCTTCCAGGCGTTTTGGATCCGTCGATCAATTTCCTTAGCCTGTCTGTTGTCGAAAGATACTATCTGGCCCAAGTAGATATACTCGTCAACATATTGTATATCTTGCCCATCTACCGTGACCCTACGTTTCGTGCCATTGGTCATCAGCTGGGTCTTCATCCTATTTATTTTGAGTCCGACTTCAAGACTTGCCGTGCTCAGTTCTTGGAGCATTCGTTCAAGTTGGGTTGCTGTGTGAGAGAATAGGACGACGTCGTCAGCAAAGCGGAGGTTTGTTAACCTTTTTCCGTCGACGTCGATGCCCATAGTCTCCCACGAAACCGCTAGCTGTCTGAGTATATTTATATTTAATTATAACATGTTTTTCGGCATATAGGTTATCTCTGTACATTCCAGGCATTATATGGGCATTCTCCTTTGTCAATTTAAATATAGGTATTGAATAAAACCGGTTTTACAATCCGTGGTATTCATCAAGACAGTTGACATACTATTGCCAAATCATTGTGGGTTGGTTCCTGTTTGCAGAACTACGTCCAATTGGAATCCCTTGTTTCACGAGTTTCTGGTAAACCCGCTTTAATTCCTATACTCTATTTGTTTTGGTCCTTTACTAAGTATAAACAAACCAAAACACGTGGCTCTATTCGAACAGCCAATCAAAATTGCTTTGTCAAGCTTTGACGCATCTGTGTTCTATTTCTATTGGCTGACGAGCTATATCACGTAGATTTTTTGGGATCCTATCATTTCATAACCACCGATTCACATATTACCGAGTCTGTAAATAATTCTGGATTTTTCAGGACCATCGTGTAGAACCCTATAGGTCAGGTTAGGTAAGTTTTATAAACATCGTGAAATATTTGCAGTTACAGTAAAAAAAAGCGGGTTGGCAAATGAATAAGTTGGCGAAAACGCAGAGAACCCATCTTGGCCATTTCAATTGATTTAAATTTTATTTCGAGTTATAAAAGAAACTTATAAATATAGACATATTCAACTGTACTATTGGCTCAATAAAAAGTGTTTTTGGAAAGTAACATGGATAAGTATACTCTGTTTTTTTATGTTGTGTGTAAAGTCACCGTTTTTTGTTTTTGTTTTTTATATACATTTTGAATTGAGGCACAGAATAGGTAGAATAGGTATACATTTTCATATTTTTGTATACATTTTTGCTTGCATTGTGTTACACTATGTTTTATGTTTAACTTTGGGAACTATAGGTCTATTTAGTAATATCTATTTGTAATTGTATTGTATTTGTACGACTGTTTGTTCCAAAATAAATAAATAAATAAAAGTCCGTAATCTACAAGATTCTGGTGTCTCATTAATCCCCGAACAAAACCGCAAGCAAGGGGCAACTAATCGCGCCGATCGAGCACCCTCCGCCGAGGGCCCTCCAGACAGTGGCCCTCAGGACCGTTATTCTTTTAAACAACTTCAGTTTTGTTCGCAGCAGTGCCTTGAGCACCTTTTTTTTTAGTATGAAAATTAATATCACATAGATTGACCTAGTCCCAAACTAAGCTCTAGGCTTGTATTATAGGTACTAGACAGCGTTAAACTTACTTATACCGGGTGTTGCCTGTAATAGGAGCAATAAATTGAGGGATCGCTTCTACTCTATCAACGTAACAACATTTGTTCTACAACTTTAAAAAAATATGTAATTTATTATTTGGGATATTTTCCAACAAACTAAATTATTTATTCAATGTACTCCATCCAATAGTCTAGTTGACATCTACTGTCAGCCTAGCAACTTCGTAGTTTTCGCAATACATTGCTTGCTTAGAAAATCTAAATTCATTAATATTTAGTTAACAATAAGTTATTTTCAAAAGTTGTAGAATAAATGTTGTTACGTTTGTGGTGTGGAAACAATCCCTCAATTTATTGTTCCTGTTACAGGCAACACTAGGTATAGAGAAATATATGTACTTAAATATATGGACAACATCCAAGACTTAGGAGAAATACTAGTGATCATCACAAAAAACTGCTCTTACCGGGATATGAACCTGGGACCGCTACCTTCGAAGGCAACCAGTGGTACGGCCGAGGGGTACGGTGGGTCTGGAAGGAGTAAAATTGTGTCGAAAAATCAAAACCGTACAGTATTATCGTGCGTTATGGGTAGAAGCTAAAAGAACGATCGTTACTTTAGGTGGTGTCGGCAGACAAAAAAGGGGGAGCGTGACCAATTTAAGTGTCTTTATCTCCTCGTGGAGACGGCCGTCGCCGTGCGTCCAGAGGGAGAAGGAGCAATAGGACCTCGCTTGTCCGACAGACGCAATTCCATTAAATATTACCAATTCCATTAAGGAATCAATCTTCAACCGTACCCCTCGGCCGTACCACTGGTGGTACTTTGACCAATTATTACTATTAAAATCGAATTTAACGTTGTCGACGGAGCTCTGCTATCGCAGAGCTCCTATTTCTGGGTAGTTTAGCCCTCCGGGCCTGCTGATAGTGCTGATGAACTAACATAACCTAAACCTACCTCATATTTATGATACAAATTTTGGGTCAGTGGTACGGTTTACGGGTACGGTGGGTCTGCACCCGCATAAAACATCAAAGCCGCAACAAAGCAATCCAATTAACTTGACACTAACTCCGGTGGTGCCGGCATTACAACACCCATTGTCATAAAACACAAAATTATTAGTAAAACAATTTATTTACAACCATTCTACGACAACTGTACAAGGACTTACGCTACACAAGTAATAACTGCTATCTATGTATAATTATCTTACCAATGAAGTGTTTTAACACCGACACGTCCATCTCGGTTCTGTATTTGACTTGAGGCAAATTCTGTAGACATAGTGCTATCTTACATAATTGCTATAACCTAAGATCGAGATCTCAAAAACCAAGGACAAATTCATAATTTACTCGTCTCAAATCGAATACAGGGCTATACACAGAAAAAAACTTGTCAAAGACTACCAATTCCATAAGAATGTCCAAATCCTAGTATTTTTCCTAATCCCATTGGAGTAATTAGAGGTAGAAAGCAAGCAGGTCCATAACGCCTGTGTGAAACTAAACTTCTCCGCCATGTTCTTTGCCAAACATCGGTCATAGATTCTGTTTGAGGCAGACTGTTCGACTGCAGGTGAGGCGGGCCGGCGGGGGCGGCTCACATGTCGCTGGTGGCGACCTCGAGCTCGACGGCGACGGGCGGCGGCGGACTGGCCCGCGGCGGCGGCTGCAGCGGGTGCGGCAGCTGCGGCAGGTGCGCCAGCTGCGGGTGCCAGCCGCCGCCGTCCGCGCGCGCCGCCTGCGCGCCCGCCCTGCAACAACACCACGTCAGCTCGGGCGGAGCGAGCGCCGACACACTACTGCTCGCGCGCACTACCCTCGGGGCTCCGCGTGCAGCCGCTCCGAGGGCCCGCAGCTGATGACGGACTGCCACACGGACGGGTCGTACTTCACTTCCTCCTCGCTGATGCTGGAGTAGCCCTCCTCCGCCAGCTCTTCGCCGTCGCTGCGGTACACCAGCAGCCCGTCGCCGTACGACACGTGCGCGCGCACGTGGTGGCTCATTGTGGTCTGCAATTATTATTTTTTGAGAACCTTTCGTTAAGAAAAGACTTACTGGGTGTTGCCTTAATAGGAGGAATAAATTGAGGGATCGTTTCTACTGTCTAAACGTAGCAACATTTGTTCTACAACTTTTACAAAATATGTAATTTATTATTTGGGATTTTTTCGAACAAACTAAATAGCATTTTCAATGTACTCCATCCAATAGTCTAGTTGACATTTACTGTCAGCCTACAAACTTCGTAGTTTTCGCAATACATTGCTGGCTCGGAAAATCTAAATTCATTTATATTTAGTAAACAACAAGTTATTTTCAAAAGTTGTAGAATAAATGTTTTTTCACACCACCTGCTCGACAATGCCAAATTACATATCATGCAAACCTTACGCAAACCAACTCATTAAAGACCTTGGCTTTAGCCGGGGTGTAATGTTGTACTGAATCTCATTATAACTCGCTGGGTTGTAATATTTTCACTTTTCATAGTTCTTATTACAATGGCCTTAAAGTCTAATTTCGTAATAAAAGATCAACTAATACTCGAAGGCCGGGCGCGGCGCCGCCGCCACCGCCGCGTCGAACCTAATTTGAAAATCGAACATTTTCTAAAATCGAGCTGGCCACGGCAAGCTGAATGGAACACATTTGAAATTAAACAAAAGCCGCGAGTATTGTAAGACGCTGCAATAAAATACATTGGTGATAACTGCAAAGTTTTAAATAAATATATCAAAATTAAAGAAAACATCTGTTAAAATGTCGAGTGACGAAAGTGATTATAATAAAACGCTGTTTTTAGTAGACTCGCTTTTTTATTGTCTCGCAAAAGGTGAGAAAAGTAGAGTACACTCCTCGGGGATAAAGCTGTTTTCGTCTTGGGCGCGCTTGAACCCCTCACTGCGCTCAGGACTCTTCTTAATTCCCTCGCTTCGCTCGGGAATTAACTCGTAACACCCTCGCTGCGCTCGGGAGTTAAATCTGGAGTCCTTCGTTACGTTCAGGATTCAATATCGCGCTCGTGACATAAAACTGTGCTTTATCCCCTCGGTGTATAATCTACTATTACGTTTGTGGTGTGGAAACGATCCCTAAATTTATTGCTCCTATTACAGGCCACACCCGGTATATGATAAACTTGTGTAGTGTTTCGCGATCTGGATCCCAATAACCATAACGCCTATAAAGTCTGTTCTTTGGATATTATAAAACTATCACATTTTCGTGAGACTGATAAACGTGAAAAGACGATTAGAAACGAAATCCTCGATAGTTTTATTTTTCAAACACGACACCTTTTCCGGATGTTTTTGGTTCAATCTTCGAAACCTTACGATTTTTAACGATGACCTTTGATTCAATAGTTGAGTATTTATAACTTCTTAATGTTGGTAAACCACTTTTTTTATAAAAGTTGTGGTTTTAAAGAAAACGGTAATTATATGAATTTGACGCTGCAATCAAGGCGCGTGCCAACTATCTCCATCTCACGTTTTTCGCGTGAAAGCACATAAAGTCATCCCTTTTCATTCTTCTGTGGCCGTGTCTCATAAGTGCTGCTTACCGAGTGATAAAAAGTACTCAAGGCGAGAAACTACCTCGCATTACACAGAGGACAGACGTAAGACAATTCACGTCACGTCGCGGTCTCATAAAAATAATACAGAAGTACGTAAGATTATCGGTCACACTAGAAATTGAATTGTTGCTATTGCTTAACTACGTTCTAGTTCATACCAGATCCCATCCTGAGCAAGCACATATAAAACTTAAAAAAAAAACTAATTTCTACTATTGTGACCAACATGCCATTGAAAATGATTACCAATTTATCAAGAACTACTCACATCCATGCTAATACCATCCCACACGACCACGCCCGAGGTAGACGCGAGCGGCACCCCTGCCATGTTGCCCATGCTCGTCATATTGCCCATGTTGGCCATCTCGCCCATGGCCATGGGCCCCATGGCGGCCATGACGCCCGGCGCCATCATGCCAGCGCTCTGCTTGCGCCCGCGCCGCGAGATCGTGTAGTGCAGCGGGTCGTGGCCCTCGCGCCGGATCATCTCGGGCAGGATGCGCCGGCGCGCGTTTATGAACCAGTTACACACCTAGAAAATGCACTTATATAACTGGAACCGTAAGTATAACCGTAGGTATTAACGGGAAAGTTTTTGCTTGAACTTTTTCAGTTAACACGTTCACTAACCCCATACAAAACGATCTGGCAATGTCACAAGTCCCGCTAGCAGTGTTCCATTCAGTATGGGGATGTGAACCCTCTTGAAAAAAAGGCTCATGACCCCACATTGGGGGCACCCGGACAGGGAACGTGTTAAAATTTATTCAGTGGGCTATTTCACCATCTTGACAATGACAAGTGACAGGTGACCATTCGGTATACATTGCAAAGTTAACACGCTGATACAGCACTGGGCTTCATATAAGCTGCGCCATGTTCACTGAAATGTTCAAAGTTAAATTTGTTTAGTTCACAGATTATAAATAACATTGCTCAAGTTTTAATTGCATATATTATATAAGTACAAATTTTGTACATTTTTCTAAAGTAATAATAACATTAGTCAATAATCGATAGTTCATAGTAAAACGGCACTTATTTACTCATTTTAAATAGAAAAAAAGTTAAATGTGTCTATTTCACAGATTATGAATCTGATTACTGAAGTTTTAACTGCATATTAAAGTACTAATTTAGTTTTTTTTTTTTGGAATAATAATATTAGTCGATAGTCCATCAGTTCATGGTGAATTGGCTTACACCCGCCGTCCTGACTGTCAGAATGGCGGGTGCACCTCCACATTGTAATACCTTTATTTGTGGAGAGGTACAATTTATTTTAAAGTAGGTACTAAATAGTACATTTTGAGTACATTTTTAGTATAATCATTTTATATATTTGTGAAGGTACACCCGCCATTCTGACTCTCACGGCATTTTCCGTTCTGGTGTTTCAATCGAAAAACAGTTCTTTCCAAGCATGTTTGAGATAAACAAGCTTCCTCTGGGACTCTCTAAGAGCTTCCGTGAAAGGCGAGGGATACAGAAGCTGTACGACTTAAAAATGTTTTGGCTTATATATTGCACACTGGGCGTTTAGCTGATCTCGCGTTTTTTTTTCATGGTCGGCACGCGGGTAAAAAAAATTACATGCGCCTGAAATTAATTAGGAATGCATCGGCGTGTTCAGTGTTAAAGTAGCATGCAGCTGGATCATCTGTAGGTAAAACCCAAAGAACAGTATAGGCGCTTTCCAAAAAAAATACCTTTAGTTAAGGACTAAAATTAACGTCGGTAACTTTTCCATTACGTCACGAAAATAAACAAATTACTGCTTTAAGAGAAATGAGATGAGATGAGAGTGGCATCTCAGACAAAACTCCTGTAGCAAGTTCAACCATATTACTAACAGGTAAGGTTTGAATCTACTATGCTTATTTAATTTTAATTACCGCCTATTAGCTAATGAGGGCAGTATATAAAAATATGACAAATTTTCGTGACGTAATGAAAAAATTAAACTATAGGTACCTTTTTTTGGAAAACGCCCTTATAACTAAAGGGCCTTAAACTCCGCCGCTGTCGCTCTCAATAGAGCGACAGCGGCGGAGTTTGGGCAGCGCCACGTCCCTAGCCAAGATCCAAACGCAACTAACGTTTTTCTTTTCTATCGCTTAAAATGTATGGGATGACATTCTCGTGCGTTACGATAAACCACGTGGTCAACTATCATTTTGAGCGATAGAAAAGAAAAACGTTAGTAGCGTTTGCACCTTGTATAGAGCCCCAGGGCGCTTCTTAACACGACCTTCCGCTGCCGCTCTGCTTAGCATTTTGTGGCTGGATCAGACATATTACCTGTAAAACTGTTAAATTCGCTTCCTGGCTCAAGGCAAGCTTCTCCGCATCGCTGGGATAGGCGTTGTACCGGTGATCATACAGCCATCTTAAAATAAAACGAAAGCAGTTTAGTATTGATCAAATATTTCGCGCTTCACAGGTATTTGTGTAATTTTTGCGAATGTGAAGCTGGGGACGAATGCGGCTCAGATTGAGGCATACTCGCCCCGCACGGCGAGCTGGTCGCAAGCCAAATTATTGCGCATAAACATGCGCGGGTGAGGCAGCCGTCATAATTCACAGAATTATTAACAAAATGAAGAGATCGCTTCGGTGGTGGAACGGCTCAGCAACTTAATCAAATTTGTACGCGCCTCGCCCACAGACAAGTTAGAACTGGTCGTTCTGCCCGCGGCACGCTCGGATACACGTCCAAATCACGCGAGGCACGCACACTGAGGCGCCTTTGAGCATGGTCAAAAGACAGACTATCGCACAGCACGTGAGCGCGTACGAATTTGAGCAAAATAGGTGAGCCATGCGTGCCTCAACCAGAGGCAGCTCTAATTCATACCCGCCTTTAGGCCCCGTCAAGACAAGGTAAGACGTCACCTGACTCAAGATCAGGGGGTTGCCATGACATGGCTCTGCAATTCAGTTTAAGAGAGCTATAGGAGTTATATGGCTCGTTTCCTTTTCTTACCGTAATCTAAACTGTAAAAATATGTCATGGTAACCCCTAGTTTATTAATACGAGCCCTAAACGGACCGGATTACCTCTTGAGTATCTTGACGGAGTGCTTGGGCAGGTTCCCGCGGCGCTTGCGCACGGCGGCGCCGATCACGACGGAGTGCGGCGACGGGGGCAGGTGCACGAAGGGGCGCGGGGGCGGGGGCGGCAGCTCGGCGTCCCAGTCCGGGCCGCTCTCGTTCTCGTCCGTCGACGACGTCGACGGGAAACGGTCTCGCGCTGCGGAAAGGGTGCTCTATACTCCGACGAGTGACAGAGCATTTAATACTTCTTTCAGAGCTGATTATTGCCCAACCGATTTTCACGACACCTAGCTAAAAACCAACCCGATTAAAATAGTTTTCTTTAAAAAACGCTCTAAGTATCCGGTTTGGGCGATGTCACAGACAGACCCACAGATGCATAGACACACACACACACATGCACATACATACACATGCACACACACACACACACATGCACAGACACGCATACACAGAAACAATCACACTCCAAAAGGAAACAAGGAAACTACTAAAGTTTCTAAAGAAACTACGGAACGTTCCAAAAATATTTCCCAGATATAAATCACAGATGCGATATTTACTGTTAGGTTAAGGAGTTGGAAGTATATTTGTTGTCCCGGTTGAAACATCAGGTCAAGTCCATAAGAACATTACCACTATGACTACGCATGTGTTGAAAATTATACAGGTCAATTAAGTCATTATACAATCGGTACGATCATAACGTAGAGCTAGTAGGGATGTTAAACTTACAATTAAAACTTTTGATCGGTGAACACGTGTATCGCGCCATTATTATCGTGAGAAACGACTTATGTCAAGTTTGTAAACTATACATCCCGCCTTAACGTATAAGTGCATCCCTCACTAGCAAAACATAAAAAAACACGTCATAGAAGTTTACTCGCGCTGCGGGTAATAGAATATTCTCGTGGTAAATACTTACGCAGTTTGATCTTCATGACTTTGATCACGGACCTGCGCAGCGTGGTGAAGTTACTTGAAACTTGACTGAAGGAAAGGTCTTTGACCCAATTTTGTAAATTACACGTCACTTTGCCACTGACATAAGGCACTTAACACTTGTCTTGACTTAAGCAGAAATCTAAATTGTGCTAGGCAAGATAATTTTCAAAAGATGTTCTTTGATTAGAACCGCGTACTTTGGCGAATAGTTTTGTAATGAACGCATTTTGTTTTACGACTATGGTAACGGGAGCAGTCTGTTTGAAATTGGAAAAAGTGAATGCGCTATGGTTTATTTGCGGCCAGCAGTTTATCAAGGTGAAATGTGACCTTTTTGAATATTATTACTGGTTTACCAAAAACTCAGAGGCCGAAATTTTTAAAGCTTTTGTAGCAATTCGTTTTCAACCTACTATGTATAACCATGATTCTTCAACTGCTTAAAATGGAGGCTTGTAGATTTAATTGGTAAGTAAATATGTATTTGAAAAAATATATAGCTATTTTGACTATATTTGTATACAAAGTTACATTGTCGTTGTTAAGTTGAAGTATGTTTGCCGCCGCTGCCGCCATCATTGTCTATAATATATGTATCCTGTTGTACCTAGGTACAAATATGCTCACGATTTGCCCACTGAAACAAAGCAATTTGTGATACTGTATATTATTTTACGAAGGTGTGATCAAATCATACCTGCCATATGCCTGCCACGACAACGTCATGTAAAATGACAATTTATTTTTAATAAGCTCACATAACTTTTACGTTTTTCATAATGTTTCACGTTTAGATTCCCCACCAGTGATCAAACTCAATTTAGTCCACATTTCTTTACTTTCTTTGCAAATGCTCGCCGACTCATCAACGATAACAGTTATGAAGATCAAACTGCGTAGAATGATCACTATGCCGTTTGATCATCGCAACGTTCATCATCGAACCACTCCATCTTCTCCTCATCCTTGTCCCTTCTCTAATTCTCCTTCTATTGTTAATTTAAATTTAATTTTACTGCTGAATTCGGGGTCGCGTGTCGTTGTCACTTGTCACAGTTATCAGTGTGACTTGTTGTGACAAAGTTAATGAAGTACTTCAAGTTGAAGTCTGTTGTTGAGTTGTTGCCTGCGATGGCCAGTGTTTCGACCACGGACCTCTGGGGACTGGGTTGCCGTCAAAGTATATGGCTACGGTTCGCCCTGGACCCATACCATGAGTTTACAGTGACCGTACTTACTAACTAGTCGAATGCTCTGTCCCTCATAGTGTTGTTATAGAGTGAGAAGGACAGAGAATTCGACTCGCAAGGGGTTCTAACGGCCGGAATCTCGAGGGTCCGGGGAACCTATATCACAGAGAAAGCCTGAATATAATAACCAGGGGACAATCTCACACAATTTGACCAAGTCACAAACCAAGCTCTAGGCTTGAACTATGGGTACTAGACAACGATAAACATACTTATGTAGAGAAATACATACTTAAATAGAAAACATCTATGACTAAGGAACATATTCGCGCTCATCACACAAATATCTACCCTTAATTTGAACCCAGCACCACTGGCTTCGGAGGCTGGGTCACACCCAACTAGGCTAACATGTCGTCGAATATCCTTGTTCATAGCATGTTTTATTTGCAATGGGTCTTTCTTATAAAGAGTTGTTGGATTCAAGGAAGCTCTGCCAAGCTGCGTGGTCATTATTGCTATTGTCATCATATCAGCTGATGTCTACTATTGGACATTGGCTCTTGCCAAGTATATAAAGTAACTGCGCTACTCCTATCTGAATGAATATCCATGAATGGATCAACGCGCTTGTTGGTAACATGTTTTTGTTTTGATGGATGATTCTTAATAGGAAAGTAGAGTCATGTGCATAAGCGGCAGTATTAGTTTTTTTACATTGACTTAGTGTTTGTTTTTTTCACAGCTTCAAGGGACTGTAAATATAGGGTCTTGACAGCCAGTCGGACGGACGGACGGATGAACAACAAAGTAATCATATAAGGGTTTAGTTTTTCCTTGAGTTGTTGTTATTTGTTGTTTTTGTGTTGTTGTAAATAAATAATTTTCTTTCTTTCTTTCCTCAAAATGCATGGGATATTTGTTTTTTTTAAACATTGGCAAAAGTATAGGCCCTACTTTTTAAACTCGAAGACAAAGCCATCGGCAAGTGAAGTGTTGCACGCATTAATAAAATCCATATATTCATGAGCTGACGTTCAGAGCCATCAAGTATTCATATTCTTTCTTGGGCTGTCACCGGAATATTAAGAGTGGTGTCGATGTCATTAGGACTTACAGCATAAGAGCGAAAGTCACGTGGCAAACGGGAAATGATCAAAATCCTGAATTTTCATAACTGCGAATACAATATTTAGATCGAAGACTTTGATTTTACATATCTCTTATAAATCAAACCTAATGTAGAGAAAAAAAAATGCATTTATGCTCCAGCATATAGCGTTCGAAAGAATAAAAGTTCCGACAGTATTATTTGTGCAACAATAGAGCAAAGTCGGTTTTTGCTGCGAGTGTTGATTTTGAATCCCGAGCAAGCGAGGGATTCTTGAATTGAATCCTAGGTTAGAATCCTGAGTGCAGGAGGGGTTCAAAGACACGAGATGCAAATAACTTTGGTCTCGTGTTGCAAATACAATTTTCCACCTCAGCAGCGAGAAAACCTTTCGGTTGGTGATGACCACTTCCCGATATGACCACTTCCTGATATGACCACTTCCTGATATGACCACCTCCCGATATGACCACCTCCCGATATGACCACCTCCCAATATGACCACCTCCCGATATGACCACTTCCCAATATGACCACTTCCCGATATGACCATTTCCCGATTGTTTTGTTCTTATGTATGTGAGAGTTGCGTGTATAGATATTTATGGCCTCATATATTTACATATATTTATACATATATTTGACTGACATTGTACATTTATTTATGGCCATGTAAATATCTAGGTCTGTTTGACTCTTTAAATGCTCCTATATTTCTAACCGAGTAATCGTACAGATATTTCTGGCTAATCAACAGTACAGATGTTTTTGGCTCCTTGGGAACGTATATATATTTATGCCCTTGACTGGACATACTTACTGGGAACTGATACAATATTAAGCTGTGGTCATATCGGGAAGTGATCATATCGGGAAGTGGTCATATCGGGAAGTGGTCATATCGGGAAGTGGTCATGTCGGGAAGTGGTCATATCGGGAGGTGGTCATATTGGGAAGTGGTCATATCGGGAGGTGGTCATATTGGAAAGTGGTTATATTGGGAAGAGGTCATATCAGGAGCGGACATATCGTAAGGTAGATAGATAGATAGATAGATAAAAACTTTATTCATCCAACAAACAAGGCTCCTAAAATAATAATAAAAAAGAAAAGAAAAGTAAAGTAAACAAAAACAATAAAATACCAAACCAAAATAACATGAGAATAAGCAAAAACATGCTAAACAAAGTAAAAAATAATAATAAAATAACCGTATAGGAGCCATGTGTCGTGAGATGAAAAGGCGATGACTCAGCATAATGCTGCAGAGACTGCAGCGCTGGTATTCTGCCAGAACCAAAAAGAGGGCAAGTCTGCGGCGGCCGCAAGAGCCGAAAATGTGCCGAACCATTTAAACGCTGCGTCATAAAAATGAGGGAAAAAAAAGATTATCAAAATAAAGCAGATATATATATATATATATATATATATATATATATATATATACGTATTATGTAACATTAAATAATTAAGGATTATACAATAATTCGAAAATACATTATATAAAAGGAAAGGGATAAAAAAATTATAAAATGAATATACTATTGAGACTACTGGACGAACTAAGAGGAAGTAACTTTTTGTTTGTCTAATAAATATAGGCAATATTTTGTTTTAAAACTAGACCTATGTTTAAGGTCACGAATGGGTGGAGGAATATTGTTCCAGCATTTCGTAGCCTGATATCTGAAACTTCCCCTAAATGCAACGGTTTTATGTAGAGCAACTCTCAGTACGACAGCACGCGAGGATCTGATGCCGAAATGCCTCTTTTCTGAAGACCACTTTAGCTTTTTGTAAAGATAACTGGGTGCTTGATTCTTAATGGTATCAAATAAGAGACATGCAAGAGAAAGTTCCTGCCTATTTGACATTTTAAGCATGTTGGCGTTGTTAATGAAAGGGGTAACGTGTGAACGTGGTGGAATTTTGAAGCGAAACCGTGCGCATGCATTTTGAACCCTCTGAATGAGACGTTGCGAACGCACTAGAAGACAAGGGCCAAAAGCTGTAAGACAGTAATTTAATTTGGAGAGGATTAGTGCGTCGCAGAGTCTCATCCGCACGTCGACACTTAATAAATTTCTCACATTGTACAGAACTTTCAGTCTGTAAAAGCAATTACGTCATTGACATGTTTTTCAAAGCGCAAGTTTCTGTTTAGCAGAAGTCCCAAGTTGCGTGCTTCATCGACACAATCGATCTTTACGTTATTGATAACAATACATGAGGTGATCATATAAGGAAGTGGTCATATCAGGAAGTGGTCATCACCAACCGAAAGGCGAGAAAAGAACCCGAAGGTAAAAAAAACAACATGGTAAAAATAAAACGACACCATCCAGCGCCCGCGCGCCGCACCACGACCATCTTTATATTGTTAACGAAAATTAAAAAGATACTTTGTCTCACGCTCGTATCAGAGTCGAATATTGCCCTCTGAGACTGTAGTAAGTAAGACTGCTCAAAGTAAGTAAGTACTATAAGTATTTAAACAACAAAACCACCGTTTTTGAGGTGCCGAGGTGAAAATTGTGTCCCCCCTTTCTACCCTCATTTTCAAAAACTGAAGAAACTATGACTTTCTACTTCTCCAAAAATTTAATAAGAATTAAGGATAGTTTATCTCAAGTAAGTATAACATCTGGTTTTTTTTTTAAAAGCACTCAAACACCCTGGTACAGAACAGTTTAATATTGGGTGTTTCTGGCAGCGCCACCCGTTTTTACCCAGTAGAGGGCCTGGGCTGAGATTCTACATGTTAAAAACGATATTGCGTTTAATAAGAGTTATCAAAAGTTGACAATACGGAAATGTCACCAATATCAATAATAATAATAATGGCAATATCGTTTTTACCGTGTAGAATCTCTGCCCTGGGCTGGAATTCTACACGGTAATAATGATATCGTATTTGACCTGTTTCCGCATTGTCAACGTTTTGATAACTCTTATGTCATTGATAATAATGGCGACTGTGACATAAACGAAACATGCGAAACATGCTAAAACACGTCAAACACGATATCGTTTTAACGCAGTAGAATAGAGGCCCTGGGTTGGGATTATACACGGTAAAAACGATATCGTATTTGACGTGTTTCCGTATTGTCAACGTTTTCATAACTCTTATGTCTTTTACAATAATGGCGAATGTGACATAAACGATTCTAAAACACGTCAAACGCGATATCGTTATAACACAGTTGAATAGAGGACCTGTTCACTTTCTCATTAAATCATATACCACTTACAAGTTCCCGTCACACCAAACAAAAAGCGAACGCGGGTGCAAGCCGCACGCGCACGCTCAGCTGTCGTTATGCTCTAAGCTAAACCTTTTCAACGCCTTACATCAAATGCAAATGCGTCACTCACTCGCCAAACACGTATTAAAAGTTATGCAAAATTCAACTTATTCATACGAAATAATGACTCTTTTTAACTGTACAGTCAAGGGCAAAAATATGTATACACTTTAGTACCTTGCCGCTTTGATCGCTGTCACAATTTCATATGACAGCTTAAACGTGACGTTAAATAGACAAGGTACTAAAGTGTATACATATGTTTGCCCTTGACTGTACCTTTTACAACTATATCGGTCGGTGGCGTTGTAGGCACGACAGCTCTAGTTACATATTATATTAATAAAGTGTGAAAGCTTAAAAGTCAGCGTTTAAGGTTTTGAAGACTTTTATTTAATATTATTTCTTGGATTTCTAAGTTAGATTATTTGAAGCCTACAAATGCCTGTGTGTTTAGTTCTTTCGCTTGTGTAGGCGTTGCTGGGGTGTTTATCTGCTCTGAACTGTCGCATTCCTCACTATCTGGGAAGTGGCCTGAGGAAACTGTCCACTGTAAAAAAAGGAAATAATATTAATAGTACAATGTTTTTTGCATGCATGCGGACTCCGGAGTGAAATGGTGAATCCATGTTTTATCCATTGTCACATACCCACGTAAAAAAAACTTTTGATTACGATTAATCAGCGCCAAACATCGCTCTGAATCATTGATACGTTGTACTTTTGATCAGTTGTAAGCAAACGCGGCACCCACTTGGGAAAAACCTTTTTCATGGCCAAATTTTTATGTAAAATTGTGAGAACACTACTAGCTGAAATCTTCACTATATCGGCTATCTCGCGCACTTTTACCTTCCGATCTTCCATTACGATTTTCAGGATTTGGTTAATATTTTGTCGAGTCACTGCTTCATTTGGACGACCTGAAGGTTCCCCATCATTCGTGTCCACGTGACCGCGTTTGAAGTCGGCGTACCACCGACAAATGATTGCTTTAGAGGGAGCTGATCCCGCATAACATTTTATAAGCTATTGCTGTGCTTCAACGGTATTCTTTTCCATTAAAAACAATGTTTTATAAACACGCGAAACTCGTTTTTTTCTTTGTATCAAAATTACAAGCGTAGCGTCACTTAAATGTCTGATAAACCAATATTTTGTTGTTCTCTTTTTCAAAATTCTTTTACATATCTTTTATTGATGGCCAGTACTTTTTAAAAATCAAAAGAGTATTTAATTGTTGCGCCATTTCCAAGTTAGTCTCGGGACTTATTGAACGATCTAGTATATAGCAATCATGGCATGTTGTAAAAGCGAAAGTTTAAAACATTAGCTGTTGCCCGCGACTCCGTCTGCGTAGAAAAAAAACAGCATGACAATGTGATAATCAAAAATAACATGCCTTTCTATTGGTAAAAGAATTTTCAAAATCGGTTTAGTAGATTTAGAGGTACAACCTAACAATCTCACAAACTTTACCTCTTTACTTACTGAGGCGCCTCAATAGATCTGCAACTTGGGCTTCCACAACGGTACCACACAGCAGGAACAGAACTATCGCCAGCAGCAGAGGAGCGTACCGATGCCACCACGGCGTGGGCGAGTCCAGCTCTATTGTGACAAGGGTCTCAGGCCACGGTCGAAAGCATCAGACATCTAAAAACATGGTTGAAACAAGCAATCAATGATTTATTTGCAGCAGGGATTGTAAAACCGGTTTTATTCAATACCTGTATTTAAATTTAAAAATTGTTACCGTTAAAAAAGTAATGCCTATATTCGAATTAGAGGCATTATTGTCATTCCGCTTTTGTTTTTATCGCTATGTATACACTATTTACAGTATTATAAAATACCTGTATTCAATACCGCTATTCATTGCACCTGATAAGACATTTATTGTAATTTAAGACTTGTTAAGGAGTGTCAGAGTTTTTGTAGTAACACCGAAAACGAGTAAATTGACAATGACAAGTTTACTGGTTATGGTTTTTAGGAGTTAAGTATCAAAAGAGGTATTGTTGTCAATTGGCTAAACCGATAATATACGAATACCGGTATTCATTATACCGCTAATTAGAGCTTTAGCGATATAAATAGCGAAATGCAACTATAACCGGTTATACCTCATTTAAAACCGGTAGTCAGAATACCGGTAACGATCCCTGATTTGCAGAATACGGTTCACAAGATGTTATAGTGTAAATAAAAAAACAGGGCAAGAGCATGTTGGACCATGCTCAGTGTAGGGTCCCGAAGACGTTAAACACCGCAAGTAGATGATTTTAGTACCGTAAGCATCTCAAGAACGTAATAGTTTTCCTTTTAAATTCGTTATATACGCTTTCATTGAAGATATTTTTGAGATTTTTAGTATTTGTAGTTTTGGCTATATGGCACTTGACTCCGACAAATATTAGCGCTTCAAAACTTAATCTATATAATAAAAATGAATCGCTGAATGTGTTGCTAAGCGCATATCTCGAGAGCAGCTGAACCGATTTCTCTAATTCTTTTTTTATTATATTTCTTACTGTCAGGAGAAGGTTCTGAAGACCAACAAAAAACTGAAAAATCCACCGGGAGAGTCAGAAATTTGCTTTCACATACTCGCAATGTTTTTGAAAAAAACCGAAACATTTACACAAAAAAATATTCAAGGTTTAATTTTACCACTTTGTTGGCGTGACTAATGAGTTCCTTCCTAGTTTGACTACGGAACCCTAAAAAGAAATGTCCAATACATCCAACTTGCAAGCAAGCGTGCAAATAATTATAGGTAGATTACAAAGTTCTCCCTTCTTATGCATATTTTATTGTAATAATTCTATATTGCATATTTACTATAAGCAGAAGTAGACATAAGCTTTTATGGTCTAGTTTCGCATACTATCACGGGACAAAGAGTCTAGAGACGAAAGCTTTAGCAAAAATTTTATAGCTTAGAAAAAAAAAGACCGCAACAATTATACGAAATGCGCTTTCTGCAACGTCATTCGCTGGAAAACGATTAAATATATTATGCTGAATACATTTTGTACACTACAAATTATGCAAAACAGACAGCACCCAAAAGAAATAAATCATAATTTCAGCCGAAAGACGGTTTTGCTGGACAAGGGCCTCCACAAAGGTTTCCCACAAAGATCGGTCATCTTGTATTTACCCCTTTTGCCGGGGAGTCGCCACGCTGTGGGTTGGCATGCGTTATTCTACACGTACTATCTTTTATTTGGGTGCCATTGCTGTCAAGTAAATAAGAACTCAACTATAATAAATATCAAATATTTGCTTATACCGGCAATCGATCCCAGGGCCGCTGGCTACGTAGGTCACTACTCGGCTAGATGCGTAGTCAAACATCAAATCAGAGAACAATCGTTTATAATGATCTAGACCCAAACTAAGCTGCAGGCTTGTACTAGGCAACGATAAACATAAAGAGCAACACTCACCAAGATGAGCTACGAGGATAAATTTAGAGATATATTGCCGTCGCACTCGACGCTGGGCTGGTCTCTAATGACAGAAGAGTGATAGTGATCGGTTTGCTGGGGCATCTGTACTTGCTCTTGCAAAGGCTTCTGATGGACACCGACAAGGCAGCCGTCGAGGCAG
This sequence comes from Acleris holmiana, assembly GCA_949316455.1. Classification (NCBI taxonomy): domain Eukaryota; kingdom Metazoa; phylum Arthropoda; class Insecta; order Lepidoptera; family Tortricidae; genus Acleris; species Acleris holmiana. The sequence continues at coordinate 3,149,798 of OX438778.1, forward strand.
ACTCGTCGATAATCAAGCGCTCGTCCTCTTGCGAGCACATAGTCATGGTGTTCACCGCCACTGGCTCCACTGCGATCGTTTCCAGTTCTGGTAATCTACGTGTCGAACTTAAGTGATAATCCCCTGGAAATATTAATGTAGATTGATTTTTATATATAGAACTATATTTTTTTTATGGAAAAGGGCAAGTGATCGAGCGCGCGGGCTGTTTAAACTCTCAAGACTATAATACTTCGACTGCAAATCACACTCGGTCACTGCTAAACATAAGCCCTTTCATGGAGCTTCATGTCGTTTTTGATGTGGTTTTTCCTAAAATAATTTGCTCTAAAATAACATTCATTATGATCACTTTAAGCATTAATTTGCTCTAAATTTTCTAATTTGCTCTATTTTGAGCTTCCAACCATCCCGGAAATATCCGACGTTGTCGTTGAACTAGTGGATATATCCGTCAATGGCATTGAAAAAGAGAGATCACGGGCGAATTTATTTAAAAAGCAGTTCTAAAATCCGTTTAATATGTTACTAGTTTTCAATATCATAACCCACACGAAGGCCCGTATCAATAAACTCGTCTTGGGTGAGATATTCCTAGCCTCGCTCAGCGCAGCTCTCCTATTGGTGGGTTTTTTCCTCGCACACCGCTCCGCTATCTTGCACAGCTCTGGAGGAAACGTAGCCTTACACTCGAAATTGGTTTATTAATACGTCCCTAAAAAGTCCAAAACTGCCTTCCCATTCTTAGGCCGCATTACACTAGCAAGTAATTGCTGTAAATTGTGAGACGCAACTATGGGTGAGAGTGAGTGGCAAATTTCTGCATCTCAGTCTTGCATATGGCTTTTCCAAACTAACAGCAATAACTTGCAAGTGCAATGCGGCATATATAGGTATCCCGGTAAAAAAATAAAAATTATTTCTAACTTATGGAAATTCGGACAAATGAATTAGTTGGGATTGAAATTTGACTTTGTCATCGGTAACCGTTAAAAAGGGACATACTGAACCGCTGCATGGCCCTCTCGATGCGACGCTCGATGATAGTACCGACGAGGAGGAACAGGATCACGGCCAGCACCACGGGTCCGCAGTGCCATAGTTCCATAGGCCAACTAAGCTGCAATAGGTACAAATTTTGACGACACGTTAGCCTAGGTGGTAGTGACTCTGCCTCTGATGCTTGCGGTCCTGAGTTCAAATCCCGATATGGGCAGATATTTGTGAGATTCAAAAAAAAAAATTCCCGAGTCTTGGATGTTTTCTATGTATTTAAGTATTTATTTCACTCAAGATGGAATACCTCTTGCCCATCGCATGTTCGTTTCAGCGACAAAATTCAAAATTCATTTTTTTAATTTCCTGTATTGGTTACATGAGGGCTCTTTTGCGAGTCAGTAATATGGTGTGAATCTAGCGCTTCGGACAAGACCATCATTAAGGAGAAGAAGCGCCACAAGAAACTAGAGCAGAAAGTCGTTTTTTCAATCGTAAACAATAATACTGACTGTTATACTCCCACACCAAAATAAAACACAGCAATCAATGCTAATTGGAGGTTGGTTCGTAATTTAAGATGGTGGTAACGACCGGCGACTCTGTACATATTCCTATCGTTTCTAAAATAGTTTTTGGACGGGTCGAAATCAATTCTTTTATAGGGTGCAGACCCACCGTACCCCTAAACCGTACCACTGACCCAAAAATTGTATCATAAATATTAGGTAGGTTTAGGTTATGTTAGTTCTTCAGCAGGCCCGGAGGGCCAAATTACCCAGAAATAGGAGCTCTGCGATAGCAGAGCTCCGTCGACAACGTTAAATTCGATTTTAATAGTAATAATTGGTCAAAGTACCACCAGTAGTACGGCCGAGGGGTACGGTGGGTCTGGAAGGCTTTTATATTACAACTCTTAGATTCGCAACAACAGCAAAAGAACATCACAATTATTTTACATCTTTACTTCTATTATAAAGAGGAAAGATTTGAATTTTTGTTTGTTTGTAACAAATAAAGTCAAAAACTATTGGAGCCATTTCGATAATTTTTCCACCAGTAGAATGTTATATTATCACATCAGGCTATGTTTTACTTTTCCACGCAGACGGAGTCGCAAGCACAGGTACGAGTACGATGTCATTAAATATAAATTTAAGTCAGTGGTCGTTTACTTTAAATCCGTCGAGTCCATTTAGACCACCTTGTGTTATTCCCAGAGCAATGTCGGCATTTTTCATATATCCATGCAACTGCACATGCTCGAAACACGAGGAAAACGAGGCGACAGCAAAAATGCATAGAAATGTACAAACGCGTCGCTCCGGTGCAATGTCGCGCCGGGTGCATTTCTGCCCCGCCTCGCCTGACGTGTGCACTGTGCATGTGCATCCTTAACGGGTTTTTTTTATATAAAATCTATAGGTTTAGTACAGGGTGAAAAGGAACGAGAAGGTTTTTTAAATCCTCTTTTGACAAATGTTTAAAGTTAAATGATACTGACTGATATAACATTATCTGGCTGTAGGTATATGGATTTAGATGACATTACAGATAGTAAGCGGCTTTGTAAAGGATTTTTAGGATACTTTTTGTCCTGGAAATATTACGAGTTTTTAAGGAAAAAACAATAAACGAGTTCTTAAAATACAATAACCGTAAAAGTATATGGTAAAGTAAAGTATATATAATAACCTGGGATCACCTTACATCGATACTAATATTATAATTGCAGAAGAACGTATGTTGGTTTCGCTTACCAGGCCAACCGAATAAAAAATGTTGGTATGGAGATAGTTTTAACCCCAGGGAAGGATACTTTTAATAAATAAGTAGATATCACACGACAATATCACACAAATTGACGTAGTCCCAATAAGCTCTAGGGTTGTATGCAGGGTGCTAGACAACGATAAAAATACTTAAATACATAGAGAAGATCCAAGACTCAGGAACAAATGCTGGTTCTTATCACACGAATATCTGCCCTTACCGGGATTTAAACCCAGGAAAGCTAGTTTCGAAGGCAGGGTCACTGCTAATTAGGCCAACATGTCATAATTCCATAATCCCGTAAAACAGGACAGTTCCCAAGAGAATAGCAATAAACGACCTCTACGCGGACGGCGACAGTTATTAATATCAATTATAAAGCAATGACGGTGTCAATTTGCAACAATGTAAACATACGGCAAATAAAAAATTACATACATACATATAATCACGCCTTCATTCTCAAAGTGGGGTAGGCAGAGCTTCAGAAATACCAACAACTCTAAAAAGTTTTGTTTATAAGTGAAGAAGTTTACTAGTGTATTAGTGACAGGTTGCAAGCCCATCGCCTTATAGTACTACAAGCCCTAAAATCAAGCAACTAAAAAACTAGTGACGATAATTATTGTTTTCGTACTAAAATAATATAAATACATACATAAAGTCACGCCTTTATTCCCAGAGTGGGGTAGGCAGAGCTATAGAATTACCAACAACTCTAAAAAAATTGTTGATAATTCTGTAACCACATTTTGCACAATCAGGCTATGATGTTTACCAGTGTATTAGTGACAGGTTGCAAGCCCATCGCCTAACAGTACTACAAGCCCTTATTCCCTTAGTCGCCTCTTACGACATCCACGGGAAGACATGGAGTGGCACTATTCTAACCCGGTAACCACACGGAAAAATAATAATAAATAGAGAATAATATAAATAGTACTGATAAATACTAATGATACTTACACTTTAAAACCAAATCCGGGGAAGATCTAAAGACAACGTAGGTTCCATCGTAAGCCCCCGCTGTTTCTAGACGCAGTTTAAGCTTTTTCAGTTGGCATATTATTGGCTACCACGGTTCATTACCACGGTTCATTACAGTGCGGAACCGCACTGTTGTGACGAATTGTAGTCATTCAGTATCCAGGGAGCCGGGGGCCCACATCAATCCGTTGGTTTGACGCAGAGGTTTGACAAATACCTTTTTTTACACGAAAAAGGTTGGAGTATTTATTATTCCGGTTAAAGGTTTATTATGTTTGGTGTAATGAATGGAGGTTGTGTTAGGCGCCGGTCTCGTTGGAATTGACGAAATTTATGGTCATATTTCGGACCAAACTAGAATTTAAATTTAAAATTTTATACAATGCACATTAAAACCTGTTAAGTGCGAGTCGGGCTCGCGCGCCGAGGGTTCCGTAGAAACTAATAAAAATTGTTTTTTTTTATCCCGAAAAAATGGACAGTTCCCGAGGAAACAGCGATAAATGACTTCTACACGGACAGTGTCACAAAAGCTAGTTGTTTAACTTATATTATATTAGTAATTATATTTACGCGATGTATTATAACATTACGAAATGTGAAATATAAATAATTTAAAAAAGAATAGCTAAGGAGATATCAACTTAGTAACCCCCTACCTATTTATAAATTGCCAAAACAATTCTAATCTCTTTCTTGTTTAGTGTGTACAGAGTTGAAATTCGCAGAACGTTCAACGCTTGTACATATACTTATATGTACATAGGCCAAACAAATCAGTGGTTTAGCTCGAGATAGATAATCCCTGGAAGATCATTCGCCATTTCACGCCTTTCTGTGGAAACGTGCCTTTGGTACACAAGGGTGAGAAGTTTAGCGCACTTGTGGGATATCTTCGGGCGGATTAGATCAAACGACAGTAAAATTTATTCTTAGAATAAATCGCCAGTTTATCGAGAGTTAATCAGTTTTACGTTTTATCAACTCTTAGTTAGGGCCTGTTTTACAATCGACAAGATTTATCTGCCAAATAAAAATAGCCCTCTTTTTGTCTATTTTCAAATGTAAGAAAGATTTACTTTATTTGACCATTGTGAAACAGGCAGTAAGAATATAAACCTATTTGGGAATCGTTACTATACCACCGTTTCGCGTAGGTAAAATAAAGATAATTGAATGGCATATACATCTTGATACATCGATACACACGTAGAGACGAGAAGTAAAATCGATTGGAAATAAATAGAATAGTAAAAATCACGAAAACTGCCGATTATGAAAGAACGCAATATAAAAATTCTACTACGAACAAAATTATTTTTTTTTCAGAAAATAAACTAACAAATCGTTTTGTATCTATTAAATAGTAATTTTTCGTAGTAGAATTAAGGCCAAGCTGTCCAAAGGTTTGTTGTCCGGTCTGCGCGCCCGTGTTCCGGCGAGCGTCCGGGATAAGAGCCCGTAAAGCGCCGGACATCTGCGCTGAAAGCGCTTTATGACGGAGATGAACCGCTTGCCGTAACGGCGGACATGACCCGGGACGGGGCAAGAGCGTTCGGAACACCATTCTTTTTTAAAAGCTTCGGAATATCGTCTAAGGACTCGGTTAATGGGTCTGGTTAACGATTAACTTTCACGGCGATGGCAACCGGGAATCATGGGCGTCTTGCTCTAACATACGGAGTAAAAGTGAAAAGATGTGGCAAAAATAAAAAAAACAAAAATTCAAACTATTTTTGATTCAGAATCATCATGAAAAGTTGCAACAAATAAAAAGAAAACAATGTTATGGGTAAACTATATTATCGAAACACCTTAAAACTGAAAATTGTTTCAGTAGACAATAGCGTTCGATGAAATAAAACGATACAATCGATTAAGTGAAATTCGATAAAATTATGTGTACCAATATCTGTTTTGCAACTGAAAGGCGCAGCTTACGTCGGCAACACATAAAATAGATTTAAATCTCATTTAATTATACTGGCAACTCTATCTCTTCCTTCACAAAATGATTCCTATGTAAATAATAAAATATAGTTTTATTAATTGTAGAAAATTACTAATTCTAGTAAATACAATCCACGCTTCCAATTGCAATTATGTATGTCATTATATCATACAGTTTAGTTGACATCTGCTGTATAAAAAAACAAATATAGAGCATAAGTTTTATTGTTGCTAAGAAAATAAGGATTTAAATTATCTTATAATAACTGTTTTTTTTAATACAGGCCTTCCCAAAGTTCGCCATACGGACCATGGTCCTTCGTCGCTTGCATCCATCCGCTCCTCGCAACCCTAGCCACGTCGTCGGTCCAATCCTGCCCTGTGTGCCGGATGACTTGCCGTACGGAGACATGCTTAAGCGCAAATAAAGGTGCTTTACCACCGATGAGGCAAGGCGAGACAAGGCGAGACGAGAATTAAAATAAGTATTGAATTAATGAATGAAGAAATAAATGAATGAATGGATAAATGAATGAATGAATGATGATTTATTCGAAAAACAACCCATAAACTTGCTTATAACTAGACAAAAAGTAGGTCAGTAATATAGTTTTGAGTGTGGTCTCAAAAAGGAGGCCGACCTCTATTCTACTGCGTTAAAACGATATCGTGTTTTAGCATCGTTTTTACCTCGGCCGCCATTATTATCAATAACATAAGAGTTATCATAACGTTGACAATACGAAAACGCGCCAAAGATGATATTATAACAGTGTAGAATCCCAGCCCAGTCAGCATGTGTCAAGAAAGCATGATGTGGCAAGGCACCAAGAAGAGCAGAATACAACAGACATTATATTGATTAACCTTATTTCCCCCTCGCGCATCTTCCGTGGAAATGGTTGTTTTAATACAAATAACCTCTTTGCCTGTGGAGGTACGACGTGCTAAGTCTGTTGCCATTTTTAAAAGCAAGCTAAAGGATCATTTTCTATCACTTCCGTAGTTTTTCTATTATCTCCCTTACTTTTTTCTTTGTTTTATCTCATGCTTCGTCTGTTGTCATTGTTTGGCTGTTTTGGAGGATGTATGTATGTATATATTATATAGATGTATAATTATATGTATTTAGTATGTATTTATTCAATTATTTACTTTATGTATTTATATTTAGTCTATTTATAAATAGTTCTAATTTCAAAATTGAAATAATTTAATTGTTTCTTGTAGTTATTTAGTTTGAGTTCTAAACGAATTAGTTTACACCGCCTGCCATGAATTTGTGTCCTCAGTTATTTCTCTTACAAGGTTGCCTGGAAGAGATCGCTATTTAGCGGTAAGACCGCCTGTTGTATACCTATGATTTAAATGTACTGTTCCATGTTCTGTTTTAATTTTTTTAATTTTTGGTGTTCAATAAAGAGTATTTGTATTGTATTGTATTGTAACCTCGCGCCGCCCTCGTCTTGCCTCACTGGTGGAAAACCACCCTTACACTGGCAATAAAAATTGCAGCTGATTGCTGTTTTACTTTAACTTCAGTTCTAGAACAAGAAGCACTGTTTTGCTGTCTTTTTCTAACTTTAAAGTTAGAGTAAGGACGCAGTCAATTACTACAATTTTATTGCTTGTCTAAAACTCACTTGAGAAAGATCAAGCTCGCTCAAAGCGCAATGGAGAGGTCTCGGAATTTCGGAATCAAATGTGGAGAGAGGAACCAAAGTCTCCGACATAGTCCTAAAAATTGCTTGACTTAAGTCACAGTTGGGGGGGGTAGAAGAGTTTCGTAGCGTAACTACATTTATTTACACAAATCTTTACCTTTAGCTTTGCAGAAATTTATTTTAATCATGAATGAAAATTTGAATCAACACTCGAAGCCCATAATCAAAATCAAACGGGCAATTTTTCCACGAATCCATTCAGTTAAAATCCGTGTGCAGTTGAAATATGTCCGTTTATTAAAATGTGTTGATATTCACAATTTAAATTCAATATATAAATGGGAAAACTAAAACCTTTCAAACGTTTGTGGTAAAATGTATGTTTGTTCAGTTGAAGTAAACCTATTCATTTATGTATGTAAACACTTCATGGTACAAACATAAGACATAATAATTATAAAAAAACCGGGCAAGAGCATATCGGACCATGCTCAGTGTAGGGTTCCGAAGCCATTAAGTACTACAAACATAAAAATCAACAAGTAATAACTAATTTTATATTTAAAGTCAAATGGTGTGCCGTCTTAGATGATTTTAGTATAAACACTTCAATCGCCCGTATCTCCAGAACCAATGATGTCTACATAGACGTGATAGTTTTCCTGTACAATTCGTTATATGCTCTTTCATTTAGGTTTTTTTTTAAGATTTTTAGTATTTGTAGTTTTGGCTGTAGGGGGGGAGGGGGGACACGAGTCTAACAAACAAAAATTAGCGCTTTAGAGCTAGATATTTCAAAAACGGATTACTTAATCAAAAAACTGTTTTAACAAACCCATAATATTTTTGAAAGACCTATCCAACGACACGCCACAGCATAGGCATATAAGGGTCGTTTTCAAAAAAAATGTACATAGTTAAGGGCTTTAATTAAAACAAAACTTAATTGATTCCTTTGTGTGACGAAAGTTACCCATACAGGTTGTATGACTAACTTTCGTTATACAAAGGACGCGATCGTGATTTTGTTTTCATTAAGCCTTTAACTATGTAATTTTTTTTTGAAAACGACCCATAAATACATTCCCAAGTTACGTGTAGGGGAGGTACCCTATATATATTTTTTTTTACACTTTATTGTACCACTTTGTTGGCGTGACTAATATGCATATTCGTGTCAAATTGCAGCTTTCTAGTACTAAGAGTATCTAGGCGAGGTAGGCTGCGGACGGACGGACGGACATGGCGAAACTATAAGGGTTCTTAGTTTGACTACGGAACCCTAAAACAACAAAAATATAGCAGTAATGAAGGAAGGTGAACTTATCCCTTAAAGGATACCTATATTTCAGTTAACCTTTGAGCGATTGAGAAACAAATAATGAAAAATTATTATTTATATCCCGTGTGGTTGCCGGGTTAGAATAGTGCCACTTCATGTCTTCCCGTGGACGTCGTAAGAGGCGACTAAGGGAATAAGAGCTTGTAGTACTGGTAGGCGATGGGCTAGCAACCTGTCACTATTACATTAATTTTAACATGTCTTTTTAGAGTTGTTGGTATTTCTGTAGCTCTGCCTACCCCATTCTGGGAATGAAGGCGTGATGTTATGTATGTATGTATTAGTTATATGTATGCAGAAGTATCTTTTTACTTGGGCGCAATCTAACCATACTGGTAATGTTATTAATTCCTATCAATTATCAATTGCTGTAAATAATCCCTTTTGAGGCCTAGCCAAGATGCGAATTATAATGCGATAGTAAGCGATATTCGAAAATGTATGGTTCTTCGTTTTAGTTACTCAAGCTGTAGAGACTTGAACAGCCAAACAAGCAATTAAGCTTTACATAAAGTGGAAAATAACCAGTAGTTGATTATAGTGTTAAGGTTATATGGGATCCTGGGGGTGGATGTGAGTCGCCATGTTGAATTATTATTTAATATAAAACGCCTAAATAAGAAAACCGTTTAGGCGTTATTTGAGGTTATCAATTCTATGACGTAAAATCTTACATGCAGCTGAAACAAAATATAAAAAACATTTACCTAACTCTAAGTAAGAAAGGTTTATCTTGGCTATAGGTTCTGTGCGTTTCTAAAAAAAGGGAAAACACACAACCTCACAGTTTTATCTAAAGGACAGTTACCACTGTCGCGGTTTCATTGTACTCTTTGACCACTGAATTGAAACTAATTGTCAATCAAGCCAATATGCGGTTTAAGCAGCTAATTAAGTACTCGGTGGTGTGTCCTATTTGCCTAAACATTAGGCAAACCACCAATTAGTTATTTCAATATTATTGCGTAAATAGGGTTTGTTCGATTCAGTTGATATCTCGGTTCAGCGCATTGAAAAATGCATGCAAACGTGCTCTCAGTAACAATCAAATGATTATAGCATCGACTGAAAAGAAAATAAGGTCGAGTTTACTTTGTCAGTGGAGAGATGGTTTGTTCTTTCCTTTTTAGGGTTCCGTACTCTTTGGATACCAATGGGACCCCATTACTATGGCTACGCTGCCCATCTGTCTGTTAGGCAGAACATAGAACCTCCTGTTTTTTGATGTCGGTTAAAAATATCACATTACACTTGAACTATTTCTGAGCACAAAAGTGCGTCGACGCGTTGCTTTATGTATTCGTTATGTGAAAGTTACTAGTATCCGACCGAAAAGAGTTTTTGCTGCCGAAACCGAAATCAAAACAGAAACTTTTATAAGATTATATTTTCGCGGGAAAAATAAATAAAGTCAACATAATAATTCTATAACCGTCTTCAAAAAGGGAGGAGGTTCTCAATTCGACTGTATGTTTTTTTGACATATTAATATTCTGTAGTTGTTATTAAATAAGAAGTGGGAGTACAGTGGGATTATGATCACTAAAAAGTATCAATAAAATAAAATGTTTTAAAAAACTTGCTTTCAAAAACCCAACAAATAACTTATTTTTTGATGGTGGTCAGTCAAACTGAAATCGGTGTCCAACAATACTTGTAATCAAAAGACCATTTCAGTTTGATTGACCTATTACCAGTAAAAAAGAAGTCACTTTTAAATTTTTGAAGTCAGTTTTTTGTATTGTAAAATATTTAAAAAAATTTAATTGATAAAATAATCCAAAACATGCAATTGTCGCAATTTTAAGCAAGTTTGGATATAACTGTGAGCGCAGAAGCGGCGAAATGACACTGAACACGTTAATCTCCTGAAAACAGTTTCGATTTTGGACTTATTGCAGCCGAAACCAAAACCGAGCCGAAACCGAAAGTTCGGTCGGACACTAAATTACTTACTATTAAAGAAAGACCACCCACATAATCAAAGCAAGAAACAATAAGAAAAAATGCATAAAACGTACTAAAAATATCACAAAACTTTCTTTGATCTATCCCAACATTAACATTCACTTGTACCAACTAATTCCTCCACGTGAAAAGGAAACCGAACCGTAATTAAACCAGTTGCACCATTAATGGTCGATTCCGAGTCTACCGCGTGTTGGCTAAGCGGAAGATCAAGCGGGTATAGAGGGGTATAGGGAAGTATCGAGTATTGACCGCATTGAGATTCCGCCCGCGTCCGTACCCGACAAAAACAATCGACACGCAACAAATCTGGGTGAATATGGCACAGATTAGTTAGATAGCAGTGGTGGTACAGAGATCACTATTTCATACATACATAACATAAAGCTTTCATTCCCAGAGTGGATTAGGCTGAGCTACAGAAATACCAACAACTGTAAAAACTTTAAAAAGCAACATTAAAATAATTCAAAACCGACCTTAAAAAACCTAATAGATAAAAATATATAAAATAAGCTGCTATGTAGATATATAAAAACATATGTGCCATATGGGTGGTTGCCGGGTTAGAATAGAGCCACTCCATGTCTTCCCGAGGATGTCGTAGGAGACGACTAAGGGAATAAGGGCTTGTACCTAGTACTGTTAAGCGATGGGCTTGCAACCTGTCACTAATACACTGGTAAAAAACTTAGCCTGATTGTGCAGAATGTGGTTACAGAATTATCAACATGTATTTTAGTGGTTGGTGTTGTATGTATGTATGTATATGTGCCATAATAACAAATATAATAAATAACAGTTTTATAATATACCAAGGGTCTCTAAGTTAAACCGTAGACATACCGACATATGGATTAATTTTTACTAGTACAATAAATTAAAAGCAGGGCTCAAGCTACCGGTGGTTAGGGCTGCAGAAAGAGGAACCTCCTCACAATACGTGCCGTGTCGAGGAGTACTGCTTTCTGTATCTGGCCCTTGATCCAGCCACCTAGCGAGAGTCTCTTAAGGTGTTGGTCGGCCGAGAATTAACAATTCTTATTATTATTAAGCAACCCTATGTTGTTTTAGGGTGTCCTTGTTTCCGTTAAGGTCTATGTAAGCAATGGTGGCTCCAGGCTTAAGGCTGGTTTACTATGTAGGTATATAAGCTTTACTGAAATGCCCGCCTCCTAAATGAAATTATAGACCCACCCTGTGTGTAAAGTGTGTGGTGTCAACTTAAAGGCTGTCTCTATTTTGTTAGGTTCATACAAAAATCTGCCTTTTTACAAGCTTTTTATTCACTTGCAATGTATTTATGTATGTATGTCGGGAAGATTTTAGCACTTCCCGGAGACTGTTTGAGCTAAAAGTTGGTATACTTACGTAATTTCTGACAATACAATAATATGGCTACCAAACTCGTCTGATGATGGAATGGAAGGTGGCGAATCTATTCTTAACGCAGACCTATCGAATTTCCGAAGCTCGTCCGTCCGTCCTAACTTAAAAGAGCTCTTTTGACGACACGCTAGCCTAGTTGGTAGTGAACCTGCCTTCGAAGCTAGGGGTCCTGGGTTCAAATCCCGGTAAGGGCATTTGTGTGATGAGCACGAGTATTTGTTCCTGAGTCTTGGATATTTTCTATGTATTTAAGTATATATTTCTGTATATAAGTAAGTGTATCATTGTCTAGTACCCATAGTACAAGCCTAGACCTTAGTTTGGGACTAGGACAATTTGTGTGATATTGTTACTGATGTATTAAGGCCAAACATACAAGCGTAAAATGTTGAATGATTATAGTACAAAGTAGACTATAGCTGGTAGAATTTGAAGGAAAACAACAAATACTACAAAAAACGGTCCAGTGGGAATTGAGCTTGCGCTGATTCGATTTCCATACATACATACATAACATCACGCCTTCATTCCCAGAGTGGGGAGGCAGAGCTACAGAAATACCAACAACTTTAAAAAGACTTGTGTATAAAGCTGTAACCACATTTTGCACAATCAGGCCAAGAAGATTACATAGTGTATTAGTGACAGGTTGCAAGCCCATCGCCTAATAATACTACAAGCCCTTAAACCCGTTTGGTTGCCGGGTTAGAATAGTGCCACTCCATGTCTTCCCGTGGATGTCGTGAGAGGCGACTAAGGGAATAATGGATTCGATTTCCAATCGAAATCAAATCGGATTATAATATTTTTTTTGTGTACCTCCCCCTAGCGTGTAGTGTCGTTGGATGGGTCTTTTCAAAATATTCGGAGTTTGTGAAAACATTTTTTTGATTAGGGGATCCGTTTATAAAATATTGAACTTTAAAACGGTAATTTTTGTTAGAGTCAAGTGGGTGTGTCTCCCCCCCCCTACAACCAAAGCTATAAATGCTAAAATTCTGTTAAAAATCTTAGATGAAAGCGAATATAACGAATTTTAAAGGTAAACTATCACGACTTATAGACCTATCAGACATCATTGGTTCTTGAGATGCAGGCGAAATTGTTTACACCTACTAAAATCGTCTAAGACGGCACCAAATGACTTTTAATAAAAAAAAATATTAGGTACTTCTTGTTTTTTATATTTGTAGTACTTAACGGCTTCGGAACCACTGATCATGGTCCGACATGCTCTTGCCCGGTTGTTAAATGTATATTTTTTTAAGGAGAAGGCACAAGAGCACTCAGGCCACCTGATGGTAACTGGAATCTGAGACCCATAGACATTTGAATTCTCAAGACTATAATCCTAATACCTCAAATGCGTTGCTAACCCTGAGGACTACGATGGAATGCCACCATATATGCATACCGTCATGATTTTGACATTAAAAGGGCAGTAAAACACGCCTCTTTTTTCTTGGGCCGTTAAAGAGACCCACTGGTTCCAACAGTGCTGTGACCGAAGCAACCCCCGCGGTCCGTTATACTAACGGCCACTAATTGTTACGTGGCCGGCATTCGGACCCACCTACACACAAGTACCTTGTCGGTTTAACGTGCTCCACACGACGGTGTGCTCGCACGTACTGCCCGTTGCGACAAGGTTGCACTTGTGTTTTTAAACCGTGCAAATTGTCTACAACGCAGTTGTTGCTTTTTATACGAAAGCACGAACGAAGTGGCTTAGTATGGACTGCCGAAATAGGAGGCTAATGTTTTTAACCTGGGCTGGGATTCTACACGGTAAAAACGATATCGTATTTGACCTGGGCCGAGATTCTACACGGTAAAAACGATATCGTATTTGACCTGGGCCGAGATTCTACACGGTAAAAACGATATCGTATTTGACGTGTTTCCGTATTGTCAACGTTTTTATAACTCTTATGTCATTTACAATAATGGCGACTGTGACATAAACGATTCTAAAACACGTCAAACACGATATCGTTATAACGCAGTTGAATAGAGGCCCTGTTTCCGTATTGTGAAAGTTTTCATAATTCTTATGTCATTTACAATAATGGCGACTGTGACATAAACGATTCTAAAACACGTCAAACACGATATCGTTATAACGCAGTTGAATAGAGGCCCTGTATGTAATTAGTGAAAGGTGGTTGAGGGATGCAAATTACGTCAAAATAATGTCGAACTATATCCGTATAATGGATATGACTAAATATTATGTTAAAAAAATATGTTGTTGAAATAGGTTTTTTTTCGGTAGGTATTATTAATTTTCAGTTCATTCGTTTTATAGTTTACTATCCACTCATATAGGGAAAATGGCCTCTCTACATCTGCAGACGTAAGGCGCGCGTATTCGTAAAGTGATTACTTCACCATTATTGGAACTTTACCACCAAAACTTACAAAATCATAATCTCGAATTCTGTCTATAACACTCCATTTTACTGTAGAATGAATAAAAGACATGAATGAAATATACTATATCTTTACTTTTTTTTTCTACATCGTATCACCAAATTATGCAAGTATGGATCTATGTTCCCTCGTAGCGGCTGGGTGGATGGGCCGATTTTAACAAGCGAGGTGTCGTTAGATTCGTCTTAACGTCGCGAGTCACTGGGTACTTAAGTTAAATAAAAAACAGTGTTTTGGAATGAAAAATATATTAATTGCACGTAACTCACATATTATAGACGACATTATCAAAACATGCAGTCGGGTTTTAAATAAATGATTATTTTTATTGGTATACGCAAAGAGCTTGTCTAGTTAGTACTCTGTCTACGGCTTGTACAGTCAAGGGCTTTAACTGCTGTGCCACTATGGAACCCTGTCACAATGACAGCGTCAAACCACAGGAAAAAAGCTAACATTAATGATTAACGCTGTCATTATGACAGGGTTCCATTGTCATTAAGTCCTTGACCGTACAGTCAAACTAAGAAGTGAGAGTGTGAGATTTGATATGACTATATGATTTGATATATTTTTTTTAACGATAAGATAAAAAATAAGCGAAATGTTCTATGATGCGTACATGCAAGCTCCATATAACTACACTTGTACATACAACTAAACCTTACAAAGATCCCTACGCAATTTAATTTGAAAAATATAATTATAAACAAATTCCCCACCGGCATGGTAACACCGGCCGATGACGTCACAATCGCCAGTAATTTTCCTGTCTTGCGTTATCTGTAGAGAACAAAAGGTCTCATTTTGGGGCACAATGAGTCCATTCCGCCGTCCCAAAATGTCGCCATTAAAAATGAGCCGGTAAAGATAGTTTCATTGCGAATATTTTTTAGCTTAGCGTTACTATATCGCAATGGTTTTCGTCGAAGTGAAATAATTGTTGCCATCGTTAAGCTGGGTTCACATTTGTATAACTTTGAAGATCACCATGTTTCCTCAACACTGCGACATGTCCTTCCTTTAAACGCGGCTTAAGAAAAGTATTCACTGAAATAATAATAATAATAATAATAATAACAAATCTTAATTCAAAGCACTTTTTTACAATGTATAACTATGTACTTAACAAAAACAAAGAGACTTAAAAATTACATGCCTGAACTAGGATGCTCCTGTATCTCAGGCGAAGAAGGCCTTAGACTAGCTTTAAACATTTACATACAAATTATAGTTAGGTACGAGTATAAGTAGGATTTTTTTAAATTTGTAATTATTTAAATTATCTATATAAATTATTAAAATTAAGAACATATAAATAATACAATAGTACAGAAATTATAAGGATGATAAAACGAGTGAACCTCGGACATAATGCAAGTGTTTGCGTCATCAAAATTATAAACTAGGTTATATAAATGGTCAATGTTGCATAAAATGTTCATGATTACTTACATTTGTTTAGAAATTTAATTGTGCTTGCATGATTAGGTGAATTGCAATTTAAGGTTAGTAGGGCAACATTGTGATCGGTTATTAGCGAGGCAACTAATCATATTGACGGAAAAGGAATAAAAACTTCTTACAAAGACAGTTTAAACGGGGCGGCGCGCTTCTAGCCGCCTTATACGAACGGCGTTCTTAGGTGCCTCCATAATCCACAGAATTAATGTACCGTTTTTCTGCCATTATTCTAGCAGGGCACTCAGCATCACCCGTCTTGTGATTGCACGGCTTCTTGAAACGCAGACATGTAGCACATTTCGGTGGCTCGGCTTTCTTCATGCAATCCTTTTGTATGTGCCCTGTCTCTGAAAGGCAACAAGTTGGCTGCGCCCCTGGCATTACTGATGTTTATGGGCGACGGTGAATGCTTATAACTGCTTATACCATCAGGGCTGGAATTCTACAAGGTGAAAACGATATCGTTTTTGACCAGGGCTGGAATTCTACAAGGTAATAACGATATCGTTTTTGACCTGTTTCCGTATTGTCAACGTTTTGATAACTCTTATGTCATTTACAATAATGGCGACTGAGACATAAACGATTCTTAAACCTGTCAAACACGATATCGTTTTAAGTAGTTTTAACGCACCTGAATAGAGGCCCAGGTGGTCCGTCAGCTTGTTTTATGTATTATATAAACTTATTTTTTATATATGTATATTTTTTAAATGTTAAGTAGCTATTTAGATTTAATTTAGTTTTTAACACTGTTAATTTCTCTAATTGCACCGGTTTTTTTTTTCTCTGTTGAACATGAGGTTGACTGGTAGAGAATGCCTTTAGGCTTTAAGTCCGCCATTTGTACTTTTTACATTTATTTGTATTGTGCAAAGAAGATTAAATAAAAAAAATAATAATAAATAAATGGCAGCCAAATTAATAAAAAAAAATATGATAGAAATAAAAATGTGGTGTAAGCAAGTAAATTTATTTAAAACAAACTATAAAATAACATTTGACAAAAACCAGTTCGTTAGCTACTCGTCAAGAAACTCCCTTACAGAGTAGTATGCCTTTTGAAGAAGCATTTTCCTAACCCTAGATGCAAATATCCTATCGGAGCTGGCGTCCTTGAACTCGTTCGGCAGTTTATTGTAAATGCGCGGCGCCATGACTAGCAGGGAATTGCCGGTTTTACGCAAGCTATAGCTTGGCAGGCGCAGTTCATGCCGCCTCTCCCTTGCGTGTCTCTGACTATAGGTCCTGCTGGGTTCGAACTCACCAATGTGTTTCCTTGCATATTTGGCGACTTCTAAGATGAAAAGTGAAGGCAAAGTTAATATTTCAAAATTGACAAAAATATTCTTTGCCGGGGTATCCAGTATGTAAGTTTGGGGTAGCCATCAGATACGGTGCGTAGCTTGAGCGTGATCTTTGTGCGTCCACACTATCGATCATGACGCGCGTCGGTGCAACGCGACGAAGATACGATGCGGCAAAATGGGTTTACCCTTGAAATGTCGACACTCATTTCATCGAATGGTTTACTTCGCCGAATTTTCATTTCATCGACAGGCATCGTGGAAATCCACGTGCAGAAGTTAGAACTTTTTGGTGGTCACAGGTCTAACCTAACCTAACCTACGTAATCTATGTTTAAGATGACCTAAAATCGATAAGGTTTCAGCAGAAATTAGCTTTCTAAGAAATGAAATTCGGTGAAACGACACGATAATACGATTTCAGTGAAATGAGTTTCGACATTACAAGGGGATCCCGGTAAAATGATACAAATGTGGACGAATCTATTGAGTATTGCGCGTTCATTTTATTTTCCTTGGTATTATTCGATTCTGTTTAAATACTCGTATGTATACCTGTTGTAAACCTGATTACAGTGCAATATGTGGCATAGAAAAGCTGATGATAGAATTGCAAGGTGGCAAACCCATCTCCGCTGTACTTAATAGGCCGTATACGAAATTTTTCGCAGAATTACGTGATTTTACAGTTGAAATAGTTTACTTCTGCAAAGTTGAATGCGCAACACGAAAGATAATTTTGATTCTCAACGAATGTATGAGCTATTTTTTTGTTTACATTATTTTATTTTGATTAATCGACCAGCGACTGTTTTGTGAATTTTGCTGTAAGAGGTTTCGAAGAATGTATGAATCACTTTGTACCACCTTTATATAAAAAAATGTGGAAAAATTAATTAATTTTATCTTGGTAAAATTTTATAGAAAATGTGCAAACAATTGTTTTTGATTTCGCCTACTTAAAACTCTCGTTCATTAAATTAAAACAACAGTAATCAAATTCAGTTCAAAATCAATCCATTACCTTAAAAATACAATGTTTTAAAACAACCTAAATCTCGCATTGTAATACTCGACAAAAATTAAAAAGTAGCTCGCTCATAACTGAAATGATATTTATGTTGTGCATTAAAACTTCTAGAAAAGCAGTATTTTAACAGTAAAATCGCGAAAAGAAGAAAAGCCGACAAAATAGTTTGGTTTTTTAGTTGGAACAAAAGCTTGTCTCAAAAATGTTTTTTTTTTCCAGAAGTTTATTTATCTTATCTTATGTTACAGCGGGGTCCCTCGACCCCTTTAGGATCTTTTGTGCAACTACCCTCTTACACACTCAGCTGTTCGAATGTGCAGGTTTCCTCACGATGTTTTTCCTTCACCGGAAGAACATCGGGTAATGTACCTTACGATCTCGAGTCTACCCTTCAAGCCCCCGACGCTCTCAGAAGTTTTATTATATTATACATACTTACTACAAAATCCCCGCATTGTAATTTTATGAAATTGACTTAAATACTTCGCCATTGATTTTTTTCTAAAACACGGGCATGTATTTTGGCCGTCCAAAATAGCCGGAGGTCGGAACCCAAACATTTCTATTTTTCTTTTGAAGTGACTTCCAAGGTAACTCCCGGAAACTTATTAAGTGGGTCAAGTAGTTTCTGCAAGTGCTATTTTTTAAGTGTTCCATACTCAAATATAAACTCTTATAGTTTCACTTTGTCCGTCTGTCGAAAAAGTTCATCCTTGACGTTCAGTCACATGTTTAAATTTTTGCATCTTATTGCAATGGAATATGGTAAAAAAGTACGAAAGTTTAGGTAAATAAGCATTAGAATTTCCGATCCCGGTCGTAACTCTATTCTGGCTTGATGTAGCTAATTATGCGGTAAATTAATGCTATCGACAGTTCATCTGACACAGTTCCAAACAAGCTGGCTGGGAGTCAAAGGCGCAAGTTATAGCTCGAATACTTGAGAACTCGCGAAGAGAACTCCACTAACAACTTCCTCTAATTCCAGCCTTCCAACTATTCTTGTCATGTATGAAATTCAACCACTGCCATTTAACTATTTCATGAGACGTGTTGACTTCCGAGTTATTCAAATGAGTAATTTATTGGTTGTTTTAGGGTTCCGTACAGTAACTCTCAGTCCGTTGAAAATAAAAATGGTTTTTCCGTATAGAATCTCAACACTGACCAACAAGATTGTGACCCATGCCTTATTCCTAAGTAAAATATTATTAATAGCCTCCTTGCAAATGATTATTAACGATGTACTGAGCATACGCTCTAAGAGCAATCTTTCTGTATTTAATAGGTGTCATAAATTATAGTTATTTTGACTGGGTAAGTGTTAGTTATTTGTTCTAGACTTTACCTAGCTTTATTCGGGATTTTTTATAGCAAGATAAAGGCAGACGATGACAGAGGCCATCGGTAAGTGAAATCTAAGATCCATAGACATTGAATTCTGAAGACTGCGAAGGCGTTGCCGACCCCGAGGACTATGATAAAATACCTCTTTGCTACACTTGCTTGGCGGTAGATAAAGACATAAGATGTTAGTAGCAATCCAGAGGGTCCACTAAATTTACCTTTTCACAGCTACTAATAAAATATTTTAAAGTCAAATCTATGGGAAATAGACGAAGTCTTAAGCTGGGCTCAGACCAGATTTTATTTCACTGTATTTCACATTGACTTAGGAAGTGACTTCGAAATAATGGAGTTTGCGTTTACAAATGATTACAAGAAAAAATTACAACGGTGAACTTACAGTGCTACTAACAGGAAAATACACATACACACATAACATCACGCCTTCATTCCCAGAGTGGGGTAGGCAGAGCTACAGAAATACCAACAACTCTAAAGACATATTAATAATTCTGTAACCACATTTTGCACAAGTAGGCTGAGATGTTTACTAGTGTATTAGTGACAGGTTGCAAGCCCATCGCCTAATAATACTACAAGCCTTTATTCCCTTAGTCGCCTCTTACGACATCCACGGGAAGACATGGAGTGGGTTTAACAGGAAAATAATAAAACTAATTAAGGTGCTAATGAATCCCACTGAAACGGATCGCCACTCGGCATTAAGTTGCGGCACCGACATGGTAGGTGCTGCAACGCTGGTCTTCTGTGGTGACCGATGTGCGACAAAATTGTGTTCGGTAATTAAGTGATTAGTGTGGGATTAATGCGGTGTTATTATTAGGTATATTAAGACGAAGCATACTGCTTGTACTTCTATAAGTTATTTCAGACTTCATAATCTTCCTAGAACTTATATGCTATCTTGTTAAGACCCGAGATAACTCCAATCTTCTACCTGTTGTCGAAAGTTTCGCGACATCATATTGCGCCACAAACTCCGCCTCTAATAATAACAACAGGACCAATAGCAGTTTGCAAGCCCTACCCAACGATATTAAGTTGACGTGGAATAGAATACTCAGCAACGAACGCACTTTGAATGTTGACGGGCGTTTTTAAAACGCCGAAATAGTATTTTTCACAATCGTGTTATAATAGCTTTTTAGTCGAGTACGAGATTAAAAAGTTTGAATAAGACACTATAGTGAACCATACTTTTTGTGAGAGTTCATTAAAATTCATAATTTAAATCATTAATACGAGTACCTATATAAGAAAACTAAATATCGTAAGTACTATATTGTCTAGTTCTACTATCCGACTTCTTTTACACATGATAATTGAAATAGTTATTTTTTATGCCCTGGATGCAGCAGCAAGTTTAAGTAGATTTTTGACAGATGACGCGATGCCGCCACGTTCCAAAACGCCATACATTGGCAATTTTGTACCGCATCGAGTCTCCTTAAACAAGGGCACATATTATTTAAATACGAAGTTCTATTTTCATTTTTTTGTCGGTTGTCTAGAGAGCGTATCGAAATTGTTATTTCGGAAGTAACATAGACTATTCAACGATGAAAAGAGTGACGTTACAGTATTCTCTATGAAATCTTAATACACAGATTTTAATCGACGAGTACAAAAAAACATTTTTTTGGTTGTAAACTTGATTAATGTAGATTAGGGTAGGCAGTGCTACAAAAGTACCAACAACACTAAAAATGCTTGTTTATAATTCTGTAATCACATTTTTCACAATCAGGCTAAGAAGTTTACTAGTGTATTACAGGTTGCAAGCCCATCGCCTAACAGTACTACAAGCTCTTATTCCCTTAGGGCCTGTTGTTTGATCAGTAGTTAAACTAACTAATTGTTAAAAATTGTAACTAATGGTTAAATCTCCAGGAAATGTGTCAAATTTTCAATTCTTTTTTTCAAATTTTAAACAATTAGTTCAGTAAACTACTGATCAAACAACGCGGCCTTAGTCGCCTCTTACGACATCCACGGGAAAAGTTTGAGTGACTCTAATATAGATTTATCATATCATTCATAACATAATCATATAATTAATATTTTTGTTTTGGTTCCATGTTATCGGTTCAACGCCTTGGCTGATCCCATTTTACTTGAAATATTTCTTAAACAGAATGCAAAAGTATTTCTTCGCATTATCCGTTTGATGAAGTTGTAAAATATATTACAAATATAGACACAAGTTAAATGAGTCCAGATCAGTTCTAAAAAGCAATCAAAATAATTTAACTTATATTAAAAAAAACAGGGGAAATTTGCATAAAAATATATATATAGTACAAGCCTAGAGTTTAGTTTGGTACTAGGTCCTGTGATATTTATTTATTTACTCGTATTTGTAGTGAAATAGTTAATCTTAAAATTCTAAAACTAGTGCGTTTTTCATCTCAAGTAAACTCAGCATCTGTATTCTGTGCTCCGGACAGGCTGGCCGAAGTGCTTAGTTGCTCTTACCAAGTTTGATGCGAGCGAACGTACGCTCATGTTTGTCTGTAAGTTCGTTTACGACGGGCTCCGGAACATGAGTAGAGCTCGTGAGGCTCCAATTTCTTGCCATCAAGTAATATCTATCGGATTTACATATGCGAGGAAAGTCTGAAACTCCACCACGAACATAATCATACGTCACATATCGCCTTTACTAATTGAAATGTGTAATGCACTATTCTCTCTATATCTTTCCTGGGCCTTTATTCAGGGCCTCTATTCAACTGCGTTATAACGATATAGTTTTTGACCTGTTTCCGTATTGTCAACGTTTTGATAACTCTTATGTCATTTACAACAATGGCGACTGTGACATAAACGATTCTTAAACGAGTCAAACACGATATCGTTATAACGCAGCGGAATAGAGGCCCAGGGCTGGGATTCTCGACGGTAATAACGATATCGTCTTTGACATGTTTCCGTATTGTCAACGTTTTGATTACTCTTATGTCTTCTAAAACACGTCAAACGCGATATCGTTTTAACGCAGTAGAATAGAGGCCCTGGCCCTTTGACACGTCTACGAATCGTTTATGTCACAGTCGCCATTATTGTAAATGACATAAGTGTTATCAAAACGTTGACAATACGGAAACAGGTCAAAAACGATATCGTTGTTACCTTGTAGGATTCCAGCCCAGGGCCTCTATTCGATTGCGTTATAACGATTTCGTTTTTGACCTGTTTCCGTATTGTCAACGTTTTGATAACTCTTATGTCATTTACAATAATGGCGACTGTGACATAAACGATTCTTAAACGTGTCAAACACGATATCGTTTTAACGCACCTGAATAGAGGCCCTGGGCATGTGTTAAGGTATTGTTTTATACTCGGCCGCCATTACTATGATTGGAGTAAATAAGAGCTATCAAAACGTTGACGATGGGAGCCCGTTGTTTCCCAGAATATTTTTGGTCTTAATGTCATTGTTGACATAATTATTGATTGCCATAATTTTTTATATCGCTGAATCCGTTAACTTTTTAGAATTTCTTAAATATCTAACGTGTAGACAAGGTAAGATTCGGTTAGGTTTGATTTATACAAATCCAGAATAAGCAACAGCTTCATGAAAAATACGTTATAACTTGCGATAATTGTGACTTAAAACACGTTATGACTAAAAATAATTAAGGCAGACAATACAGTGTGTAAATGGTATACGGGCGTTTATTAAAACTGGACATAGATTAAGACTCTACTAATCATTAACAGAAAGAATTATTTTGATTACGCTAACGTATACACCGTTATTAATTTTTGAACATACTATCGACCCGCAATGTAATGGTTTACTTGTGAAAATGTGTATTTCGGCTTAAGTAGCCTCAGCTTTAATAATACTTAACTTTGAAACGTCATTAATTGCGTTTTTAATTCATTGCATTTTTCGTTATACATTGCGTGTTAAATTATTTTGTATGGTTACTTTTTTTTTATTTAATTTTAACTAAAGCTGCCTAAATGTGCTCAGTAGGGGTTGTACTAACCACAGTTAAAAGGAACGCCCGTATACCATTTACACTCTGTATAGACCCGTTGACTATACAAAAGCACGTCAAAGGCAATATGGTTTTTACCCAGTAGAATAGAGGTTCTGTTCAGAAAGTAAACATTTCCATATTTAATAACCGCAGCCCGCTGAAAATGGCATTTCCATCTCTAGGGCGGAAAGTGATATTGAAAAATGAGTTGGCTAAACACTCAGCCATTTTTGACTGTTTCTAGATTAAAGACAACACGCTGGCAGTTGGGAGTGACCCTGCCTCCGAAGCCTGCGGTCTTGAGTTCAAATCCCGGTAAGGGATTTGAGGGGTTTGTTCCTGAGTCTTGGATGTTTTATATGTATTTAATTATGTATTTCTCTATTTAAGTACGTTTATCGTTGGCTAGTAATCCATAGTACAAGCCTAGAGCTAAGTTTAGGACTAGGACAATCTGTGTGAGATTGTCCCCTGATATTTATTTATTTTATTTATAGAAGAATCTTATACAGCCCTTCTTTCTTTTCTCATACTCGTTTTGATATTGTGCCAAAACACTCATAATTTTTGTAAGATATTAAAGAAAAAATTCGTGACTAACAAACATTTTTGTTTACTTTCTTCTCAGCCCAAATGAAAAGTAGTGTTTAACTCGGGTGAAAGTATTAATCTCACCCTCGAACTATAGATGCACTCGCTGGCACTTCTGCAGCATTCACATTTCGGGAATCGGGATGCAATTGGGAACAAAAAGTTTACGGTAACGTTAACGTGTCGTCAATGTCCGTATTATAGTAGACACAATTTTCTTTTTATAGCAATTTGATATTGACCCGTTGACTTTCTGCGTCGTTGTAAGTGCTATGTGCCTTAGACACTACACGTGCTACGACACGTAGCGTTTACTACGAGAAGATCAATATTGCGCAGATTGTGTGAAGAATCGATTTATTTTTTAATATAACTTAAGACATTAATGTACGACCAGGGCCTCTATTCTACTGCGTTATAACGATATCGCGTTTGATGTGTTTTAGAATCGTTTATGACTCGGCCGCTATTATGTCAATGATATTAGAGTTATCATAACGTTGACAATACGGAAACACGTCGAAGACCGTTCCAGACAGGGTCTCGTCCTGACGGATTTTAAAAAAAAATGGAATGAAGATAGCTTATACCCTTTATTAACACATAGGTTACTTTCATCCCGGATTTTTTTAAAGTTGCCGAGGGACTAATGACAACGCGGACGAAGTTGAGGGCAGAAGCTAGTATACCATAAACGCGTTGGCAGAAGCCAATTTAACAACAAGATTGTATGAGTGGTGGTAGGACCCTGTGCAGGATCCGTCCGGATCGCTACCATCATCTTATCCATTAACCACCCGCCAAGCAACATTCGCATTGTTGTGTTCCGGTGTGGGGATAAGACAACCGGTGAAATTACGAGCATAGAGGCATTCCATCTTAGTCCTCAGGGTTGGCAACGCATTTGAGGTCTGAGGATTATATACAGGGTGGCTCATTCAGATCGGTCAGTATGGGAAACTCTGAAACTGTAAGAAGTATGAAGATCTTTTCTTAGGAACCATGTCATCGATTCTAATAACAAGAATAACTGCATTCATATATTTAAAAAAAGCATGTACTCAGCGCGGGAATCGAACCCGGACGTTTTGAAAAATAAAACTAACACTATTTCTATTTAGATACCGATTGTGTAGTCTTAAGAAGCAAATGTTACTACAGAACATGATGTCTTAAATTATTAAAATTCATTGTTTTGATATGATTTAATTTATTTTAGTAGGTGTTCGAAATGACTACCATTTTTTCAATACAACATTCAATTCGTTTAGGGTATGAAAACAGTGCATTTTATTAATTTTAGTCATCATGTTTCATACTAACATTTGCAGCTCTAGACGTACACAATCGATAACTAAATAGAAATAGTGTTCGTTTTATTTTTCTTAATTTCCGGGTTCGATTCCCGCGATGAGTAGGTATAGGTTTTTTTTAATGTATGAATGCAGTTATTCTTGTTATTAAAATCGATGACATGGTTCCTAAGAACAGATCTTCATATGACTTATAGTTTCTGACTTTCCCATACTGACCGATCTAAATGAGCCACCCTATAGTCTTGAGAATTCAAATGTCTATGGGTCTCAGTTTCCACTTACCATCAGGTGGCCTGAGTGCTCGTGTGCCTTCTCCTTAACATTAAAAAAATATGTCTTCAATAGGATTGTACTTAGTTTGTTGAATTCTGACAAGTGATAAATGAAAATACGAAGTATCAAAAGTTACAACTTGGCAATTCGGGGTAACTTCCTACGCAGCAATCAAAAATCCGAACAAACATTGTAACTATAAAAACATTATCTTTTTCTACATACATTTCTTATATGAGAAATATAACACAATTTCAGCTTTTTAATACCCTTGTACACCTAATGCGATTATTGGGTTAAAGATGAATATAAGAGAAAATAAAAGGAATTCCTTTTTTAGGGTTCTGTAGTAAACAAGAAACCTTTATAGTTTCGCCATGTCCGTCTGTCCGGGGTTTAACACAGAGGCTATTTTTATTACAAAGATGTTATTTGGCATAGCCAACCAAGCTGTAAAAAAATTAATCGGGTACCTCCCATACAAAAGTAAAGCAATAGTAGATTGTACAACAAGGGCATAAAACAAACCATTTTATCCAAGACTAATGGTGGATAATTAAGTCCAGGATAAAATGGGTTTTAAGACAGAGTTATACACTCTGCTTTTCACTTCGATTACGAGGAAATAAAACAGTAATAATGTAAAAAACTTTTTCTTGGATTTAGACGGCAATGTCTGTTCAATAAGTTATTCTGCATTTTAACCCTTAGTGTGTTAGGTGTGATAATTATTTCCTCTTCACTTCACATTCACAAAATTTTTTCAAAATTCCGTAACACGACAAGTTTTGCGAAGAAAACAACTAAGTAATTAATAGTCCAAAACGAGACAATAACCTCGTCCCGCCACTACATTTTTCTTTTTTTTAATTCTTTACAATAAACTTGTAATTAAGGTCTGCCAGTACCGTACTGTACTGCCAGTTTTGCGAAGAAAACAACTAATTAAGCGTCCAAAACGAGACCACAACCTCTTTCCGCCACTACATTTTTCTTTTTTTTTAATTCTTCTCATAAAACTTGTAATTTAGGTCGAACACAATACTGCCAGTTTTGCGAAGAATACAACTAATTAATAGTCCAAAACGAGACAAAACCTCTTTCCCGCCACTGTTTTGAACTTTTTTTAAAATTTTCTGGGTCAATCAACTTTTCTTTGTAGCTCGTTGCCATGGTGACGTCTCCTGGGCCACTCTTTAAAACCACGATTTTAAAGTATATAAATCCAGCAAACATCGGCTTTTGTGGCAATTACAAGCCCATTCTTTTATGGGTTTTCTTCCAAGCGTATTAGTAGTGTATATTATAACCATTTTTCTAAGGAACTCTATCACTGTTGTCTCCTGGCTTACGGGACAGAATAACAACAACGAAAAGTTGATCCACCCTTCTGCATGCTACTTTTAACTTCGAACGGTATACTGCCAGGTACGTTGATATTGCATATTTTTGTTAATAATGCTTGTTTTTAATAGTTTAAAATTTAATTTGTGTTAGATGCAACATTGAAGGCAAATAAATTAAAGAAAATGCTATCAAATAACACATTTATTTAGTGCAGTCACCTCGTCTGCCTGGCTGTAGGGCTTAATTGTCTTAGTCTAGATGACGACAACACTTTATGCACTAGGGCATAAAATGCGATTTTATGCAGCCTATACCCAGCATAAAGAAGGACTTTACGAGCATGAGAAGTGAAAAGGTATTTTTCTGTACTAAATTAGAACATCGAGTGAAGTATTATTGGATACTTCTTAAAAGACATTATGAACATGTTATCATCAATTGTTATATAATTGATGATAACATGGAAATATTGAATCCGAAAAGCTTAACTTTCGCTAGAATTAAGTACTTACTCTACGTGAAAATTATTTTGTACTGAGATAAGTTATCTTTGAGAAAATTTACAGCACAAATAAGGGGAATGAAGTATAATAGATGTTATACTACTTTCAGATGTTAAACAATGAAGTGTAAGTCTATGTGTATAAATATAAATAACTGGCTCTTGCCGGCGACTCCGTCTACGTAGAAAAATAAAACATAGCTTATGTTACTCTGTGATAATCAGCATTATAACGGTGAAAGAATTTTTAAGATCAGTCCTGTAGTTTTTGGGTTGATACGTTTCAAACATACAAACGTTTCCTCTTTAAAATAATAGTGTAGATATTATTGGATAGATGTCAGTGTGGTTTATTAAAGTTATACATAATGTGTATCCTAAGATGCTGAGCTATAATAAAAAAAATGTTACACTCACAGTCAACAAATTTGGCCCACCAAAAGTTAATAATAAATAAGACTTCCTAAATCAGACAGTAAAGTTAAGTTTACTGGACCAATTTTGATGCGTCTTGTAGTGTTTTGCAGCTAATTATTCTGTGTAGTAGGTCCAAAATAACTTGGCATCTTAGTATACAGTGTTTGACATCCATACGAACATATATTTTGACAACAGTTAATATGCATCCTAATTAACATAAAACAAGTGTATTGTTAACATAATGTGTACTTTTTTTTCATACTAACTAATTCGCCACGCAATGTATCGGTAGCAAAGCTAACAACTGACACTAAGCGGGTATTTCTTCCAGCGTTTCAACCGCTTTGAATTCGGTGTCGCATTTTTAACCATTTCCCTGTACGAGTAGGATAACCATTTTCGGTTATTTTCTAGGAGTCCAGGCATTCTTCAAAATAACCGAAAATGGTTGTCCTACTCGTACAGGGAAATGGTTAAAAATGCGACACCGAAGTCAAAGCGGTTGAAACGCTGGAAGAAATACCCGACATTTGATTGCTTGTACCTAATTCGTTTGCCTCTTTGCATTACATTGCTGCTCGAGAAAATTTAAAACATTAATAACTGTCCATTAGAAAAGGTAATTGTTATATTTTTTTCTTCTGGATGTCTCACACTGTATAGATTTTATTCAAGATATAGATAGAAGTCATATTTGTTAAAATTTGTATGAAATTATAACGGGTGGGCTACTTTTTCGCAAGTGAGTGAATATGTTATCTGTATTCACTCAAAATTCCAAGTTTTAATAATACTCTGTACAATATGATTTAACTTGGCTTTAGTTTACTAAAACTATCAATGCCAAGAAAATCACATCAATACCAACTACAATGTATTTTTAGGAATTTGCCCAACATTATCCCGAAAAACTTGCAAAACTAGGTCACTCCATTACATTACCACCGTCTATTACAATAAATAACAAATGTAATTACCGAAACGTTTCACGGAGACGGCGAACGTAAAAATAATACGCAAAACGCTAAAAGTGAAACCGCGGGAATCATCTCCAACGCGATTTATGGCCACTTAATATCGCGGCCATTTTGGTTGACGCGAGCGGCGAACGTTCGGGGACCGTCGGGTACGTTCGGGGATAAATGGAAAACGGGAGACACGCTCGCATGTACTACAAATGGAAGTCTTTTACAACATAGATACATACATACCGTCACGCCTTCATGGGCAGAGCTACAGAAATACCATCAACTTTAAACTTGTTGATAATTCTGTGTAACCACATTTTGTAGTCAGGCTAAGATGTTCTTTTGCAACAATATGTATTAAAAAGAGTCTGCCACGTGTATTACAGGTTACATGCTTTATATAAACAGGTCCCAGGCAGCGTATACGCAGCGCTGGTTTTTAGTAAGCGACTTTGCCTCATATTACTCATTCTTTCGTTTAACCTTAATCAACTGTTTTACTTTTAATCGTTTGTTTAATTGTTAGTGAAATCCACATAAGTGATATAGGTAGTTTAACTTCAAAACGTTCGCGATCTCGCACCATAAAAAAACCAAGGTGAAATGTGGTTCCAACAAGCGCCGAATGTATCCAATATTATTATTAATGGCACATTGAAATTCGGGGTCGACTTAACGAATATTTAATATCGCTCGAGGCCGATTTATGCGGCTGTTGAAATGTATCTTTGGTTTATGTGAGTGGGGCGCGGGAAGAATAAAGAATTCCCCTTAAGATGGAATATACATTGTCGGGTGTGTTTGGCGTCATACATAATACGGGGAATAATTCAACGCTTCAGCTTTGTGTTTGTATAGGGGCGAGTAATCACGCACGCAGAACGGATGGGTGATGGCATCAAATAGTTTTCGAGTGGCGTCTGCGTAATGCAAGACGCAGTGTGGGTAGACACAATCAAGGGTCAAGATCAAGGTTAATCTACGACGGGAAATCGATGGATGCAAGCGGCGCAGGACCAGTCCTTGTGGCAAACCTTGGGAAGGTCTACGCCAAGCAGTGGACGTCGTTAAGCTGAAATGATATCACTCGAGTAACTTTACTGTAGGTATCTACTTAATATCTAAGTCACCTAGTTAAATTTGTGTTTTTTTGACCGACTTCAAAATAGGAGGGGGTTTTCAATTCGAATGTTGTTTTGTTTGTTTGTTACGCGCCTATTGTAAATCGATTTAGAAATATATTTTCTGTGCTATTGTCACCAATTGTGTTGTGTTTGTGGTATTTGATCCGTGAGAAGTTGAGGGAACACCTAAAATATAATAGGTATTATGTAATAATTCCATCGTTTGCATTCAGAAATTATCATTTGGTGAAGTGGAACTGATGATGAAAATCACAGATTGCATTGCACATTAATTAATAAAATAAGATTTATATGTAAAGGCAGAATACATAGATTTAGGTTACCGTCTATCCTGTAGACACACCAAAAGTTAACGTTTTTAAGGCTTAATTTTCTGGCTAAGCCCATTCCCGCCAAAACGCCGTCAGGACTGCTTTAGACCTATCATATAAAAACATAACTTATATGCACATAAGCTTTTAACTATTGACCACAGGAGAGAAAACTTTTGTTTTTAAGAGTGTGTATGACCCATTTACCTTTACGTTAATCTAAAGAATACATACAAAAATTTACTGCAAGCATTAAATTAGCTCTCTACGTTTCACCTTGTCTAAAACAATGCACAAACTCTCACAAGAATTTCGTAAGCACAAAGGAGGAAATTGGGGCACTTGTTCTACATTATAATGTTACACTACAATCTACTAAGCACTAAGTACTGTCCGAGAAAGCGAATTAAGTATTTAACACTAAACACTTGCGCTTAGTTTGTGGCTGTAATGATACAGCATTCATTTTTAATTAAAGCTTTTACTGTACAGTGAGCTGCGCTCTGTGGAGTTTGTTTTAGTAACAAAGTATTTTCTTTTTTAAGCTTGTAAATTCGGTATTTTATTAAATTACCCAATGTTAGTTGCAAGAGACCGTTCAAAGTGATAAGTTCGTTTTTGTACAATCGCATTTTATTAGGAATTGTTTTGTTTGGTATTGTATTTAAAAGTCTCCATGTAACTATCTTTTATGTAATAGCTACACACCTATGATAAAGTTAATGATAAAAGATTACAATATAGGTATAGTCGAAGTCATAAACTTGTTTCATTCACTGAGACCTTTTCATATAATTATACATGTAATTATATCAGTGAATGAAAGTGACAAGGTACTAAAGTGTAATCATATTTATGACTTCGACTGTACCTACAGTTAATAACCTTCCTTCTGGCGCAGTCGGGTAAAACTTAATAGAATTTTCGTTAAATTTAAATGAAGATGTCTTATTTTATGAAAAATATCCAAAAACCTAGCCACATTGTGGAAATAGTCATGGACTGATGGCCGAAATAAGCATAACGATGGTTTGTTTCGAAACGTTCATTTCAGCGATCATGCTTGCGAATAGTCAAGTAAATTTTATTTTTTTGCTAGATAGAAAAAGAGGCTCTTAAATGAATAAATACATACATACATAACATCACGCCTTCATTCCCAGAGTGGGGAAAGCAGAGCTACAGAAATACCAACAAATCTAAAAAGACTTGTAGATAATTCTATAACCACATTTTGCACAAGTTAGTAAGATGTTTACTAGTGTATTAGTGACAGGTTGCAAGCCCATCGCCTAATATAACTTTAAGCCCTTTTTTATGAATAAATAAAATAAATCAATATGACGGGACAATGTCACACAGATTCACACATCACACAGTCCCAAACTAAGCTCTAGGCTTGTACTATGGGTACCAGACAACAATAAACATACTTATTTAGAGAAATATACACTTAAAACTTAGAACTAGGCTAACGTGTCGTCTTACGGCCGAACTCTATATTCAAACCGCAGACAGATTTAAATTTGTCAATTTCAACCCGAAGTAAGCCTTATCTATCCGCGGTTTGAATATAGGGTTCGGCCGTTAGTGTATTCGTTTTTTAAAGAAATCAGGCAAGAACACGTCAGACCATGATCAGTGTAGAGTCCCGAACACATATAAACCATGGCATTATTTTTGTGTGTTACCTGTATCACCGCTGCTATCATTACATGTTTATAAAACACGTTCTCCCCCGCACTTGGCTCACAATGGGGTTTGTCCACCGGCTGGGGTTCGTGGGCATCTCACGCGTCCCAAGCACGCGAGCCGCGCCTACTCGCGATAGGAATAGATTCACTTGCGCCACGGCAGACTCTCAAAGAAAAATCAGGTCTGACAAAAAAAACCTGATTCGTCATATTCCAAATTGGTCATCTTCCAAACTGGTCATATTCCTAACTCGTCATATTCCAGAATCGTCATCTTCTAAACTCTTCATTGTACAGTCAAATTAAATCGCGAACACGTGCTTACAGGAATAATAAATATTACTTAGGACTTTAGGACAGATTGTACTTAGTACTTTGTACTACGGCTGTTAGACAATAATTTACTTAAGGCGGAGTCCAAAAGAATTACCACAGAGGATTTTTATTATTTTGTGGAGACTGTACATTGTATGATGAGTCGTCCAAAGAGCAGTATGTTGGGCATCGAACTAGAAGATCGGATTAAAAGCACTGAAATAATTACCTACGCCATCTACCATTCGGTAGCGGAACTAATTACTGGACATATCACAAGCGTAGTACCACTACTGCCCGTTAGATGGTCCTCGAAGTCTATTGATTACATTTTTTTAATTCCAGCCGCCATGTTTATTTTATAATAAAACAAAATAGCCTATAACCATCGCACATAAAAGAATCGATAGACACCTCATTTGTTAAAATCGGTTCAATAGGAACGGCGCTAGAGTGGAACATACATACATACATACATACAAATATACATGCATACATAGAAAAATACATAGGGTGTCAAACCCTTCCTTTGCTTCGCCGTAGTCGAGTAAAACACCAAACCAAAACTGTTGGTGCGCTAACTACGACCTCCAACCTAAAGTGGAAATAGGCTGGGCACGTGGTTAAATTTAAGTACCTACATATTATTTCATCTGTACATATAATTATTATGAGTACTCTATTGGGGTCAGAATCCGAAGGCAAACGATTCTAAAACACGTCAAACGCTATATCGTTATAACGCAGTAGAATAGAGGTCCAATATAGGATAAGATAAGAGGGCCTCTACTCGTACTATACTGCGTTATAAGTTATAATGATATCGCGTTTGACGTGTTTTAGAATCGTTTATGTCACAGACGCCATTATTGTAAATAACATAAGAGTTATCAAAACATTGACAATGCGGAAACACGTCAAAGACAATATCGTTATTACCGTGTAGAATCCCAGCCCTGCATTGCTACCAGTGCTAAACTAAGTTTCATATTGATTAAAATTTGATTTCAATTGATACTGGAATTGGGGCCTATTTAATTTGAGTTGTTTTTGGAAGATGTTCCAAATTTGAAACTCATAATTATAACCTTTTCATATTTGATACAGTTATAAGAACGTTACGTTATAGCCGCCAACATGACCACACGACCGCAGATAACAAACTTGAATGTTGTAACGCTGTTCATTGCAGATGTGTTCTGAACGCATTATAGAAGACTTATTAATTCGTGTGTAGATAAAACACTCGATGGCGCTCTCCTCCCAGTCTGCTCCGATCTGGTATCTCGGTTCACTTGTACAAAGCGATGGCGATCGGGCTGTTAAGCACAGAATTAAAACTGGATGGGTGAAAAGGCGGCAGGTCACGGGAACAATCTGCGACTCCCGCATCCCCCTTAAACTTAAGGGGAAGATTTATAAAACAATGGTTAGACCTGCTGACTTGTATAGATCAGAATGTTGGGCCATGAAAGGAATGAATGAAAGGCAATTGCATGCAGCTGAGATGAGAATGCTTAGGGGGATGTGTGGTGTTACGCGAATGGATAGAATAAGAAATTAGTATATAAGAGGAAGTCTGAAAGTGACACCGGTGACTGAAAAGTTGTGTGGAAATCGGTTGTCATGGTATGGGCATGTGATGCGGAGGGATGAGGAAAATATCGTCAGGAAAGTCTTAAGTATGAATGTGGATGGCTATACGAGTAGGGGAAGACCAAAGAAACGATGGATGGACTGTGTGAAAGATGATATGGCTAGAAAGGGAGTGACTACCGAGATGGCGACTAATAGAGAAGTATGGAAGAAAAAGACATGTTGCGCCGACCCCAAATAAGTTGGGATAAGGGCAGGAGAATGATGATAAAATTAATTGGTTACCGAATAATAATTTGTTTAAAATTTTTACTAACTTAAGCCCGAGCTAAACCTTCGAGTAGCAATCCAAGTTAGTCCAATGTATAAATAAAAGAACAAATGAGAGTAATACTGAAACAGCAATTTTTTTAAGTAGGGTAGTGCAAGGTCAGGCGATAAAGAGCTTGTTTAGCGCGATGTGTGGAAACGTGGAGGTGAAAATGTAGCTTAATGTTGTATTGCTATTGATTTATTTGGATTTTATTGCACAATACTCAAAGTGGCTGCGAGTAGCGGACCTAATTGTATTAGACGAAAAATTTCGCTTTTCTACAGATGCAGTTACATTCGGTTTATTTTCAAAGATGACATTTTAAATTAGGTGTTGAAATACATTTTTATTTTTTTTATAAAACAGTAAACCGCCTTCAAAAACCCAAAAAACAACTTCTTTTCAAATGGTCATAGGTCAGTCAAACTGAAGTCGGCGTCCCACATTTTTAACAATAACTTCTTTTTAAATGGTAACAGGTCAGTAAAACTGAAGTGAGCTTTTATATAAAAAAAAAGCGGTTCACCAACTTCAGTTTGACTGACCTATGACCACTAGATAAGAAGTTATTTTTTCGGGTTTAGAAGGCGGTTTATTGTTTTTTAAAACATTAAATTTCATTTTATTATTTTTAGTGTCGTAATCCAACTGAACTTTCACTTCTCAATAAATAAAAACCACAGGTTATTTCTCGCTGGTCGCAAGCAACGCCGCGGGAAAGTCATAGTGCATAATTAATTATATTTAAGCCATTCAAATGTGCTACGTCATAGTCGCTCAACTATCAAAATCGCGATATATTATCGCCACTCTTGAAATAGGCACTATTGAGGAGTTCCGGTTGCCTTTGAAGTCGGTGAAAATCTGTACGTCGAAGAATATCATGTTTGCAAAACATGATATTAGCAAAACACGATATTCGGAAAACATGATATTAGTGGAATAAGGTTATAGAATCTTAGGCAAGGGCCTCTATTCAGGTGCGTTAAAACGATATCGTGTTTGACACGTTTAAGAATCGTTTATGTCACAGTCGCCATTATTGTAAATGACATAAGAGTTATCAAAACGTTGACAATACGGAAACAGGTCAAAAACGATATCGTTATTGCCTTGTAGAATTCCAGCCAAGTTTAGGTTAGGTTAGTTTTATAGCAGGCCCGGAGGGCAATACCACCCAGAAATAGGAGCTCCGCGATAGCGGAGCTCCGTCGCCCCTGTCTAATTGATGACTTGCTAATAATTATGTTTTGCGAATATCATGTTTTGCGAATATGTTATTAACATACTTAATGGGATAAAATGAACAAATCAACTTAAACAATTGCACATTTACTTTAGTAAATATGGACATATAAGTTGTACGTGTGTATTACCCACTCCCCTATCTTCCCCCATACGTGCAGTAACTTGTTACCTAGTCTTAAGACCGAGTTCAGGTATTTAGCAACTCCAAGACTCCAGTCCTTTGGAGTGGTCGGCGGAGTTTGTTATCCGAATTGTTCAAGTGCTTTGAGTCTGAAGATTAATTTACTTAACGTTGCTTAAGGTTAAGATTAATTTAGATTTATATTTTTCGAGTCGTACTCGCGCACCGAGGGTTCCGTGCTCAGGGAATCCGATTTAAATTCGATTTCAAATGGAATCATTGCCAGCCAACTCGCATTTGAACATTTTAGTATTTGTTGTGTTTCTTTAGAGTTTAATCATAATCCTACTAATACTATAACCGCGAAAGTTTTAAGTATGGATGTTTGTTACTCTTTCACGCAAAAGCTACTGGGCCTCTATTCCACTGCGTTGTAAGTTATATTATAACGATATCGCGTTTGACGTGTTTTAGAATC
Organism: Acleris holmiana; assembly: GCA_949316455.1. Classification (NCBI taxonomy): domain Eukaryota; kingdom Metazoa; phylum Arthropoda; class Insecta; order Lepidoptera; family Tortricidae; genus Acleris; species Acleris holmiana. The sequence goes on from OX438778.1 coordinate 3,186,105, forward strand.
GTTTATGTCACAGTCGCCATTATTGTAAATGCCAAAGGAGTTATCAAAATATTGACAATACGGAAACACGTCAAAGACGATATCGTTATTACCGTGTAGAATCCCAGCCCTGGACGGATTTAGGTGAAATTTGGAATGAAAACAGCTTATACCTTGGATTAACACATAGCCTACCTTTCATATCGCTATTGCCTCGGGGACTGACTTATATGCGTACGAAGTCGCGGGCGCAAGCTAGTCATATCATTATCCTACCACATGAGACGCTTGCATATTTTGCACTTCTTACGACACAACAAAAAAAAAAAAGTTTTCATTAATAAACAACCAAAGATATATTCAAATAAGTAGATTTTATTGGATAGTATTCTTGGTCTTATTATGCAAAATGTGGTTATAGAAGTATAAACGGCTTCCACGCAATAATGAGGAAGCGATGCGCGTCGCTGCTCCGCCGCAGCCGCGACAGCACGAACTGCATCCTGAGCACGCTGGCGCGGCGCTGGGACGCGCCGCTGCTGCAGCGACACGTGCGCCTACACGTGCCACCAGCTACTCAAGCTCGCAGATTTTAATTTTTATGTTGTTGTTGACTAACCCTAATAATAAGCCGCTGTATTTACTAACCCTATGGATGTATAGTCCGAAATAAATTTATTTGATTTGATTTGATTTGATAAACAAGTTTTTTTAGATTTGTTGGTATCTTTGTACCTACCCCACCCTCGGAATGAAGGCGTGATGTTATTGTATGTATGTAAATAGTATTAAAATAATATAAAGTTTAATTTGGAAACGCACCCATAACCCACAATACCATTAGAAAAAAAATACATTCCCACGTTACGTGTAGGGAAGGTACCATATTTTTTTTTTTTACATTTTATTGTATTACTTTGTTGACGTGACTAATATGCATATTCATGCCAAATTACAGCTTTCTAGTACAAAGAGTCTCTGCGCTAGGCTGCGGAAGGACGGACGGACATGGCGAAACTATAAGGTTCGTAAGCGTCATTTCATAATGATAAGGATACGTCAAGGTAAGGTCATAGACAACTGTTATTTGTGACACGTCTTAAGGTTTAGGCAACGAAAGTATTTTGGTCTAGCAACGCTGCCCTGCTAAGCCAAATAGCAGTATGTCAAATAAGTCTCCTGTAGCAATCAAAACCTTATTACTAACAAGAGAAGATTGAATCTACTTTGGCAATTGAATCTGACATACTGTGTTTTAGCTTAGGAGGGCAGAACGGTTCAAGCAAGAATTACAGTGTTTAATTAATCCTTCTTTGAAAATCACTCTCCTCCCTGGAGATAAAATTTCATTATAATATAGTGTAATTGTGAGGGCAAAATAATTTGCTTCCAAGGCGAATAAAACACAATAACCTCAGAGCGATAAAGGTAACTTTTTAATCTGTTACATAATTTGCATCGCCGTGGCCTAATTGACTTTATAATTAGTTAAAAAACGGAGAAATACGGCCCTTAACTTAACAAATAAATAACGGGCTTTTGCTCTATTCCTTCAGCAACGGATGATAATAAATAAGATACAATTTACTTGCGGTAGACAAAGGCATATAAAGGTGACGTCAAAATAACTACGCTTGAGTCAGAAAATGGTGCTTGAATCTTTAGCACGCTCTGTGGCCTAAACGGCGTGATGGATTTTACATATGAGGGGTCGTTAGATTTGTCTTGGTTGTGAAAGTGACTGGGTATAGTAATGACGGGGGATTATTTTTTAACATACGAGTACACCTGTGCGTAGAAAGTGTTACGTGTTAATAAAGTGATCTTGGTTGAGATGTCCGTCCCAAGACATGACAGAAATTACAATTTTCTATTACCTTATTAGCCTGGTTGTGTCTTTTAAGAGTTGTTGGTATTTCTGTAGCTCTTTCTACCCAACTCTGATGAAGGCGTCTTGTTATTTTTTATTATCTTCACGTGTACAATACAACCCTTATGGTCGTAGTAATTAAATCATCTTGGCGGAGACGGGCGTTTTAAGATTACAATACAATACAAATACAGCATGAAAAGTAAAATACAAATAAAAAGTTACTAAGTGAGTCAATAGGCGGTCTTATCGCTAAGTAGCGATCTCTTCCAGACAATCTTACAAAGAAGAGAAGTTAAAAAGAAACAGATATAAATTGGTAGGCGGTGCAAACTAAACTAACAAAAGAAAGAAATATACAATGTGTTACCGGCATGAGGGCTTTCCTTGATATACAGGATGACTTCAAATTGGTAATACAAAATCAATGTTTTACACACATTTCCCCTAAACTTAGCCCCTCAATTAAGTCTCATACTTTCAAAATAATCAGAAGTATTTTTTTTTAAATTTTAAATTATTCCATTTTTGTTGGCTTAACATGGTTATCCTACCATAATAATTAACAAAGAAGTTTAAAGAATTTCAAATGAACACTTTCCTCTTTGGTTATCCGTCATCTGTCGCAATTTATGAAGAAAACGTGTTTTGATTAGTAATTGTCATTTATCAAAGAAAATAAGATTGTATTGTAAATGTAGTGTAACCTCACTATGGGACTTTAATTATTTGTTTTGTTCGACAATTAGCATTAATTAAGTACAGTTATTTTTAACAAAGGGGTTAATGTATTATACTGTGTGGCATTAACTAAGCCACAATCAAGTGTTTTGTATTACCAATTTGAAGTCACCCTGTAGAGTAAGAATGGGCAACTCCTTAATGTACCTACATGTTTATTTTAATTAAAACAAGATAAAACAGTACACGCTTGTTTTCTAACAAAAAATAAATACGTAAATATAAATAAATAAATAACAACGTTAGAGTACACGCAAAAGTTAATCAGTTTTGTAATAAACTTATATTCATGCTGTAATAAGTGTGACTAATTAAACTATCTTTAATCGAATCCGCGTCTAAATCGGTTCACCATTTGGGAGTATAATGCCACAGAAACAGACTGATTCGCACGTTAAATTAATTAAATATAACATCTCTTTTTGTCAGGGGTTTAGAATAAGGTAAGACAAACGGACAGACGGACCCATTTGGCACCCTTTAGGCACTGAATCCTAAAAAACTAAATTTATCTTTAAACTAATAAAGTTATATTATTGACTAAATGGAAATTATTTTCTGGCCCATTTAACAAGTTGTCAAACTATTTCTAATAATCTATCGGAATCTTTACTTAGAATTTATCACTAGAACTACAAACAGGCTTCTTTGAAGAGATTTCATTATAGGAGAGCAATTTCCGAGACACAAATTAAAAGCAATATTTAAGATTTAATAACTGTGTATCAATTGACTTTTTGATAATTTTCTAAGATAAAAGAAATAAATAAATAAATCACAGGACATTGTCACACAAATTGACCTAGTCCCAAACTAAGCTCTAGGGCTTGTAATATGGGTACTAGACAACGATAAACATACTTATATATAGAAATATATATTTAAATACACAGAATACATCCAAGACTCAGGAACAAATACTCGTGCTCATCACACAAATATCTGCCCTTACCGGGATTTGAACCCAGGACCCACTACCAACTAAGCTAGTGTAAAGGCAAACTTGAGTCGATTTATTTATTTACTTGGCCTTTATTCTACTTGGGATAACATCTCAAAAACGCCAACAAAAGCGTGTGTTTGTTTGTGTTGCACACAACAAACATATTCAAGAATTTTGTCAGAAAAAAAACAAAAGGTACAACAGAGAATATAGAGATGATAATCTGAAGTATACAAGCAGCAGTTATATATAGTATTCAGTTCAACATGTGTAACTTTAGTGGCGGTAGGACCTTGTGCAGGGTCCGTCCGGATCGCTACCACCATCTTATCCATTAACCACCCGCCAAGCAACAGTGTTCGCATTGTTGTGTTCCGGTGTGGGGATAAGACAACCGGTGAAATTACTAGCCTAGAGGCATTCCATCTTAGTCCTCAGGGTTGGCAACGCATTCGAGGTCTTAGGATTGCAGTCTTAAGATTATAGTCTTGAGAATTCAAATGTCTATGGGTCTCAGATTCCACTTCCCACCAGGTGGCCTGAGTGCTCGTGTGCCTTCTACTTACCATAAAAAAAAAATGTGCTGTAGCAAGAGCCACGGGAAGCCCTGGGCCACAATTGAACTTCGAGGAAACTATACAGGGCGTCCCACGGCTATGCCACATGGAAGGAAAGGTCCTTGAATATTGTAGATGGAACATTTTACTGGAAGAAGACATTACTTTAATTTAAAAAACAATTTAAACTGCATTCACAGATATTTAAATAATTACATGGTTGAACCGGGAATCGAACCCGTTACGCGAGAAAAATAATTACCCTGTAGCTTTATCATACCGATCGAAAGGCTTCATCATAAGGATTATTTTTTGTTAAATAACATAGTGTCAGAAATAAATGGAAGACCATGAATTTTATCATTCGATGTGAAATTTTGTTCAGAAAAATTAAAAGCTGATAGATAGAGATAGATAGATTTTTTTATGGGGTTATGTCAAAAATGTACTTTACAAGAACCAGTATGAAAGTGTCCACGAGCTATAAACAGAACTTAGACGTATTATTCTAAATATCCACCAAAACAAGATCAAAAAATCGACAGGGAGCGAAATAATCAAAAGAGTGCGACTTTGTATTCAACAGGAAGGACTCATTTTGAGCATTTGATAAATTGATTAATTTTGTATAAAAATGTTAAAATTCATCGTCTCCCTTTTATTTCTGACACTATATTATTCAGCAAAAAATATTATTATAATTATTTTTCTCGCGTAACGGGTTCGATTCCCGGTTCAACCATGTAATTATTTAAATATTTATGAATGCAGTTTAAATTGTTTTTTAAATTCAAATAATGTCTTCTTTCAGTAAAATGTTCCATCAACAATATTCAAGGTACTTTCCTTCCGTGTGGCATACCCGTGGCACGCCCTGTATTGTCTGTTACGTGTTATGGTGCTAATGGTATTGTTCTTAACGCGGACGCCATTACTGTCAGGTAATTAGAGCTTTCAAAGCAATACGGAAACACGTCAAAGGTTTAAGAGGCCGTACACGAAATTTTGGTGGTTTTGAAAGAAAGAAAGAAAGAAAAATATTTTATTGGAATCAAAAGCGCACCTCCACCAACTTAATTAACTTAAACATAAGAAATTTTACAGTACATTGGTGGTATTGCACCCTGACGCCAATAGGGGCCCACTCAGCATGTGTTGCGGCACATGTGCTGCAACGCTGATTTTCAGTGGATCCCTAGTTTGCGTGCGACGATAAACAATCATCCTAAGAAAGTAATAAAATAATAATAATAATAATAATAAAAAAAGGTTGCAACTTGGTGTCTTGTTGAATGCGCATGAATGGTCTAAAAAACTGAATGTGTGTAAGTGAGGAGGTAAATAGGTATACATAATACAGAAAACATATTCATATATATAAATAAGTGATATAATAATAATTGTAGTTTACTACTGCGTATCTTTCAATGCTAGAATCAATCAAATGTACCAAATTAACAACTGCAAACATAGTTTGACAATGCACGAACTGTCTATGGTTGGGATTTCTGAATGTTCAGTAGGTATTCCTTTAATTTGTACTTAAATGATCCAATTGAGCAGGAATTTCTTATAGGCGGTGGTAAATTGTTCCAACATTTCGTGGCAGCATACCGAAAGCTACCACGAAACGCAGCTGAGCAGTGTCTAGGGCAAACAAGACGACTCGCGATTCGTACCTCGCGCTTGGAAAAGTGAAGTTTCTCGTATAAATAGATTGGTTGGCGAGTGGTGATCACACCAAAGAGTAAAGTGGCAAAATGTAAAGAACGTCTTGCGTTCATCTTCATGAGATTGCTGTTGTTCAGGTAAGGTGACACGCGAGTCCTAGGGGGGGTCGGGAAACAAAAGCGTGCGCAAGCGTTCTGTACACGATGAATAAGTGCCTTTGTACGAGCTAGAAGGCAACCGCCAATAACGGTATCGACATAGTTGAGCTTCGAAAGGATCAAAGTGTCACATAGTTTTATCCTTAAATCTACACTCAAATAATTGCGAACACCGTATAAGACTTTAAGCCTATAGAAGCACTGTCGTACGACATTGAGTACATGATGTTCAAAACGGAGCTCGTCGTCCATATGTAGGCCAAGATTAGTAGCAACCGTGACTCGCTCCAAGAGTTCATCACCCAGCTTCACTTGCAGGTCAGAAACAAGCATGTTTTTTATTTGAAATAATTTAGTGCCGAGATAAAGAACCTTTGATTTTAAAGGATTGAGAACTAAACCATTTCTTCCTGACCACTCAGAGACACGTTCAAGGTCTTGATTAATCGCTTCAACCGCTTGAGAGATATCAGTAGGCTTAAACGATCGATACATTTGGATATCATCAGCATACATATAGTAATCGCAATGTTCCAAACACTTTGTTATATCAGCAGTATACAAAATGAACAAAATGGGACCCAAAATAGAACCCTGTGGAACCCCGCAACTTAAAGGGACTACTTCAGAGAGGACCGTGGATCCAGCAGCATTAGTTAATCCTACACACTGAGACCGACCCACCAAATAGCTCGAAAACCACCTCACCGTGTTACAGTCAAACCCGTAAAATTATAGCTTAGATAAGAGCAGAGGGATATTAATTGTGTCAAACGCTCGTGAAAAGTCCAGTAACACGAGGAGGGTTGCCTCGCCTCTATCCCTTGCAGTTAATATATTGTCTATAACATCGAGCAGGGCGGTTGTGGTACTTCGCGCCCTCCTAAAACCCGACTGCTTTAAGGGAAGAATGCTATTAGCTTCGAGATATCCTCTCAGCTGTGAACACACAACCTTCTCTAGAATTTTTGACAGAAAACATAAAATGCTAATTGGTCTTAAATCTTTTAGGTTAAATGGATTAGTCGTTTTAGGTATTGGCTTAACAATAGCAGTTTTCCAAGCGTCAGGAAAAGTGCTAGTAGTGATGGACTGATTGATTAATGCTGTTATAATACTTAAGGTCCGAGGCAATGTAAGCGTCACCATATCCAAAGATATTCCGTCTACACCCTGCGCATTACTAGAAATCGTTTTGATTATTTTAAGCACAGTTATTTCGTCTACCGGCGTCAGTGTAAACGTCATACTGCCATGTCTATGAAATTCAAAATAGGTTAAGCTAGACAAGGTAATGTCTGGTCTGGATGGAACAGTAATAAAATGGTTGTTAATTTGATCAGCATTATTGAAATTGGATGATAAGTCATTTGTTTTATTAAAGTTAACTACATTATTTTTTATATTTTTCCAAAGAACGCGGGGGTTGTGAGCGTTTTTATTGATATTAAATTCAAAATAAGCTTTTTTTTCATAAAACAGGGCAGAAGAGACTAAGTGTTTAAAAGTTTTATAGTAGTCTATATGACTATCTTGTTTAGTTCGACGACTTCTTACATGTGCTTCGTCACGAAGTTTCATCATCTTCTTGATAGTAGGGGTAATCCAGGGGTAGGACTGTACTTTAATGAGAACGGTTTTGAGTGGAGCATTTAGGTCAAATAAGTGCAATAAATAGGAAGTAAAATTATAAAGAGTATCACTAACACTACCACCCAACAAACGTCCCCACTTGACAGCATTAAGGTCCGCATTAAAGCACTCCATGTCTATATCCTTTAGAGGACGGTAGGTAATCCAACTCGGTGAAGGCTTAGTTTTTTTTTTTTTTTGTTTTTTTTTTTTTTTTGAGATTTTAAAGTTAAAATACTGCTATTCTATAAGTTTGAATGCACATCATGAAATATCATTTCGGTTCTAATCGAATAAATGACTTACAAATAAATGAGGTACTTTTTCAGATTTGTCGAGTATTATAATGCGAGATTTAGGTTATTTTAAAACATTATGTATTGCAATTTTTTTTTTCATTTTTTGGATGTTTTTTTTTAAAGTAATGGATTGATTATGAACTGAACTTTATTACTGTTGTTTTAATTTTATTAACGATAGTTTTAAGTAGTCGTAATCAAAAACAATGTTTTGCCCATTTTCTGTAAAACTTTACCTAGTTAATCTTTTTTTTACACAAAAAAAATATATGAAGGTGGTAGAAAGTAATTCATATGTTTTTAAGACAAATTTTACAGTAATAAATCGAAATTTTTTCATACCTTTTAGACGTCAAAACAATTCGTGAATATGCGATATTCTAAACCTCTTACAGCAAAATTCACAAAACAGTCGCCGGTTTCTGGTCAATAAATCAGTATCAAATAATAAAAACAAAAAAGTAGCTCATACATATTCGTTTAAAGTTAAAATTATCTTTCGTGTTGCGCATTGAAATTTGTAGAAGTAAAGTATTTCAACAGTAAAATAACGTCTGTAAAATCAGGTAAATCGGCGAACTCGGCAAAATTTCGTATACGGCCTCTTAATCCAGTAAAATAGAGGCCCTTGTTTTTGTTTAAAATGTTTATTGTTCTTTAAAATCTGTGAATTGTTTGGGCATTTTTTTAACAGTAAACCAAGCAAACTTATACTGAACACACACTATCAGAGTCTATGTGTAATGAAGAACACAATACGTAGACTCTGGTTAATTTAGACGCCATAGACAAACAAACATTTTTCGTCGGTATTATATTTGTTAAGTTAAGAAGTTGGTAAATTACCAAATTAGTGATGTCCTAAAAGTAAACAGGAAGTAATTTCAGACGAGAATACTTAATTTTTTCTCCGCCTAAAGACCTACACTTAAATTTTGCAAAAATATACAAAAATCCAGTAAGTTATTCTCTATATAACTAAGGAAAACTACAGATAATCGCGCGTCAAGCCCGTTGGCCCAGGGTAGCCCCTTAAAAACGCAAAATAAAAGAAATGGAGGCTGACTCAGTTGCCAAAATAAAATGGCGACGGTGTTTATTTCCGTCTGTTAGTACGTTTTTTTCTTAATTCAAACTCCTTGGTTGAAATTAATCAGATTTTCGTGATTTATGCAAAGTAAGGCAACTTTTAATTTGGCCGGCGTAAGGCTAAGCTATTCGTATAAAGTGCCCCTAAAACTGTCATGTTGTGATATTTATTGGGCGGCGCCTTACCTTGGCTTACCCTTAATGTATACTAGCTGTGGCCCGCGGCTTTTGAAGCTCAATATGGCCAAAGTGAGGGGGTTTGTATAAAAAAAATAGTCTATTATTAATTTAGGATATAGTCTATAACTTTCTATTTTTTTTTTACATTTTATTGTATCACTTCGTTGGCGTGACTTTCGAACCCTAGCAAAAACGAACAAAATGTTATGTTTTATGAAATACTCCATTTTAAAACATGGCAGTTTAAAAATAAACAGGTAGTCGTTAATCGCTCTAAAAACGCCTTTTACAGCGAACAAATGAATTTATTTATTAGAGTAAGCACATAAATTAAGTGGCAGGCCGTTATGATAATTTTATGTGCAGTACGTGGTTGATTTGTTAAACGTCTAAGCAGGGTTTGCGACCATTTTGTTAAACTGTAGACAGTAAAGCTGGAATTCCACTGCGGCGACGCTACACACGCACACACGCATATGAACCACTAGGATCTATTGTTCTAGACCAGCAGTCCAGTTGACGACACGTTGGCCTAGTTGGGAGTGACCCTGCCTCCGAAGCCAGCGATCCTGGGTTCAAATCCCGGTAAGGGCAGATATTTGTGTGATGAGCGTGAATATTTGTTCCTGAGGCTTGGATGTTTTCTATATATTTAAGTATGTATTTCTCCATTTAAGTATGTTTATCGTTGTCTAATACCCATAGTACAAGCCTTGAGCTTAGTTTGGGACTAGGTCAATTTGTGTGAGATTGTCCTCTGATATTATTATTATTATGTTATTATTGTCTTCGTAATTCCTCTAGAAATTTGTTTAGGATGCTTAGGGGGTGAATATACTAATTGTCCTCACTTCTTGGTGGTAAGCCAGGGAGAGGGGAGGGGGGAGGATAGGTGACATTTTAATTCCCAGAGTAGGCAGAGCTACATAAATACCAACAACTTTAAAAATACTTGCTTATAATTTATTAACCACATTTTGCACAATCAGGCCAAGAAGTTTACTAGTGTAGCCTAACAGTACTACAAGCCCTAGTTTATTAGGTACTTATATCTCAAAAATAATGCGTCATAGAGAAAAAAAAAATATTAAAAAAAAACATAACTAGTTTCTGAGCTACACTTTTAGAATATCTCACCGTTTTTTACCAAACATTCATTGATAACATTTTACGTACTTATCTTAAAAAAAGATTGGTAATGAAGGTGTAGATAATTTATCGTCTTTAAGTATATATTATTGTATATATGAAATTATATAAATGTGTCAATTTATCAACACCGTAAAAATCGCTTTTAGTATAAAAAAAATGTACTGGTTAAGCGTAAGTGGTAAAAAAAGGTCTAAAAATGTACCCCGAAATGGAACTAAGGGATGCGAAGTAAATGGTGTATCCAATGTGGTCTCGGAGACATCCTTTAATGATTTTTTCGTGTTAATAGGTTTCGCACTCCCGAAAGGGTCCCAGAACGCGCCCTCCCCCCTTTCCGGCTCACCTTCTAGAAGTGGGGGCTTTTAGTATGTTCACTCTCTCATCTTGAACAATTTTCTGAAAAAAATGCTTAGGTTCCTGCTCACGCACTCTATACCCCCTTTGAACCATTTCTTGACTGGAGTACCTTCTTCTTCTAGTGCCTCCTCATTCGTGAAGGTTGGCCGTTAGCTTCTTTTACTCATCTCTATCCGTAGCCAACCGGAACAGCTGTTCGACGGAGGCAATACCGGTCTAATCCCGGATGTTCCGCAGCCATGATTTCTTCCTGCGCCCAGCGCGTCTCTTTCCCTCCACTATACCCATCAATATCAACTGCAGTAGCGTGTATCTATCGTTCCTAAGTACGTGACCGAGATGGGTCATACACACAGATTTAGCTTACCGTCTTTCCTGTGGACACACCGAAAGTTAACGTTTTAAAGGCCTAATTTTCTGGCTAAGCCCAATCCCGCAAAAACGCAGGATTGTTTTAGACCTATCTTATAAAAACATACCTTAAATGCACATAAGCTATTTAACTATTGACTACAGGAGAGACAACTTTTGTTTTTTTAACAAAGTGTATGACCCAGATACTCGATCTTACGCCTTTTGATAGATAGCATGAATTTCCGGGACCTATGGACGCGCTGAAGCACGGTTTCGTTCCTGACCTTCTGTGTCCAGCTAATGCGCAACACGCGACGGTAGCACCACATCTCAAATGTCTGTAGGCATCTTGTAGTGTCCTCTTTCAAAGTCCACGTTTCGCAGCCGTACATGACGATAGGCCAGATGTAGCACAGGAGTAGCCAGACTCGGAGCTTTATATTCAATTGACGACAGCATATAATTTTCCCCATATTATTAAAAGAAGCTTGGGCAATTTGATTATGGGCTACAGACTGGACTACAGGGTTTCTAAAACTTTAACACACTCCAAACACTTACCACCTTTTTTATTGTACGGAACCCCACATCAAATACTTCCTTATACCTGTGAGTTTTTTTTTATCTTAGCTGCAATTTTTGTGATTGATTTAGCGGAATACGATTTTGTATGCTGCCGTACTGCCAAAGAAGGCGGCTAACTGTATAGTAATAGTATAAGCATTTTTAATTTAATGTGGTTATCAATAGAGTATAGAATGCTTCGACCACTACATTGCAGTTAGCCGCCTTCTTTGGTATTACGGCAATATGATTATGGTCATTCGTATCTGTCCAGATCGTTATCACCATCTTATCCTTTGGCCTACCGCCAAGCAATAGTATAAGCTTTCGTGTGTTCCGATGTGGGGATAAACCGGTAAAATTACTAGCATGGGGGCGTTCTACCTGGGTGTTCAGGATTTTTGTAGTCTTGTCTCTGTCTTGAGAGTGCAAATGTATGGGTTCCGGATCCCGATTGCATTCCGCTAGCCAAAAATAGTAGCTCGTGACTTTTGACAACTGTTCCAAATTTAAAAATCCTTACAAAAATCGATGCTGTAATAACATTACATTGAAGATTTTACCTACTACCACAGACAAGAAAGTTCTCATAGTAATATTGGTTGTAATAATGTTGGTCAATTCCTACGGTTTCTGTGGTGGTGACAAGGTGTATTCGACACTCGCTAGCGATTATGTTTCGATTGAAAAATATATGGGATTGACGTAAGTGTCACGTTACTATCTCGGTGGCTTACGTCAATTCCATACATTTATCAATCGAAACGTAATCGCTAACGATTGCCGAATGCCACTTGTCTAGCACCACTGGGCCTCTATTCAACTGCGTTATAACGATATCGTTTTTGACCTGTTTCCGTATTGTCAACGTTTTGATAACTCTTATGTCATTTACAATAATGGCGACTGTGACATAAACGATTCTTAAACGTGTCAAACACGATATCGTTTTAACGCACCTGAATAGTGGCCCTGAACGCACTTTAGAGTACTAATGATATGTGCGTAGATATTTTTATTTACTTGACTACCCTATTCAGTATTGTGTTTGTAATCCACAAAGTTCGAACCTGAGAATTCCAGGCTAATACCACACTAATACCAGCCAAACGGACACTAATACGATTGCTATATACCCTGAACCCTGCCTAATGTAAAGCAATAATACATCAACCGATAAACCATGTTATAAACGGTATCGTAATAATCATTATTACCTAAGCGTCGGTAATAATTACAGCGCTATCCACCGCAGAGCGCGAAACGCCTAAAGCACTGCAAGCTATAAACAGCGTTATTGCTGTTAAGTTTGATATATCGGACGCTCTAATGTATGGGCTAACAATTTGCTGTAATGACATGTAATACATATCGGAGTAGCTTCATACATATTTATTGGTGGCCTTATAGTTACATATTGCAAAATCATCCGGAATGCGTCCCCTGAGGCACTCTGATTGGAATTGGTTTGTTAATGTTTTGTCCTCAACTTCCCCATCCCTTTACAGGGTCCGCTTTGTTTGGTGGATTAAATTTCTGTTTTTTACAATCCATAACGGTTTTCATCATAATAATTGTAAGTCATAATGTTGAAAATCAATCATAATGTTAGAAAGTATAATTTGCAGATCGGATTTGATTTGTCGATAGTCATAAAAAAATAATCGTAACTTTGAATGTCGTTATGTATTACGGTTCATATTGTTAAAGGTAATAATATTATTTTGTCATAGCAATTCGTTCCTTGAATACAAAACGGCTACATTCCAAAAGCTGTCAGTATTACATTGAAAATCTTAAGTCTTTTGTTTATTTATAGTTTTAATTGCAACAGTGAATGATTTTGGAATGTGGCCGTTTTGTATTCAAGGAACGAATTATGAATACTTTAGTAGTTTATTAGTTATTTAATATATAAAATTCTCGTGTTACAATGTCCGTTCCCATATTCCTCCGAAACGGTTCGACCGATTCTTATGAAATTTTGTGCGCATATCGGGTAAATCTAAGAATCGGCCATCATCTATTTTTCATACCCCTAAGTGACATGTATGAAAAAAAAAGGTTGCTAGTTGTGTAGATAAGGACTAAGATAGAGGCATTCTATCTTAGTCCTTTTTTTATGTTAAGGAGAAGGCACACGAGCACTCATGCCACCTGATGGTAAGTGGAATCTGTGACCCATAGATATTTGAATTCTCAAGACTATAATCCTAAGACCTCAAATGCGTTGCCAACCCTGACGACTAAGATGGAATGCCTCTATGCTAGTAATTTCACCGGTTGTCTTATCCCCACACCGGAACACAACAATGCGAACACTGTCGCTTGGCGGGTGGTTAATGGATAAGATGGTGGTATTTGAGGTATATGGATCTCAGATTCCACGTACCATCAGGTGGCCCGAATGCTCGTGTGCCTACTCCTTGCCATAAAAAACGAACCTAAAATATTTTCGAGAATGGTTCCTGTATTTTCTTAAACATATAGTTCAATAAACTGTTCAGTACGAGTATAATCTGCAACTTGTATATTAATGAGTTACTTTGAATCTCGTAAGAGCCGTTGTGCTATTTGAGGTACAATTTCAGTCAATTTAGTTTAAACTTTATTTAAAAGAGGATAAAGTACACTTTTATTTGTATCAAAATTTAAAATGACATTTAAGAGCAAAGGTGATTGAAGTTTATTTTCTTGCTAGTAGGTTCAAATTCCTTCGCACAAAAATCTCTCTGTTAGTCTTATGGTCGGCCCCACAAAGGCGTGTTGCCAAGTACATCTCAGTACATAATTTCGCTGCGATCAACTAGATTTTTTTTCAACAATTTAATAGCACTTATTTCTTAAATAATACCACTACACGTCAAAAACAATACTGTTTTACCGTGTACAATCTCAGCCTCAATGATATTACATATGTTCACATACGTACATAACGTCACGCCTTCATTCCCAGACTGGGGTAGGGAGAGCTACAGAATACCAACAACTATAAAGTGGTTGATATTTCTGTAACCACATTTTGCACAATCAGGCTAAGATGTTTAACAGTGTATATTAGTGACAGGTTGCAAGCCCATTGCCTAACAGTACTACAAGCCTTTATTCCCTTGGTCACCTCTTACGATATCCGCGGGAAGACATGGAGTGCCACTATTTTAACCCAGCATCCACTTGCTCAGCCCAGATGGTAAGCAGTCACCGTCGCCCATAAATTTAAGCAATGCCAGGGGCACAAACAAGCTGCAGCCTTTCTGATAATACTCTTTATTTCGTATTTAATGAGAGACAGTCATAAATAGTGCCAGGAAACACCATGGAATTGATTCCGCAGTTTCAAAGCACGTAAAACAAAATACTTGTTTTGCTTAGTTACCACGGTTTCCATTTATATTCCCTTTCGTTTTATAAGCCTCTATTCAGACTCCGTAACGTGTCAGTCGCCACCTGTTGCGTCCGCGGAACCCACACAATCAGGGTCCATTAATTCCTTTTATAAAAAAATCTGACCGCAAGATTATGACTTGCCTTAAGTCAGTGGCTGAAGAGTAACGTACTCGTAGTCATCAGAGGCGTTTGTTAGAACTGTAACCTCAAAAACATACATTTCTTGTTGCAATTCTCCGATTCGAATTTCGAACAAAATCTTAAAAGCATTTTTACTTGAGGCAATTTTTTGTGTGGCTGTTCAAGGGCTGTTCATATTAGTATATTTTCATCACACTTGCTCGGAAAGGATTATTTATTACACGCTGTATAGAGCAGTTATAGAGTTATGGATTTTTATGACACCCGAGGGAGTTATGAGTTTAGTTTTTAAATATCTTACGTCATTTCAGAATATGGAGGTTTAAAAACAGCCAAGGTTTATTTTCTATTTTCAAAAGTTGGCGACAAGATACGTGGCCTCCATTCAACATTTTAAAGCATTATTTTCCTGTTAATAACTAATTATGTTGGGTTACCTTTGTTTTACCAAAAATCTTTTTGCCAATCTCATTTTATTTCCCACTTTTCATTTGACCAAACCGTGCTTTATTTCCGAAACTGTAAATATTTTTGGAAAACTAATCTAAACTAACCAGGTAAAGACACCAGTACTCGACAAAGGACCAATGTTCGACACTGACTCTTATTCAAAGAAGATAAGGGTTATTCATTTGTTTTGCAACAATCAATTTATAACCCTATGATCTTAGACTTAAAAGCTTCTGTCGATTATTGGTGCATGTCAGCTAAAAGTGTCGAACATTGGTGTTGTTACCTTATAGGGTTCTAAACGATGGTCCTGAAATAAATCCTGAAATATTTACAGTTTTGAAAAGAAAGCAGTTTGGTCTAATGATACGTTTGGGATATGAATCAGTTTGGCATAAAGTTTTTGAGATGAAAGACTCCCAATTATTTTAATTATGTTCTATTTTGTTTTTTAACCGACTTCAAAAAAGGAGGGGTTATCAATTCGACCAAGTGCCCACTTCAGTTTGACTAACCTACTAACATTTGAAAAGATGTAAAAGAAGTTATGGTTATAAAAATTGTGAGACTCCCACTTCAGTTTGACTGACCTACTTATTACCATTTGAAAAGAAGCAATTTTTTGGGTTTTTGAACGCTGTATTTTTTTTAAAACATTTAATTTTATATTGTATAGGTACTTTTAGGCTCTGTAGACAGTAAAAAAAATAGGGATGCTTATATTTCCTATATTTTATTAACGGATAACCGTAATAGTAAAAAAACATTATGTTTTCACTTGTCCCGTTGATAAATGGCGTTCTTCCAACAGGCGTTTCACTAGAAACGTTTTACCTCTAAGGCCCCCCACAGACCTACAAAATGTTTGCGCAATCGTATTTTTGTACAATCTGATTGAACCAGGTTCTGCCCCTACACGTGTCAATTGATTGAGTCAATCATCAATCATTGTGATTTATGGTCTATGATCTAAAAAAACTAAAACTGAGTTATCAGGCTCAACGTCACGTGAAAAACAGCTACATTGAGATACTATGAAAGATGTCTGATGAACAATGATTTGGCTGCTGCGATTGCGCTGATAAGTTAATTAAAGAAGAAATAATAAAACGGTAAATTGTGCAATCACTACTACAGACAACACAATCACACGTTATGGCACAAACAAAATTCAACTCTGTCAAACTTTTATAAAATGATTGCGCAAACTTCAATCATAGCCATAGACGATCAAAAAGTTCGGGCAATCAGTGTGATTGCATAAATAAATTGATCATCTGTGGGGTGCCTAACGGAAAAACTGTTATACCAATTCCCCCCTGTGATGTTTCCGACCAGTTATGACATGGGAGCCCTCAAGAAAAGAGCTTTCATTCCCTTAAAAGGCCGGCAACGAACCGACAACCCATTTTGTTTCGCCGGTGTTCATAGATGGCCAATGATTACTTCCCATAAGGTACGCTGGTTTGCCTCATTCTCTTACAAATAATACATACTCGTAAACAAGTCCTAAGCTTTGAATTAAAACGTCAAAAAATATCTCAGAATAGCCCTCTAGAATAAGAATTCTTTTATTTACGCTGAACTGACGTAAAAGGGTCGCCTTACATATAACTGCATATATACGAGTGAGTACCAAATTTCAACTTGTTCAAGTCTGGTGAATTTTTTTTTTTTTTTTTTTTATGTTAAGGAGAAGGCACACTAGCACTCAGCCCACCTGATGGTAAGTGAAAACTGAGACCCCATAGACATTTGAATTCTCAAGATTATAATCCTAAGACCTCAAATGCGCTGCCAACCCTGAGGACTAAGATGGAATGCCTCTATGCTAGTAATTTCACCGGCTGTCTTATCCCCACACCGGAACACAACAATGCGAACACTGTTGCTTGGCGGATGGTTAATGGATAAGATGGTGGTAGCGATCCGGACGGACCCTGCACAGGGTCCTACCACCACTAGGTAAAGTAGGTAGGTAGGTAGGTAGGTAGGTAGGTAGGTAGGTAGGTAGGTAGGTAGGTAGGTCTTAAGGTGCAAACCACCTTACAATGATTGTTTTGTTTTATCGTAACAAAGTTCTATGACCGTGTCAGTAACGCGTGTTATCACTACCGGTTAACTATGAGAATGCTATTTGTCATGTTACGACGTACTATCGCAATGTGACCATTCCGAGAGCATGATTTACACTGTCTACATTTAGCGTTGCAAGTCCTGTAGATTTGCCACGTAGTCCGATCCGATGGAGCACTATAGTGTGGGTGTTGGAAATAACATCTGGAGGTGCCTTATGAGCGGTGCCGTACGTGTGGCGCCGTCTTAATGAGGGTGATGACAAACAGATGTCGACTTTGACAGCAGTCTCGCGAGCGGCACCATCGTAATCTAGTGATCCCAAATTCAGTTCTTTAGCGTAGAATACTAATTAAGACGTGTTATTTTAAGTTCCTCTTCTTCCAAATTTATGGGACGTTTTAAAAAAAAGTACATAGTTAAGGGCTTTAATAAAAACAAATTTAATTGATTCCTTTGTGTAACGAAAGTTAAACATATAGTTTGTATGACTAATTTTCGTTACAAAAAGGACGCGATCGTATGACCCAAAAACCGTCCTCATAACCGTTATTGACTGTCGTTGACACGGTCACGGAACCATGTTACGATGGATTGTCACAAATGTGGACCCACTGATTTCTGTTTTATCATTGGACAAACAAAATCTTAAAGAAGCGTAAACACCAAGAATAAAAACGAAAATGCCCTGGACAACCCTACTTATGCACTTGCACCAAACACGACGCCTCGACGCGGCCATCTTGTTTTTTCTCGGACAAGAAAAGAAGATTAATGTGGGCCGGCGACTTAGTGCAGGTGGAGTGTCCCATGGACACGGGGGCTACTCCTTGTCGAGCCAGCGAATACTGACCTCGAGGTAGGAAGCTTTAGTTAGATATTAACAGACAAATTATGCTGGCTGGGAGTTTGCCGGGCGAGCTAGAATTGTTATGACGTTTCTATACGGGCTAATCAAGGCCTCTATTCAACTTCGGTAAAACCATATTCTAAATTTGACATGTCTTTGACGTGTTATGGTATTGTTTTTGACTAGGTCACCATTACTGTCAAGCTAATAAGCACTATCAAAACGTCGGCAACTTGGAAACACGTTAAATCAATGATATTACATTTAAATAGGAAGTAAATATTTTACACTCGCTCTGTTGACGTTGAAAGTGTTGACGAGAGCTCACGTGTTTTCCATCTGGTCGTCATTCATTAGTGAAACAATTGAACATGTTGTAGTTTGTCTATTTTCAAACACAATTCACTAGGAACGTAACGTATCTATACTCTGTAATATCAGTACATTGCGTTAAATGCAATATGGTTTCACCCCAGAAGAATGTAGACCCTGGTCAAACTAAGATGACCTGTGTCCTTATTCTACGTTATCTTATCCCTGTTGTTATTGTATTGTCAACGTTATCGTGATAGTTATAAACAACACTGCAAAAGAGGTAAAAACACTTTATTCCTTCTGTCTGTAATCAAAAGAGGCTTTATATTTTCAGCGCGTGAAATTATAAACCTGGTAACACAGGTGTATGATTTCCCGCGCTGAACACAGTTTGATACAATTTGACTTAATTTGTTAGACTGATTACTAACTTGTTAGTACCTTGCGTTAACACCTACAGGTCAGGACATAATTTGTTAGACTGCTAACAAATTGAGTAGGTGTTCCTTAACTACATAAAATGTGGAATCTAGTATGACTTAACAAGTCTTCAAAAAGTAACCCTTAATTTTTGCTTGCTAGTGTATTTTAGAACCATCCACAGTCGAGTTCGAAAAAGAGTGCATATTATCATATTTTTTTTATAGCAACGAGAAGGCACATGAGCACTCAGGCCGCCTGATGTTTAGTGGAATCTGAGACCTATAGACAATTGAATTCTCTAGACTACTTAGACTAGCCAACCCTGAGGACTATAAATAAATAATAAATACATACAAAACATCACGCCTTCATTCCCAGAGTGGGGTAGGCAGAGCTCCTGAATTACCAACAACTCTAAAGACATGTTAATAATTCTGTAACCACGTTTTGCACAAGTAGGCTAAGATGTTTACTAGTGTATATTAGTGACAGGTTGCAAGCCCATCGCCTAACAGTACTACAAGCCTTTATTCCCTTAGTCGCCTCTTACGACATCCACGGGAAGACATGGAGTGGCACTATTCTAACCCGGAAACCACACGGGCAAATAATAAATAATTAAATATCAGGGGACAATCTCACACAAATTGACCTAGTCCCAAACTAAGCTCTAGGCTTGTACAGTCAAGTTCAAAAGTATGTATACACTTTAGTACCTTGTCTATTTAACGTCATGTTTAAACTGCCATATGAAATTATCCTAACTACAACTAGGCCACGGAGTCGTCAAATGAAAGTTATATATATAATGTATGATGAATAAAACACTATTGTTATTTTGCCAACCGCTTTCCTCTGAATACCATGGTATACATGGATTATCATGTGGCCAAATGTACCGGTTCCCCAGTGTCGACATCTACCATAAAGAATAACAGAGCAGAAGACTAATCGAGGCCCGGTGACGCGCGGAACCTGGGTTTGGCCTTTCGCAATGCCAAGTATTTCTTGTTAATGTAAAGGACTAAAGGAGGCTGTTCCGATACTAAAGATAGGATGTAGGATGTTATTTTTTCTGAACATCTGTTCGATTTCAAATAAGACATAACAGGTTTTAAAGCTTACGCTTGTTTAGTGATGTGGTTTACTTTATGGCACTTATTCTGCATTTATGTAATTTATTTTAATTAAGTATAGTTTTATATACACAAATACATTTTTTTATGTTAAGGAGAAGGCACACGAGCACTCAGGCCACCTGATGGTAAGTGGAATCTGAGACCCATAGACATTTGAATTCTCAAGACTATAATCCTAAGACTTCAAATGCGTTGCCAACCTTGAGGACTAAGATGGAATGCCTCTATGCTAGTAATTTCACCGGTTGTCTTATCCCACATAGCACCGGAACACAGCAATGCGAATACCGGTTGATTATAGTTGCAATAAGTATAAATTAAAGAGGTTTGCATATAATTAAAAGGTTTTTAAACTAAGCTATTAGTTATGATAATGATGATTAAAAAAATATTTTTATCGATGTCGATAAACTTAGTCAATATTTAATGAATCACTAGCACTGGTACATTTTTGCCCCCGTCAACCCGGTGTTTGTAATGGCGACGCCACTGGACTGCTCGGCGCGTTCTTAACAATAATAACGCTGAAATACACAATAATTTACAAGTTTCCTGTAAAATAACCATTTTCATACTACACCCATTATACACCGCGAGGCAAAGCTCGAAATGTCAGCAAAATTAGCAGCTCGGCGACAAAAATTTAGTCAAATTTAGCTCTTAATCAACAAATAATAAGGTGCTTAAAATATTTAGAGAGATGTTAAATTATGCTGGTAATTCGGTAACCGCATCAAAGGAGTTCCCATAAAATATCATTTAAAAGGAATTTCATATGCACAAAATAGTTTCCGGATGAAATGCCGAGACGGTTAGAGTGTAATTCGAAGCGTTCGCCCGTCTGTAAGATGCTGCCTTTAAGAGAATTGTGAAGCGATGCTTAAATCGCGTAGCTGTCAAAAATAATCCATACAAATTTAGCTCCGGGCGATAAACTTTTCTCACCTAAATGCCATGTCCGTTCGTCCGTCCGTCCGCAGCCTAGCTCAGAGACTAGTACTAGAAAGCTGAAATTTATCATGAATATGCATGCATATTAGTCACGCAAACAAAGTGGTACAATAAAATGTAAAAACATTTTTTTTTTGGTGTACCTCTCCTACACTTAACGTGGTATTTTTTTTCTCGTCTATACTATAGAGTGGGGTGTCGTTGGATAGGTCTTTCAAAAATATTAGAGTTATATTAGAGTAAATAGAGTTTGTGAAAACAGTTTTTTGATTAAGTAACCCGTTTAAGAAATATTATGCTTTAAACGCTAATTTTTGTCAGACTCAAGTGTACAGCCAAAACTACAAATACTAAAAATCAGAAAAAAAATCTTAAATTAAAGAGCGTATAACGAATTTTAATGGAAAACTATCACGACTAAGTAGACATCATTGGTTCTTGAGATACAGGCGATTAAAGTACCTACCAACTTATAGAAAATTTGTTATTACTTGTTGATTTTTATGTTTGTAGTACTTAACGGCTTCGGAACCCTACACTGAGCATGGTCCGATATGCTCCTGCACGGTCTTTTTTATTTCGTGTTCACAATAAGTAGTTTTAGAGATACGGCATCTACCACCGAAGCTCTTAACATATCCAGTACTAAACTAAGTATTTTTCATACTAGAGAACGCCCGCGACTTTGGACGTTTGGAATTAATTTCCCACTCTATCTATTTTCCCGTTGGGGGCTGATATACGAAAAATGCTTTCTTAGATCATTAGGGTGCCCAAGGGGGTGTCTAATTTTTTTATCTCAACACGTTTCATCGAACGTATCATTTCATCGAATGCTATTTTCTTCTGAAACCATAACGTTTTCACGGTATTTTAAACATCTAACCTAACCTAACCTACGTAATGAATGTTTAAGATCGAACATGATTGCCCGCAAGTTCGCGCTTTGTACGAGGGAGGTGAAGTTGACGCTATTTAGAGCCTACTGCACCTCCTTCTACACGTGTAGCTTGTGGTCGAAGTTTACGCAACGGGCCTATGGAGCCCTCCGGGTCCAATATAACAATGCGTTCCGGGTGTTGGTGGGGCTGCCCCGCTTCTGTAGTGCATCGGGGATGTTTGCAGAAGCGCATGTGGACTGTTTTTATGCAACTATGCGCAAAAGAGCAGCATCTCTGGTGCACCGTGTGCGGGCCAGCCCCAACAACATGTTGCGGTCGATTGCGGAGAGGCCGAATTGTCCGTATTTGCGGCACTGCGACGCACTACATGCCCCTTGCAGTGCTCAAATTAGAAAGTATTAAATTAAATTAAATTATGTATTTACTAATCATAGCTTTTAAGTGTATGTACACTAACAATAATATGAGTCCTGTTACTCGAAATAAATGATTTATATATAAGATACCCTGAAAACATTATGGTTTCAGCAGAAAATAGCATTAGATGAAATGAAATGATACATTCGATGAAGTGATGACTTACCCGCCCAAGGAATATTCCTACCAAATGTCAAGTCCCTAGGTCAAGTTATTTAAGTTATAAGTTGTCTGTAAGTCATTCAGTCCATGAACTTTTATAACAGTGAACTATATTTCAAGATCTCGGCAATAAAACGTATTAAAATACTTTCTGTAAGTAATACAGGATGATTTACTATTGTCTGGAAAGGTAAAAAAATTCGCGCGTATTTCGTGGAACTGCAATATTAAATATTTTCTCGAATAAATGTGTACTTGGAGACAATTTTACGGATGCAAAAGAATCTTGTTAATGGAAGAATATGCGAGTGTAAAGAATGCTATTAGGCTTTAAGGCCGCCATTAATACTTTATAGTTTCGCACAAATAAGTTTAAATAAATAAATAAATGTATGTTTTGGTAGGATAAACAGGGTCTATAAATAAATAAATAAAAAATGATTTTATGCTATACTTGTCTTTAAAGTCTAAAAACCAAACCAGTTTAAATTTTTAAATATTTTGAAAAAAGCATTCTGAGGTATAATTCTCTTTAAAAAAAATCTTGTCGAGTTTGATCGAGTAATTGGATAACAATAATTATCACGAAACAACCCTACACAAATTCGTCTAGTCCCGAACGCCAATTTCTGTAAGGTTGTTGCATGACATTTATATACCTACATACATACATAAAATCACGCCTTCATTCCCAGAGTGGGGCAAGCAGAGCTACAGATTTACGATCAACTCTAAAAATAAAAAAAAGATAATTCAGTAACCGCATTTTGCACAAGATGTTTACCAGTGTATTAGTGACAGGTTGCAAGCCCATTGCCTAACAGTACCTACTACAAGCCTTTATTCCCGTTAGTCGCCTCTTACGACATCCACGGGAAGACATGGAATGGCACTATTCTAACCCGGCAACCACACGGACATTTGGGTAAGGACCAAATAGTTGGACCATAGTTAAGCGTAGTTAACCATACAAACAACAAAAGTGAAAAAAGTTCGGTTGTGACATGAAAATTATCCCTACAAATGTATGGCTAATTTTAGTGTCACAACGGAAAAGTTCCATAGAAAATGTAATTGAGTGAGTTAGCGTGGCGAACTTTTTGGTCCGTCCATTTATCATTATTAATTACTGATACTTGAACGTTTGTAGTTAATGGTATTATTGCCTATAGCACTGTATTGGGGGTGAATACTTATACCCATCCAGAGAGAGACTGGTTTGCAAGGACTGGTTCTTCAGTTTATTATTCTAGATATGGCTTTTGACGTAGAGACCTCGTCGTGTTGTTCTCCTAGACTTATTATTTTTAGTTTAATGTTATTAGCCTTACATTTGTATTGATTTTATTTGTTCAAGCTTTAATCATTATTAGTTATTACTTTATTAAGTACTTGTAATGTAACTTACTTTTAAGTATTTCTGTACTTTATGTTTGAAAAAATGACCTTCTGCTGGGGTTTCTTGGCGCTTCTTCTCCGCAATGATAATCTTATCTGAAGCGCTAGTAAATTCACTTCATATTACCGACGTGTTAAAGAGCCCCATGGGGGCCTATCTACTGAATAAACATTTTGATTTTGATTTTGATTTTGAGAAAAATCTTTAAAATGTTTATGGTTTCATTCCTGATGTAGTCAAATAAAAGAAAAGTTCTCAACATAACCGTGCTCACTGTACTTGTTTACCGTTATGATTAATTTTCTTTTAAGGATTTGTAGTCCGGTGCACGACATTGCGTGTTTTCGTATCATTCAGAGATTTTTCAATTTAAACTGAATTTATAAACGGTTTGCGTGGTTTTGAAGCCATTTTTCACAAGTATGACGTACAACGGAATTATGATAATTAGAAAGAAAATGTTTAATATTGTTAGTGCACATGGCTGTAAGTTGTGCCCTCCTAAGTTAATAAGCAGTATCTCAAACTCAATAGCCAAAGCAGATTCAATCCTATCCTGTTGTTAATAAGGTTGCATTTGGTATAGGAGTTTTGTCTGAGATACTCCAATTTGTTTTAGCAGGGCAGAGTAGTGGGCGTGCGAAACGTAACAAATGAACTTAAGAAACGTAAGCAATACAGTATTTTGAATGTATTCTCGTATTTATACAGGGTGGATAAAAGTAAAGCCACATGGACGGCAACTATCCAAAAAAAACAAAAAACTTTGTGGCTGAATGAGTCGTGAAGTCAGGTTCCTATAATGACTAGAGTTGTTATTTATATATTTATGTAGGTATATATGTATATGTATGTATATTTGTATATATGTGTGTATTATACATGTACGTTTATATTAGTTTGTGTACTTGCTAATTTGTTTAAAATTTATTTATTTATTTATAAGTATTATCATTTCTTTTTACTCTTTGTGCAAACTAGTATGTGTCCAACCCCATGCATTGTCCTTGCTCATTTGCTTCAGGGTTAGCTGGAAGAGATCCCATTTAGGGATACGTTCGCCTTTGTACATTAATTCAGTGTTATAATTGTAATATTTATATTTTTGTGCAATAAAGAGTTTACATACATACATACATACTATCTTAAATAATGGAAATAGCAAATTCTAAGGAAATAAGAGTTACCTACTTTTATTTTTGAAAAGAATAAATACTGCATTAATAGTTTTTTTCAATTCTTCTGCCTTAAACGGGAATCAAAGTATTTTCAACATTGATTTACTTTGTGGTTTATCTAGTTATTTTATGTAAGGCCTACTAAATGACTGGAAGAGAATGCCACCTGATGGCAATTGATATCAGAGACCCATCTGTCCGCGGTTTGAATATAGGGTTCGGCCGTTCGATACCTATATGCTAGCAATGTTTTCTTACCACACCGGAAACCATGAACTTGACTACTTCATAATATTTTCTACATGTAATTCACATTTTATTGTAAAAACATCACTCTGTATATACCACGAGAGATTCCAATTTTAGAGGACGAAAACGGCCAATAACACCGCAAATGCATCGCCATTGCTCTTAGAAGCCAGATTAATACAAAATACTATGTAAATGAGCTCCCAAGCGAGCTGGAGCGACAAACATAACTTGACTCGTCAGTGCATTCAAAGTGTATGCTGCTACGGGTCTCAACTTTAGTTGTATAATTTGGCAAGAGTGTCAGGTAGGAACAAGTGGAACGACAGTATTTTAATCAATTTTAAGTGGTAGGACCCTGTGCAGCGTCCCTCCGGATCGCTACCACCAATCTTATCCATTAACCGCCAAACAGCATTCGCATTGTTGTGTTCCGGTATGGGGATTATTTTCAAGACTATAATCTCAAGACTGCAACCCTAAAACCGCGAATACGTTGCCAACCCTGCGGACTAAGATGGAGTTCTTTGCTAATACTTTCGCCGGTTGTTTCATCCCCTCACAGGAACACAACAAGCCAATGTTGCTTGGCGGTAGATTAAAGGATACGATGGTGGTGATGGGTGGTAGCGATTCAGACGGACACTTCTCAAAGTCCTGTCACCGTAATGGCATTTTTAGGGTTCCGTAGCCAAATGGCAAAAAACGGAACCCTTATAGATTCGTCATGTCTGTCCGTCTGTCCGTCCGTATGTCACAGCCACTTTATTCCGTAACTATAAGAGCTATACTGTGGAAACTTGGTAAGTAGATGTATTCGGTGAACCGCATTAAGATTTTCATACAAAAATAGAAAAAAAACAATAAATTTTTGGGGTTCCCCATACTTAGAACTGAAACTCAAAAATTTTTTTTTCATCAAACTCATACGTGTGGGGTATCTATGGATAGGTATTCAAAAATGATATTGAGGTTTCTATTATAATTTTTTTCTAAACTGAATAGTTTGCGCGAGAGACGCTTCCAAAGTGGAAAAATGTGTGTCCCCCCCCCCGTAACTTCTAAAATAAGGGAATGATAAATGTAAAAATATTATATGATGTACATTACCATGCAAACTTCCACCGAAAATTGGTTTGAACGAGATCTAGTAAGTAGTTTTTTTTTAATACGTCATAAAAACATTGATCAAAGCTACAACGAACTTTTATATTATGTTACTTGCTGCTACGGAACCCTTCATGGGCGAGTCCGACTCGCACTTGGCCGCTTTTTTTATGTTAATGAGAAGGCACACGAGCACTCAGGCCACCTGATGGTAAGTGGAATCTGAGACCCATAGACATTTGAATTCTCAAGACTATAATCCTAAGACCTCAAATGCGTCGCCAACCCTAAGGACTACGATGGAATGCCTCTATGCTAGTAACGCTTAACGCTTGGATGTTTTCCACGAATTTTATCTCGCATATCTGTAAATAACTGTTTAACGACATCTAGTATCAATCCTCATCTATGATTCAATTTATGTGAGGTCATTCCCCGTGTTAAATTTTATTTCAAATAGCCCGTTTACTGGCACGTTGACTCTGCCTTCGAAGCTAGCGGTCCCGGATTCAAGTCCCGGTAAGGGCAGATATTTGTGTGATGACAGCGATTATTTGTTCCTGGGTCTTGGATGTTTTATATGTATTTAAGTATATCGATGTCTAGTACCCATAGTACAAGCCTAGAGCTTAGTTTGGGACTAGGTCAATTTGTGTGTGGTTGCCGGGTTAGAATAGTGCCACTCCATGTCTTCCCGTGGATGTCGTTAGAGGCGACTAAGGGAATGAAGGCTTGTAGTACTGTTAGGCGATGGGCTTGCAACCTGTCACTAATACTGATTACAAAATGTGGTTACAGAATTATCAAATATTTTTTTGTTAGTATTTCTGTAGCTCAGCCTACCCCACTCTGGGAATTAAGGCGTGACATTATGTATGTACACACATACATAAGTCTTGTCATATTTATTTCATTAAACCTCTTTTACCAAGCTATACGTCGACGTTTAACGCTGTAAATACCTAAAGGGGTCCAGATATATTTGCCAGATAAATTCAAGAACGAAGTCAGCGATGATGTTTTCAGAACACCCCTCACTGGTTCCGTCGGGGATGAGGAACAATACCCTTATCTCAGGGCTACACCCTGTAGCTCCGGACAAAAGGATAACCCGGTAACTATCGGCCGTAGGACAACAAGACTAGGTATCGGTTTTGGTATTAACATGATAGTAAGCGGGTTTGCTTTTGGTATCTCGTCTCTTCGCCGGTTTATGTCAGATTTAATAACGAATATGTTGATGGATTAGCGCCTATATAGGGTGTTCTATTTGACGTAAATATTTAGGGATCAAAAAGCCCCTTCTATACCGGTTAAGAATGTAGTTTTAATTTTCCTATATGTTGTAGTTACTAAAGTAATAGTTTAGGAGTTATTAAGGTTTTAATGATACTGGTAAAGACCGCTATATTGAGTTGAGCCTCTGAATCCGTTGGCTAAAAATAGTTTTGATTTGTGATTCCAAAACATGATATCAAATCCTTAATAACTAAGATAGCAAATTATTGAATTACACCATACGCAATTCGTACACTTCAACGCATCCATCGTGAAAGTGTGTCTGTCTGTCTGTCTTTTACCTCTTCACGCTTAAACTGCTAAACCATTTTAGACGAAATTTGGTATGGAGATAATTTCCGAGTCTCGGAGGTTATAGGATAATAAGTATCCCGGAAAATTGTACAGTTTCCGAGGGAGCAGCGATAAAGGACTTCTTTGCGTACGGAGTCACGGGCAAAAGCTAGTATGAAATAAATCGATACTTTCGAAAGTACTAAAGCTTTTCTCCGTTTTGCATTCAATAACTTCATATCTTCGTTCTGAAAAAAGAGTCCAGACCAAGGTGACACGACTCAAAAGTGGTTGTACACTGCTTTACAGAAACTCATCTCATAAAATGTATTACTTCGCATAGTTTTCATATCATAGAAAGCTAATTTCTGCTGTAACCTTACTGTATTCAGATGCTTAAGATAATCTGAAAACATTAAGATTTCAGCAGAAATTTGCTTTTTATGAAATGAAAATTCTGCGAACTCATTTCATAGAATGTATATTCAATGAAATGAGTTAGGACGAAGCCATCCAGCTAGCTGGAGTTACGTCATCCATAAATATGAAAATGCACTCTCTCTGGCATAACAAATATACTGACATATGCCAGAGAGAAAGAGAGAGACAAGGATAAATAGCTTAGACGATAACTATTTACAGTCAAGGTCATAAATATGTATACACTTTAGTACCTTGTCTAATTAACGTCATGTTTAAACTGCCATATGAAATTGTCACAGCGATTAAAGTGACACGGTACTAAAGTGTATACATATTTATGACCTTGACTGTACATTGCCTCATTGGAGGCGCATCTAATTAAGGTAACGACAACAAAGGACCAACCGCATCTACAGAACAATACTGCCCTGCTAATGCAAATGGCGGTGACTCAGATTAAAATCCTTTAGGAAATGCAACCTTATTACTAACGTGAAAGGATTGAATCTGCTTTGACTATTAAATTTGAGTTACTGCGTTTTGACTTATGACGGCAGAATTGTGACCTAATTAAGATTTTTTTTAATTTCGATTTAGGTCTCTATAGTAATGTTATGACTTGAAGTTTGAAAGCTGAAATTTTGAATTGGGTCACTATTGTTCTGAAGCTGCGCAATGTTCGACACTGACTCTTATTCAAAGAAGATAAGAGTTATTCATTTGTTTTGCAACAATCAATTTATTACCCCATGATCTTTGAATTAAAAGGTTCTGTCCGTGATTGGTGCATGTCAGCTAAAAGTGTCGGACACTGGTGTTGTTACCTTAATACATAATTTAAATGAGAAAGTTTAGATGTTTGTTATGCATTACCCCAGAACAGTTTAAGGGATCTGGATGAAATTTGACACAGATATAGATAAGATAATAGTCTCGATAGGCTACTTTGTATTCCGACAAATTAGAGTCTCCTAGGAAGCTACGAGTATAAACGGTGACTTCGTGGACGGAGTTAGTTATGCAATAAATTATAATTAACTCGAACTTTTTCCGTACACTTCTCTCCATGTTGGCTCTCTTGTATCTGATAAAACCACTAAAAAACGTTTTTCCACGCAAAATCAGTCCTGCCAACACTAGGGCACGAAATTGCCGAAACTGGCGAAGCAATGAAATGTGTGTAGTACGCGTAATTAAAAATTGTATGACGGAGTATTTCGCCAGTGCATGCGGTGATTGTTTTGTTGTATGGATTTTGCATTGTGTATTTGACTATCCTATTAATATTTAATCACGCGAAATACGAGTTTGCATACTTTTTGATTATAATAAAAAAGCTATAAAACATTGACATATTTTTCTGTACAGTTAAGCCACAACAGATATTTGAACTAAATGGATATATTTCATGCAAGTTTAGGCAGGTTCATGAGGTATATAAATAACTATTAAATATCCTCTTATATTTCTTTTAGTGTTGTAGTTTGACTCGATGTATGAATGTGGAGGAAGCAAAAAAGATTTGTCAGGATCGTAGCAGGTGGAAACAAATGGTCTCTGCCTACCCCCCTGGGAAACAGGCGTGATTTAATGTATGTATGTATGTACGAGTATGTTTTACTTTTCTATTCGCTGTCATCAATTATTTCTTATTCACTCCAAGGTTAAAGGGATAAGTCCGGCTTTGTACATTGCTGCTACATACCTGTCTATTTTTAATTTTATTATTATTTATTTTCCTTAATTATAAAATATATATAACGAAGACACTTTTAACTGACCACCCATAGACTTTAAAACGTTGCGATAAATTTCATGTTCGTTTGTAAATGCACCGTTAACAGTGTCTTCGATTGTACCATACACACTACACCACATCAAAAATCTCTAGGGATAAAAAAATGACCCTACAACATTTTGATATTTTGCAATATACTGAAATGTACTCCGTTGCAAAACATCGTTGAATATCAATGATATTTATCCATACTTATATTATACATGCGAAGGTTACTCTGTCTGTCTGTTTGTTACGCTTTCACGTACACTTTGGACAGCTTAAGGCTGCGTTTTCACTAGAGCTGTGCGAGGTAGCGGAGCTGTGTGCGACAATAAAATCCACCAATAGGAGAGCTGCGCTGAGCGAGGCTAGAAATTCTATTGGTGGACTTTTTCCTCGCACACCGCTCTGCTGCCTCGCACAGCTCTGGTAGAAACGCAGCCCTAGGCAACTCAGTTATAAGCAATGCCGTCCAAAAGAAAAAGGCAGTATGAGAGTACGTACTCCAATGCTCATATACCATTTTGGATTTGGAAAGCAACATTCCTGAAGTCACTGCACACTTATTCACGTCCGTTTTCTCATCTCGCGAGGCAGATACTGTGGCTCGTGACAGGCGACTGAACGGATTGCATGCTGTAAATTGGCTCGAGTAGGGTTATTCTCTTAGACAACTTGTTGAAGAACTCGTTGACGAATTATACAGTGGTATCACGTTGGTTGTGCTGCTTTGATAATGATATGCGGTTTAAGTTGGAATATGCGCAGGAAACTTGATGTCAAAGTTAGTTTGGTCTTGAAAAGCACATAATGATTTTGCAAAAAAAAGTGTAGTCGGCGGCAAACCCTTATCTCAATAATGAAATTTTTGACAGAAACTTATTTACCGAGAACAGTCGCAGCCAGGCCGTTTATTCTTTACGATTTTCAATTTATTTTAGGGGACGCTAATACTTAGAAACCACAGTCCTTCTGTCGGTCTGGGCCCACAGCAAACTTATTTTTTTTGCCCTTTTTTGCCCGATATTAATAATGGCAACAGGTCTAATTTAGTGTCTAATGTTGTATAGATAATGGTACGGAACCTTTATGCGCGAGTCCAACTCGCACTTGGCCGGTTTTTTTAATAATCATGCAGCCGACTTCAAACCACGGACCCGCCCACCCATTCACCGATAAAAGCCTTTGAAAGACTAACCTCTCAATAGAATACTCCACTAAAATAATAACCCTCTTGGGCCGAAATATATGACTAAGTTTTTTTTTTTTTTTTTTTATGTAAATAGATGGCTCACGAGCACTCAGGCCACCTGATGGTAAGTGGAATCTACACATTTGAATTCTCAAGACTATAATCCTAAGACCTCAAATGCGTTGCCAACCCTGAGGACTAAGATGGAATGCCTCTATGCTAGTAATTTCACCGGTTGTCTTATCCCTACACAGGAACACAATAATGCGAACACTGTTGCTTGGCGGGTGGTTAATGGATAAGATGGTGGTAGCGATCCGGACGGACCATGCACAGGGTCCTACCACCACTAAACTAACCATTCACTATAAGGGAAATCTTAACAGCTAAAGCACAGATATCCCTTATAAATAGCGCTTTAAAAAGCATATCGAACGGCTTATCTAAGTAAAAGACTTATAAAACCCATTCGAAACCCCTTTGAATGGGATGGCGGGCCGGTCCCTGCTTCAGACGTTCTCTCTGCCTAGTTTAATAGAAGCTTACGGAATGAAACGTCTTCAGTACCTTCGACTCATGGACCTTTGATGCCGAGAGATGGGTCGAGTTACATTTGCTGTGGAGCTGAGCACGGTGCAACCGAAATAAGAATACCCTGGGATGCATACACTGCTATATAGCTCTACGACGTGGACAGACCGTACACGCATTTATATTTAAAACTAGCGACCCGCCAGCGGCTCCGACCCGCTGCAAATTTCCGACTTTCTCGGATTTTTGTTTGTATTTCTTTTATAAGAACTTTCTCTTGATAATAACAAACACAATAAAAAAAGAATTAGCGAAATCGGTTCAGCTGCTCTCGAGGTTTGCGCTTAGCAACACATTTTAGCGATTCATTTTAAATCGATTAATTGTTATAGATGTGTTTTAATTCGCCACATTGCTTTTGTTTATTTTAGGTAACCAGTGGCACGTGCGACGTCAAGAAAAATCTAACGACACCTCGCTTGTTGAAATCGGCCCATCCATCCAGCCTCAACAGCCTCACGAAACAACGAACCATGCAAACGTATTAGTGATATAACAAATGTCATATTTTGGACAGGATGCGAACGCGAATGCGGATATCTACTGCCAACATTCGCGAATGCGATAGCGAATATTCAGATTTTTGTTAAAATTTAATTTTGTCTATAGCTATGGTGATCTTGGGGGCAGTCCCGTTCGAACAAAGTACGTTCCGTTTCATTTTTTTTTTATTCATGCTAAAAGATACAAATTTAAAAAAACATTTGCAATAGTTTTGCCAAACTGCGAAGCAGTTTGTTGGCGAAGACAGCACTCTTTTTTAACATTTTTTTTTCTTTTTTAGACTCGTACTTACTCTCATAAGTGACCCAGTGCCTCCCACCGTCCCAATAGATGGGGCATTAATCTTAATTATTACTTACAATGATCGCGTGATTGTTAAGCTTCATTGCCAAAAGTTAAATAAATAAATGGTACCAAATGATAAAGATAAGACTGATAATGTGATAACGAGATTAAGTTACTTTTTCTTACATTAAAAAAACATAAGAAATTAATGGGTTTCGTTTTATTAACCAACTATTAGCCTAATTTTTTTTTTTACATTCGCAAAACTTTTGCAGTAATTTTGCGAATGCGAATTCGAATATGCATAAATATGCGAATATCCGCGTATGCAAATGCGAAGGCGAATATGCGTTAGATCACTAATACATATATATACAGCTTAAAAACATTACCTTCCTTCTTTCACAGTCAATAGAAATGCGGCCATATCCAACCGCTCGTTTCAAAACGCATAAGTCGACACGCATAAATCGTCTCCTCTGAACAAGCTCTTAGGATTAAAAACTCAAGCTCCCGTAAGACTGATTTTAAACAGTCTTACGTCATTAATCCTTCATTTCTGCAGCAACTTAAGCCTTGTGCTGCGGGAGATTTGTATCCGTGTTAATCCCGCGACCGCAAATGCAGTGAGACTGCAGTTTTGTTATTGTTGAATGTGGAATGGGACAAATAAGTTTGAGATTATTTAAGGCGTGGAATATTATTAATTTGGTGATGCCTCTGTGTATTGTTTTTAACTTCGCCATCATTATTATCAAGTAAATAAGAGGTTTCGTAAGGTAATGCGATAACAAACCAAAGGCATAATGGTTTTTCCCAGTGGAATAGAAGCCGTCGTTACAAAACTTCATGCCGTAATTAAAAAAAAATTGTATCATTTCTTTTACTAGCCAGAAACAACAAGACTTTTTGATTGATGGATCCGCTTCATCACATCTGGTCAAAGTTGACAAGTTGGCGTCAAGAATGGAAATCTCCCAGAAAAAATACGAGCGACAATTTTCCATAACTTTCAAAGATCAAAGAAAATCGACTTCGTTTGTGCAGAATTAGTTATTCGACCATCCCAAGTTGCGGATGACTTCGATTTTTAATATTTCCCAGGGCTTTTAAATTTTTCGGGTTGAAAATAAACCTATGTGTTAATCCAAGGCCTCTATTCTACTGCGTTATAACGATATCGCGTTTGATGTGTTTTAGAATCGTTTATGTCACAGTCGGCATTATTGTAAACTAGCTACCCGCCAACGGCTTCACCCCGCTGCAAATTTTTGACGTTCCCAGTGGATTTAACATTTTTTTTCTTTCATAAGAATCTTCTCCTGACAATAACGAACACAGCAAAATAAGAGTTAGCGGAATCGGTTCAGACGTTCATGCGTGATGCCGTGACCAAGGGAAATAGGGATGAATTTTTATATACATATAGATGACATAAGAGTTATGAAAACGTTGACAATACGGAAACATGTCAAACACGATATCGTTATTAACTTATTACCGTGTAGAATCTCAGCCCAGGGTATACGTGCTATCTCCATTCAAGATTACATCCAAATCCGTCTAGCTGTTGCGACGTGAAGGAGTAACAAACTAACAAAGACACAAACTTTCGCATTTTTAATATTAGTTGGATAAAGATTACCAGCTGTCAGACCAGTCAGCAGAATATTGTTAATAGTTACAAATATTAAGTTTTTCAATATCTTATCCCCCAAAACATAAGCCGTGTGTTGCAGGAGATTTGTGTCACTGCAAATCCAGAGGCTGCCGAATGCAGTGTTGCACTGTTATTACTGTCGAATGTAGCATAGAGTACATATCTGCAGATGGTAACCCATCTGTGGGGAGCTGTCTAAACCTCACACGAATAAAACAACGTTTACAATAGAGAACATGCATGAAAATCAGAATTGAGTTTCATTGATAAGATTTAGGAGAAAATGTAAAAAAAACATATAAAACGCACTACACTTCACTAATTACTACGGCATTCTCATTTGTTTTACGTACGCCGCCATCAGTTGTTCGCGGTTTCACCAGGACTAAAAACTGTCCAACGACCAGGGCAATAGCACTGCTAAATGAATTTTTGTCTGAGGTACAAGATGCTGACATGTTCACTGATGGATGGGGAACACTCTTGTCTAAAATAATGTTATTTTTGTTTACGTACATACATAACATCACGCCTTCATCCTAGTGTGGGGTAGGCAGAGCCACAGAAATACCAGCAACTTAAAAATGCTTGTTTATAATTCTGTAACCACATTTTGCACAATCAGGCCAAGAAGTTTACTAGTGTATTAGTGACAGGTTGCAAGGCCATTGACTAATAGTACTACAAGCCCTAATTTCCTTAGTCGCCTCTTACGACGTCCAAGGGCAGACATGGAGTGGCACTTTTCTAACCCGGCAACCACACGGGGCTTATTTTTATTTTAACTTGTATCATTAAAATTCGATTCGATTTATCGAACTGGTGCTTAGGTTTTTAACTGTAAGCCTAGCTTTGTAATTTTAAACAAATATATATTAGTATGGGTTTAACTCGAAGTATCAAATATATTTGCAGTCGATATACATGCTGTGCTTCTCATTCTTCTCGGTATGACCATAAGCGTTCAAGGGTCTCGTATTCAAGTACAGTAAATGCGGGGTACCTAATAATCAGTGATCGGATTTCCCGGTGCAACACGGGGTGAATGTCCTCAAACATTATGTTAATATGGATATTTCTCGGGATAGCGGGACTTATGTTGTTGTTGGAGGATACTGAAATCGTTTTATATTAAATGATATCAATTGAAAATACATGTCAACTTTTGAAACAAATGTCAACATTTTTGAAAAAACCGTTTTAGTATTGGTCTTCAACAATAATCTTGGCAGATTAATTAGTAATAAGTAGGTATTTGCATAAAAAATCGCAAACAACACCACAACTAAATACAAAAGTAATTACATAGGTAAGTCTTTACATCAATATGTGAAAATATTTTATTGCATGTAAAATGTAAAAAAGGTGGCAAACTAATATTGATTATTAATAGGCATTAAAAACGTATAACTCTAACAGTATTTTTGAGACGAACGCGGTCGTGGGATTAGAGTCGCATCCATATTAAGATTACCCCGAAATCCGATCACAGCTAATAATAACTATTTTGCACCTTATTTCATTGGATTAGGGTACAAAAATGTATAAGTACATATATTTTCACTCAACTACACAAATTAATACTCCGCTTTCACTGTACTTGAATACAAAACTCTTCAACTCACACTTTACCGGTATTTACCAGTTTCAACAGCCAACGATACCTTCTTTTTATGTTCCACCACTAGCCAATGTATTCCCGAGTATGGTCACGTCTAGGGCGGCTACTCTTTGGCCTCAGTTATGAATTTTTCATGGTGTGGCCATGCACTGCGGTAACGTGTCGTGTCCCCGATGTACCGGGAATTGGGATTCTTCGCGCTACTGCTTGGAGGATAACAATTTGTTAGGTATTTAGAGCTGTAGTTCTAAGAGTGGATTCGACTTGAATTAATACACGAAAAACTACTACCACACTACTACGTTACTAGGGATACTGCCAGAACAACACAGTGTAACTCAAAATCGATTATCGATATGTGTTGTAGATAGAACAACACTAGTTGCTAGGTTTGACAGACGATTGATAAGTTGCCTTGTACCACGAAGTCGAGGCGATGCGCGACAGTATCGCTTGCTCTGATATTCATCGTCTCTTAACACACAACAGTATAGTAGTAACCATATTTTAAAATAGACTTTAATACATTTCCTATGAACGTGAAACAAAACAAACAAGTTTTTAGAGATGATAGTGTGATCTAGCAGTACGATATATCTATTCGATCCATTTTCGAGTGAACCAGAGGTAAATTTTTTCACGCTATTTATTTATTTACTTTATCTTTTTGGCACGGAAATACAACATTTGAATACCTACATAAGGTGAAAGGTTAGGCATTCACCTAATGCCATTCTCTACCAGTTGACCTTTGGAAATCAGAAAATTGTTGTGGGCAGGGGATGATGACATGGGCTGCGGTTTCCTCCACCGTCATACAGATTTTGCACAGGGGTCAGTCTGTAACATCTAGGTGCGAATAAGTGTTTGTTAAACAAGGCATGCCTAGTTATGGCTTCAGTCAGCAGTCAGAGTTGGACTCTATTTAGTAGCCGTAGCTTACGCGACAATCCGGGATTGATTGTTGGGAGGGCTTCTTTGAGCTGTTTGTAGGTGTTTAGGTTTTTTTTTAAAGCATTGAGAAGGCAAACAAGCACACAGGCCACCTGATGTTAAGTGGAAACTGTGACCCATAGACATTGCCAACCCTGAGGACTAAGATGGTCTCTACGTTAGTTATTTTACCGGCTCTCTTATCCCCAAACCAGAACACAACAATGCGAAGACTGCTGTTTGGCGGTAGGTTAATGGTTAAGATGGTGGTGATGATGAAAGGTCCTACCACCCGCAAACCGGTTGCTCCAGTAACTAGTGTTGATGCTCTACCTAGTGACGCGATAGTGATTCAATTATGGTTTTTAAGAACTGATCTGATGATGGAGTCGTAAGGTAGCAACAGGATAGTAAACTTACCGAGTGGACTCGTAAGTTCACACGCGATAATCGAGTGACTAAAAAAATAAATAATTGTCAAGACGTACGTGTCTCAGAAACTTGTAACAGTTCATTTTATAAAAGTATAATTTTTGCCTAATAATTAGTACCAGTTACGGCTGTCACAAATGCTTAATTACTTCGTTTAACTGTGGTTGCAAATGAGCAACTATCCAGTTACATACAAAAAACGGCAAAAAAAAGTTAACCCGACCAATAGAGTCGTTAGTTACTCTAATTAGTACCTGGTACCCATCATTTTATCCAATTTCACTTGATTTAAATGAGAATTCTGCGTAAATATACTCGTAAGTTCGTTTGAAGTTGCTACGATAAAATAATAGGTATCCACCTGGTAAATTAAAAATAAAGAAAGAAACAATATTTATTAATGACAATAAAAAGAAACAAAATATTAAAATATACAAAAGGTCTATCGTCACGAAATGGTTGCAACTCAGCGTTACACTGGCTTCAACGCTAACGCTGATCTTCCGTTGGAACCATTCAATGAAACTACGGTACTAGATTGCACACATTGTGGACACACGGCGACTATGTATAAATACCTGAATGACATCACCAGTTTTTATCTTGTCTTATCTTATAGATGGGCCCTTTCGGATACACTTGGACCCCTCTTTAGGATCTTTTGACGGCACGTTAGCCTGGTTGGTAGTGACCCTGCCGCCGAAGCTAGCGGTCCTGGGTTCAAATGGGTTTAGTGGTGGTAGGACCCTGTGCAGGGTCCGTCCGGATCGCTACCACCATCTTATCCATTAAACACCCGCCAAGCAACAGTGTTCGCATTGTTGTGTTCCGGTGTGGGGATAAGACAACCGGTGAAATTACTAGCATAGAAGCATTCCATCGTAGTCCTCAGGGTTGGCAACGCATTTGAGGACTTAGGATTATAGTCTTGAGAATTCAAATGTCTATGGGTCTCAGATTCCACTTACTATTAGGTGGCCTGAGTACTCGTGTGCCTTCTCCTTAACATAAAAAAAAAAAACCAAAGGGCAAATATTTGTGCGATGAGTGCGAATATTTGTTCCTAAGTCTTGGATGTTTTGTATGTATTTCTCCATATAAGTGTACCCATAGAACAAGCCTAGAGCTTAGTTTGGGACTAGGTCAATTTGTGTAAGATTGTCCCCTGATATTTATTTATTTAATTTGTGCAATAACCCTCTTACACACTGAGCTGTTCGAATGTGCAGATTTCTTTGCGATGCTTCTCCTTTACCGTAAGAGATCATTGGTACATGGTGACCGCGGGTTCGAACTCAGTACCTTACGATCACGAGTCGACCCCCTAAGCCCACCGACGCTCTTACTTTAGCTGTTTACCTGTCCCCCGAATTTAACCATGGAGGTCAATCTGAAACATCTTACCAATTTTTCGCAGATAGGTACTTTAAATGAAAAGAACCAATTCATCGTTCCTTTTTCCTGGGGGATCTGTAAGCGTTTTGTAAAGCTTGACAAGATTCTATTTGGCCCTATTTCAATACAAATTAACGACAGCAAATTGGTAAGAAAGAGCTCGGTTAAATTCCACCTTGTCCGAGTTACGGTAATCATCAAAGTAATTTTCCAGACTAAATTCCTCGAAGCAGACTTACCCATAGTTTGGAAATTAAGAAGAATACAGTACTCACAAGGTAGCGCCTTTGGCGCAAAATAAAAAACGACAAAAAGTTACTTTAATTAAAATAAAATCAAACTACTCCTACATTGACCGAAAACTAGAAAAATCTACAAAGCCGGCTACTAGGCATCTTTTCTACTTTGTTTAAGCCATCTTGCTCCGATATCGTAATCAAAATGTTAACTTTATGAGCTCCTACTGTCAAGTGTATACAAGCTCGGGCTGGATTCTACATTTCCTTTACACCCAATTGTTATATTATATCGTCAACCTTACGATAGCTCTTATTAACTTGACAGTAATGGCGGCCGAGATGTTGACAAAACGGAACCCTCAGTGCAAGAGTCCGACTAGCACTTCATCGCCATTTTTTAGGGTTCCGTAGTCAAACTAGGAGCCCTTATTGTTTCGCCAAGTCCGTCCGTCCGTCCGCAGCCTAGCGCAGAGACCCTTAGTACTAGAAAGCTGTAATTTGACATGAATATGCATAAAAGTCACGCCAACAAAGTGGTATAATAAAATGTAAAAAAAA
This sequence comes from Acleris holmiana, assembly GCA_949316455.1. Taxonomy (NCBI): domain Eukaryota; kingdom Metazoa; phylum Arthropoda; class Insecta; order Lepidoptera; family Tortricidae; genus Acleris; species Acleris holmiana. Next base: position 3,225,982 of record OX438778.1, read on the forward strand.
AATTAGGTACCTCTGCCACACGTAACGAGGGGATGTATTTTTTTTCCTTTCTACCCCATAGTGTGGGTTATCTTTGGATAGGGCTTTCAAAAATATCACGGGTTTGTGAAAACAGTTTTTTGATTAAGGGATGATTTAAAGCGCAAATTTTGATAAAAATATCACGACTAAGTACATCATTATGATGGTTTATGAATATGATGTTCTTGAGATACAGGCGATTAAAGTGTTTATACCTACTAAAATCATCTAAGACGGCACCAAATGACTTTAAATAGAAAAATATTTATTACTTGTTGATTTTTATGTTTGTATTACTTAAAGGGTTCGGCACCCTACACTGAGCATGATCCGACATGCTCTTTTCCGGTTTTCCATAATGGTGACCCCTTATTTCAGAGCTGATAATTCCCTAACGGCCAAAGACAATTTTTTGAAACCGAGGTATAAACCATTCCACTTATACTAACTTTATTTTAAAGAAAACTGCATCCGAATTGGTCCATCCGTTTAGGAACTACGGTACCACAGACAGAGACATATACAGATACACGCAAAATTTTAAACACCGTTAATTTTTGACGCTGTTTAAAAATCATATATTCTTCCTCGTGTACTTGAAATCAAACAGCAAAAGCAATAAAAACTGGTCATCGCACGTACAAATTACCATAGACAGTGACCCGTTTTCATTGGTGCCGAGTAAACGCAGAGTTATGCCAGTATTAGGAGCAGTACCCTCACCATGAGTTACAGTTACGATACTCGCTAGAGATTGTAATGCTCGGTCCCTCTCACTCTACTACAATAATGTGAGGGACAGAGCATTCGGCTAGCGTGCGAGCACGGTAATTGCAACTCATGGTGAGGGTTCACCTCTCAATATTCCCGCACATCGCTGTCTGCGCAGTAATACTGTTTTATCGACAGAATTAATTCCCGAGACTCCGAGCTCTAACGGCTTTGCGGTGAAGTTTGATTTTATCTTTATTTTTACAGGATCTTGATGTAAAGTGTGGACTGTGGCTGGAAGTGGTTTATTGCTTAGTAAAGGGTTGCATAATATGCAGTTGTTATAATTAAACAAAAACAGCATTTTAGGGGTTATTGTTGCCTTTTAAAAGTAGATGAAATCATTTGCAGCACATTTATAAAATTAACATATCTTTTAATTTATAATATAATATAGAGAGGATTGGAAGTAGCGATTACAAGTCTCATATGGATAAAAACTAGTACAAGTTAGTATTTATTTGTCATATCGTCCGTGTGGTTGCCGGGTTAGAATAATAATAATATAATAATAATAATATGTCAGGGGACAATCTCACACAAATTGACCTAGTCCCAAACTAAGCCCTAGGCTTGTACTATGGGTACTAGACAACGATAAACATACTTAAATAGAGAAACACATACTTAAATATATAGAAAACATCCAAGACTCAGGAACAAATATTCGCGCTCATCACACAAATATCTGCCCTTACCGAGATTTGAACCCAGGACCGCTGGCTTCGGAGGCAGGGTTACTCCCAACTAGGCCAACGTGTCGTCAAATAGCGCCACTCCATGTCTTCCCGTGGATGTCGTAAGAGGCGACTAAGGGAATAAGGGCTTGTAGTACTGTTAGACGATGGGCTTGCAACCTGTCACTAATACACTAGTAAACTTTTTGGCCTGATTGTGCAAAAGGTGGTTACAGAATTCATACAAGTCTTTTTGGGGTTGTTGGTATTTCTGTAGCTCTGCCTACTCTGGGAATGAAGGCGTGATATTATGTATGTATGTATGTATGTATTACCTGTACAAAATTCATAAGTTTATCGACACAAAGGATTTATGTTGATACATAATGATAGCGGATAAACAAATATTTTCTAGATTTTAATTTTTAAATTTGTTACGCTTATTTAAATCCAAGTATACTCCAAAAATGAACATTCAAATGTTATAGGTGCATGTTTTAAAGAAATTAAAATAATTTAATCATTGAGTGTGAACACTGGGACTAGACACGTTCACTTCCTTCCCTTTAAAGAGATTCAATATAATTGAGAAAGTACTAAAATCAGTATTACAACTCCTTTAATTCGAGCAAAATATTTTTCTTTACATAACCTTTTGCAAGAATAACATTTATTGAATTTAATTATCTACATTCAATTGCGGTAAGTAATAAGATAACTGTAAGACCAATAAATAACATGATATCTAATAAATAAATCTAGTCATATCCATAGTGTGTGTGTGTGTGTGTGTGTGTGTGTGTGTGTGTGTGTGTGTGTGTGTGTGTGTGTGTGTGTGTAGTGGTGGTAGGACCCTGTGCAGGGTCCGTCCGGATCGCTACCATCTTATCCATTAACCACCCGCCAAGCAACAGTGTTCGCATTGTTGTGTTCCGGTGTGGGGATAAGACAACCGGTGAAATTCTTCTCTCTTAGTGAAAATCTTAGTCCTCAGGGTTGGCAACCCATTTAAGGTCTTAGGATTATAGTCTTGAGAATTCAAATGTCTATGGGTCTCAGATTCCACTTACCATCAGGTGGCCTGAGTGCTCGGGTGCCTTCACCTTAACATAAAAAAAACTTGTAATCGCTACTTCAAATCTGCTCTCTAATAATAAAATAAACTTCAGAAACAATCACACAAACTTGTTTTAAAATTGGCGCTATGCTAGAAGCGCTGAAAAAACCCTGCCAAGTCCCAGTCGGTGAAATGGATAGATCTAAAGGATTCGTGTAACACTGTCTCTTTCTCTGCCAACTTGTCAAGTTTAGACCACTCTTTAAAAGGACTCATTAACTTTCGATTGGTCCTGTTCTTTTAATTGTAATGGATTAAATTGCGTTCGACCGGGCTTTTAAACTTTTGTGCCTTCGTTATACAATAAAATAGAGCCATAGGCCTTAACAAATGGCAAATACACATTGGGCAGAAATGGGCAGACATAAATCTTAAACATAAAATCCCCTTTTTCTTTTTCTTTACATCTATTACTATCGTATTGTTACGTACGTGGGGGTAACTGACAGAAATGCACGAACACACCGATAATTAAGAACTAGACTTTATTAACATAACACACTCCACTCACTTAATCGTTACAAACAATTGTCATACCTATACTACTACCTATACCTATACTGTTATAGGTTTTATTTTTTATTATTATCTGTTGTTTACATGAACTTATTTTAAATGTTTTTTTTTGTTTTTTTGTGTCACTTTCCGTGCTGTCACCGAGCGGTCCTAACGGAAGATCAGCGCTGGTACGAGTATAACCGCCAGCACATGCTGAGTTAGGACCGTTTCACAACAACTGAAATTTGTTATTGTTGTGTTGTTGTGAATAAATGTATTTTCTTTCTTTTCTTTCTTTGTTTTCTTTCTATTCGTAACAGTATTGTCAACGAAATGATAGCTTTTTTGCCTGTAATGGCGGCCTAGAAAAAACAATACGGTAACAATACCTGGAGTTCCAGTGAATCTGAAAATATCTTTCTCTCACAGTATTTAAATTTATTTATTTATTTATAAGTATCATCATTTCTTTTTACTTTTTGTGCAAACTTGTATGTGTCCAACCCCATGCATTGTCCTTACTCATTTGCTTCAGGGTTAGCTGGAAGAGATCCCATTTAGGGATAACTTCGCCTTTGTACATTAATTTAGTATTATAATGTAATATTTATATTTTTGTGCAATAAAGAGTTTACATACATACATACATATTCTGCGCATAGTTAAGTAGGCATGTGTCTAGTTGCTCACTGGTGATTCCAAGACTCAAATAGGACTAGATACACAACACACACACGCACACATGCGTACACAAACACACACACACACACACACGAAGCTGCAAACACAGTGCGAACTAACAAAGTCTCCAGGGTTTCTACTGTATCAAAGCTATGTAATTTGGAACAATAAATTTCTTATTATAAAGCAGAAGTACACGCCCGGGTATTAATATAACCTATTATGATATATGCCATGAACTTTAACCGATTTATGCTCTGCCAAAGAGCATGGCACTTAGCGCCTTGCATTACTACCGGAGCGTTAGCTCTTATTGGGGAAAATACGAAAACAAATCCCGCGCGCGGCCGAGAGTTCTGCGTAAAACCTTTCATTAAACGTTATGTGCGGGTACACTGCGACCCTGTTCTCCACAGAACTGGGGGCCTTGGGTCCCGGAAACCGAATAAGTTTCTGCGCAGAATTCAATTGTTGCGACAAGCTTTTGTTGCCGACTGTACTTTTTTCAACAATAATGACCGGCGCAGATATAGCGAAGCGCAGAGCGGAGACTGAGTGTCTATCATGTCATCGAATGTATCATTTCATCGAATGCTATTTCCTGCTGAAACCATAATGTTTTCAGGGTATCTTAAATATCTAAACTTACCTAACCTACGTAATTAATGTTTAAGTAGATAATAAAGAAAGAATGGATTTTATATAGCAAATAGATTACTTTTGAATACATTTATTTTATTTAATAAGTTTATATTGAATAGGAATAAGTGAAAAAAAAAAAAAGTACAATTATATATTACAATTGTTAATTGTTATCCAGTTTAATTGTTACTTAATTTAAAGATATGATGTTACTCCAATTTGAGCAACTAATGTAATTTGAACCAGCGGTGGAAACTTCTTTGGCCAATGTATTTTCTGTTATGTATTATCTTCATATGTATTATTTTGTGCTGTTTGTTTCCCTTTAATAAATAAATAAATAAATAAATAAATACCCTGAAAACATTATGGTTTAAGCAGAAAATAGCGTTCGATGAAATGATACATTCGATGAAGTGATGAGTTACCTTACCTCAAATCCCAGCAGCAATCAAAGCAGAGCCCGGAATTTTTGTAGCAATTTTTATATGTCGTTTATCGACTTTCGATATACATAATTTTATCGATACATTATAGAACACAACACAACGTATCAGTGAAGATTAAAAGTAAAGGTAAACAACAGGCGGCATCTCTTTTATATAACTTTCGAGTGGCTGAAAATGTTAAATAGAGATTTGCAATGAAAAGTTAATAGTTAACATTTCTACATTTAATCAGTTCAGTTCAGTGTTTTAACATTTATCAATTTCAAGTTCAAAATAAGTTTTAGTGCTAACAAGGTTTTCATCGTTAGTTTATCTATAAAAGAAATAGATAGTCATAATCTTATCTTGTCTCGAAGATATCGCTCATTCGCGATAAGACTGCGTGTTGTTTACTTCACTCGTAATCATATTAAAAAAAATGTCGTCTGTATTTATCGATATACACATGTATATCGGAGGTCGATAAACGAGAAGTCCCTATGACAGCTCAAAAATGCTACAAGAATTCCGGGCTCTGGTGATGAGTCTTGGATTATTTAACATGTTCAGAGCGTGCATTTTCATTCAGTCGCTGTTTTCGTCGACAAAGCAAATTCTCCTTCCAAATTTTGGCATTCTGAAACCCATCAGTTTGCGTGGGTTTAAGAATACCTATAAACAGAATGACGAACAGGTTGCACTGCGCACACACATTAAGAGATAGATTTTTATACGATAGCAAGAAGTGGCTGGGCGTGCGCCGGTAATGCACAATTAATGTAGAGTCGGTAATACTGGCAAATTAGATTGGATCCAGAGTTCATACCGCCGCCATATTGTTTCGACCGTATGGGGTTTTACTACACCCCTCGGGTTGCACTCGTGGTAATGAGAAAAGTGGATTAGCTAGTTTAAATTGGTTTTGTTTATTAAAAGAATAACATTGTAGTTTCTCTAAGGAATGAGTAAATTACTGCTGCGTTAGAGTCCATTCCCGCCTACTAAGTGGAACACATCGTAACTTATGATCGTGCATGGCGGTTAGCGTTAGGGAGTGGTTCTTTTTACAGCCTGTAGTACCTATAGTATCGCATTGCTGGGCAAACGCCTCCGCCTTTCTTTTTTCTTAAGGTGCTTCCACCAGCGAGGCGAAGCGAGACGAGGCGGGACGACACTTGAAATTTGTATAAAAAAAAATCAATCGCGCATTTTCAGTGAAAATTGTTGTTTTAATACGCCTCGTTTCGCCTCGCCTCGCCGGTGGAAAAGACCTTACTTTTAATTTTATGGTTAAAGCCAAAGGGAAAAAGGGCGTACGTAATGGGAACAGCCGCAGTCAAGAATCTTAAAGTAAGTGACGATAAATCATTATTATATCACTACATTGTATAAAACAAAGTCACTTCCCGCTCTCTGTCCCTATGTATGCGGTTGCGGATGCGTTTTTTTTTTTATAATCAGTGTGATTCAAGAGGAAGGTTTTTATGGTTAATACGGTAACTCATCACTTAATTGAATTTTACTTCATGTAATATATCACTTCAACGAACTTAATTTCATCGAACGCCATTTAATGCTAAAACTATAATAATTTCAGGGTATATTAATATTAATTACGTAGGTTAGGTTAGGTAAGATGTTTAAAATACCCTGAAAACATTATGGTTTCAGCAGGAAATAGCATTCGATGAAATGATAGACACCCGTTTAATATGTAACCCGGAGCGAAGCGAGTTTAATATTATAAGATATTGTAATCAATTCTGCTATGTAACAACCTTGATATTCGTAGGCTTCTGACAAAATTTTAAGAGAATTTTGAGTATTCTACATAACAGTATTTCCTCGTACAATAAAATATTTGCGTTCCACCTGCTACATTATTCGAGGCTTTTCATCACGCTAAGAGACTGGTATTTGAACACGCTGTTTGATCAGCTAATGTACCTATGAGGAAGAAAACTGCTCGTGTATTATATTATTATAGCGGGCTGTTGAAATGTTTAATGATTCGTAAAATGTTGCTGACGCTGATCTTAAGTTGGTAAGACAGAACGGAGTGCATCACCTGTGCCTGTACGTTGTTACCGACCGATTTTTACAACGTTATGTTTTGCCTTAATTCAACTAAAGGGACAACATATTATGTTAAGTTAAAACTACCTATGGCCATTTATGGTTTTTGGGAAATGAGAAGTGTTTGCGAAAGTTATGTTTAAAGCTTAGCGATACTTGGTCTCTTAGGTACTTAGATATAAACATTTACTATATTAGCTATATTGGCATCCCCATGAAATGTCGAAACTCATTTCATCGAATGTGTCGTTTCACCGAATTTCATTTCATCGAAAGCTACTTTCTGCTGAAACTTTAATGTTTTTAGGTTATCTTAAATATGTTTAAGATAACCTATGGGTTACGTAGGTTAGGTTAGGTTAGACCTGTGACCACCAAAAAATTATAACTTTTGCACGTGGAAATGCCTGTCGATGAAATAAAGATTCGGTGAAGTAAACCATTCGATGAAATGACTGTCGACATTTCAAGGGTAAACCAGCTATATTACTATATTAGATTTCCTGATATAAGCTAAATGAACAAAATATATTAGTGATACATTAATCGATTTAAAACATGCTGACTGAATCAATACAATACAATACAATACAAATACTCTTTATTGAACACCAAAAATAAAAAATAAAAACAGAACATGGAACAGTACATTTAAATCATAGGTATACAACAGGCGGTCTTACCGCTAAATAGCGATCTCTTCCAGACAACCTTGTAAGAGAAATAACTGAGGACACATATTCATGGCAGGGGGTGTAAACTAATTCGTTTAGAACTCAAACTAAATAACTACACGAAACAATTAAATTATTTCAATTTTGAAATTAGAACTATTTATAAATATACTAAATATAAATACATAAAATAAATAATTGAATAAATACATACTAAATACATATAATTATACATCTATATAATATATACATACATACATCCTCCAAAAACAGCCAAACAATGACAACAGACGAAGCATGAGATATAACAAAGAAAAAAAGTAAGGGAGATAATAGAAAAACTACGGAAGTGACAGAAAATGATCCTTTAGCTTGCTTTTAAAAATGGCAACAGACTTAGCACGTCGTACCTCCACAGGCAAAGCATTCCATAACCTTATCGCCTTGATGGTAAAAGAATTTGTGTAAAATTTAGAGGAAGAAAAAGGAACTGACAGGAGAAGGTTTTGGGACGCTCTAATAGATTTAAAATAATTGAACCGCTCTTTTAGGTAGCGCGAAATCCTTGGCTGAAAGCGCTAATTTTTGTTCGACTCAAATGTGACAATGGACTTATTGTCACATTTGACTCGAACAAAAATTAGCGCTTTATAGCTTTATATTTGTGTGATATAGGTTCCCGGACCCTCGAGATTCCGGCCGCTAGAACCCCTAGCGAGTCGAATTCTCTGTCTCTCTCACTCTATTACAACACTATGAGGGACAGCATTAGACTTGTTAGTAGGTACGGTCACTGTAAAATCATGGTAAGGGTCCAGGGCGAACCGTAGCCATATACTTTGAAGGCAACCCAGTCCCCAGAGGTCCGTGGTCGAACGAAACACTGGCCATCGCATGTTGAAGACTTCAACTTGAAGTGCTTCATTAACTTTGTCACAACAAGTCACACTGATAACTGTGACAAGTGACAACGACACGCGACCCCGAGTTCAGCAGTAAAATTAAATTTAAATTAACAATAGAAGGAGAATTAGAGAAGGGACAAGGATGAGGAGAAGATGGAGTGGTTCGATGATGAGCGTTGTGATGATCAAACGGCATAGTGATCATTCTACGCAGTTTGATCTTCATAACTGTTATCGTTGATGAGTCGGCGATTTGCGAAGAAAGTGGAGACGTGGATTAAAAAGAGTAAATGCGTTTGGAATCTGACCGTATGAAATATCATGGATATAAACATATTGTAGAAGTATATTTGAGATAAAGTAAATTTACATGACATTGTTCGTGGCAGGTGAGTTTTGTACGGTGTCACCAATTTATTTGTTTCAGTGGCAGAATCTGGAACTAAATTATTCATTACGAATTCGTATTGACAACAAGGACAGTGGCGCCAAAAAAGTACGACTATGTAAAATTGTACAGTCATTATTTACTTTTCATCACTAGTCTTTTCACACAAGTGTCCATTACTGTAACAAAATGAGTACCAACAGTTTAAAAAACTAATAGCTATAAAACCTTTCGAGGTTAATGTGAACCATTACATATTTAAAAAGATCTCATATCACTTTCATAAGCCGCTGGCCGCAAAGAAATCATAGCGAATTCTTTTTTCTAATTTCAAATTTTGTCATTGTGACATTCGATTGTCACAAAACAAAATACGTGCATTGGAAGACCATCTTTAGACATACCTTCTAATCTGTGTGGAAGACTATTCGTCGTCGTTCGCGGTTCTTATCGAGTAATATCCCATTAAATTATCTTACCATTTACCTATTTACAATCCAGTTTCCAGCTTCAAATCAAGTGTTAGCCTTATGTCAGTGGCAAAGTGACGTGTAATTTACAAAATTGGGTCAAAGACCTTTCCTTCAGTCAAGCTTCAAGTAACTTCACCACGCTGCGCAGGTCCGTGATCAAAGTCATGAAGATCAAACTGCGTAAGTATTTACCACGAGAATATTTTATTTCCCTCTATGTAGATTAACAGCCCGTGATGTTAGTTTCTTTCATAATATTCTACTAGCGAGGGACGAAGTCATACGTTAAGGCAGGACGGCGATGTATCAGTTTTCAAAGTTGTGTTTACGATATAGGTAGTTTATTTAATGGCACGATGCGCGTGTCACTTAGAACTTTTTAATACAAGCTTAAACATCGCTGAAAGCTTTTCGTCATAGTTAACCAATTTTACGTGACCCGAGTTACATGGTAATATGTTCTTGATGGATCAATCCTAACCACAATTCTAAATCTTTAGTGTAAATTATATGGTAGAGGTTTCAGTTCATTTTTAATCAACTAAACAGGGGTTGGTATAAGTTTAAATGTGTGGAACAAATAAACCAAAATGGACGCCATACAAAAACTAGTTGAATCGGGATGGTTCTTATGTAAATGCGTACACATACTTGAGTTTAACGTGTACAATGGCGTACTAATGCCTTTAAGAAATATCTTCCAGTTAACCTAACCATGATTGAGGAATGTGCGAGGCTAGGCAAGATTACAAGAGGTTAAGGAATGCAAACCGGTAATTCTTTGTATGGAAATTACCGGTAATTTACTGTTACCGCGTTAATTACCGGCGTATATTTCCTAGTTTTCAGATAGGTTTCATGAAAATCTCTTAGGCCGTTTAACTGTTCTTAGCTCTGAAAGAAGAAATCGCCATTAACTCGATTTTTATCTATCATTTCCCCATTCATTCATTTCATTGTTTCTAAATATGAAGAAGAAGAAGAAGATATCCTGAGAACATTATGGTTCAGCAGAAAATAGCGTTCAATGAAATTATACATTGGTTGAAGGGAAATTCGATGGAATGATGAGTTACCATTAAATAAATAAATTATAAATATCAGGGGACAATCTCCCACAAATTGACCTAGTCCCAAACTAAGTTCTAAGCTTGCACAGTCACCGGCATGAATAAGTTCATTTATGAACCTTGTCACTTTAACGTCGTGTTTGAAATGTCAAACTATTAAAAAGCGACAAGTAACAGAAACCATCACTTATGTATGACCGTGACTGTACTATGGGTACTAGACAACGATAACACACTTATAGAGAGAAACACATACTTAAATTAGAAAACATCCAAGACTCGGGAACAAATATGCGCGCGCTCATCACACAAATATCTGCCCTTACCGGGATTTGAACCCGGGGCCGCTAGCTTAGGAGGCAGGGTCACTCCCAACTAGGCTAACGTGTCGTCAATAGGTATGATGTAAAGATTTTTTTTTGGTATAAAATGTTCTGTCACTCGTCGGAGTATAGAGCACCCTTTCCGCAGCGCGAGACCGTTTCCCGTCGACGTCGTCGACGGACGAGAACGAGAGCGGCCCGGACTGGGACGCCGAGCTGCCGCCCCCGCCCCCGCGCCCCTTCGTGCACCTGCCCCCGCCGCCGCACTCCGTCGTCATCGGCGCCGTGCGCAAGCGCCGCGGGAACCTGCCCAAGCACTCCGTCAAGATACTCAAGAGGTGATCATCCAGTCTATTTAGGTCCGGTATTAACACGCTCACTGTCCCCACACAAAACGATCTGACCATGTCACAAGTCCAACTGACAGTTTTATGTCCATTAAGTATGGGGATGTGACCCCATAGTGGAAGCACGGACTCCTGACAAAAAGGTTCATGACCCCACTTTGGGGGCATCCGGACAGGGAACGTATTAAATAATGATCTTGAGTAAAGCTGAGTCTACATCATTTTAGTGTACCGTATCTTCAACGCGTAACACCGTCGCGTATTATGATTATTCGTTTGTATGCTAAAACATATGCTACGAGTATCGTCGAAAACCATGCATGATCTCGTATCTTCAGTACCCCACACATTAACGTACACCTGAACCGTTGGACCATCGTTGGGATTTACGGTATTATTTATTAATATACGGAATTCTCTGTTAGAATATCCTGAAGATGCATTAACGGTTATTCATTATAAAGGCCAAACATTGACTTTTTTTAATATTTTTAAGATGGCTGTATGATCACCGGTACAACGCCTATCCCAGCGATGCGGAGAAGCTTGCCTTGAGCCAAGAAGCAAATTTGACAGTTTTACAGGTAATATATCTAACGCTCCCTATTTAACTCTCCAAACAATGACAGATTACAAGTGGCATTTCAGTTTAGATACATGATCATGATTCCAAATTGTCACTGTTGCCACTATAACAACAATAATATAACTAAAAACTTAATAGTAACTCAACAAGTTAATTATAATTACATTTGAGTGTAAAATCTTTTTTTTTTTAATTCATAATATAGGCTTGACAAAAATAAAAAATATGATTATTTTATTATGAAGTCGTTATAATAAAACATACAACTATTGTATAGAAAATTAATCTTAAATAATTGTACACAAAATATCAAAATCATTAAGTAATATCGATACCTTTGGGTTCAATTGGTGTATTAACCAAAACCCTACTTTTCAGGAGAGCATAAAAACGATATTTATTTTTTATTTTGTTATATAACTCTTTTGTTTTAAAATGTATATAAAAACGTTGTAAATGAATGTTTCTTAAAATTTTGTCATGAAAAAGAATAAATTATCAATATCTATCGGTCTTACTCGGTTCAAAAGTTAGGGAGGATTTACATCCAAGAAAATAACACTTCTTGGTTTTTTTTCCCATTAATTTTTGGTAATGAAAAAACCTTATGGTGTGTATTGTCACTTAAGATAAACTTTTTCAAGTTAATGTCGTCGTAAAACACGTCATAATTATACTTTTTGGTCTTATAGACCAGTGAAATATTAAAAAAAATGTTAAATTAGGTACAATTAGTACGTTTTTTAATTGAGTTATATATCAAACTGTATAAAAAATTAAACAGGTAGTTTGCAAGTAACTTTATTAATAAGTAAGTAATTTTGAAACGCTACACTCAATAGTAAACAATACTGAAATAGTAATATTTGTCTCTGTATTGAGATCTTTAGCATTAAAGCAATAATTAGGTATCTCAAAAAACGTAATAAATCAGATTTCTTTGTATTTTTGCACGCGAAATACAAAAATTCATACAATAATCAACAAAATAACAATTTCCTTTTATTAAAATAAACAAAGAACCATAATGATTGAACTTTTGCTTAGGTAATTACCTAACTACTTACGAGTAAGTCTGCATTTAGACGAACGGCAACTTGCCAACAGTAACTGTTGAAATCTGTCAAAGGCTGAAGTTGCCTTGCAGTTGGAAAGTTGCCGTCCATCTATTTTTTTTATTATTGAACAGATAACAATTTAATTATTTAATTAAGGTTAGCACCGACGCATCATATCGTAAGGAACTATAATCTGTTAAAACATCTGTCTGATGCGTCAGTACTAACATTACTTAAATACATCAATAGTAAAACACGGTGCTAACGTTACTTTAATTGTATTCTGTTTAATAATAAAAGACGTAAGGCTGCATTCAAATGAACGGCAACTAGCCAACTGCAAGGCAACTTCAGCCATCGACAAATCTCGACAGTTGGCAAGTTCCCATTCGTCTAAAAGCAGCCTTACGTCTGTTATTATTAAACAGAATACAATTACAGTAACGTTAGCACCGTTGCATCACATCGCTAGTTTTAATGAATTGAAACATCTGGTTATGAAACAATTAGTTTTCCACAATGTCGTCTTCATCTTCTACGTCGGTCAAAGTGAGGTTATCAACAACATTTCCATGAGGCAAATCTAGGTAATCCCTGTGATACATTTTAGGAATAGTGCCATTTTCACAAAGACGTTTTAAATCTTTGTACTTTGCGTCAGAAATTGGCAGCTGGCTCTTGTAAAGAAGAGATGGGCTCATAGTCATCAGTTCATCACTTTCTCAAACGAATTTTGACTTTCCTCAGCAGTACTCCTTTAGTACTACCTTTTTTAAATAATGTCACTACGTCTGTAGGTGTGTCATCTTCCATCCCGTATTTAAGAGAAATTTGATTCAAATCCTTTTTTTTCAATGTAGCAGTCCGAATATTTCGTATCTTTATGTTTTTACATGTTTCCGAGGTAAATGATTGTTCACATGTCTCGTCCCATTTTAAAAAATCCGAGTGCTCCATTTTAGTTACTTCGTATGGATGAAGATTTTTTCTCGCTACTTGAATGTAAGAAGGCCATTGTGCGGGGCTCCATACGATAACTTTTTTAACTTGTCTTTCAATCGTCGCATGGACGGAGTCCACCGGCATATATGTGTGGCCTGGGAGTAAATAATTAATTTGGATTACTTCAAGGCTCTCCGACTTCATCAAAAAATAGTTTAGAACAGACAACACAGTTTTATTCTTATTTTGACCCCCACAGGAATCACAATATAACAATAGGTGCTTTACACCTCTCTCATCTAAAGCTTTAAAGTAGGAGTAAAGACAAGTGGCGATTTCATTGGCTCCTCTCTTCCCATCACACTCTCCCCATAAATAGCAATACACATTCTGAGTAACACTTTCGTATATGGTAAAATTAAATACTGGATACTTCCTGGAGTAATACAAGACAACACTATCTCCGTATGGAGTATTTAAAATTTTTTGAAGGTCAAAGCTGCTAACAACAGTGTTATTCCTTATATTAGGCAAATTTTGATGCAATTTAAACCTTTTATACGTTGCTCGCTTTTCTTTTAGATGAATTTCAAGATCTTTCTTGTCATTTTCACTTAAATCGTCATTATGCTCAGCTTTCACACAAATGATACATTTGTCTTTTTTCGGTGTATGAAATGATATATTATATTCACTATTAAATATACTTCTGAACATAGACTCACTTACTGATTCATAGTTAAAGCTGTGACATTCTTTTATGTATAATCGGTAAAGGTTGGATATATTTTTTAGCTCCTGAGGTAGGTATACCCTATTAGATCTTTTACGATTGTAGTGGGATGGAACGGCAGGTAATTTCTCGATAAAATTTCTGACCTCTGCCTTTGCAGCATCTGAAAACTTATTAGCTATATGTCGATGTCTTTGATCATTTGTCGCCATTTCGTGTTTCGAATTGTTCACACTGTACAGCAAAAATTTTTGTGATACATCTAATGTTTTTAGTAAAAATTTCTGACACACTTTTTGGTGATCTGCTCCATTGTTTATATAATATTCATAAGTTATGTTTCTTCTGCTAATAGGTGAATCTGTCCTTTTTCGTTGACATTGTATAGCGTGCGAACTTCTAACCAGCCAATCTTTCCTTGGTTGCATATCTAATTTCCAAAAGAATGTGAATAATTCGGTTCGTTTTTCTTCTGTAATATTAAAGCAACCCCTTTTACATTTTTCGGGGAGGCAAGGGTTACTTTTCATTTGTCTCTCTTGTTTAGTTTTTCCTTGTTTGTTTTCATATGTCTTTCCTTCTTCTCTACATTTTTTGTTATATTTCCTTTTATTAATTTTAACAATCTTTTTTTTCTTAATTAAGTCATTTTCTCGAAATTTTGCTTTCTTTGTCTTTTTTTGTTTTTTCGCAGGTGTATTAGTTTCTTCTTCACTCGATTCACTTTCATTTTCTTGAGCCCAATCGTCTGAACTCCCTGCTGAATAGTCACCTATTTCTTCGTCGGACAAATAATCAATTATTTTCTTCAAAGTTTGTGCTGATCGTCGACTGGACTTACTTACCAAGAGTTTATTTAAATCCACATTATTAACATCATCTGAACTAGAACACCCAGGTTTAACATTAGTAGTGTCCATAGAAAAAGTTTTGTCGCCGTTGAGGTAAGTATCACAATTTTTATACAGCAATCGACCAGATTCTGCAGCTTTAACATCATGCATAGAAGGAGTATCATTATTTAAGTAGGTATCATCCGATTTTTTAGCAATGCTTGGCTCTGTTGTGCTCGTTTCAGGGATTGGGTTGGTAAGGTAATCACAAATTGTATAGGTAGACGAAGCTACGTCTACAGTATAGGTATGGTCTGATAAAGGAGTCTCATTGTGTAAGTTGGTGTTTACTGTTTCAGCTACATTTTCTCGCATAGCAGTGCTTGTCATAGGAGTCACGCTAAGGCAAGTACCACAGTTTTCAATGATTGATGGAACAGGAATATAACAATTATCTGTTGTAGAAATTCCTTTACTTAGACAATTATTTTCGGATTCTTCAGCATCAAGACGGTTTTCACAAAGAGCCTGGTAAGTATGTACGGGTTTCTTAACGATTTCATCTGAAATTATAGTTATTTTTTTATTTGTACTTATTTTAACAGGACTGGAAACTTGTGCAACAGTGTTCCCAAAAAATGGATGACCAAGTGAAAGTGAAATCATCGAAGTGTTTATAGTGTCATTACTACTTGTGCTTGAATCCAAAACTGTCACAGATTTCTTGTGCTGTTTAACCGGTGGTTCTGGATCACTATCTTCTATTATATCACTGCTATTCAGAGAAGCATCTTCACACAAAGTTTGTTTCGATACATCACATTCTGGTTTCGTATCAGGAATAGCCCTAAAACGTAAAGAAAATAAATTTATGTTTCATAATTATTAAGGTCGTAAAAGCCTTTTTAAGACTAAACAGTAACCAGATACATTTAATTTTTGACTTAAAAGTCGTTTCTAGTAAAAAAATATAATCGGTTTAGACTCGTAAATCCATCATTATTTTTGGTTGCATATTAATACTAGACGTAAAACAACATGACTTTGACAATAAGGACGTAAAAACCATTATTTTTAAAATGACTCATTATATTTCAAACCAAAAAACTGATGTATGTTCAAATTTATTTTGGTTTATAGAAATCATGTAGACGTAAAAGCTCATTTGAGATTGCAACAAGGGCGTATAAACCACTTAATCGATCGCAATTAGATAATAGTAGGGTTTGTACCTATCCTACATTTCCTATTTATAACAAAATTCTCAATCAAACCAAATATTGATATTACCAAATTAGCCACAGCCAAACACCAATTAGGTATTACATGCATTTCAGAGACGCAACGTGTCAAATCATTGGCATAAAAACCATGAAATTAGTAGGTATAAGGTTTTAATAACTATGTCAACTGCACGTTGCAACTATCCTTTTTGTATCACCAGCACACGAAATACATATTGATTTAAAGAAACAATAGTTAGGTAAGTACGCACCTTTTTAAAAGTTTTGCTTGACTGCGTTGATATAATGCGTTAAGCATTTCTCTTCTTCTAAACAAAGCATCCAATTTATTATACTTCTTATCGTTTTCTTCCATTTCGTAAAATAACAGTCATTGATCACACCACAACCAGTAAAAAGTATTTAAGAACTCCACTAACGAACGGCGTCGCACTTGTCTTGACGCGTCAAGTGTCAACAATCAAGTGGTTTAGTGGTTTCCCAACTCAAGCAATCATCCGTTATGATATTCTATCTAGCTCTAATGCGTATTCGAGCTTAACGAGAAAAAAGGACAACTATCTGTTTGTCACCACTTAAAGACTTAAAACTCGAGTCGTTGACGAACTTTATATTAGAATAATCTTTATGTGGGTAGGTAAGTAATCAATTCAAACTAATTTTGTTAGTGTAAATATAATGTTCTACAATTTATTCTTTAAATATTGACGTAAATATTGAATGAATGTTAAAATCGGTTTTATTAGGATGTTTTACCCAGGGTGTATAGCAAATGCTGTAGTATTTCATTGACGCAAGAGACTTTGAAATATATTTTGGCCTTTACGTCAATCCAAATATTAAAGAAGTGGACTTACGGCCAACGAAAAATAATTTACGTTCACCTTGACTATGACGTATAAACCATTTATACAATAATTTGCTTTAACGTCTTTCAGTTGACACAAAGATTGTAGTTACGATAAATAAAATTTCCTAAAAAATAATAATTGTCTGATACCTCATATTTTTTTTAATTTCCTCCATTTTTAGGCAACAAATAATGGGTCGTATAAACCTTCCACGTGCGAATTTGGACATATCGTATATACAGTTCGATAGAGCTTAAAATTCTGAGAAAAACTATGTATATAACTCATTTTAGCCATTTTGGTCTTTACGCCAATTGAACCCAGAGGTATCGATATGGACTGTTGATATTGCGGTAACTCTGCTAAATAAATGCTTTTAAGGCTGCTGTCCGTTTTTTTTGTTTTGACAGCGTTTTTTCTATTCCAATTATACGCCTTAAAGTTTTTCATTATTTTAGCGAAAAATATAGATCGCAAAATTGTGATATAATTAGAGAATTTGCATTACTAATACCGCAATCGAAAAGGACAAAAAAAGGTTTTTTTGGATTTTTGCATGTACGCCCCTTTAGTATGAAGCCTGCGATATTAAACAGTTATTTATTTTTGCTTGTAAAATGCTTTCATTAAGATTTTAGTTTTAGCGGGAGAAAAAGTAATGTTTCTAAAGATTGTTTGCTGGCTGTTGGTCACTCGCTTCGTATCTCTAATGATTACATAGTAAAATAGTCTTTAAAAAATAAACTTTTTTTTCATGCAACTATTTACATATGCCTTAGTACCAATTTCACCATACGATGTTAAATTTAATAAATGCTAATCGACTGTTGGTTCATACATTTTGAGAACTGCTAACTTTTAACCTGTTAAGTGGTTAACATCGTATGGTAAAATTGGTACTTAGACTAACATTTTTGACCCGATCGACATTGTTGCCAACTCTAAGAAATGAACGATTCGAATGAAGTTATGTTTATTTTTTACCTCGTCTATTTGCCAAATTATTTTAAAATCCGTTTTTAGATCCAATGGTTGAAACAAAGGAAAATACTGAAAACTGCTCTGTAGTTTGGCACGATTATAGAATAAGAAAACATGTAATGCTTAAAGTAAATAAATATATTTCAATATTTCAATTTATTGCTAGTTAGAACATATACAGGGTGACCCGCGAGTAATCGCTTTTGGAGTCAAGGGGTGATAAAGTACGTTATACTGAATAGGCCTATGAAGTTTTCATTCAGCTACTCAATTAAAAAAAAAAAAAAAAAAACATTATATAAAATATTAAAATAGGTGTGTTCCTACCTTTACAATTTGTAGTACTATCGTAGTATTTAATGTCAGAGCAGTTCAAGATCAAGGTCACTATCAATGATCACTCATTGTTGACACATGCCAAACTTACCGCAATTTACTTAAAATATTCTTCAACATATCGAGAAATACGAAGTGCGTAAAGTTTTTCTTACTGCATCATACCGTTTGTTAATCCATTTGATCCTCATTCTATCATTATGAAATGATTAACCACGTTCATAAGTTTCCCGTTTCTCGATTTCAAACACTGCATAAATACAAGTATACATAATAATAATATGTGTACTTACTAATATTTATTACTTAGTATTTTAATAAGTTTCTATTTAAATAAGCAAATTAAATTGTTATTCAACGAAACTCAAACAAAATATGAAGTATGACGAAATGACAGAAAGTTACGTGACAGTAAGTATAATTTACTTTTAACTAGACAGCTTCAGGCGTATTTCGTGAAATAGGTATTGAATAAGTAGTTTGAACCCTAAACTATCGTTGTTTAACGACATTTTATGAATAGAACCTCCTCGAAGTCGGTGGTGCGGTTTAGCGTAAGCACACCTACCTACATAAGTTCAGCTACGCACTGGGCGACCTGACCGCCGAGTGCGTAATGACCTTGATATTATTCATTAGTTTTTTGACACGTTCCCTGGTCCGTTTGGCCTCAATGAGGGGACTACATTGTGCTGTTTGATTAACGAACAAATAAAAATGAGACATTTTTGGTACTTTTTTATTATGTTGACGTAAATAATACCAAGTACAAAAAACACATAATGCATAGTCAGAGTGCAGATGATTTGTCACTTTCGGACCTTAAGAACATTGATATAAAACCTAAAAGTAACGAATCATTATTTGAGTGGACAATAGCGAAAGAAGTTTAAATAATAATATTTATAACCGAAAAGCGTTAAGGTGCACTTACCATAGAATAAGATTTAAAGGCATAGACACGTTCACTGTCCCCAAACAAAAACCCATGTTCATGACCCCACATTGCGGGCACCCGGACAGGGAACGTATTAAAGCGAAAGCGTAAATCTATACCCGTCCGAAATTTTCAATACGTTAAGTTAAAAGAAGGATTGAGTACAGTTCTTGCTAATTACTAACCGTACACAGTTGTCAACTTGCGTAAACTGGACTCCAACGACACCAACTGGGCATCATGGTCGCAGATTATACATGCAACAGTGTGCGACAGCAACATTGTACGACCATGATATTTTAGCTTACAGAGCCGTCTCTTTTCGGCACACTGAATCCCAAAAAGACTGTGTATAACAGCTTTCTGTATGTTACCTTTTATTTTATCGCTCCTTCTATGCCTTTAGTTCTTATTCTTTGGCACTTACACAGGCGACCAATCATTGTTCTGACACACCGGTGACACTTCACTATGGGTGCCACAGGTGCAGTATATTTACGATTTGTTTTACACGTATAATAAGTCCTCTAACGCTATTTTTTTATCTGAATTCTTTTCTGAAGTAATACAGTGCAATTGAATAGTATAGCTTTTGCATCGTTGCAAACGCGCGACTGTATTGATTCAGCATCGCTACTAAACTTACGCGCGACACTGTTTTGGATAGACAAGTATAGGAAAAGTGAAAAAATTAAAGAATTTTGCATTATGACTGTATCGATGCTGCATCGCGGTTGTAGCAATGGCTTAGCGATGCTGTATCGCGACTGCATCTCTGCAGATTTCTGCCGTGGGGTCGATGACGCCCGAAGTAGTATGACAGACAGATGTATTGAAGAGTCATAACTACACCTTTTTTCGGTCAAAACAGTTAGTTTTACAGGGTGGCTTCAGTACTTACCCATCGATAAACTATTGAGACAGCAGGACGAATACGAACTTAACCGACAGTGATGCGTGTGATTATGCATTACATAATGAGCCTCTGATATACTTGGTAAAACAATATTGATTTTGACATATTATCGTATTGCCAATGTTAGAATGACTCTTATTTACTTGAAAGTAATGGCGGACGAGTAAAAACAATACGATACGGTGTTAAAAGCCATATGGTTTTACCGACAGGTTCTGTAGCTATGCAGGATCGATATGGCTCGCATTTGGATTATTCGTCGGACTTAGTTCCTTTGACAACCTATGGCTACATGGGTATTATTGCTTTGCTTTATATGCACAATTAACAGACCGCTACTACCCTATTTTGAGCATTATTTATGAACTGTAACTATGATATTAACATTTCTTCTGATAGTCTTGAAGTTCATATTACACTTATAGCTTTATTTTCCTCAAATCATTGTTTCCTTCTTTCTTTCCTTATTTATGATTCCTTATCAAAATTAATAGTCATACGTAGTGCCTCCTTCTTCTTCAGTTAACCTAAAATTAAAATCAATTAGTCTAAGCATAGGTAAACAATTTGACAATGTACGTAAGGATCGAGAATATGTAAAAAAGTGATACATTTCCCATGTTTCACTTGACCACATTCAAAATTCCGCCACAAACCGACTCCATCATCAGATCAGGTCTTAGATACCATAAAATAGCATTATCAAATTTTACTCTTTCAAATTTCGTGTACATAATATCACGCCTTCATTCCTAGATTGGGGTAGGCAGAGCTACAGAAACACCAACAACTCTAAGAATACTCGTTTATAATTCCTTAATGACATTTTGCACAATCGGGCCAAGAAGTTTACTAGTGTATTAGTGACAGGTTGCAAGCCCATCGCCTAACAGTACTACAAGCCCTTATTCCCTCGCAATTGAAAGGTAAAAAAGTAAGCAACAGTGTTGTGTTCCGGTGTGGGGATACGACAAACGGTGAAATTACTAGCATAGACGCATTCCATCTTAATCCTCAGGTTTGGCAACGCATTTGAGGTACTTAATAGGATTGCAGTCTTAAGATTATAGTCTTGAGAATTCAAATGACTATGGTTCTCAGATTCCAGTTACCATCAGATGGCCTGAGTGCTTGTGTGCCTGCCTCCTCCTTAGCTGTGAAACCATAACAAATAATCAAACAGGCTAACAGAGTTACTTTCGCATTTAGTACTAGTGACCCGCCCTCGGTTCGCTTCGCTTCGGTTTACGTGTGTTTCTGTAATACCCGTACAGAAAACGGAAATTATTATACATTAAAAGCCTCCCGTGAAAAAAGAAATCTGATATTGAAAACCGCATCAGAATCCGACGCGTGGTTTAGGAGGAGTCAGCGGATATGCAGACAGACAGACAGATGCAGAAAGCGACTTTGCTTTGCACTATGTAATAAAATAGCAATAATAAAGAAAAGATAAAGACGAGTTAATATGGAATATGGACATGGATAGTAAGGAAGGCCCATTTCAATAACAGGACTTGTAACATTTGAACTAAATGTTTTCAAATTGACTTGTAACATTCGAAATAAATGAAAATACTGGCGCACAAACATTATGTAAAGCTAAAAACCGAGCAAAAGCATGTCGGATCATGCTCAGTGTAGGGTTCCGAAGCCGTTAAGTACTACAAACATAAAAACCGCGCAAGAGCATGTCGGACCATGCTCAGTGTAGGGTTCCGAAGCCGTTAAGTACTACAAACATAAAAACCGGGCAAGAGCATGTCGGACCATGCTCAGTGTAGGGTTCCGAAGCCGTTAAGTACTACAAACATAAAAACCGGGCAAGAGCATGTCGGACCATGCTCAGTGTAGGGTTCCGAAGCCGTTAAGTACTACAAACATAAAAACCGCGCAAGAGCATGTCGGACCATGCTCAGTGTAGGGTTCCGAAGCCGTTAAGTACTACAAACATAAAAACCGGGCAAGAGCATGTCGGACCATGCTAAGTGTAGGGTTCCGAAGCCGTTAAGTACTACAAACATAAAAACCGGGCAAGAGCATGTCGGACCATGCTCAGTGTAGGGTTCCGAAGCCGTTAAGTACTACAAACATAAAAACCGGGCAAGAGCATGTCGGACCATGCTCAGTGTAGGGTTCCGAAGCCGTTAAGTACTACAAACATAAAAACCGGGCAAGAGCATGTCGGACCATGCTCAGTGTAGGGTTCCGAAGCCGTTAAGTACTACAAACATAAAAACCGGGCAAGAGCATGTCGGACCATGCTCAGTGTAGGGTTCCGAAGCCGTTAAGTACTACAAACATAAAAACCGGGCAAGAGCATTTCGGACCATGCTCAGTGTAGGGTTCCGAAGCCGTTAAGTACTACAAACATAAAAACCGGGTAAGAGCATGTCGGACCATGCTCAGTGTAGGGTTCCGAAGCCGTTAAGTACTACAAATATAAAAACCGGGCAAGAGCATGTCGGACCATGCTCAGTGTAGGGTTCCGAAGCCGTTAAGTACTACAAACAAACAAACTGGGCAAGAGCATGCCGGACCATGCTCAGTGTAGAGGCACATAAAAATCAACAAGTAATAACTAATTTTCTAATTAAAGTTAATTGGTGCCGTCTTAGATGATTTTAGTAGGTATAAAGTCTTTAATGGCCTGTATCTCAAGATACCAATGATGTCTACTTAGCCGTGATAGTTTTCCTGTGAAATTAGTTAAAATAATATGCTCTTTCATTTAAGTTTTTTTTCTGATTTTTAGTAAACAGAAAACCTAGCTTGGTATTTATACCACTTACTACGCATACCATTAGATTTCGCTCGTGACTTCAACAGCGCAGAAGTAGGTTTTCGTTAATCCTCGGGAACTGTTCTATTCGGGAAAAAAAATACCCGTGTTCGTATACGGGCTATAAAATATTCCATCGATTGGTTGAAGCCTTATACTCTGAAAATTTAACAAACAAACACTAAGTAGGTACTAGGGCAGTAGGGGTAGCGAAAATAAGTAGGAATGGTTAAAAACTATCCCACAGAGCCTAAGGCATTTTCGGGGATCAATGTAATACTTTGTGAGACAGACAGACACAAATTCGCATTTATAAAATTCAGCGGAGATCCTATTGCCACTTTCCGATTGTATTTTCAGATTAGCTCTAAGTCATCCAAATGTTGCATTGTCTTCAGATACTATTATACGCTAAAGCCCGCGCAGGTCGGCGCAGAAGTTGTTAATCGCTATTTCATCAGGAACTACAATTTCCGTCTTCCGATGGTAAAGTAGTTTGTGCAGTGTTTAACTATCTGGGATAAAAAATACCCCAGGACCAAAACTGGGGTTAAACTATTTTCTTATAATTTATATGAAAATCGGTTCAGTCGTGTAGCGATGAAGGCCACATAACAAGACATACATAAGGTTTTATAGACATTGAAACAACAAAAAAAGCCGTTTGTCGCTCTTCCCTCGGGAATAATGCAATTTTCCAACATAACGTGTACCCTATGACCCTCTTCAGGTCTCCGGGCTTCAAGCTATATCCTCAACAGATTTTATTAAATTTGGTTTACCGGTTGATCTGTGAAACCGCAACAAACAAACATACAAACAGACTAATAGGATTACTTTCGCATTCTTAATACTAGCATGGAAGTATGAATCAGTTCGTACTCCAAGAAAAAGACACTATTTCCACTATTTCCACATTTCATCAAAAATGGTTTAAGCGTGTAAACTTAAGTAATATACATACACCCAAACTAACCAGCAAACTAAATTTGGCATTCGTTTTATAATAAAAGACAGAGAAGACAAGATATTATTACAATAGAGGAGTAAACAGCAAATCTGTGCCAAGCTGAGTGAGTAGGTACTTAACTAAATCGTTCCGGTGTTCTTGAGCAACTGGCTGAAACGGATTCCGAGATAGTTCCTTGGAGTCCCGACTTACACTCTCTACGTTAAAAGCTTGCATTGGAATACAGTCCCCTTCAATTACTTTTTTTAATTTCATATCTTTGTGCTGTAACATTAACAAATATTTGTTTAAGATCCTTGTATAAAATTGGCTATCCACTACTGAACTTAAGTTTTCCACGTAAGGATCACCTTGAATAATTTTATGCGATATTAACTAAATACTCATCGTAATACTTACTGTATTTATATTTATGTATACTTTTTCAAAAACAGAGAACAACAATGTAAAATTCCTGTGACATTTGTCACATAAAAAGTTCTTCTTCTTATCTTTTAATGGCAGCCACAGGGCTTGTGCCACATAAAAAGTTAGTCGATGTGTGTCATTTAAGTATGACATGTCATCCATCGTTAATCAATATCACACGAAAAGAGGTTCATCATAAGAATATCATTTTCGTTGTAAATCTTAAAAGACAGAAACATCTTTAAAAATAATGGTAAACTTGCTGCGCGTAGCCTCGACGAAAGTTGCCTGCGCATTAGCGCCTTGTGTTTGAATGTAAGCGCAGCCATGCCGTTGATGCGCTGGAGCGGTGCGGTCGTAAAGGGCCAGGATCTTCACGGTTCTCCACGCTACGTATGCCGCTTGTTGCAGGATAACTTAAAGATGTAAGGCAACTGTTGCGAGGTGCGTCGCAGTTGCCTCCGGTAGCGCTTAATTTCCTCATTACCGTCAACTTTAGCCAACCTACGGGCTTGGGAAGATCATAATTATTTGTCTTCTGTCTGTCTTCAATTTTAAGACTCTAGAGGGCGACTGAGTGCATGGCTGCGTCCACAGCCTTAATTAATTTGCAAATGAAGGTCAGTAGTGTACTCGTTATTAATGTTGAGAAACTTCTCTATTCCTCTTTCACTACATACTTATAAAGAAGTTTAAAAACATCTTCCTTTACGTACTTAGAGAAAGCATTCTACGCCTATTTTGCCAAGATACTGAGGACTATGAGGATTTCTGTAATCGGTATTCAGTTTTAAATCGCAGTCTGGTAGGGTTGTTCCTAAATATGAAACTTCGGAAGCTAGGTATATCCTTTACACTCAACAGTTTTAACGCAATCGAAAGAAAGGGAAAGTGCTATTGTAGCGTTAAACTTCGATTTTAGCAGTAAGGCTGACTTTTTCGCCAGATTTTCATTAAATTGCCGTTGAAGTAATAATTACACTCTTATACTTAAATGAACCACTCTTGAAATAATGGTTTTAAAAGCCTTAATTACCGTATTAAGTGATCACTTGGTTTATGTTGCTCGGCAGGCGGTGAAGGTTTGTTAGCGTAATACCTCTTTAGAGGATCTAAAAATCTGTCATGACTCGCCTTGGTCTATGGTCGATTGATTAATGAGTAATGACGTTAACTGTTCATCTGCTAAAAATAATTCAGTGTTTTTTTATTAATTTCTGTGTAAAAAACGGTTTAGTAGTATGATTCTTGTTTTGATAACTTTAGGAAGTGCGATGGACATCTATGTGTGCGATTTTTACAGTGACGTAGGTTTAATGTGCTTAGTTTGTGGAGACTTAGTCAATCTTAACATTCAGTGTTTACTCAACTGTGTCTCATGTAATTTGAGTTTTAAACTGTTGATATAAACACAGGACATACGAAATAGTAGTTATTCATCAAATAACTTTCAAGATTAGTTGAGAAATTAGGTAAAATTTCAGGCGCAGTAAGTGTTTTTTAATTGTATTTTTACTTCCTAGGTACATTAACACAATAATAACTTTATCTGTGCAAGAAATAAACGTAACATTTCTAATAAATTATCTTTCAATTGCTTTTCACTGAGTAGAGGTGCCTATTAATTGAATTGTTGTGACAGAAGACAAACTTCAATTAATTCCTTATTAAAAATGGTGCATCTGTTATAAAAAATATTCCAGATTCAACCCTATTTATAATTGTACAGAGTTTAATATCCTTCAGGTATTGCAATGAAGATGTATCCTTTTTGACGATGTCAAAATTCCGTTGGTGTCAAGGTTAAAGTTTAATGAACTTTTGAGCTATGAATGGAACCCACATGTCCGTCATTGAGTGTATCGGTTATAAGGGCATAACCACACTAGGAAATATTGATGCTTAAATTAAATTATGAGGAAGCCTAAAATTTAAAAAAAAAAAAAAAAACTTGTAGTTAGGTTCAGTTTGACCTACTCTATTACCCCTTAACTCAAAAGTCATTTATCGTGGGTCACCCTGTATAACTACATAGTATAAAACAAAGTCGCTTTTTCTGTCCCTATATCCTATGTATGCTTAAATCTTTAAAACTACGCAACGGATTTTGATGCAGTTTTTTTTAATAGATAGATTGATTGAAGAGGAAGGTTTATATGTATAATACTTTAATCCGGAGCGAAGCGAGGGCGGGTCGCTAGTATTATATATATTTACCCACTGACAGAAAACTATTAAAACGCTGACTCGGCGTTTCCATCAGCTCCCCCCTTTTGAAACCTTTCACGTGTTTTCATACACCGAAAAGCTCTAAGAACAGTTGTATACAACATATGAAGTTATTGGTTCAAGCTTCGGATCGGGCTTGAATGCAGCTTTTGTATCCCTCGCCTTTCACGTAAGCTCTTAGAGTCCCCGAGGAAGCTCTGAGAAATATTGCAATGATGTACTCTAGTCTTGGATGACCGGAGCGGGTTGTACGTTGATTATAAATAATTGGGAACGTATGGTTATGTTCATTCGGTGAGGGTATAGTATATGTTGCGGTGATTTATGCTTGAAGTAAAGACTGCTTTGCTTTGCCTGATATAATGGTTTGATTTTCGAATGTAGTATACAGAGTGTTTTTTTTAAATGGGACAGTATGGGGAAATCCGAATCTAAAGGAGATAGAGGAAAAGTGTCCAAGGAGACATTAGGTGTTTTTTTATGTAAACAAATTTGGCTCATTAAAACTTTTGGTCAAGCGTGAGTTGTTCTTAAAAAATTATAAAGTTGGTAATTTTTTTTTTTGACGCGGGTCGACTCTGTTTCATGTAAGGATTATTTCATTGTATGGAAAGAAAAAAATCTGAACAGTAGAAGTTGGTCAAATTTAATGAAAACTAATCTTCATACAATTGCAGTATTCGCCTTTTAATATTGTTACAAGTGCCTAGGCGTTTAAAAAAATATTTAAAATTATTCCATTTTTAAATTTCGATAATCGATAAGAGCTCCAGATGATTCAAGAGAAGAAAATTTTTTTTAATCTTCGTAAACATCATGGCACGCGATAGTCTTGAAATTATAAAAAAAAGAATTCAAATTTGGAACGTAAGTTATTTCTGCAGCAAAGAATTCAAATTTGGAACGTAAGTTATTTCTGCAGCTGTGATTTTGTTTCCAATCAGTTCATGCTTGTAATTTTATTCATCATGGCGTTAACTAATTCACATAAAGTTGATTTGATTGAGGCGTATTTTCTTAATTATCGCAGTAGAGATAATGCACTTAAGTGGTATCAAGAACGCTATCCTGACCGTGTAGTACCGAATCGCAAGATATTTGATAGTTTAATAAAGAACCTAAGACAGGAAGGCTGTTTCAAACCTAAGCGTAAAAGGCCGACGATAGTCAATAGTGAGTTCATAACTATTGCCGTATTGGGATATTTTGAAGCATATCCAAAAGCTTCGTTACGGGAAGCAGCTGAAACTATCGGTATTCATAAATCAACTGTAAGGAAGATATTGAAGGCTCATAAATACAAGTGTTACATAGAAGGTCGACTTGTACAAGCGTTACTACCTGGAGATAAAGACCGCAGGTTACATTTCTGTAATTGGTATGTGGCTCAGACTATTAGAAATAGATGTTTTCCTAATTTTATTATTTGGACTGATGAATGCAACTTTTCGAACAATGGCATGTACAACAGGAGAAATAACCATTACTGGTCAAAAATAAATCCGCTAAGAACTACAGAAACCCACAACCAAATCCGATTTTCTTTTAATTGTTGGTGTGCGATATTACATAACAGAATTTTTGCTATCAAAATTTACCAAGGAACGCTAAATAGTGAAAAATATCAGGAAATCTTGAACATGGCTGCAGATTTAGTAGATGAGACTATTAGCTTAAGGAACTTTGGTAAGATAATCTACCAACAAGATGGTGCACCAGCCCACAACAGTAGGGCAAGTAAACTGTGTTTGGACGAGCAGTTTCCAAACCGTTGGATGGGTACATATGGGCCGATAAAGTGGCCCCCACGATCGCCCGACTTAACGCCATTAGATTTTTTCTTATGGGGTTACCTTAAGGGTCGAATTTATGAATCCCGATACAACTCCGTACAAGAATTAAAAGATGCTGTTTACAACACTTTAAACACAATTCACCATAAGTCTCTGTTAAATGCAACTAGAAGTGTCTTGAAGCGTGCTCGTACCTGCATAAGACAAGACGGCGGCCACATCGAACATTTACTCAAGTAATAAACCAACTGTATGAAGATTAGTTTTCATTAAATTTTTTACACGCCTAGGCACTTGTAACAATATTAAAAGGCGAATACTGCAATTGTATGAAGATTAGTTTACATTAAATTTGACCAACTTCTGCTGTTCAGATTTTTTTCTTTCCATACAATGAAATAATCCTTACATGAAACAGAGTCGACCCGCGTCAAAAAAAAAAATTACCAACTTTATAATTTTTTAAGAACAACTCACGCTTGACCAAAAATTTTAATGAGCCAAATTTGTTTACATAAAAAAACACCTAATGTCTCCTTGGACACTTTTCCTCTATCTCCTTTAGATTCGGATTTCCCCATACTGTCCCATTTAAAAAAAACACTCTGTATAGTAGCTTTATAAAGTTTTTGTAGTTATCATGAAGCAGATATAAGTACGTCTCTTTCTACCCTTTTACATGGGTAATGCGACCCGTCTTTTTAAAGTTGTTGGTATTCTGTAGCTCTGCCTACCCCACTCTGGGAATAAAGGCGTGATGTTATGTATGTATAAGTAATTCATTTGTTTCACACCAATCAATTTATGACCGGATGATTTTTGAATCTAAGTTTTAAAAACAATATTAAATAGACTTTATTTTGCCGTTGTCGGTTAAAAAGAAGAACGACCCAGTTACAGATTGTTGGCATCTAACGTGTAAAATATCAACATACTTATAATTATTATACACTATGAGAAAAGAAAAATTAATGAGACAGACATAAATATATTCCTAGAGCTTTGCTTTTAGTATCAGTCAATTTGTGTATGATTATACTGTGATATGTATGTATTTATTTACTAGCGCTCACATGTTCCAGGTGTGTAACTGGTTCATAAACGCGCGCCGGCGCATCCTGCCCGAGATGATCCGGCGCGAGGGCCACGACCCGCTGCACTACACGATCTCGCGGCGCGGGCGCAAGCAGAGCGCCGGCATGATGGCGCCGGGCGTCATGGCCGCCATGGGGCCCATGGCCATGGGCGATATGGCCAACATGACTAACATGGCCAACATGAGCACTATGGCAGGGGTGCCGCTCGCGTCTACCTCGGGCGTGGTCGTGTGGGATGGTATAAGCATGGATGTAAGTGGTATTAATTAAAGAAGCAATCCTACCGGTTCCCAAATGACACTGACGCACCGTTATCGCAGTGACGTGACTTATACGCCACGTTTTGACCGCTTACATAGTACCTACCATCCACGTCGGAACTCGAAAAACGCTAATGTGGCGATGTATCTTTTAAGGTACGTTTATAGAACAGTAATTACAAGGTGTTCTTAAGGACGCAACCCCACCGGCCGCCTCAAGACGTTACAATTTTAACGTTTTTAGCAGTGTGGACGGTACCTTTTAAACATGTGATGTATTAGTTACGTAAACGCAGTGAGCGTTTACGGTCCGTCAGCGTATTTAGAGCGCCGGTGTGGTCGATCCGTCAATGAGCAAATTATTTTTGTAGCATGCCGGTCACATTTTAAAGATTTGATGCTCTGTCTACGCTTTCATTTATTCTATCCGCCTTCTAAATTATTCCTATAAATCTCCTGTCTTGCTTTTTTTTTTTTTTTTTTTTTTTTTTTTATGTTATGGAGAAGGCACACGAGCACTCAGGCCACCTGATGGTAAGTGAAATCTGAGACCCATAGACATTTGAATTCTCAAGACTATAATCCCAAGACCTCAAATGCGTTGCCAACCCTGAGGACTAAGATGGAATGCCTCTATGCTTTATGATGTTTTCATGCTCACTAAACTAAATATCTAATAAAAATATGTATGTTGAAAAAACCCGCGTTCTACGCGTTCGGACGCGTTTATAGGAATAACTTAGAAGGTGGACTAGTCTCTTTGGATTTGCATTAAAACTATAAAATGGATAGGAAAAACAACACAAAAAGATATCCAAATTTTTGTCCTGGTTCCGTCACACGACATTCGATAGTTTAAACTTATGAACGCTGTGTCAAATACAAAAGACATCACTCACACGCCAATGACAGTTTAGTTTCACTTTCGTCTCATAGATACTCAGGTCTATTTTGCGTTGTGAACCATGACGGAATTATCCGCCGTTGGCGTTGAACCAGTGGTGCGGGATAATACGTATATACGTCAATGGCGTGGATAAGGTTAAAACATTTACAATTAACAGGGTTCAAAATGCACAGGTAAATCTGTAAGAATATTCAACTTGACACAATAGTGCAGTATATGAAATCGGTTAAGGCTACTTACTATAAGGACAGGCCACTTGTCCGAGTTGTCCGCAAATGTCGGCCACCTGGATCTGAGCAAGGGACAAGGTGAGGAGCGCGATGGCTCTAGTGGGAGGACAGATACAGGCGTGAAAATCAAACAAGTTGTTCTCCGCCGCGCTTATAATACGATCCAGCGCGAACAAACAGAAATTTTCCAAAATTTAAAGATTATCCACCAAACAGTAGTATATAAGTGTTATAAACTTTTGCCTTAATCCCAGTGTCTCCAACCCGAAACGAGTTTTTGGTTAAAGTGGATCAGACATCCTGTCGTCCCCTTGATACTCAGTTATGCAAAGGGTAATGGGCATTTTGGTACAGTCAAGGTCATAAATATGTATACACTTTAGTACCTTGTCACTTTAATCGCTGTGAAAATTTCTTATAGCAGTTGAAACATGACGTTAAATAGACAAGGTACTAAAGTGTATACATATTTATAACCTTGACTGTACCCGCCTAATAGCAAAGATGGTGGTGTCATTAAACATGTCATACAAATAGCAACAGCAAATGGATATGCGCCCTAGTTATCTTTTTACCTTTCAATTGACGTATAAATTATGTCCATTGGAGCGGGACTTTCCATACATTTTTCCCATTATCCTTTCAGCGTTAACAGGTCAATACATGAAAAAACGAGTTAAATATAAGCTTCAAACCAATTTGCAGACGAACACAAGCCACCACAGCCAAGCGCACGTGTCGTACGGCGACGGGCTGCTGGTGTACCGCAGCGACGGCGAAGAGCTGGCGGAGGAGGGCTACTCCAGCATCAGCGAGGAGGAGGTGAAGTACGACCCGTCCGTGTGGCAGTCCGTCATCAGCTGCGGGCCCTCGGAGCGGCTGCACGCGGAGCCCCGAGGGTAGTGCGCGCGAGCAGTAGTGTGTCGGCGCTCGCTCCGCCCGAGCTGACGTGGTGTTGTTGCAGGGCGGGCGCGCAGGCGGCGCGCGCGGACGGCGGCGGCTGGCACCCGCAGCTGGCGCACCTGCCGCAGCTGCCGCACCCGCTGCAGCCGCCGCCGCGGGCCAGTCCGCCGCCGCCCGTCGCCGTCGAGCTCGAGGTCGCCACCAGCGACATGTGAGCCGCCCCCGCCGGCCCGCGTCACCTGCAGGCGAACAGTCTGCCTCAAACAGAATCTATGACCGATACTTGGCAAAGAACATGTCGGAGAAGTTTAGTTTCACACAGGCGTTATGGACCTGCTTGCTTTCTACCTCTAATTACTCCAATGGGAGTAGGAAAAATACTAGGATTCGGACATTCTTATGGAATTGGTAGTCTTTGACAAAATGGAGTTTTTTTTCTGTGTATAGCCCTGTATTCGATTTGAGACGAATAAATTATGAATTTGTCCTTAGTTTTTGAGATCTCAATGTTATAGGTTATAGCAATTATGTAAGATGACACTATGTCTGCAGCATTTGCCTCGGGTCAAATACAGGACCGAGATGGACGTCGGTGTTAAAACACTTTATTGGTAAGAGAATTATACATAGATAGCAGTTATTACTTGTGTAGTGTAAGTCCTTGTACAGTTGTCGTAGATTTGTTCTAAATAAATTAATTTTACTAATAATTGTGTTTTATGACAATGGGTGTTTTAATGCCGGCACCACCGGAGTAAATGTAAGGTTAATTGGATAACTTTCTTGCGGTTTTGATGTTTTTTTAGCCAGGTCAGACTAACCCTGGGTTCCTATATTCATAACGTCTCGTTAAAATGTGACGACTCGTTAAAATTTGTCATTTTCTACATACAAAGTATGTCTAATTTTAACGAGTCGTCGCATGTTAACGAGGTGTTTTGAATATAGGAACCCAGGTTAAGTATAATTATGCTGTAGGTGACGTAATAATGTGATAAATGTCAAAACCGTAAAGATGTATCGTGCGCGTTATGGGTAGAGTCTAAAGGGGGATCGTTACTTTAGGTGGTGCCGGCTGAAAAAGAGGGGGATCGTGACCAATTCAAGTGTCTCTATCTCCTCGTGGAGACTGCCGTCGCCGTGCGTCAGAGAGAGAAGGAGCAAGAGGACCTCGCTGGTTAACCGACGGAGTTTTACGTTTGGTTAATGGCTTGTACCTGTAAGTCATACATGACATAATTTATTTAAGTGTTTCAAGTGTTTCAACCGAGGTAGTGTGTAAGCCAGCCATATTAAAGGTAAGGATATTGAGATCGTTTATGAAAAAAAAACTATGATGAATTAGATTAAGCAATGTGCAACCTTTAAGTTGATAAATAAAACTTATTCTATAAACGATTTGATTAAAAAAATACTTTACTTTTACCTTATTTCACCCAGTTTATGGTAGCCTTTATCGTGGTGGATAACGTATCCGTCACTTTTGCACTTACATACTTGATCAGAAAGTGAGAACCCTTTATTACTGTAGTACCATTGGATAGTACCATCAATGGTACTAGTGAAACATTTATGCATCGTCAGTACCATTGATGGTACTAGTGACACATGCCCTAGTACCATTGCCATTTGCCCTTCAGACTCGTGGTCACAACTAACATAACCTAAATCTACCTATTAATTTTAACCAGTTTAGTCTCCGTAATCCTCAGAGGTGAACTAATAAACTGGACCACGGGCAATGACCTATGACCTATGGGCTGACCTATTTGATAACTGTTTGGACAAAACTATTTTAACCCTTTAACCGCCAAATCCGGCAAATCGTCGCGCCAGGGACGCTGGGCGCTCGGTATACTTCAAACATTGCGGCATATGACGTCGTTGGCGTCTGCGGCACAAAATAGTAGGCGGCCGTGGCGGTCAAAAGGTTAATAAGTTACAAACTAAGGCTAGGAATCAACAGCTCTACTTTCCTATTCCTTGAAGCCTCAGCTTAGGGTCTGCCAAAGTATTAATATAACTTCACAGTCCAGTGCCCCACATGACATGGGTCACTACCAAACGACCGGGTACGCACTTACGTGTTGGACGTCACCATCGCCCACTGTTCCATCGGCAGACCTTATGCCTTTTGTAATAAGGTCCACCGATGTACAGTCAAGAGTGTTGCTGTTTGTAAGAGGAAATTAAAACATTTTGTAGGGGAATTGTAAAAAATTGTGTACCTCTTAAAATTGGATCGCAATTTAATTTAAAAGGGAAACTCTCAATTCAAGTTTATAGTGGTGATAATTCATGTGCGCTAGCATGGCGGGTGAACCTCGGGTTTTTTTTAAGGTAATGTTTATAGATAATTAATGTCTCTTTAGACCTTTCGTAAAATATTGTGTACCTCTCTCCGAAGCGAACTATATTCTGACGGCAGGTGGACCATTAAAATATACGTTAGATATTAAAACGATTGAATTGTTACAAATTGGTACCTCCTGTGTACCTCTAGAAACATGTATAAATTTAGGCGAGATAAATAGTTTACCCCTTTGCCAGGCCTAGCATTTCTTTTCTATTGAATATGGATTTTGGTAGAGCAAAGCCGTCCCCCTGTGTCTATAGTACCATTGATTTGTACCATCAATGGTACAAGTGATACTACTATGTGTCCTTAGTACCATTGAAAAAGATACTAGTTTATACCGTGTATTTACTTGTGAAAAAAAAGAACAAATTAAAAATAATAAATTAATTAAAAATTTCATGTCCCACTGCTATTCGAATTCTGGGAGGTTTTGCCCTTCGGGCATCTAAAGATACCTAACGAACCTAACCTACCTACTTTTGCGGTAATTTCTGAGCTTTGCGGTGATCCTTATTCATAACCAGTTATGAAACCATGGTTATGAACGTGGCTGAACGGTATATTTTTTGTATGTTGTACTGACCCCAAGTCAGCCAGCATATGTATAAATATATAGATATATATAGGGTATAATTTTTTTTGCTTACATAATCATAAATTATATATCGTCACTTATTATAAATAGGAGGCTTAGGACTTGTCTGATCATATAAAGGTATAAATATGGTTACGAGAGATAATACTGGGTTTTTAAACAATAGAATAGGTCAGATGTGTACTTAAATATTAGTACAATATGTCGACGTATTCAAATATATAAGTTATAAAGCTTAAAACATATAAATGGCGAAATGGTGATATGAAAAACCACTTTGGTACTTTGTCGCTTTAACGTTATGTTTGAGCTACCATATTAATTTGTTAGAAGCGTTGGGGCGACGGGGTACAGTTGCGTTGCGGCTATATTTGGCGAAATAAAGTAGGGTAGTTATAAAGCCTAGACCAATTAACTGGCGAGGCGGCGATAAGAATGGACACGTTGGTACTTTGTCGCTTTAACATTATGTTTGAACTGTCATACTAATTTGTTATGGGGATCAGAGCGATAGGGTACGATGATGTTGTTTGCTTGTAAGAAAATAAAAGAAGGTAGTTAGAAAGAGTGGGATTATGCGGGTGTGGAGTGTTATTATGGATATGCCTTGACAAAATCGGTTTATACATTTATCGTTTACTTTTATAAAGCTTGAAATAATTTGTAACGATATTAAAGATTGAAATAAAGAAAGATGAATGATTAAATAATTGTAGGGGCGTATAAAAATATCCGTGGTATCTTCTTGTTAGCTCGGGTGCATACAAACAGATAAACAGTAATACATAAGCAGAACATAATCAGGAATACCTAAAATAGATAATTAATGAACACAGGCTGCAAAATAAAAGTACCTCTTCCTTCTTTTCTTACCTATTTAATATCGATTCCATTAGAACATATATTATATTCGTTTGGTTGATTACCGGTTCGCTATAGGATAATCAGTAATCTCAGAATTAGTCATTTATGTTATTAAACAAATATAAGAGGCAGGGTTTAACAACCTTTTATGTAATTGGACACGGAATTAAGGAAGGACAAATTATCTGGCTCGGTTACATAGGTACTAAATATTCAGATTATAATTGCGCTTGTCCATACTAAACTTACGTAATCTGTTGGAAGCAAGAGCGACCAGTATAAAGAGAACTGACGAGACGTTGTTGGGACGTTTTTACGTTTTAACTCGTTATTGGGACTATGGGGAATCGTTACTGGGACCCTTTTCCGTTATTGATACGGGTCTAGGTTTTCTGGTCGCTGAATGTTGGGGTCGGTGGGGGGAATGGTTCGAGTATAAAACGGCTGGAGGGGGAGAAAAAGGAGGATTAGCACGACGCGGGACGGAGAGGACAGAAGAGCTTCGCGAATATTTAATTTAAAGTTTGGAGTGCTTGGATGGGGAATCAGGACCTATTGGGTGAGTATACCTCTGCTGAACCAAGACCCCTTTAGTGCTGCTATTTTTATAGCAGTCCGGAATCTGAGTCTGGGTTTCGGGTAGCAGAGTATCCTTTTATAATGTAGGCTGATAGGGCTTCTTTAGGAACTCGGGCAGGCAGTTAGGGCATGCAGCTATACTGTTTGTAGTCTCTCGGAATGTAGGGCTAGGGAGTTAGTGATTTTTTGGATAGCATGTGCATGCTACTACCTTTTTACTGTTATTTATTTTGTGATTTGCCATTTATTCCTTTTGATGTGTTTTATTTTTTGTGCTGTGTTAAAAGGGAAATGTGCACGAATCAATTACATCTAACAATACAATTAGCTATTTACTATCATTCCTTAATGATTATGTACAGGCATTTGACCTCCCAACAAACATGAAAGCATTGTGACTATTTGTAGTGCAATCATGATTAAATTTTGAATTAATAACTCCAGGATGAAGTATCAAAGAAGTAAACCTTATTATGTTACTATAAGGTAATAATTAAAATTCGTGCACATATCCTATGAATTTACTTGAATTTTGATGATATTTTGTGTAATAAATATACTGTGATTTGTGTTTTATTGACCTATATTTTATTGTTGTTTTGTGCAAAAGGGGAATATGTACATTTCATTACAATTAACAAAATATTTAATTCTATCCAATTATTATTTAATGTTACAAAAGAAGCAAGATTAAAGTATAGAAATTAGACCTTCCAATCATCAAATAAGAATTGCAGTAAGCTTTAATTAATTTTGATCTAACTTGTTATATTTATTGATACAAGCTGGAATATCTAAAATATTAACTTCATAATCTAGATGTTGTAAAAATACTTATGTTGTACATATACCCTTTTAATAGCTCCACGGTAAGGTAAGTGGCTTTTGAAATTTAAACTGTGATATATTAATCTCATATTGGCAATTTCTGCCTTAGTTAGGAATATCATTTTAGTGCGACAAAATAGTTTAATAGAAACAATATGTTCAAACTTAAATTCAGTTATTGAAGTATCAGCCGAGAGGTAAAAATGGTCAGTAATTAATTGGTACAAAGAGACTGGAGGTAAACTCAGCTGAGACTTCTCCACTAGGATCAATCTAAGTAAGGCAGAAAATGTTTGAAAACTTCCTTGTGTGTCACCTTTATCCTTTTAAACATATAGGTCACTTAACCTTTACTACAAGAATTATTTATGAAAGGGGATTAGGAAGTATAATTAATAAATCTGGGATACCTGAAAAGAGTAAAAATGTAGGAATACCAACATCTATGGTAATATTCTAGTATTTTATTCAGGAACCAATACATTGTTGTAGAACTTCATTCAGCAGCTGTTCATATATTTTCAATATGCATTCAGGGTTAGGTACCATGTAGTAAGATTTAATTCCACAGATGCTCCTACATTTTCAATAAACAAGCAGAGTCCTGAAACAAATTGGTTAAATTATTTTCAAGTCATTTTAGGAGAAGGTTTCTAGTTATATATGCCTACCATAACAATTGTTTTAATAACGGGACCGTTTACATATTTAACTAGTAGATGTTATCATAGATAGTACATTATTTACTCATAAAAGCTATAGGTAATATCTAGCTCTAGTTTTCCCAAAGAAATAACATTAAGTACCATCTCAGATACCTTTAATTGAAACAATGATATTTATGGGCTTTAGAGTACTAAAACAAAACCAACAGGAAAGGGTTGTAGTTAACTTTCACGGAAAAGAGTTAAGCCTGAGATTCTGCATTCGGTTTGTAAGATTATTAATAACAAGGGGTTCCAATTTACAGTTAAATATTAAGTAGTTATTATAGCAAATAGGGGTTTTTATATACTTACATTTGACATTAGTAATAGTTGTATATCAGGAGACCACAAAGTCGAACGAAGGGTACAATTATTATTATGTATTCAGTGATACTGTGATTCGGTGCTTGTTTGATTCAAAACGTATAAATGGATTACTGAAATAAATTTGGGAGGTTATGATTCTTAAAATTAACCACGAAGTAATAGGTAATACTTTCAAAAGAAGGTTTTATCAAAACATAAGTGCCTAGATATTATATTCATATGAAAGAAGCTATTTTTCGACAGTCGATTAAAAATATCTAGTCCATTAATAACACTATGTATAAAGGTTTTAGTTTGGTAGGTTGTTGAAATGTCCAAAGTGAACAAATAGGCATAGGGTATTTACTTATTGTAGGGCGAAGTAGAAATGCTTAACGAGTGTATTTACTAACCTATACTGATGTTTCACTTATAATCTTTTATGTGAAATCCAGGCGTGAATTAGAGTAGGGAACTTGCTTTGCTTGATTTGTGTCCGGGTGAATAGCGCTGAATGTACCATCCAATTACAAGAAATTCGTTAACGAAGTATAAGATTATTAAGTAGATTTTATTATATGTATAGATTACATAAGTTAAGAGTCTACAGGTTATTTGAGGGTTTTAAGGTGAACAGGATGGGGATAAGGCAAAGGGGTATTTTTTAATTCAGCCAAGCGGAACTCTTTATTTCCCGAGATCTAAAATTAGAATAGATTTAGGTAGTAATAACTTGATCAAAGATAAGCAGGTAGGATGTAAATAGAAGGATAATTACCGAAATTTCATTAAAAAACTATTTGTTCAATAGTTTACGAGAAGTCTAAACAAAAAACCCAAAATAGACTAGTGCTTTATTTGATCATAGAATCCCTTAGTAGTCTGTGATTAGTTGCGCGTCTCACAGATTAAGTACAAGAACTTATTCTGTGGCGCGTCTATTGTACCTTCACAGACTATTGTAACGTACAGGTTTAAGGACTAGGCTTTTAGCCAATTTATATAAGTAGGAATAAATTATATAGTTATTTAGTTATTTGGCAATGCATACGTTCAGAAGTTTAGGGAACTATACATAATGTCAGTTCGATACTTGACCAAAGACTTAGAGTATTGGATACGATTAATTTTGCATCTCTTGCGTAAATATATATAGAGAAATACATTTGAGTCAGTTCAAATCTAGGCCAAAGATTAATGTTTATGTCATAATTATAAGAATTCAGTAGGTCTAATAATTAAAGAAATAAAGTTTTGAGTTCGAATTTAGGATAAGGTTAGCGAGGCTAGATTTTATAGTTGCGATTTTAGAATTTACATTATCATTGGTAAATATTCATTGTGAATCCAACTTTAGGAGGCTGCGAATGTTGGATGTTGGATATTTATCTATGATTATGATGATTTTGTATGAAAGATTAAGTAAATGAAAATTATGATAAGTTGTTATACCTAATTTAGGTTTTATAGAATAGTAATTATGAAGTTTACTTTAAATCGGTTCGGATCGTTATCAAAGATTTTGAGGCTAAATCATGTTTATATTTATAAGTAACTACAGGAAATAATGATACTGAGTTCAGAATCTGGAAGTATTACATGAAATCAATGCTAGTTAAATCGCCTTGTGCAAAATGTGACAGGAATTATATAAATCATTCATGACCAATATGTATGTGATAAGTGGATACAACTTGGAGGGAACCAACACCTATAATATTGATCCCGTTACACTATAGATAAGATATGGATCGATAAAATATAGTTATATACAGTTTGAAAGGAAGCATACAGATCTAGGAGAGAATGAGAGGTAGTATGTTCATAATTTGGTAGCAGTCGCAATATCGATAAGTATAATTTAGGAACTAGGGTTAATTTATGATATAAATTAATATGAAAGACAGGTATTGGTGACAAATGCGTTGAATGCTATTGGCTAACGACAGTTATGTCAATAGATTGGCTAAAATATATATATAATAATAAATAGAAAGTTGATGAATTTGTACATGTGGTATTAGAAATACGATTAAGTCGTATGTTCAAAATTTGCAGGTGGTGTAGTTTTGGTATTAAGAACAAGCTTAGTTGGACTAAGCCTGTTTCTGATTATCTTAGACAAGGAGATCATGTTGTTTGTTCGTGTGTCTGTCTGCAAAAGTTGGTATATGTAATTGGGAGTAATAAACAAATTATTATTTCATAACAATGGTTTATAGGGATTTATAATACAGTATATTCGGATTCGATCCATTGTTAAGGTAGCAAGGAACACACGAAATTTGGGATCAGAATGATTAGGGAGTTTGAGTCCGAGTGAGATAGCGAGTGGGGTTCAATCATTTTATTACAGGTAAACATTCCAGTTAGAAGTAATTCCTTCTCCTTAGTCCGTTAAGGTCCGAACTATGGTATTTATAGATTAAAACCATAGATAAAGAAATTCTTACGTTTTTGGATTTATTATATCGAAATTTTGAGTCATTCAAAATATTTACAATACTTAATTGGTTGTCACGAATTCAATGAAACAAAATTTCGAGTTTTACCTTTAAATGACTCCGGGCTGGTGGTATAAATTGAAGAATGCCGTGGATGCCGTGTTAATAAGTCGCATAGTTTGATATCGAGTTATTGTTCAATTATCATTTTAGTCAACATTTGGTTGACAATTACAAACTAATGTAATATAAGAATTGGACAAATGATTCGCCCGTTACACGGGTGATAATTTAGCGGCAATTTATCGGCTCTTGGCTATGGAATGGGCGGCTGCTGCTTGCAGGGTCGACAATTCATAGTTGATCCGTATTGGGCTAGGTTGTCTCTTAGTGTGCGTGGGTATTACAAAAGTCTCTTCTAAAGGGCGCTAGATCAGGTAGGAATCTTTGCCTAGGGAACCTGGTAACTACTAAAGGCGCTCTCCCAAGTTTAGGTCGTCTGAATGAGGCCAAACTTCCTTGAGATGGCCTTCATTAGTTGAGGCAAAACTAGGTCCTTTGATTATGCTCTCGAATTTAGATGGCTTTAGGGGAGACTCACTAGTTTTAATAGTAGCGACATTATATCACCATCCCGGTTCAGTTCAACGCGGACCTTGGGGTAGGATCTCTCTTGGGGAGACCTGACTAACCTACACTGACATTACTAACCTTGTAAGTGGGACAGCAACTCTTGCTTTGGGTGGAGCGGTGCCCCGTCAGGTTGTCGAGCCGCACAGGGGCAGGCGGATGATGCCTAAGTGTAATGGCTAGGAGGGGCCTGCCCTTCTCTTTTGTATTTATTTACAAAAGGGACCCATAGAGAATTAGTTATCTCCTTCTGTGCCATTAATAAAGAAAACTTACATCTACATTAAAAGAACTAGCAGTTTCACAAGCTATCTCACTTCGGATACGAAATTATGAAAGATTAATTGAATTTGAAGCTTAGGACTATAGTTATTAAGATTATTAAACTGTAGGAAGTTCATACAAAATTGAGCTTTACTGTATGTGAAAGATTTATTATAATACTAGGACATTCGAACAACATTTCCTATTCAAACTTGAATAAATTAATTAGATGGGTTAAGTTAGTAACTTTGCTGACACATTAATATGTTTATCTTAGGTCGAACATAGGGCATGGTTTATTATGGTTGGATTCACACGGTAGGGTACTAAGAAAGATTGTAAGATGAATTGTTGAATCAAATATTATCTAAGTAAAGTTAGGTATTAGATTATAATGAAATATATAAAATTAGGTAGGTAATATACAGTAGAAGCCTCTGAATTAGTAAATTAAAGTTAATGTTTCCTAAACCTTTCCAACACACCTCGAGTATTCCTTAAACGAACTGGTTACACACGGGTTTAACTTGGGGTCCTACCTTTATATAACTAGATGATCACGCTGGCCAATTATTTTATAAGTAGATATCTATTTATTTATATATTTTTTTTATGTTATGCGACTCACTCTTGACTGCATTGGGGTCGGTATCGTTACAATGTTTTCGATGCAATGGTATTAGCGACACGTGCTAGTTTCGGTAGTACCATTGATGGTACTATGGACACATAGTAGTATCACTTGTACCATTGATGGTACAAATCAATGGTACTATAGACACAGGGCTAAAGCCCCCCGTCAGTGTTATAAAATGTAAATTCTTACCTAAATTTTCTTATTACTAATATACCATGTGGTCTCTGTGACCTCTGCCTGGCTAAGGATAAGTACCAATTTCACCATACGATGTTAAACTTAATCAATGTTAATCGACTGTTAGTTCTTACATTTTGACAACTGTTAACGCTCTAATCGTGGCTAACATCGTATGGTGAAATTGGTACTTA
Source organism: Acleris holmiana (assembly GCA_949316455.1). Classification (NCBI taxonomy): domain Eukaryota; kingdom Metazoa; phylum Arthropoda; class Insecta; order Lepidoptera; family Tortricidae; genus Acleris; species Acleris holmiana. Next base: position 3,268,653 of record OX438778.1, read on the forward strand.
ATCCTTTAACGTACATTTTTAATAAGAATAAATCGCAAACTTTGGTAGTACGCACAGTACAGATTATTTTTAAGGTGATTTTTGAGAAAGATAAAACTCCTTTCGTTCTTATACTTTACGAGTTACAAGACGGCAATATGTTTGCCGCTGTCCGTCTACGGCACACCTTAGTATTGAATTTCTATTGAATTTCATTAATTTACTGTGGAGGTTCAATTTCAAATTAGGTAGTTTTTCTCAAAACTTTGAACCGCTTAGAGTATCTCTGAAATTTAATAGGAGTGTTATGACTATGAGAAAAAATTAGCAAGAATATTTTTTATTTGTTCACTTATCTTATTTTGACACTGCAAATTACCTCAAATCATGTCGAAAATGTACCATTCATTATTAGTGAATTTTTGCCACTTCTATTCTTGTTATTGGAATAGTAGCTTTATAATTTTGGTTCTTAATACTTAAAAATACAAAACAACTGTGATATTTTGTTAATAAATTAAAATGAATGACGGCAAATATATTGCCGTTAACCACTTACGGCCAAACCCTATATTCAAACCGCGGATAGATAAGGCTTACTTTGGGCTGAAATTTGATATTTGCCCATACTAAATGAGTCAAATATTAATCCGAATTAAGGCTATCTGTCCGTGGATTGAATATAGAGTTCGGAGTTTAAGGAACTGAGAAAAAAATACGCGGCGACTTGAGAACCTACTCCGTTTTTTTCGTCGGTTTTTTAAATTGACCTTATTTTAGATATAGAGGTCTCTACAAAGTTTTTTTAAAAGGTACAAAGCAGGTACCAATTGTCTATAAACATTTCCTTGATATTTCCTCAGTTAGGTTGTGGAATCGGCTACCAGCCGGTATTAGGCAATCACAATCGGTAGATTCCCTGAAAGGCAAATTAAAAAAGTTCTGGCTTGACTCTATTTCCCGTTTCTCTCTTTATTTTTATTGCATCAACTATCCAAATGTTGATATATGTATATACTATGTAGTTTATGTAAGTTTAAGTATGTTTATTGATGTGTAATTATTTATCTTTCTATCAATTTATGTAAGTACTAGCGACCCGCCAGCGGCTTCGCCCGCTTCTATTTTTTTTTCATATCACTTAGGGGTATGAAAAATAGATGTTGGCCGATTCTCAGACCTACCCAATATGCACACAAAATTTCATAAGAATCGGTCCAGCCGTTTCAGAGGAATTCAATAACGTACACCGTGACACGAGAATTTTATATATTAGATTTGAATGTACGAGTGTTTTTTTTAATGGTCTTTTTGGTTAGTTTTTTTTTTGGGTGCTCTAAATATATTTTTTAAAAAATACACTTTTCTCAATCTCTCAATGGTTAGCTGGAAGAGATCCCTTAAAGGAATAAGTTCGCCTTTGTACTTTTTTTTTAAATTTAAATGTATTGTTTTTGTTTTTCTTTTGTACAATAATGTGTTTACATATACCTATAGATGTTGATAAACGTGGATAACACATCTGTCACTTTCTTACCAGTACGTCAGTGCGAGAGTGACGGAAGCGTTATCCACATTTATCCACGTCGATAACATGACCATGTTATGCCCCCTGAGGTCCACTTAAGAAAATTTGTCTATGGCTATTACTTTGGGTGCCAAACGGATGCTATAAAGAAGCCTAAAAAGTATAGCATCTTCTAAATACCTCCAGCGTTCTAACCCTGACCCGCTTCGGCACGTGCAGGGAAGTCATTAAAAAGCTGCAGAGGGCCACTGTCTGGAGGGCCCTCGGCGGAGGGTGCTCGATCGGCGCGATTAGATGCCACTTGCTCGGGTTTTGCTCGGGGATTAATGAGGTACCAGGATTTTGGCGACTTTATTGCAGGCTTTTGAGATACGCATCTTAGATGAGTCAATCGAAGTATTTCAAATTAGGTTAGTTGCCCAATACGAGTAGGCAAAAGTTGACACTACTAATTATTGGCATCAAGGACTATCTCGTTATTTTATTTTATGTTCATTATGTTTTTATAATGCTGGGTTACGTTCTATCATTATGATAAGATTGATAAGCAATATTAAAAAAAAAAATAGTTTCTTGCGGCATTTTCTTCTCAGCAGCGGTCATCGTAGTGTGGCCTACTTACTGAATACACATCTTTTATATTTTTTCACACCACCTGCTCGACAATGCCAAATTACATATCATGCAAACCTTACGCAAACCAACTCATTAAAGCCCTTGGCTTTAGCCGGGGTGTAATGTTGTACTGAATCTCATTATAACTCGCTGGGTTGTAATATTTTCACTTTTCATAGTTCTTATTACAATGGCCTTAAAGTCTAATTTCGTAATAAAAGATCAAATAATACTCGAAGGCCGGGCGCGGCGCCGCCGCCACCGCTGCGTCGAACCTAATTTGAAAATCGAACATTTTCTAAAATCGAGCTGGCCACGGCAAGCTGAATGGAACACATTTGAAATTAAACAAAAGCCGCGAGTATTGTAAGACGCTGCAACAAAATACATTGGTGATAACTGCAAAGTTTTAAATAAATATTGTCTTTCCACAACTGGACTAATGTCTCAAATATCAATTTTCACTTTTAATTTTAATTTACTATAATAAAACGCTGTTTTTAGTAGACTCGCTTTTTTATTGTCTCGCAAAAGGTGAGAAAAGTAGAGTACACTCCTCGGGGATAAAGCTGTTTTCGTCTTGGGCGCGCTTGAACCCCTCACTGCGCTCAGGACTCTTCTTAATTCGTTCGCTTCGCTTGGGAATTAACTCGTGACACCCTCGCTGCGCTCGGGAGTTAAATCTGGAGTCCTTCGTTACGTTCAGGATTCAATATCGCGCCCGTGACATAAAACTGTGCTTTATCCCCTCGGTGTATAATCTACTATTTCGTGTTTAAATACTCTTTATTTGTACAAGAATGTAATGAAATACGGTAAGGTAAGAGACAGGGAGAGGGTGATGAGAGAGGTAAGAGTAAGGCAAGACAAACAAACCATAACACTCTGCACTGCCATAGTCAGATAAAAAATAAAATACACTTTTAGCAGTATGTGAGCGATTTTAACACAGCGGTGCGTGCCGATATCACACCAACCAAAAAAAAGCATACCTCCTTCCTTCCTTCAACCTCAATCCCTAAAATATTAACACCGTTTTAAACGTCTCTACTCAATAGACGCCGGCTTGTTTACGTCCCGCCATCGATCCCCAACACCAGATAAGTTTTACGGCGGCGGAACTTCTCGAGTGTGATTTATTCCCGAGATACAGATTCCCGGACGATTCACTCGCGATTCTATTAAAGATCGACGATTGAACGATTTGTTGACGATGCTAATTTTATTTCTATTTTATGCATAGACAGTGATGGTGTTAACAAAGGAATAGAAGAGGTTTGTACACAGTTGCAATTTGGAGTGATGGCTTTGTGGTGGGAGATCAAATTAAACAAATAACGCCATTATAAACGTGGGCTTATGCCATGCTTTGTCCTTATCTGCAATTGTGACATTTGTATCTAACAGAAAGTGATAAAGCATGGCCTAAGGTTATTCCACGTTTATAAATAAGTGGTTTAGGTATATTTTAACGTGTCTAGGGGGCTCTATTTCAAATGACATCAATAGGGAACTAGTGTCAAATATTATTATGAAATTACTAGCAGCCCGCCAGTGGCTTCGCCTCGCTGCAAAATTCTTATATTCTTATAAAAGGAAGAGAATATAACAAAATTAAAGGAAAAATAATTTACGGGCGATCTGAGGTCGGGAAGTGGAAAACGGGGGGAACATTTTGACGTAAGAATTTTCGATTGAAGTTAGGGTGCTTTTTCGATATTAAGTGAAAATAAGGAGAAAAAAATAAAAGTTTAAATTAAAAAAATACAGTGTGTTTGGGACATAAAAGGTGACAGTGAAATCTTATTGTGTAAAAGGTAAAATTAAAACCCTATCATTTCGTAACTAATGACTAACAAAATTAAATTATTCATTTCACAAACATATCATTTGACAACCCGCGTTTTTTTCCGAAACTGTAAATCAATCAGAATTAATTTCAGGACCGTCGTGTAGAACCCTATAGGTTAGGTTAGGTTAGTTTTATAAAAATCCTAAAATATTTGTAGTTACAGAAAAAAAGCGGGTTGGCAAATGAATAGGTTGCGAAACGATGCATTTGTCTTGCTTTTTAACTTTTTTCCCATAGGACTTGCAATTTTGCCGGAAATCGAGATAACAGATTTTTACCCTTAACCCCCCCTCATTTCCACTTCCTGCCCTCAGATCGCCCGTAAATTACCTTTCCTTTCATTTTTGTAACATTTTCTTCCTTTTTCAATGGTTTCATCCAACTATTATTTTAATTCACTTTTTACCATTTTCAAAGGCTTCCGCCCTGGTCTAATGCGGTGTTAAACAGTTAATAGTTCCCCTGAGCTACACAAACTCTCTCAATCTTTATCTCCACAAGCAAGTGTAAAAGAGATGGACGATAGTGTTTAGAATGCAGGACACGCGTTCAAACTTTGCTCAGTTCCCACCATATTTTATGAAACAATTTTGCAAAGATCAGTCGCTTCACATGCCAATGGGATGTGACAGCCTTTAAGTTTTTTTTTATGGCATTGAGAAGGCAACGGAGCACACAGGCCACCTGATGTTAAGTGGAAACTGTGACCCATAGACATTCGCATTCACAAGACTGCAAACGCGTTGCCAACCCTGAGGACTAAGATGGAATGCCTCTATGCTAGTTATTTCACCGGCTGTCTTATCCCCAAACTGGAAGACAACAATGCAAACACTGCTGTTTGGCGGTAGGTTAATGGATAAGATGGTGATAGCGATCCGGACGGACCCTTCACAAGGTCCTAACACTCGCAAAGTGTGGTATTATCTTCGAGATGTTTAATAATCTGCGTTTTTTCAAAGTAGTGACGATCTTCATCAGCTAATATTGCCTTTTCCTTTTGGAATGCAGAATAAGTTGACAAGAAAGTCTCATTTTATAACTTTGCTTTATGATTTTGAAAATGGCGAAAGCTCGATTGTTCTTCGTATGCGCATAAAATCTTATTTCATATCGCTACGCACAGTTTCAGGTATAATTATCACCAAATTGTATTTAAATAGTAATTACATTTTACCACGCACCTAAATTGACTCTAGTATCAAATAATATAAAGTAATAAGAATAAGAAATAATAAGTTTCTTGAATAAGTTTCTAGCAAAAAAATAAAATTTTGTGACAAGCTTTTGTTGCCAAACTTTTTTTTGCAAAGCCTTTTACTGGTTATGAAGATCAACCTAAAGAGTCCAAATTGGGTGGGTCTACGTCAAGTATAGCGGAGATCCTGTCGCCACCTTCAGACTCCATCATAAGACCTGAGGTTACGTAGGTATACCAAATTTCTGCTTAATCGGTTCGCGGAAAGTGGTTCAAATCTTACTTCCAATATTTGACCTGAACATACATACTTACATACATGTAACCATACATGGCAAGTTGATAAAAAGCTTGGGTCTTCCCCAAAAACTTCACCACGACCAGTCCCATGGTACTCCATTCCAGCAGTTACCAAAAAAATCTAGCGAATTTCTAATTTTCAGTTGCAAAGTGAACGTTCATAAAGCTAAAATATCTTGAAAAATCGGCTTTTATGCCGCCGCGTGTCTCGGAGCACAAAATAAGTAAGCAGTATAAGACAGTAAGCGGTCCCGCCTGACTCAGGGACTTTTGATTGGCCCAATTTGTGCCAGCTTTATTTTTAATAAGAACTCCTTTAGAGGTTCGAGAGTCTCGACCTCAAACTCGATATTTTGAGAAAGGTTAAAAAGGGTAGTTTGAGACATTTAATAATAGATATTTTGCAATTTATTTCATTGTTTGCTATCAATAACAGGGCTTATATTCTTCTTTGTTTTTACCATCATTGCAATCGTACTGTTAATAACTAGGTCGGCTTTAATGTCAAGTTAATTTTTAATAGCTTGCCTGTAAATATTAGGCTAGAGGCCAATTAGGCATAGTTTAAAAGAAGACTGTTTAATTACTTAGTACTGTGTGTTTTTTTAAATTGTAATTACGTAAAAGTTATATTTATTTATTCATTTGAAACACAAACAGTCTTTAGCATAAATCTTATTTGTATGTAAGGAAAAATAATTCATTGACAAACAGTGTTCACAGGTGAAAAAACGAACGTTAAATAATCAGACCTCCTAACTAGTCTACTATCAAAGAACAGGAAGAGAGATAGATAGCGCTTTCATGCAAGATGCGCCATCTTTACTGAGAAAAAAAAAACAAACATAACCATGCAGGACTTATTTTAAATAAAAGTAAAAGGTGGTAGGCAGATACTAACAGAATGTTGACTTATTCAAGGCACACTTGAATGTAATAAAGAAATATTGAATATTTCAATGTTATTAAAATAACGATTATAAGAATCACAAGCTTGAGAAAAAAAACGTATTTTTTGCATAATTCGTTTTATACAGGGGTACGTGAAAAAGTTTTTTTTTACAATATTAACGATTAGGACAACGTATATTGATCTTATTTATAAGGTTCGGACTGTCGACATGATAATTTAAAATTTTAAATAAAAAGACTTGGTCCATAATGAGACGTCTGGATTGTAAAGAATGTACACTTATTTGTTTAAACAAAGTTCTATTACTCGTGTGTCCAAACCGAAAGCAAAGGTGCTTGAGAAAAGTTGTTTGTATTTTTTGAATGCTTTTAATATAAGTTAGATAAACAGGATTCCAGATAGTAGACGCATATTCTAAGTGAGATCGAACAAAAGAATTGTAAAGTGTAACAGTTTGGGTCAGCATTTGGATTTCTTTACATTTTATTGCCATTATAGATGTTTTTTTGAACATGCACAATTCCGGCGTTAACCGTAGATTCAATCAGTTGGGTATCCTAGATACTGGAAGTCCTGTATCGATGCTCAGGGTACCCATCATCAGATTACTAAAAGCGCCCCCTGGCGAGGAACCAAGGCTTTGAAATAGCCTTTTTACTATGAAAAACGAACCCTGTATTATTTGACCGCGAGAGTATAAATACAAAGACAAACCTGCTTTTTTTCGAAACTGTTTTGTAAATATTTCAGGATTTTTATAAACCTAACCTAACCTATAGGTTTTATTTCAGGACCATCGTGTGGAACCTTATAAGGTTCCACACGATGGTCCTGAAATAAATCCTTAAATAGATACAATTTCGAGAAAAAAGCGGTTTGTTAAGTTTAATTTGTAAAACGTTTCTTAGTGAAATTACAGGATACGGGTTAAAACGACATTCCGTTTAACTTGTTTTAATGGTTTGTTCGAATAATGTCTATAATGAAAAATGACGATTTTACAAACATAAAAAAAAGTCGAAGTATAAAAATGTCGAGTAATAATAACGACGAAGTAAAACAATGACGAAGTATAATAATGTCGAAATGGAATTAAGATGAGGGGGGATTGGTGGAACAGGGGCTAGGTAGGTTTAGGTTATGCAAAACTAACATAAGTAGGCCCGGAGGGCCAAACCACCCAGAAATAGGAGCTCCGAGAGCGGGGCTCCGTCACCACTGTCTAATCGATTTGAAATAAGAGCGTCGACGGAGCTCAGCTACCGCGGAGCTCCTACTACCCACTGTCGACATTTTTATACATCAACAAAAATAATTCTAGTCATTGTTATTTTTCGACATTATATAAGATGTCGACATTTTTATACCTAGTCATTTTTCAATATTGACATTAGTGCCTAACTCGTTTTAATATCGTTTTTAAACTCAGCCATCAGGTAATTTAAAAGTTATCAAAACTTTGAAAATACGGAATCACGTCAAAAGTTTTTACCATCTCATTCCTGGTATTTCGATTTTAATTGTGATATTCTCTAAGCCGTCGGCCGCCGAGTAGAGCGCAGTGCAACACGTCGTCTCAGAGAGAGACGTTAATTTTGCTGACATTAGTGGGCAACCGCACCGCGCTGCCGTTAAGGTCCGTTGCCGAGTGACCTACTAGTATACAGGTGGAAAAAACGAACGCCACATAGAAGGCAAGTATGAAATACCCAAAATAGCGAATTGTAATTTAGTTTTACAACGATAAAGAGGCCCTGGGCCTCTATTCAGGTGCGTTAAAACGATATCGTGTTTGACACGTTTAAGAATCATTTATGTCACAGTCGCCATTATTGTAAATGACATAACAGTTATCAAAACGTTGACAATACGGAAACAGGGCCTCTATTCAATTGCGTTATAACGATATCGTTTTTGACCTGTTTCCGTATTGTCAACGTTTTGATAACTCTTATGTCATTTATAATAATGGCGACTGTGACATAAACGATTCTTAAACGTGTCAAACACGATATCGTTTTAACGCACCTGTATAGAGGCCCAGGTCAAAAACGATATCGTTATAAGTTATAACGCAGTTCAATAGAGGCCCAGGACAAATAAGAACAGTGAAGTCGTGTTTTATGATTCAACGCAATAAATAAAGAGCGTAAAAATCACTACTTTATTGTTTTGATCATATTTTACCTGGTAACAGAAGACAAATTTAAAAAAAATAAAAAAATAAAATTGCAGTATTTGTTTACAAAAATAAAAGTAAGTCTCCTTAACGTAGAGTTGGCTATTTCCAATATTTAAGGTAGTTGCCGTCCATGTGGCATTCGTTTTTTCCACCCTGTTCTCCTAACTCTGGCTTCCTATATTCATAACGTCTCGTTAGAATGTGCCGTCTCGTTTTGAATTTGACATTTGCGACACGCTAGCCTAGTTGGTAGTGCCCTACCCAGCCTAAGAAGCTAAGGGGTCTTGGGTTCAAATCCCGGTAAGGGCAGATATTGATGTGTGATGAGCACGAGTTCCTGAGTTTTGGATGTTTTCTTTAAGTTGGTATATATTTCTATATACAAGTAAGTTTATCATTGTCTAGTACGTCCATATTACAAGCCTAGAGCTTAGTTTGGGACTAGGTCAATTTGTGTGACAGTGTCCTGTGATTTATTTATTTATTATACAACATGCGTCAAACGAGACGTCACATTTTAACGAGACGTTTTGACACACACACACTCACACACTCTTTTCAGTGTGGTCATGGCTGTTGAGATGATGTACTAGGCTGGTCATGGCTTCTGGTTTGCATGTTCGAGAATACTTCCTTAACGAGTGCACTCAACCACGATTGATTTGGAGACATCTTTCAGCAGGTCTGTCCACCGGGTAGGTCATCGTCCTCTAGATCTTTTCCCCTCCAATTGGACCTGAACAACTAGCCGCTCTAATGACTCTTCATTCCTAGATACATGTCTAAAGTACTTTAGAACTTGCTTGCTCCATCGACGAAAGCCGTTCCTTTATTTTAACCTCTTCTATAATTATAATGTTAGTGCGGAAGGCTGTCCAAGGGATCTTCAACAGACGTCTCCAGCACCAGTAGTATATGTAAACTCTTTATTGCACATAAACAAATTACAAGGCATGTTTGCATCAATGTAGATAATGTGCATAAACAAACTTATTACGTGGGATCTCTTCCAGTTAACCTTTGAGTAGAATAAGCAGGGACAATGTAAGACACCATAACATTCGTAGGGTTCATATTGGCTCTCATATTTTTTTTGCCCGAAATTTTACCAATACCGATTTGTAGACCAATTCATCACTCTTCAATCAAAAGATACAGCCGTTTATTTCCGCAAATTTTCGAAACTCGCAAGGGAATCAAAACCTAATGGGTACTTCCAGTCGATCTAGAATCTTGAAATTTTGGTACGAAGCATAGTCTTATAGCACAGATAAAGAAAAAAATTCAAAAACAGCAGTTTTTCAAGGCAAAGTCAAGTTCGTCCCTCAATACAATTTTACATTCTTATAAGTCTGTACGGAACCCTCGGTGCGCGAGTCCAACTCGCACTTGACCGGCTTTTTATTGTGTTAGACTTGTACTAAATAACTTTTAAGGTATCGGAAACGTAACTTAAACCACACAGTCCAGGAGCGGACGTCACGTCGAGCTAACGCGAACGCATGCGTAACAGTTTCATTTGTACCTACCCAGACGGGCTTGCGGACGTTGCTAATTTAACGTTAGTTTTGTCTATGGTATTTACAACCTTTGACCCAAAAACGTCTACCAGTTTTTATTAAGGGCATGAATGTGTAGTGTTTTCTTGTTATTTTAATTTAGTTTTGTGCATATACAGGGTGGCTCATTCAGATCGGTCAGTATGGGAAACTCTGAAACTGTAAGACGTACGAAGATCTGTTCTTAGGAACCATGTCATTGATTCTAATAACAAGAATAACTGCTTCATACATTTAAAAAAAACATGTACTCAGCGCGGGAATCGAACCCGGACACGTTTTGAAAAATAAAACTAACACTATTTCTATTTAGATACCGATTGTGTAGGTTTTAAGAAGCAAATGTTACTACAGAACATGATGTCTTAAATTATTAAAATTCATTGTTTTAATATCATTAAATTTATTTTAGTAGGTGTTCGAAATGACTACCATTTTTTCAATACAACATTCAATTCGTTTAGGGTATGAAAACAGCGCATTTTATTAATTTTAGTCATCATGTTTCATACAAACATTTGCAGCTCTAGACGTACACAATCGATAACTAAATAGAAATAGTGTTCGTTTTATTTTTCTTAATTTCCGGGTTCGATTCCCGCGATGAGTAGGTATAGGTTTTTTTTTAATGTATGAATGCAGTTATTCTTGTTATTAAAATCGATGACATGGTTCCTAAGAACAGATCTTCGTATGACTTATAGTTTCTGACTTTTCTATACTGACCGATCTAAATGAGCCACCCTGTATAAATGTAAGCTTTATGATTTATGTTGATCAAGGCTCGGACTCTACACGGTAAAAACGATATTGCCTTTGACGTGTTTCCGTATTGTTAACGTTTTGATAACTCTTATTTATTTGATAGTAATAGCGGTCGAGTTAAAAGCAATACAGTACTAAAACAAGTTCAGTATAGTACGCAAACAACCCAGTAGGATAAAGGCCCAGGGGCTGTTTGTCGAGTGACTAAACGTGGATAAAACATTCACCACTTTCTGACAAGTACAGTGCGAGAGTGACGGATGATTTATCCACCGCGATAAACGCGACCAAGAAAGAAACTTAAATAAAAGTACCGTTTTACAATGTATAATCAAAATATGACCTTAAATATTTAAGTTTTATTAAAAACAATAATAGATTTAACTTCTTACCCGCAATAGGCATGATGACAGTAATTAAAAACTACTAAAATACTATATTTATTGAATAAAACTTGAAGCTTGGAATATAAAATACGCATTGTTTTTTTTATTATAAGTATGATTAATATTTATTTTTATAAAATAAAACTACGAAATAAGTCAATCCGCGATGATATCTTGAACACCAATCAGAGCGCATGACGTCACGCTTGAGTAAACGCATACGCAACACGCACGAACATCTTGTGTTTTTATTATTTTTGGTTAAATACCGAGTACTATTTGAGTGTGAATATTATTAATTCGAATATAAAATAACGCGAATCATGGATCAAGGATTTACTAAGGCAAACAGCGCTAATTTGCCTAGAATCGACATAATAATGCTGGGAGAGTTTTTGTCATCAAATAAAGACTTTTGTTCAGCAGAATTTAGAAATGTTAAAACTTCTATGTAAGTAAGTATATTAATAATTATTAAACACTTAATAATTTGAGTTATAAAATAATTCCCTAAAATATACTTTTGACTATGTATTTCTTATCAAGTTATTTTTAAGGTTATGTTATTGAAATCTATTTTTAAAATGCTTTTACCCTTTATAATATTCCATATAATAATCCATATCATTAGGTAACTGAAATATGAATAAAATACGTAATACATATCAAAGCAATGAGAGATGAAACCTAACCTCGAAATAGATAGTTTGTATTTTTATATTTTCACCTCGTACAAAATATTATTACCAAATACTATATACTAGAATCTACAAAAGTATGTAAAAACTTACGTCAAAGTGATCTTCACAAAAATAAAGGTGAGTACTGGGCAATATTCCTTTTGAATCTCGCCTTGCAAGTTTAAGCCACTTGTTTCGTATTATTTTATTTTGAGGAACGAACACAAATAGCTTATTAGGAGTTTTTATGCATGTATTCTCACACTGGGGGACCCCACACCACCTATACACTTTCGAATTCATATTTAATAACACAAAATAACTAAATTCTTGCACGAGCGCAGCGCGTTTACGATTTGATTACTTATACGTGACGTCACAAGCGACGCCATGACACTAACAAGCGTTTTAGGGGGAAATTTAAATTATTATTTTAAAATTGCATTTTTTCCTACTAAACTTTTAATTTCTGCAGAAATATCTTATTCATTGTAAATAGTTTATATTTCTGGACATTATAGGTCCATTTTTCGATTATTGTCATCATGCCTATTTACAATACGACACTTTTTTTTATTCAGTTGATTGTAATGTTAATTAGATAGAGCTCCGATGACGCTTTATTGCTATAACTGATTTTAGTAGGTAAAAACACTTTAATCGCCTGTATCTCAAGAAACAATGATGTCCATTTAGTCATGATGGTTTTCCTTTAAAATTGATTATATGCGCTTTCATTTAAGTATTTTTTTCAGATTTTTAGTATTTGTAGTTTTGGCTGTAGGGGGGGGGGGGGGGACACTTGAGTCTAACAAAAATTAGCGCTTTAAAGTTTAAACGGATCACTTAATTAAAAAACTGTTTTCACAAACCCATAATATTTTTGAAAGACCTTTCCAACGACATCCCACACTATAGGGTAGATGACAAAAAAAATACACCCCCATGTTACGTGTAGGGGCTTGCGTCAGTTATTTCTGAAATAAATGCAAATCTTTATAAGGTCCGTATATTTTAAACATGGAACAACAGCTGTGTCGTCATTCCGGTCGTCGATTTTGTATAGGGTGTTTTTACAGGGGGTCGGAACTATGACTACACTTGTCTTGTTTTGCGTATACAATACAATACAATACAAAACACTTTATTGTCCACCCAACAAAAACATTACACAGAATTTTCACAATTTAGAAGACCCAGGTAAACAACAGGCGGTCTTATCGCTTATACACAGCATCACACATCGCATCGGCGGTGTATACAGTTATCCAGCGAAAATAATAAGCATGTTAATAATATTCCGCTACTTAAACAAATAACACGCATTTAAATAAAATAACGTCGAAAACGTGACTCAAAATCGGATTTCCGGCAATGAAAGAAATATGGATAAACACACAAATAGATAAAATGTTGGAAGCCTTTGATACACCCGTTTTATAAATTAGGTATTAACATTTTTCCGGGAAAATGTCTATTTCCATCCGGGCATGAAATTTTTCCTGTTACTACCAAATTAAAAACATGTCGGCTTCACCGAATTTTTATTTTTTCCAGAAGTTACTGAAATTTCCAGGCGCCAGTAGTGGAATCATTTAAACCGGTGGTGATGTTATTGTGTTTTAAAATTCACCAGTGAGTTTGTCGATGAAAAACCAACGACGAGCTTAAACTCTCAATTAAATCACAACACTGTACAGTCAAGGGCAAAAATATGTATACACTTTAGTACCTTGTCTATTTAACGTCACGTTTAAGCTGTGATATGAAATTGTGACAGCGATTAAAGCGGCAAGGTACTAAAGTGTATACATATTTTTGCCCTTGACTGTACAAACAATATGTATACCTACTCAGCGTACAGTGTCGTAGCACTTAGCGATTTACTTCTTTCTTTAGTTCGTGTACTTAATATAATAATTAAAAGTTAATGCGTGTCTTTGATCTAGGACGCAGTTCAACCAAAATCATAGGTATCTAACTCCGCATAATGCCTACTGTTTCTAGGACAAAATAATAATAAAAATAAATAAAAAATAACAGTAGGAACAGTACAGAAAAATCTAAATTATTTTCTCTACTGACATAGTTTTGCTCACCCATTCGCCCAGGAGACTATGAATAAATAAAATGCAATAAAAAATAATGGAATGATACAAACAATTACTAGCTTTTAGAAAAGCGAATTGGAATTTTGTTTTGCCGTGTTTCATTGGGAGATACTGTTTGATTTATAACTTCTGTTTTTGGTAGGGTTGTACAATAAAACTTTATCTATTTATTCTTCACTAGGAGACGCTCCGAATTTGTATGCGAAGAATTCGTTTTCCACCAGTCCCACTATCTTTTTCCTTCCATTGGAGGTCAATCTTCCAAAAATGGAGTTAGAAGGTGACAACACGTTCTTCGTTATATTTCACGTCGACAAACATTGAATTCTTTACGTTGGTTTTCATTATATTAATTTATTAAAAAGAGTGCTACATAATATTTGAGATTTTCTTTAAAAAATGTTTTGTTGGATTTATTTTTATCGAATGTTAAGGGGTTTATGCCGTAGTATTTTCTTAAAAAAAAAAAGTATTTGGGACAAAGATTTGTTTCAGGCTGTACTTTTTTTGCAGTCCCAACACGGTGGGTCTACTTTAAGTATAGCGGAGATCTTGTCGCCGCCTTTCGACTTCATCATCAGATCAGCTCTTAGATATCATAATATTACATTGTCATCGGGTTACGTCAGCTTCTTCCATGAACAGGAACTGGTTCAAAAGTGACTTGCAAATTAACGAAAAGTTTGCAAAATGCAACTGATCGCTGTATAATTATGATAAAACATAAGTACAACCCAACTAAAACCATAAATACACCAGGTACGCACTCCCGCCGCCATATTGTCACGATTCCGATGAAGCCTTTGTGAAAAGGCGACCATGTTTCAAGGCTTTTGTGTTCGCGGAAACTGAACTTTGTTTCTGTATTGTGACAACCCTAGCGAGTCCCATATTGGACGTGGAATCTGATAGGAGGTACACGTGAATGATAAAAGCAATTTCGGATGTCTGCTGTTGTAGACTAACATCACGCCCCGGCTGCGCTTGTTGTGTTCATTGCTCCTAAAATAGGAGACCCTTATTAATTTTCAGACGATTTAGAAAAATAACCTGGAGCAAATTTTTTGGTGACAGCCCCCCTGGGTTACTTGGGTAGTGATGGTTTATATGTTTTTTTCAACACAGCTCCGTATTCAGTATTTTTTGCGGTGTTTCTGTGTTTCTTGCGGTGTTTCTTCTCGGCATTGGTTTTCTGATTTCCGTCTTGGTTGACAGCGCAATAAAGACCTGAGTGTCTATGAGGCAAAGTTGACATTTGCTCTGGATTTGTATTTGAAATAGCGTTGAAAAGGTGTCTCCCAATAAAAAACGTCAGCTACGAATCCAGAGTTCAAAATACCGGTTCTTCCGCCAAGTTTCAGGTAATACCGGTATGAAGGGGATGTTGCACTACGAGTACATTAGTGCAGAATGCACACGCAACGACGTTAGCTAATCTCGTTACGCCGCGCCTCGTGATTTTTATTTATTATTATTATTATTATTACATACCTAATGAACTTTGATTGTTAAGCTATGACAGATTAGGTTTAGTAAGTAGGCCAGCGATTCCCAAGAGAACACTGCTAAGAAGAAATGCAGCAAGAAACTCAACTTTCAGTAATTTTTAGGGTTACATTGTCATACTAGAAACCCTTGTAGTTTTGCCATGTTCGTCCGTCCGTCCGGCAGTCTAGCTCAGAGACTCTTAGTACTGTTACTGTTATTTGGCATGAATATGGGTTTTTTTTTTAAAATAGTATAGACGAAAATTAACGTATCTAAATGTATGGCTAATTTTCGAGACGAAATGGAAAAAGTTAAATTTTCTTAATTTTGTCCTTAACGATGTACACTTTTTTTGGAAAACGCCCGTATACATATAAGTCACGCCAACAAAGTGATAAAATATCTTGCGAACTTTTTTAGTGTATCTCACCTACACATAAAATATATTCAATGAAAGCCCATAATTATGATGAATTTAAAAGGAAAACTAACACGACTACGTAGTACGTAGTAGTAACACATCTGTATAGACCGTTCGACATTCTATATTTGAAATTTGACGTAACATTAGGTCCTTTACTTAAGTTTTTCACCTATACAGACATCATTGGTTCTAGAGATACAGGCAACTAACGTATTTATACCTACTAAAATAATCTAAGGCGGCACCTTCTTCTTCTAAGTCGGTCTCTCACTGCTGAGTATCGTGACTCCGTTTGCCAATTTTCCTGATTGCCGCTCTCCACTTCTCCCTGTCGGTTGCTTTGTGGAAAGCGTTACTTAAAGGAATCACCATCTCGGTTGATATCTGGTCGCACCAGCGGGTTGGACTTCTCCCCTCGGCCTGGTGCCATCCATTTTTCCCATAAGCCTCTCTAAGCTGCTAGGGTCTCTGCGAGCTATGTGACCAAATTATTGCAGCACACGTTGGAGGCAGATGGTGGACAGTCTCGGTTGGTTTTCTAGTTTGAGCTGGGCTATTATGGAGACATTCGTGCGGCGGGCAGTCCAGGGTATTCGGAGCATTCGTCGCCACACCCACATCTCGAAGGCATCAAGTTTTTTCGCGAAGAGGCGGCATTAAAACACTTTAAATAGAAAATGTGTTTCTACTTGCAATTTAATAAATATTTGTAGTAACTACGTAATGGCTTCGGAACTCTTGAGCATTTAGGCGGGCCCGGTCATATTCAGATTTCGCCAGTTTAGCTTTAGGTCAAAATCTGATTAAGTACGATTTTGGTTATACCAGATTCATCATAAGTCTGTTTCTAAATCAGATAGTTTCAGGACAAGACTTATCAAGTGCAAGTCATTTTCTCTTTAAGTTAATTTCTGGGAAGGTTAGATTCAGAGTCGTTGTTTCTGCAAATTGCATTTCCTTATCATATCAGTTTAGTATCGCGTCGTTTTCTAAATAAGTCTGACTCTTATATCAACTGATTCTGAGAAGTTATATTTCTTATTAGGTCAGTTTTAATACAAATCTAATACTTTTCAGAATTCAGTAGTATGATATTTCAGGACAGGTATAATTCGCAAGAAAAAAATACCATGGTACTCCATGTATTTTTTTCCAACGAATTTTCGAAAGATGTCAAGTTCTCAGAAATGGATACTGACAAACAGACTACTATGTAAAGTTAAATAAAACCTTGTAATAACGCGTCGTATTGAGCTAAACCTAGAAAAAGCAACAAGCATTAACAATGTTAAGTCATACTTAAAGGTTTATACGTTTGTATTAATCTGCTAAAGCAAATCAAAGCCAGCACGGTTCAAACGATGCTCGGGATATCTACGCTTTGTGTCGGTCGCTTTGATATTGTTGAGTTCACGTTCAAAGGCGTTGCAGATTGAATCTAATGTTACTATCATAATATATACAAGGTGGCACATTTAGATCACTCAGTAGGAACTTGTTTTAGCCGTGTGGTTGCCGGGTTAGAAAAGTGCCACTCCATGTCTTCCCGTGGATGTCGTAAGAGGCGACTAAGGGAATTGAGGCTTGTAGTACTGTTAGGCGATGGGCTTGCAACCTGTCACTAATGCACTGGTAAACATCTTAGCCTGTGTGTGCGAAATGTGGTTACAGAATTATCAAGAACTCTACTTACTACTTACTACTTTAGAGTAGTGGCTATTTCTGTAGCTCTGCCTACCCCACTCTGAGAATGAACGCGTGATGTTATACGTATCTTAGAAACTATGTCATCGATTTTTATGACAAGAAAAACTGCAGACATAGGTAAATAAATATCACCGGACAATGACACGCAAATTGACCTAGTCCCAAACTAAGCTCTAGGCTTGAACTATGGGTACTAGACAACGATAAACCAGGAGCAAATACTCGTACTTATCACACAAATATCTGCCCTTACCAGGATTTGGACCCGGGACCACTAGCTTTGTAAGCAGGGTCACTACCAACTAGGCTAACATGTCGTCGTAGGTTTAAAAAAAGCTTTTACTCGGTTCAGGAATCGAAAAATAAGTGGTATCTAAAATAAATAAAATGCATTGTATTGTAATGTGTAGTATTGTGTCCATCCATTGTTGTATCCATTAATTTAATAATTTTATGCGGGTAAGAACCCTTGTGTCTTAGGTCCCACTTACTATGAGAGTTTACCCGCCACACTTAAAAATGTACAATCCGAAATGAAACAGCTGAGAAACCTTTTATTACATAATCCATTGTACTCAATGAATTAATATAATGGAACTTAAATTGAAAAATAATAATGGTTTGGACATTTACTTTGTGTATTAACATCGGATAAGTGACCATTTATTACATATTTAATTGTTGTTGTTTTAATTATCTGAATAGTATTTTTGTATTCTTTCATTATTAGTGTTTTTATGCTGACGTCCCAATGTTATTTCATTGTACTATATTACACACACACATTCACAAACTCACGCCTTCATTCCCAGAGTGGGGTAGGCAGAGCTACAGAACTACCAACAACTACAAAAGTTGTTGGTAATTCCGTAACCACATTTTGCACAAACAGGCTAAGATGTTTACCAGTGTGTTAGTAACAGGTTACAAGTAGTGTTGATAAAGACTCGAGTCCTTGGAGTCTTCATTTGTAGGACTCGACTTAGTTTTTTAGACTCTAGTCATCGAATCGAAGCTCAAGTTCTTTTGAAATTAAGGGGACTTAAGTCTTCTGTAGTTTATATAGAGACTCGAGTCCTCTACAGAGGCTCGAGTGTTTTGTTTACTCTTAAGGCCTTTAAAACAACTGAGTCATGATTAGAACTCATTTGGACTTATAATTGTATATGAACACTTGTAATTATGAGATTACGGAATATAGGTACTGAGTAAAGTAGTATTATAGTAATCAGTACCTACTTAGGTATATTTTTTTTTTGATTTTAATGCTGTCTGTTTGTATGGTTTTCATAATGAATTGAAATACGGGCCTTAGGCATTCACGGCTTAAAGAACTGATGACGAATTGAAGCCAAAATGAAATGTAACTTTTAAATTCAACTAGATGACGCCAGCAAGTTTGTAAATTTAGAATTCTAGGATGATAAATGTTGCATGAGCTTCCTTGGTTCTCTTATGGCATTTGTAGTCATTGTACTATTCGTTTCTAAAAGAATACCCACCACCCTTAGATCGAGGGGTCTCCAAATGACTTATTTCAGTATTTTCTTAACAGCGTAGTTACAACACATAAATCCGGAAGTAACTATATGTTTCTGTCTATCTGTCTGTTCCTTTCACGCTGAAACCATTAAACCGATTGAAATGAAATTTGGTAAGTACAGAGATAGTTTGAGACCCGGGGATGAACACAGAGTAATTTTTATTCCAAGAATCAACCCTTTGAATAGATGAAATTTAGGTTGAAAATTTGGACGGGTAAATCTATTACACGCGGAGGAAGTCGTGAGCGGATAGCTAGTGTTATAAATATTATAATAACTTATGACTACAAATGCCATAATAATAGAATTAAGTAGTAACAGCTTTTTTAGAATTTTGTATACATAGTAGAATTTATATTTGGAAAATTACACAATTCCTGAAATAACCACCATAAACAAAATATACGCGGACAGAGACGCGAGTAAAAGTATTTATTAATATTTTAATGGCGTTATTATTGATAGCCAGTTATTTACTGTCACTCAGCCACTTAGGTTGCCTTTTCCCAACTTGACTCTTTATAGAGAATATTTAAATTATACTAAAACATTTCTGAAAGGTACCTAAATTTTACAGATATATATTTCGTTTGTGCATTCAAACCACTTCAGAAAAGTACATACATACCCATCGTTTGATGGGTATGTACTTTCGTTCTTTGTGTTTACAAACATGACATATTTTGAAAGAAACCATAGCAAGCCAACTAACTTCAAAAGCAAGTCGTCATTATAGGACTCGAGTCTTAAAGCACACCTAAAGTTGAAATAAGACTTTAAAAAGATACGATGGCTTGAATCTTTCTAAAGCTTGAGTCGTAACTACAAGACTTGATAAAACTCAAAAAAGAACTCGACTCACAACTCAAAAGACTTGGAAGTCTTTTAAGCTCACAGTCTTATAAATATGGGTCGAGTTCTTGCATTTTAGACTTCAGAGACTTGAGTCCCTATCAACACTACTTACAAGCCCATCGCCTAACAGTACTAGGAGCCCTCATTCCCTTAGTCGCCTCATACGACATCCACGGGAAGACTTGGAGTGGCACTATTCTAACCCGGCAGCCACACGGGTCAATGTGATATTATATTGTTGAACAACTCGTTGCTTCCCAAGAATAGTGACACAAAGCGAAATAGGTTAATTTTGAGTTATTGATACAGATCGCTTTAAAATGTGCAGTATTGTATGGTACACAAAGATCAGATTCATATTACCTAAAATGACCAAGCAGTGCGGCTAGTGACGTTATGTGATTGGTCAATTCAAGACGCCATTTATAGGCAACACTGACAGTTCTTCAGTTGCAACAGGTCATTCCGAGGAGTCACACGTTTGTTCTCGTGAATAACGACACTTCGCAAAATAAAACAAAATTAATTTCTACTTTTTATGTGAAATAGTGGCTCATTTAGTGAAAGGACACTTTTGCAGATAGTAAATGGTTATTGTGGTTCAAGGTTTTTGTGAAATACTGGCTTATTTTGGGACGTGACAGCCTTCAAGTAAAAGTAAGTTAACATTTATAAGTTTTATAACACTATCTTGTAATGGAACGCATAAAACATAAAAATTACTATAAACTCATGACTCAAAACTTAATCGGTCATTGTTTGTGACAATCATTGTAAGTAAGTAGGTATGGTAATAATCCATCATCATATCAGCCGA
Organism: Acleris holmiana; assembly: GCA_949316455.1. Taxonomy (NCBI): domain Eukaryota; kingdom Metazoa; phylum Arthropoda; class Insecta; order Lepidoptera; family Tortricidae; genus Acleris; species Acleris holmiana. The sequence continues at coordinate 3,289,556 of OX438778.1, forward strand.
AAGACGTCCATTGCTGGACATAGGCCTCCCCCAAGGCTCTCCATTCAGACCGGTCCTATGCTTTTCGCATCCACCGCGTTCCCGCGATTTTTACAAGGTCGTCCCTCCATCTTGTTGGAGGCCTACCTACAGCTCGTCTCCCGGTCCGTGGACGCCACTCAAGAACCTTCTGACCCCATCGTTCATCAGTCCTGCGAGCAATGTGCCCCGCCCACTGCCACTTAAGTTTAGCTATTCTTCGGGCTATGTCGGTAACCTTAGTTCTACTGCGGATAACATCATTTCTGATTCTATCCCGCAGAGAAACCCTGAGCATAGCTCTCTCCATAGCCCTCTGAGCGACTTTGAGCTTGCTTATAAGGCCCATTGTTAGCGCCCACGTCTCAGATCCGTAAGTCATCACTGGCAACACACACTGGTCAAAGACTTTTGACTTCAAACACTGCGGTAATTTGGACGAAAAGATGCTGCGAAGCTTCCCGAACGCTGCCCAGCCGAGTCGGATTCGACGAGTGACCTCTTTCTCAAAGTTGGACTTACCTAACTGGACCGTTTGTCCCAGGTAAACAAGCAGAGCCTCCGACTATCACGGGAGTTGTCGCGACATGGACATTGGACATGACTTTCGTCTTGTCCATGTTCATTCTCAGGCCAACTTGGTCGGAAACTCTACTGAGGTCAGCGAGCATTGCACTGAGTTCCTCCATGGTCTCAGCCATGACTACGATATCGTCAGCAAATCGAAGGTGAGTGATGTACCTACTCGCCATTGATGTTGATGCCTCGTCCTTTCCAGTCCAGAACCTTAAAAGCATCCTCCAATGCAACGGTAATAATCCGTTGCAGGCCAAATAGTCTATCTAGGTAAGTAGCTACCACTTAATACACAAAATGGCTAAATTTACTCGTATTCATGATGTTTTTCTAATGTTTTAGAAGAGTAAACGAATAGGTAGGTAAGTAACAAAATTGAAATGGGCAAGCATTATTACGCAAACCGCCTCTCGTTTATCTAAAGTACATTCTTAGTATTTATAAACATAGCGAAGATTGATAGGTACTAGCCGACTCGCGGCGGCAAGCTCAAAAGAAGCCGCCGCACCACGCCGCCTTTCGGCATGGGTTGCGGTGAAGTTCAAATACCTTTTAAATAATAAATAGGTATCTACCTACTTACTGCGTATTTTTGTTTGCTAACCTATACTAATATTATAAAGATTTGTTTGTTTGTTTGTAATTTGATTATTTAACCATTAGAAATCCAAAAGTAACTTTTTTACCGAAGCGAAGTAAGGGGGGGGGGTCGTTACTGGAATACTTATAGATTTATTTCTCCGTAATTTGTATCTCATTATTAGTTGAGTATTAAAGTTGTTATTAAAATAACCTTATTGTTATAATTTTATTTCTTTACATTCTTTACATCCTTCTTAACGTAGGTAGTTATTAAAATTTTGTGACGTAGGCAAATAAAATAAATGTTTATTTTTATTATTTCAGTGGCAAACAAACGAACAAAACTTACTTATGTTTGAAAAAATGAACATTGATTTAAAGACTGATAAACGTATAAAAAGACCGAGATTATGTTTGTAATACCAGTACCTACCAAATTACCATTGAGACTGATTTTTTAAGGTTTAAGGAGAAAAAATAACGTTTTAGGAATAAGTATCATGTTTTTTTAACAAAAGTAACAACTCGTTGAAATGTAAGACTAGTCCGAATTCCTGTTATAATAATAATACTTAGATAGTCTTTATTTTTAAATAATTTAAAATGTTACATATTTCGAGAGGTTTTATTTGATTAGTTTTTTTAGAGTACCTTACCCTCAAATTACCCTGAAATTGTTTAAGAGTACCTATTTGTATTTATAATACAAAGTTATAAGTGTAAAATGATACTTGAAAGTATTATAATGTCATTGTTATTGATTTTGTAATGTTCTAAGTCTAAATGTGACGTTGTTCAAGACATAAATCATATCTTTTAACGGCCCAACTTAAAATGTATCATTATATGTTTTAATTTGATTTCATTTGCATTGTCACGTTTTGTATTGTGACGCTGTTCTCAATAATTTAGAATTTTATATAGCGAAACAAGTAAGAATCATTTCATACTTTTCATAGTTTTTAATAGTTATTGTTACAAAAGGATATAAATAACTTAATAACAGGAAACCTTATAAAAATAGCAAGCTAAAACAAGAATGTTGATCTACATATCTTTATTGCAATAGAAGTTATACCAACTTATATTTTGTCTTTTATTTGAACTGGTTTCCTGCAAATCTGTCAATTTTAAGTTATGCCACTATTCATGGGAAGCAGCGAACTATACTAATTAGTAGATGTTCAAAATGACAACTATTTTTTTCAATGTAATATTCAACTGGTTTATATGCGTATAATTGTCTCTATGATTGCATGCAGCACTTCACTGGTGACGCACCTCAATTCATACACTAGCGGTTTTCAAAATAAGTGTACATTGTTTCGGACAAAACTTAAGAAACTTTAACTTTTCCATTTCATCACGAAAATAAACACACTCGTATCTAAATGTCCGACTAATTTTCGTAACGAAATGGAAAAGCTAAAGTTTCTTAATTTTTGTCCTTAACGATGTACATTTATTGGAAACCTCCCTTTCACTTGGCATTAAGCCAGTGACAATTTTAAATCTAGATATGCTGTTTTTAGGGTTTCGTAGTCAAACTAGGAACCCTTATAGTTTCGCCATGTCCGTCCGTCCGTCCGTTCATCCGTCCGCAGCCTAGCGCAGAAACTCTTAGTACTAGAAAGCTGTAATTTGGCATGAATATGCATATTAGTCACGGCAACAAAGTGGTACAATAAAATTTAACGCGGGGATGTATTTTTATTTTCTCGTCTACCCTATAGTGTGGGGTATCGATAGATAAGTCTTTAAAAAGTATTATGGTTTGTGAAAACAGTTTTTAGATTAAGTAATCCGCTGTCATTTCAGTACAAATTATAACCGCAGACCCAAGAATAGGTTATAATAACAATGTCTTACACCTGACAGGTGTCAGGATTGATTTCTTATCAGCCGTGCACTATTAAACTGTCTACACACAGAAGACAGAGGCGGCGCGGAGGCGGCATATTGCGCTCTGTGAGAGGGCCTTTCGGAGAATGCGTGACGTTACGAGCATTGTAACGGCAATGCGCCCGCGTCCCCTCTGTCTTCTGTGCGCGAACAAGTTAATGCATTTGTATGACGGTGGAAGAATAGAAGTAGGACCTTCATCTTCGTTGTCAGGGTCCGATGGTACGGTGTCCGTGGCGTAGGTACTCATGTTGAAGATTCAATAACGAATAACCTTTTAATATCTGGTTGTTTATTTTACAATCACTCACTCAGTAAATCGCAATTATTATTTAATTAGAATTAATCATATATTGCAACAACAAAGTCAGTGGACGAACTGACAGAATCCCTTGAAAAGCGCTCTCAACTCACCGGTCAGAAATGGAATGATCCTCCCACCGACGAGCCTGTCCTCGTGCAGCACAACCGGCAGTTACGTCGCACGGCGTTCGCCGCCAACTGGAATTAACTTAGTACTACGGTAGCCAATACAACATCTTTTACCGCTTAGCTATAGTTATGCACGACATGTATTTTTAATATTGGGAACAGACATTAGACTTAACCACCATTGGTGGGAAAGAGCGCCGCAAGAAGAACCAAAATAAATAGTTGGAAGTGTCCCTGCCTACGAAGATAGCGGTGCCCGGTATGGGCTAATGTTTGTGTGATGAGTGTGAATGTGACATAAGGTTCTAATGACCCCAATAACTGGTATTTGAAGGAATCTTTCTATACTCTTTCCCTTTACTTATAAACAAAACAAGATAACCAGTGAAGTGCCTCAGCCGTGACCGGCTAAGCTCCAGAGCGATAAATCCCCAGGAATCACCCTTTTTGTCAACTGGACATGTTTAGCCTCCGATGATTTATAATTCCACCCCTGGTCTGTTTTTCTTTATATCACGTACCGGTATTTCAGTGACGATTTTCACCAAACAACGTTGCTTTTTGGCCCGGCAATAAATATTGGTCCGCGGAGTGTGACCTTTTTTTTCGCCATTTAAATTTTTGGTAACTTTGGGTTATGAGGTCTTATTAAAATTATTCTGGCAAAAAATATTATGTTACAATCGAAAAGGGTAAAGTTGTTAACTATCCTTACTTATATTTAGATTTGTAATGTAAATATTTTTTCATGATGTGAGTTCTCGTCTATTTCTGGTTAGGGCAAATGTTTGTGATGAGCACAAGTATTTGTTTCTGTATTTACAAGTAGTAAGTAAGTTTATTTGTTCTAATAATTATTAAGAGGAAAGAATTGTATTTTTGTATGTTTGTAACGAATAAACTCATAAAACTACTGGACCGATTTCAAAAGTTATTTCACCACTAGAAACCTATCTTATCGATGAGCAACATTGGCTTCATTTTGTTATTAAACGCGGACGGAGTCGCGGCAACAGCTAGTTTATCATAAAGGTGTAACAAAACTCTATAACTATGTTAACCACACTAGGCGCAGTTTGTTTATCGTTTATCTACTCCCAAAACCAAGATCAAATTTAGTGGTTTGTGTTCCGGTGTGAGGGTATTCACACAGCAATATAATATTCCATATTAGCCCTCAGGGTTGACCACACATTTGAAGTCTTATTAGGATTGGAATCTTGAAACTGTAGTCTTGAGAATTATAATATCTGGGGGTCTCAGACCCAGTGGGATCTGATCATCTGGGCTGGGATTCTACACGGTAATAACGATATCGTATTTGACATGTTTCCGTATTGTCAACGTTTTCATAACTCTTATGTCATTTACAATAATGGCGGCTGTGACATAAACGATTCTAAAACGCGTCAAATACGATATCGTTATAACGCAGTTGAATAGAGGCCCAGGTTGCCTGTGTGTTCGCGTGCCTCCTCCTAGCCATAATAAAAACTAGCTTGGTTTGGAAGGGAGCCTTTCGTTACGTCAAAAAGTTTTGGCTATATAGGTACTAGTAATTCATTTCCGAAACATATCATTTGACCAAACTTTTTTCCGATACTGTAAATATTTCAGCATTTATTTCAGGACCATCGTGTAGAACCCTGTAGGTTAGGTTAGATTAGTTTTATAAAAATCCTGAAATAATTAAAGTTTCGGAAATAAAGCAGTTTGGTCAAATGAAACGACTCAGTTTGGCGAAAACTTTTTGATGCAACAAAGGTAACCCAGTTTGGAACTGTATCAACTTGTATAAGATTTAATTGTTCTCTTGGTATTTGTTGAATTTTTTTTTTTTGTTTTAAATCATTGCGCCAATGATAAATCCCGAGTACATTTCATTGTACATTATATTTGGAAACGCTTCGTTTCTCGACAATAAAACGGCTAACTCCAATGGATCGGGCAATAAATATAAAAAGGCAACAATGAACCTAAAAATGGCGGCTCGATAGATTTATTTACTGGGATTTAAGCAAGCTATTGTTTCGGCCGATGTTTATATCTCACGTCTATTATTATATGTGTATAAATCTTTAATAATGTTTACCGTAGGCACTGTAGGGGTGGTGGGGTGCTCTTCAATTGAACTTTATAAAATATATAACATACATTTATTTATATGGTTGCAAAAATCATTCTTATGTCACCCGACAAACTGGAGTTGCCCATTCATAGGTACGTCAGCACGGCTAGCACATGACGGCGCGCGAGATAGACTACCCGTCATTGTCTAATTAGAACGGTCAGAAAAAGACAGGTAGTCTATATCGCGGGCGACATAACTCGCGCGCCGTGATGTGCTAGCCGTGCAGGTGAGATAGATATCTAGGTACCTCTCGCCGGTTAATAAAAGTCATTACTCATCGCACATTTTCATTGGACGGAGGCCTGTTACTTTACTGTTACTTTAAAAGTGTATCGTAATAAAACAAGTCAAAGCTCATTTTTCAGTGTTCCACTTTGAGCTGATCTGGTGCCGGGGCGTTGTAGTGTGCGATGACTTTTATTAACCAGCGAGAGCTACCTAGATATCTAATTCACCTGACGTGCCTATGAGTGCGCGAGCAACTCCAGTTTGTCGGGTAATACTTCATTATAGAATTTAAAACCGGGAAAGAGCATGACAGACCATGCTAAGTGAACGGAACAAGTATGATGTTTTTTTTCTATTTAAAGTTTTTTTTTTCACCTCAAGAACCAATCAATTTTACGTAGTCGGGATAGTTTTCCCTTTAAATTCATTATGTGCTTTCATACCGCTGGTGTGGTTGCCGAGTTAGAATAGTGCCACTCCATGTCTTCCCGTGGATGTAGTAAGAGGCAACTAAGGGAATAAGGGCTTGTAGTACTGTTAGGCGATGGGCTTGCAACCTGTCACTAATACCTATGATTTGAATGTACTGTTCCGTGTTCTGTTTTAATTTTTGGTGTTCAATAAAGAGTATTTGTATTGCATTGTATTGTAATACACTAGTAAACTTCTTGGCCTGATTGTGCAAAATGTGGTTAAAAAAATATAAACAAGGCTTTTTAGATTTGTTAGTATTTCTATAGCTCTGCCTACCCCACTCTGGGAATGAAGGCGTGATGTTATGTATTTACAATACAATACAATACAAATACTCTTTATTGAACACCAAAAATAAAAAATAAAAACAGAACATGGAACAGTACATTTAAATCATAGGTATACAACAGGCGGTCTTACCGCTAAATATCGATCTCTTCCAGACAACCTTGTATACCGCCTTGAGTAAGAACTGGGATCAAGTAATAAATACATAGTTTTTATTTATTTATACATCATCTTCTCCGCCAAGTTTGAATTATACTAAACTAATACTAATGCAGATGTGCAGTATCCGTTTATGTTGGGGGTCATTAAACGAGTAAGCTGCCGAGTCAGCGCCGTTTATCTCGCCGCAGCACTCCGAGACCGGGGTGGGGAGACTACGGACTTGGCACTTTTTGAAATAACAAGTACCTAAAGCTTCAGTGTAATTTTGTCCACGAAATCTAAGTGGCGTATTAATAAATTGTTTTTTGCTGAGATGTTCTAATTCTAATTTTAACGTGTATTCCGCTTGTGTAGAGCTATTCATAGCCACTCACATGGATTTATTAGCGAAATAAGTCCATGGATATCACACGCGAGGACAATTGTTCGGTAAAATAGTAGTTTCTCTTGTGGACTAGACTGAAGCACATGGGGTTAGCTCCTCGCGCTTCTGTCAAGTCGAGATGTCCCTTTTAAGATACGTAAAAGTACGTCAAGTTATAGAAAACTGTAATTTCTGACATGTTTTGAGTCCACTTCAGCCAAAATGAGTTTGTTAATAAGGCCTTTAGAGGCGAGTACCAAAAAAGCTATTCCAGGGAGACTGGTCATTATTTTGGTATATTCCCACTAGTTCGTAGTAGTTATTGTAGAACTAGTGGAAATTTTTACTTCCACTAGTTCAATTATATAAAGGACTTCAGAATGGAACTAGTGAGAATTACTTTTTCCCAGATGTTCTATTTTATTAAAAAATATTTTAGTCTTCACCGAAACTGTTAATGAAAAAATTGCATTCAGTATTAAGAGGCCGTATACGAAATTTTGCCAGTGTTGCTTATTTTCGTGATTTTACAGTTTAAATACTGCTTTTCTATAAGTTTTAATGCACATCATGATATATCATTTCAGTTAAGATGGAATAAATGAGTTACGAATGAATGAGCTACTTTTTTATATTTGTCGAGAATTTAATTCGGGATTTAGGTTATTTTAAAACATTATAATATTGCTAGTTAATTTTTAATTTTTGGATATGTTTTTAAGGTAATGGATTGATTTTGAACTGAAGTTTATTACTGTTCTTTTAATTTTATGAACGAGTGTTTTAAGAAGCCGAAATTTAAAACTATTTTTTGTCCATTTTCTATAAAATTCTAGCAAGTTCATATTTTTTTTACACAAATAAATATATTAAGGTGGTAAAAAGTAATTCATACATTCTTTAGACAACTTTTACAGCTATCAATTTCTATTTTTTCATACCTTTAAGACGTCAAAACGATTCGTGAATATGTGATATTCTAAACCTCTTATAGCAAAACTCACGAAACAGTCGCCGGTTTCAGGTCGATTAATCAAAATTAAATAATAAAAACAAAAAAGTATTTCATACATTCGAAGTTGAAAATCAAAATTATCTTTCGTGATGCGCATTAAAATTTGTAGAAGTAAAGTATTTCAACAGTAAAATCACGTCTGTAAAATAGCGAAATTCTGCGAAATCGGCAAAATTTCGTGTAAGGCCTCTAATCTAATGTATAAAATTCTTAATATTGTTCGTTCTTATAGTCCTCCGAAACAGCTCGACCGATTCTTATGAAATTTTGTGTGCATATCGGGTAGGTCTGAGAATCGGCCAACATCTATTTGCCATATCCCCAAATTAACATGAAAGAAAAAAAATGCAGCGGGCGAAGCCACTGGAGGGTCGCTAGTATAATATAAAATATTCGTAATATAATAATGTGCAAATTCATGTGAATATTACTTTTATGAGCCTAAGTTCATACTTTTCGCGTAAATCACCAGCCTTTGTTTTTCCATTACCCAGTCTGATCCTGAATGGGGTCTTTATTTGCTGAATAGTGGATGGCCCTCCGCGAGTGATGTGGACACTTTGGGAGGGCTTAGCCGATCAAAGAACAGGCAGCTTAGATTACATCGACGATGTTCTGCCTAGTTTAGTTGAGCATCTGGGAGAATTTTTATAGTTATAAATTGTTATTTTAAAGGGCTGATTTATCCTGTGTTAAATAGATATTTTTTCTTTTGATAGATAAAATGAAAGATAACTTAAACTGGTATATGTTTAGCTGAGAAAGAGCGTGGGTGGTGGGTTCCAGTGTTAACTAGTAATTGAAATTAAGTGGCTACCGCCATCTTATCCTTTAGCCTACCACCAAGCAGCAGTGTTCGCATTGTTGTGTTCCGGAGCGGGCAAAAGGGAACTAGTGAAAGTACTGATATAGAGGCATTCCATCTTAGTCCTCGGGGCTGGCAACAAGTCTTAGGATCGTGGTCTTGAGATTGAAGTATACATTGTTACAGTTTAGGTCATTTCAATTTATTTATTTGTTATTGTTTTTTAGGTATATTGCATTGCATGTTTATAATGTTACTAGCGACCCGCCCTCGCTTCGCTCCGGATTAAAGTATTATACATATAAACCTTCCTCTTCAATCACTCTATCTATTAAAAAAAAACCGCATCAAAATCCGTTGCGTAGTTTTAAAGATAAGCATACATAGGGATATAGGGACAGAAAAAGCGACTTTGTTTTATACTATGTAGTGATATTAGTCCCAATATATTTATACTCATGCGATAAATTTATGGAAAATCCATATTTTATGTGTAACATGTCGCAAAAATCTTGGCTGAACCATTGTAATATATCTCTCTGTACGAGTATACATATAAAATTAAATTACCAAATGTATGACGGATCATCAGTGGAAAATCTGGAGAGCGGTTTTTTTATATACAAAATGGGTTTGCTCGTGACACTAGCCGAGACCAGAAAGTCAAGGCAGGGTTGACGATGAAGCGAGCTTACCCAGAAGGTACCTATTAATCCTATTTTTGAAGGACACCGGGTCAAACGCACACGGAAATACGGACGTCGGCAGGGTGTTCCAAGTCTTGGCTGTGCGCATTATGAAAGAAGATTCGAAGCGCTTGGTTCTGATCTTAGGCACAGCAACTAAGTATGGGTGAACCCCGCAGTCCGTCTAGAGTTCCTGTGATAGAAGGGAGAAGGCGGAATCATATCATGCAGCTCCTTTGCATACTATTGATTTGGCTGTTTTTTTGTTGTATTTGTGATTATCAGGACAAGAGTATAGCCAAGAAGCATTCGCTAACTACCGTTTCGATTCGTTTTGTTTCTAAAACAATCGCGTCACTGGTAGATCGCGTCATACGAAAAGTCACGTGATCAACCAGTGACGCGATTGGTTTAAAAACCAAACGAATAGAAACGCTAGTTAGCGAACGCATCTTGGCTGTAGGCTCTGGTTTGGGAAAAAACCGGGCAAGAGCATGTCGGACCATGCTCAGTGTAAGGTTCCAAAGCCGTTAAGTACAAGCTACAAACATTAAAATCAATAAGTAATAACTAATTTGCTATTTAAAGTCATTTGGTGCGTCTTGGATGATTTTAGTAGTTACAAACACTTTAATCGCCTGTATCTCAAGATGATGTTTACTTAGTCGTCATAGTTTTCCTTTAAAATTCGTTTTATGCTTTTTCATTCAAGATTTTTTTCAGATTTTTAGTATTTGTAGTTCTGGCTGTAGGGGGGAGGGGGTTGGGGGGGGGGCGACAAGACTCAAAAAAAAATAGCGCTTCAAAGCATTATATTTCATAAACGGATCACCTAATTGTAAAATTCAGTTCACACTGTGGGTAGACGAGAAAAAATAAACATCCCCACGTTAAGTGAGGTTTTTTCAAGATTTTATTTTACCACTTTGTTGGCCTGAGAAAGATGTATAATTATCTATGCTAAATTAGCTTTCTAGTACTACGAGTCTCTGAGGTACGCTGCGGACGGACGGACGGACGGACATGGCGAAACTATAAGGATTCCTGGTTTGACTATGGAACCCTAAAAAGAGATCACCTGAGTGACGCCGATCGTAAACAGCTAGTAAAATATAAAATAATCTTTGACCGAGCCAAGTGCAAAATTAATTCGACGCACCATTTCTTAAACAAGCTTCGTTATATTCGTCGACGTCGGCCGTTACAGCTTTAAGCTTTGCGGACTCAGGAATCGTAAACGAAGCTTACGCCGGCGGTTTCGAGCTTTTACGAACTATTGTTTTAATTAAGCTCGAGGTTTGAGTTGTTATTGCGGAGTTGTGGTTTTTGAGTTGTATTTAGTTTTAGAGATAATAAAAGAGTAATCTTGTTGTTTTAAAACAGGTTTTATTTATTTTCGTCAAAGAATTTGGATATAATTAAAAGTCGAGTTTATATTCTATGGAACAGTATTTGACTCTAATGTTTTTTTTGTAAACTTACAATGCCCTTATATTGTCATGTTTAATTATATAAAACTTAGAAGTGAATTTTACAGCAATGACAAAAATACGAACTTACTGTCGAAAAATTATCTATATTATTTCTAGATACTTCAGTTATGTACTTATGAATGCTCTCATAAATGTAAGTTTCCGAGATTAATATGCTTTTAGCGTTACAATTAGATTATTTTGAAATTATATTACGACTATTCATTTCAAATAAGTAAATGTTCATCAATGGAGCATGGTCCATACTCGTAATATTTGCTTTTACCTTACCTATTATATATTATACGAATTTTGTGAGTTTGTATCCATCCGACAGGTAATCTTAGAAACAACGATACCTGTTTTAAAAATTCAAAGGTACATTATCCGGGATGGATAACTGCTAATTTAATATTTTTAACCTGAGCGAAGCTAGGGCTTGTCACTAGTAATAAATGTATTATCTAAGCAAATTAGTCCGTAATGTCATTATTCAAATAAGTTTTTGAACGGCGAATAAAAAATAATATTTGCATCCATATAAAATGTATATCCTCGTGAGGCCCACCATACTGCAAACAGGGAGATTTTTGTGACTTAGGATTTGAATCTACAAGCAAGGAAATAAAGCTCAATTTCCTTTGCTTGTAAATGGTATTTTCAAGTTTGAAACAAATTAAAATGAACTTTATCTTTATTTAAATAAAGTTCAAACTAAATTGGCTTGATATTGTACTTCCTATAGAACACCAGGTCTCAGGAGGATATAACAACTGTGAAACTTTATATATAACTGTGAAACTTCATATATATAACTTCACGCCTTCATTCCCAGAGTGGTGTAGGCAGAGCTACAGAAATACCAACATCTCTAAAAAAAAATGTTGATAATTCTGTAACCACATTTTGCACAATCAGGCCAAGAAGTTTACAAATGTACTAGTGACAGGTTGCAATCTTATCGCCTAACAGTAACTACAAGCCCTTTTTCCCTTAGTCGCCTCTTACGACATCCACGGGAAGACATGGAGTAGCACTATTCTAACCCGGCAACCACATTTTTTTCAATAATTCTAATCAAACACAAAGTCACTCCTAAATGGAACAAGTATTCGCGATTTCTTCAAGGAATTAAACGGACTAAAACCCCAAGCCTCGAACATAATTCCACAACAACGTCTGTAGGCATTTAGCAAAAATAAAATAAATTCAGCGCCCTCTGACGGAAATGAAAAAGCTCTCGAGTCGAGAACCGGCGCGGCGCCAAAGCACTGCAACTAACAAACCGCTTTGTTTGGACCCGCCACTGGTAGAACTAGGTACATGGCTTAGTGCAATTAAGTAAAAAAACACTATAGAGCACTAAAGTATAATTATTATTAAAAAAAAAACTGGCGACAATCTCACACAAATTAACCTAGTCCCAAACTAAGCTTTAGGCTTGTACTATAGGTACTGGACAACAATAAACATACTTAAATAGAGAAATACATATTTAAATACATAGAAAACATCCAAGACTCAGGAACAAATATTCGCGCTCATCACACAAATATCTGCCTTTACCGGGATTTGAACCTAGGACCGCTGGCTTTGGAGGCAGGGTCACTCCCAACTAGGCCACCCTGTCGTCAAAACACAAACACAAACTTTATCAAACACAAGTAACTTTGTTAAATTTTCTTAAATCAGTACAGTGACGAGTTTAAACGTTACTATGTACTTGTAATGGTATAAACTGTATCAGAAAAACCGAAAAAGCAATGCAATTGAACTAGTAATTTATGATATGGCAGTTAAATACTGGTTAACTAAAATAAGTAATTGTAAAACAGGTCCTTCCAAACGTGAACAGATCGAACCCCACAGACAGCACCCGTTCACGAGTATGACGTACGTTTTGAAAGACTATGACTCGACGATCACCAATCGATAATCTACCATACTATTAAATTAAATGAGGTGCAACATTTTGAATAAGTATTTTTAAGTAACGCGGTATTTGCATTTTGCGGTATATCAATATTCTCGAGGATAAATAAACAAATAAACATCACGGGACAATCTTACACAAATTGACCTAGTCCCAAACTAAGCTCTTGGCTTGTACTATGGGTACTAGATAACGATAAACATACTTAGATAGAGAAATAAATACTTAAATACATAGAAAACATCCAAGACTCAGGTACAAATACTTGTGCTCATCCCACAAATATCTGCCCTTACCGGGATTTGAACCCGGGACCGCCGGCTTCGGAGGCAGGGTCACTCCCAACTAGGCCAACGTGTCGTCAGAGGATATACAAAGGAAACTTGAAACTACTTATTAACTTAAGAACTAATTGTACTCGGAAGCTTGAAAAATTCTCCATGAGACTATAAATCTATGAACTGACTCATAAACTTGTTAAACTTTTATTAAACTTTTGTAAAATGCATCTTTAATATTTAAAATGGCTTGTCAATTAGCCTCAGACTAAGAATTACACATAATCTATTTAAAGGTTCTCTGCTTTTTCGCCGACAAATCTTTGACAAATGGATCATTTCGCAACCTATTCATTTTTCAACCCGCTTTTTTTCTGTAACTACAAATATGTCAGGATTTTTATAAAACTAACCTAACCTTACCTATAGGGTTCTACACGATGGCCTTGAAATAAATCCAAAATAATTTACAGTTTCGGAAATAAACGCGGGTTGTCAAATGATATGTTTGTGAAATGAATCATTTGTGAAACGTTGCTTAAGAAATGATAGGATTCCCTATTTAAATCACGTTATATAAAGGATAACCAAGTTGTAATAAAACTTTGTCCACGTCTTGGTCCCTCCGAAAATATCAGATACAACGTTCTATCGACCAGCAAAGCGGGGAACGCGAAAATTACTCTGTGATCGAAGTAAACTGCCAGCGTGAATGGGGGCCCTTGTCGCGGCGTTTAATAAAGATTGCTGTTCGTTGTTTGAGAATACGCAAATAATTTGACGTCAAAGTGAACTGGTTCAAAGCATTCGACGCCTCGAACTACATATCTATAGGTACTCATTATGTATAGCACAGAACGCGTTCAGTATTGCAAAAGTTAATGGCGTATTGCGTTAGATGGCGCTGGCTTGGTTCGATGGACTTTATTGGGAAAAGAGGTTTCATATTTGGGGTTGTTGCACAGCTAACTGTTTTTTTTGCACTGTCATCTTCGATTTATCGAGACCAAACCAACGAAACCCAATTTGATGGGTTTGACTGTTGAGTACCTTCAGCGGGGAGCAAACTAGCTACTAAAGTCATATTTTTTTATAAGATTAAAGTATCTAGAAAGTAAGTTACTTTCTTGAAATAACACTGGGCTTGGGCACGCTGCCGCGCGACAAGATTTTGACATGGGCTCGGGACTTTCATTCGTCTATTGCATATTCCAACGTAAGAATATATATTGTTAAGGTTTAATAAAAGTGTTTTGCATGACGTGAGTCCTTTTATTACTAAGCAACTTCAACCCCGGGTGGCTAATATTTGACAATAGTCCCCGATTGACGAATTTGACATTAATTCCCGTGGCAGCATGTTAAGCCCAAAGAAGTTTTATTTGTAAAAAAAAATAGGCCTGAAAAATTCAATACTTTATTTAGGTTTTTAAAGATTTAACAACAGCTTCCTATTAAGCAAGTAATTTTGCTTGTGTCAGAAGTCACCACTCTTCCAACAACAAGAAGTACTTCTGCACTACTGAAACGGGGTTATTAAAACCAAACTTAGTAGGTTTAGTTTTTCTATTTGTTCTTCACCAAAAAATTGTGAACCGTCAGTTTAATTTATGATAAAAAAACTATAGATATATCGTAAGGTAGCATTGTCATCGGCTTTACTTTGTGTTCCAAATTTCAGTCTATACGATACCGCAAAGTGGCTTAAAAATTATCTGAGCCTGCCGTTTGGCCAAAATATTTTTGGTTAAATGTATAATTTTCCCAAATTTTTAAGTACCATCGTGTAGAACCCTATAGGTTAGGTTAGGTTAGTTTTTATAAAATCTTGAAATATTTACGGTTACAGAAAACAAAGCGGGTTGGCAATGAAAATTTGGGAAATTAAACATTTGACCAAAAATATTTTGGCCTCACGAAATAGACCTCAAAGTGTCAAATACACACACATGTAAAGTTAAACAATAAATTAATAGCTTGTAATAAAAACCGGACAAGAACATGCTTGCCGTGCAATGTTAAATTATGTGTGTGTGTTTGTCAGTAAGTGTGCTCAAATCTCGCAAGTCCAGTTGCAGGCGCTGGGTCCATCCAGATCGCACACCACCATCTTAATTATCCATTTAACCTACCGCCAAGCAGAAGTTCGCATTGTTGTGTTCCGGTGTGGGCATAAGAGAACCGGTGAAATTACTAACATAGAAGCATTCCATCTAACCCCCTTACAAGCGTGGAATAACCGCGGGGTATCTTATGTCATGCTTTGTCAGTCTCTGTCAGATGCAAAAACCACAATTCGGCGTTTTCCAAAAAAATACCTTTAGTTAATAAGGTCAAAATATAACAACGGTAATTTTTCCATTACGTCACGAAAATTAACTATTACTGCTTTGAGAGAAATAGCGGCATCGCGGATAAAACTCCTGTAGCAAGTTCGACCATATTACTAACAGGTGAGGTTTGAATCTGCTATGCTTATTTAATTTGAAATACCGCCTGTTGGCTTATGAAGGCAGTAAATAAAAATATAAATAATTTTCGTCACGTAATGGAAAAAATCCGTTGTTAATTATTGTCCTTAACTATAGGTACTTTAAAAAAAAAGGCCTAATTACAGATAAGGACAAAGCATGACATAATGTTTAGGGTTGGCAACGCAATTGCGGTCTTAGGATTGCAGTCTTGAGAATTCAAAAGTCTTTGCGTCTCTGATTCCACTTACCATCAGGAGGCCAGAGAGGAAAAAGTTATTTTTGAAGAAGTTACTTTCAAAATACTTCTTCGTTTTAGACAAAAAGTGGACGGTGGATTGCAAAGATGAATTCGCCCTGTGATGTAGTAATACAATTATTTTTACACCCAACATTAACAGCTAGAGAAATATTAGATATCGTGTGTTCACGTCATCTCAATTTCATGGAAAACCCAAGAAAAGGCAAACACGTTCTCTGAAAACGTGTTACTTGCGTATTTCAACAAACATTCGAGGTCGCTAAAGCCTTGTAACGTTATGAAGCGTTTATTCTTCTGAATATTGTGTATGCTACATCGTAATAAAGTAAAATTTACCTTTTACCCTAACTATAATATTAAAAATACGAAAGTTTGTGTGTGTGATAGTTTGTTACTCTTTTACGCTGGACAGATTTGGATGAAATTTTGAATGGAGATAGCTAATACTGGAATGTAACAAAAATAAGCGCTTAAAGCTTTATATTTCATAAACGGATCCCTTAGTCAAAAAAAGGTTTTGTTCAAACCAGCAATATTTTTGGAAGACCTATCCAACGACACCCCACACTATGGGGTACCACTAGTAGAAAAAAAATACATCACATACACAAAAGGTACAAAAAAAATTTTTTCAACATTTTATTTTACCACTTTGTTGGCGTGACTAATATGTATATTCATGCCAAATTACAGCTTTCTAGTACTAAGAGTCTCTGAGCTAGGCTGTGGACGGACGGACGGGTGCACATGGCGAAACTATATCCTAGTTTCACTACGGGACCCTAAAAATGTGTGCGTGCCTGCAAACTCAACAGAGCCGGTTTAGTCAGGGCAGCACCTTTGCCGCAATTGACTACGTATCAAGTATCGAGCGACGCGCATCGACGCAAAAATGTAGTCAGGTCGTCATGCATACATTTACATATACCATGCCGGACTTCATCTTTGTTACGGCTCTCTGTATGACTTTAGGGCGATCGCACCAGTGTTGAACACTTTAAGCTGACAGGCACCAATAATGGACACTACTCTTAATTAAAAAATCGTAAGGTTATAAGTTGATTGTTGCAAAACAAATGAATAACCTTTATTATCTGTAAAATAAGAGTCAAGTGTCCATCATTGGACCTTCTCCATTACTGGTTCGATCACCCTAATTGTCTTTAGTTACGTATTTGATAGCCTCAGTAACAATGTACTATTTTACAATTGAGTTTACCTGGCATTATTTTATCACATTTCCCTGGTATTTATATCATGATGCCACACCGATGTTTAACCCCAAGTTAAGGAACGATTGTCGATACCACTAGTAGCACTATAAGTTAGTTTATATTTTATTCAAACGTAAACAGCTACCGAAAATGGCTTCATTAACATTGTAACTAGTAATTACGTTTAGTTTCGGAGTTAATTGTGTAACGAATATTGCTCTCACTGTTTCTATGGCTATTCCAATGCAATGTGTACAGTTGACTAAATTATTCGTTCTGATTTTGATATAATTTCCTACGAATAGGTACTTAAAAGAACGTATGTCTATCGCAGTTCTGATCCAGCGTGTACAGTCGACCAAGTAATTGGTTTGTCAACTGTGGCACAACTTCCTACGAGTACTTCATTAAAAGGGTGATACTTGGAACTGACTGTATAATACAATAGGATACTTAGTGTTATACACCACAACTTGAATACTCGTAACTTATAGTATAAGCAATAGTGAGCCCTATTGATACAAATCCAACGCTGCCCGACAGCCAAAAATAAAGCAATCATTTACCATTAACTCCTCTTCGTGATCAAAATGTATGTATGTATATATAAGAACCAATTCACACGATAAACTTATGCACAATTGACGATTGCGATTTCATGTGTATAGAATTTGTCTACTTATCTTGTAAGATTTAAATTTAAAATACTGACAAATACACAAACAAATAAAGATAGAATAATTACTAAACAGTCTACAGTATATCCAATTAGAACCGATAGTGCGTTAAATTTCAATGAGCCGCGGCACTCGATCGCTTGGTAAATACCGAAGTACGGAAAGGTGGAAGCTATTACGACAAATGCTGGGGAGAGAAAGTTCTAGGCGCTTGGATAAACTACAAGAGCTAGAGTCAATTTCACTGGCAGTTAGGTAGCGATTCGTACAAACGCCTTTAATTTTTAATAAAAAGAATATCACAGCACAATGTCACATAAATTGACCTAGTCCCAAACTAAGCTCTAGGCTTGTACTATAGGTTACTAAACAACGATAAACTTACTTATATAGAGAAATATATACTTAAATACGTAGAAAACATCCAAGACTCAGGAACAAATACTCGTGCTCCACTCCACCCGTGGACCACTAGCTTCGTAGGCAGGGTCACTACCAAACCAACTAGGACAACGTGTAGGATGAATATTCAGGCAGCAAGGAAAATTTTACACGTCTAAAATCTATCAGCATTTTCCAAGACACACCACTGCTAAGAATAAACGCTGCCAGAAACTCAATAGTCCTCAGTAGGTACATACATACATAACATCACGCCCTTCATTCCCAGAGTGTGGTGGGCAGAGCAACAGAAATACCAACAACTCTTAAAATACTTTTTAAGTAATTCTGTAACCACATCTTGCACAATCAGGCCAAGAAGTTTACTAGTGTATTAGTGACAGGTTGCAAGCCCATCGCCTAACAATACTACAAGCCCTTATTCCCTTAGTCACCTCTTACGACATCCACGGGAAGACATGGCGCGGCACTATTCTAACCCGGCAACCACGCGGGGGCTGTGATAATACTTAACCTAGCATTATATAAAACAATTAATATAAAATGAAAATATCAAGCGTGAGCAGAAAAACCTGCCAAAACTCAGAATTAACACACCTATTTTTTGGCTAAATATTATGCAAAGTAATTTAAACTAAGTTTTGAGCGTAGATGTAACGCAGGTTACCCATTTATACGAATTAGTTTGTACCTACCTTTAAAACCTTTACACCATACACAGATATCGAGACACATGAAAATGAAAACCATAAAAAAGTCAATCGCACATCGAATCGTGTGAGCGTGACGGCGATAGCGTTATCGCGCTCTTCCAGCCGAGTGCGCCCGAACCCTATCCGAACGAGGGTACGTTGAGATAGTGACCGGCACGAAGCAAGCACAGTTAAAATAGACGTGGAACAGTTTTATGAAAACACAATCAAATTATAGTAATATCCCAATATCCTACTAGAGATTACCCATATTAGAGCATCGTAAGGTACCGAGTTCGAACGCCCGCGGTCACCACGTACCAATGAGTTTTTTTTTATAGAATAGGAGGCAAACGAGCAGACGGATTGCCTGATGGTAAGCGAATACCGTCACCCATAGGCACCTGCAGCACCAGAGGAGTTACAGGTGCGTTTCCGTCCTTCCAAATGAGAGTACGCTCTATTCTTGAAGGTTTGAAGGTCGTATCTGTCCGGAAATACCTCAGGAGACAGACCATTCCACAACCCACATTACCTGATGCTCTTACGTCGAAGGAAAAACATCGTGAGGAAACCTGCACGTTCGAACAGTTGAGTGTGTAAGAGGGTAATTGCACAAAAGAAGGGGTTAAAGTGTATCCGCAAGCGCCCATCTGTAGCATAAGATAAGACAAGATAAGATAATATTCTACTATTTTAGGGCGCCTGTCGTATCGCATAATGTTTTTTGTCCTAAAAATGATTGGCCGAGAACGTTTGGCATACTGTTGAATGGCATACTACTCGTTTGTCCTAATATTTTTTGCCCATACTCATTTAAGGCCCTAAAGCAAGTTTGTCCTAATATTTATAACTCTAAAGTCTAATTACCTAAAGCATAATATTCCTAACATGAATTGTCCTAATAATTATTTTGCCTATTATTAAACTGGCTACAATTACAGCACCTAAACTAAACTATGGTAGGCGTGAAGTCAGAATCGTTACGTATTCTACCTTCAGGCAGGTCAGATTTCGGTTAGGTTAGGTACGACGACGAGTGAAGCGAGGAGGAGTGTTAGGTAGAACTGTGACCCTAACGCGCGAGCGAAACGCCAGAACCAACAAGTTTGACAAGGTTAGGTTTGTAAATATTTTTTTTTTTATATATAATCAGAAATAGGTTTTCTTATTAGTACTATTAATAGGATTACGTCAAAGTAATATTATTGGCTATTGCCATCAGGTAGTATTTTTTTTTATTGTAGATGGCTTTAAAACAATTTTAGCACATTAAATATTAGGAATATTACAATTATGCACATCAATCATTCGACAGTTGAATCTTAGCCTCATCAAACGATACAAATAATATTTAGGACAAACGATAATAGGAGCAACAATTTCGGACAGTCAAAAATATGCGGAACAAAATGTATGCCACACGTTATTAGGACAAAAGACGTTATACGACACAACGATAGGACTAATAATTGTATGCCATTCGATATAGACCCACTATTTTACTTCTTGCTAATATTATAAATGCGAAAGTTTGGATGTTTGTTACTCAATCACCCCAAAACGGATCTGGATGAAGTTTGGGGCAGAGATACACATAATATCCTGAAAAACTGGACAGTCCCCGAGGGAATAGCGATAAACGACTTCTCCGCGGACGAAGTCGCGGGCAACAGCAAAGTGTATTGTAATTTCAAAGATCACGGCCCGTAGCATTGTCGCCTTTATCGATGTGGATAAACGAGGGTAACACATCTGTCACTTTCTGACTAGCGTGTCAGTGCGAGAGTGACAGATGTCATTGTGTTATCCACGTTTATTTAACATCGTAAGGGCCAACGGCCTAAATTTAGGACATTTGTCAAAGTGACTTAAGACTTTAGTTGACTTACACAAGGTTCTTTTTTGAACT
Organism: Acleris holmiana; assembly: GCA_949316455.1. Classification (NCBI taxonomy): domain Eukaryota; kingdom Metazoa; phylum Arthropoda; class Insecta; order Lepidoptera; family Tortricidae; genus Acleris; species Acleris holmiana. The sequence continues at coordinate 3,310,532 of OX438778.1, forward strand.
AGTAAAATTTGACGTGGGCCTCACGAAGTTAAATACATACATTTCCTGTATCGATACAAATAATGATTTGTAATTATTTATGTGCAATAAAAAGAAGAAATGCGTCCAGTTTGGTACCACCATCTTATCCTTTAACCTGCTGCCAAGCAGCATTGGCACTGTTGTTCCGGTGTGTGGATAAGACAACCGGTGAAATTACTAGAATAGAGGCATTCCATCTTGGTCCTCAGGGTTGGCAACGCATTTGCGGTCTTAGGATTGCAATCTTTAGATTGTAACTTTGAAAGTCAAATATCTATGGGTCATGCCATAAAAACATACCTACATACATATGTTAGTTAAGTTACTAATTAACAATCCAATTTAAAATCAACGTTACAAGCCTTGTAATTTGGTGATTTATTTGATAATTGAACGTCGAGAAAATTTAATGTTACTAGTTTAGCCTGAAACATGTAAACACATTCATTTCGCTCGAAGCAGTTTCGCTTGACAAAATGTTACCTAACTATAATTGTGTTATATTCCGCTAGTGCTGAATACAGCGTGTAAATTTCATACGGGCATATATTTTATACAAACTTAGTTAACGATAGTACAAATCATATTATGAGAAATATATTTTGTTAGTAACTTTTATTATTGAAGCGTTTTTAAGGTTCGTCTTAGGAGGAATGTAACGCGTGCAACTTCCTATTACAAAACGAATTTACGAAATGTAAGAGCGTCCATCAGTCGTCAATGCCTGTATCGAAGTGCAAGAGGACGACATGTAGCAAAGTGCTTATTTCAGGCGAGTGAACTGCCATGATTAATAAGTAATTTCATTTAAAACTGAAAAAATGAATGTACTTTACTTTTTACTTTTATTGGCGGAGTAACCAAAATGGCGAACTATAATTCATGACATCATGACATGACGCAAAATGCAAAGCGTGATACATTGCTTGCTGAATTAGGTACTAAGTATAATTAAAGTTAATACGTTTTTACTGTTGCCGGGTTAGAATAGTGCCACTCCATGTCTTCCCGTGGATGTCGTAAGAGGCGACTAAGGGAATAAAGGCTTGTAGTACTGTAAGGCGATGGGCTTGCAACTTGTTAATATACTGGTAAACATCTTAGCCTGGTTGTGCAAAATGTGGTTAGAGAATTATCAAGAAGTCTTTTTAGAGTTGTTTGAATTTCTGTAGCTCTACCTCCCCACTATGGGAATGGAGGCGTGATGTTATGTTTATTAACTGTTGTTAAAATATAATTATGCCGAAGGCGCTAGCGTGTCGTCAATCTATGGGTCACAAATCCCTCTTACCATCAGTGTGGTCTGTGTTCTCGTTTGTCTGATTGAAAAAATGAGAAAAAATGTATTCATGTTTTATGTTCTACCTCTCGTATTAATTTGTAACAATTGATGTGTGTTTAAATCCCTTGACATGTTGGCCTAGTTGGTAGTGACCCTGCCTCGCTGGTACATATATTTTTATGATGAGCACGAGTATTTGTTCCTGAGTCATGGGTGTATTAAAGTATATATATCTCTATATATTAGGGTACTTGTTGTCTAGTACCAATAGTCCAATCTTAGTTTGGGACTATGGTTTGAATTCGTGTTACATTTTGCCATGTAATTCTCAGCTGTATCCGACTTCCTGACAACCTAAGCTTCTACCCTGGTCACTATAAATAAATCCCGGCGAACAAATAAGAACGGTACATAAATAAACAGAAATCGATGTCTACTGAATGATGGATAAGATTTTATCATGAATAATGCGGACGCAGCGCAAGGCACCCGAATTTCAGATGAGGCGTAAAAAACTGGAAAGCGTGAGGTGACCGCTAGATGCAAATGTTCCGTGTGCTAACATGGGTCCTGCGACTTACCTAGCAAGATTAACGCGGAAATAAATACCTAGTAATCTCTAAATAAATAAATATCAGGGGACAATCTCACACGAATTGACCCAGTCCCTAACTAAGCTCTAGGCTTGTACTATGGGTACTAGACAACGATAAATATACTTAAATAGAGAAATACATACTTAAATACATAGAAAACATCCAAGACACAGGAAAAAAATATTCGCGCTCGTCACACAAATATCTGCCCTTACTGGGATTTGAACCCAGAACCGCAGGCTTCGGAGGCAGGATCACTCCCAACTATGCCAACGTGTCGTCGGTTTGTCAGCTTTCGTGTTCTAAACTACGCAACGGATTATATACGGTTTTTTTTTAATTTAGACTAGTTCTGTTGGAAGGTAGTTATGTAGTTTGGTTTATACACTTACGAGTATATGTGTTGTAAAATAACATACCGAAGCAAAGCAGGGGTGGGTTGCTAGTAACTTAATTAATGAATATTGTGGAGCTATTAACCCGTGTGGTTACTGTGTTAGAAGAGTGCCACTCCATGTCTTCCCTTGGATGTCGTAAGAGGCGACTAAGGGAATAAGGGGTTGTAGTACTGTTAGGCGATGGGCTTGCCTGTCACTAATACACTGGTAAACATCTTAGCCTGACTGTGCAAAATGTGGGTACAGAATTATCAATTTAGAATTAATGGTATTTCTATAGCTCTGCCTACCCCACTCTGGGCATGAAGGCGTGACGTTATGTATGTATGCATGTTGAACTATTATTTTTTATACTATTACTATGCTGTTAGCTGCTTTCTTTGTTTTCATGGCAGAATCGGTATAGGTTGTATGAATATAATTAAGTCATCACTATCATCAGATAAAGTGTAATAGAGCCTTCAACGGCATGCACGTAGCAATAATTTTACTTAGCTACCGGTCAAAACACGTTTCACGAAAACCTCTCTTCAACATTCACTTACCACAGAACCCTAAAAGGCGGTTGTAGGCTGCATATTCATGACGTCACACCTGTCGGTTGGCCCAAATTAGCTAATGATGGGAATCCGTACGATTTCCCCGCCGTGACGGGACTACGGGGCTAGGGTGTCCGGTTAGCGGGAATTACGGACAAGATAACATGGCGTCCTTTCAACTGAACGAATTGTTCGCAGGATTTATTTTTCTACACGCTACTTCCCGTGCCTTTTTTAGGATAAAAATTATGAAAAACTGTTAGGTTTTTAAGAGGCCGTATACGAAATATTGCCGGTTTTGCTTCTTTTTGTAATTTTACATTTAAAATACTGCTTATTCTATAATTTCTAATGCGCGCGCATCATAAAATATTATTCCAGTAACGATAGAATAAATGAGTTACGAATGAATGAGCTACTTTTTATTTTTGTCGAGTATTGTAATGCAAGATTTAGGTTGTTTTAAAACATTATATATACTTTGCTATTTTTTTTAAATCAACATCCAAATAGGATGTTTTTTTAAGGTTTGATGGATTGATTTAGAACTGAACTTTATTGCTGTTGTTTTAATTTTATGAACGAGTTTTAAGTAGCTGAAATCTAAAACAATTATTTGCCCATGTTGTATAAAATTTTAACAAGTAAATATTAACACAAAATAATTATATGAAGGTGGTAAAAAGTTATTCGTACATTTTTTAGTCTACTTTTACAGCCATAAATTGTAATTTTTTCATACCTTTTTGAAGTCAAAACTGAACAAAAAAATGTGGTGTTCAATAAAGAATATAATTGTATTATATTTGTATTGTATTTTAACTGTAAAATTACGTAAATCAGCGAAATCGGCAAAATTTCGTATACGCCCAAGAGGCTTAAGAAAGCGGGATTTGATTGCGAAAAACTTGTGTTCACGGTCGTTGCATCTTGATGAAAACGCCATATTAAAAATACCAAGAAAAGTAAAGTTTGTTAATTGTGTCCAGTAATCATAGTACAAACCTACCTATATAACTAAGTTCGCGATAAGGTCAATTTGTGTGACTTTGTACCCTGATATAATATGTCATTGCTTATTTCTATTACTTTGCACTGCACATTAAAAAAATATGTAGAAATGGCTATTTATTATTATTTAATTTATTTCACAAACACAGTTTTTACTCGCACAGTTGAAATACTTCAATAAAATCTGCCGCAAAAACTTATTATTGCCACAAAAGCAACGAAACCCGTCCAATCCGGTCCAATCCGGTGCGATCCGGTTTTGACAGGCCTGATCCCGCTAGCCAATCACCGACAGGCATCCATCACGATTAGCCGGAAGATCCGTTTTTAAAAAGTTTCACAATTGAGTGGCTGTCGTTTAAGAAATGATTTAAGGTTAGAGTTTTAAACTCGTTTCTTGTTGGTTAAAAGCTTTTAGCTTGTAATTAATGGTTGATTGGGGATTAACGTTCCGTTTCCTCGATGAGAAGTTAAAGCAGGATCTTTATGATTTGTTAATCAGTTGAGTAGCTTTCGGTATGGGTGTAATAAATATAGATACGTCATTGGTACTAGACAACGATAACCTTACATAAATACCGACGACACGATGGCCTAGTTGTTAGACCCTGCTTTAGAAGCTAGCGGTCCTGGTCAAATCCCGGTAAAGGCAGATATTTGTGTGATGAGCGCGAGTATTTGTTCCGAAGATTTAAATGATTTCTACGAACGAGTATTTAAATGTGTAATGAAATGAAATGAAATGAAATGAAATGAAATGAAATGAAATGAAATGAAATGAAATGAAATGAAATGAAATGAAATGAAATGAAATGAAATGAAATGAAATGAAATGAAATGAAATATTTTATTGATAACACTCGTTACATGTCAATGATGAAAAACAAAAATAAAAACTTGTACAAGTCAGGTTGTACATACCACAATTCATAATTCATCATAATTCATCATATTGCCTATGTATTTATCATATTGTCTATAATTCATCATATTGCCTATGTATTTGGCTTGCAATGTATATGGTTAACAATATAGTGATATTATAATAAATATCGTTCTCCATTTTATAGCGTTAGCGGAACACATAGAAATTCGTCGTAATTATAAAAAACGTTGTGTATTTCCCTATAAGTATGTTTATCGTTGTCTAATACCCATAGTACAAGCCTAGAGCTTAGTTTGGGACTAGATCGATTTGTCTGAGATTGTCGCCTGATATGTATTTATTTGTATAGAGAAATATATACTTAAATACACACAAATATCTGCCTTTGCCGGGATTTGAACCCAGGACCACTAGCTTCGTAGGCAGGTTCACTACCAACTAGGTCGTCATATGGATTGACATAAGCGCTCGATGCGACCGTTCGTAAGTTCATCATAACGATAACGTTCGCCGAATACATCTTGGGCCCTAGCCAAGATGCAAACGCTCCTAACGTTTTTCTTTTCTATCACTCAAAATGTACGGGATGACATTCTCGTTTCGATAAAGCACGTGGTCGACTGTCATCCCACACATTTTCAACGATAGAAAAGAAAAACGTTAGCAGCGTTTGCATCTTGGCTAGAGCCCCTTGTCTAGTAGTCCAAAGAAATCGTATAATAAAAGGGGTGTATTTCTACAACAATTCCTTTACTTTTCAGGCTGTCCGTCTGTGGAACTCCCTCCCTGTGGCCAGCGGCAGGCTAAATCTTTACCTGTCTTTAAGAAACTTCTCCTCGAGTACTTTTTGTCGCAGTCTTAATTGTATTGTCTCAGTACATTTCTCTCACTATGCATTTCTGTCGTGTGGCTGCATTTTTTCCCTGATGTGGATGTATTGATATTAATGTATGTATTTATTTATTACTATCTATTTATTCATGTAAGTCATTATAATGTATTAGTTTGTATTAGTATGTATTTGATTATCTATTTATTAGTTTGGTAAGCGTGTATTTATAGGTATATTGTATTTTATAGCTAGCATAGTTCCTTGTTATTGTTCCATATTGGTCTGCGCCACCTACTGTGTAAATTGTTTTAACTTGACACTTTATCCCTTCTAAGGTTGTCTGGAAGAGATCGCTAATCAGCGATAAGACCGCCTGTTGTTTACCTGCGTCTTCTAAATTGTGCAAATTCTGTGTAATGTTTTTGTTTGGTGGACAATAAAGTGTTTTGTATTGTATTGTGTATCCTCGCACTGAATGTGGTTGTTCTGGTTTAATTTATGTTGTATTTGATGAAGTAAAACTAAAAAATGTACAAGGAAATTTTGCAAATACATAAATCCATATGTTACGGCAAAATTGAGGTGGTAAAAAATGACATAATTGAAAACAGACCGAAACTTTCAAAGTTTTACAAGTGCTAAATAAAACCGGGGAGCTATTTAAGTAGGAAAACTTGGGATTGTAACTAGGGAATGCCAATAACCGGTTAATAATAGAAATTAGTATGCAAAAGACGGTTAATAACCAGTTGTAACCACTTCACCACACTCGTATAAAACACTAAAAAAATACCAAAACAACCTCATTCAGTGTAAAGTAAAATGTACAGTCAAGGGCAAAAATATGTATACACTTTAGTACCTTGCCGCTTTAATCGCTGTCACAATTTCATATGACAGCTTAAACATGACGTTAAATAGACAAGGTACTAAAGTGTATACATATTTTTGCCCTTGACTGTACTAGTTCCAAGGGCTATTAGGGCCACAGAAGAGAGAAGGGTGCTGCAAATCCATAGTGCGTGTAAGTGTGTGTTTGTATCTTTATCTTTACGAATATTACATGAAAGTGTGTTTATTCTCAACATGGCTAAAAATCAAAACCGATTGACGTGAAATAAAAATTGCATTACGCAAACTAAGTCACGGGAAAAATCTAATAAAAAATCCTAAAAAAAAACCTCGCATTTACTGTTCGTTACTAACCAACTCAAGCGGCTACCAACGTCCTCCTATTTCGCGAACACACCCTTTCAAAAGAGGAAAAGTCACAACCGTTCCAAAACTTCTCATGCATCTCACCTTTATTTATTGCCGTAAAACGTTTCAATTGTCATGGCATTCAAGTTGCAGATGCGTCTTTTCAGCTGTTAAAAGCAATACATGCCTCGAATTGATTACGGGAACATCCCTGGAGCCGTCTGTCTGTCGATCAATTAGATACATCGCTCTGACCCGCTTGATTTGAAGTGATTTCAGATAATGAGGAGACGAGGCTAAGATGGAGCGTTTAGGGTGTAAACAAACCTGTATTGCCCCTGGGACGGAGACCGCGTACGTATATCATCGGCTATAATTTATTTATTTACCAGAATTAGGCTACGTATCCACCAAAGTGAGGCAGCGGAGAATGCGCAAGTAGAAAATTCACCAACAAGATTATTGCACCAAACCAACAAACCCAAAACGAATTCAACGACTTTTCGGTACATACTTTTTTTTTTTTTGGACGGGATGACACGGTGGCCTGGTTGGGAGTGACCCTGTCTCCGAAGCCAGCGGTCCTGGGTTCAAATCCCGGTAAGGGCAGATATTTGTGTGATGAGCGCGAATATTTGTTCCTGAGTCTTGGATGTTTTCTATATATTTAAGTATTTATTTCTCTATATAAGTATGTTTATCGTTGTCTAGTATCCATAGTACAAGCCTAGAGCTTAGTTTGGGACTAGGTCAATTTGTGTGAGATTGTCCCCTGATATTTATTTATTTTATTTATTTATTCTGTAAGGCTAAGGATTCGGTAAGCAACTGATATTAGGCAATCATAATCGGTACATATTGACGACATGTTGGCCTAGTTGGTAGTGACCCTGCCTTAGAAGCTAGCGGTCCCGGGTTCAAATCCCGGTAAGCAGATATTTGTGTGATGAGCGCGAGTATTTGTTCCTGAGGCTTGGACGTTTTCTATGTATTTGAGTACATAATATTTTTTTATTATAAGTAAGTTTATCGTTATCTAGTACCCGTTGTACAAGTCTAAAGCTTAGTTTGGGACTAGGTTAATTTGTGTGATATTGTCCCATGATTTTTACTTAAGTGTAAAAATTATTTATTTTATACGTATAAAGGCCAAGTTCTCATCTGCCACCAAAAGTAGCTGATATCCAAGGGAGTGCCAAGTATGGCACTAGTTTTATTACCGTCAGATAAATTTATTGCCAATGCATGAATTTTGAGTCCTTACTTGTCAGTTTTCTATACAGTATATCATGTAATCTGTTGGCTTTTAACAAACAAGACAAGTTAGGGCTCAAAATACATTTATTGGCAAAAAAAATATCTGACTGTAACCAATCTAGTGTTAAACTTGGCACCTTCTTGGACATCAGTGGGGCTAGACAAGTTGCCGACAATCGTTAGCGATTAGGTTTCGTCACGTGGTACTATCTCGGTGGCTCACGTCAATTTCATATATTTTTCAATAGAAACATAATCGCTAACGATTGTCGAATGCAACTTGTCTGGCCCGACAATACTTTACAGTTTGGTGGCACATGAGAACTTGGCCTTTTCTCCATTTACGTTATTGTGGGATATCAGTACTTTTGGAAGGTATTTGATCTATGTACTGAATAAACTTCAGTTAAATTAAACTTTATTCATTATAATACAACTTAATTGTTACGTATTTCATATTCAAACGAGTACATTTGTAGTTTTCTGATTTTCCTTTACTTGTTCTGTAATACCTACCTTGATTCCAAATTTCAAGGTTTTAGTCATCGGGAAACACTCTTTAGGTATTTATGAGTGAGTCAGTCAGTACTCCTTTTATTGTCGTAATATATTATATTAACGATACAAAATCATATGTTACAATTTGTACACTGATAAAAAATATACCCTGTATAATGGACACTTACCTCTTGATTCAAAATATACAGGGTGGAACAAAAACCCCGTATTGATTTGATTACTTTCGTTTAAATAAATTCATTGCCACAATTGTGACATAGAAAACGCGTAAATATTTTTAAAAATATTAGTAACAAGCCTAAAGAAAACAAACAGATATAGCTCATAATTTCATATTTGTGGTAAAAACATTTGGCCCGAAGACTCGGAAGCTTTATATAAATTTAAAAAATAAACTGATACGTGCCTCTGGTGACCATAGGGCTGGGCTCTTTCTTCGGCCAACGGCTAGCTATAGGTATCTATACAACGAGAAAATGCAGCCAGTGTTATAGGCACCATTCCCGGTGGCAGTGGCCTAGGGGACATTAATAGTTATTTAAAATAAGTTAATCTATTTCATATTTGTACTTAGTTCTAGTCGAGTACTTATATTCGACTTATAAATTTAAGTTATTGGAAAACAAACTCTCATAATGTTGGATCTAAAAAACGTTTAACTGTATTTTAGTATCGTGGCTTTATCCATCCAATACCCATGAATCGCTGGCCAAGTCCGAACAAAACGGAATCACTGCCAGCTCTCGCTTTATCACGAGCAGCCTATTGACATCTGAAAATCCATTTTCGTACTGTGTTATGCATAAACTGATAGAATTGCTAAACGAATTCATTTGTCATTTTAACTGTGATAGTCAGCAGTTTGGGAGGATTGTTGGCGAGGGAAAAAGGTATGTGTTGCTAATACTACGTCTAAGATCTTTAATAAATTACCGATAACTGTTTTAAATCCGCAAGGTAATATTACATAAGTCTATTTATTCCATACAAGAATATTTCAATGATAAAGTGTAAAATACAAAAATATGTATTTTCAGTTTGTAAGGATGCATGGTGCATGCTAATTATAGCTATTTGTATGCCTAACGGCAAAACATAGTGATTCTAATTAAGCCGTTACATCTATATTTACACCTATGTTTTAAAAATAAAATTGATTGTATTTGTATTTGATTCACATACAGAATTGATAGCATTAGTAGTGAAAAATTTAAATATAATTTATGGTGCTTGTTCATATGACTTTAATGTTTTTAATTTTGAATTATTAAGTGTTTTTCGACGACGCCTTTGATACTGTAATAATAATAGACGACTTAACTTTAAGAGTACCAAGATATTTTTCAACATTAGTCACTGTAATTATGTGTACAGAAGTATTTTCAAAAGTCTTGAACGTAATAAATCTTTGATGGGTGATATTTATTTTATCTCTAATAACGAAATAAAATAGCCACTTTGTGAAATACCACTCAGTAACGTACGCATACACTATTTTAGAGCATAGACCGAGGTGCATCTTTGACATCAAAATTCCCGGATTGAAAACGCTTAAACCAACTTTGTGCTACTCTTACTGAAACTGTATTACGTCCATAAACTTCACATTTTTTTTTCGCGGCTTGCGTTTCATCATTTCTTTTTTGTAATACAATTTTAAAATGTATCGAATTTCTTCATTAGGTTCACTCATTTTGACAGAAAGAAAACAAATGAAAAATAGCGGGAATCAACATTTTACTAATTTGTTTCTTTTTTTGAAATGTAACCTTTTTAATGTCATCAAAACCAGCCAGATACAAATAGAACAGCCAAAGAGATTTTATTACAAGTTTATAAATACTTAATGCGAAAAGACTTTTTCTCCGTCCTATTTTATACAAGGGGAACTCGGTTGAATTATTTTATTTATAAAATTACCATCTTGAGCAACTTCCAGTTTCTACCAAATCATTGGCCAAGGTGAAAAGTAAAACATGCAAAGGTACTTAATACAAGTTATGACAATGTTGTCATGAGTTTAAATATAATACAGGAGCACGTTATTAACCGACTTCAAAAGAAGGAGGTTATACGTTCCATTATGTTTTTTTTTATGTATGTTTACCGATTACTCCGTCAATTGAAGACCGATTTTGAAATTATTATTTTTTGGTTTGATAGAGTATATTTCCGAGGTTGTCCCATTTTCACCAACAACAACAAGTTTTTATCAAACGTTGATATGCCTGATGAAATTAGCTTTTATGATATTCGGTCTACTGGGGGTGAACCGCAATGAACGTGTATTCTGAGTAAATTATTATTTGCGGTTTAAAGTTTTCAAAAGACTTAGCAATCCTAAAACTTAAATCCATGGCTTGCTCTACGCGACGTAGTGTCGTGTTGCCGCTAATAGAATATTGGAGTATCGGTCGACGGAGAATAAACGTGATTTAATTTGCAACGGATCTACAAGTGGTCGGACAATAAAAAATGATCGATTCGATTTAAACTATTGGAGTTTGAATTGGCGTGTTTTTTCAGCGTAAATTGCTAGTGTTTGTACGATAAAACTATAACATTGTTTATTTTATGCATAACTATTGAAAAAATCCACAGTTTATTTTGTGAAACAAATTTATTAGGATTTATATCGTCGTCTTACTTACTCAAACTCAAATCTGCATATTTTTTTTGCGGTTGGTAATTTCATTTTCGTTTAGAAATACTTAGAGGCAATAAGTTTACCAACGGCAAACAAAATATGCAGATATGAGTTTGAGTAAGTAGGACGACGATATGGTGTTAGAGGGAGACGGGATTATGTATAGAGTGTTTTGCAGGGGGTCTGAATTATGACTTTTTAAAGTTTCATATCTTATGAAAGAATTACACGACATTTTTTCGCATATACAGTTATTCCTTTCTTTCATAGCACTTCCAGACAGCGTAAGCAAAAAAAATATGTATGCTCCCTATTGCAAAAGTAGTTTAAGTTTTTAGACTGGTGTCTTATCTTATTTTTGTATCGATGTCTCAACTTTAATAATACTAAAAAGAACAGGATGTCTTGAGTGCTCATTGGCATAATTATAACTAAAGAAAATTATAGCTGTATACGCATCCAAACAAAACATGTAATTTTAACTAATCAAAAATAACAAAACACTAAAAAAATGTAACTAGAAATACAATATTTCTAACCCAAAATAAACAAAAAACGTTTTCAAGAAAATAAACTTCCGCCTACCTTAAAACTTAATTTATACAAAACATTTAAAATAAACACCCTGTGTAGCTGCAGGCTTTTACACAAGACACCGATGTCTATATGAAAGAAACCGCGAAGCGACGACTTTGCCAAAAACAACACCCGGTCGTAGCCCTACGCTATCTCTGTCTAGGACAATAAAAAAGACAGAGTCAGTAGGTCATTTTGTTTTATTACTAGCAGAAATCGGAATTTTGGGAGCAGAATGGAATGACAGATAGGAAGTTTCCATATCGATAAACTCGCTTATCGATGCTTTGCCTTATACTAGAGATCGCTCCCAGCTTCGTTTGTGTGTGTTTTGTAAGCAAATTTTGGAGACGTTGATAAAGTAGGTTAAAGCACAAGAACAGTGTGAAATAAATATACACTAAATACGATGAGATTAACTTTTTTTTTTATTAATAAAATATACTTTTACAATCAATACTTGGAGCGACACTAGCATAGCATCAATAAGTGAGTTTATCAATATAGGAACTCCCTACGTGTCATTCAGTTTCGCTAACTATATTCCGATGTCTGCTTATTAGTTCTTACTTCCACATATTCATACTTATTTAGTAGTCATAACCTAAAATATTATTAACATGTCAATAAGTATAGCTTAATGATTATTATCACCTTCAAGTCACCTAAAACATGTGTTATGTTAGACATAGTGCCATATGAATAGACTTCACGTTTGATTGGTTCTAACGGAAGACCGGAGGGGCTATTGTCTAACGCACTCGCAATCGCAACCGGCTTCAAAATGGAGCAATTGTTTTCATATTGTATGCAGACGAGCGTTCGATTTTCAAAATGAAAACGATCGTGATTGCGATTGCGTTAGACAATAAGCCCTCTGGGTCTCTATTCTACTGCGTTTTAACGATATCGCGTTGAATGTGTTTTAGAATCGTTTATGACTTGGTCGCCATTATGTCAATGACATAAGAGTTATCAAAATGTTGACAATACAGAAACACGTCAAATACGATATCGTTTTTACCGTGTAGAATTTCGGCCCAGCGCTGACAAATGCCAGCATTATTCTGAGTAGGGACCATTTTGTGACTACATTCTTCTTGTACGTATTCTTTTTGTTGTCAGTTGTCACTTTTTTTTTTTTTCCTTTCGACTTAGTCTTACTTTGCGACGGGGATTTCAGTCAAAATCAGTTTTTAACACCTTTCCTCTCTTTAAACTCGCTTTATGTGTTCGAGGTTCGAGTTTTGATTTTACCTTAAGAGCAGTAAACGTTTCTCACGGTCCTCTAAATCAAGTCCGATTTCTACGATTATTGAATATGTTGTACAGACAGACTTAGTTTTTCATAATATTTACAACAGTTTTAAAACCTAGTCAACGTTAAGATTTGTTCGGGCGAATCACTAGTAATGAGTTTAGTAAGTCCCGTAAGAAAGTAAAGCAAGTTTAAAAAGTTTGTTGCAATTGTGTCCTTCTGTATGGCACGATTCACTGTGGGCGGGTGCCCTTTGAAATTTTAACGAACACCCTCACTCCAAATTGAAAAAAAAACTGCTTCGCATAAATTCACTCACTGACTGGGCGAGATTTGTTCCCTTCTTGTTGTTTCTTTGCCAAAAAGAAGTTTATTTCCCCCCCATTCCGTAGCCTGGGGGTACCTCTAAGTTTGACATGCAAATTACTACTTTGATAAATTACGTAGGTTGCGTAATTAGGACGTGGTGCAAAGGAATGAGCGAGATTTAATTTAGTCGACTTTTGTTTAGTGTTGGGTTTTTAGACTCTTTTGTTTAAGATTTAGTTTGTATGTTTTGTTTGTTAATATGGAATTAAGCATTTCAAATTCTTAATTTAAATACGGAAGGACTTTATATTAAAGTAACTTTTGCTTTATAAAAGTAAATGAAAAAAAAAACACGGGATAATGTCACACAAATTGACCTAGTCCCAAACTATGCTAAAGGCTTGTACTATGAGTACTAGACAACGATAAACATACTTAGATAGAGAAATAAATACTTAAATACATAGTATGTTAGTGTATATGTGTGTATAGTATGGACAAGGCTAGAGCTTAGTTTAGGACTAGGTCAATTTGTACGAGACTATTTGGTAATATTTTTCATGTTGTGTGAAACCACTATCCTGCCATTATACCATAGAAGGCGGCTAACTACACAGTGTAAGTATAAGCATTTTACATTTAATGTGGTTACTAATAGAGTATAGAATGCTTCGACTACGACGGTGCAGTTACGAGTAGTTAATATATCGACAGTATATCCTATCGGATTTCCACCGTTAATAATCTAGGCATCTACTTACATAGCTTAGATAATAATTAGTACAGTAATTGTTAGATAAACACAATACATGCCAACATAACACTATTGAATTTCAATACAGGTAGCTTAATTAAATACCAGGTTCGAAAATCATTCCTGCATCAAATTAAAAACCTGTTTATTGTTCGTTGAAACTAATCGAATTAAGCAAGGTTTAAACCCATCTACTGTTTGCTCGGGTGGATAAATATCTCGTGTCAAAATGGCTTTGTTGAGTGATCTACTATTTACAGGCTATCCAATAATGACTCAATCGAAGTTATAATGAAAAAAACCGGCAAGAGCATGTCGGACTATGCATACTACAAACATAAAAATCAACATCTAATAACTAATTTTCTATTTAAATTGCCGTCTTGGATGATTTTAGTAGGTATAATCATTTCAATCGGCTGTATCTCGAGAACCAATGATGTCTACTTAGTCGTGATAGTTTTCGTTTAAAATTCGTTATATGCGCTTTTATTCAAGATTTTTTTCTGATTTTTAGTATTTGTAGTTTTGGCTGTATGGGCAGGGGGGGGACACTTGAGTCTAACAAAAATTAGCGCTTTAAAGCTAAATATTTCCTAAACGGATGCTATAATCTAAAAAAAAAAAATTATCCCATAATATTTTTGTAAAACCTATCCCCACACTTAGGGGTAGACGAGAAAAAAAATACATCCCCAAGTTACGTGTAGGGGAGGTACAGTAAAAAAAATATTTTTCAAAATATTTTGAAAAATATTTTTTTTCACCCTTTTTTGGCGTGGCTAATATGCATATTCTTGCCAAACTGTAGTTTTCTAGTAGTAAGAGTCTAATGCGCTAGGCTGCGGACGGACGGACGGACGGACATGGCGAAACTATAAGGGTTCCTAGTTGAGTACGGAACCCTCAAAAAAACCATAAAACCCGAAAAAAAATATTTGAAGATTTTATTTTACAACTTTGATTTAGTGTAATTTTTATTAAAAAAAAATAGTTAAGTAGCAACACATGTTGTACTTTTTTCGTCTCAGTATAAAGAGTCTCTGAGTTAAACCGCGGACAGACGTACAGACGGACATGGCGAAACTATACGGATCCTTGTTGACTACGGATCTCTAAAAAACAATATGGTGAATTAAAATAACAACAAAGCTTAATTAGTTACAACTGGAATAGTGTTTAAAATAAGGATAAAACTTAAATACTCGATCATAGACTGCTGAAATAATAACCATTGTTTTTGGCTTCTCTATAAAAACATATGGTGACGAGTCAATGTGTGACCTTCTCGCCTTATAATTTAGTACCAAGGAAAGGTCGCAATAATTAAATATCACAGGACAATGTCACACGAATTGACCTAGTCCTAGCCCTTAACTTGGCAGTGTGCACCACAGTATACATACCATAATGCTCACTTTTTGTTTTTTTTTGGATTGATATTTTTTTATGCTGGTTCGAAATCAAATAGGGTTTGAATACACGACTTTTTAAATTTTTGCCAATTTAGGGGTACTAAGCTCTAGGCTAGAAATATATATTAAATACATAGAAAACATCCAAGACTCAGGAACAAACCAAACTTACTATATGTAGTAAACTTAGAGTATTATTAGGAAAGTTTTACCACTTAAGTTTTAAAGTTCCTGTGGATACACTAAAGTGTTTGTACAAAGCTTTAGTGGAATCGATTATAGATTATGCTCTTGGCTGTTATGGATTAACCCTTAAAACAAATTTAACTAAAATAGAAAATATGCAAATGAGATTCCTAAAACTCCTTGTAAACAGAAAAACTAAAGCTAGATGCAAAAAAGGTTATCGTCAATTGTTCAAGATCTGTAAAATACTCCCGGTCAGCCTTAAGCACAAATTCCTGTTAGCACTTCATCATCACGGCACTCAAGAGCATAATCTATCCGTCGTGGACCACGCGTGCGGCACCAGGTCTGTGGCCGCGGGGAAGTACTCTGTGCCGAGGGTCTCCAACTACTACGAAGACAGGTGCCTGCACAAGCGATTACCCTACATTCTTAATAGTTTACCCACAGATACCAGATTAGAGGCCAATAAGGCAAAATTTAAAAGAAAATTATTTAACTATTTAATAAGTACTGTATAATATATATATATATATATTTATTAAGTAAATTTATATTAGAGATATTATAATTAAGATAATATTATAATATAATAATAAGAGACTCAATGATCCCGCAGTCAAACTGTGCAAACGGTTTTGTGGGACAATATTTTATTGTAACATTGTAAGTATTGTAACCAATGATTTGTTAATAAATTTTAATAAATAAATAATAAAATAAAAAATCAATCAAATGTTCGATCAATTATTGATCTTGACGATCTAAAGACCAACGCTGAACTAGCTAGATTAGCGCTAGGGTAGGGGAGGAAGGTAGAGTATCCGGTTTGTTGGTGGTAGGACCACGTGCCTACTTTACCTACTAGCAGGCAGCAGTGTCGGCATTGTTGTCCGGTGTGACGATAAAAAAACCGGTAAAATTACTATAAATGGCAAGACAATTGAAGTCTTAATATTGTTGTTTTGAGATTGCAAATATTTATGGGTCCCATCATCCGATGGCCAGTGTGCTTATTCGCCTTCTGCTTGCTATAAAAAGAAGAAAAAGCTACTAAAATGTTTTCTAAGTAATTTTAAGCCGTAAGTTACGATGCCGCGACTCTTTTTAAACTCTTTTATATAAGCAACCTTATTTCCAACAAGAGAGTATAACATTTGCTTTAACCGCCGAATTATACTGCCCTTTTAGCTTATAAAACGCCTGTTTTGATTACATTTTTATCCGTACCTAAACTAACCTAAACCTAATCGTCCCTAGTTATTTAAATGTAGATTCTTTAATACGTTTAATCTGGGTCTAGATAGACAATTTATTTTTTACCTTTTCTGACGAAACGTTTTTTTAGGGAAGAACTTATTTTTAACCAGGCTATTATAGTGGGTCGCGTAGATTAAGGTCTCTGTCACTCTCGCACTTACACATAAGTTAGAATGCGACCAATGTTTTATCCACGTTAAACAAGAAAGATAAAAGCAACCATAATAATCTAGTAATAAATATGTACCAAAAACATTTATTTTTCGATAAAACGGTTGCATAAGAGGCTTTATTATACTTACCGCCTCTTTCACAATCGCACTTTCATTTAAAGCACATCTGTCAAATAAATGTAGCCCTTTCCCTTTCATACACTTGAAAAAACAGGGTAAGATCATGTCGGACCATTCTCAGTGTAGGGTTCCGAAGTCGTTTAGTACTAAACATAAAAAATCAACAAAGAATAACAAACTTTCTATTTAAAGTTAATGTCAAGTTCTAGTCTCTTCGGATTATGACGAAGTTCGAAAAAATAGGTTGAAAAAAAAGGTAACCAAATTTTAAGTACAGATCTTTGTTAAGACTGACGAGGGGTTAATCAATACGTTAACATGTGAAAAGAAATTAGGTTTTACCAAATGGAATGGAGCCTCGCTGCTCATACACTTCATTCATAAACAGTTTATAATATATTTCAGTTAGGTGCTTGTTTTTTTTTATTACCATATTATCAGTCTTTACCATTCCTTTCTGTTGGCATACTTCAAGCTCGTCACTATAATGTACATATCCCAATGAGTACCTCATGTTTTTATACATTATTTTTCATCACACTTGCTCGTAAAAGGTATTATTATACGCAAGCATATAGAGTAGTTACATCCGATTTATCTCCCGCTGGAGTTATGGACTTTTATAACTCCCGAGGGAGTTATGACTTTGGTATTAAAATACGAGTATAGAACCCCGTCGTGCGTCATTTCAGACATCAGGAGGTTTTAAATTAGCCTAGGTTTAAGTATTTCCTGTCGTCAAAACTTGGCTACAGACCAATTTTACTGTGTACAAAAGAAATACAGTACATTTAAGTGCATCATATTTTTTTTAATATTATTTCACAGATATTTGCAATTATTTTATCAAAAATTTCGAATTTCGAAAAATAGTTCACAATTGATTGTCTATTTCTGTAAGACAGTTGAGTGTCATTCGTATGTTTGAGTGTTGTTTTCTTTAATAGTATATTTAATTTATTTCCTCGCAAATCTGATGGAAAGAATTGTGTGTATCACGGGCAGTAAACGGAATACAAACTCGAGTCATTAAAAGCCCTCCGCCTTCGGCTTCGGGGTTCTCATAGACACTCGTTAGTCTTCCCCTTCTTACGGCCCTTGGTGCAAAATATCCTGTTACATATTCTACTAGGTATGTTTTATAATTTATAAAGTTCAGAACACATAATGGGTCATAATACATAATGGTCATAATCTAAAATGGTTTTATTTCTGAAACCGTAAACTTTTCAGGAGTGTTATAAAATAAACCTAACTTAATCTTATGGGTTCAATACAATGACCTTATAAAAAATCCTAAATAGTTTAACGTTTCAGAAATAAAACCATTTTATGTTATGACCATGAACCATAATGTATTTTGAACTTTATATATTATGAGACGATCCCATTCTACTCGATGAAACTACGAAAGTTAACGTCAATGTCAACGCGACATCAAATTAAAGTACTAATTACATACTAGAGGGCGCTGATATCAATCGCCATACACATTTTCTCGATGACGATACTCGAGGTAGTCTAATTCTATTTAATTTGCGTATTGTTTACAGCGACATCCCACACCTTTATAAGATAAGCTAAGGTAATAAAATAATGAGTCAATTTGCTGACATTACGCACAAAAACCATCTATTTATTCTCTATAACACAACAAAGTTATTTCTACCTTTGGAATAAACAAATCGCTGTTAAGCCCACAAAGCGTGTTGGTACAGTTTCTTGTTATTTTAGGGTATAACTGGGAACTTTGCTTAGGGTGTAATTAACTGGAGGAAAAAACTTGGTAATACGCAGGGTTTTTGCTTCCCGGGACAGGCAAGGGGCGCATGCGCGGGACGCAGCCTCTGCGCGGCGGTGCAAGTCATGGGACACGAGCGAAACATAACCCAGTTGAAATATAAATATATTTAATGTTTATGGTAAAATCATTTATTTGTCAATAACACACATATATATTAATATATAAAGCTGAAGAGTTTGTTTGCTTGAACGCGCTAATCTCAGGAAGTATTGAGCCGATTTAGATGACATTTAATTTTGGTATGGAGATAACTTAGGTATGATATAGGATACTTTTTATCCCGGTTTTTTTATGTTAAGGAGAAGGCACACGAGCACTCAGGCCACCTGATGGTAAGTGAAATCTGAGACCCGTAGACATTTGAATTCTCAAGATTATAATCCTAAGACCTCAAATGCGCTGCCAAACCTAAGGACTAAGATGGAATGCCTGTATGCTAGTAATTTCACCGGTTGTCTTATCCCCACACCGTTGCGAAATGCGAACACTGTTGTTGTTTAACGATTCCCGAGGAATAGCGATAGATGTGGTATTTGACAAAATAGAGACGACACTATCCAACTGTGAGTGAATAGTGTCGTCTACATATACATAGGAGGCGTAGCGGAAAACGAATTCTACGCATACGAAGTCGAGGTCGTCTTCTAGTAAAACAATAAAAACTAACTAATGAAATTACAAACTTACTTAAAACTATACTAACAAAGCGCTACCAGTGCGCATCGTTCCCAAAATGCTGGCACCATTTCCATGCTGAATGGAAATGTTTAATCTTTGTGCCAAGTAAACAATAGGCTTCCAAAAACTTTACTTAGCCAATTTACCGCACGTTAGCACTATAACCACCTCCATAGTTAAGACTGCGGAACTTTGACATCGATTTAAGAACTAGAATAAGACTAACTTTTTTCTATAAAGTAATATATCATACACAATTGTGAGACGTACTTTTCCTTTTCCTATTTGTACAATTGGTTTTTCAGTGAAAGACCAATTGGATATCGAATCGATGCGTTTTTTTTTTCGCTATTCTCAATAAATAACTCGCGTTAAATGTTTATATTGCCTGAAGGTTTAAAATAAAATATAAAAAATATTCGGAGACAACCTCAAACATTTGACCTAGTACTATACAACTATGAATACTAGACAATGATAAACTTACCTACGTTACTTCAATACATGGAAAACATCCAAGACTCAGGAACCAATACTCGCACTCATTTATCAAACATTATCCGTTCCGGGAATTAAGCCCAGGACCTCTGGCATTGTAAGCCAGATGACTATCAACTGGAATAAGTTAATTCTGATAGGTACAGGTTTTTAACCTTTTGAACACCAAGCAGCGAAATAATACGACGTGTCTCAGGCGCCACACAGTCTTTGATCAAAAAAGTCGGCTGTTGCAGACATTTGGCGTTAGTGCTACGAATTGCTGATGACGTTATTTGACGGCTTTGGCGGTCAAAAGGTCAACTAGGTGAAAATTATATAGATCAGTGCATTTTGACCATACACTACGTTTAAATTTAAAGCTGTTCGTGTGAGCCTATAAATTGGACCATCCACGGGTGGTTGAACCATGAGAACTCCAAGCGAGAGCGAGACAGCTATACAAACAGAGCTTGGCTTTAAATTATTGCGTAGCTAATCGAGTAGTTGCATGCAACATAGTTTATTCCATTCACGAACGTATTACGATATGATATCGATGTAATTTTTACCGTTGGAAATTTAGTTTACGTTTACTACGCGTATAATATATAGATGTCCTTTTTCTATTGACGACTGAGGAGGAGGTGCGAGTCCGACACACGCTTGACCATTTTTGTGGTATAACTTTTTTTTCTTCACAGCTTGTACTATAACCAGACATAGAAGTTTTTGTGGCACGAATAAATTTTTGTCCTAGGGACTTCCGAACGATGTTAATTTGTCGATAAATTGTACTTTATTTCTTATGACAGTTATGTTATGCCTATGAGATAGCGTATAATATGAACATGCAATTTGCATACACCTTAACTCAAAACTTAAAAGTGGCATGAACGTAACGATAAAAATAAATGATTATCTATCTATGATATTTTTTGAGTTTGAGTCCTTTCCATACATTTTCCAAAAACTGAGTAGGTGAGGATTATACAGAGTAGGTATACTATTATTTCCGTGTGGTGGCCGGGTTAGAATAGTGCCACTCCATGTCTTCCCGTGGATGTCGTAAGAGGCGACGAAGGGAATAAGGGCTTGTAGTACTGTTAGGCGATGTCCTTGCAACCTGTCACTAATACACTGGTAAACATCTTAGCCTGATTGTGCGAATTGTGGTTATAGAATTATCAATAAGTTTTTTAGAGTTGTTGGTAATTCTGTTGCTCTGCCTACCCCACTCTGGGAATGAAGGCGTGACTTTATGTATGTATGTATGTACTATTATGCTACAAAATGTCATACAATTTATCTAAATAGGCCTTTTTTGTTTGGTTTCAGTTAATTTTGTATGGAAATCGATTGCATCAAAAGTGGTTTTTGTGTAAGAAATATATTATTCTATTATTCTATTTTATCCGGTGAACGATACCTATCTGCTATGAAATTTCACATTGAAATAAGTATTTGAAACAATTATCGATAATTTTAATATCGAAAGGAAGTCCCTAGTTAATTGACGTTCCTGCCACAAAAACTTCTATGTCTGACTATAATCATACTACAGATGCTTGTGTCTTCCCCTTTTTGGGTGAGACCAAAAAGTTGGACCATAGCCAAGCGTACTTAACTATACAAACCAAGAAGGCGAAAAAAGTTCCGTTGTGCAACGAAAATTATCCTTACAATTTGTATGGCTAATTGACGTCGCACAGCGGAAAAGTTATGTATGTCCAACTTTTGAGTCCTTACCCTTTTAAGATACAACTAAAAAAAATTTTGAATAAAAATCGTTTCTTGTATGGGGACCCCGTATAATAAAAAAATCTTTAAAAAATGAGTAAATCAGCAGTAATTAATGATTTTTTTTTATGTTAAGGAGAAGGCACACGAGCACTCAGGCCACCTGGTGGTAAGTGGAATCTGAGACCCATAGACATTTGAATTGTCTAGACTATACTCCTAAGGCCTCAAATGCGTTGCCAACCCTGAGGACGAATATGGAATGCCTCTATGCTAGTAATTTCACCGGTTGTCTTATAAAAACCGGAACACAACAATGCGAACACTGTTGCTTGTTGTTGGTTTATTCTGAAGGAAAAAAACAACCGTATTATTATCACGGTTCAAAAGGTATTCTTTAAGTTAGGACGGACGGACGGACAGCGTAGGCATATTAAATAGGGTCCCGTTGGGCTCCCTTCGGGTACGGAACACTAAAATCTAAAAGTAATTAAATTAATAAGTTTGATTATATTTTGACGTGATTTGAAAAACAATGTATTAAAATAGTACTGTCAACGCTCTCTGGCATCGGTTCGTGTATTTGTTCATACTAGAATGCGAGTGAGAAAGCAATAGACAACCGACTGCTATGAATACCCTTAGATGTAATATTGGAATTGACGACATGAAATTTGTCACAATTTCCCGTGAAACATAACATGTCACTAATGTCTACGCTTTGAAGTGAGACGCATCTTATCGACCTTTATGATGTGGAAACTTAGAGTGGCAAGCCACATATTATTTGGTTGACTGTACCTCTGTAGTAGCATAATTATGCTCGTTCCAATATTCAGTAGCTCGAGCATGAATATTTCAACCATACTATACTTACTGCATACTAACTATATGCGTAGTTAGAACCCTTAAAACGGGATCGTATTATAATATATAAACAAACACAGGATTGACGGGGGCAAAAATGTACCAGTGCTAGTGATTCATTAAATATCGACTAAGTTTGTCGACAATTTTTTCCTGACATATGGATTTTACATTTCTTGCAAAAGTAAGTCGTACCTTTATCTTCTACATCTAAATGATCAGCTTTCCATGTAGATAAAGGATATTTTTCTTGCAAGGCATTTTAAAACGACTTAAAAAATTAAAAGCTTCTCAATTCGTCGGATTAATAAAGAATATTGTTGTACTGAATGAATTGTTATTCAATGTAATTTCAATGGAAGTCAAAAGTGAGTTCAGAGTCAATATCAAAACCGGTTGTTTATAGTTTCGTTAAGTATATATAAAAGAGGTTTGCACATAATAAAAAGGTGTTCAAACTCGGCTTTTCGTTATGATAGTGATGATTAAAAATGTTTTTTGTCGATGTCGATAAACTTAGTTGATGTTTAATGAATCACTAGCACTGGTACAATTTTGCCCCCGTCACTCCGGTGTTTGTATATAAAGTTCAAAGTACATAATGGATAGTTAAATCAAATCAATAACTTTTTTATGTACTCATTGGGTGATGTACAAACGAAGACACTGTTAACTGACCACCCATAGACTTTAATACGTTGCAATAAGGTTTATGTTCGATTGTAAATGTTCAGTTAACAGTGTCTACGATTTAACTTTCGATAACAGTTTAAAAAAATCTGATATCTGTTATATTTACGCAATAATCGCTACACGATTACACCCTCTATAAGTATGTTTATCGTTGTTTACGTTGTTGACGACACCCTGGCCTAGTTGGTAGTGACCCTGCCTTCGAAGCTAAGCTCGAGTGTTTGTTCCTGACTCTTGGATGTTTTCTATGTATTTAAGTATATATTTCTCTATATAAGTAAGTTTATCGTTGCCTAGTACCCATAGTACAAGCCTAGAGCTTAGTTTGGAACTAGGTTTTGTGTGACATTATTCCGTATTTTTTAATATGAACGAGCTTAAAAGGTAAATAAAGAGATACTTATGATTAGTAGGTACATTTAAAAATGTTTAGTCCTTACGACAAAAGGTTGCGAACGTTGAAAAAAAAAAAAAGACATCCGACAGAGTTTCTTACAGGTTCTTATCTGATCGGTCGCGATTTGAACCTGCAGTTAATTTAGGCTAAGTCACTACTATGACGTTTCAAAAGAGTTTATTATTTGTAAACCTACTTGAATAAAGATTATTCTGATTCTGATTCTGATTCTGACGCCGATTAACTTGACTGACACTTCATTTAAGTATAAATTTTTTCGTGTCAGACGACCACGGCCCGAAAGTTTCCAGTGCAAGTGCAGCAAATATGTAATTTGGCTTTAAAAAGCGTATTTGCGGCACTTGCTGGTTTGGGCGTGGTCTGCGGCGGTCCCTGGCTTGCGAGCAGAACCTTGGACGTGAGACGGCGCAAGCGTATCAACGCAAGTGACGTCCCACGCCAAGGGGCGACCAAGATGCCACGGAACTAACGTGCATCCATCGGGTCTCTTTTCGTCTGAGGCAGACAGACCAGTGGGCTCCAGCGAAGCCGGGAAAGCAACTGTGCTAAGAACCCGTTGATCGATGCGTGTCTGTACACTCGACTAGCACTTAGGTTTGTTGTAGGACATTCTAGTACTAAATTTGGACATGGAGGTGCTGTTCCAATCGTCATACTTTTTGATGACGATACGTAAACGTTACTTATTTACTCGATTGGTACGGTTTAGTAACTTTACATAAAAAAATACAAAAATGACAAAAATAAAGAAACTGAACTTGATAAAAGCGCTTCTGTCTAGACCGCAAGAGAAAATACTCTGTTACCGAACAATAAATTTGTCCTCACGTGTGATATCCATGGACTTATTTCTTAAACAAGTTCATGGTGAGTGTCTTTAGCTCGACATTGGCGAAATACACCTTGTTACAAAAAAAAGTGGAAGCCAAAATTAAGAAAAAAAGAAATACAAAAATACTGACGACATTGTAAATAATATGCAGCGGCCGGTTCCATAGCAGCAAGACGATTTATGACGTATTAAAAAAAAACTACTTACTAGATCTCGTTTTAACCAATTTTTTGTGGAAGTTTACATAGTACATCATACGTTTTTTTTTTAGTTTTTTCATTCTTTTGTTTTAGAAGTTACAGGGGGGGGACACATTTTACCGCTTAGTAAGTATCCCTCGCGCAAACTATTCAGCTCAACATCATTTTTGAAGACTTATCCATAAATATCCCACACGTATGGGCATGATAAAAAAATATTTTGAGTCTCAGTTCTTAGTATGGGGAACCCCCAAATTTTTTTTTTTTTTCAATTTTTCTGTGAAAATCTTAATGCGGTTCACAGAATACATCTACTTACCAAGTTTCAACAGAATAAATCTTATAGTTTCAGAAAAAAGTGGCTGTGACATACGGACGGACAGACAGACAGACATGACATAAGGGTTCCATTTCTTGCCACTTGGCTACGGAACCCTAAAAAGTATGTATGTATGCAAACTCTTATTTGCAGAAACAGAAAATAATAAATTAAAAACAAATCAGAAACACACAAGGAACGTACATGCGAACTTATCATACATACATCACGCCTTAATTCCCAGGGTGGGGTAGGCAGAGCTACAGAAATACCAACAACTCTAAAAAGACTTGTTGATAATTCTGTAACCACATTTTGCAGAAATAGGCTAAGATGTTTACCAGTGTATTAGTGACAGGTTGCAAGCCCATCGCCTAACAGCACTACAAGCCCTTATTCCCTTAGTCGCTTGCGAACTTATCCTTTAAAAAAAAAAAAGGGATCTGTTCCACATAAACAAAAAAGTATAATTTAGATAATAGCATTTTAAATTTAATATCGTCACCAATAGAGTATAATATAAAGCTTTGACTACAACATTGCACTTAGCCACCTTCTTTGGTATTACGGTTTATCGAGAACGAGCTTTACTTACGTATGTTTGGAAATAACGCTAGTGGTCAAATATTGTGAAATGTTTATTTAACTATATAAACACATTACTACTTTATAAACGATTCATTATGATTTGATTTTGTAAGTGGTGTTCGACTGCGGTGCAGAGAATTTTGTCACTTTAACGTTATGTTTGAACTGCTGTAATCTGTTAAAGGCGTTAAAGTGACAAGGTATAATTTAGGTGTCCAGACCTATTGATAGTTACTATGTATTTTTTACTTAACCTATTTGGAACACTTTTTCAACCAATTTTGAGTGCCGGCTTACTCAGTTGTATTTTTTCTCTCAACCATTTTAACCAAGGGAATAAAAATAAAAGCATGTCAAGTACTTTATTACAACTCTGCACCAAAACATGTTTAACTACTTTGTTACATGATCCAGCATTAACTCAAATTTACGTCAATTAAAACTCCTAGTTCTCCATTTCCAGAGAATAACAAACTTGCGGAACACTGTTAGACCCTAACTAATACGTTACCGCAACTTTAGCCTAGGTTATCTAAAGTTTTAGAAACTTAGACTGCCTACCACCGAATACTGGGAAATTACAGAAGCCTGTCCTTTTCATTCTCTAGGTGTGACTCGTTTGAAGACGAGATGGGCTTAAAGTTAACTGAAACTTTGCTCAAACAACACAGTAATAGGATTGTTTCGATATACATAGGTTTAGGATTTTTTTTACAAATGTTTATGTATATATATGTATAGAACATAGAACATACAGCTAGAAATATAACATTACATCTTCATAACTACAGTGGGGTAGGCAGAGCGACAGAATTACCACAACAACTCTAAACATCTTGTTGATAAAACCAGTGTATTAGACAGGTTTCTTTTTGGTTCTCTAGACAAGTCCCTTATTCGCCTCTTACGACATCCACGGGAAGACATGGAGTGGCACTATTCTAACCCGGCAACCACACGACAAAAAATTAATACACCAGTGAACTTTTTGGTTTGGTTGTGTAAAATGTGGTTACAGAAGTCTTTTTAGAGTTATTGGTATTTCTGTAGCTCTGCCTACCCCACTCTGGGAGTGAACGGTAACAAATAAAATTATGAATATCATTCACAATACGATTGTATTACATCCTTTTCCATTTCCGAGATGTAATTTGTTTTGCGATGATTAGCCCGAGTTGTGGTATAATTGTGATAAAGTAAAAAAAATTACAGCTAAGGCTGACAACCCATACAGCCTAGAGCTTAGTTTGGAACTAGGTCAATTTTTAAAGAGATAAAGATAAATAAGTCGAAGTAATCTTTTTTAGGTTTCCGTAGCCAAATATCAAAAAACGGAACCCTTATGGATTCGTCATGTCTGCCTGTCTGTCTATCCGTCCATATGTCACACTCACTTTTTTCCGAAACTATAAAAACTATACTGTTGAAACTTGGTACGTAGATGTATTCTGTTAACCGCATTAAAATATTCACACATAAATAGAAAAAAAACACAAATTTTACCCATACTTAGAACTGAAAATCAAAAAAAAAAATTAACTTGCCCACGTGTGAGATATTTATGGATAGGTCTTCAAAAATGATATTGAGGTTTCTAATATCATTTTTTTCCAAACTGAATAGTTTGCACGAGAGACACTTCCGAAGTGGTAAAATGTGTGTCCCCCCCTGTAACTTCTGAAATAAAAAAAATATATAGGGTGATCGAACCAGTAATGGACAAGGTCTAATGATGGTCACTTGACTCTTATTTTACAGACAATAAAGGTTATTCATTTGTTTTGCAACAATCAATTTATAACCTTATGATCTTTGAATAAAGAGTAAAGTGTCCATTATTGGTGCCTGTCAGCTTAAAGTGTCCAACACTGGTGCGATCACCCTAACTTAACAAAAATATGATGTTCATTACCATGCAAACTTCCACCGAAAATTGGTTTGAATGAGAATACGTCTTAAATCGTCTTGCTGCTACGGAACCCTCCATGGGCGAGTCCGACTCGCACTTGGCCGATTTATTATTTTCGACTTTAATGCGAAGGAGATAATCTCAAACTATAT
Source organism: Acleris holmiana (assembly GCA_949316455.1). NCBI lineage: Eukaryota > Metazoa > Arthropoda > Insecta > Lepidoptera > Tortricidae > Acleris > Acleris holmiana. Next base: position 3,338,448 of record OX438778.1, read on the forward strand.
AGAAGCATTTATAATTGAGTTGCTATCTCCGATCTTCGGACGTCAGCGTGACCTCTAGTAATCCCGAAGCTATATAGCTGCGAGTAGCTAGTCGAGCCGACTTGGTATGATATGGTAGGATGCAGCTGTCATTATCAGCATCGGATGGGAGTGGCTCCATCTCCGACAAAGCGGCACAGAATCGAATATTGACTAGTTACTACATATATACACACCATGTTAGTTTACACTGGCATGTATTTTTTAAATTTCGTTTGTATCGTTACGAGTAGTTATATCTCTATTCAAGGTTGTCTGGAAGAGATGACTATGTAGCGGTAAGAACGCCTGTTGTATACCTATGTTTTTTATGATAAGGACAAGGCACACGAACACTCAGGCCACCTGATGGTAAGTGGAATCTGAGATCCATAGACATTTGAATTATCAAGAATATAATCCTAAGACCTCAAATGCGTTGCCAACCCGGAGGAATAAGATGGAATGTGCCTCTATACTAGTTATTTAACCGGTAGTTATGACGTCACAGCTGTTGTTCCATGTTTGGTTCTGTATAAAATCTTTACAAACGGCTCAACACTTAGTGTATTGCGTTTTATATGCTTTTATTTACATTTTCTCCTAAATCGTATCAATGGAACTCAATTCTGTGGGGTTTGACAAGTTGTATTCGACAATCGTTAGCGATTAGATTTTGATCGACAAACATATGAATTGACGTAAGCCGCCGAGATAGTCACGTGGATCTATCTCGGTGGCTTACGTCAATTCTATATTTATTTTAATCGAAACATAATCGCTAATATCGAATGCAACTTGTCTAGCCCTACTGATTTTCATACATTCTCTTTTCTCAACGTTTCGATAGCTTTTATTAACTTGACAGTAACGGGGCGGTTTATAACAATACCATAATAATATCACGTCAAAAACAATATTGTTTTACCTAGCTTGGTCTCGCTCACACGTTGCTAATTCTGTTAGGGGGTTAACGGGAATATTAATACACGCGTTGCCGTTGACCCTTTTGGGTTCCGCAAGGTTTTTGGGGCACGTGTGCAGGTATTACCATGTCCATAACGAAGCGCTCAGGATTAAAGTTGCTTTAAAGTTGGCGGAAATACACCTTCATTGCTAGGGGTAGGCAGAGCTACAGAAATACCAACCACTCCAAAAAGACTTGTTGATAATTCAGGTTAAGTTGTTTACCAGTGTGTTAGTGGGTTTACATTCATCTGGCATAACTTTTTTTGGCATAATTATCACTTGGCATAATCATCACTTTTCAGGATTGGATTCTTTTTCTGGAAAATAAACCTAACCTAACCTAATGGGCTCTATGCAATGCTATTTTAAATAATCCTGAAATGTATACGGTTTCTGAAAAAAAGACTGTATGCCAAATGATGATTATGCCAAGTGATGATTATGCCAAAAAAAGTTATGACAGATGAAGAGTAACGGTATTAGTGACAGGTTGCAAGCCCATCGCCTAACAGTACTACAAGCCCTTATCGCTGCTTTAAGGTTTCATAAAAGTTTGTTCATTATTTATTATTATATATAATATCTGCGCCGGCGCGGGCTAATACAATGTGACTCCGTGGTAACTAACGCAAACAAGCTCATTAGATTATTTCTCACTCAAATTCTTGCCACCTTTGTTTGATTTAATTGATTTAAATTGTAAAGATTTATATACTACTTATTTGTACTGTATGCTTAGATATAATAACTTTTATATAAATTTAGAATATTCTCATGTAAGCGAATTTCTGTAATTCTTATGAGAATAAAGTTTCTTTAACCGTATATATTATATTATTATAATACGAGTGATATTGATGACGCGTTAGCCTAGGCGGTCACTACCCTGCCTACGAATGTAGCGGTTCTGGGTTTCGATTCCCGGTTCTGGAAAATGAGCATGAGAGCGAGTATTTGTTCCTGAGTCTTGAAATTTTTCTGTAGTATTTTTTTTTCTGTATAAGTCTGTTTATTGTTGCCCCGTACCCGTAGTACAATAATAGAGCTTAGTCTACGAGTAGGACTAGGTCAATTTGAGTGAGATTTTATTGTGATATTTATTTATTTTTATCACACATGCTCGGAAAGTGTGTAATAATAATCCTACGGGAGTTATGGGTTTATTTTATTTTTTTTATGTTAAGGAAAAGGCACACGAGCACTCAGGCCACCTGATGGTAAGTGGAATCTGAGACCCATAGACATTTGAATTCTCAAGACTATAATCCTAAGACTTCAAATGCGTCGCCAACCCTGAGGACTAAGATGGAATGCCTCTATGATAGTAATTTCACCGGTTGTCTTATCCCCACACCGGTACACAACAATGCGAACACTGTTGCTTGGCGGGTGGTTAATGGATAAGATGGTGGTAGTGATCCGGACGGACCCTGCACAGGGTCCTACCACCACTAAACTCCATATAACTCCATGTAACTCCAGTTTTTACAATATGTAACCCACTTTTATATCATTTCAGACTAAGGAGGTGTAAAATCATCCAAGGTTTATTTCCTAATTTCATAACCTGGCTACAAACTAATTTTACTGTGTATAAAACTTATAAGGTACATTTAACTGCATTCTATTTATATTTTACTATTATTTCAGAGACATTCTCTACTATTTTAATTAAATTTTATATTGAAAATCGGTACAATCTGGCAGTATGGCCTGTCAAGTTTGAAAACGAATGGCAGTTCTTAGCATTATCTGTGGAAGACTATATTGAAAAAAGTTGAGTTGACATGTCAACAATCTCTTTATCGAGTCGAGTGCCACTAATTAATTGATTGTTGTTTTCTTTAATAGTCTATTTTTTTGATTCCTTGCAAATGTGATGAAAAACATTGCGTGTAACACGGGCAGCAAGGAGATAACAAACTCGAGCCATTAAAAGTCGTTAGTTCTTTTATCCCCTTCTTACTTCCCTTGATGCACAATGTACTACTATTTAAAATGTCTTTACCAATCACAGAACCTATGGGAGTCCTAGACCTTTGGAAGGCATACATGGAGTTGAAGTCAACTCACAGAGGCCCTTTAGACAACTTTTATGTAATGAGGGACTCCAACCGGCGATTTCTCATGAATTCACACTCTAAAAGTCAAATCAAATCAAATCAATTTATTTTGCCTTAAATGTGGTACAAAAGATTTTACAGTTGGAAAAGTCACTCACATTTTGCCAGTATCTGTCATGCAAAAATAATTATAATAATCATTATATAAAATTTAAAGCGATAGTTTATACATGCATACAATTAATTCATACTTAATCATAATAAAATAAATTTAAAAAGTCACAGTCAATGCTTAAAGTAATCAAAATATTCTTCAGTACTATAAAAGCATTCCTGGACTAATCAACTCAATCAAAGTTATTATTCAAGAAATTGATTAAATTAATTTATGCTGTACGTTGATGATATTGTTACTTACAACATTAATCTTTTTATTAAAAAATGCTTTAGGTTAAGGTGTCAGAGTTCAAATTAAATTAACTATGGAATTGTTATTTAATTTATAAAAATCTCGGAAATTATGCTTTATTGGACTTCATGTTATACCACATTATATACTCCAAATAGGCTCTAGAACCGATGGTTAAAATTTGGTGGGTTACTCGTTCCCACCGTGTATAATTAAGGGGTTTATTGTTATTAAAAATGGATGGTGGGATGACTTGGACGCTTTTCAGAAGGATTGGCCGAAAATTGCCACAGAGAGAGAGGTGTGGAAATCAAGGGAGGAGGCCTTTGCCCAGCAGTGGGACACTATGTTAGGCTAATAATAATAATAATTATTATTATTATTAAAAATAAAAGTTGCAAATGTAACAAGTAAAAATTTCAGTGAAGGCCCTCTTCCACATAGTTTTAAAACATCTGTATAGACCGTTAGACATAATGATAAAAAACAAAAAAAACGCTTCTTTGTGAAAATATTGTGGTCGCCGACTTCAGTTGGACTAACCTATTAGGTAGGTGACTACAATTTTAAAAGAAGTTATTTTTGCTTTTTCGAAAGCGATTTTTTGTTTATTAAAACATTTATTTTATTTTATACTTTTTAGTGATCATAATACGCTGTTCCGTAGTCCCACTTATCAGTTGATATGAAACTTTAAGTTTCAAGCGCGCCGCAAGCAACGCCGCCGGAAAGTCATAGTCATATTATTTCAACAAGTAAATAATCTTCGTTGTAGTTGCTCAGCTATCTTAATCGAGACATCTTATCGCCACCCTTGAAATAGGTTCCGTTGAAGAGTTCCGATGGCCATCTGTGGTCTTCATCATCAGTTCCACTTCCCCAAGTGATACTTTCTGAATGCAAATGCTAACCTTGTTTCTATAAACACTAAAATTGCTAAATGTTTGTCTACAATATTTGAAGAGTTCCCTCAATTTCTCACTGATCACCTCATCAGATTCAGATTTTTTGACAACGCCAATGGGACCACTTCGGATGTATACTCTATTAAACGAAAAATAAAAAATCAGTCCATAATTGACAAAGTAATCGGTGAATATACATTAAAAGAAACTTATATGGAACGTACAACCTCCTCCCGTTTTTGAAGTCGGTTAAAACTGGGTTTGGTTTTTTTTTTACATAAACCTATACTATGTATTTTATAAATCCTATCTTATATTAAATAAAATCAAATCAAAGATACTATGAAAAATGACTGTTCCTAACCAGGCTCTCATCATACATCTTATAAAAAAAACAATCGCTCAAACCTCGAAAAATAATAGATGAAAGTAACTTATCTATAAGCCCGGGCGGCGCGGGGAGGGGCTACGGCAGTCGAGCCCGGCGCGTAGCCCGTAGCGCACGCTACGGCGTAGCCCACTACAGACGGAACGAAGTGCCTGTGTTGAGATAGATCTGTGTTATTGTGAGTGTGTGCGTGGATGTACTTATAAAGGTACGAGTGTTTTGGTGTGCTTAAAAAAATACACAATTAAGGTAATTTAGTAATTAAGTTACAGCAGTTGAAAAATACGCTTTATTTCTAGCCTTATATGGTCCAAACATTCAGTGTCTTGTCTACCCACGTTTTTAGGTTATTATATGTCTCAGAACGGTCGTGTTGTAATTTATCCTATGTTGATTATACAGGACGTGATTAAATGGACGGAATTGATTTTATTGTTTTACTATTGGGTGTAAAAGTGAATTTTAAATGATGTTTAGGATGTTCTTAATTAATTATTAAAAACACGTTCCATTTTACCGTTACCAGGTAGATACATAGGTAAGGTAACATCATTTAAGATATATCATGTTGCCTCTCATACTTCGTAAAAGCTGCAAATTGTCGTTAAAATTTTAATTAACGTTATGGAAAAAACATTAAAGATTCAAGTAAAGGTTTTCTTTAATTTGTATTATACATACATAAACTTGTGAATATTAATAAAGTATATTAATACATAACAATAACATGGATTCATTTGTTTGCTGTAAGACGTTATAGGTTAAACACTGTTTGTATTCTGCTCGTAATGGGTAATTCTCCCCCGAAACTATAATTTTTGAGATTTTTGTAATAATATATTTATAATTTAAAGAGCATATGCGTACATTTGTTAAATTAATTATTTATTCAAAAAAGGAGCGATATGTAAAAAATAAACCAAAAAACAAAATACTTAAGGTCTAAAACCAAATTTCAACCGGAATAACGAATTTAACACTTTATTTGTTAGCAATAAAACAAGATGCCAAACCCATTTCGAAAGTGTTGGTTTTTTCGTGTCGTTGAAATTGAAAATAAGAAATGAAAAATTACTATGCGAACATTTTACTTTTGCATTTAAACAATTCCTTAACGTGGCTTAAGCTATGGTAAAACACCGGTTTGCCTTGTGAAAAAAATAGGCGCATTTTTTTAAAAAAGAATCTAAGTAGTAAGAATTTTTAAGACGACTATTTAAAAAAAAATGTGCTATTTTACAAAACGAATATTGCTTGATTTTTTAGGGTTTCAAACTCAAACTTGAAACCTTTATAGTTTCGCCATGTCCGTCTGTCCGTCTCTCCGCATTTTAACTAACTCGTAAACTCTTGGTACTAAAAGCTGTTATTTGGCGTTCTTATACAATTAAATTGCACCGACAATGTTGCAAAATAAAATGGTGGAGTGCCTTTTTTTTGGGTACCTCATATATATGTAGAGCAAAGGTATTTATAAATTATAACGACAAATGAGGTTCCATTATATTATTATGGTATTTAAGTTTTTTACATTTGGGGCGAACTGTTCAGGAAAAAAATAACTCAAAACAGCCAAAACTAAAAACAATAAAAACATGAAAAATACCTAAATAAAAGCACGTATACATAACAAATTTAGAAGCTTATCACAATTAAAAGACTTGATTGGTTCTTACGAAACAGGCGACTAAATGTCGTTAAGTTAAAGACCTACTTAAAATCATCTAAGGTAGAAGCAAATAGATTTAAAAACAAATTTCATTCATACTTGTTTATAGTAACAGTATCAAAAACCTACACTAACCATCTAACATACTCTTGCCTGGTTTTTGTTTTTCATTTGCCTTAAAAACCTAACGAACACTAGTCATTGTAAAATTTATTGCAATATATTTATGTACAAACTTACTCAGATAAGAATCGAACAGTATAACGTAGTTAAAACGATTACCTACACTTATAAAGCTGCCTCTATTCTATTTTTTAAGGTCATCTTGCATTTGACGTTATAGTAGCTGGTATTTCCTTTACAATTAAAGCCACTCTAAGGTTAACAATATAATTACGATATAAATGATGAGATTAAAATGACACAAGTAAGACTTAGACCTTCTACACATCAAACTACTGACTTCAGGAATGTGATATTTAAAACCATCCTGTAGCAGTCCAGAGAAGCACTAAGACGAGTTTTCGAAATAAGGCGTCTTAAGTTAAGTTTGGAGAAGTGGGAAACGAATCGCTTCCCGAAGTAATTATTAAAAAAATATGTATTAATTTACACCCCCGTGTGGATGCCGGGTTAGAATAGTGCCATTCCATGTCTTCCCGTGGATGTCGTAAGAGGCGACTAAGGGAATAAAGTCTTGTAGTACTGTTAGGCGATGGGCTCGCAACCTGTCACTAATACACTGGTAAACATCTCAGCCTGACTGTGCAAAATGTGGTTACAGAATTATCAACGAGTTTAGAGTTGTTGGTATTCTGTAGCTCTGCCTATCCCACTCTGGGAATGAAGGCGTGACGTTATGTATGCATGTATTAATTTACATTACTAAAAAAAACTGCTCCTTGGCAATTTTACTAACAGAGTTTGTTACGGCTTTTAGGTTATATTGTTAGGGTATCTATTATTTAATTGAAACCTCTTTTAACTAACGTATCATTACGCGTAATTATCATTTCATCCAGAGGCATATTTCGCCGCTTGGGTTTTTTTGTTTTTTGTAGTCACCAGTCTAGCCTAATCTAACCTTAATGAAGTTTAAGATATTCTGAAAAGATCCAGCTGAAAAAAGCGTTCGCTGAAATTAAATTCGAAGAAAAGATACAATCGGTGAAGTGAAATTCGATCAAATGATTCTAACAAGCTTCAAGGTCTTATGAAACTTGTGGTTTTTAAAACCCGAAAACACAAAACTTTAATTTCTGTCCGAAATCATACCACCCATTGTATCTGGAACACTGAAGGGTCTTCCTTTGTTCCCTTTACCGACTATACATAGAATTGAACATACGAACAATACTCATACTACAAATAAAATACGAAATGCTGAGATTTGTATGCGTTATTTAGGCTCTAAAATGATTGTTTTAGAGTGCAAATTAAGACGGCAATTATTGTCGATTACGTTATTTTAAAGCATATTAGTTATGTTTAGTGGTATAGGGTGTTGTGGAATATTGATATTGTTATTTAGCTGGAAGTAGATATAGTTTATGTCACTTGGTTAATTGGTTACATATGTGAGCATTAAATATAAAGTATGTATAATGTAAAGATAAATTTTGTCTTATTACTGTTATTGGATTTAACCGAACCACCTATGAGGTATTAAAGGAACTCTTATTCAGCTTATGTCGTCTATCTGTCTGTCCGTTTGTCAGTAAGTCACATTTTACTTAATTCGAATCTGAAGTTTATTAAACTGCATTAAAACTGGTTTAAGTTAAGATCTAGTAAACGCTAGATTTTTTAAACAATATGCAAGTAAGGAATCAGTAGTTTAAACTATATTGTATGCTTAGTTTCGGACGAGATCAATGTGTGTGAGTTTTTCCCCTGATATTTATTAATAGAACAAAGTTAATTAGGAGTTTTTGTAGCTTATAATTTAAAATAAGCCTAAAATACGTTTTTTCTGAAAAAAATGTCATAAGTAAAAGTTATCCATCTTTAATATTTAATCTATCATATTTAAAGAAGTTAAATCTAACGATTTAAGATCCAATATTGATGAGGTTTGCTGATTGCCTGACATGGGATGACTTGAATGAGTTGTATGACGGCATAGACAATCAATCACAGGATTGTGCTAGGTTATCTAATATTCTGACAGCTGTGCCCGACAAACTGATTCTAGAGCATAATGACAGCTCGTCAAATTAACGGTCAATTGTGAATTCAATTCGCGTCTGATTTGTTGTTATTCAGATGTAGTGACATTCAGTTTCATGATTTCTTGTCATGTTGCGGTTTTGGCTCTACATGTATTAGGCACAAATCGGATAGTTTTTAAGAAAATATTATGTACAGTCGTCGTCATGAGTAAGCTGTTCATAATCATTTATTTCCTTTAAATATGGTACAACAAAAGGGTGTTTCAGTTTATGGAAGGTTCACATGTCATGTTTAACCATAAATACAGTGTGTGGTTAGTATAAATAAATAATAATAAAAATAATATCACGGGACAATCTCACACAAATTGACCTAGTCCCAAACTAAGCTCTAGGCTTGTACTATGGGTACTAGACAAAGATAAACATACTTAAATAACATCCAAGACTCAGGAAAAAATATTCGCGCTCATCACACAAATAACTGTCCTTACCGGGATTTGAACCCAGGACCGCTGGCTTCGGAGGCAGGGTCACTCCCAACTAGGCCAACGTATCGTCATGCATCCTAACTAACATAAAAACGTGTGTATCTCTAACATAACTTGTATTTTTTTCATAATAATGAATTCGTTACGCAATGTATTAGAAATAGCCGTTAACTGTCGCTTACATCTTCGTTGCAACTGACAAGGTTTGAAGTACATTGCTGCTCGATGGGACCTTTAAAAATTAATTTCGCTCAATGTATTAGAGTTATTAACGAAATTCCACATCTACATAAATTTTAGAGCTATAACTATAAACTATAACCTACGTCTGGGCCTCTATTCAACTGCGTTATAACGATATCGTGTTTGACGTGTTTTAGAATCGTTTATGTCACAGTCGTCATTATTGTAAATGACATAAGAGTTATCAAAACGTTGACAATACGTAAACAGCTCAAAACCGATATCGTTTACCTTGTAGAATTCCAGCCCTGGTTTAAATGTTTGCTCGTATTCCATTTACACACTGTATAGGCATGCAAATGTAACCTTATTTACTACAGCATCTTTTCTAAACTACTGTATTGACCATTGCTTAGCAATAAATTATGCCAATGGTTCAGATGGGTAGCTAAAAATAACATTGATACATCAACTTAATATGTCAAACTTATATGTTATAAAAAAATAAAATATTTAATTTATTTATTTTCGCTTACCTTTCAGGCTTAGCCATTGGTAAAGTTTTTTTTTCATGTTCAGTTCTGTTTTGTTTTTCATTCGCTCGGTAATTTATTAAATACTCCAACACACTAAACAACTTTTGCTTAAATTTGACCGGCCCTAATTTTTTTCTTTCTGTTACTTTCAAACCATTATCACCTTAAAACGTTACTGCAGCAAGGTACTAAAATGGTCAGCTAGTTCTAACATCGAATTTACATTATTACAAATTTTTGGACTTAGGAAATATTATTATAGGTAGGGCCACTACAAACTAAGCGAACGTGTTGTAGAAGAATGTCTATCGTTGTCTAGTACATATCACAAACCAGTGGGCGTAACATACTGCCAGGGGAACTAGTGTCTGAATTAAATTATTAAAATGACAGCAACTAAACCCCGGGGGTTTAGTTGCTTAGTAATAAAAAGACTCAAGTCGTACACACAATTTTATTTTAAACCTATACTCTTTATCCTTACGTTGGAATATGGAATAGGCCCACTAGAGCTTATTTTGGGTCAATTGGTGTGAGATTGTCCTGTGATATTTATTTCTTTATTTTATAGACAAAAACTTACGTTTTAGAGGTGGCGGGACCCTGTGCAGGGTCCGCCCTGATCGCTACCACCATCTTATCCATTAACCACCCGCCAAGCAACAGTGTTCGCATTATTGTGTTCCGGTGTGGGGATAAGACAACCGGTAAAATTACTAGCATTGAGGCATTCCACCTTAGTCCTCAGGGTTTAAGGTCTTAGGATTATAGTCTTGAGAATTCAAATGTCTATGAGTCTCAGATTCCACTTACCATCAGGTGGCCTGAGCGCTCGTGTGCCTTGACCTTAACATAAAAAAAAACTTAAATACATGGAAAAGCAATTCTCGGGCTCATCACACAAATTAAACTTAGAACCGATTCCTCTCCAGGATAACTACAAACTACTTAACCTTCATCTAAATCCATTCAAAACAATCATCTATTTATTTCTTACTCGCTTCTGACCACGACTGAGTCCGCGTACTAGTAGATTTCGATTATCATCATTCCCTCGGGAACTTTTAATTTTTCCGGGATGAAAGTAGCCTAAGTCTTAATCCAGGGGGTGAGCTATCTCCATTCCAAAATTAATCCAAATCGGTTTAGCTGTAGCAGCGTGAAAGGGTAAAAACCTAACACAAATTTTCGCATTTATAATATTAAGCTGGGCCTCTATTCTACTGCGTTATAACGATATCGCATTTGACGTGTTTTAGAATCGTTTATGTCAAAGTCGCCATTATTGTAAATGACATAAGAGTTATCAAAACGTTGACAATACGGAAACACGTCAAATACGATATCGTTATTACCATGTAGAATCCCAGCCCAGGATAACGGATTTCGATGAAACAGTGGTGCTAGACATGTTGCATTCGACACTCGCAAGCGATTATGTTTCGATTGAAAAATATATGGAATCGACGTAATTGTCACGTTACTGTCTCGGTGGCTTACGTCAATTCCATACATTTATCAATCGGAACATAATCGCTAACGATTGTCGAATGCAACTTGTCTAGCACCACATGTTAGTTATTAGTCATGCACAACTAGGCTGTTTGATCTAAATCCATTTAAAACAATCATACTGGGTGATTTTGGGGTCATGATCCGGAATGGCGTAAAGTGAATAAGATGGTCATACTGAACAACTTTTCCGATGGGACCAACCACGAAATCGCCAAAAAAAAAAACAGCTGTTCCATACATTAACGGTGAATTAATTGAGAGTTAATGTATTAAACAGCTGGTTTTTTTGGTGATTTCGAAAAGTGAATAAAATGGTCATACTGAACAACTTTTCCGAAGGGACCAACAACGAAATCGCCACAAAAAAAAACAGCTGTTCCATACATTAACGGTGAATTAATTGAGAGTTAATATTTGAAACAGCTGGTTTTTTTTGGCGATTTCGTGCTTGGTCCTATCGGAAAAGTTGTTCAGATGACCATCTTATTCACTTTACGCCATTCCGGATCACGACCCCAAAATCACCTAGTATATTTCGTCATAGAAAAATCTCGTATCTCCTATTTCGTGATGTACGATTTTGAACTGATTTCTCTTAATGTTTGAATTTAAAATCGTCATCACGAAATATGAGTAACGAGGTTTCTTCAAAGTAGTGACGATTTATTTCTTATATTAAGTAGTATCCTTTGCGTAGTCAGCTGACGAGCCTCAGTAATAATGTTAAAAACCTCGTTAACACAAACTACTCGGTAAAGAAAATAACGACTTTTTCGGTCTCCTTCCAGAATAAGCTTCGTTGGAGTTTGTGGAATTAGTTTTACTTTGGGTATGTCCGGATTAAGGGGGGGGGTTTGTTTTACGACAACATACGAGTATGATAGGGGGGGGAAATGTTTGAGAGTCTGGAATATCAGTAAAACTTGCAGTAATCCAGTTAATCAAAATAAAAAAGGTCCTTGGGAAAGCTCGGGTAATCGAAATTTTTAGATCTAGAGTATAGTACGATTGAATAGAAAATAAATAATTGATTTAACGCTTAAAGTAACACATTTAACACAAAAGACCACTACAGGAAAACAATTACCTAAAAAAGGAAAGTAGGTGATCGATCTTTGCACTACATGACCATTTATACTGCAAATAAATATTGAATTACTATAAATGTTTTTTTCCCTGATGTGGATGTATTGATATTAATTTATGTATTTATTTATTATTATCTATTTATTGATGTAAGTCATTATAATGTATTAATTTGTATTAGTATGAATTAGATTATCTTTTAATTAGTTTGGTATGCGTATATTTATAAGTAGGTATATTGTATTTTATAGCTAGCATAGTTCCTTATTATTGATCGAGATTAGTCTGCACCACCTACTGTGTAAATATTGTTTTAACTTGACACCTTATCCCTTCTAAGGTTGTCTGGAAGAGATCCGCCTGTTGTAAACCTGGATCTTTTAAATTGTGCTATTTCTCTGTAATGTCTTTGTTTGGTGGACAATAAAGTGTTTTGTATTGTATGTATTGTATTGTATATCCCGGAAAAGTTGATCAATGTCAGAGGACTAACTCAACTTAATTAACCTAGTCAAAAATGTACAACTTACACTTATTTTTAATGTATTTTTTAATTTTTAAGGTCTATTTTATTTTGCTTTATTTAATAAATAAATAAATATCAAGGGACACAGTTACACAAATTGACCTAGTTCCAAACTAAGCTCTTTGCGTGTACTGTGGTTGCTAGACACCGATAAAAATACCTATATAGAAAACATCACATTCTTAAATACATCCAAGACTAGGAAATAAATACTCGCGTTCATCACCAAATATTTGCCAATACCGGGAATCGAGCAGGACACCGTAAGTTTCGTAGGCCGGGTCACTTCCAACTATTAATACAGACAGACACCGGGACAGGAGAAACTAAAAAAAAAGTTTATAATATAGTGTCTTATGTTGTATTGCTAATGGTACGGAACCCTTCGTAAGCGAATCCGACTCGCACTTGGCCGGTTTTTTCTGCTTGCTTTTTTTGCAGCTTAATTTACATGTAACGTGTGCAATGTGTTGTTAATGTTACGAAACAACCAATCCCCCTGTATACAAATACAGACACATGCCCTGATGACATAAAACCAAATAATTCCCGAAAGACTTAACTTCCTTGGCCTCCTGCGGTTTTCTCCAGGTATATTTCATTGTATAAATCTCTGCCGTTCAAGCTGTATCCACTTTGAGATCTATCGCTGTGACTTTTCTTTATCTTGGAGCTTACAGCTGAGCTTTATAAGCATTAGGATTTGAATTTTTAATGGTCTGTCTTCAAAATATTTGATACACTTTCGCGGAAATGTTAACGTTGTTTTAATTTTTACAGTCTTAAGTTTTAAATGTTATGACGTCATTTTTCAGTCAAGTGTATAAAAATGCAGAATGATAATGAACATCGCGTGGAAAACACTACCATTAATACTTACTTAAAATAGATAACCTTACTAAAACATTTTCTTTAATTATCATTACATACATGGATTTTAGCTAATTTTTTATAATATTAAATATGACAAGTGAAAAAACTGAAATGTATGACTTCAATTACTCTATCCCATTCACTCAACAGAATTCTTCAGCAATTGTAAATAACGTCATATGAAAAAGAAGGTCATTGTACTTTTTTTCTTAATCAATAGCTTAATGAAAAGGAAAGCGTATTTACTCTTGTGAACTAAACAGAAGCAAGGTTAGCTCCAGACGCTTTTATCAACTCCACCTGCTACTATTGGTTAACCTACGGGATCCACTTGAAACGCATAAAATATTTTCGCATAATGTATCATTTCGCATATATTTTTTTCACATAACAATTTTCAAAGTTAGGTTAGATTACTTATTAATAAACATTAAAATAAAACCGTTTTAGGCCAAACGATTTTATGCGAACAGATACATTATACAACATCCAAAAATCGAATAAATCGGTTAACGTTTAAGGGCAGAAAAACGCTATCGCATTTTGTATGGTTTTTTTATTGCTTCACAGTGGTCTTAATAGTGTGACCAAAGTGAAAGTGTGCAAAGTGTTGAAATTAAAAAATAACTTACTAATTAGTCACCTTCATACCCTACGACGTTAAACTCACATTTTAATTCATAATTAAGCCTAAACACTACTAATTACGTCTCCTATTTCACTCTGTACGTATTTATCGCACCTTTGTGACAAAACTGCGCTATCTCCAAAGTTGCGACAAAAGAAGTTGTCACAGTTTTGTCCCAAAGGTGCGATATATACATACAAGATCCCCGTTAGAATAGTGCCACTCAATGTCTTCCTGTGGCTGTCGTAATATCGAATAAGGGCTTGTATTTTGCTTGTGTCAGGCGATGGGCTTGCAATCTGTCACTAATACACTAATAAACTTCTTGGCCCGATTGTGCAAAATATGGTTATAGAATTATAAACAAGTCTTTTTAGAGTTGTTTGTATTTCTGTAACTCTGCCTACTCCAGTCTGGGAAGTCAATGTCTTGATAAACCACTTATATTATGGCCTGCCGCATTAGCTAAAATATATCTCGCTAAATACAATTAATTATTGCAAAAGCCCATGACGTTCGCTTATCAGATGACCGCAGGATGCATATTTAATGCATAACGTTAAACGAATTATTGATACACGCATTGAATGCATTTGCAAACTAATTCGAGGTGGTTTTGGTCCACGGAACAATGGTTTGTGTGAAATTGTAGTTATGTATTATATTTACAGTCGTGTTATAATGGAATTTCATTGAGTATCACTTTCATAAACAGGAAAAACCAAAAATATTGCAACGTTTAGATAGAAACAGATATGACAAAGTGAAACAATTTTACGTAATTATAATGAATAAGTAAAAAGCAAAAAACATTAAAAATTAAAAATTATAATTACAATACATATAAAATTGACATGCGTGATTCGAAAGTGATGAAAGTTTTTTAGGTCATAAACGTGTAGGTTAAGGTTTTGTAAGAGTTAGACTAAGGTTTATTTAACGTTTCTTGTGTTAAGGTTGTCTGGAAGAGATCGCAATTTAGCGGTAAGACCGCCTCTTGCATACCTATGATTTAAATCTACCGTTACGTGTTTTTTTTTTTTGGTGTTCAATAAAGAGTTTTTGTATTGTATTGCAGCTGCTCGTGTGGCTGATCACTAAAATCTCTGGAATAAAACAGTACTCTATAGTTTGTACGTTTGTAATATTTTTTTTTTATTTTCTCATTATTCTCCATCTTCTAAAGGTCAGCTGGAAGAGATTCTTATTATGTGATAGTACATGTAAATTTCTGCGTTTTGTACATAAAAGTGTTTATATTCATACGTATTCTGAAGCGATAACCCCTCAAATAAACTCACATTTTCATACATTACTTTACGTATACTTCACTTTTACTCAATGATGACACAAATCAACGTTAGTATCATTTTGTTGTCACTTGTACTACAACATACTAGGGGGCGCTGATATCAATCGCCTTACTCATTGTCAATATCATACATTTTATTGGAAAAGCACTTATTTTAACGTTTTGCATCTTGTCTAGGCCTCGTGGTGCTTGTTGTTTCAAACAAAAAATAAACCAAGATAATTTATTATTTACATACATACATAACGTCGCGCCCTTATTCCCGGAGTGGGGTAGGCAGAGCTACAGAATTACCAACAACTCGAAACAATCTTGTTGATTATTCTGTGACCACATTTTGCACAACCAGGCTAATATGTATACCAGTTTATTAGTGACGGATTGCAAGTCCATCGCCTAACAGTACTGCAAGCCCTTGTTCCCTTAGTCGCCTCTTACGACATCCACGGGAAGATATGGAGTGGCGCTATTCTAACCCGGCAACCACACGGAGATATTATTAATTAATCTTGTAGCGATAATAAAATCAAAGTTATAAAAACAGGTCTAGACCACGAGCATGACTTAATCTAACCCAGATTGATGTCTCCATTACGCTCCAAGGATCAGTGTCAAGGTTAAAATATTAATCTCAAGACGCGTACGTAGGTAAGTAAATATTTATGTGAAATTGAACGGTTCGTATCTGACCCTGTTAATTTGAAATTTTATACCTAGGAATTTATATACATAGTTAACAGGTTGATAAAATACGTAAATTTGCCAAGTTATATATTTTCCGCATGCTATTAGTCGCGTCATGTCGTTAAATGAATAACACTGCTAATTTACGTGTTATGTCAAACTGCTACATTCAAATTCCTTGGTGGCACCTACTGCCATTCACACTACATTTTTCGTAACTAACTGCGTGAAGCTAAAAGAACGGTTAAGAGTTTTGAAGTCTATGTACAAGTGCCTTGTAACACCAGTTTTTTCCTTTTTGGTTTCTTAATGGTTTGAGGACGCATTAGCGTAGTTGGTAGTGACTCTACCTACGAAGCTAGCGGTCCCAGGTTCGATTTCCGGTGTGGATAAAAATTTATGTGATGAGCACGAGTATTTTTCTATCTTGGTTTTTCTATATATTAGAGTATTTATGTCGCTATCTAAGTATTTATATAGTTGTCTAGTGCCCATAGTACAAGTTTGGGACTAGGTCAATTTACGTGAGATTGTCCCCTGATTTACTTACTTATTTATGCCATCTTCATTTTTATATAAAATACAAGTAAAAATACATTATGGTATAAGTTTTGAGTGTAAGTGATATCGATCGACAGTCGAACGTTATCGAGAAGGGATCCCTTTAAAACGCATAAAATATTTTCGCATAATGTTTCTTTTCGAATACTATTTTTTTAGGCCAAAATTGCAGAATTTAAGAATTATGTATTTTGTAGATTAGGTTAGTATATTATGACCATTATGTATTATGAACCATTATTTTTTTATGGTAAGGAGAAGGCACACGAACACTCAGGCCACATGATTTAATTGAAAAAACAATTATGACACGTACTCGCGTTTTTACACCCTAACTTTTCTTCCTAAGTATCAACAGGCCCTAAGTACCATGCCCTGAAAGCGATTACTCTTATAGATAAAAATAACGTCTAGAAAAGTGTTCTCAAGTGCTTAGAACTCTCAACTTAACTGAGCTATAAAGACCGTCGCGTGCGGCCTCCTAATTTATTTTCACCTTATCGAGTAATAAACATCTGGATTGAGTTAAACCAAAGTGGCGTTTAATTCGAATTTCAATAGGAGTTCGGGAATTGAACAGTTCAGTTCACTTAAGAAAATAGGGTAAACCATACAGTTATTGCTCGTGACCACTGATTGTCCACTTTAATCGACTTCAAAAAAAGTTGGATGTTCTCAATTTTGTCGGTTTTTTTTTAAGTATGTTTCTGATTATACCGATTTTTTTTTTGTAGGATTGGGTATACTATCTAGTTGGTCCCATTTCCAGCACGTCAATATCTGATGATAGGATCTTGGTGAAATCGAGGGAACGCCTCAAATACTTTAGGAATAAATATAGGTGGACGACATAACAGTATTACTATGATCACTAAAGTATGGAAAAAATATATTTGAAAAACTTAAATCCGTCTTCAAAAAGCAAGTACTAACTAATTTCTTTTAAAATGATAGGTATCAGTCCAATTGAAGTCGGCCGTCAAATATACTCGTATTTTCAACTCGTTACCTAACATTTTAAAAGAAGTTATTTAGAGACCGCTATCACTAAAAATATATTTGCCACATAAGTGTAACAGGCAGTAAAAAAGCTGTTTCCATGTGGGAAAAATATTATGTTTTCAATTATTGGAGTCTCTAAAAAATGTAGTGAGCGATCATTGGTTGCGGGCGATAACTGTATGGTTTACCCTATTATTAATTAGTCTAAAATAGCTTTTATAAAAACTGTCGACTTAATACATAAAGTAAAACTATAAATTTGTTAACAAGGTAATAAGGTGTTATAAATACTTATTATAGCGAATGCACATATAATAATCATTATAACATCGGGTATAAGAAGGCAAACAGGCACAGTCACCATCAAATATATTTCTATACTCTTCAGGGTGCTCAAAAATATCTGAAAATGCACTCTAACGCGCTTGTTCGCTCCGATATATCTGACGGCGAGTGTACTATCAAACCAAAAGAACCCTGGCCTACCATATAATTGTGTCAGAGTGAAGTTATACCTAAATCATGTTATAAGAAATGTGAGTTTTTTTTTTATTACACTGAGAAGGCACACGAGCACTCAGGCCCCTGATGGTAAGTGGAATCTGAGATCCATAGGCATTTGAATTCTGAAGACTAATCTTAAGACTGCACTAAGACCTCAAATGCGTTGCCAACCCTGAGGACTAAAATTAACTTTGCTAGTAATTTCACCGGTTGTCTCGCACACCGGAACACAACAATGAACACTGTTGCTTGGCGGTTGGTTAAAGGTTATCCTTAAACACTGTTGCTTGGCGGTTTGTGATGCATAATGTCACTGTGACACCGTTCTATAGTGGGTCAGTGTTCCATTTGGGCTTATAGTACATTATAAATTTAAATCTTTCATTAAAATTTTGTAAAAACAATTTGCCATAAAGAAACTTAGCTTAAAAATAGATAGTATGATAAAAGGTGGTACTGGGAGCAATGCTAGTGATTTGCTTTCAGATTTTGAGCCCATTTTAGAGTACCTATTTACAATATTATGTGCAGATAAAATAATGTTACAACTGTACATAATTAGGCCTTTAAAACACTCGTGTGATCTAATAATGGCGCTCACCTTCGGCTCGTTCCATAAAATCACACTAGTGTTTTAAGACTACTCATTATGTATTAGTTACATACTACTATAACCAACCTCTAATTGAAAGGAAAAATATGTTTCGTCTTTAAAAATATGAAAACCAAGTACTAGTTTGACTACACGGTGGCCTAGTTGGGAGTGACCCTGCCTCCGAAGCCAGAGGTCCAGAGAAGGGCAGATATTTGTGTGATGAATATTTGGTCCTGAGTCTTGGATGTTTTCTATGTATTTCTCTATGTAAGTATCATTATCGTTGTCTAGTACCCATAGTACAAGGCTAGAGCTTATTTTGGACTAGGTCAACCTGTGTGAGATTGTCCCCTGATATTTATTTATTTATGTAGTAAAGGTGTTTTTTTCCTGTCGTCTTTGTGATCCAGATTGAGTTCGTCAAGCCCTATGCAAATGGGTCCGTAAAAGAGGCAGGGGAGTCGCAAATATTTCCTGCACAAAAGGCTGCAGTTGCTGACTCGAGTCACAAGCGACAGCGATTTACATAACAATTTCACAACTTTCACCATTGTCTTTTTACATAAACCACTAGCTGGAAATGTTTCATCCCGGAATTACGTTCCATACACAATTTCACTGAAATCGTTTCAGCGGCTTAACTATGTTTTTTTTTGTATGTTATGGAGAAGGCACACAAGCACTCAGGCCACCTGATGGTAAGTGGAATCTGAGACCCATAGACATTTGAATTCTCAAGACTGTAATCCTAATACCTCAAATGCGTTGCCAACCCTGAGGACTAGTACTTTCACCGGTTGTCTTATCCCCACACCGGAACACAACGATGCAAACACTGTTTGCTTGGCGGGTGGTTAATGGAATAATAACAAACAGATCGTCGGACACAGTTCCTTACATATATTTATTATTAGTATGAATTGGAAAATAAAAAAGATGCATGCAATTGGCGTTTACAACAATTTCGATTGTCATGTCAACAAATTTAATAAGATTGGTCAATAAAAAATGCCCGAATTTAGAATATTGTAGTTCCCTGTGATACCTTAAACTTTTTTAGTGAAATCATTATTTGTTGGTTGAGCAACGCTGTATTTGGTATGCATTGTAATGCAAATTAAAAATAATAATATATATTATGTCAAAAAACTGACCGTTCTTCGCATTTGTTATCTTTAAACCAGCTCCCCGCTTTAAATTGCGCCAAACTAAAAAAAAAATGGCGTCCATTAACAAATTGCTAGAGTCACCGCAATCAGCAACAAGGGGTTTTCAATCCGACGCCGGCCGAACATTTTCGAAGAATCCCGACTTCAAAGCGCTCGCAGCCACTTCATTTTGTTTTAAATAATGAATTTTCAGGGGATTCGTAACAATTTGGGTAATATGATGGGTGAATAAGAGAGTGTCCAATGTTTCAATGTCTTAATGGTCTAGTTCAGGCTTCGAGGGAGATATTGCGATGTACATTATGGTGATTTGCTTGTTTAATAAACATGAATTTGAAATGGATTAAGGTTCTTTGCGTATGGCAAATGCTGGCGGTACAAACAGTACCTACCGTAGAATTATTTTGAGTTTACCACTGACAGATGGATTGCCTTCATTTAATTTTCAGCTTTAATTACATAGAAATAAAATAGTTATCACTATATCGGTAGACGTGGGTAACAAACGGTGTTCTGAAAATTGCTTTATTTGTATGTATAAGTTGAAAATTAAATGAAGGCAAACTCTCTGTCAGTAGTGGTAAACTTACAGTCACCGTACTGTAATGAAGTGGAAATCGATAAAAAGTATTAAACATTAAATTCAATATGTTTAAAAAATATATTGCAAGTAAGTTGACTAAAAAAATGTTTCTTTTTATTAAGAGCATTAATTAAGAGGCCTTATACGAAATTTTGCCGATTTCGCTGATTTACCTGATTTTACAGACGTGAATTTACAGTTGAAATACTTTACTTCTACAAATTTCAATGCGCAACACGAAAGATAATTTCAACAAATGTATGAGCTACTTTTTTAAATTTTTATTTTTTTGATTAGTCGTCTTAGAATATTGTATATTCATGAAATGTTTTGGCGTCTACAAGGTATGAAAAAATAACAGTAATGTATAATGTTTTAAAACATCCTCAATCTCGCATTATAATACTCGACAAAAATAAAAAAGTTGCTCATTCATTCGTAACTCATTTATTTGATCATAACTGAAATGATATCATGATGAGCGTTAAAACTTATAGAAAAGTAGTATTTTAACTGTAAAGTCACGAAAAAAAGCAAAACCGGTTACATTTCGTATACGGCCTCTTAACAGACAAATGAAGACTATAAAATATGTAGTCTAGTGTCTAGTTCGGAGAAGGTCGTTGTATACTTGGATCCTATAGTATAAGAAAGTAACTTTTACTAACGGTTTTATGAGTATTTGGGTCATACACTCTCTTAAAAACAAAAGTTGTCTCTCCTGTGGTCAATAGATAAATACCTTGTGTGCATATAAGTTATGTTTTTTAAAGCAGTCAGCATTTTTGCGGGAATGGGCTTAGCCAGAAAATTAGACCTTCAAAACGTAACTTTCGGTGTGTCCACAGGAAAGACGGTAACCTAAATCTATGTATGACCCATTTATCCAAAACAATCCAAGCTCATACTTGTAATAATAATGGATTGTTGCCATGAAAACGTGGCCTGAATAATATTGGTTGTAATTCGAGACTATTATCTCTAAATTCAGACATGGAATTACGCTTTGAATCGTCAAACATGATTTACGTATAGCAAGAATAGAGTTTGATTGATATTGCTAACCATAATATTTGGCGCAGTAATTTTTTCTCAAATTTAAACAAGGAAAGATAGAAATATCAAAATATCCCTCTAATATTTAATAGCAAAATTTGAAATGTTGTATGGATGAATTCGTTGTTTGCATGGTAGTGTAGACTTAATCATGCATTAATAGCTAAATAGATTTAACTGAAATTTGGCGCACAGGAATTCGATAATTGGAAAATCAAGTAGAATTCTTTACAACACAGATTTTTGCAACGTTCTGACGGCATAACGTTAAATTAGTTTGACGTGGCCAAAATCACCGAACCCTGCTCTCATTATAATATGCATTAATGCATACATACATACTATCACGCCTTCATACCCAGAGTGGGGTAGGTAGAGCTACAGAAATACCAACAACTACAAAAAGAGTTGTTGGTTATTCTGTAACCATATGTTGCATAAACAATAAATATGCATTAATAATTTTAAAATATTTAAATAATTAAATAAATAATCCATTGTAACATGGGTGAGGATCAAAAAATTAAGCGCAGTTAATCATACAAACAACGAAGACGAAAAATGTTCCACTGTGCGACGAAACGTATCCTTACAAATTGTATGGCTAATTTTCGTAGCACAACGGAAAGTTTCATAGACAATTTAATTGCGTGAGTTAGCGTGGCCAACTTTTTGATCCTCATCCACATATTTTTAAATACAACTGCAGAGATTTATTCAAGAAGCCGAAAATCTAAATGTTTTATTTATTTCCATACATTTTTAAAAATAAGTGTATCTCAAGACACTACGGCAATTTTCCTTTCTGCTTAAGCAATATCGCAAAAGGATCAAAGCCAAACCTGTGGCTTTTTTCTACTCCTGTAAAACCATATTGCATTTGACATGTTATTATGTTGTTTTTAACCTTTTCAACGTCTTACGTCAAATACAAATGTGAAATGTAAATGTGTCACTCGCACGTCAAATTTATTAAAAATCATGCTAAATTTAACTTAATACGTAAGAAATAAAGTCTTTTTTGGGTCACACACTGATTTAGGTGAGCGTCTTTCCTGTGGACACGTCGGAAGTTATCGTTTTTAAGGCCTAATTTTCTGGCTAACCCCATTCCCGCATAAACGGCATCAGGACTGCAGTGCTTTAGACCTATCATATAAAAACAAAACTTATAATAATATGCACACAAGCTTTCAACTGTTGACCATAGGAAAGACAACTTTTGTTTTTACGAGTGTGTATGACCCTTTTACGAGTATACTGTACCTGTGCCAACTATAAGTGTCGGTGACGTTGTAGGCACGACAGCTCATGACTACTTTAGGCATCGTTGGCGTTCAAAGGGTTAACTCGGCCGCCACATGGTCGGTTGGTTGCCACATGTCAAAAGCAATATGGTTTTACCGACCAGAAGAACCCTTTGTGGCTTTTGTCATAAAGTCTTACTTTGCAAATGTAGGTCAAACATAAGTTATCGCTCAAAAGTTCTCCTTAATTTTGGGTACCGAATTAATTGGTGAGAGTTTAATTATTTATTTTCTGAGTAAAAAATGAGAATATGAGGCTTGAACATGGTCAACATATGATCTTATAATACGGTCTATTTTAGCTTTCTTGCCTCTACCTATTGATTTAAAACTCAGTGTAATGGTTGTCCTTATCTAGAATTAAATTTCCATTTCTGATAATTAAATATTACTTCGTTACGCATTTACAATTCAAACGAATATTGAACCAAGTGAGAACGACATTTTCAAAGATAAATTGATAATTTATATAGGAAAGCTTAGCTTATAATTTATAAATAGATTACTTTTGGAGGAAAAAAACATGGATTTATTTACCTTTGTTTTAGGCGTTTTTATAAATACCCTGTATGATACTTTTTTTTACTAGCTTGTGTTTGTGTTTTATTGAAAGTTTTATTACCTTTATGGTACTAGTAATAAGCAAAGACTGAATACACTGATCTATGTAACCTATGCCTTAATCATTCAATTATAATCATTCTTGCTGAAACGCTTGCATTTGTTTCTTCCTCGTTTCCTGGGCCTCTATTCAGATGCGTTAAAACGATATCGTGTTTGACACGTTTAAGAATCGTTTATGTCACAGTCGCCATTATTGTAAATGACAATGATAAGAGTTATCAAAACGTTGACAATACGGAAACAGGTCAAAAACGATATCGTTATAACGCAGTTGAATAGAGGCCCTGAGTAAGTCGCTGTACGAGTATATCCTCCCTGTCACTTTTGTTATCAGGCGGGAGTATTTCGTACTTGGGTCATACACACTCTTAAAAACAAAAGTTGTCTCTCCTGTGGTCAATAGTTAAGAGCTTGTGTGCATATAAATTATGTTTTTATATGATAGGTCTAAAGCATTTCTGACGGCGTTTTTGCGGGTATGGGCTTAGCCAGAAAATTAGGCCTTGAAAACGTTAACTTTCGGTGTGTCCACAGGAAAGACGGTAACTTAAATCTGTGTATGACCCACTTAGTATTGGTTCTTCAAAATATGTCGACTTGTTGAAGAAGTGGAATAGTATCACGGGGAAAGACATATACATCGCAATCCTTCCAACTTTGAGCTTTTTTTGGGCTGCCGTATATATATTTTTTAAATCATCAGAAATTATAGATTTCAACAAACAAAAAACCCACCGACTTTTTTAAAAGCAGATATTTTGACATGAGAATTTTCGATTGAAAACTAGGATGCTTTTTCGATATTACGTCAAAATAAGGTGAACAAAATATTATTTTAAATCAAGAAAATTACAGTGTGTTTGGGACATAAAAAGGTTTTTCACTAAATTTTGTGAAAATTTTTTTTTTTTTGTAAAACAAATAAAAAACCAAAACCTTGGTTATTTGAACTTTTCACATAAATTTTGAGGTTATGTGAAGAAAGTGTTCAAATAAAAGTTGAAGATCATTTTATTACCTACAACTTTGTCATATATTTTGTTTCCATAGGACTTATAGTTTTTCCGAAAATCGAGATAAACCGTTTTTAACCCTTAAAATCCCCCCTTCCACTTTCCAACCTCTTATCGCTCGTAAATTATTTTTCCTTTAATTTTTTTTTTATTCTCTTCTTTTTCCAAAACGTTTCATCCTGCTATTCTTTTTTTTTGGGTTCAAAAATAATCGAGCGTGGTCTATAATTGTAAAACCGGCATTTAAGCGCTGCGATAAGTACAATGATTTTAAAACAGCATAAAACAGCACAAAGATTCAATATAATTTGAGGAGTACAAGTAGAAAATTGAGTACGTTGCCAAGAAAACGAATTGAATAAAAACAGAGTTGGTTGTCAGATATTTTTCTTAAGGCAATGATTTTCTTAACAATTGTTTTCCTTTAATCCCGTTTTTAAATAAATAGATCTCATTTCCCAGTTCAGATTTTCTTGGATAAAACAGGCAACTTAACCTTTATTTTTATAAGTCTTGCATTGGTCCACTAGGCACAGGTTTCCAGAAATAAGTTGGTTTTTAAATGAAATAAAAATGCGACACGAAAAAATAATGTCAAGAAAAAACATGAATGTAAAAAAAGAACTCAGAGGTATCATGCGATTAAGTTTTAAGCTACTAAATTGAGAGTGCACGCCTTAAAATGTCCTTGGTAAGCTTTGGCTTACAAATGAAACTGGCCGGTTACTTTTCGCCTGTCGAATTGAAAAGTGAATCTTTTAAAAAATAACGTGGCAGAAAAGCTCAAAAAAATCTGCTACGAGTACTACTCGTACAGAAAAGTACTAACGGGAGCCTGTTGTTTCCCATATTTTTTTTTGGTCATAATGTCACAGTGTCAGCAATAAATAATAATGTGTGTACAGTGTATTGTGTCTGTGTTACTATGGTGACATAATTATTGATAGTCATAATTTTTTATATCGCTGAAGCCGTTAACTTTCCCGATTTTCTTAAATATCTAACGCGTAGACAAGTTTAGGTTAGGTTAGGTTTGATCTATAAAATCCTTATAAGTAACAGCTTCTTAAAAAATACGTTATAACTTGCGATAATTATGACTTATAACACAATACGAACAAAAATAATTATGACAGACAATATAGACCCAATAATAAAAGCATAGTTTTACTGCTGTCAACATATTAAAAATTCAAAGACTTCATGGCCTTTAAACATGGGTCTCGTGTGGTTGCCGGGTTAGAATATTGCCACTCCATGTCTTCCCGTGGATGTCGTAAGAGGCGACTAAGGGAATAAGGGCTTGTAGTACTGTTAGGCGATGGGCTTGCAACCTGTCACTAATACACTAGTAAACTTCTTGGCCTGATTGCGCAAAATGTGGTTACAGAATTATATACCAGTCTTTTTAGAGTTGCTTGCTTTGCTGGAGTTGGAGGCGCTTCTTCTCCGCAATGATGGTCTTCTCCGAAGCGCTAGTAGATTCATTTTATATTACCGACGTGTAAAAGAGCCCTCTTGTGGCCAATTTTCTGAAGAAACATATTGGATTTTTGAATTTTACTCTAATGAAATCAGCGTAGTTTCAAATGAACTATACAAAGCTGTGACTTTCTCATTTCGACCAGTTGAAACTATTATGTCAGCTGCCATTACGCAAATGCAATGAATGCACTATTCATTTGCATGTCAGTAGTTATTCCGGGATGTGCAGAAACTTTTAGTTTTAACACAGTTTCTGGGATTTGTTTGCTTTATGTTGGGGAAGCTTAATTATTCGTTTCAAGCAACACGGTTTTCTAGTTAATTGGCCTAACTAATAATGAAAAACTTACTAGTTGTAGAATGGTATTATTATACATACATACATAACATCACGCCTTCATTCCCAGAATGGGGTAGGCAGAGCTACAGAAATAACAACAACTCTAAAAAGACTTGTTGATGTTTCTATAACCACATTTTGCACAATCAGGCCAAGAAGTTTACTAGTGTATTAGTGACAGGTTGCAAGCCCATCGCCTAACAATACTACAAGCCCTTATTCCCTGAGTCGCCTCTATTAATACTCGATAGTCTATAAAAAATACGCGTTAGTAACTTGATCTCAAATTGAACATAAATAATGAAGAAAAAAACCGTTTGAAAGAGATTCTGATATATACATTTGTGCGAAAACAGGACACTTACAAGCAATATAATTATCACGGTTTGTAGTTGCGAAATATGTTTTTTCGCTTTGCTGAAAAACTCTGTTTTTTAGTTACAATTTAATCGAATCGACTGTTGATAATAATATAACAAAAGCCGAGTTATTAAGCTGAAGCTTAATAAATGAATTACGAACCTCTGGAGTAAATGGTTGCTAAATAAAAGCGTAGTTCTATTCAGTGAGTTAAAAAATGGACTTGTTCTTTTTCTAAAAGATTGATCAGGCTTTTCAAGTTTTTCCTACGAAGACTCGTCGATTCTTCATTGTCATTAAACTTGCTTAAAGAAAAAGAGGAAATCTTTTAGACAATAATTCAGCACTGGATCGGATTCATTGCGTTAAAAGAAATTGTTTGTTAGGCACACACTGCGAAGTCATAATTACGAATTATATTACAATTCAGAATTTTCTTCATTCCAAATGCTTTGATAAAACACTATTATTTATTTCCGCTTATATATAACACCTAATCTAAACTTTTTTTACAATTAAATTATGCTAGGGTAACAAAGCTTTAGGAATTATCAAAATTCGGACAAATGAATATTCGAAAATTTTAAGGTGCTTAGTTTCGTTTTTTATTTCTATTTTTTTACATCAGTATTGTACTAAGAAACCATCTACAAAAAATAAGCGCTCTGGGCTGGGATTCTACACGGTAATAAAGATATCGTATTTGACGTGTTTTCGTATTGTTAACGTTTAGATAACTCTTATGTCATTTACAATAATGGCGACTGTGACATAAACGATTCTAAAACACGTCAAACGCGATATTGTTATAACGCAGTAGAATAGAGGCCCTGTTTTGTGTGGTAAAACCATATTGCTTTTGACGTGTTTATTTATTATTTATTTATTTTAGGAAAAATCGACAGCCGCACAATACACTTTACTAACAAGATTTCGATATGAACTTTCTAATTGTAATAACAGTGTTATCCAAAAAAACTCTTATACAATAATAGTTCGCCGTACTGGTCTTATCGCATTGTCACCATTACGCTCTTATTCATCTGACAATAATGGCGGCCGAGTTAAAAAGACGATAACATTTCAAAAGCGATATAGTTTTACCGAGTGGGATAGAGCTCTAGTAAGTAAGCTTTAACTTGTTGGTCATTCCAGGCACTGTCCATTTGAGTTGAGGAAAAACATTACGTGGACGATCTTACATAAATTGACTTAGTACCATACCACTGGGGACCTGGTGCAAAGGGTACGACGTAACTCGTAATAAAAAAGGGTATATACGTAACTGTTCTCCTAAGCCAATAAGCAGTATCTCAAATTCAATTGCCAAAGCAAGTTCAACCTAATACCGTTGGTAATAAGGTTGCACTTAATTGACAAATGAAGTGCTACCCGATACGTAACAAAAAAATAAAGTGATGTGGGAATGTCGACATAGGTCGAGTCTCTCATAAGCCAATAAGCAGTATCTCAAATTCAATAGACAAAGCAGATTCAATCCTATCCCGTTAGTAATAAGATTGCATTTGCTACAGGAGTTTTGTCTGAGATACTACCATTTATGTTAGCTGGGTAGATAAGCGGAGTATACTAGTCTTGAACCCTTTTTCACTTGATCTTCAGAAGACATATCGCACTGCTAGATCAAAACAGTATCAAGTCAAAATACTCGCTAGTTTTGTATAAAACTCATAGAGGTTGAGTTAAAGTTGATTTTAAAATACAGTTGTATTGGGAGTTGCTACTGTTTTGATCTAGCAGTGCGATATCCTTTTTCGCTAGGAACCTGAATGGTCATCCATTATTTCATAAAATTTATTTTCGTTACTTATAACACGAAAAATCATAAAGACGAGTCAGACTAGTTAATCAGCGTCTCTGGCGACCACCGGCAAGGCTCCTTTTTTGCTCAACGACTGAGCATTGCAGTGCAGCGGGGTGCAAGTGGGTGCTATGAGGGGTTGTATTTTATAAGTTAGCTTTAATTAAACGTAATTTTTATCTTTCTGTTTCTAACAAAAAAGTGCCGTTATTAGTGCTGTGTGGTTCCCGGGTTAGAATAGTGCAACTCCATGTCTTCTCGTGGATGTCGTAAACAGCGACTAATGAAATAAGGGCTTGTTGTACTGTTGGGCGATGGGCTTGCAACCTGTCACTAATACACTGGTAAAACATCTTAGCCTGTTTGTGCAAAATGTAGTTAGAGTATTATCAAGAAGTCTGTAGAGTTGTTGGTATTTCTGTAGCTCTGCCTACCCCACTCAGGGAAGGTGTGATGTTATGTATGTAGGTACCTATGTTTCTAATAGACACATTGATTGTATCATTTCATCGATCGCTATTTCTTCGTATATTTTTGAGTAATTTGTATGTATGTATGTATGTAAACACTTTATTGTACAAAATAAAACAGAAAAAATAATAATAATAATACAATGAAGATACAAGAAAATAATGTAAAAAGGCGAACTTATCCCTTTAAGGGATCTCTTCCAGCTAACCCTTGAGGGATTGAGAAAAGTGAAAGGTTGTGCATCGAGTAGGCAAGTTTACAAATTTCTTTAGGATCAGTTCATACAAATAAGTCCTAACTAAAAACATAAAATTAACTACATTCAAATACTTACATAAATATGCTAGACACAGAAATATATATTTATAGATCAATATACATACTTAAACTTACATAAACTACATTTATGTAAAGGACAGGTATTTTGTCATCATAATTTTATTAATTTTTGACGACATGTTTAACCTACCTGGACCTGACTCCTGGATTCAGTTCCTGGTATGGGAAAATATTTGTGTGATATTAAAGTAAGTATTACCCTGTATAAGAAGGTATGACCCGTGTGGTTGCTGGGCTAGAATAGTGTCACTCCATGTCTTCCCGTGGACGTCGTAAGAGGTGACTAAGGCAATAAGGGCTTTTAGTACTGTTAGGGATGGGCTTGCAAAATGTTATTAATATACTGGTAAAAAAGCCTGTTTGTGCAAAATGTGATTACTATTATTTCTGTAGCTCTGCCTGCCCCACGTTGGGAATAAAATAAATAAATATCACAGGACAATGTCATACAAATTGACCTAGTCCCAAACTAAGCTCTAGGCTTGTACAATGGGCACTAGACAACGATAAACTTACTTATATAGAGAACTATATACTTAAATACATAGAAACATCCAAGACTCGGGAACAAATTCTTGTGCTCATCACACAAATATCTGCCCTTACCGGGATTTGAACCCAGGATCCCTAGATTCAAAAGCAGGCTCGGCTAGCGTGTCGTCAAATGAAGGCGTGATGTTATGTATGTATGTATGATTATCGTTGTCTAGTACCATAGTACAAGACTAGAGCTTAGTTTGGAACTATTTCAATTCGTGTGGGACTTCCGTTTATATTAAATCGCAGGCACAATTTTGTTCAAAATATCCGCAATCATAATTTTACACAAATGAACCAAAACAAACATTAAAACAAACAAGCCATGAATGTAAAATAAATCTCAGTTTCAAAATAACTTCTCCATTAGTCCACTGGGGAGGTTTTGACCCAAAGGGTTAGTTTGGGATATTAATTAACCCGTAAATTCCCTTTGCTTTTCGGTTTCTATGAAAGTATAATGTCACCTTGGGTTTTCAATAGTGTATTTCAATTGATGGGATTTTAATCATTATTTAAGTTAACAATTTTCACTACTAAAAGGTTTCTTCTCTACTTTTATAGTTAAACAATATAAACAAAACTATTATTTAACCGAATGCTTTATCTAGCAATTAAGGTTGGTATAACTTTAATATCAAATTCGAGATCACTCAAACTTCCAAATTATATTTTTGAATATTCATTATCTCGTATTTATACTGTTCCTATGTTATGAGGTAATTTAAATGATTGTATTGCTATAAGTAGGTTTAGTCAGGCTTGAACTGTGAACAATATCGAAATACATACATACCTAAATAAAATCACGCCTTCATTCCCAGGGTGGGGTAGGCAGAGCTACAGAAATATCAACAACTCTAAAAAGACTTGTTGATAACTCTGTAACCACATTTTGCACAATCAAGCCAAGAAGTTTACATCAAAATAAAAGACTTACATACATACATAACATCACGCCTTCATTCCCAGAGTGGGGTAGGCAGAGCTACAGAAATACCAACAACTCTAAAGACTTACTGATATTTCTGTAACCACATTTTGCACTAACAGGCTAAGAGGTTTACTAGTGTATTAGTGACAGGTTGCAAGCCCATCGCCTAACAGTACTACAAGCCCTTATTCCCTTAGTCGCTTCTTACGACATCCACGGGAAGACATGGAGTGGCACTATTCTAACCCGGCAACCACACGGGGGAAATAAAAGACTTAAAACGAAAAAACCCGAAAATATTAGAAATAGTGAAATTAAGGGATTTTGATTATTTCGCGATTATGACTTTTCGAAATAAAAGGAGTACCCGTCTTAAAATCATTATCATCGTCATCATCGTGTTGGCCCAAAGCCATACAAGTTATCGAAAATATTTTAACCTCCTAACATAATAAATATGTTCATTAGAAAACAGACCTATTGCAAAGGAAATAAAATGGTTTTTCCTTTGTTTTTATGAAGAACAATCAAACTGGAAAATTGACTCTATTGCATTTGTAATAGGTTCAAATTCCATTGGCAAATTTCGTTGTATGGTGGGTCTAAGGAGGTTAAAATGCTTTTTAAAAGGCTACAGCTACACGGGCGTGAAAAAATCGCATTAAATAGATTTCTATTGCATATTTTGTTTTAGTGGTGGTAGGACCCTGTGCAGGGTCCGTCCGGATCGCTACCACCATCTTATCCATTAACCACCCGCCAAGCAACAGTGTTCGCATTGTTGTGTTCCGGTGTGGGGATAAGACAACCGGTGAAATTACTAGCATAGAGGCATTCCATCTTAGTCCTCAGGGTTGGCAACGCATTTGAGGTCTTGGGATTATAGTCTTGAGAATTCAAATGTCTATGGGTCTCAGATTCCACTTACCATCAGGTGGCATGTGTGCTCGTGTGCCTTCTCCTTACCATAAAAATAATAATAATAATAATAATAATAATAATAATAATAAGAATAATCTTGAAAAACAAAGGAATGAGAAGCCATCAAAGTTAGCTGCTTAAAAAAAAACGAATAATGTCCCATTGACTTATGAATTTGAAATTTAGTGATAACATTTAGCTGTTTTACTAACAAATAAATATATTGATAAATCAGATTTTGGTACGAAACCCTGAACGTGCGAAGCCCGACACGCGCATGGCCAGTTTTATATTTAAAAAACACAACAAAACTGATAAAAAAAAACACACACACAAAACACATAAAATAATACTTTTCACGTTTGAATTTCGAATGAACTTTTAAATTACAGGATTCTGTCATTTCATAACCAATGTTTCACAAATGATTCATTTTACAAACAGCATTTGACAGCTCGCGTTTTTTTCCGAAACTGTAAATAATTCTGGATTTATTTCAGGACCATCATATAAGACCGTTAGGTTAGGTTAGTGTTATAAAAATCATGAAATATTTGTAGTTACAGGAAAAAAGCGGGTTGGCAAATGAATAGGTTGCGAAACGATGCATTTGACAAAGATCTGTTGGCGATAAGGCAGAGAACCGTAAAGTAAACCTAGTGAAAATTAGAGTGCTTAAATTTAGACCAAAATGCCATAATGACACTTGAACTAATTCACCCTTCTTTGCTCGGGTGTATATCGTGGTATTTTTGTCTCTTGCTGAACAGAACTATACTAACAATTATAACATCATTACTTAAAAATTGACATTCACTTCTAAGCTAGAGTACTCATAAGTAGCTGAACATTCTAGAAGCTATCAATACTTAACTCAAACTACTCTCATTCAGAGGCCGGAATTTTTGTGGCATTTTGAATCTGTCATAGTGACTTTTTATTTATCGACTTTCAATTAGGTAGATATCGATATATTTAACATTAAAATGGACTGTTAGCAACGTTTTGTAAAAAAAAAAACATAGATAAGAAACACTTATCTAACTTGCTAGCATTAACACAAATTTTGAATTTGAAATAGAAAAAGCGGCTAAGATATTGGTAGCCGTATTTGAGAACTGATTAATTCTAAAATATATGGTTTTCCAAGTAAATTTTATATTTAATTGCATAAGTTAGTTTTAAAGTTTTCACTTACACAAAGTTATGTGGAAGGGATCGCTTTTTAGTAATAAGATCTGGGCCTCTATTCAACTGCGTTATAACGATATCGCGTTTGACGTGTTTTGGTATCGTTTATGTCACAGTCGCCATTATTGTAAATGACATAAGAGTTATCAAAACGTTGACAATACGGAAACACGTCAAATACGATATTGTTATTACCGTGTAGAACCCCAGCCCAGCTGTTGTTTTTACCTCTTCTTTTATTTTTGCCATCTGCATCGTATTATATCGATAAATTATAATGGCTAGCGAAAGTCGATAAATGGGAAGTCACTAGCGTTATTGAAAGTGCCACGATAATTACGGCCTCCACTCATTATAATACGTTACTGCGACAATTACACTTACAATTACTGAATTAAACAGCTACTAATACGTTCGGCTTTACATAAATACTAGCTAGTTTCTATTGTATTAGAGAACAACACAGCATACCGACTTGTACTCACTGTACTTATGTATTCACCGCACAATCAACTTACGCACTAACTTTGCTCGCTAAAGGTATCTGCTCACCTGTCTAATTTGTAACGGAGCGTTACTGCGTGTTTACTGTTTTACGAGTTGTTCGAGAGGGTATCGCGTTGCAATGCGGTATACGGGTCACAAGTAAAAAGAGATTAGCGGGAGCTTCAGATCATGTGATGATCCAGTTTTAATGGTGGTAGGACCACCATTAAAACCACATTCACTAGGGACCACTGAAAACCAGCGCCGTGGCTTGCGTGAATGCTTTGTGACGCCCTATTTGACATCATTTGGCATTTGATTATTATTTAATTTTTGAACCTTTGTAAATGTGTCCAAATGTGTGTCAAATAAACAATATTTCTTTCTTCTTCTTATCTCGTAGCTGTGTTCGTTTTTTTTTCAAATGGAAGTACGAAAATCCGTAAAACTACTAGTTTCCATTCCATCTTAGTCTTCAGGGTTGGCTTTGGATTTAAAATCCTTTTTCCTGGCAGGTGGCCTGTGTGCAGATGCCCTAGCCAAGATGCAGTTAATGAAATGTAGTTAACGAACGCATCTTGGCTAGGACCTCTGGGTCTGTCTTCTCCTTGCCTAAAAAGTAGGAGGAAAGGATAGTGGCGAGGAGACACGCTCCCGCTTCTTACTAGCTCCCCCCCCCCAACTAAACTCCCCCGTCACGCTCGCAACTTGTTTGCGTCACCAGCATCACGTAGTGACGTCATCATTATTTCGTTACGAACTCGTATAGTTGCGTTACGGCCTTGTTAATGTCTCGTGTTGCGTTACGTTTGGAATGTGCGCTGTTAAACTGTGTAATTTGTATCAAGACGTTTCTGTTGTGTAGGAATTTCATTTTAATACATTTTAGTTAAAGGTTATTTTCAATATTTAGGTAGTGATGTTTATTATTTGACTCTTTTATTAAATATTGTGATATTCATAATTTACAAGAAATAAAAATAAAATTGCCATTAGAAAATTTCGTGTCCGCAAAGTATATAAAGGATTTGTAGGTCAATGCAATAAATTACCCGACACAGTTTTAAAGTTATCATTTTCAGCACTTAAAAATTACTTGAAAAGTCATTAATGTCTAAAGCTTACTATAGGGTCGAGGATTATCTAACAGACAAAAATGCTTGGCCTAAGATACCTAACGTAAGAGCTTAGTATCTATCTAATCTAGGGGACACGGTTTCTGTAGGAGAACATATAGTAACTTTATAGAATTTTTTATTTCATTTAGTTTAGCATCGTCATGGGTAGGTATAAATATTATTACATACATACATACATACTATCACGCTAGAGAAATACCAACAACTATAAAAAGAGTTGTTGGTAATTCTGTAACCACATTTTGCACAAACACGCTAAGATGTTTACCAGTGTGTAAATATTATTATTAATTTATTTATTTGATCATGTGTTTATTAGAAGTTTCGACACTTTTTTCTGTTTAACGCATGAAATATATATTTTTAAATTTTATTAATTGATTTATTTAATGTTAGGTTAAGTTCTATCATTGTCATCAGCAAGATTAAAAAAAAACAACTGAATGTTGAGTTTCTTGTGGCGCTTCTTCTCAGCAGTGGTCTCTTTGAAGCTCTAGTAGAGTTTTGACGTATAAAAGTGCCCGTGCGGCTTACTTACTGACAACAACGGTAGGTTTCTACAAAGTTTATGTACGTACTCGCGATTTGTTAGGGAAAAAGTTCGTAGATACGTACCGCTGCGTAATGCTTATGTAAGTATATGTTTTTGACAAAATCTAGTTAAAAAGCAATTTATTTTATCGCGATTCCTAGTATGACCGTGTAGAAACTTTAGTTTTATGGCTTTTGACAGACCAAAAAACTACTCAAACAATTTTATTTCCGGGAAAACTTTCGCTTACATATTACGCAAGTTAAAACTACCCGAAACTTTTTTGTGAACTACTTAAAAAAACATCAAAAGAAGTGGAAGCGGGATGACATGAAAGTTTTCTTTCATTTTTAGGCAGAGATAAGGCGCGAGAGAGTTTTGTACATGTAATATACTTTACTAGTAACAAATTAATTTTAGCGGGGTTTAATTAAATTGAGGTTTAATTTATGAATCTATAGGCATTTGTATAGCAAGTAACTTGGAGGTTGTCCGTCTATCCGTCCATCAATCTGCCCGTCTGTAACAGTCACTTTTTTCGTAAACTGAGCTTCTTAAATAATTAAATTCTCAATAACGGCTCAAAAAGGGGAGTTAGGTTTTTCGGGTGTACCTATATGTATGAATGTTTGTATCTCTGTCTGTTTCTTAGTCACATGCCGTAGGCTAAACGGATTGATGAATTTTATAATGTATGAACATTAATATTTTACACGTAGATATATAAATAAAATAAGAAGTAATAATAATTAAAAAGTATTTTTACAGCTGTTAGTATTTCTGTAGCTCTGCCTACTTAATCCTGGGAATGAAGGCGGGATGTTATGTATGTAAGTATATAAAAAAACACACTCGTTTCCCATCGGTATTAAAAAGATTA
Source organism: Acleris holmiana (assembly GCA_949316455.1). Lineage (NCBI taxonomy): Eukaryota > Metazoa > Arthropoda > Insecta > Lepidoptera > Tortricidae > Acleris > Acleris holmiana. The sequence continues at coordinate 3,374,725 of OX438778.1, forward strand.
CTTAAATGTGAACTTGTTTTATATTTTCCGCAAAATAATATTTATTTACGAAAATCTTATTTTGATTGTTCTTTATTATTGCAAAGTTATGAACTTATCGAGGCTTACCTAAGTTTCTATGTTTAGTCGAGCAAAGATCCGATAGCCAATTTCGACTTAATCATCGGATCGGCTCTAACCTTTGAAATATTTTGTTATCATAGAGATTCCATGCGTGTATTACGTGTAAGTACCTACGTCATACAATTTGACACTTCTGATAGTAGGAAACATTCTTCTAGAAATTATTTTTGATTGCTATCAAGGTATCATTGTGTTTATGATTGGAAAAATCCTGCTGGAATATCTTGAGGTGCTTTTTCTCCGAAATATACTATACTATATTCTGGGTCGAAAGCGCTAGTAGATTCACTCCATATAACCGACGTATCAGCCATCATGTGGCCATACCGCTCATACGAAATGGCAGTATCTAAGACAAAAGCCCTGTAGCAAATGCAAACTTATTACTAACGCGATAGGGTTGAATCTGCTTTGGCTATTGAATTTGAGATACTTCTTATTGGTTTATGAGGGCAGCGCTCATGTCAAGTCGATAATTGCGTTATCGAATCGACCTATGTCGTTATTCCGTCATCACTTTATTTTTTTTACGTATTGGGTAGCACTTTATTAGTCAAACTAGTTCTCGTAAATAAATTTAAGGTTAAATGGAAGAGATCCCTTAAAGGAGTAAGTTCGCCTTTGTATATCCCTATTATTTTAATAATTTGTATTTCTATTTTGCATTTTGTAAAATAACGTATTTTAAAGAACGAAAGAAATAAAAATAGCACACCGACAAACAAAACAATATTAAAAAAGGAAAAGTGATGTGATAGACTAAGTGCTCATTGCTAAGTGTTTTTTCATTTGTACATGCCGTAAAATACGGTAAATAGCGATTCGCTGGGTGAATTATTCACCGTTTTTAGTAATACAACTAAAAAAAAACATATTTTCACTTCAACTTGTGGTGGACAAGGGCGGTTTTGCTGTTTGAATAAGAATCAGAATCAGAATAATCTTTATTCAAGTAGGTTTACAAATAATAAACTCTTTTGAAACGTCATAGTAGCGACTTAGCCTAAATTGACTGCAGGTTCAAATCGCGACCGACCAGAGAAGAACCTGTAAGAAACTCTGTCGGATGTCTTTTTTTTTTCGACGTTCGCAACCTTTTGTCGTAAGGACTAAACATTTTATTACAAGCAATTCAGCCCCAAGCATTGTTATCATTAATATAGTCTTTAATACTTTAATATGCTTTAGAAATTAGTTTACGCTTAACGTAACTCTTAAATTTATTTACTGATAGTTCAGTAACATTAATTGGGAGCTTATTATAGAACCTAATACTTTGAAGACAGTGAGCAAAATTTGATGTTGCTGCGAGCGTGAGACAAAGTAACTATTAAGTCCAAACCAATGCTCTTTAAATTCCGGGGTGAAAACATTAAGGTTTCAGCAGAAATTAGCTTCCTACGAAATGAAAGTTCTGCGAAGTGTTATGAAACGAGTTTCTGTAACACAATAGATACATTTTTTTTTTTTTTTTTTTTTTGTTTTGTTATGTTACCTGTTGCCTGTTTACTGTTACTTGTTTTTTCTGTTAATTAAGGTTAGTTTTTTAAGTCAGGGTCCCTCTGAAAATCAGCGCCGCGGTTTGACTGCGGCACAATGCTGAGAGGGATCCTGTTCAACGCAATGATTTCTGTTTTTCATATGTTTATTTTTTTGTTGTGTTGTGTAGCGTGCGTTGAATAAATATTTTCTATTTCTATTTTCTATTTCTATTTATCAAGCCCTAACTGAGTCTTGCTCGCCTAGATGGCGCTAGTGAACCGTAATTACTTCTCTCAAACCACTTCCCTGGCATAAAGTAATTCCATTTCGCGGGTCGCACGAAACCATTCCGTCAATGTCGCGCCTTTATTTACTAAACTTAACACTACAATGGATTACAGTTTCACTGTTGTTGATCTCGAGATCTGTCAGGCTCTAAACTTGTTGAAGGAAGTTGGATCGAAGCGTTGCGGTCATTACATAATATCAGGAGATAATTTTACATCGCCTCGTGTGGTTGCCGGGTTAGAATAGTGCCACTCCATGTCTTCCCGTGGATGTCGTAAGAGGCGACTAAGGGAATAAGGGCTTGTAGTAATATTAGGCGATGGGCTTGCAACCTGTCACCAATACACTTGTAAACATCTTGGCCTGCTTGTGCAAAGTGTGGTTACAGAATTATAAACAAGTCTTTTTAGAGTTGTTGGTGTTTCTGTAGCTCTGCCTACCCCGCTCTGGGAATGAAGGCGTGATATTATGTTGTGTATGTAATTTTACATGTTTTTTTTTTATGTATACCTCTTTATTTGTTATAACTGTTGTTTTCCGTAATGTGACATGCAATAAATTTTTTGACTTTGAATTGATATGGTTTTTAAATGTGCATTCATCCGATGACACAATTGCTTTTGTTTTAGCAATGGGAAATTACTCGAGCACTTAGGCCCTGATGGTAAGTGGAATCTGAGACCCATAGATATTTGAATTTTCACAACTGAAATCCTCAGGCCTTAAATGCGTTGCCAACCCTAAGAACTAAGATGGAATGCCTCTATGCTAGTTATTTCGTCGGTTGTCTTATCCCAACACTGGAACACAACAATGCCAACACTGCTCCATGGCGGTAGGTTCATAGATGAGGTGGTGGTAGCAATCCGGGCGGACCCTACACAAGGTTTTATTACCACAGACACTGATCTATATCAATTACATACGTCATGACATACATAATGAAAATATATTCTTTTTTTACGAAACTAAGGCCTAGTTTGGCGTGGCCCTGGTTCTGAAGCCACCGGTCCTGGCTTCAAATTCTGGTAAGGGCAGATATTTGTGTGATGAGTCTTGGATGTTTTCTATGTATTTAAGTATGTACTTCTCTATATAAATATATTTATCGTTGCCTAGTACCCATAGTACAAGCCTAGAGCTTAGTTTAGGACTAGGTCAATTTATGTGTATATAATAGCCCCAAGATAAAATAATGTTGTTACCAAGTGACACATGTCACTACACTTTTGAAGAAAGTGCAAGCTTTAATTAAAGCCATGAGATTTTTAAAATAGTTAACAAAACGTATAAAAATCCAGAAAGTTACGTGAAAGTTCCAAAGTAGTTTGACGACACGGTGGCCTAGTTGGGAGTGACCCTGCTTCCGAAGCCAGCGGTCCCGGTTTCAAATCCCGGTAAGGGCAGATATTTGTGTGATGAGCGCGAATATTTTGTTCCCGAGTCTTGGATGTTTTCTATGTATTTCTCTATATAAGTATGTTTATCGTTGTCTAGTACTCACAGTACAAGCCTAGAGCTTAGTTTTGGACTAAGCCAATTTATGTGAGAGTGTCCCCTGATATTTATTTATTTATTTTTATTTTATTGAAATGTTCTAAATTACTTCCTAATTTTGAATTAATTTAGGAAAACAATCGTAACTCACAGTTAATATGTTGCCTCGTACTAACATCAACATGCAACTTATATTTACTGCTGCTCTTCCCATAAATAGTACCTAAGATAAAATAATTAGGGTTCCGCAGGCCAGACCAGATCCCTATCTGCCGGACCCTCGGGGTAAATCGTTCCCAAGGTCTTTCGCCCCTAATATTGCTAACCTTATCGTGTTGCTATTCTTTAAATAACCTGATTTCGACGTCGGATCGTCGACACGCCATTATTTTATAAAACATGTGCAAATTTTGATGGTTAGGGTAACTCATTACTTTATCGAATGAATCATTGCATCAAACGCTATTTTCTGCTGAAACTATAATATTTAGGGCATCTTAAACATTAATTACGTAGGTTAGGTTAGGTGTTTAAGATACCCTGAAATCATTATGATTTCAGCAGAAAATAGCGTTCGATGAAATGATACATTCGATGACAGGTGTTTCGATGAAATGATAGACACCCGGTGGTTAGACATTGTGCAGGATGTCCGTATCTCACCACCATCTTATCCTTTAACCTGGGCCTCTATTCAGGTGCGTTAAAACGATATCGTGTTTGACACATTTAAGAATCGTTTATGTCACAGTCGCCATTATTGTATATGACATAAGAGTTATCAAAACGTTGACAATACGGAAACAGGTCAAAAACGATATCGTTATTACCTTGTAGAATTCCAGCCCTGCCGTCATGCATTGTTCACGATTCCATTCACATTCTATGTACGTCCTCAGATTTGGCAACGAATTCGCAGTCTTAGGATTACAGTCTTAAGAATTTAGTCTTGAGAATATAAATATCTATGAGTTTTAGATCCCACTTACCATAATGTGGTCTCTGCGCTCGAGTGCCTGCTCTATGCCATTAAAAAACTTATCTTGACCGACATGCCCTGCTCAAGATAGGTTAAATTAAACGTCAAGCCAAAAAAAATCGCTGACGATCCCAATATTACAAAATGGTTGAAACCTTGGAGCTGCAAAAGGACTTTGGATCTCTTTGCGTGTTCTATAGGCTTTATCACGGGGAGTGCTCTGAGGAATTATTCACTTTAGTGCCTCCAGCACCATTCTATTATCGAACCACTCGCCACTGGAGTAGAGTTCATCCATACCTGGAACCATTCAAATCGACTGCAGTCCGTTTCCAAAGGTCCTTATTTCCTCAGCACTACGACATGTTTTCCTTTAAACGTGGCTTAAAAAGTGTATTCCCAGAAAGGCAACTACTTGCCTGTGCCCCTGAAATTGCTGATGATTATGGGTGACGGTGACTGCTTACCATCTGGGTCTGTCTGCTCGTTTCCCTTTTAAGGCTAAAAAAACATGTAATTTCTGACGAGTCCTGAGACGGGCACTTCAGCCAAGATTAGCTTATTAATTCGACCTTATTCCTTGACCTGAAAAAATCTTAGCAGTGAAATGTGTAGATCATTTTATCGAATTTCACTTCATCCATAGTATCATTTCAAAGAATTTCATTAAAATAAACAACGACAAAACTAAAATAACATTTTAATCATTGCGTTGAAAAGGAATCCTGGTCGTTGTGTCGTAATAAGCCGCGGCGTCGGTTTACAGAGGGATCCTGACTTAAAAACCAACTTAAGTAACAAAAAACAACGACACAATCATCACCTCATAAATAAATCAAACTTTACTATTTATTATTCCAAGGAGAGTTGTAAAACAATACACAACCGAGTTCCTACTCTAGTATATAATACTCGGCGTCAAAAAATAGCACTTCTTAAAATTCTGATATAAAGCAAATATAAACCATATTTCATCCAAGTTAAGATCTGTGTCTGTGAAAACTTTTAATAGTGAAAGATTGATTCATACCAGTCAGGGCTGGGCAAAATACATAATTTGCTTTAATTGAAATACAAATTACAAAATACAATACAATACAATACAAATACTCTTTATTGAACACCAAAAACTAAAAAATAAAAACAGAACACAAACAGTACATTTAAATCATAGGTATACAACAGGCGGTCTTACCGCTAAATAGCGATCTCGTCCAGACAACCTTGAAAGAGAAATAACTGAGGACACAAATTCATGGCAGGCGGTGTAAACTAATTCGTTTAGAACTCAAACTATATAACTACTAGAAACAATTAAATTATTTCAATTTTATAATTAAATCTATATTAAAATACTATCTCGCAAGTATTTAAAATACGAAATACAAAATTATCTGTAATTTATGTAATTGAAATATAAATACAAAATACTATAAAAGTAACAACAGAAAACGACAATTGACATGATACTTGACATTGACAATTAGATGTACAGTAACAGGTGCAGTGTTGCCAACTATAAAGATCGACATATTTATCGGTCGCCATTTTGCTTACGAAAGCTATCGAGCGAAATTTTCTTTAAAACGCACCCATAATAAGTTTGCTAAATGAAGGTTAATTGTATTTATGTTAAAATGTATTTTTAAGCCATACGTGTTTGAAATATTAACTACAAAATACCTAAGCGTCAGGTATTTGAAATACGAATTACAAATTACATTTTAGCAAGGAATCGAAATACAAATACCAAATACATGTTTGCAATTCAATTACGTATTTTAATTACAAGTAATTCAAATACTGCCCAACCCTGATACCAGTACATCTTTATTTGTGTACCAGAACAAAACCTTGGATAATCCTAATTTTTGATCTCGACCACCCTAGGCAGTTATTAGTGCCTTATTCATATGTTATAATTATGCAAACAATAAACGTTTCCTGCCCTAGAGATCTTCTTTTATCCTGACCCTTCCCAAAATCCCGTGACATTAAGGTATGACTGTAAGGCCTCTTTTGAAAATTTACAAAAGTGCGTTTTTTTTTGAAGCCGACTTTATTTCATACTGTGGTTTTATTGTACAATAGCTTGATAGTAAAATACTTAATAAAGCCTATTGCTTACGGTAAGGAATAACAACGCTGATAGCTTTCGGCACGTAAAGACCATAATTACTCATTTTCGTTCTGCCTTTGTTTTTGTTCAGCGAACGTTCTACAGAAAAGACAAGCCAAAACCTTGTGTTTCGGGAACAACTTATATTGTATTTAAAAATGGTGAAGACTTTGGTTTAGGTATTGGAGTTATTTATGTTCAATACACATACCTCCTTACTAATTATCGTTGAATAAAGAATAGTTATACCATGCTTTGTCCTTATCTGTCAAATTCAAATGTCGCAATGACAGATAATGACAGTTTAAGTATGTTTATTTATGTATATGTTTATCTTTCTATCTATTTATGTAAGTATTTGAATGTATTAGTTTTGTTTTTATTCTATGGTTCTTTTTTTTTGTTTTTATAGTCTTTTTGGTTAGTTTTTGTTTTTTGGGTGCTCTAAATAAATTTGTACACCTGTTTACTCGATGCACAACCTTTCACTTTTCTCAATCTCTCAAGGGTTAGCTGGAAGAGATCCCTTAAAGGGATAAGTTCGCCTTTGTACATCTTTTTATTTTTATTTTTTGTATTGTTTTGGTTTTTCTTTTGTACAATAAAGTGTTTACATACATACATACATAAGGACAAAGCATGGCATAACTATTCCAAGGTTATTTAACGTTTATTAGTAAAGGGGATAAAGTATAACCAACCACCACAAGTAATTCACTATTAAACAAATGAAACTAATTAAGATATAAAAATTCAAACTTATACCTTTTTTTATGTTAAGGAGAAGGCACACGAGCACTCAGGCCACCTGATGGTAAGTGGAATCTGAGACCCATAGACATTTGAATTCTCAAGACCATAATCCTAACACCTCAAATGCGTTGCCATCCCTGAGGACTAAGATGGAATGCCTCTATGCTAGTAATTTCACCGGTTTTCTTATCCCCACACTGGAACACAACAATGCGAACACTGTTGCTTGGCGGGTGGTTAATGGATAAGATGGTGGTAGCGATCCGGACGGACCCTGCACAGGGTCCTACCACCACTACCATTACCTTACTGGGCCTTGGTGTAATAAAAAAACAACGTTTTTTTTTTAGCAGAAATTTCAATTTCGCCACTATAATATTTCCTAAAAAATACTTACTTTCTAAGAAATGACACTTCGTTCAAAACAGCCCCAATTTTTTTAAACACCTTTCCCCGTGCAACATTCACATAAAATGTTACCATCCATCTCTTAGACAATCTTAAAATGACAGTGGCAGTAGCAAAAATGGAAATACTATAACAGCAACATCTACATCATGTGGCTTTTAAAATAAACCTAATGCGCTCTTTGGTGCAATAGTACCTATTACATAGACGAACGCCGTGTCCACTCGGTGGTTGGTTGATGCAATTATGCATCGATATTGGCGTGGGTCAAAATCCATTAACAATAATTACATTTGTTCGTGGAAAGTCGGAAATGTTCGGTAGGTCTCGGGCGGCAATTTAGCATCAAATTTATAATATGCATTTGTGTTTGTAAAAAAAGTTGATTGACGGACAGCTTCGGTACATACAATTTGAAACTTAAATATAGATATCGCCATAAACATTTAAACATCAAATCGAGGGTTGAGTGGTCAAACCCGATAAATCGAAATAATTGTTAATCCAAATTTAAACCCTCATGTCTTCATGATTATGTTGACACAACAAGTCATATCGACTTATCGGGTTTGACCACTCAACCCTCGAAATTAGAGTAGGCAAACCAACACACAAGTCACCTGGGCCTCTATTCAGGTACGTTAAAAATATATCGTATAAGTGTTTGACACGTTTAAGAATCGTTTATGTCACAGTCGCCATTATTGTAAATGACATAAGAGTTATCAAAACGTTGACAATACGGAAACAGGTCAAAACGATATCGTTATTAGCTTGTAGAGTTCCAGCCCTGTTCCGTGTGTCCGAATTTTAATGTAGAAAAAAAAAATCGTTTCCTGGATTGTTATAAAAACGACTTAACCTTAAGGTTGACGCACAAATAACCGCTCGGCAACGCACCGGCACCGTTTGGCTTAATTTATATAAGGCAAGGCGAAGACGATAAGTGTGCGTTACAGTATAGATGTTATGTGTGGGTTAACCCTTACCTACAAGTTACGAAAATTAGTCGTACATTTATATACTCCTCTCAACGCCAATTAGCTGTATCTCGAATTCAATAAATGAAGCAGATTAAATCCTCACCCTCACGTTAGTAATATGCTTGCACTTGCTCCAGGAGTTTTGTCTGAGATACCACCATTTGTCTTTTAACAGTATAGCTGATTTTCGTAACTCAGCGGAAAAGTTAACGTTTCTTAATTTTAGTTCTTAAATAGGTAGAAACTTTATAAGAAATTGATTTTTTTAACTGTTATGTTTATTCAATTAACGGTTTTAGCGGTGGTAGGACCCTGTGCAGCGTCCGTCCGGATCGCTACCACCATCTTATCCATTAACCACCCGCAAAGCAACAGTGTTCGCATTGTTGTGTTCCGGTGTGGGGATAAGACAACCGGTGAAATTACTAGCATAGAGGCATTCCATCTTAGTCCTCAGGGTTGGCATCGCATTTGAGGTCTTAGAATTATAGTCTTGAGAATTCAAATGTCTATGGGTCTCAGATTCCACTAACCATCAGGTGGCCTGAGTGCTCGTGTGCCTTCTCCTTAACATAAAAAAAAAAAAAAAAAAAAAAAAAATTGCAACGAAACTTGAAATAAAAATAAAATTGTGGCGAAACAATATTGAACATTCGTTTTTTGGACCACCCTAATGGGTAATTGTATTCCCAAGACTACAAGCGTTGCCAACCCTGAGAACTGAGAAAGAACACCTCTACGCATCATGTAACTAGTCCACTGAATTAAATATTCTAAGCTACTCTAAAAAAAAATCTCTACACAAAACTTAATAAAAGAAAAACATTTCGGACAAAGCAACCAAAATTGTGTAAAAACAAGATGGCAGCCGCGACAAACGCAGAGATAACGAAAACAAACATTATAAAACTTTGGTTTAAAAGTAATTGCGGGTCTTGTATCAGACTGCTTTAATTGCGCTCCGGCTAAAGAAAGGTATTCACGATGCGACTGGATTACCTCTTGGGGAACTTAGTGTTTCATTAATAATAAATCCGGTGTTTCTGTGTGGTTGACCGGTTGGAATAGTGCCACTCCATGTCTTCCCGTGGATGTCGTAAGAGGCGACTAAGGAAAAAAGGGCTTGTAGTACTGTTAGGAGAAGGACATGCAACCTGTCACTAATACACTGGTAAACATCTTAGCCTCAAAGTGCAAAATGTGATTACAGAATTATCAACAAGTTTTTCAGAGTTGTTGGTAATTCTGAAGCTCTGCCAACCCCACTCTGGGAATGAAGGCGTGACTTTTAGAAGGACCTATTTATGTCGTAACCGTTAGTGGGGCATAGTTAACAATCTATGATGGCTACATTTTAAACGAATATGTCCCCGTAGGGCACGCACGGCTAAAAACCGGCCAAGAGCGTGTCAAACTCGCGCACGAAGGATTCCGTACTATCGTTAAGTATCTTTGCAACATTACTTTTGGCTGTTACTAAAAAATATCGAGCAAAAAACGCATAAATCACGTTTGTTTTATGGGAGCCCGCTTCCTTTAAATATTTATTTTTATTCAATTTATTTATAATTATATTCTGAAAGTGAATACACGACTAAATATTCTGTGAATATTTCAAGCGAATATTATTACCGTTATTAATATAGATATTAAAATAAATATTAACCTGTATTTTTGCTAGAGCAACAATGAAACAGCATGAAAAGTAAAATACGAATAAATGTTACAAAGTGCGATAAGACAAAAAAAAGTGAGAAGAGAATCTAAAATATCTTATTAAAGAGTTAAAAATTGCAAAACCATAACACGTCAAACGCAATATTGTTTTACCTAGTAGAATTGAGGCCCCAAGGCCGTAGCCAAGATGCGTACGCTTCCTAGCGTTTCTATATGTTTCGTTTTAACGTATCAAGTAATCTACCAGTGATGCTATTGGTTTAAAAAATCTCTCAGCGCGTGAGTCGGGTAATCGCCCAATTGTAATGCACCTGATAGTTAAAGATACATGCTTTTTTTAATACATAACCTAACCTAACGTCAATTTTATACTGACGTTAGGCTTACGGTCCTGCTGCCCCTTATCACAAAACAAAGTATCAACACGTACCAAGTAACAAAATACATGTTCAGTTCAAAACAAACTTACGAAAATTACCACCTACCTCCCAAGTTAAATATAAGCCACAATTTGCTTCAAACCAGGCCACTAGAGCTTTCGATAAACAAAAGACTCGTACCGTCAAAGTTTGAAGCACATTTGATGTTTACCATTCGTACTGTGAACAGGTATCTTTACGCTGGCATCGGCGGAGTTGTGAGTTGGAACCTTTATGTAATAGGAACGTTTAACGTTGTTCCTATGTAACTTTAGGAATTGCCAACTTGAGTATTACTCGACGGAGAAACTTGAATTTATTTGTATGACGTCAAGGTACAATTGCCAAAGGCTTTTTTTGGTCAACTATCTTTATTATAGATTCCCCGGGTGGTTGTTGGGTTAGAATAGTGCCACTCCATGTCTTCCCTTGGATGTAGTAAGAGACGACTAAGGGAATAAGGGCTTGTAGTACTGTTAGGCGATGGGCTTGCAACCTGTCACTAATACACTAGTAAACTTCTTAGCCTATTTGTGCAAAATGTGGTTACAGAATCATCAAGAAGTCTTTTTAGAGTTGTTGGTATTTCCGTAGCTCTGACTACTCCACTCCGGGAATAAAGGCGTGACGTTATGTATGTATGTATATAATCTCTATTATAGTATAAAAACTGGTAGGCTTTCCACGTCTGTCTTTCTGTTTGTCAGTATATCCCCCATATCCTCCTAAACCATGCAATGGATTTAGATGTGGTTATCACCATGAGTTAGATAATTGATTACGGAAGGTTTTTATGCATTACAAATTCCAGTTCATGTACGGGTTTTACAGAACTCACAAGCGAAGCGAGGGCGGGTCGCTTGTACTAAATAAATTAAAAACTTTAAAGTGGTTTGAGATAAAACGTAAGTTTTTTAATAATATCTACGCTTCAATTTGGAGATTAATATGGGCTTTTAAGCAGTAAGTATAAAAGTAAAAAAGTATTATTAGTTAAAGTTTAATCGAACATAAAATACCCTTCTAGATTTATCGTTTAAGTTATGTTAATCACCACAGACTTAAGGTAAAATGGTTTATGAACCGATTACACCCGCACAGGATTACATTAAAGCGTTTCCAGCAGAAATTGTTTAAATAACTTATTTATGTATTTATATAATTATAAAGAGGTAAAGTTTGTGAGTTTTGAAAATATTTTACCAATAGAAAGCCACGCTATTTAATTTTGTGAGTGTCATAGGGACTCATAGGCTATGTTTTATTTTCCTACGAAGACAGTGTCACGGGCAACGTTTGTGTGCAGGAAGACTTTAAAAAAACATTACTATAATTACTATTTATCTTTGTAACCTTATATAATATACAAGGTTTTGTTCAACACAGTAGGTACTTCTAATATATAAAATTCTCGTGTCACAATGTTCGTTCCCATACTCCTCCGAAACGGCTCGACCGATTCTTATGAAATTTTGTGTGCATATCGGGTAGGTTAGAGAATCGGCCAACATCTATTTTTCATACCTCTAAGTGACATGAAAGAAAAAAAATTGCAGCGAGCGAAGCCACTAGCGGGTCGCTAGTATTATATAAACAGTGGCAGTCTAATAAATGCTTCTCTAGTTTTCTGTAAACATTCGTTTGTTTTGCTCGAGACGGATGTCTTCAGGTAAATTGTTGAGAAAATATGGCAGGCATTTATTGTTATGGTATTTATGCCAGCCAGTTTTAGAACTGGGCTTGTCATTTTAAATCAGCCATTTACTTTTCGTCACCCTTTTTCACTTCGATCATTAAGAGGCCGCATACGAAATTTTGCCGATTTCGCTGATTTATGTGATTTTACAGACGTGATTTTACAGTTGACATACTTTACTTCTACAAATTTTAATGCGCAGCACGAAAGATAATTTCCATTTTCAACGAATGTATGAGCTACTTTTTTGTTTTTATTATTTTATTTTGATTGATCTGAAACCGGCAACTATTTTGTGAATATTGCTGTAAGAGGTTTAGAATATCGCATATTCATGAATCGTTTTCACGATTCTAAAAGGTATGAAAAAATTACAATCTATTGCTGTAAATGTATGGATAACTTTTTACCACCTGTAATTGGAAATGGGCACAAAATTATTTTTGATATCGGCTTAAAACTTAAAACTCTCGTTCATATTTTTTTTTTTTTTTTTTTTTTTTTTTATGTTAAGGAGAAAGCACCCGAGCACTCAGGCCACCTGATGGTAAGTGGAATCTGAGACCATAGACATTTGAATTCTCAAGACTATGATCCTAAGACCTCAAATGCGTTGCCAACCCTGAGGACTAAGATGGAATGCCTCTATGCTAGTAATTTCACCGGTTGTCTTATCCCCACACCGGAACACAACAATGCGAACACTGTTGCTTGGCGGGTGGTTAATAGATAAGATGGTGGTAGCGATCCGAACGGACCCTGCACAGGGTCCTACCACCACTAAAACACTAAATTATAACAACAGTAATAAACTTAAGTTCAAAATCAATCCATTACCTTAACAAAACATCAAAAAAAATAACAGTAATGTATAATGTTTTAAAACAACCTAAATCTCGCGTTATAATACTAAACAAAAATAAAAAAGTAGCTCATTCATTCGCAACTAATTTATTCGATCATAACTGAAATGATATTTCATGATGTACATCAAAACTTATAGAAAAGCAGTATTTCAACATTTTTAACTGTAAAATCACAAAAAGAAGCAAAACCGGCAATTTTTCGTGTACGGCCTCTTAACAAACAGAACCTGCAGGAACCAAAAAGCAATCAGAAGCGTGCCCATAATAAACGGGCCAAGTCCGCGCGCCATAAATATGAAACTTCCCAAGAAACAAGGTAAGTTGTATACAACGAGGGTAACCCGCAGCCACAACCTACCCGGAGATTTACTCGTGAAGTTTCGTTCCGGCTGCCGGCGACAGTTGACGATTTTTCGCTGGCACGAGAATTTAATTAGAGGTTCCACTTTTTTATTATGGTTAACATCATTCAGAGCATGACACGTGAGTTACTAGCTAAGGTTAACTAGCATAAAATGTATATTCTAGTTTTTAGGGTTCCGTAGTCAAACTAGGAACCCTTATAGTTTCGCCATGTCCGTCCGTCCGTCCGCAGCCTAGCGCAGAGACTCTTAGTACTAGAAAGCTGTAATTTGGCTGGCATGAATATGCATATTAGTCCCGTTAACAAAGTGGTACAATAAAATGTAAAAAACAATTTTTTTAGGGTACCTCCCCTACACGTAACATGGGGTTTTTTTTTTTTGGCGTCTACCCCATCGTGTTGGGTATCGTTGGATAGGTCTTTCAAAAATATTACGGAGTTGTGAAAGCAGTTTTTTGATTAAGCAAACCATTCATAAAATATTAAGCTTTAAAGCGCTAATTTTTGTTAGACTCAAGTGTCCCCCCCCCCTACAGCCAAAACTACAAATGCTAAAAATCTGAAAAAAACTTAATTGAAAGGACATATAAACGAATTTTAAAGGAAAACTATCATGACTAAGTAGACATCATTGGTTCTTGAGATACAGGCGATTAAAGTGTTTATACCTACTAAAATCCTCTTTTGGCACCAATTGACTTTAAATTGAAAATTAGATATTGCTTGTTGATTTTTATGTTTGTAGTACTTAACGGCTTCGGAACCCTAAACTGAGCATGGTCCGACATGCCCTTGCCCGGTTTTTTTTCGTCCGGAGACAATGTCACACAAATTGATCTAGTCCCAAACTAAGCTCTAGGCTTCTACTATGGGTTAGTACCCATACAACAACGATAAAAATAATTACATGAATAATAAATGCCATGCTATTGTAGCCTTCTGAATAATCAGTTGACTGTCTATTGGAAATATTGCCAACTTTAGTCAGCTGGTGGTGTCCCTACGAAAATCAGCGCTGCATAAGTCGCTCCTGCGTGGGCGCAACCATCAGCATTATGCTGTCACCCAGACCCTTTGCCGCGCCCACATTTGTTATCGTTTTTTTTTAATATTTGTTCTATGTAATCATTATGCTGAGACTGGTGTGGCAATAAATGTATTTTCTATCTTTCTTTCTTTCCTTCTTCTTATAGCATAACATCACGCCTTCATTCCCAGAGTGGGGTAGGCAGAGCTACAAAAATACTACCAACTTTAAAAATACATGTTTATAATTCTGTAACCACATTTTGCACAATCAGGCTAAGACTAATGTTTACCAGTGTATTATTAGTGACAGGTTGCAAGCCCATCGCCTATAAGTACCTACTACAAGCTCTTATTACCTTAGTCGCCTCTTACGACATCCACGGGAAGACATGGAGTGGCACTATTCAAACCCGGCAACCACACGGAATACCCAAGACTAAGGAACAAATACTCGCGCTCATCGCAAATATCTACCCTTACCGGGATTTCAACCCTGATTATTAGCTTAATAGGCAGGATCGCTACCAAATACGTAACTACTAACGTGTCGTTAACCACGCCACGTGTAGCAAGGAGAAGGCAAACAACCACACATGGTATCTAGGCCTCTATTGCACTGTATAAAACTGGGCAAGATCATGTCGGACCATGCTCAGTGTAGGGTTCCGAAGCCATTAAGTACTACGAACATAAAATCAACATGTTTTTCTGATTTTTAGTATTTGTAGTTTTGGCTGTAGGGCGGGGGGGGTACACTTAAGTCTAACAAAAATTAGCGCTTTAAATCTTAATATTTCATAAACCGATTACTACATCGAAATAATGTTTTCACAAACCCATAATATTTTTGAAAGACCTATCCAACAACACCCCACGTTATAATGTAGACGAGAAAAAAAATACATTCCTACGTTATGTGTCGACATTTCAAGGGTAAACCTGTCTTACCATCACAACATTGCGAACACTGGTGCTTAGTGCTTAAAAGATATGATGGTGGTAGCGACTAACCCTCTTACCCATAAAAATAGCTGAAATGTGCTTAAAGCTTCTTCTTTCATTTATGGCCTTCAATTCTTTTAACAAGGTCGAGTTTAAGATAATTATCATGAACTTATTCAAGAAATAAGCTTACGGATATCACACCCGAGGACAATTATTTGGTTAAATTAAAGAGTAAGTTATTACTGCGGTGGACTAAACAGAGGTACATGGGGCATGGGGGCGCTTCCCTCAAGTCATCCGTGATTAGAACATGGTCATTCACATCTGATAGAATGTGTCAAAGCATACTTTCTAACATAGGTTTATAGTGTGTTTATGAAATAAGGGGTTAAAGTATATAAAAATCGTCCTAAATTTCTCTAGGTCACTGTTACACAACGTTAATAACAATTCGTAATACTTTCACGCAAATTTAAATATCACTTAAATCAAATTTAGAAACGCCAATCTTAATTTTGCTCAAACAAGAGTAAACTTAACGTTCTTAAAGTTTATTCTTGGGTGAATTAATTATGTTATTACAGTTGAAAACTTGACAAAAATAAATTGTTTTAGTGAAACGCTAGCTTGTGAAATTACTTGGTTTTATTTGTTTTCTGCAGTAAACGGAGTTTAAAAGTCAATTCTGACACTTATTCTTGGGTTTGAGGTTATAATGAATACAGGAATGACAGGTGTTAGAATTGACTTCTTGTCGGGACGTGACAGAAGTGCGTGGAACTATAACCATGTGCTTCTGTTTAGTCCACAAGACAAAATACTCTTTTACCGAACAATAAAATTGTCCTCGCGTGTGATATTCCATAAATAACTTGTCATTCGCGAAATACACTTCAACAACAGTGCAGTTATTAATTAAAAAAATAAATTAAACTTCTTTCCTTCTTTTTACTTTAGTTTTTAATATACAGGGTGTCCCAGGAATTGACTTGACTTGATATTACGGCTACCTAAAATACAAATATAGTAGTTACAGTGGACAGACCCCACACTAGGCATAGCCTGTCCCGTGGGGGATATAGTACGGTTAACATATATAAGTAGTAACGGATAACGGCAACAATGTTTACATACAATTTATTTAATTAGTAGAAATTTAAAATTTAATAATAAAGACCAAAAAAATCAATTATTAAAATCTTAAAAAGGTGTGTGTGTGTGTGTGTGTGTGCACGTGATGTTACCATTTTAATGAGATTTTCGGTCTCGGTATATGATAACAGTAACATACTTTATATTAAAACTTTTTTAACTTCGTGAACGGAGTGTTCTGTAACTTTATACCTCGTCATATTTATTTATTGTAAATTTGGGGAACAAGAAAACTAGGAAGCGTCATGCAAATGAAAAACTATACAAATCCACAATATAGTTTTAGAATCCAACATGTTTATTAGTTTATGGGTTATAAAGGTTCTAATGATATAAAAGACAACACGCTGTCCTAGTTAAGAGTGAGCCTGCCTCCATAGCCAGCGGTCCTGGGTTCAAATCACGGTAAGGGCAGATATTTGTGTGATGAGTGCGAATATTTGTTCCTGAGTCTTGGATGTTTCTTATGTATTTAAGTATGAATTTATCTATATAAGTATGATTATCGTTGTCTAGTACCCATAGTACAAGCGTAGAGCTTAGTTCAGGACTAGGTCAATTTGTGTGAGATGGTCCCCTGATATTTATTATTATTATTACATTTGCCTGTGGCTCCCTTGGCTGAAATTAGCTATAATTTGTAATATTTAAAATTTATATCCATTCCTCAGTAACGTCGCAATAAATTGAATTATACTATAATTCCAAAATAACCACGAAATTGAAACAAATCCTTATTTTCAAAGCGACTTAAGCATTCCTCGTATTTCATTTAACACCTTTGACACTGTACCTACTGAAAATGAAATTTCCTTGGACTGTGGCACCTTGTGTTGTGTTGTTGTGTATTGTTTGTGCGTCTTGTCTTGTAAGCATGGCTTATGCAGGTTAGATTAGGTTAGACCTGTGTCCGACAAAAATATTTATTTATTTAATCTTCATTGCACAAAAAAATACACTTAGTCGAACTTAATGCCGTAAGGAATTCTCTACTAGATAAAATTTGGGCAAAGCAGAGATTGTAATGGCGGTACAACATAAAGTGTAACTAATGCACATACACTTACATATCAATAAGCTATAATAATATAAATACATAATACATATAGGTACATATATAAAATAAATGTATAATATTTATATGACGATAAGCAAAAAATAATACAGATATATATAGATAATATATGTGTGTGTCTATCTGTGGCACCGTAGTAGATAGTTAACTTAACACTGACACTAACTAAACTGACACGGCGCGGGGGACCGCTTAGTAATTGAAATAACATAAAATACCCCAGCTACTTAGCGGTCCCCAACATGTCAGTTTAGTTAGTGTCAGTGTTCAGTTAACTATCTACTTATCAAACAATCCCTTAGGGCCACTACTTATTATTTTTTACTTTTTAGAGGTTTTTTTACAGACTGTTTATTTAGTCGGGGGTTTTTGAAATTTTTATTTTTTTTTAAATGAATACTTGTTTGGAGCTGCCTTGCTTTTAAGGGGAAGGTCGTTCCAAAGTCGTGCTGCTTGAAGGGCGAGGGAGGTGGACATAAAGCCAGTTCGGTGAAGAGGGAAAAGAGTGTGAGATTGTCAGTGGATCGTAGCTGACGATTGAAATATTCTGAAAACAGTAAGGTTACAGCAGAAAATAGCTTTCTACGACATGAAAATTCTGTGAAGTGATACAATCTATATACTATACTTAAACCCTTTTTCAGTAGGAATTTAAAAATATTGTAATCATAAAACAACTGTATGACAAACCTAGACATTTTTATCTATATTTTATACTGACCTTACGTAAAAAATGGACTTCTGTAGCAAGGTCAACAAATTCCGTCATTACTTAAAACGTTGACTGTATCCCATTAAATATGTATAAAACGAATCATGTTACAAGTCGATAAAAAATTCAAACAAAATTGCCCCTGAAACCAACTCTGAAACGTTTTAATTTACAAAAACCATGTTTTCTAAGGTTGAATTATTAACAAATCCCTCGAAGCCAAGGACGAAGCCGTTCTTAAGTTAACTTTTAAATATTAATTTGAGATGATAACAAAGTGGAATTTGTTTGAAACAAATTGAGAGCTCAACTTAATTTTAAAGATAACTTTAAATTCATAAGTTAATAGAATTGGATATTAATCACATTAACTTCAAATATCATGTCGAACAAAAAGAAACGTGATTTTCTTGTATGACATCTATTAATCTAGAGAAACAAAAATATTAAATAAGTTTAGTTGAACATAATAATACATTTTCTAAGTACATTATACCAATTTAAGTCCGTTCGTGAAACATCTAAAAAAATATAATTATTATCTTACGAGTATATGTTAATAAGAAGAAATGTTTTTTGCATTTGATCATGTTTTTTAGGTTTTTAGCTTACATTGAAAAATGATTAATGATTCATAGTGCAAAATGTGTAAAAAAAAAGTTCCCCCCTCTTAACTTCGAAGTTTCTGAACCGAAAAATCATGTATAATCCAGAATTACCTATAATCATTTAGAGTTGGAGGAATAAATGAAATTGAGTTAACATGTATCAGTTAAATAAACATGACGTTAAATATTAAGGCGAGACAAAATAAACCTTACCAAGTTAAATATACAAATATTTTAAATTAAAAAAATCTAGGTCCCCTCACACTTCACCGTTTTTAAAATAGATATGTAAGCTATACTGCCGAACACCTTTTTGTGGTTATGCCTCCCGGCAAATGTAGGTCAAACCAAAAATAAAATCTTCAAAAATAATTATGTCGCAGCATTGAAAATTCGTTGTAAGTACTTAGTATATCGGCTTAATAAATAGTCCATTATAAAAGTTTTTAATGCGAATTTATTTATTTATTTATATACATACATAACGTCACGCCTTAATTCCCAGAGTTGGGTATGCAGAGCTATCGAATACCAACAAGTCTAAACTTGTTGATAATTCTGTTACCACATTTTGCACAGTCAGGCTAAGTTTACTAGTGTATTAGTGACAGGTTGCAAGCCCCTCGCCTAACAGTACTAAAAGCCCGTATTCCCTTGGTCGCCTCTTACGACATCCACGGGAAGACATGGAGTGGTATTGTCTAACCCGGCGACCACACGGATAATTTTTATTACGTATATATTTAGTTATTTATTTAATTTCCTGGTAGGACCGTGGTACGCTATGACTACACAACTGTCGAAGGAGCTGGGTCTGAATGACAAAGTTAGTCAGTACTATGGGTAGGACCTTGGGCCTTAGAAGAACACGTTTATTTATCTTACTTAATTGTACTACTCGTAGTGTATCAATCAGCTATACCTAACTTACTCAGATCAGAATGCTGGCCTGCAAAGGAGATGGAGAAAAAAGAGTGTATAGGTGTGAATGTTGAGATGGACGTGTGCTGTAACAAGAATGGACAGGATACATTTTAAGATAGCGCCAGTGGTAGAAAAAAATCAAGGTTACGGTTGTCATGATATGGGCATGAGGGATGAAAGTCATGTCACGAGAAGAGATTTGGGTATGAATGAGAAGAGTTATAAAGCAGGAGGAAATCCTTAAATGAGATGGATGGATTGTGAAAAGAGATATGAGGAAGATGGGAGTGAACGGTGAGATTGTAACGAGGTTGTTACTACCTCCTTTTTGCGTTCTTGGCCACTTTTACATTTCGTTTAAATTCTATCATTCTAAAATTTTTATAAGCATCAGACACTGGTCCCGTGTCTTGGTGTCTTATTTTATTTTATTTTATTACTTATTTAGTTATCGTTCTGTATTTTTTTATTATCAAAAGTATTAAGCACATAATATTTAAAGAAATCTATTTATTTAATACCAACTACAGTATACTGAGTAATAGGATGAGTCTCCGAGATACTTACCATTATACCGTCAGAAGATGATGACTAATAAGGATGCGTGGAAGAAGGGGGAAAGGGAAGGAGATCGTGATGATGATCATACTTAATTCTATCTACATACAAAAACCGGGCAAGAGCATGTCGGACCATGCTCAGTGTAGGGATCTAAAGCCGTTAAGTACTACAAACATAAAAAATCATCAAGTAATCACTAATTTTCTATTTAAAGTCAATTGGTGCCGTCGTAGATGATTTTAGTAGGTATAAACACTTTAATCGCCTGTATCTCAAGAACCAATGATGTCTCCTTAGTCGTAATAGTTTTCCTTTAAAATTGGTTATATGCTCTTTCATTTAAGATTTTTTTCAGATTTTTAGTATTTGTAGTTTTGGCTGTAGGGGCGGGGGACACTTGAGTCTAACAAAAATTAGCGCTTTAAAGCTTAATATTTCATAAACGGATTACTTAATTAAAAAAATGTTATTATAAACCCAATATTTTTGAAAGACCTATCCAACGTAGCCCCACACTATAGAGTAGACGGGAAAAAAAAACACACCCCACGTTACGTGTAGGGGAGGTACACTAAAAAAAAAGTTTTTTTTACTTTTTATTGTACCGCTTTGTTAACGTAACTAATATGCATATTCAATTCATGCCAAATTGCAGCTTTCTAGTACTAATAGTCTTTGGACTAGGCTGCGGACGGACGGACGGACGGACATGGCTAAACTATAAGGGTTCCTAGTTTGACTACGGAACCTTAAAAAACCCTCATTTTTAAATTCAGTTAACAAAAGATTTCATTGTCTTTAACATACAACGCGACACACGGAAAGTTAAACACTATAAAAATACAATTTATTTCGCAACACTGTAACAAAACGGAACTAAGTTCTGTTTGTACAAAGACCGACTGAAACTCACGTAGCCTTCTTGAATATGATTCTAAAACGTTCCTCTTTGCTCGTTTTCTTTATCCCGTATTCATTTCGTATATCCTAGGATTTATACAGAGTGCAATTGCTATAAGACGTATGAACATCCTGTACCATGAAATGGTTTTATGAAATGTGTTAGGTTAGGAGTAAAATTTGAAATGTTTTATGAAGAGAAAAAAATACACAGACTATAGGGAAACTTTCTGAACCCATTACGTCAAATAAAATGAACAACTCCCGTCTCCCGTCACATTATACAAAGGGAGAACGAAAAAAATAGGAATGACTTGTAAAGTGCAATTGTTTTAAGACGTATGAACATCCTGTATCATGAAATGGTTATATGAAATTTGTTAGGTTACGACTAAAAATTGAAATGTTTTACGAAGAGAAAATAATTACATAGACTATAGGGAATCTTTCTGAACCCATAACGTCAAATAAAATCAGTGTGTATTATTTACTGGGCCTCTATTCAACTGCGTTATAACCAGAGGGCGGAATTTCTCATGGCAAAAATTGAAATGTCATAGGGATAGAACATTTTGCTTAATCGACTTTTCCAGTTATCGATATTGTGTAACCACTAATCTCTTTGTTATTTTAGTTTTGCTTTTATATTAAAATGTAAGTGTCGTTATTGATTCGCATTTAGTTATTGTTTTCAACAATACGTGAAGTTTTAGGATTTAATTTGTAAATATTATGTTATTTTTTTCTAAAACACATGTCTCTTTTAACGGTAAATAACAAATGAAAATAAAGCTAAATCTAAGACACAGAACTATACAATAATAATGAATACTACATCTACATTTACCAAAAACTATAATAATCTAAAAGAGCGCTACTAGAGGGCATTGCTAATATTGGAAAAATATTTTGCTAAGTGTAATGTATCGATAGGAGGTATAATTCTATTTGGTAAAAGATCTTGTGCTACGTGAACCAGAACTACTTGTCGATAGTCGACAAAATACTTCGTTCTGTCCCTGTGACATATCAATTTTTGCCATGAGAAATTCCGCCCTCTGGTTATAACGATATCGTGTTTGACATGTTTAAGAATCGTTTATGTCACAGTCGCCATTACTGTAAATGACATAGAGTTATGAAAACGTTGACAATACGAAAACATGTCAAATACGATATCGTTATTACCGTGAAGAATCCCAGCCCTGCACTGTGTAATTAAATATAGGTTGAAACCCATCAAATATCGCTATTTACCGCCCTTGATGTTTTGAGCTAAAAAGTCATCAATATCAAATGTTTCGATATATTTTGCTGACAAAATACTAAATAATCCGATTGACTTTGAGTTTCCTTGTAACACGCAAAAAATACCGCAACGAAATAACTTTTTTTACTGGGAATAAATCCTGTGCTGTCCGATACAATTCGAAGAGATGCGTCGATACAAATTTAATTTAGGCCATGCGTGCCCCGGGCAAGCCTGGCCGAGAAGCACTCGGTTTTTTATATAGATTATTATTCATCCAGCTTTTGCCCGGGATTTCGTTCTTTACCTGTCACCATCCCTTCGAGGTATACATTTTCACGATAAAAATAACCTATCGAAAAAGCTGAAACAATATTGATTCTGGCCGTTTTCTGCATTGCTAATGTTTTTTGTTTGATCCTTTCAATTAATTCGCAGAGCAAGAGTAAAATAAAATATCGAAAACATTATCGAATGTTCAATTTCGGATGATTACGGACACTTTTATGTCTCTATGCCATAACTGGTCCTAAACCTCCATTAATTTTTATATGTCAAGGAGAAGGCACACGAGCACCCAGGCCACCCGATGGTAAGTGGAATCTGAGGCCCATAGACATTTGAATTCTCAAGACTATAATCCCAAGACCCCAAATTCGTTGCCAACCTTGAGGACTACGATGGAATGCCGAAACACAACGGGTGGTTAGTGGATAATAATTTTTTTACACGTATAAAAACATAATATATACGTAATAATTGTGTTATTATTAAAAAGGAAAACGTCGAATTTTAACTCGAAATTGCCTAATCTTTCCTTGGTTCGTATATTGGGAACGGGTATTTAGTCTGTTTTTTTATTATAGTTGTTGTCATTACCTGAAGGTTTTATTTTCTAGTCTAGGAGAGATCAACATTATTCTTGAAATGTATTTAAGTGTTTTCTTATACTTACGAGAGTAAAGGTTTACCTCGAGAGGTTAAACACGTAAGCTTGAAGGGATAAGTGACTGAAAATGGATAAAAAAGGTGAAGTTACTTTTTACTCTTTAGACTTTATCTTACCTTTCAATTTTACATCAGAAACTTACGTACTTACTAAAAGGATTGATTACTGTAAATTAAATTAAATTTTGGTTTATGTAAATGAAAATATCCAACGTTTTTATTACACAATTTCGAAGTATTATATCCATATTTTAAAACCGGGCTAGAGTAGTATAGGGTTCCGAAGCCTTTAAGTACTACAAACATAAAAATCAACAAGTAATAACTAATTTTCTATTTAAAGTCAATTGGTGCCGTCTTAGATGATTTTAGTAGGTATAAACACTTTAATCACCTGTATCTCAAGAACCAATGTTCTCTACTTAGTCATGATAGTTTACCTTTAAAATTGGTTATATGCTCTTTCATTCAAGATTTTTAGTATTTGTAATTTTGGCTGTAGGGGGGGGACATTTGAGTCTAACAAAAATTAGCGCTTTAAAGCTTAATATTTCATAAACACATTACTTAATCGAAAAAAATATTTCATAGACCCTACTATTTTTTAAAGACCTATCCAACGACACCCCACACTATAGGGTACACGAGAAAAAAGAAATACATCCCCACGTTACGTGTAGGGGAGGTACCCTAAAAAAATATCTTTTTTAAGATTTTATGGTACCACTTTCTTGGCGTGACTAATATGTATTCATGCCAAAATTACAGCTTTCTAGTACTAAGAGTCTCTGCGCTAGGCTGCGGATGGACAGACGGACGGACGGACGGACATGGCGAGACTATAAGGGTTCCTAGTTTGACTACGGAACCGTAAAAACACGAATTTCAAAATTCCGCTTGTGAAAGCTCCAAATCATTGCCATTTCGAATTTGAGTTTCACGAATTATCAAAATAATAATAGTTATATTTTTGAATTATTACAATCCTGAAAAACATTATCCTTGTTATTTCAAATCGAAGTTAGGCTGGTGAGCGCTATAAATTCTAGAGTTTCGTTTTCCTTTTATAGTTTAATTTTTATTGCAGGTCTGAGAGATTTGATCATTGTGCATTGTTAAGTGAGTTAAAGTATAATTTGTAAACAAAATAAATCAATAGCAAAAACCTAACACTTTTCAATCAGCCATCTTTCCTTCATGACTTTAACCGAATCCCAGTAACGTTCAGAAGTAGTAATTAAAAAACAAATTTAATTAAAAAATACACGTATTGCTTAACCAATCCTGGTCATTCAATTATTATAGTAACGTGATACTTGTATTGGATAATGAGAGGGACCTGCCAATTGATTATACCGAACATGCGTACCGGAGAGCCTATTGCAGCACTGAACAAGAAAATTAATTAGGGAACTAGGGCATGCAGTAGCGTAGTGAAATGTTAGCAGTAAACCACGTCGATTGTTGAGTTTATCCATAAACTTAACAATCCTTTTAACTAAGTACTTTTTTTATTGATTCTTCATATGGAGAATTTCCTAAAGTAATTTTGTATTATGGAGAAGTTTAATAGATGCTATGTAAGACTTTGACGACACGTTAGCCTAGTTGTTAGTGATCTTGCCTACGAAGCTCGTGGTCCCGGGTTCAAATCGCGGTAAGGGCAGATATTCGTGCGATGAGCTCGGGTGTTTTTCCTAAGTCTTTGATGTTTTCTATGTTTTTAAGTATGTATTTCTCTATGTAAGTATGTTTGTAGGTAGTTGTCTAGTATCAATAGTATAAGCACAGGGTTTAGATTGGGACTTGGTCAATTTGTGTGTGATTGTCCCCGGATATTTATTTATTTACTTGAATGTAACACTGCTGGGTTTATTCTCTTTCATGTCATAGAACGAAGCACTTCTTATAAAAAATCATTTAACTCGAAGGTTTTTTTTGTCGCTGGGGTGTTTTGTGATAGTCACATGTCTAACTTAACCTAATCTGCGTTATTATTATAAAGATAACCTGAAAAAACACATCTTCAGCAGAAAACAGCTTTTGATAAAGTAAAATTCCATGAAAGAGTTTTGGTAAATAAAACAAAGGGACACCACTTTTCCCCCAAAAGTAAAATTCTAGAAATTGAGTTTCAGAATTGTGCAATCCCTTAGTACACTTAAATATGAAAAGTTAGCCTCACTCAGCTCGAATATGTGGGTAAAAATATATACAATAGATTACCCAATATATCCAGCAACAAACCACAACTATCCCAATAATTTATTCCAGCTACTGTTTTATTCATGTACTGCGGCCATACTAATTACGGGCCTCAAATGAGGACTTGATATACCGACCACGGATGCGATATATCCAACAGATTGAGAGGAACAGTTATTACACACACAATGGCTGATTAATTTGCGAAAATATAAAATGAAAAGAGTACTTGAAAATTATGCACATGATGATAGTGGTTGCTGATATTAATAATGATAATGCTGACAATGTTAATTTTGATTTTAGCAGTGGTTGTGAAGTTAGAATGTATGTTCTTGTCGGATGTTGGCAAGAGGAAAACGCAACTAAAGTGGAGATGGGCTGGACACTTGGTAAGACGAGACGATGGCAGGTGGTTCAAAGCTGTTACAGAGTGGTGGCCTAGGTTAGGGGATAGATCAGTAGGTAGACCAAAGGCACGTTCGTCTGATGACACTTGGCGGACGGTTGGAAAAGGGTGGTTAAATATAGCCCGAGACCGGGCTGAGTGGGGTAAAATTAAGAGACCTTTACCTTGCAGTGGGTGGATGTGGGCTAAAATGATGGTGATGATGATGATGTGATGATAGCGGTCAAAATTAGCTCAAAGTTGCTGCTGATGTATGTACCAGGGTTACAAAATATTAGACAAATCCAGTGATATTGGCTATTGTACCGTCCCCATCAGACATCTCTGATCGAACACGGTGCTAACAAATATCTGAACACGACTCTACTCTTAAGGCGTTAGAATGCATGTTTAGATATTTTTCAACACCCTGAAGAGTATATTTGGTGGCGACTATACAATTACAGTAAAAACAAAAACTATCGAACGTAAATAAATGATAAATGTAAATATACTGCCGATGATGCCGATGATGATAGTAATTGTAGTATAAATGAAAATAAAGATGATGATAACTTTGGTGATAATGGGCCTGATAAAGGAGGTGATGATCGACGTCAAATCAACTCGACAAAGCGATGTATTCAACTGATCAAGAAGTATAAAACATTGCGCAGTTCTTCTCTTATATGCAACCTTGGTATGATGACTGATTACCCCCTTACCAGATTTCATATAACACTGCAATATTTTCAAAAGTCATATTTTTCAATGTTATTAATACATTTCTATATCAAGTAGCAGCAATACAGAATTCCCTCAAAAAGCAAAACCGTGACGTGAACAGAAAGAGTAATGAGCTAAAAAGTCTGTAAATTAAATTACCAACACGGTCTTGAGTTATTTATATTTCAGTGTTAAGATTTTCTGGGCGTTTTCTTTCGTGGACCTCATTTATTTTGCCTTAAGGTGAGGTTAGTAGCTAAAGCTTAAAAACGAGTTTCTTAATGAAATACCCAACTAGCTTTTTTCTATGGTCCTTTTTTCGCCAAAAATATGACTTTAAAAATCATTTAAATATTCATTATTTGCTATGGTAAGGTTAGATAGGTTAGATTAGAAGTATAAAAATGTATAAACGTATTCTTCTCGTATAGAGATAAATTAAACAAAAAAAACCTAGAGATGGTCTTATTTTTAAATCTACGTTTTATGTATTTACGTAACACATTAAAATTTATGTTGCTGTTAATTGGCAAAATAAACTATACATAATGTGTATATTTAAATAGCATGATGTAAACAAAACATTGTAAATGCCCACGCAATTAATTAATAACTATTACCAGCAGGTGTTAGTTATGCTTCCCGGCCCGTAATTGATTTAATCATACCGCACTATAATATTCTCCTGGAGTGTTAATAACAGATCCCGTATTAAGTTAACTAAGTAGCATTTTAGATTGCCGTCTCAAGTATGCCTTGCTGGAATTATTTAATAAATTCCCTTTAAACGTATTCACACGTGGCAAACAAAGAGATAGAAAATAGCTAAAAGTGACATTAAAAAAAAGTTTTGGATCTATTTGTTTAACTATGAGTCGGTGAATGCGTGTGTCTGTTTGTGGCATCGTAGCTCCCAAACGGATGAACCGATAGAGATGCGGTTTTTAAAGAATAGTTTACTCGGAATGGTTCTTAGCAAGGCTGTATAATAATCGAGTTTGTTTAAAATTATTAATAATTCATCTCATTCACTCATTTTTTAATTTTCCTATTCAGTCTTTAATCTTTTTAAACTATTTAGTAAACTTTCAAAGCTCATTCGTTCTTAAGTAACTAATTATTCAAGTTACGTCTAAAAATATTTTCACAACATAAAACTTCATGGCTTAACATTTTCTCTATTCCTTTGCAGCCATTAAAATATTTGCATCACTATTTACTTCTAATTATTTTTCCTTTGGGTTAAAAAATGTAAGCAGGTTGCAATTTATTGAAATTGTTATTTTTACTTGAATTTATTTATACTTTAGCCTAGTATCTTATCGCCAACACGAAAATGTTGAAGTAAGTTGCACAAGAAACAACATATTTTGTAGTTAAACGTTAAATCAACTACAAATAACTACGGGTGAATATCGTAAAATTTTAAAAGATCTAAAGTATTTCTTTATCGTGTGATTTATTATGTGCTGGTTAGCCAATATTTTGATAATCTTTGAGATATTATCATCACAAAATTATATTACTTAGCTTTAAACAAAAAATTATCAATTTAAATTCCACTTAATTTGGGCAAAAACTTTATGTCATTTTGTCACCTCATCATAAAATTGTTTATTAATCCCCTAAATACGAAGATAAAAGCCACATCTAGCTTCCTGACATTCTTCAGGGAATGTCAAGCCAAGCATAAGGTGCAATTTCCCCTGAATAATTCCAACAATTTGCCTCCCTGCCGACTTAAATTTAAGCCGTAATAAACGTCACTGTAACTAAAGAAAAATGTGTTTCGCGACAGTTTATTACCGCTTCCACGGGACCCGGTTTTCCCCTCGTGATTCGGTTGACGTGTAAGATTTTTTAAACGACCGGACCATTTTTTTGCTAGAAAACAGGAAAATTCCATCAATATTAAATCATTTATTAGAGACTATAAGTACTTTATTCACATTCCTGATTAGAAACTCAACGAGACCATTATAACTCGTATAGTAAACGATAAACAAACGTTTCGCCAACAACTATTGATATCTAACTCTGACATTACATGTTACAGCAAGACGCATATAATGGCCGGCCACCGATTGCCGTGAAAATGTTGATCATTTAGAAGCCCCAAGACGATTTAAAAAATGTTGACTTAAGATACCAGCACCGTATCATTTGTGTGAAATTTCACCACATGGAGGGTACCAAAGGCTTACTTCCCTGCTACCAAGCAGCAGTCAGGTATTCGCATTGTCGTGGTGTCCGCTAACACCGGATAAATTAATTACAAGGATTAATTAAATATAAAGTCGTACGAGCGCGTATGACGTCACTCTGGGTGAACGCGCTGCGCAGGTTCGGCGTGTAAGATGATTAGGAGCGGACTGCGGGCGGCGGCGCGAGCGCCGACTACCAGATACTTCCATGGCGAGCTGGTTCTCGCTAAAGCAGCCGCGCAGTAAGGTGCTAAATGTATTAAAGCTATGCGCATTTATATAATTCTCATGTATTTTATTTTCAGCATTTAAAATCACATTTTATTGATATAAATAGATTTAATTGAATAATAAAATAATACGTTAGTTATAATTAATAATTGTATTAGTGTATACATAATAAAATTTCATTAGGTGTCAAAATAAAATAGAATAATTTAATGTAATATTGTGTTAAGTTGTACAATTTAAAACATGTACGTGCAACGTTACAAAGTAGGGATAAAATAAAATAAAATAAATGTCAAGGGTAATCCTGAAAGCAACTGACCTAGTCCCAAATTAAGCTCTAGACTTTTACTATGGGTACTGTAATGATGTAATCACGGCGGCGGTAAGCGCAAGACATTTATTTTTAAGGACTTGGCCACTACCTCTCATGTATTTCTTCGCGACGACACTGTAGGTGGATCCCTAAAGCCTGCATATTGTGGTCCGTACGAAGTTATCGCGCGAGGTGGAAAAGTATTTAAAATTAAAATAAACGGGAAACAAGTCACCGTGTCACTCGACCGTATTAAACCGGCCTTTATACTGCGTGACTCTAACGCCACACACCATACATCACCTGACACAAGTAGTTACAGTCATACACAAGCACCATCTACAGAACATCAGGTACTACCAACAACCGATGCCGATGATAAGATCGTCAAAAAGACGCGATCGGGACGCATTGTTCGATTTCCCGACTATTATCGCCCTTGACGGTCTCTGGAAGGGGGTGATGTAGCGTAATTTGTATTACGCGTGTAATAACTATTATTAATTTAAATTGTACAAACAATTAATTCATTTTTGGTTTTTATTATTTTAATCATAAAATTAAACATTGTAATATTTTAATTAATATTCATGTGTAATGTAATTTAACGGCGGTTTTGCAGTAGCGAGCGCGGGACCCTAAATTGTCCCTTTGTTCTCGTATCCACGCGCGGCCTACGTGACCGACCGAAGGCGACGCGCGAGCGCATCAGTCTGCTAGATGCTCCGGAGTTAGACGCACGGCCGTTGTATGCATTCGCGTGACGTCACGACTCTCGCTACTTGCTATCTCCGCTTGCTAATTGAAACGTCTAACGTGGATAGACTTAGTTGTAGTCGCTTTCTTCTTGTGCTTTCGGACAAGCTTTGCCAAATTATACTTTCTCCTTCTTGTAAACATAATCGTGTGTGTATAACAATAAACTGTGTTGTGCAAGTGTTTCTGACTTATTTGTTTGACGAACTTTACCCGCATCACAACTGGTTATTACCACATTGGTGACCCCGACGTGATCGTCTTCCTACATTGGTGACCCCGACAATGGACATTTACGCAACCTGACGACCTTCAAGCACTATGACGCAGTCTCACAGCAAGCCAGACAAACCGCACTGTGCACCACTAGCATTCTGATATATCTCCATGCCTGGTGTCTACAGTGTGCACAATACTCTCAATCAGCAACGCGACTCACTGCGTCCTACTACGAGTACTTCACGGAGCAGATACACGACTCACTGTGTACTCTCCACTCCACTCCTCTTCTCCTGCTACGCTCGCCAACGCGGCTCTGAGCTCTACTGGAGACATCTACTACTGGCACTTGCAAGCGGCATTTTCAACGCACAGACTGCACGTCATCCATCACCATCAACCTCCGGTCTCAAAGGGGGGCTGGTGTGGCGACCTAGCGACATCTAGTGACAACTTGTAACAAACAACTCGCCAGCGCCACCAGCGTCAGACAACGCAACTAAATCTGACAGTGCGCTACATCGCGCTAACGAAGTTTCTTCAGTCGGTTGACTTATATACCACTTCCAACTTCATCCAAACGGACTTCGGTCCCCAGGCATAACACCCGCCTGGAGAGAGATCTCTCTATTATTCTCTCTACTACATTGGTGACCCCGACGTGATCGTCTTCCTACACTTGTATAGAGGAAGAAATACTTAAATACATTGAAAACATCCTACACATAGAAATTAATACTAGCGCTCATCACACAATTTGTCCATTACCAACTAGGCCAACTCGTCGTCGAAAGTCTGTAATAAAAATCTGTGACATGAATGACTAGTAAAGCCGCATTTCACTACCTGGCTACTCTTTTTATACCAATGTTAAGATTGGCAAATTCGAAAATTGTCGATTAGTAAATTACCGTACCAAACTACAAACTAGCGAGTGGCGACCTAGCGACATCTAGTGACAACTTGTAACAACCAACTCGACAGCGCCACCAGCGTCAGACAGCACAACTAAATCTGACAGTGCGCTACATCGTGCTAACGAAGTTTCTTCAGTCGGTTGACTTATATACCACTTCCACCTTCATCCAAACGGACTTCCGTCCCCAGGTGGTGGTATACCTGGGGACGCCTGGAGAGAGACCTCTCTATGGTCCTCTCTTACTACATTGTTGACCCCGAGGTGATTGTCCTCCTACAAGCGCAGTCTACCGTAATTTCAAAGAAGGCAGCTAACTGCAATTTATTAGTCAAAGCATTATTATACTCTATTGGTAACCACATACTATTTAAAATTCTCCTTCACCTTCTTTGGTATTACCGCAGCTGTGTCTTTTGCACCAGCAGTAGCCAGCTTACTGAGTCTGAACCTTTTACCACAGTTTAACATTACAGTGTAACATTTTGGTTAAAAACGCAAGTGTAAAGCAAGCAATTAATCATTTTTTCTCAGCACTTCTCGGTAACACGGACATTTATGGTCTGGTTTCGGGACAGAAAAACATCTTTTTAGTGACAGTCCGTTTTCATTCGAAATAAAAAGTTCTTGGGTTATTGAATACTAATTTTAGCACTATGTCTGCCTCGGCGGAAAGTGCAATGTATGGATTCGTACCTACACTAGAGCCGAGAGCCTCAACTCTCTCGGTCCTCTATAATATGACTGGTCCATAAATCTTTTTTTTATGTTTTGAGGAGGCACACGAGGACTCAGGCCACCTGATGGTAAGTGGAATCTGAGGCCCATAGACATTTGAATTCTCAACACTATAATCCTAAGACCTCAAATGCGTTGCCAACCCTGAGGACTAAGATGGAATGCCTCTATGCTAGTAATTTCACCGGTTGTCTTATCCCCACACCGGAACACATAAAGTACTAATATTTCTTCTTTTTCTTACTGTCTTGTTTCCCTTGTTTCCTTTTTATAAGACATTTGAAAAATATTTCATTAACATTAACATAATACGTTGATTAGAATATAGACCTACTAGTATTACAAAGGAAATAAAATAGTTTATTCTTTGTTTTTACGAGGGACGATCAAACGAGAAAATTGACTCTATTTTATTTATAATTGGTTAATACTTCATTGGCAAATTTCGTTGTGTGGTGGGTCTTAATAGGTTACATACACTATAATTATTAGAACTGGGTTTTAATATGACAGCTGGCATGGCTATTATATAATCTCTGTCCTTTACGCTCACTGTAAAATGAACTGCATAACTATGTCATAATAACTCCCCTGATCAAATTTTGAAATGTTTGCATCCACACGTTTAATGTTTACAGTCGAACAATTCAGAGAACTTAGAACGAAATCGAAAATTTTGTAGAATACTAAACAGCTGAGAAACACCTAAAGTTTCAAGTTAAGGTAGTTCGAGAACACTGAAATAAGGATTCCAATTATACAGTAGGCCTGTTTGGTGTCCTTAGGTAAATTTGTGAAGACTCGCGATAAGTTAATATTGTTGGCAAGGAGCTCCGCCACACCGGGCATTTGAGAACAGTTCCCCGTTGCATGGCACTTGCGGGTAAGAACCCGCGTGTCATAGGTCCCACGTACTATGAGCGTCTACCCGCCAAACTTAAAAATGTACAATCCGACGAAGCATTTAAACATCAGCTGAGAAACCTTTTATTGGATAATCCATTGTACTCCGTGGATGAATATATGGAACTCAAATTGTAAAATTCTTATTATATTGACATTTATTAATCTATGCCTATTGATTGACATCGGATAAGTGACCATTTAAAAAAATATTTTTTTTACGTTACCTCCACTAAACGTAACGTGGGGATGTATTTTTTTTCTCGTTTACTATGGGAATAGTGTGGGGTGGCGTTGGATAGGTCTTTTAAAAATATTGTGGGTTTGTAGAATCAATTTTTCGATCAAGGGATCCGTTTGTGAAATATTAAGCTTTTAAGCTCTAATTTTAGAGTCAAGTGACCCTCCCCCCCCAGCCAAAACTTTTAATACAAAAAATCTGAAAAAACCTCAAATGAAAGCACATATACAAACAAATTTGTAAGGAAGACTATCAAGACTAAGTAGACATCTTTGGTCATTGAGATACAGTGTTTATACCTACTAAAATCATCTAAGACGGCACCAAATCACTTTAAATAGAAAATTAGTTATTGCTTGTTGATTTATATGTTTGTAGTACGAGGGCGGGTTGATAAGTTTCCGAAACGGAACATAAATGATACAATATATATAAATTTAATGTTTTATTTTTCAACGTAGGGGCCTTCTAAGTCCACGCACTTAGCCCAACGTTTCTCCAAGGCCATTATCCCATTTCGAAAGAATGATTCTTCAAGTCCCTCAAAATACCCATTTACAGCTTCTATGACTTCAGTGTTCAAGGAATATTTTTGTCCACCTAGCCACTTTTTAAGATTTGGGAACAGGTGGAAGTCGCAAGGGGCCAAATCCGGCGAATATGGGGGATGGGGTAACAATTCGAAGTGCAACTCCTCGATTTTGGCCATTGCGACTTTAGCCGTGTGAACAGGGGCGTTGTCTTAGTGCAGTAAAATTTTCTTCTTGTGCAAGTGAGGCCTTTTCTCTTTTATTACGTCACTTAGATTTTGTAGCAGATCAGCATAATATTGGGCATTTATCGTTCTTCTTTTTTGGAGGTAATCTACAAAAATCACTCCTTTGGAATCCCAGAATATGGTCGCCATTACTTTACCGGCTGACAAAATCGTTTTTGCCTTCTTAGGGGCGGGCTCACCCCGATTCGTCCACTGCCTAGATTGTTCTTTTGTCTCCGGCGTGTAGTGGTGGATCCACGTTTCGTTAACTGTTATGTATCGACGTAAAAACTCGTTAGGATTACGCCTGTACTTCTCCAAACACTCCTCCGAAATATCCTTGCGTTGTTGTTTTTGCTCGTCTGTCAACAGACGCGGCACCCAACGAGCACAAAGCTTGTTCATTTCCAAATGTTGGTGCAAAATGTTGAAAACACGTTCTTTTGAAATGTTTACCATCTCTGCTATTTCCACCAACTTAACACGGCGATCATCTAATACAATTTTTTTTATTTTATTAATCATTTCTGGAGTCGATACCTCATTGGGCCGGCCGCTGCGGGGAGCATCTTTACAGCTCTGCCGACCACGTCTGAAGTCGGTAACCCAAGTGTGAACTGTGCTTAAAGATGGTGAAGAAGACCCCAATACGCGGTCCAGTTTGGATTCTATCTGAATTGCGGTTTTCCCTTTCAAAACATAAAACTTAATCACAGCACGCACCTCAGATTTTTCCATTTTCACGAAAATGAAAACAGCTTTTCTTTGGATCGCTATTGTAAATTATTTTTTTATGTTAATAACTTAATATTACCTTTGTATTTACATAAAAGTCAGGAGATTAGAATGACATTATTACTTTTTTAATTTTATTTTTTAAAATCTTTCATTTCGGAAACTTATCAGCCAGCCCTCGTAAGTACTTAACGGCTTCGGAACCCTACACCGAGCATGGTCCGATAATTATGGTCTTGCCCGGTTTTTATTGATACTTATTCCTAAACTCCGGTAGGTACTGTATTTGTTTCTACTGTCGCAACAGTAACTGTAGGACAAATTTGTGGCAGCACTAAGTTTGAAACTCTTCAGAAAATTTATCGGAGACAAGTTTTAGATTTAGGACGACTTGGCCTTAATTTATTGGAACAGCATTAATTTTGTCTAAAAGTCGATCTTGTTTAATCAAAGGCTCTTCATAATGAAGCTTAAAATATGTCAAGATGAATCTAAGATAAATTGAATAATATAAAATAAATAAAGACAGAAATGTTCGCTGTAAGTAAAACATTTACATAATCTTTGAAAATGCTTTAAAAGAAAAGTTTTGTTTGATGAATTTTTATTCGATAAAAATCGTATATTTTGGTGATAGCTGTCATTTATTTGTTGTTTGAAGTTTGAAAGACGTAACTGTAAATCGACATGGCATTAATTAATTTTAAGTTGCTATAGTAGGTACACATAACACAAGCCCAGAGCCTAAATTGAAAGAAGGTTAATTTGTGTGACACTGTCCCGTGATATGTATATAGTTATTTATTTATTTAATTTTACGTCACATAGGTAAGGAGTGTATGTAATTACTTTATCGTACAAAAAAATAAAAAGTACAATCTTTGCAAAACTAACTTATAAGATAATTTCTAATTCATTTTTTTATGTACATAAAATACGTATGTTAATTATGGAGGCTGATGACTGAACTATTATATGAAACCAAGTGTATCTCTTAAGTAAACTATTCAATAAAAAAATAACATACATTTTTTTTTATAATAGGAAAATAGTGGCAATTAAAAAAAAACGAACATTTTTTTTTACATATATTATCAATATATTAAAATAAATTTCGAATTTCATTGTTTAACATTAAAAAGCAATTTAGGACTAATAAATATTCTATTGTTAACCTAATATATTATTACTTCTGAAACAAGCTTAATGACCGGTCATTGATGACCATTTACCAATTCATGGGATATTGCCCAAGTTAATGCTGTTGTCTTAATGTAATTCTGAAGACAGTTATAATTTCCGACGTCTTTTGTTTCCCGTTGTAAATCATTCTTTACGACAGTCAAATTATTTTATGTTTTTATTACAGTTAGATAATTCAAGGTTGTTTGAAGTTTGAAAGACATAACTGTAAATCAAGATGTTATTATATTTTATGTTATTACTATAGTAACTGCTTTGTTATCTTGTACGTTACATTATTTATTTATGATTTCAAAAAAAATGAAAAAAGTATAGCGACTTATCGTGTACTACGACGTATATGTTATTATTAAAAATTAACGTGTTAGAAAATTCAACAGAAATGGATCTTAAACTTATTTATGCGAATAAAATAAAAATGTACTTTAATAATGCCAACGGGTTACTAAAATAATCAACTGTCGAAATTGCAATATAATAATAAAACTGGCCAAGTACGTACCATTAAAACAGTTTTCATTATTATTTGTTATAAAGGCAATAGAAATATGAAAATTGATTTCTCTACCTATTACGGTTCATAAGATTCAGCCCTTTGACAGACGGATAGACGGACAGTAGCTGAGGCTTATAAGTAGGATCCCGTTGTCACCCTTAAGGTGCGGAAACCCTCATAAAACTTAAAAACTTTTACCTTTAGTTTTACGTGAAAATAAGAATATTACCTTAATGGGTTTCACCCTCGCGCCCTTAACCAACCCGCCCGATCGCCAGGCGTGAACCCAGTTAGTTCCACTACGGTGTTACTTGCTCCGTAAATTTTCCACTTAGTTCTAATAAATTACCCCTGTTGCATTTTTGCTGACGCTTCGAGAGTGCTGATGAAGTTTCACTATTAAAGGATTTTGCGAATTTAATATTGAAGGGGAATAAAGGAAATTGGAAAATCTAAGAGCCCGTTGTTTAAGTAGAAATTCATTGTTTTCGATACACGTGTTGTAGAATCTGAAATATAAAATAAAGAAAGTAACTAAAAGATGAACATTTCTTGTGAAACTTATTTAATACTAGATTTTGCGCGCGATTCCATCTGCGTATAAGACGCTGAATCGCTATTCACTGTCTAATTATTCGGGATAAAGCAGCCTTTGCACTATTACAGATAATAATCCATCTTTTTGTCTAATTTCTTCCATGTCCGTTAAGCCGTTCTGGCGTGATTGAATAACAAATATCAAATTTTTCGCATTTATAATACTATACTATAATACTATAGCAAATATTCTGTAATCTTCTGAGATAAAAAATACATAGCTTGTGTTAATCCAGGATATAATTAAACTGTCTCCATTTCAAATTTCATACAAATCCGTCCAGCCCTTTTAGTGTACATACACACACACTCACAAATATGTAATATTTAAGCACAAGTAAGATTAAAAAGTTAAGGTTAAGTGCCTTTACTAAATATGTATAACCTGTGTTGTCTGTCTATTTGTTTTGCTTTCACGGGTAAACCGCTGAACCAATTTAAATGAAATCTGTTTGAGTTTCGGGGAAGGAGATAGGATACTTTTCATCCCGATTTTTTTACGGTTCCTGAGTGAATATATAAACGACTTCTACGCGGACAGAGTCGCGAGAAACAGCAAGTAAGAAATTAAAGTTACTTTTAATTGAAACAACAGAGTTATTATAATCGTTAAAGTAAGTATTGTCCCAAAACCCACGACGCTAAGTCTTCGTGTATCCCAGTGGTAAAGTTTAGATTATATCCCTTTGGCAAAGTTTGGGAGGATTTTGCAAGTAGGCTCAGGTGTCAACAGAGGGGAGTTAATTATTTAACAAAATCGATAACCAGGCACCCGCGTAGGGTTGTGTTGTACACTTAGGGGTTATGTCAAGGAATACGTTAGCACATTTATAGTTACTAGTGATGGGAATAAGCAGAGCTAATAAACCTGCGCTTTTTTTTAAACAAACACTGACGTTTACTATTTGGCTTGTCACAAAAATATTTATTTATGACAAATAAAATGTCAAAGTGCTGGTTGGATTCGCCCTGTGCCGTTTATGTATGGATACTATCTTTAATAATTTGTTTTTGTTACTTTTGTAATAGAACTAAGCAATAGGAATGGAAACTGAAATTTAAAACTGTCTATCTCATGCAGTTTATGAGATACAGCCCACTGGCAGACATATGATGATGATGATGATGATGATGATGTGCTCCTGTTATCCCTCATTAGGGACATAGGGCTCGCAGAAGAGTAGCAGACATATGGACATATGGATATTATTTTGCCATTTCCATGCATACTTATTGGGATTTAAGAGCCGATACAGACGGACAGCATTTAAACTGCAAAATAGCAGTTCGAGAGCAGTTATGATGCAGTTGACGTAACTTTTACTTGGTAACGATACGTCAACTGCATCAGAACTGCACTTGAACTGCCATTTTGCAGTTCAAATGCCGTCCGTCTGCACCGGACCTAACAAATATTTAAAGCTGAGCAGAGTATACCACTCCTCTTCCACCTCTCTCTCACCGGTATATTGAAGTATTGATATTCATTCAACTTTTGGCGAAATTAAAAAGATTATAATATCAATTTGAAAAAATAAAGGGGAAAACGGGTTACCCAAAACCAACGGTGACCATAGGAGTGTAGAAATCTACGTATTACTTAATTTTAAACATCTCGTACACAAGATTATCACTCAATTCATTTAATTTCAAAGAAAGAAATCTGTCCTGTAATTTTGAAAATTTATAACCTGTGGAGTAATACCACGAAATTTAACGAAGAGCGATTATTTTTTATTTCTCACAGTCAAACAAATTACCAAGTTGACGTTAAATTTACTACATGGGTCATTTTATTATTTTGTGTTCGAAATAACATTATGATAGTGGTCTAGTCGCATAGTTATAATGAATTCACAATAAGATGTCAGTATACAAATTAAATACTCTTTCTTTTTCTCTTTTTTCCAAACATCTCTATTAGTCGTCATCTCAATATTCACTACCTTGTCACTCAAAACAAAACAAATTAAACAAAAAATGGTACTAAAAAGTAAAATATCTTTTCTTTGTTTCAGGTTGGTTGCGGAAAATTATTCTAAGGGGCTAAAAAAATCTTGATAATTTAGAATCAATTTCTTACTTCTACTTTCACGATAATGTGGAAGATATACCAAGGCATCAAAATTTGAAGATGGTATTCCTGCAGTTGCATAAAGGTAAACATTTTTAGATTTTCGTTGTAATAGTTCTTTAATATCATTTATGTTCGAGAAAACTTAATAAAATAAGTATATTATAAACTGGTGGTAGCAAATTAAAATCGTATTTTAACAAATTAGTGAATATCTTAGTAGAACTGAGAGTGTAGTATAAACTTATTAATTCTGCCACGTTCCAGACGGTGGAAGGGACAGAGCTGTATGACTTCTAGAATTTATTCTTTTCCTTTCACTGGTTAAAATTTGTCACGTGTTGAAAGGTAATACGGCTTCTATTTTATTTTATACCAAAAAAAAGCAATGTTCGTATTATAAAACATCAAAGGTTTCTATTTTTAATCTCTTATTGATAAAAACACCAAAACTTCGTAATCAAAAACAAGCCGTAAAAACGCAAAAACTAATTCAGCGCAACTTGTGCTAACTTTTTAATTCCCCCTGTGATTGATGATGTGTTTTCGTCGTTAGAAAAAAAACAATGCTTGTCTCTGGATGGAGCATCTATCATATGGTGGACGCCTGCAGTATATTAATCATTTTTATTGGACACGCGAATGCCTTCATTGATTCGTCGATGATAAAGCGCCCATTAACCGAGTTGATGAGGCATTTTGTGCCGGTAATGCCCGTGAGTGGCCGCTCTTGTTTTTAAAATTTTAAACCGTTCGAATTTTAAATTATAATTGTTCGTGGACTTTTCTCGTTATTGGCTCGACGTTAATGAAAATGTAGCAGAATAATTTTACTGGTTATGCTCTGGTGATGTGTTCATTTTATTTTTAAAAGGTTGCGCATCAGAATAAACGTTGCCATGGAGTAGTCAGAGTCTGCTGTTACAATTATGCCAGTACATTGCTATAATAATATTAGTAACTTTATGTATAGTCCAAGTTTTAGAACCAAATCACAGCATCAGTATCACAGTATATTATATAATTACTAGCGACCCGCCAGCGGCTTCGCCTGTTACAATTTTATTTTTGTTTCTTTCATGTCACTTAGGGGTATGAAAAATAGATAGTATCCGACTCTCAGACCTACTGAATATGCATTTAAAATATCATGAAAATCTGTCGGGCCGTTACGGAGGAGTATGGTAACTAACACTGTGACACGAGAATTTCATATATTAAATTGTTGGATTGGCAAAACAAGCAAGAATATCTGTAACCAACAAGCATAGTAGACCTACAATTAACAAACGGACATTTTTGAAAAAGAGTTATGAAAAAAAAAGCGGCCAAGTGCGAGTCGGACTCGCCCATGAAGGGTTCCGTAGCAGCAAGTAACATAATATAAAAGTTCGTTGTAGCTTTGATCAATGTTTTTATGACGTATTAAAAAAAAACTACTTACTAGATCTCGTTCAAACCAATTTTCGGTGGAAGTTTGCATGGTAATGTACATCATATATTATTTTTACATTTATCATTCCCTTATTTTAGAAGTTACGGGGGGGGGGACACACATTTTTCCACTTTGGAAGCGTCTCTCGCGCAAACTATTCAGTTTAGAAAAAAATTATAATAGAAACCTCAATATCATTTTTGAATACCTATCCATAGATACCCCACACGTATGAGTTTGATGAAAAAAAAATTTTTGAGTTTCAGTTCTAAGTATGGGGAACCCCAAAAATTTATTGTTTTTTTTCTATTTTTGTATGAAAATCTTAATGCGGTTCACCGAATACATCTACTTACCAAGTTTCCACAGTATAGCTCTTATAGTTACGGAATAAAGTGGCTGTGACATACGGACGGACAGACGGACAGACATGACGAATCTATAAGGGTTCCGTTTTTTGCCATTTGGCTACGGAACCCTAAAAATGCTTATAAAGGCTTGTCTTAAAAGCATACTATATTTTTTTGGTTATTATTTAATTCTCAGTATTATATTATTATTATCAGTGTTTGCTACACCGCACTTTGGACTAATGATCGGAATGATGTAATTTTGATTTTAACAGCGTTTTTTCTTAAGTGTAGTACTGCAAAAAAAAACGTAGCTTTTTAACTCTTGAGCTTATGTAGACACAAAATTAAGCTAGATAATTAAGATTTAATTTATAAATTTAATGCACACACTACAAAGAATACTTACGGTCT
Organism: Acleris holmiana; assembly: GCA_949316455.1. Classification (NCBI taxonomy): domain Eukaryota; kingdom Metazoa; phylum Arthropoda; class Insecta; order Lepidoptera; family Tortricidae; genus Acleris; species Acleris holmiana. The sequence goes on from OX438778.1 coordinate 3,416,383, forward strand.
TGTATAATCTAATATAATGTTTAATGATCAAATTATTGTAATTGTCTAAAGTTTTCAATGTAATTTTAATATTTATTTAAATGTAACCTCTCCATGGCTGACGTTGGGTGAGCTTAAATCCAGCCAAGCTGTGCTCACACCTTTTTCATTTCACATTTTATAACATAAACGATTTGAATTTGAATTTGAATTACTAGCATAGAGGCATTCCATCTTAGATCTCAGGGTTGGCAACGCGTTTGAGGTCTTAGGATTATAGTCTTGAGAATTCAAATGTCTATGGGTCTCAGATTCTACTTACCATCAGGTGGCCTAAGTGCTCGTATCCCTTCTACTTGTCATAAAAAAAAAAATTAAACCATTAGCCATTAGCAGTTTTTTTTTTCAGTAGTTAAACCTTGATAAGCATCTGTTTATTCAGAATACCTTAAAAAGTTCATGTTGTCTATTATCGACACTGAATAACCATTTACTACTGAGTGAGACAGACCTATGTTTACGCATGTCACTGTTTACCTTAGATACAGCTTGACCAAGGTTGTTAATTCGATAAAATAACTTACTTTTCAATAGACATGCATTTTTTTTCTTACGCTGTCGCGCGATAATTGTCGTGTATTTTTTTCATTACCTACATATGAAGTTTTCAAAAGTCTTAGTTCAGACCTCCTGCAAAAACGCGCTATATAAAATCGACGACAGGAATAACGTCATAGATGTTGTTCCATGTTTAAAATGTAAGGACCTTATAAAGAAATTTGCATTTATTTCGTAAATTACTATGTTTAAGCCGCTATCGTTGAATTAAAATATGATGAAAATAAAATGTGGATGACAAAAAAAACAATCTAAACATTGAAAGAAGTTTTCAAATTTTAACAAGTTCTGATTCTATGTGAAATCTTAATAAACGGGTCAAAACTTAGTGTATTGCGTATGTGCTTTTTTCATTTTCTCCTAAATCGCATCAATGAAATTCAATTCTGACTTTCACGTAGGTTGCCTATTAGTCAATTCGCTCACTACCCCACGCGCTCATAAGCTCGTAAATAAGACACAGTTATGCCTTATAAGTAGCTGCACATTTAAGTACTTTGTCACTGTGACAGTGTGACAATACTCATGCAAGACGTCGCAAAAGGCGCCACATGCTTATAAGCGTCTATATGCGCTTTCACAAAAGAGGTTATATGCAGTGAAAAACACTAATCTGAAAACCCTTAGCCAAGTTGCTTCACCGCACGATCCTATTCAAAATTCAAAACATTTATTCAGTAAATTGGTCACATGCCGCTTTTATACGTTATCGCAGTGTTGGTCTGGCGAGAAACATCACAGTGTTTAGTTTCAAAACGTCTTGTACGTACAAGAAATAATAAAGATAAAATACAAATACTGTTGTATTCACTGGGACAAAAAACTTGGTCGCTTCTAAAAAGATTGTGAGTGTTGTACATAAGCTTCTTGATTCCACGCGAGCCTGTGGTGCTAGACAAGTTGCATTCAACAATCGTTAGCGATTACGTTTCGATTGATAAATGTATGGAATTGACGTAAGCCACCGAGATAGTAACGTGACACTTACGTCAATTCCATATATTTTTCAATCAAAACATAATCGCTAACGATTGTCGAATGCAACTTGTCTAGCACCACAGACAAGACGTGAGATTCATCAACTAAGATGTTAAAGAATAAAGAACTAGCTGTTGGTAATAATAAATATAATGGCTATTGTATTCATTTTATGTCAACTACCCCACTCTAATTTTTCGAGTGTTGTATTTCTTATTGAAAAGCGTGTAATTTTGAAGAATCCTTCGTATCAGTAAAATAACAGCCTTGCACATAATGCAGAAGGTATACCATACTAGATATTCTGGATGCAAATGGAACGGGTACTTGCGAGGATCGAGTGCCGATGCGTCGTTCCTGTCACCTGCACCGCAATTTGCAGAGCTATCGACATACCTGCCAGTTGTGATATGCGAGTTCAGCTTCGTCGCAACGGGCAAATTTCAAATGAAGAACGTTACCTTGTACAAGTTTAAAATGTAGCATAGGTGAAAAACTTAAGTAGAGTCACCCCACAATAACTCTGCAATGTGATGACAATCTTAAATTTGTTTATGGCAATACTGGTTTGAGGTCACACAACACGTTTTGACCCTAACAAGTATATTTCCTTAATATGTACTGCGCGCGTGGCGATATATATTTCCCGACCATCCTAACTATATCTATGGATCCTTACTTCTACACTAATATTATATAGAGGAAAGATTTGTATTAATAAATATCTGTATAAATAATCTGTGTATTCAATTAAAAAAACTACTTGATCGATTTCATTATTTATTTCACCATTAGAATCCTACATTATTCCTGTGTCTCATAAAATATGTATATAAAATAACACAAAAAGTAGTATATATTACAATAAAAAATCAAGTATTTATTGGGGACTTACTCGTAGTGTTTAGAATTTCATATAACCATTGCTCCTTTTGGTTACGGATGGACTCCATTTCTTCTTTTACATTTTGAAAATGAGTTATCATCTTGAAAATAATTTCACTAACTCCAATTTTAATAGGTTTACCTATTTTAAAAATAGCAATCGTTAAAAATCCCTCAACAAAATATCTACGTAATACCAATATGTCATGTTTGAGTGACATGAAAAACGCAGATTTTAATATTGCATATTGTATCATCGCTTTAACTTATTAGTAAGACTGTCATTTTAGTTTAAGTACATAAAAAAATACAACGGAGCACATTTTAAAACAAAAAATAGTAAAACATACATCCATTAAATCACACCTGTTTCCCAGAGGGTAGGCAGAGACCACTTCTTTCCACCTGCTACGATCCTGACACATCTCTTTCGCTTCTTCCATATTCATACATAGAGTCATGCATGCACGTCGGTTTTGAGTACTTAAGATTCGGCCCTTTTGCAGAATGTCTCCGATTTGATTCGAAAAAGTACACAACTAGGGCGGCCTCTTTAGCCCCTACCACCACTCACTTTCGCACTATATATCTCTTTCGTCAATCTTCTTTTATCCAGTCTTTCCAATTATAAACCATCGAAGCATGCCCTTTTCAATCTTAGTCACTACATCAAAAAAAATACACAAGAATAAAGAAGATACTAAACTACCTAATATTAAAACTAACCGTATGAGCGTAGAGCTAAGAGGCTTGTGGGCGATAAAAGGCTGGTTAAAAATAAGCTACAAAGCCTGGATCATAGGCGTAGGGTCGCGTGCCTGTGCTTGTTTTACAGGCTGTATTTCGGAGAGTGTGCACAGGTGCTGCATGATATGATTCCGCCTTCTCTCTTTTACCACAGGAACACTAGACGGACTGCGGGGTACCACCCATACTTAGTTGCTGTGCCTAAGATCAGAACTTCTTTCATAAAGCGCACAGCCAAGATTTGGAACACCCTGCCGACGTCCGTATTTCCGTGTGCGTTTGGCCCGGTGTCCTTCAAAAATAGGATTAATAGGTATCTTCTGGGTAAGCTCGCTTCAGCGTCGACCCTGTCCTGACAAATTCTTGACTAGGGTCACGAGCAAACCCATTTTTATATATAAAAATAAATACAAAGTAAACTAAGCTAACTAAATAATAAAAGGTAAATAAACAGAACACCTCTAACAGGTCCGTTCGCGGCATGGTTGCTATGACACTGGCTGCATTACCTCTCTGGATAGTTTTTTTTATGTTAATGAGAAGGCACACGAGCACTCAGGCCACCTGATGGTAAATGAAATCTGAGACCCATAGAAATTCAAATTCTCAAGACTATAATCCTAACACCTCAAATGCGTTGCCAACCCTGAGGACTAAGATGGAATGCCTCCATGCTGGTAATTTCACCGGATAGTTAGTTTAACGTGTAATGTTTGGATTACTTTACAATATCTGCGGAGAAGGCAAACGAGCATACAAGCCTGCCCTACAGTTCATATATCCTCCAATTCCTCTATAATATTCATCAACTGTATTAACACCTTGGAATCTATGACCTTGAACGATTTGTCTATGTGATCGGCCCACGAATATAATATTACCTTTCGTCAGAATCGAACATAGACTATAAAAAAGTAAGTAGAATTGGGGCTATAATTTTAGAAATAACACCTTTCTAAAATTATATTCCTAACAGTATCACGGATACACCTTCTGCTATTAATTTTAAAACAAAACTGAAAATATTGAAGTCGCAATTTTATGTCTTGCATGAATATTTCTCTAGAACTTAAATAAAATAAGATAATAATATGGGTTTACTTTAATATTCATATCTGATACTGTTGTTATTATAATAAAATTATTTGGATAATAACCGGGCAAGAGCATGTTGGACAATGCTCAGTGTAGGGTTCCGAAGCCGTTAAGTGCTTACTACAAATATAAAATCAACAATAAATAACTAATTTCTGTTTAATGTCGGTGCCGTCTCAGATGATTTAGTAGGTATAAACACTTTTATCGCCTGTATCTCAAGAACCAATGATGTCTACTTAGGCGTGATAGTCTTCCTTTTAAATTCGTTATAGTCGCTTTTATTTAAGTTCTTTTTGGCTTCATGAGGACACACACACTTGACTCTAACAAAAAATAGCGCTTTAAACCTTAATATTTCATAAACGGATACCTTGATCGAAAAATCCTTCTCACAAACCTGTAATAGTTTTGAAAGACCTATCCAACAACACCCCACTATGGGGTAGACGAGAAAAAAAATACATCACCACGCTACGTGTTCCACGTAACGTGGTGATGTATTTTTTTCCCCTACCCTACCCTACCCTAAAAGGTACCCTAAAAAATTTTTTTTATACATTTTATTGTACCACTTTGTTGGCGTGACTAATATGTATATTCATGCCAAATTACAGCTTTCTAGTACTAAGAATCTCTGCGCTAGGCTGCGGACTTACGGACGGACATGGCGAAACTATAAGGGTTCCTACTTTGACTACGGAACCCTAAAACGACTTGTAACAAATTATACTTCATAAAAATTTCATTTTCATGCTCCTGCTACTATAGCTGTCATATCATACCTTAAGGATACTCTTGGTTCATATTTCTCTAGAGCTCTAATAAAATTATTAGTTGATAGCCATTAAAGCATGTAAGAATGCGATATAAAGAATGTTTGACGGATGCGATCGGGAATAATCCAATTTTTCCCGTCCCGTTATTGGCAGATGCAGAATAGTGCATATTGGGAATTTCCAGACGCTTGCTCCGCCGACGTGATCTGCGGTATCACAGTAAACGGTTGCAAAACAATAGTACCAGTGTTCGACACTTTTAGCTGACGGGAACCAACGATCGACAAAAGTTCAAGGATTATAAATTAATAATGATAAATAATAAATAAAGCGAAGCGATTGGTCAGAGATAGCTATGGACAGACCAGGATGGAAATCCGAGAGAGAGACCTTTGCAAAGTAGTGGGACACTGACCCAGGCTATTAAAATAAAAAACCAGGACAATCTCACAAAAAATTACCTAGTCCCAACCTAAGCTCTAGGCTTGTACTAAGGGAAGATAACGATAAACACACTTATACAGAGAAATACATACTTAAATACACAGAAAACATCCAAACTCAGGAATAAATGTTTGCACTCATCACACAAATATCCGCCGTTACCGGGATTTGAACCCAGGACCGCTTTGAAGGCAGGGTCACTCCAAACTAGGCGTAACGTGTAACGTGTCGTTTGTGTGTGTGTAGGTTACGAGTAATTGATTGTTGCAAAATAAATCAATATTTTGCATCTTCTTTGAATGTCGAAAATTGGTCCTTTATCGAATACTGGTGCCAACCTACTAGACTTCATAAAAAGGAGGAATCTTTTTTTGCTTATATTTGTTAAGTAGCTTTTGCCCTCGGCCTCGTACGTAGAACTATTTTATCGTTTATCATTCGGAAAACAAAAAAAAATGTGACTTAAAGTTCTATGCAGGACTCGACTATGTATGTAACTGATTCCATTCAAATACGTTTAGCCGTTTTTACATGGTTAAAAGACAAACATTAAAACATCTTAACATGCTAGCAAACTTACCAACTACAAAATACTCTCACACACACACACGCACACACGCACACACACACACACACACACACACACACACACACACACACAACATCACGCTTTCATTCCCTAGGCAGAGCTACAGAAATACCAACAACTCTAAAAAGCCTTCTTGATAATTCTGTAACCACATTTTGCATAAACAGGCTATGGATGTTTACCAGTGTATTAGTGACAGGTTGCAAGCCCATCGCCTAACAGTACAAGCCTTTACTACCATAGTCGCCTCTTACGACATCCACGGGAAGACATGGAGTGGCACTATTCTAACGCGGCAACCACACGGGAAAATACAAAATACTCCTTTTGATATAATCAGATTTTATAAAAACTTTTCGGTATAATCAATTATAATACTTAACGTATCGCCAGAACTTTATAATAGTTATAAAAGGTTTTACTGACACTTCCAAACATAACTAAAATTCAAGAACTGGAGCCGGAGCCAAAATATAGGTAAAATAAATAAATAACAAGGCACTCAAATACTAAACGAGTTCTTATTAAAAACAAAGCGGCTACAAATTGAACTAATCAAGAACCGCTGAGCCTGCCGGGACCGCTTACTGTCTTAAAGTGCTTATTTATTTTGTCCTTAGAGATTCAAATACAGAGAAACCAGTGCTGTTCGCTATTTTGTAAGCTTTCTATTTTTGAAAAAAAAACCGGGCCGTTACATGTCGGACCATGTTAGTACTACAAACATAAAAATCAACAAGTAATAAATAATTTTCTATTTAAAGTCAATGTGTGCCGTCTTAGATGATTATAGTAGGTATAAACACTTTAGTCGCCTGTATCTCAAAAACCAATGATGTCTACTTAGTCGTAATAGATTTCCTTCGAAATTCCTTCGTTTAGTATTTGTAGTTTTGGCTGTAGGGGGGAGGGGCACTTGAGTCTAACAAAAATTAGCGCTTTAAAGCTTAATATTTTATAAACGGTTTACTTAATCGAAACTGAAAACTGTTTTGACAAACTCATAACATTTTTGAAAGACCTATCCAACGACACCTTATACACTATAGAGTAATAGACAAAAAAATACATCCCTACGTTACGTATAGGGGAGGGACCCAAAACATGTTTTTACATTTTATTGAACCATTTTGTTGGCGTGCCTAATATGCATATTCATGCCAAATTACAGCTTCCTAGTACTAAGAGTCCCTGCGCTGGGCTGCGGATGGACGGACGGACGGACGGACATGGCGAAACTGTTAGGGTTCCTAGTTTGACTACGGAACCCTAAAAAGGAGAGTAACTGTTAGTATGTATACTAATATAAATATTATTATTATACATGTAATAAACTAAAGGACGCCAACGGTTTAGTACCTTACCTGTCAGGGTTGATTTTTGAAAAATCCTTTCAAAGTACGCTTATGGTATTCGATGCTAGCGGTTTTGGGTTCAAATCCCGGTGAGAGCAGATATTTGTGTGACGAGCGCGAATATTTGTTTCAGTCTTGGATGTTTTCTATGTATATAAGTAAATTTATAGTTGTCTAGTACAGATAGCACAAGCCTAGAGCTTGGTTTGGGACTAGGTCAATTTGTGCAACATTAATAATAATAATAATAATAATATCACGGGACAATGTCACACAAATTGACCTAGTCCCAAACTAAGCTCTAGGCTTGTGCTATGGGTACTAGACAACGATAAACTTACTTATATATTAGAGAAATATATACTTAAATACATAGAAAACATCCAAGACTCAGGAACAAATACTCGTGCTCATGACACAAATATCTGTCCTTACCGGGATTTGAACCCAGGACCCCTTTTTTTTTTTTTTGATGACGAAGTGGAAATGCATTTACGCATCCCCCCGATGGCCTAAGGATGACCGTGCAATGGGGGGTATAACGGACTCTCACCTAAGCGAACTACCGTTTAAAACCACTCCGGCGTAACCCTCCTGGCTGGTTAACGGAGACGCCGCGGTACCGCCAAAGCATTGCCCGCTGGGCGCCTCCCAGCCCGCTCCGAAGAGCACACCGCCAAAGGAGGAGACGACTGCGTACGCACACAGCGATCTCCCCAAGCTGGGGGAGCCGTGCAATGTGGGCCCTTCACCCACGTGGCTCCCCATGAAGTTCAGGCGATCAGCAAAAGCTGGGTTCGCCTTCCCTTCACAGCCTGCATGGAGTGTAGGGTGTTTTCCGGCAGGCTATTCCCCCCAGTCGCAGTGACCGGGGTAAGTCCACGATCCTTCAAACACCCACACTACACCTGTCTCAGGTCTAAAATGTCCTCTGTAAACAGAGGTCACTAGACCCGAGACTCACGTCTGGGCGAACCAGGGTCGCTTTCCGGGAACGGGATACGGGGACACCTACCCGAGTTCCGTCCCTTCAAACTCCCCCTCGACGCCCCCCTCATGTGCGCTCTTTTGGGGAGTATTTGGTTCCCCGGGCCCGCGCTGGCCCTGGAAAGTGGATATCCCGCCACTGGTTCGGTGGAAAAGGGAGGAAGGATGGGAGCTGGGAAGGAATGGGAAATCGGGAAGGTGGGATTGGGATAGGGACGTGCCGCTCTTAGTCTGGCCCCTCACCCCGAGCCTTTCCGGTATGGGTAGCCCTGTCCGGTATAGCCACGGGGATCATAGAGACACGCAAGCCCCCCCACCACGGCAAGGTGGCAGCACAATCGGGGGGGAACCCAGGACCCCTTTTTTTTTTTTTTTTTTTTTTTTGATGACGAAGTGGAAATGCATTTACGCATCCCCCCGATGGCCTAAGGATGACCGTGAAATGGGGGGTATAACGGACTCTCACCTAAGCGAACTACCGTTTAAAACCACTCCGGCGTAACCCTCCTGGCTGGTTAACGGAGACGCCGCGGTACCGCCAAAGCATTGCCCGCTGGGCGCCTCCCAGCCCGCTCCGAAGAGCACACCGCCAAAGGAGGAGACTACTGCGTACGCACACAGCGATCTCCCCAAGCTGGGGGAGCCGTGCAATGTGGGCCCTTCACCCACGTGGCTCCCCATGAAGTTCAGGCGATCAGCAAAAGCTGGGTTCGCCTTCCCTTCACAGCCTGCATGGAGTGTAGGGTGTTTTCCGGCAGGCTATTCCCCCCAGTCGCAGTGACCGGGGTAAGTCCACGTTCCTTCAAACACCCACACTACACCTGTCTCAGGTCTAAAATGTCCTCTGAAAACAGAGGTCACTAGACCCGAGACTCACGTCTGGGCGAACCAGGGTCGCTTTCCGGGAACGGGATACGGGGACACCTACCCGAGCTCCGTCCCTTCAAACTCCCCCTCGTCGCCCCCCTCATGTGCGCTCTTTTGGGGAGTATTTGGTTCCCCGGGCCCGCGCTGGCCCTGGGAGTGGATATCCCGCCACTGGTTCGGTGGAAAAGGGAGGAAGGATGGGAGCTGAGAAGGAATGGGAAATCGGGAAGGTGGGAATGGGATAGGGACGTGCCGCTCTTAGTCTGGCCCCTCACCCCGAGCCTTTCCGGTATGGGTAGCCCTGTCCGGTATAGCCACGGGGATCATAGAGACACGCAAGCCCCCCCACCACGGCAAGGTGGCAGCACAATCGGGGGGGAACCCAGGACCCCTTTTTTTTTTTTTTTTTTTTTTGATGACGAAGTGGAAATGCATTTACGCATCCCCCCGATGGCCTAAGGATGACCGTGAAATGGGGGGTATAACGGACTCTCACCTAAGCGAACTACCGTTTAAAACCACTCCGGCGTAACCCTCCTGGCTGGTTAACGGAGACGCCGCGGGACCGCCAAGGCATTGACCGCTGGGCGCCTCCCAGCCCGCTCCGAAGAGCACACCGCCAAAGGAGAAGACGACTGCGTACGCACACAGCGATCTCCCCAAGCTGGGGGAGCCGTGCAATGTGGGCCCTTCACCCACGTGGCTCCCCATGAAGTTCAGGCGATCAGCAAAAGCTGGGTTCGCCTTCCCTTCACAGCCTGCATGGAGTGTAGGGTGTTTTCCGGCAGGCTATTCCCCCCAGTCGCAGTGACCGGGGTAAGTCCACGTTCCTTCAAACACCCACACTACACCTGTCTCAGGTCTAAAATGTCCTCTGAAAACAGAGGTCACTAGACCCGAGACTCACGTCTGGGCGAACCAGGGTCGCTTTCCGGGAACGGGATACGGGGACACCTGTACCCGAGCTCCGTCCCTTCAAACTCCCCCTCGTCGCCCCCCTCATGTGCGCTCTTTTGGGGAGTATTTGGTTCTCCGGGCCCGCGCTGGCCCTGGAAAGTGGATATCCCGCCACTGGTTCGGTGGAAAAGGGAAGAAGGATGGGAGCTGGGAAGGAATGGGAAATCGGGAAGGTGGGAATGGGATAGGGACGTGCCGCTCTTAGTCTGGCCCCTCACCCCGAGCCTTTCCGGTATGGGTAGCCCTGTCCGGTATAGCCACGGGGATCATAGAGACACACAAGCCCCCCCACCACGGCAAGGTGGCAGCGCAATCGAGGGGGAACCCAGGACCCCTTTTTTTTTTTTTTTTTTTTTTTTTTTTTTTTTTTTTTTTTTTTTTTTTTTTTTTTTTTTTTTTTGATGACGAAGTGGAAATGCATTTACGCATCCCCCCGATGGCCTAAGGATGACCGTGCAATGGGGGGTATAACGGACTCTCACCTAAGCGAACTACCGTTTAAAACCACTCCGGCGTAACCCTCCTGGCTGGTTAACGGAGACGCCGCGGTACCGCCAAAGCATTGCCCGCTGGGCGCCTCCCAGCCCGCTCCGAAGAGCACACCGCCAAAGGAGGAGACGACTGCGTACGCACACAGCGATCTCCCCAAGCTGGGGGAGCCGTGCAATGTGGGCCCTTCACCCACGTGGCTCCCCATGAAGTTCAGGCGATCAGCAAAAGCTGGGTTCGCCTTCCCTTCACAGCCTGCATGGAGTGTAGGGTGTTTTCCGGCAGGCTATTCCCCCCAGTCGCAGTGACCGGGGTAAGTCCACGATCCTTCAAACACCCACACTACACCTGTCTCAGGTCTAAAATGTCCTCTGAAAACAGAGGTCACTAGACCCGAGACTCACGTCTGGGCGAACCAGGGTCGCTTTCCGGGAACGGGATACGGGGACACCAACCCGAGCTCCGTCCCTTCAAACTCCCCCTCGTCGCCCCCCTCATGTGCGCTCTTTTGGGGAGTATTTGGTTCCCCGGGCCCGCGCTGGCCCTGGAAAGTGGATATCCCGCCACTGGTTCGGTGGAAAAGGGGGGAAGGATGGGAGCTGGGAAGGAATGGGAAATCGGGAAGGTGGGAATGGGATAGGGACGTGCCGCTCTTAGTCTGGCCCCTCACCCCAAGCCTTTCCGGTATGGGTAGCCCTGTCCGGTATAGCCACGGGGATCATAGAGACACGCAAGCCCCCCCACCACGGCAAGGTGGCAGCACAATCGGGGGGGAACCCAGGACCCCTAGCTTCGAAGGCAGGGTCACTCCCAACTAGGCTAGCGTGTCGTCAACACATTGACAACTGATCTTATTTATTATTTTATATTATAATGATTTTTCTGTCATGTTCCGCCAAGTTAGAAAAACTTTCTCAAAATCACTTAAAATACTCCTAGGAAAATTAATAGGATTATATCTCCAGAACGATACTCCTCCTTGGTGCTATCGCACAAGGCGTACTGATTTCTTTTCTAAATCTGTTTACTGTGAAAGACTCAAAGAGGATTTCACGACGACATTACCGCGATTACGTGATAAAAATATTGAAAATTGGAAAAAAGTAAAATATGTTCAGTTCTTGCAGTTTTCGGATGAATAAAATTTCAATATAGTTTTATAGGAATAAGTAGGTAGTAAAAATAAAAGTAGGCGCGATTCTCGTACATGGGAAGACATCTAATCAAATATTTGACTTACGGAGAAGTAAACAGATGCTTTATATTTCCTTAGGTTTCAATATTAGGATAAATTTAAAGCATAAAAAAGTTGAACGTATGAATTCTAGAATATGCTTCTTTTTATTAGGTATATAATTTTACGGCGGTGTGTTGCTGGTGATGACTTACGGATCTGAGACGTGGGTGCTAACGATGGGCCTCATAAGAAAGCTCAGAGTCACTCAGAGGGCTATGGAGAGAGCTATGCTCGGGGTTTCTCTGCGGGATAGAATCATAAATGATGATATCCGCAGTAGAACTAAGGTTACCGACATAGCCCGAAGAATAGCGAAACTTAAGTGGCAGTGGGCGGGGCACATTGCTCGCAGAACTGATGGCCGATGGGGCCAGAAAGTTCTCGAGTGGCGTCCACGGACCGGGAGACGAGCTGTTGGTAGGCCTCCAACAAGATGGAGCGACGACCTCGTAAGGATCGCGGGATCGCGATGGATACGGAAGGCACAAGACCGGTCTAAGTGGAGAGCCTTGGGGGAGGCCTATGTCCAGCAGTGGACGTCTTTCGGCTGATATGATGATGATGATGATGATATAATTTTAACTAAGCTGCATACCACCATCAATCAAGCAATCACAAACGGTAGATTACGGGAATCACGACAGAGGCCTGTCCTAGTGTGAGGGCCATTGATATTCTTGCACGAAATCTTTGTGTTAACATTAATTATACCATAAGGATTGTTCTGTCTCTCTGGAGAATACATTATTATTATCATTATTATTAGATTCCCTAAAAGGGAAATTAAAAAAAATCTCGCTTGACTCTATGTTCTAAATATTGTACTAACATCTACACAAATGTTGGCATATTTATGTAGTTTACGTAAGTATGTATATTTGAATGGGACATACAGACTCTTAAAAACAAAACGCTCTCCTGTGGTCAACAGTTAAAAGCGTGCATATATGTTATGTTTTTAAATGTTAGGTTTAAAACAGTCCTGATGCCGTTTATTTAGAAAATTAGGCCTTAAAACCTTAGCTTTTGGTGAGTCCACAGGAAAGACGATAACCTAAATCTGTGTATGACCCAAATGTATTACTACTGTTTACTCGATAGACAACCTTTCACTTTTCTCAATCTTTCAAGGGTTAGCTGGAAGAGATCCCTTATAGGGATACGTTCGCATTTATACATCTTTTTGTATTTTTTTGGATTTTCTTTTTAGTACAATAAAGTACATAAATAGGCCCGTGTGGTTGCCGGGTTAGAATAGTGCCACTCCATGTCTTCCCGTGGATGTCGTAAGAGGCGACTCAGGGAATAAGGGCTTGTAGTACTGTTAGGCGATGGGCTTGCAACCTGACACTAATACACTAGTAAACTTCTTGGCCTGATTGTGCAAAATGTGGTTACAGAATTATCAACAAGTCTTTTTAGAGTTGTTTGTATTTCTGTAGCTCTGCCTACCCCACTCTGGAAAAGAAAGCGTGATGTTGTGTGTGTGGTTGTACTAACTACAAATATTTGGCGTACGTTAAAGCTACGTTAAAGTTCCACTTAGCACTCACTGGCAATTTCCTAAACCTTGATCCTGAAAATAGACTTCCCGGGAGGAAATTAAGTCTCGGGTCGAAAGCAGAAAACTGTGACAGGGAATTCTGGCTTAGCAAGGAGTTTGATATTAAATTTACTTTTACTTATAATTCTCGAGTATACGGGATAGACGACGGGGAAAAATGTTCTATAATATCTTGGGGAAAAATGAACCTTTAAGTTAGCTAAACCTAGCTCGAAGCTTATAATTACGTGAACGCGTTGCATCGTTCTCATGTCATATATAAATAAATAAATATCTCGGGACAATGTCACACAAATTGATCTAGTCCCAAACTAAGCTCTAGGTTTGTACTATGGGTACTAAACAACGAAAGGAAATGAAATGAAATGAAATGAAATGAAATTTATTTACCATAATCGAAATACAGGGTCAGAAATGCTTACATAGGTACATATCCAATGCTGGCAGGTAACTATGAGAAAACCTAAAAAGCATTAATTAAGAATGCTAGAAGATCGCGTCAATGGCACAATTTAAAACACAATATCCATTAGGTATTGTTTTATCGGTACTCGCCAAAACCAAGCCTAAAATCTTTCATAATATATATATCAAAAGGCATACTTATATAGAGAAAAACATATATAAATACATAGAAAACGTCCAAGACATAGGAAAAGTATTGAGTTTATCATACAAATATCTGTCAGGGTCACTCCCAACTATGCTAACGTGTCATAATTACTCGCTTTATACATTTGTTTACCCTTACTGCACGGCTAATACATGTCGGCGCGCGAGATAGACTACCGGTCATTGTCTAATTAGAATGGTCAGAAATGGACAGGTAGTCTATCTCGCGGGCGACATAATTCGCGCTCCGTCATGTGCGGAAGGGACCGCTAGTTTTGTAGGCATGGTCATTGCCATGTAGGCTAAAACGAAACGGGTCTAATTGAAGTCAAATACAATCACTGAGGTTTCTGTACATATATTTATAGGGTTATAATATATTTTATTACAATATTTCATAGTTAGTTCATAGTTTGTACGTATGTTTGTAAACACTTAATTGTACAAATGAAAAACCAAAACAATACAATGAATAATAATAAAAAGATGTATAAAGGCAAACTTATACCTTTAAGGGATCCATTCAAGCAAACCCTTGAGAGGAAGGTTGGCCATCGAGTAAACAGGTGTACAAAATATATAGAACATTAAAAAAAAAAACAAAAGGACCTGCATAAAAAGTAATACATTCAAATATACATAAACTTACAAGCTACATATTATATATCAACATTTGTGTAGACGTTAGTTGATACAATATTCAGGAGATAGAGTCACGCGAGAACTTTTTTAATTTGCCCAGGGCCTCTATTCAGGTGCGTTAAAACGATATCGTCCTTGACACGTTTAAGAATCGTTTATGTCACAGTCGCCATTATTGTAAATGACATAAGAGTTATCAAAACGTTGACAATACGGAAACAGGTCAAAAACGATATCGTTATAACGCAGTTGAATAGAGGCCCTGAAAGGTTGTGAATCGAGTAAACAGTTGTACAAAATTATTTGGAGTACCCAATAAACAAAACTTACCAAAAACCCCAAAAAAACTGATACATTCATAGTTAATTTTATTTATAATAATAATTACAGGTCACGTAAACATTTCGTCTTATTACATAAAAATACAATATTAATGATATAAGTTAAAATTGTAACATTAATTTGTACATACTAATAATATATAACATTGATTAATTTTCATGTAAATAGATCCCAGTAGTCATACAATGCCTTCTCTACAAGCTATGTCTTTAGCCTGCATTTAAAAGACCACAGGTTATTTGCAGCGATAACATCGTCAGGAAGATGATTATTATATCTTAGGGCCCATGATGTTTGTGAATATGAGTGATATGGAGTACGATCACCTGGGTCATTGGTCTCAATGGGCGTACCACAGGGCTCAATATTGGGTCCATTTTTATTCCTCATCTACATAAATGACTTACCTTACCTTATAAAGGACAACCATGATATAGTCTTGTTTGCTGATGATACGTCACTTGTGTTCAAAGTTAAACGACAACAGCAGTTTAATGTCAATGTAAACAATGCTATATCAAAAGTAGTCGATTGGTTTAGTGTTAATAATTTATTACTGAATGAGAAAAAGACGAAATGTATAAAGTTCATGACTACTAATGTGAAAAATAGTCAAACTACTGTAACTATTAAAAATAACAAACTAGACCTAGTTAATGATACAGTGTTTCTTGGTATAACGTTAGACTCCAAGCTCCAATGGGGTCCTCATCTTGCTGGATTGGCGGGTAGACTCAGTTCTGCAGTTTTTGCAGTTAATAAGATTCGGCAATTAATAGACTTAGATACCGCTCGATTAGTTTATTTTAGTTACTTCCATAGTATTATGTCATATGGTATTTTACTGTGGGGTAGTGCTGCTGATGTAAATAGCATCTTTGTTCTGCAGAAGAGGGCTATTCGTGCTGTCTACAAGATGGGCCAGAGAGACTCGCTTAGAGATAAGTTTACAGAAATTAACATATTGACCATGCACAGTCAATACATTTATGAAAACATTATGTATGTTCATAAAAACATCGCTAAATTTAGAAAGAACTGTGACATACATAATGTTAATACCAGAAATAAATATAAGCTTGCAGTGCCCTTCACGCGGCTCCATAAAATAAAAAACTCTTTTATGGGTAATTGTATTAGGTTCTATAATAAGCTCCCAAGTAATGTTACTGAACTATCAGTAAATAAATTTAAGAGTTACGTTAAGCGTAAACTAATTTCTAAAGCATATTATAGTATTAAAGACTATATTAATGATAACAATGCTTGGGACTGAATTGCTTGTAATAAAATGTTTAGTCCTTACGACAAAAGGTTGCGAACGTCGAAAAAAAAAGACATCCGACAGAGTTTCTTACAGGTTCTTCTCTGATCGGTCGCGATTTGAACCTGCAGTCAATTTAGGCTAAGTCGCTACTATGACGTTTCAAAAGAGTTTATTATTTGTAAACCTACTTGAATAAAGATTATTCTGATTCTGATTCTGAATACTTACATTAAAACAGTTTGAACTTTGTCCGGTTATTCTTCTTGTCTTTTAAATAATTAAGGGACATCTAAGCGTTAAAATGGCTTTAACGCCACCGCTGATCTTCCGTTGGAACCATTCAATGAAACAAGGGTAGATTACACCCATGTGGACACATGGGGACAATACCTGATGACATCACCAGAGGCCCTAGCCAAGATGCGTTCGCTAACTATCGTTTCGATTCGTTTTGTTTTTAAACCAATCGCATCACTGGTAGATTCCGTCATACGAAAACTCACGTGATCTACCAGTGACGCGATTGGTTTAAAAACAAAACGAATAGAAACGCTAGTTAGTAACGCATATTGGTTAGGGCCTCAGTTGTTTATCTCGTCTTATCTTGTAAAAAACCAAACTAACCTATTTACCAGCATTACGTCATAATGACCTAGTTTTAAAGATCACGTAAGGTTTTTTATTGATTTGAACACTTCATGAATACGCCGTATTAAGTTCAAGATTAAAACAACTTTTAACTTTAAGTTTTTGTTAAATAACTTGATTTATAATTGTTTCCAGTTTTGTCGGTGTAATTTCAATACACAGGGTGTTAGGTAATTAGTGGATAAGCCGTGACCCGCTAATAGGGGCACTTAGGAAGTTGTGGGTTAGTTCTGAAAGAGCTAAATTAGCCTTAGTAAAAGTGGCACTGTATTCGAAATATTTTTACTTTTTGTTCAGATTACAAATGTCGTCTAATACATTATAAAAACAAAAACCAGGCAAGAGCATGTCGTACCATGCTCAGTGTAGGGTTCCGAAGCCGTTAAGTCCTACGCACATAAAAAAAATCATCAAGTACACTTGAGTCTAAAAAAATTAGCGCTTTAAAGCTAAATATTTCATAAACGGATTACTTAATTAAAAAAACTGTTTTCGCAATCCCATACTATTTATGAAATACCTATCCAACGACACCTCACACAACAGGGTAGACGAGAAAAAAAAATACATTCCCACGTTACGTGTAGGGGAGGTACACTAAAAAAAATATTTTTACCTCTTATTGTACCACTTTGTTGGCGTGACTAATATGCAAATTGCAGCTTTCTAGTACTAATAGTCTTTGCACTAGGCTGCAGACGGACAGACGGACGGATGGGCGGACGGACATGGTGAAACTATAAGTTTTCCTAGTTTGACTACGGAACCCTAAAAAAGTCAAAATATCTCGAAATGAGTTAAGAGTCAGCAGTAGTCTCTTCTTCGAAAGCGCTGGTTGAATTTAAACGTGTAAAAGTGCCTATGCGGCCTACTCCTTTTTCAATCATTTTTATCGCGGACAGACGGACAGACTGACATGGTGAAATAATAAGTGTTCTGTGTCGACTGCGGAATTCTAAAAATGAAGGAGACAGTTTTTCCGAGAGGTGGGAAACTAAACCTTACATGGCATTGGCCGTGACATTAAAGACCCGATGGATGCACTTTAGTTCCGTGGCATCTTGGTCGCCCCTTGGCATGGGACGTCACTTGTGTTGATACGCTTGCGCCGTCTCACGTCCAAGGTTCTGCTCGCAAGCCAGGGACCGCCGTAGACCACGCCCAAACCATCAAGTGCCGCAAATGCGTTTTTTTAAAGCCAAATTACATATTTGCTGCACTTGCACTAGAAACTTTTAGGCCGCGGTCATCTGACACTAAAAATACTATAAAAGATGTGTCAGTCAAGTTAATCGGCGTCTCTGGCGACCACCGGCAAGGATCCTTTTTTGCTCAACGACTGAGCATTGCAGTGCAACGGGGTAATGCTGCGAGCGTCCTCGGCACGATGCCGCAAGTGGCTGCAATGGAGGGTTTTATTCTATAAGTTAGTTTTAATTCATATATAATCGTTAGGTATTGTTTTATTAGCTCTTTACTACTAAATATATTTAATACTGTTCTTTAACTTTAAAATAAATTACATTGTAATTAAATATCTTATGATTTAAATACACCTAACACTACCCAATCAACCTCAGCCCACTATTAGAGTTGCTAATTGAACTGGATGTGTAACTTGTACACGTGAAGTTCCGACCAAGTTTATATTACTTGGGAACTTGAGCTGTATTAATGATGTTTTTAGGATGGCGGAAAATAATGGTGAACTGGGGACGAAACTGACTGACGTGTAAGTGTGAGACTTTTAATAACTTTAAAACTTCCCGGATAACCTTTGTTTTTTAGGATATCGTACTCAAAGGGGAACGGGGCCCTATTGCTAAGCGATCACTGCCCGTCCATCCTTACCGGCCGTCTGTCTGTCACTGGTAAAAAAATATAAATATAAGGGGACAATCTCACACAAATTGATCTAGTCCCAAACTAAGCTCTAGGCTTGTACTATGGGTACTAGAAAACGATAAACATACTTATATAGAGAAATAAATACTTAAATACATCGAAAACATCCAAGACCTAAGATCAAATATTCGCGCTCATCACACAAATATCTGCCCTTACCGGGATTTGAACCCAGGACCGCTGGCTTCGTAGGCAGGGTCACTCCCAACTAGGCCACCGTGTCGTCGTTTAAATTTTCAATGTGTTTTCATAAAGCTATAAACGGTAAAAGAGCTGACGGACCACCTGCCCATCACCACCGTGACCATGAGACGTGACAGGTTGTAATTCAGTGTACATTGCAAAGTTAACACGCTGATTCATCAATGTGCTTCATACTAACTGCGCCATGTACACTGAAATGTCACCTGTCACCTGTCATTGTCAGGATAGAGGTGGTAAGCAGTCACCGTCGCCTATTAACATCAGCAATGCCAGGGGCACAACCAAGTTGTTGCCTTTCAGTGAATAGTTTTTAGTCATTAAAGGAGGACATGTCGAAGTGCTGAGGAAACATCGTGCAGGTCATTCCATATTTTCAAACTACGAGGAAGAAGTAGTCGATTTGAATGGTTTCAGCCCGTCTCGATAGTGAAAGGTGACAAGTGACATTTCAGTGTCATTTTAGTGGTGGTAGGACCCTGTGCAGGGTCCGTCCGGATCGCTACCACCATCATATCCATTAACCACCCGCCAAGCAACAGTGTTCGCATTGCTGTATTCCGGTATGGGGATAAGACCACCGGTGAAATTACTAGCATTCCATCTTAGTCCTCAGGGTTAGCAACGCATTTGAGGTCTTAGCATTGTAGTCTTGAGAATTCAAATGTATATGGGTTTCAGATTCCACTTTCCATCAGGTGGCCTGAGTGTTCGTGTGCCTTCTCCTTAACAAAAAAAAAATAAAAATAAAAACACCTTTCATTTCATCGAAGTTAATTTCACCGAACGCAATTTTCTGCTGAAACCATAATGCTTTCAGGGTATCTTAAACATCTAACCTAACCTAAGTTAAGGTAAGGTAAAGCATTATGGTTTCAGCAGAAAATAGCATTCCATGAACTGATACGTGATGAGTTACCGTGTTTTTAGAGTTGTAATTATTTCTGTAGCTCTGCCTACCCCACTTTGGCATTGACGGCGTGATGTTACGAGTATGTATGTAATTAATTTAGTTTCCCGCTAGAAAACCCGGAGTAGAAAACTGATTTTGGCAATCTGCCGTCATCCAAATTCGGTTTCGCTAGCCATATCAGAGCCCTCCACAATAATGACCCGTGATTGACATAATGCTTACAGCTTGGACGACATGATGATGATATAATTAATTATGTCACTTTATAATAAGACTTAGTAGGTGTCAGTTAACGGTGATGTTTTTGTGCAACTGAATTAATTGTTACTTATCTAAAAATAATCATAAACAACTCCCGCTTGACCAAAAAAAGTCCACATTTACGGCAGTTATTCATGGTTTTTAAAATGGTAATCACTTATTAAAAATGGACTCTGCAAACCTTTGAGCAGAAACGTGAAAAAAGCGCAATTAAAACATTTAATCAGCAAAACAAACGGTTATTAAAGCGTTTTATTAACTTTGTAATTAAATGAGGGTAGTTCTGTTAGCGTGTGTTAATAATTAATAATTAATGATATTCAAACTCATTACCGAATTAACTGATTGCGGCGTTTTTCTGCTCGAGTTGACTTGCGCTTTTAAAATTATTGTTGTTTTTAATATTACAGACGTATTAACTTCAACATTTAGTGTTAATTTGAATGGTCTTTTTATTCCATTCGTTTAATAAGCACTTTACATTATTTTTAGTGAAATATACATTTCAAATGGACATCAAATATGAATGAATAAATTAATGAATGAATGTGTGAATGAATGAATGAATGTGTGAATGAATGAATGAATGAATGTGTGAATGAATGAATGAATAGTTTTTTGCATAAAAACAAGCGTATATCAAAGGTGTTACAATGGTCATAGACCGTATCTTGTTTTGCCAAGGCTACATGTATGTACATGATAACGTTATGTTTATTGACAATTTACATTTTTTCCTTTATTCGACCGTATTGAAATACCAGGGCTGAGATCCTACACGGTAAAAAAGATCGCTTTTGAAGTATTTCCGTACAAAAACAAAAAACCGCCTTCAAAACCGCAAAAAATAACTTCTTTTAAAATTGTAGGCACCTACCTAATAGGCTAGTCCAACTGAAGTCGGCTTTATTGTGAAAATATTGTGGTCGCCGACTTCAGTTGGACTAACCTATTAGGTAGGTGCCTACAATTTAAAAAAAAGTTATTTTTTGCATCAGATTTTACTAAAAGCATCCCC
Organism: Acleris holmiana; assembly: GCA_949316455.1. NCBI lineage: Eukaryota > Metazoa > Arthropoda > Insecta > Lepidoptera > Tortricidae > Acleris > Acleris holmiana. The sequence goes on from OX438778.1 coordinate 3,437,762, forward strand.
TGGCGAGGAACCAAGCCTTGAAAGTAGCCTCTTTAGAATGAAAAACGCACTCTGACCCGTATTATTTGAGCGCGAGTATATAACTAAAACAACTCCCCGTATGAGTCATATTTAGTGTACGAACCTTGTGAAACCCATCCGAAGATAAGACGAGAACTGGCAAGAACATGGCAGCAGGAAGCCGCGATAAGTGCTCACCTGTCTGTGTGGGAGCAGTTTAAATCATATTTCCTGGCCGCGGTACCTTTGAAACTCGATGGAAACTCACTTAGTCATCTTTACTTTATTTAACTTCGGTTTACATTCATCTGGCATAACTTTTTTTGGCATAATCATCACTTGGCATAATCATCATTTGGCATACAGTCTTTTTTTTTCAGAAACCGTATACTTTTCAGGATAATTTAAAATAGCATTGCATAGAGCCGATTAGGTTAGGTTAGGTTTATTTTATAACAATCCTGAAAAGTATACGGTTTCTGAAAAAGAAGACTGTATGCCAAATGATGATTATGCCAAGTGATGATTATGCCAAAAAAAGTTATGCCAGATGAATGGAACCCATTTAACTTCAAATTTGATCGTTTGTTTGTATTTTACTTTAGTAATGCAAATAAGTTTCTATTATTAAAGCTGCGTCTTTGTGTTCTGATTGAGTACAGCATATTTGTTATATTTGTTATGTCACACGAATCACAATCACAACTTAGGTATAGTTATATTCATGACTATTTATAATCTACGCATATACTTTACTTTTGTTAGACCACAGCTACAAATCTATTTTTAGAGATTTTAATAAATCCTCTGGTCCCAGCGGCTTAAAGTGTATAACGTCATTTTCTAAATGTGAAAAAAGAAACATGGTCCTCTCTAACTTCCTCTAATGCTTAATTTAAGATTTAGGATTTTATCTCGTACTTAATTCGTGTTTTTTTTTTAAAACAAGCAGTTCTTAAAATCAATGTAGGTAAAATAATTATCAATAGGACAATTATATACATAGTTTTTTTTTCTTAAAAACTGATTAAAGCACACACAAGACTTTATCAGGCTCTGTAAAACTCAAATATGGAATCAAGAAGAGACGTAGCATTGTAAAAAACATCATGTGTAACTTAGGTTTTAGTGGTGGTAGGACCCTGTGCAGGGTCCGTCCGGATCGCTACCACCTATCCATTAACCACCCGCCAAGCAACAGTGTTCGCATTGTTGTGTTTCGGTGTGGGGATAAGACAACCGGTGAAATTACTAGCATAGAGGCATTCCATCTTAGTCCTCAGGGTTGGCAACGCATTTGAGGTCTTGGGATTATAGTCTTGAGAATTCAAATGTCTATGGGTCTCAGATTCCACTTACCATCAGGTGGCCTGAGTGCTCGTGTGCCATCTCCTTAAAAAAAAAAAAAAATTAATAATAATAATAAAAGGTCCGTCATTTTTATTGAAGTAAACGTCAATCGATAGTAAACTGTAATTTTTGATGCATCTTAGACGATTACGGTCAAGATCATTTTTGTAATACAGCTTTATTAACGTAATTAGAGCTATGTGGTTGTTTTCACGATAAATATCTTAAAATAAGAACTCAAAAAAAAATGAGTAGCTGTCGACATCAATTTAAAGTGTTGCTAAAAAATATCAAAAAATATAATCAATCATTGGACAAATGGTACCACCGACCAATGGCATATTTCCATCCACTAATTGATGATATTACGCTGAACTCTGCCAGTGTAATCGGCACTTGGGAGTTAATTCGTTTTCCGGTTATCGATTTAAAGTAATAACATTAGTGTGTTTTGGTTATAAGGAAGTAATAACAAAGTTGATGAACATACTTGGTATTAAATTATGCTCTGTTTTTTTTTCAAGTTGTGGTACACCTGCAAATGCCGACTGTAAAGGAGGAAGTCAATAAATCCTACACACGCTTTAAAAACCTCGATCAAAGATGATGAATGTCAAATTATAATTAAAATGGGATGACGTTCACTGGAACAGCACTCTCATACACTTGTTACATTTGTGATAAAAATGTCTTATCTTTTTACTACTTCTACTTTTGGCCGTGTATTCGTCCGCATACTTCTCTTATTTTAGGGAAACTTTCAAATAAAAATAAAAATAAAAACAAAATGTCTTGCTTGACACATCACTCCCAAGTCCAAGTAAAGCTACGAGCGCTACGCCGTAGCACGTAGTAGCTTTTTCTGCTACGTAGCGAACATCTGCTACGAGTTAATGCGCCCACCCTGCAGTCAATGAATCCATGGTCATGTCAATTCTATCTAAAAATTCGATATAGGGATTCGCTTGTGAAATATTAAGTACTAGTACAGCCAAAACTACAAATACAAAAAATCTGAAAAACATGAATTTAAAAGGAAAACTATCACGATTAAGTACAATTGATTGGTTCCTGATATTCCGGCAAGTAAAATGTTTATACCTACTAAAAATCATCTAAGACAGCACCGAATAACTTTAAATAGAAAATTTAGTTCATAATTTTTGTTTTCTGAGAAAGCTGTTTGTGTTTGTGGTATTTAACGGCTTTTGAACCCTATAATGAGCATAGTTGTTTGTCCATTTTTTTAATTATAAAAAAATTGATAGCTTTATAATAAAAAAAAAATGAACAAGTGCATGCTAGAATATGCTCAGTATAGAGTCTATCAATTAGTTAGTAAAAATAAAGTCAATAGAAATGGGCGCCTGTCGTATCGCATAACGTTTTTTGTCCTAAAAATGTTTGGCCGAGAATGTTTGGCATACTGTTGAATGGCATACTACTCCTAATAATTTTTGCGCATACTCATTTAACGTCCTAAAGCAAGTTTGTCCTAATATTGATAACTCTAAAGTCTAATTACCTAAAGCATAATATTCCTAACAGGAATTGTCCTAATAATTATTTTGCCTATTATTAAACTGGCTACTATTACAGCACCTAAACTAAACTATGGTAGGCGTGAAGTCAGAATTGTTACGTATTCTACCTTCAGGCAGGTCAGATTTTGGTTAGGTTAGGTACGACGACGAGCGAAGCGAGGAGGAGTGTTAGGTAGAACTGTGACCCTAACGAGCGAGCGAAACGCCAGACCCAACAAGTTTGACAAGGTTAAGTTCAAAACAATTTTAGCACATTAAATATTAGGAATATTACAATTATGCACATTAATCATTCGACGGTTGAATCTTAGCCACATCAAACGATAGGACAAATAATATTTGGAACAAACGATAATAGGTGCAACAATTTCGGACAATCAAAAATATGCGGAACAAAGTGTATGCCACACGTTATTAGGACAAAAGACGTTATGCGACACAACGATAGGACTAATAATTGTATGCCATTCGATATAGGTGTAGTGCAGTGGGCGGGTCACATTGCTCGCAGAACTGATGGCCGATGGGGCCAGAAAGTTCTCGAATGGCGTCCACGGACCGGGAGACGAGCTGTTGGTAGGCCTCCAAGAAGATGGAGCGACGACCTCGTAAGGATGGCGGGATCGCGATGGATGCGGAAGGCACAAGACCGGTCAAAGTGGAGAGCCTTGGGGGAGGCCTATGTCCAGCAGTGGACGTCTTTCGGCTGATATGATGATGATGATGATGATTCGATATAGACCCAATAGAAATATATCATAAGAGTATCACATAGGTACTTCAATTTAATAAAGAAAATAAGCGACACTAAAATAATACATATGTAGTTTAATTTATTCTCATGCGTCAAATAAAGACAAACATAATACTTAATAGTAATATGAAAACATTACAATGATTTAATAAATTATCCTAAATAATTCATAACATAACCATTTCAGTAGCACTTCACTATTTTGACGACACGCTAGCCTAGTTAGGAGTGACCCTGCCTTCGAAGCAAGGGGTCCTGGGTTCAAATCCCGGCAAGCGCAAATATTTGTGTGATAAGCACAAGTATTTTTTCCTGAGTCTTGGATGTTTTCTATGTATTTAAGTATTTCTCTATATAAGTAAGTTTATCGTTGTCCAGTACCTATAGCACAAGCCTAGAGCTTAGATTGGGACTAGGTCAATTTGTGTGACATTGTCCCGTGATATTATTATTATTATTATTATTTCGTCAGCGAATTGATGTACGGAACTTATGCTATCCCATTTCATCCGAAATGCGATCATTCTGATAAAAGTAAAATTGATAATTACGCTGATGACTCTCTTGCGTGACCGGCCAATCATACCGATCGGCCAGACAGATATCCAATAAATATATAATGCTTCGTTTATATCCATTATGACAGAAGCGGTTTATGTAAGGCTTTCCGAAAATGAGAAATGAGGATCTGTGCAAATTGCTTACTGATATAGTAAATAGCTTCTGCCCATGACTTCGTATGCATTTATTTCGATAATTTTATTCCCTCGGGAACTTTTTTAATTTTCCGGGATGAAAAGTAGCCTATGTGTTAATCCAGGGTATAAGCTATGTCCATTCAAAATTTCATCCAAATCTGTCCAGCTGTGACATCCATCCATAGAAACTTTCGCGTTAATAATTTTAGTGGGATGCCAAATTCTACGTTTCGCTTAAACGGGCTACGTTTGTAGTTTGTTAAATGGAGACTGACATAGGATAGCTTTTGACGTGTTTAGACTTGTTGCTAGTGCCTACAAATTGAACTATTCACATAGAAAGCTCTAGCCTTGTACATATTATAATTGTTTGTTTGTCTTTACCAAATACGGGACTATGGGAGTCTCGGACCTTTGGAAGGCGTGCATGCAGCCGAAGCCAACATACAGAGGCTCTTTAGACAACTTTAATTTAGTTGTGATACCAACCGGCAACTGTCCCTGATTTCACACTATAGAAGTATGCTCCCACGGACAACCACCGGTTAGTGTAAGACTATTGAAGAAGGATTAACAATAGATTATATGAATGAAATGATATGGATTGGTGAACTAGGCTATTGATGAAACTATGGCGTCTGCCTGGCCAATGCTAATTACTTTGGTTGAAACGGCAGACGGTGACTCGCCAACTCAATGGAATGGGTCTCCGAAACACATCCGCCCTTCGAGCATATAGCTCTTGCGACTCCGACCTCTGACCGGCCAATAAAGGTAAGCCAGAAGTGAGGGTCTGTTCCTTGTCATCATACACTCCAGCCAGCCGTTGAAGGCAAGCGTGAGGTGAGGAACAGAATTTTCACTCGGAAGCACTCAGGTCCGCGGTGTCGCTACTCACCAACAGCTCGCCACTAACTATCAGTCACTGACTACTAGAACTACCAGTGGGCGATGAGGTCGTCAATTCCCTACGCCTTTTTTTATTATTAAGAGCCTGGTGTGTCTCGCTGCTGGGAAAGGCCTTCCCCACTTTTCCACGTTTTCCTGTTCTTAGCAGTCTCTGACCAGTTCTTCAAAAAGGAATCCAACTCATCCCGCCATCGCCAACGAGATCTGCCGCGTTTCTGTCTTGAGTTGTTGGGCTTCCACTCTGTGGTGATTTTGGTTCACTCGGCATGCGGCAGGCTTGTACTTAGGGTACTAGATATTTTGACAGTGTGCGCCGCAGTGAAGATACCATAATGTGATTTTTTTTTATGCTGGTTCATGATCTAAAAGGGTTTTTTTTTTATAATTTTTGCCAAATTAAGCGTTAATATAAAAAATATCCGTGACTCTGGAACAAAATACTCACCACGCTTATGACAAAAATATTTGTCGGTACTGGTAATTGAACCCGGGACCGCTAGCTCTATAGGCAGGGTCACTACCAGCTAGACTAGTGCTGTCAAATAATTTAATAATTTAATTAGTTGAGCAGGGCCACTATTCAACTGCGTTATAACGGTATCGTATTTGACATGTTTCCGTATTGTCAACGTTTTGATAACTCTTATGTCATTTACAATAATGGCGACTGTGACATAAACGATTCTTAAACGTGTCAAACACGATATCGTTTCAACGCACCTGAATAGAGGCCCTGTATACTGTATACTCCGTCTGCGTAGAAATCGTTTATCGCTACTCGTGGCAAACAGTACATTATGTCCTTTCTCGCGATACAACCTATATCCATACCATATTCAAATCTATTCAGTGGCTAAGCCGTGAAAGAATAACAAACATAAAAAGTTACTTTCACATTTATAATATTACTAGCTTTTGCGCGTGACTCCATCCAACGAGAAGTTTATTGCTATTCCGTCGGGAAAAGTCCATTTTTTTTTGGGTTAAATAGTAGTCAAGTACTATTCATGACTGTAAATCTATCTCTGTGCCAAAATTTATTCAGATCCATTCAGCCGTGATTAGGCAACAAACATACAACCTTTCACATTTATAATATAAGTTAGAAGTGAGTGGTTAGACTGTGTCACTATCATGGCAATCAGTTTATCCATTAACAACAGCTCGACGGTCAAAGGTTCTTTTAAATATATTTTTCTTATACTGTGTTTTAAGAAAGGAAGTGTCTCCTTTCCCTGAATTCATTAAATATTCATGCATTTCAGTTTCAAGTCACTTTAACGTGGATAATACTTGTATATTATTTTTTACTAGGTCCAATATGGGTTGGTTTGTAGAAATATATTTTAAGTACTAGTTTCTATAAAATCATTACCCAAACGTTATACCATAATACAAAATAATACAAATACGCTTTATAGAACAACGAAAAACAAAACACGGAACGGAATATTTCTTTTTAATTTTTAATGGCAAATAGAATCAAGTACACACGAGCACTCAGGCCACCTCATGGTAAGTGTAATCTGAGACCCATAGACATTTGACTTCTCAAGACTATAAACTCAAAACAGCAATCCTGACACCTCATCTACGTTGCCAACCCTGAGGATTACGATGGAATGCCTGTATGTTATTTATTTCACCGGTTGTCTTATAAGACACGTTGGCCTAGTTGGGATTGACCCTGCCTCTGAAGCCAGCGGTCCTGGGTTCAAATCCAGCTAAGGGCGAATATTTGTTTGATGAGCGCGAATATTGTTTCTTGAGACTTGGATGTTTTCTATGTATTTCTATATATAAGTGTATTTATCGTTGTCGTAAGAACAAGCCTAGAGCTTGGTTTTTGGGACTAGGTCAATTTGGGTGAAGAATCGTAGGTAGGTTTAGGTTATGTTAGTTTGGTTAGGTTTAAGAGATTTCAACCCTAAAAAAAGCGGCTAATTGCGAGTCGGACTCGCCCATGAAGGGTTCTGTAGCAGCAAGACGATAATGACGTATTAAAAAAAACTACTTACTCGGTTTCGTTCAAAATTACATTAGAAACCTCAATATCATTTTTGAAGACCTATTCATAGACACCCTCCACACGCATGAAAAAGATAATTGAGATTCAGATCTAAGTATGGGAAACCCCCAACATTTATTGTTATTTTTTCTATTTTCGGGTCAAAATGCGGTTCACAGAATACATCTACTTACCAAGTTTCAACAGTATAGTTCTTATAGTTTCGGAAAACAGTGGCTATGATATACGGACGGACAGACATGACGAATCCGTAAGGGTTCCGTTTTTTGCCGTTTGGCTACGGAACCCTAAAAATGGGTGGCTATTAAAACCGGTGCTTTTATGAATTTATTAGTTATTTTAGTATGTGTGGTGTGAAACTGTGTGATAGAGTAAGGAATGATAACACCAGAGAAGTGTGGTCTGAAAGAAGATGTAGTGACTAAAATTGAAAAGTGCATGCTTCGGTGGTTCGGTCATTTGGAAAGGATGGATGAAAAAAGATTGACGAAAGAAATTTACAGTGCTAAAGTGAGTGGAAGGGTCGTAAGGGGGCGCCCTAGGCGTACTTTTTTGAATCAAATCGGGGAAATACTGGAAAAGGGCCGAATCTTAAGTACCCGAAACCGACGTGCATGCATGACTCGATGTATGAATGTGGAAGAAGCGAAAGAGCTTTGTCAGGATCGTAGCAGGTGGAAAGAAGTGGAATCTGCCTACCGCTCTGGGAAACAGGCGTGATTTATGTATGTATGTATGTATGTAGTTATTTTCCATCTGAAATTCTGGTCCAACAGTGATGTATGAACCAAAGATTATTCGTTTGGTGACTAAAGATTCGCGCTACGATTTGTAAGAAACGTCGTCATAACCCGCGGCCATTTTGTGGACGTTGATAAATAATTTCATTTCTTCTCCGAATCGCAGATAAAGGAACGTTCTGATGGACAATTCCCGGAATTGTTTTCCTTGTATCTTTGTTACAAAGGGTTTTGTTGTAGATATTAGGTAATATAATATGAAATGTTAACTTTATAACGTTGCGTTTGAAATGCTTGGGATGTTGGAATAAATGTAGCCCTCTTAGTGATTAAAACGTAATTATGCTTCTTGTGTCTATGGATTTATAATTAATAATAATAAATCTGGTAAATCTTAGCCTGATGTGTAAAATGTGGTTGCAGAATGATCAACAAGATTTTTTTTTTGAGTTGTTTGTATTTTCGTAGCCCTGACGCCCAGCCTGGCAATGAAGGCGTGACGTTATGTATGTAAATCGTTGTGTGTATTTTCTTCAACCGATTTTGATGAAATTTTCAGGCTATCTTCTTCAGTCAGTGTGTAACTAAAATTTTAATCATATTTATAATATTCTACATTTGAATGTAACCGTTTGGTGTTCCTTTTTTAACTACATATCTTGTCCTGATAATAAACAAAACAATTGGTCGTTTATCGCTACACGCTTACAAAAATTTGTCAATTTTTCGGGGTTTAAGCTATCTTCATACCCATCAAAATTGGTTCAGTGATTTAGCCGTGAAAGCGTAACAAATAGACAAAATTATTTTCATATTTATATAAACTAGTAACTATGAAACGACCTGAGTCAAGTCTAACAATAATATACATAACATAAATAACAGTAATTATCGTTTTAAGAGGATTGTCAAGCGATGCTTAAATCGCGTGATTGTCTATACGATAACGTTTCACACCCCCTGAATCTAATTCGATTTTCACGACTTTTGAATATAGTGTAGATATTGTAAAAAACTAGTTCTGTACGTTTCTGTTATTTTTTCCAATAAATATTTTTTACAAAAGATCTGGGCCTCTATTCAACTGCGTTATAACGATATCGCGTTTGACGTGTTTTGGTATCGTTTATGTCACAGTCGCCATTATTGTAAATGACATAAGAGTTATCAAAACGTTGACAATACGGAAACACGTCAAATACGACATCGTTATTACCGTGTAGAATCCCAGCCCAGTACGTTACGTACGTAGATCTATTTTTTTATAATATCTCATATTCAAAAATCAGACAACGTTTAAGGGCAGAAAATCGTTATCGCATTTTGTATGGATTTTCTTGCTTCACATTCCTCTTAATTGTGATGAATCTTGGTTGTTCAATGCATAAATTAATTTAATTGAATACATTTGTGCAAGGCCTCTATTCAAGTGCGTTATAACGATATCGTTTTTGACCTGTTTCCGTATTGTCAACGTTTTGATAACTCTTATGTCATTTACAATAATGGCGACTGTGACATAAACGATTCTTAAACGTGTCAAACACGATATCGTTTAACGCACCTGAATAGAGGCCCTGGTCAGGTGTGGGTATAGACGGTAACCTAAATCTATGTATGGCCTATTTTTACACTGTCATGTGTAAGCACCCTTATGGCCCGTTCCGGAACTTTGGAGTTATTTATTTCTTTCGGTGATTCTTGCGCAATACTTTTTCAGCACAATAAATTGGTCAGCGGATTTGAGGGGCCTTTTTGCCCCTAATAATTTACCCATGTATGTCTATTTCTGGTTTTTCTTTATCATCAGTTGTGTATTTGACAGCGGAGATAGCTACAAGAGAAATGGACACGTAACATCAATGAAGATTATTAGTTTATGACGGCAAATAATCTAACAAAATCAGGGGCTTTATTGTTTCTAAAAGATTTTATTTAACTTGCATTGTTTACATACATACATACATAACATCACGCCTTAAGTCCCAGAGGGAGGTAGGCAGAGCTACAGAAATACTAACAAATCTATAAAGACTTGTTGATAATTCTGTAACCACATTTTGCAGAAGTAGGCTAAGATGTTTACCAGTGTATTAGTGACAGGTTGCAAGCCCATCGCCTAACAGCACTACAAGCCCTTATTCCCTTAGTCGCTTCTTACGACATCCACGGGAAGACGTGGAGTGGCACTATTCTAACCCGGCAACCACACGGGCTTAACTTGCATTGTTTGTATACAGTATATACAGTTTGTATATAAAGTCGAAGTTATAAATATGTTTACACTTTAGTACCTTGCCATTTTCATTCACCGATACAATGTTATTTATAATAAAAAGTAGCCTATGTTCATCAGGGATAATGTCGGCTTCTAATGATAAAAGATTTTTCAAATCGGTCCAGTAGTTTCGGAGCCTATTCGAAACAAACATACAAACAAATCTTTCCTCTTAATAATATAAGTATAGATATATGAAATTGGCTCAGTGAATGAAAGTGACAATGTACTGAAGTGTAAACATATTTATGACTTCGACTATACGAATATAAACTGAAATGTTGACCAAATGTGTAATTGCAATGACAGTACAATATTATGGTATCAAAGAGCTGACCTGATGGTGAAGTCAGAAGGTTGCAAAAAGATATTCGCTGTGCGTAACGAAGACCCACCGTGTTTGGGCTCATTGATTTGGTCACGATTAGCAGATTATTCAGATGTAAAAAATATACAGTCGCTCGCCATTACAGGTTAATACAAAAAACAACAATTAAGACTAAAGTAGTACTATTTTTAAATAAAAAGGCAAGCAAGAATACAGGGCTGGGATTCTACATGGTAATAACGATATCGTCTTTGACGTGTTTCCGTATTGTCAACGTTTGGATTACTCTTATGTCATTTACAATAATGGCGAATGTGACATAAACGATTCTAAAACACGTCAAACGCGATATCGTTAGAACGCAGTAGAATAGAGGCCCAAGCCACCTGATGGTAAGTTTATAGGACTTGAGACTCATGTACATTTGTATTCTAAGAACTATAGTCACAAGACTGCAAATATATCAGGGGACAATCTCACACATATTGACCTAGTCCCAAACTAAGCTCTAGGCTTGTACTATGGGTACTAGACAACGATAAACATACTTATATAGAGAAATACATACTTAAATACATATAAAACATCCAAGACTCAGGAACAAATATTCGTGCTCATCACACAAATATCTGCCCTTACCGGGATTTGAACCCAGGACCGTTGGTTTCAGAGGCAGGGTCACTCCCAACTAGGCCAATATGTCGCCAAATATGAGGACTAAAGTGAAATGCCTCTATCTATGCCAGTAATTTTATCGGTTGTCTTATCCACATACCGGGATACAAAGATGCGAATGCTGCTTGGTGTAAGGTTAATGGATAAAATGGAGGGAGCGATCCGGACGGACACAACCTGTACAAGATCTTGCCACGACTAAACATTATAGTTGCAATAATACATCTTAGCTAGAGTTCTGTGATTTTTGACGTGAAATAAGACGGACATATCAGCCAATGTACTTGTGTGTATGGATTTTGTGTTTTTTCGAATATTTACTAAAGGTTGAAGAAGTTAAATGGGGCGATAGCTTGGCAAAACAGAGTTTGCAGTAAGTTGATCAAAACTCAATACAACACTACAAAATATGTAGTACAATTTTTATCAAAAACTGCTGCTTAGTGTAGACCTAATTGTTTTCAAGTGGCAACACTAGAGAATAATGTAATTCCAATTCTCACTACGTGAAACCCTTTTTTGCCAACCTATAACAGTGTTTAGCAGCAATGAAGAGTGAGAGACCAACTACATAATAATGACTAACTCACTCTCTCTTTTATATACCTACTCAATTTCTCAAATTAAATGTGGGATACACTCTTTTTTTTTTATTAAATGCATACAAAATACAGATTAAAGTTAGCATAACGTAAATGTTGGCAATACCTTGAGAATCTTCAGCGATAATCAATGCTCTCTCCAAGAGAAATATAAATGTTCGTAATTAGAAAAAAGTCACTTATCGAAATTACTGTTACGCCCGCAATGCGAGGCTTTCAGTGATTCCATTTATTCATTACTTTTATACGCATTTAATTATAATTAATGATGCTGTTTATTGAGATCGCGATCCGTTTCCGAGCCACGCTGGGGCACATCGTTAATTCTGCTTATTGAGCTTTTTTTCACCATGAATACGTGTAATACCTACAATGTTAACTTTGTACTGGGACCCAAGGGGTGAAAATTGAAATTATTCGAGATATATATGTTGAAATTAAATCGCGTTCATTTGTAGATGTTTTAGTGGTGGTAGGACCCTGTGCAGGGTCCGTCCGGATAGCTACCACCATCTTATCCATTAACCTGCCGCCAAGCAACAATGTTCGTATTGTTGTGTTCCGGTGTGGGGATAAGACAACCGGTGAAATTACTAGCATAGAGGCATTCCATCTTGGTCCTTAGGGTTGGCAACGTATTTGAGGTCTTAGGATTATAGTCTTGAGAATTCAAATGTCTATGGGTCTCAGATTCCACTTACCATCACTTGGCCTGAGTGCTCGTGTGCCTTCTCCTTAACATAAAAAAAAAAAATGTTGCAGCATTCTATATTCTATTATGGTAACCACATTAAATTAAAACCGGGCAAGAGCATGTCGGACCAAGCTCAGTGTAGGGTTCCAAAGCCTTTAAGTACTTACTACAAACATAAAATCAACAAGGAATAACAAATTTTCTATTTAAAGTCATTTGGTGCCGCCGTCGTCCTAGATGATTTTAGTAGGTATAAAAACTTTAATCGCCTGTATCTCAAGAACCAATGATTTCTACTTAGTCGTGATAGTTTTCCTTTTAATTTTTTTATATTTTTTTTCAGATTTTTGTATTTGTAGTTTTGGCTGTGGGGGTAATATTTCATAAACGAATCCCTTAATCAAAAAAACGTTTACACAAACCAACATTATTTTTCCAAGACCTATCTAACGACATCCAACACTATGGGGTAGACGACAAAAAAAATACATCCCCACGTTACGTCTAGTGGGGATGTACCCTAAAAACGTTTTAATTTTATTTTATTGTACCACTTTGTTAGCATGACTTATATGTATATTCATGCCAAATTACAGCTTTCTAGTACTAAGAGTCTCTGCGCTAGGCTGCGGACGACGGGCGGACGGACATGGCGAAACTATAAGGGTTCCTAGTTGTATTTCTTTTCTCGTCTTCCCCATAGTGTGGGGTGTCGTAAGATAGGTCTTTCAATAATGTTATGGGTTCACGAAGACAATTTTTCGATTAAGGGATCCTTTTATAAAATATTAAGCTTTACGGCGCTAATTTTTGATAGAGTCAAGTGTCCACCCCCACCCCTACAACCAAAACTACAAATACTCAGAATTTGAAAAATTCCTAAATGTAAGCGCATATAACCAATTTTTAAGGAAAACTATTACGACTAAGTAGACTTCATTAGTTTTTGAGATACAAGCGATTAAATTGTTTATACCTACTAAAATCATCTAAGACGTCAGCAAATGACTTTAACTATAAGTTATTACTCGTTGGTTTTTATGTGTGTAGTACTTAACGGCTTCGGAACCCAAACTGAGAATGGTCCGACATGCTTTTGCCTGGTTTTTAAAAATTACTTTTAACCCTGTGGCCGGGAAATTCATTTCGTCGGTGAAACTGCAATACCGCGTAACTAACAAATTGAATAAGTTGCAAAATACACCTTAACATCTAAGTCAGCAAGGTACACTTTGCAACGCATTGAATTGGTTAGTTACGCAGTATTGCAGTTTTACCGACGATTTCTATTTCGTTATGTAGAAATTAAAATCCTTCCTGTATATAAGAGATACACATTAAATTATCTTTATTAGCTGGACCAACATCGACAAATCATCATAGACACCCACCACTTAGCATCAAGCCATTCAAACCCAACATGACCGTTACTAATTCTCAAACGGCCAAGACCTGTTCCTAGACCGTGCGTGCTCGCATCGGTGCATCAAATCGCAATCAATAGAATTACCGCAGATTATGCAAACACACGCCCAAATCTGACATCGATTAGATTCGATAAGCGATCTGACTACTCGGTTCGACTCGATCTTAAATAGCTTAGCGTCTAGCTGGGACAATGTTAGCGGCATTAAGGTCCTAACAACCATTATTACTCTACCAACTATCGAATACGTTTCGACTATCCAATTCTAAACTCTATTAGAGTTGGATAAAGGACAAAGCAGACGTAGAATATGACTTATTGGATGGGTAATAACCGTACAACTCGGACAAAGTTTGTAAACGATTGTAGATAATATACGGAACTCTTGATAGGGTTCGTTAGTTACGAGAGTTAAACGGTTAACTTGTGACTCGTTACTGCTTAGGGTGCAATGAATCCTAGCGTTTTGGACGAATGGGACTGCTTTGTGGCTTAGCCGTGTTTGCGTCGTATTTTGCAAGGGGCAACTTTATTAATCACTGATTGTTAATACTCCAGCGACAGAGAACGCAGTGTTTATGGCCTAAGTTGGGTGCACTAATGCAAGTAAAGTTTGGTAATCGGTTGTCGTTAGCAAATGGAGACAGTACGTTGAGCACGAATTTTTTTCTTCTATTGAGTAAGCGACGTATAAAAGATCGTCAAAAAAATGTATGGTGATTGGAATCAGCGCCCCGTGTACGTATTTAGAACTAAAATTTGTCACGGCATCACGCGTGAATGGCTGGACCGAATTCGCATTTTTTTTGTTGTGTTGTGTTCATTGTGTAAAGAAAAAAAAATCCAACGGGAAAGTCAGAAATTTGCAGCAGGGCGGTCCTACCACCACTAAAAATAGTTGGTATAAAATTTGTTACTATACTAAGAAATAAATAAAATTTTCAACACCAGCTTAATTTTCTTACATCGGAAACACAAAACCAATTCAAACCAATTCCAATCTTGACACATTTCAATTAAGTCTAGAATGAAACTTCGCCTTTCGTTTTCAACTATGATTTACAACAACCCTGGATTTATTCGAGTTCATGAAACACAGGCTGGTGATTCGAAATACTGAATTCGAACCATCGAACGTCCTTTCCCTTTCTCTTTAAGTTCGTAACTCAATCGAGAGAGAGGGACAGAGCTAACGTATCTTCGAACCTCGATTTTAACACTAGGAAGCTAGCTCTAGAGACCGTAGTTCGAGACTTTTCTATTTCCATGCGGACAGAAAAAAATAACCGTGGGACATTTTTCACCCCTTCCAGTTTACAATTTGAGAGCAGCGATACAAACGATATTAGGGTGCAAGGGATAAGATTTATGCGGGTGAAATAAAGCGGGAAGTCTACCATACATAATAAAACATTTTAAAGATTTATGTGAAAAATTCAGTTTGAAGTTATTAATTGCTTATTTGCATACCTGGGATAATTCGGCGCAAGTTCTAGGGATTTGATATCGATAAAAAAGATGTCGATGTTATTAAATACTGGTTATGACACCATGAATTTTTTTTATAAAAGGTGAGGAAATTTCAATAACCAACATAAATGAGAAATTGGCTTTGAGTCATTATAAATATTTAAAGAAAGCCCCGTTGACCATTGTGGTCGTTGATAGAACGTTAAGCAGTTTAAAGTGGATATTTTTATCTAGACGGCAATCATTAATACCATCGAAATTGAAAAAAAAAAGAATGTATATCATAAAAACTATTTTAAAATAAACATATAAATAAATAGCTACACGTTTTAATTTGTTTCATTTGTATTTAAAAATGAGGAGAAAATAAGTAATATTCATTTATGTCGCATAACATTTAGATTTTGGCAGTAACATCGATTTTTTTTTGTCGATAGTATATTGCTACATCACTTTCGTATAGATGCCCCGAGATATCCCAGGTATGATTATTTGCAATTAACTAGTTGGGTGTAATTTTTTTCTTATTTGCTGTAACTGTCGTGTAGTCAATTAG
This sequence comes from Acleris holmiana, assembly GCA_949316455.1. Taxonomy (NCBI): domain Eukaryota; kingdom Metazoa; phylum Arthropoda; class Insecta; order Lepidoptera; family Tortricidae; genus Acleris; species Acleris holmiana. The sequence goes on from OX438778.1 coordinate 3,453,815, forward strand.
TGAGTGCATGCATGCATGAATATTCAATCGTCTATTTTACTGTTATTTTTGTAGAAAACAGTTCAATTTATGATACAATTTTGATGTATAATCTATTTGTATGTATAGGATTTTCGTGGTCGAACATAATACGCCAATTATTTTCCAGGTTATACATTTTCACATGTCATGTCAGTCGTGTCACATAGAAAATAACGGCTAATTTATTTACTACGTCAAATTGTTAAACAATCAATTTTTTTGACTATACAATAGCAAGCTAATCACTAGGTATTATAAACGGGGCATACACATTCTGAAAAACAAAAGTGGTATTTCCTGTGGTCAATAGTTAAAAGCATGTGTGCATATAAGTTTTGTTTTTGTATGATAGGTCTAAAGCAGTCCTGACGCCGTTTATGCGGGAACGGGCTTAGCGAGAAAATTAGGCCTTTTTTCAGCGTGTCCGCACAAAAGATGCTAACCTAAAACGTCATAATCACATATGAAACAACTTATAACTCGACCTTTCGATTGCGTATTGTTTTCAACCAAAACCAAATTGTGCAAAAGCTTGTAACCGCTCGCGCTACCTCTCCCGCTGCCTCTCCCGCCGCCTCTCCTAACTTGACCACAACGTAACAAATAATGTGTCGGCAGCACGGGGTGACGCGACATTTCCAATTTACTCTCCTTTGTGTTGCGACTGGCCATCGCGGCGAACGTGTGCGGGCGTCTTAACGCCGACTAAGTCGCATGTATAATAAAGAATGCTTACGTTTACGGTACACGGCTGTGCGGTGTGCCGTTTACTTCGGAGTTAGATGGTATGGCTTAGGTCTAAAACGGAACAAGTCTTATAGGGTGTCGTTGGTATGGTTGCATTTTGTGTCTGATGCTTGAAATCTGTCCTTTTTGTCTTACAACAGTGAGACAGCGTGGGCTAGGTCAAAAAACTTAACATAAATGCTTTAATTTAATTTTATATTTAGGGGAGCTGAAAAAGTATAGATTTTTAACGCTAAAACTTTGTAATAATACTAATAACTTGACAATAAAAACAAATGGATATTTTAAGACCTTGAAATGGTTTTTGAATAACTAGATACAATTATCACTACATAGTATAAAACAAAGTCGCTTTTTCTGTCCCTATATCCCTATGTATGCAATCTTTAAAACTACGCAACGGATTTTGATGCGTTTTTTAATAGATAGAGTGATTGAAGAGGAAGGTTTATATGTATAATACTTTAATCCGGAGTGAAGCGAGGGCGGGTCGCTAGTAAATAATATATCCCAATTGTTAAATGTAGTGAAATAAAAATAGCTGTATCTTATTACATAAGGTGTTAAAAAAAAGCGAAAATTTTAAAAAGCAATCCTACCGTACTTGAAGAAAATGCTATTCCAAATTTTACAAAATTTTCAGGCTAACAATATCCAGTAAAATCTTTACCCCGAAGGCAATATTAATTAAATATTAAGCTTCTGCTTCGCAAAGCTAGTTTTTGGCAGCGTATAAGCAACATTTGCTGAGTTTATGCACGTCGGGCTAGCCAATCGGAACGCAGTTTGGGCAGGGCGTGCCTAAAATGGCTAAAATATTGCTTTTCGTTAGGCTGGTAAGGTAATACTTGATGCGGTGTTGACGATACGTAAAGGAAATATGTATGTTTGAAAACTCCGTTGACTAGAAAACATATAGACCCACTAACCGCTCGCATAATGCAAGTGTTAGCGATGAAAAACTGTTATTGTATGTGTATCGAAATGTATAACTTCATACCAAAAAACATTACTGAGCTTCCGTTTAAGTCACTCAGAATTAAACTGTATAGATGGCTAAATGAAAAAACTGTGAATGAATTATTTCAAATGTGAATTGTTTCAAAGTAAAATTATGATTATTCCTGTGAAATATATTATACTTAATAATTAAAATTTACATAGCTAATAGTATGTAGCAAAAAACGTCTAGTTCTGGTCCTAAATTGGAACACCTTATTGTACCATTTTTGAAGCAAATAAATATTGTGATGATGATGATGAAAAAAAAGTATTGATAACATTCTCGCAAAACTAGCTCAATACAATAACATACATACATACATACATACATCATGCCTTCATTCCCAGAGTGGGGTTTGGAAGAAGTTTGCCAGTGTTTACCCCGTGTGGATGCCGGGTTAGAATAGCGCCACTCCAAAAGCACGCAACCACGCAAAAGTAGGTTCTGAGACACATGAACATTGAAATTCTTATAAGACTCCAAATGCGTTGCCAACCCTGAGGACTAAGATGGAATGCCACTACGGTAGTAATTTCACTGGTTGTCTTATACACTGGAACACAATAGTGCAAAAACTACTGCTTGGTGGTTAGTAACCAGTGTAACTACACTATCAAGACGTCATTAATCAGAATAATCTGTCAGTCATTTCGAACTATAAGTCCATACTTCGCTAAGCATGATATTCGCAAAACATGATATTATCAAAACATGATATTCGCAAAACATGATATTAGTAAAACATGATATTCGCCAAACACGATATTTGCAAAACATGATATTCGCAAAACATGATATTTGCAAATAGTGGGATTAGGTTATAGAATCGTAGGTAGGTTTAGGTTATGTTAGTTTTACAGCTGTCCCGGAGGGCCAAACCGCCCAGAAATAGGAGCTAATTCATTGATGTCTTGTTAATAATTATGTTTTGAGAATATCATGTTTTGCGATTATGATGTTTTGAGAATGCCATGTTTTGAGAATATCGTTCAACGACGGAAGGATTAAATGTTTAAATATTGAGTGTTTTATTTTTAATTCTTATTATTATTATTTATGGTAACGACCTCTACGTAATTTCGTAGTTTTTTACATGCAGTGCAATTTTTATTGTAATTTACATTATTGAATAAATTAACTAAATTATACCGAAATATAGAGATAAATAATAAAAAATGGGTTTGTACATTATAAAAGTTATTAGTTTCCTAATCAGCGTCTATTGGGACTCAGATTCTACTTACCATCAGGTGGCCTGAGTGCTCGTGTGCTTTCTTCTTACCATGAAAAAAAAAACTACATAAGTAGTAGGACGAATTTATAATAATTTATGAAGGTATTCAAAAACACTTCTAAATGAAATTTATGCGGACGGATTAGAAATGTCTTTTTAATAGTCGACTATAAAAAAATGTATCAATTGTATAAGGTCCAAAAAGGGTCCTTACATATTGTATTCGCGTAACTTTAGTTGCCTTACGGATATAACGAAGGATAATGATAGATCTGGATTATAAAGACTCTTGAAGTCTTAACTAAACTCCTCATTTGTATCCTTATCTCAGATACCCTTTATTTATATCTACCAACAAATAGATGCCTCCAAGTAAACCCTTATTTTTATTTTGATTTCCGGGAAACTCTTTCATCTTCCAAAGGGTTCCCTTAGGAAATAATAAATCCTTTTCATTATCATCCAATTTCTCTGACCTACTTCGAGAATACGCTGAGGAAGGTAATTGTCGATTAAATCAATTGATATCCCCCCGTAGATCAAGATTTGAGTAATTTGCGGATGATTTTTGAGGGTAATCGTTTGAAAAACTCATTTTCTTGGTGTCAAATTGAGTTGATTTCCATAGGTATCGATTTTTACGCAGAATTAACTCCATATTGAGTTTTTGATACGTAACTTACTTTCATTTTTCTTATTTGTTAGCAACTTTTAGCCCATTTTGATTTGATATTGTACTTAATCGTATTGTTGATGTCATTGTAGCTCTTATTAACTTAACGATAAGAACTGCCACGATGTAAAGCGTGATTACGTTACTAAAACACGTTAGTCTAGTTGGTAGTGACTGCCTTCGAAGCAAGTGGTCCCGGGTTTAATTCCCGGTATGGTTAAATGCGTCGAATGAGTGCATTTCGATGGCCCCTACGTAAATTATCGAAAGTCAAAATTGTTTTTTTTTTTTTAATTTATATAGTCAGTTTATTGTACACTAGCGACCCGCCCTCGCTTCGTTTCGGGTAGTATTATATATAAACCTTCCTCTTGAATCACTGGATAAAAAGTAGCCTATGTTCATCAGGCATAATGTCGGCTTCTAATGGTAAAATAATTTTTCAAATCGGTCCAGTAGTTTCGGAGCCTATTCGAAACAAACAAACAAGCAAATCTTTCCTCTTTATAATTTGAGTATAGATTCACTTAAATTAAACTTTAAAAATGTGTATTTTAGCGGAAATTTGATTTCTAAAACTTTGAAAAAAACGTTACATTTCCGAAATAGTTTTTCGAAACTTGAGATACGAGTTTTTACGCGGCGACGGGAGGTAAGAAAGAGACGAAAGTACCACTTTCGACAATTTACGTAGCAGTGTTGTTAGAGTGTACCAAACAGCTGTGGTAGCGTCATGTGACCAATTGACGGCTAATTTTCCCTTTGTTTTTTAAATTATAGTGCATTTATAGTGTATTGCTGAAAAAAAAGCATTTAATAAGTATCAGATACTTCCATGCAGCGAGTAACTAATAAGAAAACACCTTAACCAGGTTAAGTTTAAGTTTTGAGGTCTCTATATTAACATACATACATACATACATAAATCACGCCTGTTTCCCAGAGGGGTAGGCAGAGACCACTTCTTTCCACCTGATCCTGACAAATTCGCTTCTTTCGCTTCTTCCACATTCATACATCGAGTCATGCATGCACGTCGGTTTCGGGTACTTAAGGTTCGGCCCTTTTCCAGTAGGTGTTTCCCCAATTTGATTAAAAAAAGTACACCTAGGGCGCCCCCTTCCGACCCTTCCACTCACTTTCGCACTATATATTTCTTTCGTCAATCGTTTTTCATCCATCCTTTCCAAATGACCTAACCACATACATATTAACATTTTCAATGTATTTAACAAATTTTGTTCTGAGTCTTTGGTGTTTAAAGGACGGTTTAATAAACTCATCCTGGCTGTCACGCCCTTCACAAGATACGTTAAAGTTAACGTCAAACCATAGAGAACTGTCACTTTTGACACATCTTGAGACGAGCATTAGAGTCGAGATCAGTTTATTAATACGGGCCTATGACGTGTAAAAAAGGACGCATGGTGCCAAAATACTCAATAAATGTTTTGAATTACCAAAATTTAGAAATTTGGTGTTTTTGTTTGTAAACCGCTTTATTTCGGAAGAGCATACTCAGGATGGCTTCCAGAATCTATAGTAAAGTACCAAAGGATTGTAATAAATATGGAAACTTTGGCTGAAATTAAACACAAATTTATGTAATTATCTAGTACAAAAAGGTTACTACACAGTAAATGAAAACATAAGTGACTAAAATTCGTAAATGAAATCTGAGCATGTGCATGCTACAACTTCGTCTGCATCTACAATTTGTATGACTCGCGGCGCAACATAGTGATGCTTCCTAATATTTAATTTTAAGACCTTATATACCTACCTGTGTTAGTCAAATAAACGATCTTTAGGTAAGGACCAAGTAGTTGGACCATAGTTAAGCGTAGTTAACCATACAAACAACAAAAGTGAAAAAAGTTCGGTTGTGACACGAAAATTATCCCTACAAATGTATGGCAAATTTTCGTGTCACAACAGAAAAGTTTCATAGAAAATTTAATTGAGTGAGTTAGCGAGATCTTTACTGCATTGTAATAAAGTCTAAAATGTAGATACATCTTTTTGTAGTGGACTGTAAATTTCCTCAGCGAAACCACCAAACAAGTGCTTGACCATTATTTTACGTCGTGTGTTTTCTACCTTAGCGTAATACACGCGAGCTTCTGTCCAACATGCTATTTTATTTAATTCCACGAGCAAAACGAATTCTGTTGGTTTATAGCCCCTAATCCTCCTCTTTGGGAGAGTACGTGGGTTTATTCGGTAATGATCGTAAACGCTCGGCAATGTTCGTGGCCAGTCTTAATCGTTAAATATTTCTGAGGATCTGGACCTCTATTCTACAGTGTTATAACGATATCACGTTTGACGTGTTTCCGTATTGTCAACGTTTTGATAACTCTTATGTCGTTTACAATAATGGCGACTGTGACATAAACGATTCTAAAAAACATCAAACACGATATCGTTATAACGCAGTTGAATAGAGGCCCTGTGCTTTTATGTAGCAATGTTGAACTAAATAATGACTTATCTACGTCTAAGGTTGACGCTGCGTTAGCGTGGTTGCAACCATGGTAGTGAGCCTGCCTACGAAGCTAGCGGTCCCGGGTTCGATTCCCGGTATGGAAAAATATTTGAGTTACTAAATAAGGCTATATTATTATCAAATTATACATACTAAATATTTGACTTGTTGGTTGGTTCGAAGCTAGCGGTTCTCGGTCCAAATCCCGGTAAAGGCAGATATTTGTGTGATGAGCGCATTTGTTTGAGTCTTCGGTGTTTTCAGGATTTAAGTATTTATTTTTCTAATTAAGTATTTATATCGTTGTTTAGTACCCATAGTACAAGCCAGTATATGTGAGATTGGCCCCTGATATTTATTTCCTAAATGTACAGGGGGCACAGACAAGATAGGAACATAAACGTTATGCTAACGTTAGGTATTTTAAAAAACAGGAGCTGTATTCTACTGGATAAAACCATATTGCTTTTGACATATTATCGTATTGTCAAAGTTATGGTAACCTTTATTTATATCACAGTAAGTCAAAAACAAAATAACATAACATGTGTTTTTTTGTACATTGGTTGGATATTGTTGTGATAATTGTATAGGTATTATGACTGTTATCTACATAAGTTATACATATATTAGTTTAGTTATTATTCTTACCCCGTTACTTGTAAACGTGGAAAAACGGTAGCTGATGCCATGCTTCGTCATTTTCTGTCAGATGCAAATGTCACAATTGCAGATAAGGACAATGCATGGCATAAGCTACCCCACGGTTATTCCACGTTTCTATGTAATAGTACAGTAGTGAGTATCCGTGTGGTCGCCGGATTAGAATAGTGCCACTCCATGTCTTCCCGTGGATGTCGTAAGAGGCGACTGAGGGAATAACCGATCGCCTAATAGTACTACAAGTCCTTATTCCCTTAGTTGCCTCTTACGACATCCACGGGAGAGCGGCACTAGTCTAACCCGGCAACGGGAATAAAATTAAACTCCGATATGCTAACCAAGCAAAATCCGTTGATTAAAACTCCAACCCTCAGGCGTTGTAACCAACCTCTGAGGCGCCTCAAACGGTTCAAACTGCGGTCGGTATTTTGCGGACCATTACCCAGGATCGATTCCCGTTTAGAACCGTCATATAGACCTATAGCCTTCTCCCTTATCTGCCTTAATACGCCTATTTGTCTCTAATGTCCAGTTGGACACACATTTTTGGCCGTTGTGGCTGCTATGGGGTCGTGAAGGATTTAGAAGGTTTTAACAGTAGCATTGGGAATATTATTGCGGTTATAAATAAACATTGATGCTTGTTTTTGTAGCAAATTGTAGATTTTTTATGATACTATTCAGTTGGTTTGTTAAGTGTATAAAGGCCAAAATTAAGCACACGAAATGGACGTACATGCATGAAGAGTTTTTTTTTTTTTTTTTATGTTAAGGATTTAGATGATGAGAGATTGATGAATGTAGATGAGGCGAAAGTTGTATGTGTAGACCGCTGCACATGGCATTAGTCTCTGCCGACCCCATTAAGAGAAATTTCCCGTGAAGGTATGTATGTAGGTTTAAGTTTGTTATTGATTTGATTGTCAACAAACGCTTTTGTCTTTATGAATCCTGTTTATAAGTTTAATAGTGTTCTATATACTGAATAAGAGATGGATAAAGCATGTTAGAAGAAACAAGTGATATCCGTGGACAATACAACTAATCTTTATCGATACACGTATTAATTGGCCTCTATAATGCGTTCAGAAGCCGTTGGTAATGCCAGCATTATAACATTCAAATGTTTTTTTGTATAAGTGCAGAAAACAATAGAAATCATATCAGGAGGACAATCTTACACAAATTGATCTAGGCCCAAACTAAGCTCTAGGCTTGTACTATGGGTACTAGACAACGATAAACTTACTTATGTAGAGAAGTATAATACTTAAATACATAGAAAATATCTAAGACTCAGGAACAAATACTCGTACCTAATCAAATCATCCTTATCGGGTTTGAACCCGGGAGGCTTCGAAGGTAGGGTCACTAGGCCAACTAGGCTAGACTGTCGTCAAATATCTTATTTTAAATATCATGATCTTTTTTGTTTAAATTTTACCAGTCATCAATTACTCAATCAATAATAAATCATCATTCATTGTACCAATTAATCTCTGATTAACATCGTAAAATAAACAAAGTCAACTTGTTCTGCAGCTTTCCTCTAAAAATTTTCCCTAAATTTCACCGGTTGCCGGAACACAGCAACGTTACACTACAGTGTTAGAATATTTGTTAAGTTGTTTTTGCAGAGTGGGCATTACGATGAAAGCAATGGTTATTTTAAAATTGATGTTAGATTAACGATTGATCACGAACGCAGAATAACAAGATCGGACTACAAGTCAGTTTATAATTGTAATACGAACCTCATTCTTTTGTTTTGAAATTCGTTGATTAAGGAAGATTTTGTTTGTAATTTTTACGCATAATTATTACATGTTCATATGTATTTGTAGCACAATAGATAAATAGATTCATTGATTTGCAAACCGCAGATTTTTCGAAATCCTTTTCTATCCAAAAGATTTCGAGACATTTTGACATAACAAAAAAAAAAAACAATGAAGGTATTGCTACATCCTTGTATTGCTACATCCTTCTTTCATTACAGTACCTACTTTATTCTGGCTTTATTTAGTCGTTGCACTTTGCGTAAGGAGGGCAGTGTTATTCCATATAAGTAGTTAAATTATCAAAGCATCGACTAACCAAACTAAACCCAATTATAACCAAACAAAAGACAAAACAAACAACAGAAACTTATTGAAGTAACTGAAATTTTGATTCGCCTGTGTAGGTATTTAAGTTGCTGACCGTTGGTTCAATCTAAGTTTGAGTGGCGCAGGACTATAGGGAAATCAGTGGACGCGGAATGTAAATATTGAAGGTACAAGTTGGCAGAGTACGTTATTTACATAAGCATGCAGTTAATTGTTCGGCTTGAAAGTAGAGATGATGCAATAACATGTTAGGTGGCCGTATACGAAATTATAAAGCGAGATTTAGGTTGTTTTAAAACATTATGTATTGCTATGTTTTTTTTTTAATTTTTTGGTTGTTTTTTTTAAGGTAATGGATTGATTTTGAATTGAAGTTTATTACTGTTGTTTTAATTTTATGAACGAGAGTTTAAGTAGCCGAAATCTAAAACAAGTTTTACCCATTTTCTATAAAAAAGATTAGTCAATTTTTTTTATTATAAAATAGGCTGTAAAAACTGACTCTTAAAATTTTTTAGACGAGTTTTACAGAAAGATTTTTTTTTTCATACCTTTTGGACGTCAAAACGATTCGTGAATATCGATATTCTAAACCTCTTACAGCAAAAGAGTACCTCATGCATTCGTTGAAAATCGAAATTATCTTTCGTGTTCCGCATTAAAATTTGTAGAAGTAAAGTATTTCAACTGTTAAATCACGTAAATCAGCGAAATAGGCAGAATTTCGTATACGGCCTCTTAAGGGCGTGCATTAGAGTCCGCGATTGCTATATTTGTCAGTTTTCATTCTAGGGAGCCTTCACTAAAGGGCGCTAACGTAAAAATCTATCTAAATATTATAAAACCGTAAGTACCGTGACTACATGATTGACTGACGACGCATATCCGAAACCCGTTTGTCTTAGGACTAGGCACTAGACCCATGTTAAGTTCTTTTAAAAGATCAAAGGCTCGTCTTTATACAGTGTGTACATTTCATACGGGCATATATTTTAATCAACATAATCTAATCAACATAAAATCTTGTGTAACAGCAACATTTGTATTTTTTTTCCTTAATTATGAATTCAGCAAGCAATGTATCACACATTGCGCCAATTAAATTGAAGCATCTACATAATGGTCATGTCATGACTCATGAATTATGGTTCGCCATTTGTTTACTTCGCCAATAAAAGTCACAAATAAAGGTCATTAATGAAGGCGGTTCACTTGCCTGAGATAGGTAGTTAATTGTCCAAATTTCGTCCTTGCACTTGGATACAGGCAATACATTGACGACCGATAGACGAGCGTCCATCGCACACTTCTTACATTGCTCTTAAGACAAACTTTAAAAAAATAACTGCTCTTCAATAATAAAAGTTAACAACAAAATATCTTTCTCTCATAATTTGTATGATCGTTAACTACGTCTGGATAAAACATATGCCCGTATGAAATTTACACGCTGTATACATGACACCCTGTATTTGGTAATCTGTCAATTAGTACTTAAGTTACTTATTTGATTTATAAAATTACTAGCGACCCGCCCTCGCTTCGATCAGGATTAAAGTATTATACATATAAACCTTCCTCTTCAATCACTATATCTATTAAAAAAAACCGCATTAAAATCCGTTGCGTATATAGGGACAGAAAAAGCGACTTTGTTATTTACTATGTAGTGATATTGTAAATCTGGTGACATTAAACTGCCACAACTCAATACATCAGAATTGTTGACACACATAAAAGTTAAACAGTCTTTTGAGCGCATGTTTGCACCACACCCAACTTAAACATAAAAGTATCAAATCCTCTCATTGAAAGATCCAAAATGATATTTACACGTGAATCACGCGCCCGCATCGCCTCGAGGTTTATACGAATAGGGTTGTCACCATCGAATAATCGCAATCGATGCTAGAATCGATCCCTGCGAGCACGTAGCGCCGACAAATCGAATAGCATTAACATCTTGGTGACGATTTTTTTTATCTCATTTGAATAATCCGATTCAGTTATTCTCGATTATTCTTTATTTCGAGTCGATCGCGATATTTTATTTGTTACTATGACGACGGACGAAAAACCAAACAAGGAGCTGAAAATGTTAATAGTTTTCTTAAGGATTCGGTAAAGTCGGTATCAATTGAAATGGAGAAAGATGTTAAAAAAAAGTACTGGCTGACAAATAATTTTAAAAGTTTAATTAATGGTGTTCTTATTTCAAGACAGACACTGACTCACAATATGGGTTCCTTTTTTACCATTTTGGTACGGAACGCTAAAATGATTTATTAATAGTTATTTAGTGTTAAACTTGGTATGAAAGTAATTATCAAGTGTCTAAAACTTTGAAAAGATCTAACTTGATCTTTAAAAGGAGTGTAGTAATGGTAAATTGCTTAGTTTTGTTTTACATCTTTGCCCAGTTCAATTGATACCTACTGACTTTCCAGTGTTTAGATTTTTGCACCTAATTTCAATGGGATAAGGCAAAAAAGCAAACATATTTGTGACGTTGTTCGTAGGTACACAATGTTTGTGCTTTTATCAAAATAGGATCGTGAAAAAGCTCTCATTACAATAAAAAAAAAAACAAATCTGCGGTCTGCAAATCAATGAATTTATTTATCTATGTATTGTGCTACGAATACATGAACATGTAATAATTACAAACTAAATCTTCCTTAATCAACGAATTTCAAAACAATAGAATGAGGTTCGTAATTCAATTATAAACCGATTTGTAGTCCGATCTTATTAGTCAGCGTCCGTGATCAATCATTATTTGATCTAACATCAATCTCATCACGACTATTAAAACAGTACTAAATTTTGTACTCGTATCTTTTACCTACTGTCCGTTAAAATCAGGTGAGTTTTAAATTCAGAACGGTAATAACAGCATGGCCGCTTCCCCCGACGCCGCCGCGGAAATTAAATTTTGGAAGTAACGTAACACTCGAGGGAGGACGCACAAACTAAAAATACAAAGTTACACGAATTCATGGATATTTTTGTACAATATTTCATGCCAGTATATTCAAGTAACTTGATGGAATAGTAGGTATGGTCCACCAAATAACTTTTTTAGAGTTCCGTAACCGAATGGAAAAAGCTATTAACTAGAGTCGTGATGCTGATATTTTGTAAAGCCTCTCCATGTCTTCCCGTGGATGTCGTAAGAGGCGACTAAAGGGAATAAAGGCTTTTAGTACTATTAGGCGATGGGCTTGCCACCTGTCACTAATTAAATATTCTGGTAAACATCTTAGCCTGTTTGTGCAAAATCTGGTGACAGATTAACCAACAAGAATTTTAGAGTTGTTGCTAATTCTGTAGCTCTGCCTACCCAACTTTAGGAATGAGGGCGTGATTTTATGTTTGTTCTCGTATGTATGTATGTACATACACATACATAACGTCACGCCTTTATTCCCAGAGTGGGGTAGGCACAGTTACAGAATACCAACAACTCCAAACTTGTTGACAATTCTGTAGCCCCATTTTGCACAATCAGGCTAAGATATTTACCAGTGTATTAGTGACAGGTTGGAAGCCCAACGCCTAACAGTACTACAAGCCCTTAGTCGCTTCTTACGACATCCACAGGTGGACATGGAGTGGCGCTATTCTAACCCGGCAACCACACGGGGGATGTATGTATGTATTATTTATTAATCACCACTTACTTTTAAATATTTGTTGTATGTTGGAATAAATTACCTTCTGCTGGGATTTCTTGCATTGCTTCTTTTCTGCAATAATCCAGCTGTCTTGCCTGAAGTGCTAGTAAATTCACTTCATAAATTACCGAGGTGTAAAAGAGCCCCATATCATATGTAGTTTACTTATTCTGCCGACCAAATGAAAATGTTTTTTGTTTTAATTGGCAGTTGGTATCAGCTTACAATACGTTTGTTTTAAGTTATGTTTTTATATGATAGGTCTAAAGCAGTCCTGACGGTGTTTTTGCGGGAATGGGCTTACCCAGAAAACTAGGCCTTAAAAACGTTAACTTTCAGTGTGCCCACAGGAAAGACGGTAACCTAAACCTGTGTATGACCCGTTTACGAAAAATCGTCACTAAGGAATGATTTAATCGCAACTGACTTGATGTGACTTTACGAGTAAATGCGACCGTTAAGAATAATGAAGCGATGCTTAAATCTCGTAGTTATCAAACAGAATCCATACAAATTTAGCTCCGGGCAATAACATTTCTCATTCCCTGAATCTAATCCAATTTCCACGATTTTGATATATTTTAGCATTTCATTTAATTGTTTCTTTCTTAACAATATTTTTGTGGAAAGGGAAACGTAGAGACCTAGTTTTTTTTATAATATCTACAACTTACCGTGTGGTTTCCGGGTTAGAATAGTGCCACTCCATGTCTTCCCGTGGATATCGTAAGAGGCGACTAAGGGAATAGGGGCTTGTAGTACTATTAGGCGATGGGCTTGCAACCTGTCACTAATACACTAGAAAACAACTTAGCCTGTTTGTGCAAAATGTGGTTACAGAAATACCAACAAGTCTTTTTAGAGTTGCTGGTAATTCTGTAGCTCTGCCTACCCCACTCTGGGAATGAAGGCGTGATCGTATGTACATATGTATGTATGTATCTACAACATAATTATTCAAAACTCGTAAAAATCGAACAACGTTTGAGAAGAGTAACACGTGATCGCATTTTATATAGATTTTTTTGCTACACAGTTCTTTTTACAACCTTACATTTAAGAACGATAGCATTTATAGGAACAGACCATTGTATCCTTGAACTGCTGGGCAACCAATTTCTGGGCAACCAGCACTGCTCCCTACAGAGCTGAAGCAGAACTGCAGTGAACTCATTCACGGGGTGCCGCTGCGATTGCGAAGGTAGACAATACCTAATAGCAGTCTTTCTTTGCACTCGAACCAGCACCTCGCGAGATAGAGAGAAAGAAGCTCGGCTTGAGAAACCCACGACGCAGCTGTATGTGCTAACAACGTTACTCACGGAGGCGAATGAGCTCGTAGAGTTAAGACCGGAGTTACCTTTAGAGTTGAGTGGTCAGAGTATTTCGATTTTTGTATAATAGGGAACGTGTAAGAAAACCAGAATTGAGTTTCATTGATGCGATGTAGGAAAAAATGAAAAAAAGCATATTAAAACGCAATACACTCAGTTTTGACCCGTTATCTAAAATTTTATATACAATCAAAACTTGTTTTTTTTTTATGTTTATATTGTTATTTTCGGCATTCTCATTTTGTTTACGTAATATTTTAATTCAACGAAATAGGCTTAAACATAGTCATTTACGAAATAAATGCAAATTTCTTTATAAGGTCCTTATATTTTAAACATGGAACAACAGCTGTGACGTCATTACAGACATCGATTTTGTACAGAGTGTTTTGCAGGGGGTCTGAACTATGACTTTTTAAAGCTTCATAACTTTTGTAAAAAATACACGCCAATTATTTCGCGTATACAGTTATTCCTCTCTTTCATAGCACTTTCCAGAGAGCGTAAGAGGGAAAAATGTGCATGTTCCCTTTGTGACTTGTTTTCCATGGCTTGACGTTTACTTTGACGTATCTTGACGAAAAGCACACGTGTCGAGTTACATCTCGGGTAACCTTCGGGGAGGGAAGATGGCCGATTGAAAAATGCCCAGCTTTTACTTTTGATTTATTTTGTTTACTGATTTACTCAAATCACTTGACATTGGTGAAATCACTGTGTGGACCGCCATTAATTAAAAAAGAAGAAAAAGAAGAAGCACACGTGTGCTAACTCGGGGTACCTACGAATACTAAAGTGATGTAGCAAAATGTTATTGTGACAAAATGTTCTATCGATGTTACGGTCAAGATGAGGATTTTATTCAACATTAATCATTATTATTAAGTTTCTCTACATTTTAAGAACAATAAACAAATGATAACTTTTTATTTTAAAAGGTAGGTTTTTAGTAACGTTTTTCCATTTTTGATCTTAGTAATAATTGCCGTCTACATAAAAATTTCCACTTCAGTGGTGCTAGACAAGTTGCATTCGACAATCGTTAGCGATTATGTTTCGATTGATAAATGTATGGAATTGACGTAAGCCACCGAGATATTAACGTGACACTTACGTCAATTCCATATATTCTTCAATCGAAACATAATCACTAACGATTGTCGAATGCAACTTGTCTAGCACCACTGACTACTAAACTTTGTCTCAACATCTACGGTGATCAACGGGGCATTCTTCAAATATTTCAAATGACTTAAATCCATTTTATGATTCATGAACGATATTGTATAATAATTATTTACTTTTTATAAGACTATGACTAAATGACACTGGACTTTTAGACAGGGACATTTATATCTTAAGAATAGCACAGAGTTTTTATAAATAAACATTTAAACAGACATACATATCGACATTATCGATATCGAATCCCTAGAACGTGCCCCAAGTTAGCACACGTACGACTATTAATACGCCACTTAATTTGTAAACTCCGCCATCTTAAAATCCCGCCGGCCATTTTGTGCAGACATATTTCCCCGGCCATTAACAAACAGCTGTTAAAACGGACCGCCGCAAATTAACATTTCCAGTTCAATGACCAATTTAAATTTAATACAAAGCGTCAAGATTAAATAATTACGATAGCAGCTCGCCCGTACTGTGTGCTCCGGTGATATCAAACGTGACGTTTCAGGGGCGTTTGCTTATTAAATGCTTTGGGGAGACGGCATTATTATCTTTGTTTGATTTGCTTACGCCCGTTTTGGGAGCCGAAATTAAATGGCCTGTTATTCGATCAAAATTTGGTCATTCATAAAAAGCAGCCAAGCGTGAGCCAGACTCGCATATAAAGGGTTCCGTACCACCGTAATATGTTAAACATGTCTCTTGTATATGGGGGTATGCATACCTCCTTTGATATTAAACTTTTTTTACTATTATTATTTGTTATAAAACTCACTATGTGGTTCTGCCATTGTTTAAGTCGTATCACTACGTAGTATAAAACAAAGTTGTGTGTTCCGACTGTCTGTCTGTCCCTATGTGTGCTTAGATCTTTAAAACTACGCAACGGATCTTGATGCGGTTTTTTTTAGTAAGCGAGGGCGAGTCGCTAGTCGTTTATAATATTAACCTTTTAATTTAATTTAATTGTTACATACTCGTATATATATAGATAACATCACGCCTCTATTCCCAGATTGGGGTAGGCAGAGCTAAGAGAAATACCAGAAACTTAAAAAAAAAACTTGTTTATGATTCTGTAACCACATTTAGCACAATCAGGCTAAGAAGTTTACTAGACTAGTATTAATAGTGACAGGTTGCAAGCCCATCGCCTAAAAGTACTACAAGACCTTTTTCCCTTTGTCGCTTCTTACGACATCCACAGAAAGACATGGAGTGGCACTATTCTGGGCCTCTGTTCAACTGCGTTATAACGATGTCGTGTTTGACGTGTTTTAGAATCGTTTATGTCACAGTTGCCATTATTGTAACTGACAAAAGAGTTATGAAAACGTTGACAATACGGAAACACGTCAAATACGATATCGTTATTACCGTGTAGAATCCCAGCCCTGGTTGTTATAGTGAAAATAGAAATACATAGCGGTCTGTAGGTATCTCATGAACCGCATTAGCTAGACATTTGAAACTTTACAAGAGTGTGAATTGCTATAGCCATTATAATCTCAACTTAAATCAAATAACCATTTAGCACTTTTCCAGCGCCATATACAAAATAATGGAACATTATCAAAACCATTAAATGTGAACGCATTTCCAATCTCTTTCATACCGTTAACGAGCTCGGCCGCTGCGAATTTGCATCGATACCGAAATAATGGTACCGAACACCGAAACCGTACCGATACCGGAAATTGGGTTACCGACAAACCGCAGTTTCGAATGACAAAATAATTGGTGGACTGCACGAGTATTGATGGCTTGTATTTTTACTCGAAGTTAAAAACCACGTTGTTACGATATGGGGGAATAATTTATTCTCAACCCACGATATTTCTAATTAATTAGTAACTGAATTCAATTTATTTATGTAAATCGAATTATGCGTTTTACACATACATACATAACATCACGCCTTCATTCCCAGAGTGGGGTAGGCAGAGCTACAGAAATACCAACAACTCTAAAAGACTTGTTAATAATTCTGTACCCATATATTGCACAATCAGGCCAAGAAGTTTACTAGTGTATACATACACAGGTTGCAAGCGTATCACCTAACATTACTACAAAAAATCACTCTAATTAATAATAAAAAGTATTATTTTTAGGGTTCCTTAGTCAAACTAGGAACCCTTATAGTTTCGCCATGCCCGTCCGTCCGTCCGTCCGCAGCCTAGCTCAGAGACTTCTTAGAGCTGTTATTTAGCATGAATATACATTTTAGTCACGCCAATAAGGTGGTTAAATAAAATCACGGTACTCGTTACGTGGGGATGGTTTATTTTCTCGTCTACCCCATTGTGTGGTGTCGTTGGATAGGTCATTTAAAAATAATACGGGTTTGTGAAATCAATTTTTTGATTAAGGGATCTGGGCTGGGATTCTACACGGTAATAACGATATCGTCTTAGACCTGTTTTTGTATTGTCATAGTTTTGATAACTCTTATGTTTTTGATAATAATGGCAGCCGAGTTAAAAACGATGCTAAAACACGTCAAACACGATATCGTTTTAACGCAATAGAATAGAGGCCCTGTTTTTGAGTTATTAAGCTTTAAAGTGCTATTTGTTGTTAGAGTCAAGTGTACCCTCCTACAGCCTCAACTACAAATGCTAAATATCTGAAAAAAACATAAATTATAGCGCATATAACGAATTTAAAAAGAAAACTATCACGACTAAGTAGACATCATTGGTTCTTGAGATACAGGCGATTAAAGTTTTTATACCTACTAAAATCATCTAAGACGGCACCAAATGGCTTTGAATAGAAAATTTGTTATTATCTTGTTGTTTCTTATGTTTGTAGTACTTAACGGCTTCGGAATCCTACACTGAGCATGGTCCGACATGCTCTTGCCCGGTTTTTTCGACGTTTCGCGGTATAATTTTTCGTCCTATAATCGGTATGAGTTTGATTCGTTTTCGCCAAGCTCAACCCACACATGTAGACCTATCCAACGACATCCCACACAATGGAGTAGACGAGAAAATAAAATCCCCACGTTGCGTGTAGGGGAGGTACCCTAAAAAAATATTAGAATATAATATTTTTTATTTTACCACTTTGTTTGGCGCGACTAAATACTATGTATATTCATGCAAAATTACAGCTTTTTAGTACTAAGAGTCTTTGAGCTAGGCTGCGGACGGACGGACATGGCGAAACTATAAGGGTTCCTAGTTTGCCTACGGAACCCTAAAAAAACAAGACTGCCGGTGTCCAAAGCCAAGGTGAAGGGCCAGGGACGCTGCAGACATGTTTATGAAAATACCAATTGGAAAATAGTAGTTATTAAAGTTTCAATACATCGTGTTACGTAAATCGTCTATTCAGTGTTTCTTTAATACTTTGTTTCAGGAATGTGGCTTAATACTAGATTAACATAAAATAATCAGCTTTGAAAGCACCAAGCACACGCTTCGTTCGACCGTCCGCCAGTCCTCATTTTAAAGAATTGTATCTTTTCAACCATTTTTAGTTCATGTAGTGACAGTGGATTCAATAGCTTTTTTAAATAGGCCAAGTGCGGTTTTTGTTCGTGTCAATGGCTATAAGATCTTAATAATACACACATACATATCATCACGCTTTCGTTCCCGGAGTGGGATAAGCAGAGCAACAGAAATACCAACAACTCTAAGACTTGTTTATGATTTTATAACCACATTTTGCACAATCAGGTCAAGAAGTTTAATAGTGTATAAGTGACAGGTTGCAAGCCCATCGCCTAACAGTAGTCCTAGTCGCCTTAGTTGTCCATTATTTTTATTTGGTAACGTCATTCAAATCGGAATATAATAATACCTACTGTGCAGTGGTACGGAACCCTCGGTGCGTGAATTCGACTCTCACTTGCCCGGTTTTTAGATTTATCGTACTGTACTATTAAGTATTTTTCTATAACAGTTATCTTCCACGAACCCCCAACTAATTTACTCACTTCAAACGTTTTTTAGATCTCCATCAGTTGATTTTTTCTGTTATATTTTTTTAGAATTATTTACGTTCCATTAATTTTACTCCAGAACGTTTCCGCGCGAGAAAACCCGAGAATTCGGCCTAAAATAATGACAGAGGAAATCTTAAGGTTCAGGGCGGTTGCTTCCGATCAATCAATTTGAGGATTTGTTCTTTACCAACCTTTTACCCGAGAAATTACACACTCGAATAAGTTTTTAAGTGGAAAAATAGATTTCCAATGACCAAAGCCAATGGGATACGAACAAACATTTTTCACATTATAAACCAATTAGTTTACTTAAAAGGTGAGAAGTCAGTGAACATGTTTGTTTTCTAACCTATAAAAGCAAAGCGATGAATTAGGACCAACACACATTAAATATGGTCCGTGTGGTTGCCGGGTTAGAATAGTGCCACTCCATGTCTTCCCGTGGATGTCGTAAGAGGCGACTAAGGGAATAAGGGCTTGTAGCACGCAAGCTGCAAGCTGTCACTAATACACTGGTAGGTAAACAGTTTAGCCTGTTTGTGCAAAATGTGGTTACAGAATTAGCAAGAAGGCTTTTTCGAGTTGGTATTTCTATAGCTCTGCCTACCCCACTCTGGGAATTAAGCCATGATATTATGTAATGTGTACACATTTAAGAGCAATAAATACAATTAATGATGATGATCAACGTAACATTCACATGTTAAAAATTTACTAAAAAAAATGTTTTTCAATATAATCGTTTCGATAGTTTTTTCAATAATAAAATGTAAAAACACTTTGAAAGAGCAGTATTGTCGGAGAAACGCGTAGCATGCCCAAAATTGAACTTTTGTTTTAAGTCCAATTAAGCAAATGATTTAGGGACTAGATGTTGCGCGCGACTCCGTCCGCGTAGAAATTTTAAACATAGCCTATGATAATCTGGAATAATATAGCATTCAAATGGTGAAAGAATTTTTGAATTCGGCCTAGTACTTTTCGAGTTTATTCGTTACATACACACATACACCTCTTTCTTCTTTCTAATAGATAAGACATTTCAATATGTAACTGGTGTGCAATAAAAGGAATTGTAGTCTTTTACGTTATTTTTTTTATAAGTCTTAATTTAAGACAATACTCATATTATATTAAAATCTTAAAATCTATTTATATCTGTTATGATGGTAGTACTGTATTTATTCAAGGAACATGTTATGATGGTAGTACTGTATTGATTCATATTGACATTTATTAAGATTTGTGGATAGATGGCCTCTTGCGTCACCATAGGAGATAGAGCAAGATGTCCTCGTCAAACTTCTGTATATTTAACTAATATAAGTTCATTTAGAAAGGGATTATTCTTTTTATTTATGTACCCACCACAAATACCACAATATCTATGCGAATAAATATAATTAAAGTGTTGTTTGTGCTTTCGATTTCAAGATGTTACTTTAGTTTATTAGAAAACACACTAAAAGTAATGAGGGCACCACTGGACGCTCGGCGCCCTCTAGTGAAAACTACTAGTCAACTCTTACATATTTATCCGATCTAAACATGTATAACCTTTTTTGGAATTTTTGTCTTTCTGCCTGTCTGAAACTTTGTCCGAATACTCCGAAACAGTGTTTCGGATTTCTATAAAAATTTTAGGGGTTAAAATTGAGTTTTAATTTAATTTTTATGTAAAATATTTTACGATATCTCGTAGGGTTGAAACGACACAAATATAAAGGTGTAAAGCTATTACTGCCGTACCGAAGCGTGGCGAAGGCGGATGTCTATGTTTAAGATATTATTTTGATCGGTGAAGCCTTAATGCTTTTGACATGACATGTATTGTTATCGTTTTGTTAACGTTACACTGAAAAAACTTGAGCCAACGAAGAGAGATTTTCTCTTAGTAGACATAAAATGAATACAATAGTTATGATTAGTTCACAATCTTGTTAGAAGCGATCAATGTTTTTTTTCAGTGTATGCAAAACAATACAACAACATGTCAAAAGCAATATGATTTAACGGAGTAATATGGAGCCTCAGAAACCACTCTATCGTAAATTCATAATATAATCATCCCATTACTGTCGGACATTGCCACGTAAAGTAGCACTAACCGCACATAAAACAGATATTTCCAACCCCGCGTCAACACCTCCAATAGCGTTAACACATTCGAGGCCGCAAATTACCAATCATATGTTAATTTGACACGCCTGACGTATCAAAGGCGTTTAATGCGCAATGATGAAGTCAGCAAGCAGTTGATAATGACAGGGAACTGATGTTCTCCCAGAAACTATGCCCGTTTCACCGTTAATATTTCTCGATAATTGAATCGAAAATAATGTTAAAGTAAATACGAAATTAGAAATTAATCATAACTTATTTATGACCTTGGTTAGATTACGTCGAAATACAGCCAAGGTCGAGAAATGCACTTAAAAGCATTTTGGGTTCAAAGATATAACCAAAAACATTTAAAATTTCATGTGTGGCGAGTGGTTTCAAAGTTTTTATTTTTATTTTCAATCATTTCTTAAAGCGTTCTCTACATGATAGTTTTAAAAATAAATGTGAAAAACTAGGCCTTATTTTATTATTAAACTAGCGATCCGCCCTAATTTTGCTCCGTGTTAAAATATTATACAAATATAAACCTTCCTAATGAATCACACTATATTAAAAAAAAACCGCATTAAAATCTGTTGCGAAGTTTTAAAGATCAAAGCATAGGGACAGACAGCGGGAAACGACTTTGTTTTATACCATGTTGGGATGTCACTATTACAAATAACGTTTGGGATTAAACCATGATATTTTCTGAAATAAAATTCAAAATATGATGTAAAGTATTATTGCCCCGTATGGTTATCGAGTTATAATAGTGCCACTCAATGTCTTCTCGTGGGTGTCTTAAGAGGCGACTAAGGGAATAAGGGCTTGTAGTACTACTGTTAGGCGATGGGCTTGCAACCTGTCACTAATACACTGGTAAACATCTTAGCCTGATTTTACAAATTGTGGTTACAGAATTCTCAACAAGTCTTTTTAAAGTTGTTTGTATTTCTGTAGTTCTGCCTACCCCATTCTGGGAATGAAGGCGTGATGTTATATTGTACGTATGTTATAGGTAAGTTTTATTATAATACAAACCGGCAAAATGTACTTAATGGGGAAGTTACTTCCTATGGTATCAGGTCGGGTCAATCTAATTTTGATGATAGGCACTTCTTATTGCATATCACTCAGGACGATACAAAATGTTTGCCTCCAGTCTTAGCAAGACTGCGTACAAAAATGATATATTAGTATGTAAGATAATGCAAAACAACGTACGTGACACGTTTTCATAAAAAAAAATAGAAACCCGCGAATCGGAATTTGACATCATCTCCATCTATCGCGTCAGACAAAAAACTGCAAGCACCACAATACCACCATATAATTTGGTTGTAGCGTAATCCATTTATGAATTTAAACAAAAATCAATAAACTCGCTTTCATTTTCAACGTACGAATATGTCCTTTAAACTGGTCGACCTTAAAATATTAGCAAATTGTCACACATTTTCACAGTCGTGTTGGTGAAAAATGAACCAGCCTTTTTTACAAGCCTGACGATTATAGGTGACTGGTAACAATTTAATACATTAAAGAGTTAACAACTTCTTGCACCAATGAGATTTAGGCTACGATGTACAAACGGCCTAGTTCTCGTGAGACCCGCTGTGCTATAGGAGGTACACGACCAAGGCAATTTAGTCTAAACTCTATTTTCAATAAACATAAAGTTAATTTTTGTTTGTCTCAACATTGACCATAGCATTTAAGATGAGAGAGATTCAAATTCCCACTCACGAAAATCTCTCTGTTTTTAGTATGGTGGGCGTCTCTAGGTTATAACTGGCAGCACACCAACCGTGTCATTTTAAGGTCATGTTTGAACTGCTGCACTAATCTGTCAAAGGCGTTATAGCGACAAGGTACTAAAGAGTGCAGCAACTTGGCTGACTGATTGAAAGGTCACCTGTGACATGTCAGTCAGGATGGTAAAATAGGGTCGTATTGACAGTCGAGCACCCTCAAACAGAATAATGACATTGGTTTATGTCCACACTGGACGGCGGACTAATTATGTATACGACACAGTGTCAGTAGGAACCATGGTGAGTTTTTTTTTATGTTAAGGAGAAGGCACACAAGTACTCAGGCCACCTGATGGTAAGTGGAATCTGAGACCCATAGACATTTGAATTCTCAAGACTATAATCCTTAGACCTCAAATGCGTCGCCAACCCTGAGGACTAAGATGGAATGCCTCTATGCTAGTAATTTCACCGGTACGGAGATACGCGTCATACTCGTGAACGGGTGTTGTTTGTGGGCTCAGCACGGCCAGCACATAACGGCGCGCGAGTTATGTCTCCCGCGAGATAGACTACCTGTCTTTCTCTGACCGTTCTAATTAGACAATGATGGGTAGTCTATATCTCGCGCGTGACTTAACTCGCGCGTCGTCATGTGTTATATATGTGTGTGATAGTGCTGGTCTGTTCACAAAGCAAGGACCCGTTTTTACCCAAATGCGTCGAAGGGATATGTTTTTTGAGTGAGTGAATGATTAACGTAAAATAAAGATACGGCCGGTTATGCCGAAAAAACGTTTATAAACGACACTCATTGGAATCTAAATTTAAAGGCTCCTTCCCATAGACCTAGAATCATAAAATTTGGCAAGAAGGAAGGTCTTATTCATTGAATAAATTATTTGAAAATGGAATTTAGAATTTCGCATAATTTGCCCAACATTGAAATCGGTGCCGTTACGAGAGCTGTGGCGAGAGGTGTTTTCGTAAAAAGACTTAAACAAATAGGTTTCCTTGTTTTCATATCATTAATATCATTATCTTGATAACTTCAATAGCAAATCTTGTATGTTATTTAGTGAACGATATGTCTATAGTCATTTTAATAACTGCTTTGCTCTTGTATACAGGTTATCTACAGGTAATCGTTTAACAAGTAATTCTATAAAAAAAAATCAAATTTCAAATTTCATATTTTTTAAGATATTTTATAATTTATTTCTAATTTTAATTTCTGACGATCTCAATGTAATAACTTATAATTTGACATGCTGTGCAATTTATACTGTGACTTTATATTGGGAAATAAAATTTGAATTTGAATTTGAATTTTTATATATTCCACCCGCCAAGCAACAGTGTTCGCATTGTTGTGTTCCGGTGTGGGCAGAGGTCTTAGGATTATAGTCTTGAGAATTCAGACTGACTCGACAGGACTGACTGCTCGTGTGCCTTCTCCTTAACACAAAAAAAAAGAATTCTATTTAAAAACTTTCATAGCACTCCAATCGCCCACACAAATCCATAATCCTTGATATTTAAACCAACTCAGTACTAATTCCACATAGCTACAGCCAAAAATAATCCAGTATATGGATTAATAAAAACCGAGGTCGTATTACATTCCAACTTTGAATTGGCTGCCTCCAATTTTGGAAGCTGCCTACTTTACCACGTATTTTGAGCGGTGGATTTTAGCTTATTGGATGGAGGCAAAATATATTGGCAAATTGACGTGGCATGTACATACAAAAAAATGGCTTCATATTTTGAAGCACCTTTTTATATCATTATTGGTTTTTATGACGTTTTCGACTATAAAAGGTCAGTGTTTCAAAGAGGAATGTTTAATTCACGTGACGTAGTAATTAATCGTCACGACTTAGAAAAAATCTTATTTCATATCCCGTGATATATGATTTGAAACTTATTTCCTTTCACGTTTAAGTTTAAAATTATAAATCACTATATACGAGTTACGAGGTTTTTCAAATTAGTGACGAAATCATATCTATTTTGGGGATCTATTTGATAAATGCCATCAGGTGACCTGAGTGCTCGTTTATTGTCTCCAAGCTATAAAAAATAATATTTTATTTCATATCATAATCTGTCATGATTTTATTTTGTTTTATAGAAATACTAGCGACCCGCCCTCGCTTCGCTCCGGATTAAAGTATTATACATATAAACCTTCCTCTGCAATCACTCTATCTATTAAAAAAAAACTGCATCAAAATCCGTTGCGTAGTTTTACAGATTTAAGCATACATAGGGATATAGGGACAGAAAAAGCGACTTTGTTTTATACTATGTAGTGATATAAGCCGGGGCTACATTAGTACATAATATAAAAATATGTACCCTTAGTTTGTCTTTATAAGATTGGTAAGAATTTCTTAACATTTTGTTTCTTACTAAAATGTATTTTTAATAGAAAATCTACATTAATGATGATCCTGAGCAAAGCGGGTCGCTACTTTAAGGTTAATATTATAACCATCGCCAAAATCATCCTAAATAATGCCTAGACATTTATCCAACATAACTATAACTTTGTCGTAACGTAGTAGGTACAAGACGTTCTTAAGACGTAACGTTTTATAGTTCCAATAACTCACTATAACACTAAAACCCACACCTTTCCGCGAACAACGTAGAACTTAACGACTATAATTTAGTGACTATTAACACCGTCCTTCTCCGAATGATTCATTAAGAGATCCCGCAGTTATGACACCCTATTAAAGGTTTCATAAAACAGAGACGTAATGTACGTTCGGTGTTTTAAAGTTTGGTTTATTGAAATATAATAAATGGCTATCTGATTGTGAAGTGGAAGTGTGCCCGTGTGGTTGCCGTGTTAGAATAGTGCCACTCCATGTATTCCCGTGGATGTCGTAAGGGGTGACTAAGAGAATAGCTTGTAGTACTGTTAGGCGATAGGCACTGGTAAACATCTTAGCCTGATTGTGCAAAATGAGGTTACAGAATTACCAACACGTCTTTTTAGAGTTGTTGGTGTTTCTGTTGCTCTGCCTACCCCATTTTGGGAATGAAGGCGTGAAGTTATGTATGTATGTATGTGGTTCAGAGTCTGCTTTGTTTATTAATGAACTTGCTTAGGTGGTAGTGAGATTTTTGAACGTTTTCAATGTATTTCAGTTTGCATATCTCTTCATTAATGAGCTTAAATTGGGACTGTCTCCTGTGAGATTGTCATGTGATAAAAAAGCCGGTCAAGTGCAAGTTGGACTCACGCACCGAGGGTTCCGTACAAACTTATTAATGTAAAATTGTATTCAGGAACAAACTGGACTTTGCTGTTGAAGAACTATTATCTCCATACATTGACATAGTTCGCGATTGTTAAGTTTGCAATCGCATTGTTTTGGCAATGGAGCAAAAGATTGAAGAATATCAGATTTTTTTCCTTTATGTGTACGGTATCAGGGAATGCAAATAACCGGTTAATAACCGAATTTTGTATGCATAAGACGGTTAATAACCGGTTTTAACCGGTTATTTGCATTCCCTATACGGTATGAACTTCTTTCTTGCCAAATTTCAAGATTCTAGATCCATGGGAAGTACCTTATACATTTTGATTCCCTTGAGAGGGTCGGAATATATATTTTTTGCGGCATAAACGGTCGTATCTTCTTTTTTACATTAAGTCAGAAGTTTGACTTAAGTATAAAGTTTTAATTTCAACTCGCTGCCTCCACGAGTTCCCGAGATAAATGGTCTCGGCAGACAGACGGATGGACGGGTAGACGGACGGCCGCACAGCAAAGTGATCCTATCCTTTTAAGGTACGGAACCCTAAAAACTACTTTTTTTCTTTACGCGGACTTGTATTGTGTTTTAAAGTTGTTCGGACTTTGAGCAGAGTCCGTCCGGACGTCTACCATCATCTTATCCTTTAACTTTTCACCAAGCAGTGTTCACACTATCGTGTTCCAGTGAAGCGGTAAGATAACCTGTGAAATGACTAGCATTTAGGCAATTCACACTAGTCCTCAGGGTTGTGTTACGTTTTTGCAGTCTTGGGATTGCAGTCTTGAGATTGTAGTTTTTAGAATGCAAATATCAACACGCTTTCAGACAGGCACTCATTTCTCTTCTTAAAGCTATAAAAAAACTAATTTTAATTAATATCATAATCTGTCATTATTTTTATTTAATTGTATATTTCCTTATATCAATAATTTCAAACCAAATTAAACTTGATTCGAATCAAAACTCAAAATCCCTCTAAAATGTTGATAATATTTGTTGTAAAAGCACCTACATCATAAACGAATTTCGAAAAATGTGTCTCTGTGACAATGCCAAAACAATAACTCTTTAATAATCCGTGGATAAAATGATCACTTTCAAACCTAATAAACTTTAATTTATACTCAAACTCTATGACACATCGTAAATTGAAACGTAACACGCCTTTGTAAATCAACCAACAAAGACTAACTCAACAATTCTGTCTGAAAACATCACCGATAACAATGCGACCCAACTAGTTACCAGAATAACGTCACTCAATCACCATCCACAAAGTCACTAGTTGCCAACGGAAATCATTTTACCCCAAGATACGCGCCAACGCAACGTTTCGGTGCAAATTTTGAAATTGGAATTCTAGCACGAACCGCGGCTCACACAACATTGGGGCACCCTTACACGTTTGAAAATTGAAATTTAGAATTTCACTGCCAGGGAGGTTTGATATCCGAGCACGGTATACGAGTCGATTTGGGAGCCCCGAAAGGGTTGGTGCAATTGAACGGAGTCATTGTATCATCGCGGGCGGAAATAACTGGGTTTTGTGGCAATGAAAGTTTGTAGGAAGGAGCTGTAAACAGTATAATCCATGTGCTCAGGGACGTTTTTAGGGTTCCGTAGTCAAGCTAGGAACCCTTATAGTATGTATGTATGTATGTAAACACTTTATTGTACAAAAAAAAAAAACCAAAACAATACAAAAAATAAAAATAAAAAGATGTACAAAGGCGAACTTATCCCTTTAAGGGATCTCTTCCAGCTAACCCTTGAGAGATTGAGAAAAGTGAAAGGTTGTGCATCGAGTAAACAGGTGTACAAATTTATTTAGAGCACCCAAAAAACAAAAACTAACCAAAAAGACTATAAAAACAAAAAAAAAGAACCATAGAATAAAACAATACTAATACATTCAAATACTTACATAAATAGATAGAAAGATAAACATATACATAAATAAACATACTTAAACTTACATATACTAAATATATGTATATATCAACATTTGGATAATTATAGTTTCGCCATGTCCATCCGTCCGTCCGTCCGCAGCCTAGCTCAGATACTCTTAGTACTAGAAAGCTGTAATTGGGCATGAATAAACATATTAGTCACCCCGACAAAGTGGTAACATAAAATAATGAAAAAAATAATTGTACCATCTGGGAATGTTTTTTTTTTTTCGTCTACCATGGGGTAGACCTATCCAATGACACCCCACACTATGGAGTGTGGGGTGTCATTGGATAGGTCTTTTAAAAATATTGTAGGTTTGTAAAAACCACTTTTCGATCAAGGGATCCGCTTATGAAATATTAAGCTTTAAAACACTATATTTGTTAGAGTCAAGTGTCCCACCAACCCCACCGAATAAAAAACCTAAATGAAAGCACATAATAACGAATTAAAAAGGAAAACTATCACTACTAAGAAGACATCATTGGTTCTTGCGATACCTACAGGCGATTAAAGTTTTTATACCTACTAAAATCATCTAAGACTGCACCAAATGACTATTGAAAATTAGTTATTACTTGTTGATTTTTATGTTTGAAGTAAGTACTTAATGGCTTCGGAAACCTACACTGAGCATGGTCCGACATGCTCTTGCCCGGTTTTTACTCTAATTATTTAGTGAATGAGCATAGATGTTGTCATGTTTTATATTGTATTATGCCGTTAATCTCTGTACCTATTTAGCATCAGTGGCCCCAGTTCGAAGAAGGTGTTCACGAAAAGAGAATCAACGGGATTGAGTAATACATATTCAACCCCGTTGATTCTCTTTCAAACGGTAACTTGCCTCACAAACAAACGAATGAAATGGCGATCATAATGGCTATTCTCACCTTGTCTACTGCCGCTCTGAATAAAGACCTGATCCTCATTCCGACCCACTGTCTGAGGTTTTTGAGCCAAGATATCTTTCGTCTGCCTGATCGTCGGCGTCCTTGAATTTTTTCCTGAATTATCAGTTGCAGTTCCTTTTCTTTAAAGAAGAATATTAGAAAAGATACAATTTGTTAACTTAATAAGAATATAAACTTTGTGGCTGAATGAGTCGTGAAGTCAGGTTCCTATAATGACTTGAGTTGTTATTTATATATTTATGTAGGTATATATGTATATGTATGTATATATGTATATATGTGTGTATTATACATGTACGTTTATATTAGTTTGTGTAAAATTTATTAATTTATTTATAAGCATTATCATTTCTTTTTACTTTTTGTGCAAACTTGTATGTGTCCAACCCCATGCATTGTCCTTACTCATTTGATTCAGGGTTAGCTGGAAGAGATCCCATTTAGGGATAAGTTCGCCTTTGTAATATTTATATTTTTGTGCAATAAAGAGTTTACATACCTACATACATACATAAAAATGTACTCCTATAAAATAATCAATCTGTCCAAAGGTTTCCCAGTTCAAAAAATGCCACATTGCTCAATACTGCTGACAAAATTGTGCGATGAATATGCGAGCACCGAAAAGATTTTACCTGTATTTTGTTACTTCTAAAATTGGATCGGTAGTAAACTAGGCCAGCGTGACCTTGCTGGAAAAAGGTTTAAAAAACCTGAAATAGTCTCGTAACTGTGTGAATGACAAACCGTTTTGCAATAGTTTCAACCGTGTAAATGACCTTTTACTGTGGATGCATATGATACTTTTATTATTCACAACCTCTAGTTTACTCAATAAACCAAAAAAAATAATGCATGTTATTGTACTGTAAACGTTACGATAGCTCTTATTTACTTGATAGTAATGGCGGCCGAGTTAAAAACAAATGACAAAGGGCAAAAACTTTATTTGGCATCTCAAATTGAGCATGGTGACATATAAAGCTGGGTACGAATCTGAGCGGCTCAGCCTGAGGCATGCTCGCCCTGCGCGGCGAGCTGCTCGTGAGCCAAATTGTTGCACATAAACATGCGCGGCTGAGGCAGCGTACTTGATGCGAGCCGTCATTTCAAATGACATCCGACACGATGACAGCCGCGGCTGCGTTTATCATAATTCACCGAATTATTAACAAAAAGAAGAAAAAATCGCCTCGGTAGTGGAACGGCTCAGCAACTTATCAAATTTGTACGCGCCTCGCCCACAGACAAGACAAGTAAGAACTCGTTCTGCCCGCGGCAATCTCAGATATACGTCAAAGTTACGCGAGGCACGCACACCGAGGCGTCTTTGATCACGGTCAAAATACGGACTCTCGATGGCTCGCCGCGCGCCGCTCGTCCGCTACTCGCGCACAGCGCCTGAGCACGTACGAATTTGAGCAAAATAGGTGAGCCGTGCGTGCCTCGACCCAAGGCTGCTCTAATTCGTACCCACCTTAACCCTTAAATTGGCAAAAATTAAAAAAGTCGTGAATTCAAACCCTATTTGATTTCGAACCAGCATAAAAAAATATCAATCCAAAAAAAAAAAAAAGGTAAGCATTATGGTATGACGTATACTGTGGTGCACACTGCCAAGTTAAAGGTTAAAAGTGACTTAATTAATAGGGAGCAGAATAATATATAGAAGACATTGTTAGAATAAGTAGGTATTATCTAAGCATTTTGCTTCAGATATATCAAAACATGTTAAAAACAAAGTGTATTTACCGAATAGTAGCTCCTGATTAATAATTACCATAATTCAAAACATTAAATTCCTAGGTAGACTACAGTTAATAGGCATTTTCGAAATAAAGTGAACCCTAGTTAAGGAAAATTAAGAAACGTTAACTATTGTCAGTTTTGTGACTAAATTAGCCATATAAATGTCTGGCTAATTTCGTCACAAAACTGACAAAAGTTAACGTTTTTTAACTTTCCTTAACTTGGGTACACTTTATAATGAAAATGCCCGAATGATAACTCGGAGCCCGTATTATGGTCGCCTTTATCGCGGTGGATAAAGCATCTGTCACTTTCACACCTACGTACGTGGATGTTTTATCCACGTTAATCCACATCGATAAACACGAACATAATAGGCGCGCAGGTGTTTATTCCTAAACTATTTAATCGGTTAAAAATCTAGAACCATCTTTAGAGGATTGTGAAGCTGAATTTCTATCCAAAATACGGTAACGTTTGTATCCCCTTAAACCTAGTCAGACTTTTTCGATTTTTGATTATGTTGTAGATATAATGAAAAACTAGGTATGTACGTTTTCGTTTCTAGTCAAATATTTCTTACGAAGAATTTAGTGGTGGTAGGACCCCGTGCAGGGTCCGTCCGGATCGCTACCACCATCTTATCCATTAACCAATCGCCAAGCAACAGTGTTCGTATTTGTTGTGTTTCGGTGTGGGGATAAGACAACCGGTAAAATTACTAGTATAGAGGCATTCCATCTTAGTCCTCAGGGTTGGCAGCGCATTTGGGGTCTAAGGATTGCAGTCTTATGATTATAGTCTTGAGAATTCAAATGTTTATGGGTTGAGTCCACTTACCATTAGGTAGCCTGAGTGCTCGTGTGCCTTTTCCTTTTCACAAAAAAAAATACCTAAAATAAAGAAAAGGAAACCTTCAGACCTAGTTTTTCATAATTACAACATGTTAAATAACTGACTGAAAATGACTTGATCTAGGGTGAGAAAAGTTATCCTGCAGAGCTTAATTAGTACGAGTATGGAAACTTAAGCTATCTACGCGATTTAAACATCGGTTCACAGACAACTTAAAGTAACTCATACATACATACATAACGTCACGCCTTCTTTCCCAGAGAAGGGTAGGCAGAACTACAGAATTACCAACAGCTTTAAAAAACTTGTTGATAGGTAATCACATCTTGCACAAACAGGCTAAGATGTTTACCAGTATATTAGTGACACGATGCCATACACAGATTCACATACCCATACCAAACTTGATATCCATATCACATAGACCACTGTATACGTTTAACTTGTAACCTGTTTTTTTGTGTCGAGGGTAAAAATACAAAAATTGCCTATAGTACTAGGGGGTAATGAAGCTTCCTGATATACAAACATTATTTCCGCAAACTTTGTTTTGTACTCATGTCCACTCTATGCCAATTTTCGCTTTCTTATTTTCCTCAATCACCCAAAGGTTAGCTGGAACAGATCCTTTCAAGGGTTAATTTTGCCTTTGTACGTTCCTAATCTGTGAATATTGTATTTGAATATATGTTTTTAGTACGAAAGTGTCTACATACATACATAATTTTATATTAGTTTAAGAATTTCAGAGGCTACCTCAACAATCTCAACATACACTCTAACTGATACTATTTTACTTTTTTTATAATATTAATAAAAGTATAGATGGTAAGCGCTTAGTAGCAGGAAAGCTATAAAAACATCCACAAAACATTTTATTTCTATTTACCGACATATTTTATTTTAAGAACTGACGGATGGCGTCGACACCAATGAAACACGGGAAAAAAAGAATTTGAGCGACATTTACAATCCGGCAACAGAATTAAATAAGTTGGTGGCATCGTAACTTGTATTTGCCTCAACATTCCCAACTGAAATTAAATTCTTTTCTTTTGTTTCAGATGCCAGTTTCCTCAAAAAAGTCGAACGCGTTTTTGAATGAGGAACACGTTTGAAATGTATTGAGTTCTGATGGTAACCTGGTGTTGTGTAGTGATAGTTTGTGATGTGATAGTGATGGTGTTGGTCTGATGGTGCTGTGATGGTGGTCATAATGCTGCCGGCGCTGCTGCTGGCGACCGCCGTGGCCATCGGAGCGGTGCATGCGAATCTGAATAATGGTAAGTTTTTAAATGATGTATTAATTATTTTAAAATGGTAGGTTTTTTTTTTTTAATTTGTAACATTTTTCAAACATTTCTTACCTTTTTTTTCTTTAGATTAAGACACTTAATTTAACAATTACTTATATTTTAACAATATATCGCGTCTGTTGAAGCTTGAGCTTTATTGCGAAAAAGGCCGTAACGGACGGTCAAAAGAGGCAAAAACTTGATAATTTATCCGCCCTAAAACGGTACCATAACCCAACTTAATGCCAACGGCTTACGATAAAGAGGCAAAATACAGCAAACCGATGTTTTGTGTCTCATTACACACGGAACTATCCATAACGACGCCATTTACTCTGAATTCAACTCTAATTTAGACGAAGTAAGACACAACGTTGTCTGCAAAGAGTTCAATGAACTGGGTTTTATGGAAGACAGCAACCATAAAATCTCGATGCCACTTGGTAGTGGATTTTAATACGCGAGGATTTGCAAACTTTCAGAGCTGAATCGTAATGGCGATTGCAGAACGAAAAGGTTTTGTTTTATAGTTTCTCGATAATGCCAGTGCACAACAAAAAGAGTAGGAATGAAGATGGAAATTTTGTAGTGTGATGCATGTGCTTATGGTATAGGTGCTGTTTTGTTCATAAACGTCTGAATAATGTGTCACTGGAAGAGTGCTGGTTTTTATTGCACAGGGTAATCCTAATTTAAGATCCAGTTGCATCTACTATAGATATTATTTTTGCACAAATATTTTGAGATACCTATGTTTTTTTTATAACTGTCTTATTTCAACAGATGTATTATTATTATTAATTAATAAAATAAATAGGAATATGTGACAATGAAAATAGTAATGTGAATATTTAAAGAAAAGAAAAGAAAGAAAAACATTTATTCGTGACAAACAAAAAGTAACAATTTTTTTTACATGAAACATAAGACCTGTGTTGTCATGAAACGTTACGTGACAACACATTTACGTGTAATACCTGTAAATTTGTAACTTATTTTAAAACAAGCTAAAACTATTTTTGTTAGTATTTTTATCTTAGTAAATTTACATATCGATACCTTAAATTTCAATTCGCGTAAAGCACAAAAGCCTATTTTTCAGGAGAGCCAAAAAACTATTTTTCCAAATTTAAAAAAAAAATAACTTTTTTGTTTTAGGAAATATCTTTTTCCTGTCTGTATCAAATTTTCTTAAAACCACGAGTTCTTTTTATTTAAATGGTCTATGTTAGTTAAAACCTCCTAGTTCCCAAAATAGCATGTCTTATACGCCCTTGACCGCAGCAAAAACGGTTTATACGTCCTATCATATTTTGGTAAAAAACTAGACAATAGGGCGTAAAACTCTTTTTGTTATCGTATTTTGCTTATTTTTGTCGTAAATGACGTATAAAAACGAGAATATTGTATGAAAAATTACTGATATTGTTGAATAGTATCTTATTTTAATAAATATTTTCACTATTAATAAATTCATAATTTATGAAATGTATTTGATATTAAAAATAATAAAAAATATAATAACAAGTCTCATTTTGCTTATAACTTTTATTTATTTTTGTTTTACAGTATGGCACTAAGATTGAGCATAGGTTTCTCAACCTATCATTAAAATAAACTTTTCCTTGTTTTTTTACCAAAGTTTAAATTGAATTAAAATTCTAATATTTATTTACAAAAACAAAGAAGAAAGTGCGGTCTCCCGATCCAATTAAACAGACGTTTAAACTAAAGAAAATTGCCTGACGAGTGTTAAATTAGTAAACGGTAGATGAAATCTTTAAACGGTTGTTTAATTATTTGTTAATTAATTACTATAAACGATATTGGTAACTTTAATTTGCAATTATTGAGTTGCACGAAAGTTATCATCGCCCCTTTGCTTAATTAATTATGAACGTTTGTGAAATTAAACATTAATTTTATAAATATTTAAAGAACCTAGGCCAAAGAGACATATTTATTAATACTTAAAAATAAAAGAAAAGTGCTACAATTTTGGATTGAGCATCTATTAATTGTAAGAAAGAAACACAATCTCTATTGTACATTATTATAAATGCCCATCATTTTCCGATCTCGTAATCATGGCTCTAGCCAAGTGTCGAACGCTCCGGTAGCATTTCTACTCGTTTCGTTTTTAAACCAATCGCGGCATGTGGTCTACCAATGACGCGATTTAACTTGGGACAAAACTAATAGAAACGCTATCAATCGTCTGCCACTTGGCCAGGGGGGATTGTTGACGTTACGATTGTTCTTTTTCACACATACAGTTATGACATATTGAAGCAAGATGGGCTAAAACAAAGCGAAATGATCTCTCAGGTAAATCAACAAAAGATCTACATTTTTCCCAGCATAATAATATATTTATTAATTTTAAACCTCTCAATCATCATTTTTGACAGTATCTAGTCATTCTAATTATGTATCAGGTCAGTCTTCGTCTCCGTTAGTTTCAGCTAAAGTGTCTATTGCCTCCGATATGTAAGGTAGACTTTCGTAATTCGTTATGAAGCCGCCGTGGTATTGTCCCATTCTCACACAGCCGCATAAGGTCTTTATATTTTTGTGAGGATATTGGTAATCTCTCGCTGTAGAGTTGTTTCAGCTTGCCGTCCGTATAAGTTGAATGATGGGTCTCCTGTTGCCTCTTTATCGTTAGTATTTTTCTTCCTTTTCTTCTCCCTTTTCCTTTTTGTGTAACCTGCTCCTTTTTATTTGAAGTATTACATGGCAAATCTTCGATAGCTAGGTTATTCTCCGCAAGCGTCGTGCTGAGATGAAAACAAATAACACAATTACTGCAAATAGGAGAATAAAGTAAAGAAGTCTACTGTATGGCATTACTAAAAACCAATTTGTCCAACCCTCATAGAAGATAGGTCCCTAAATAAAATATAATTTTATTATCTTGTATAGGCTTGCATCTGAAAGTTTTAAGAGAATAATTAAATATTTTTTACAACCTCATTTACACTTAGTAACATTTAAAGTAACGTCAGGCATGATTAAATATAGCACCAGTTTGGTTAGTTCCGGCTTTTAATCATGAGATTACATCTTACAATTAATCCAACCTTTACATTTAATTTTACGATTGCTCAGTAATAATTTTATTTTTTAACAAATGCATGATAACAGTACATGTTTATATTACTGACAGCTATTAACTGACTTATTTCCGAGCCATTTGATGGTAGT
Source organism: Acleris holmiana (assembly GCA_949316455.1). NCBI lineage: Eukaryota > Metazoa > Arthropoda > Insecta > Lepidoptera > Tortricidae > Acleris > Acleris holmiana. The sequence goes on from OX438778.1 coordinate 3,490,030, forward strand.
CTACTTTTGGTAAATCATAATACCTAATGTGGACGTAAAACGCATTGCATTATGTTGGTTTAGGCGTATAGCACAACTTTGATACGAAGTTAATACTAATAAGGTTGTATAGCACAAAATTGTAATACAAAAATTAAACCATTTTTAATAGGTATAGTTTGATTGATAATAATTGTAATATACGACAAATGTATGATTGCGTACCTCTTTATATCACTGTCAGGTGGTAATCTATTTATTTCAGAGTAATTTGGCGGTGGTATAGTTCTGTAAAATCATAATACCTCATTAGGGTGTATAACGCATTTTGTAACGCAGGCTTAGGTGTATAGCACCACATTGATATAAAATTCATAATACTAAAGGTGTATAGCACAAAACTGTAATACAATAAATGAAATTTACTTTGGTAAGTATTATTTCCCATTCGTTTGATTTTTAATTCCAAACTAGGTATAACAAATTGCAGATTTTGTAGGTATTTGTTACCATTACAGAGTAACAGAGTAAAAGAAGTATTATAGATAATAATTTTCCTCACAAATTTTATTTAACGCTCTTGCGCACTTTTAGTATTGAGGTTTTATTACCTTCTTAATTCAACAAATTTATTATTTTTAAATTAACTATCACAAGTTATTTACTAAATTATATCTGGATATCTTTTTTTTATTAATATTTTATAGGTAATGAAAGTTGAAGACAATGGTTGGACGGCGGACAAAACAATACAAGTTTATCTGGCGTCGTGCTTAACACTTTGGATCTGTAAATATTACTTACGTAGGATCGTAAAGTTTACTTTACAGTGTTTGCCAAAGTGTGTAATATACTTTTAATATGAAGTTCAAACACAATGTAGCTGTATAGCACAACACACACTTTTTTTCCTTTATACATTAGGTGTTCCTACCATATAGGGGTATACGACATACTTAATCGTTCATTTTATATTACTTAGTAGGCATAACTAATTTACTAAATCCAGTAGAAAAATAATCAATGAATAACTGAATTCTCTAATTTATAGTTCTCATTTGATAGGTACTTACTTCGTTGATCTGCGGTGGTTTAGAATTACCTCAAGTTTTCTTTTTCGAGCCACCAGCGAATCTATGATTTAATTTGCACTATTTTTTTCTTAATCGCTTCTTTTCATTATACCATGAATACTTCACTAAGTTTCGTAAGACATTAGGTAGGTACGAACTCTCACTCACATTACCAATCAAGTGTTATTTGACCACTACGATTCACTTACAACGCTAGCGCCGGTATGAGGCCGGCAGCGGCCACAAAACGTAAACAAGAAGCGCGCGGGTCGCGCATAATACCTAGATGTAATTGTTTCTCACTTATTCATTGTTATGACAGGTGAGTAAGAAAGGGATAGCCGTCGTCGTCCGCCCGCTTCGTATCAAACAATAACAACAATCCACAACTCAACTTTATCAGTGTAAAGCACTTAAATGAAGAAGTTTTAAGTTATGATACCACGTAAAGCACAAAATATATTTTTGTCTTTTTACACTTGTGTGCAAAGCCATTTGTAATTAACAGCTTCTTACTTTAAATATTGTTTTGGCTAATAGTTGTTTACATCCATTGAAAATTTCTCACAGCATAATTATGTTCTTTAAAGCCCTGGTTTTTTGGCAAAAGTAGCTTATACCAAAAAAAAAATGTCCGCGTATGGTACTTTTTTTTTGAGATTATAATATTCTGAGAATACTGATCGATAGAGAAAAAAAAACTGAACAAGGTTGCATCGACAACTCAAAAATGTCATTTTGTGCTATACGCGAATTGAAATTTTATTAATGTCATCAAATCATTTGATCCTCAAATTGTAACTTTCTAAAACTACACCTAAACAAAACACTTAATGTCAATTGCCTATTAGCTAGCTAAAAATACTATTCAGTCCACAACACTTTAAAAATAAGGCAAGAGCATCAGCAATTCTGAGCATGTTCAAATGCAAATGTTCGTATTAGTGCTTGGACGCTTTATAAAGGAGACGCGATGGGCCGCAGGGGACAGGAGGAATCAGAGCTATGCTAAACAGGAACGCGGAGATTTTTGCAACAGGGTCTTGTTTAGAAGCTCTTGTGCTAGATATTGTTGGAGATTTTCTTAAGATAGCATTGAAAACTAAAATTGGGAGTCAGTTTTCAACTTTTATAAAGTTGGCGAAAGTGTGTTGAATATATTTGAAGATCTCTTAAACATTATATGTCAGATTCGAGCTTTGTTGATATGGTGCTTTTTACAAGTAAAATTAAACATTTACTCACCAGCGAAATAATGCGCCTACCCGTCTTTTGGTCATACAACTGCTTACAAATGTATATTCTTAAACCAGAGAATATCTTCGGAAATACTTAACCAATTTTGTTGTAAATTACAGTGTTTTGTTGCTAATTAAGTCCAAAATGGGCATGAGGTCGTATCTCTTTCAATGGGAATCTTAAAGTTCCATTAATTTGAAAGTCATAGAAAACACAACAATTTTCTTTTAAAAGATATACAACCATAAAAAAGAAGATTTGGTGCCCATTTTAGCCCTAAATGAATTAGCAGCAAAACACTAAAATTTACAACAAAATTGGTTAAGTATTTAAGAAGTAATTCTCTAGTTTAAGAAGTTACATTTGTAAGCAGTTGTACGACCAAAAGACGGGTGGGCGAGTTATTTTGCCGATGAGTGTAGTAAAGATTACTTATTTTGTAATTTCAAAGCGCTTCAGTTATTCACATCCATTGACTCAGGAATAACGCACAAACAGACACTAACGAGTTGCCTAAAACAGAAGCTCAAAAGTATTCCAAAGCGTTTTACAAACACGTCCAAGGCGACAAATACTCTCGAAGGATGCTCATATTTTCAACTTAAACTCTCATATTAATAAACGGCCAATTTGCGGTGCTTGTTTTAAGCAAATTTAAGCAAAAAGCATTTGGGAGCAAAAAACTGAATGCTAATGTAACCGCATGGAAGTGGCATTTCATACCGCAGTGCGACTGCGACCTAGTAGGTGCGATGTCGGAGAGTACACATTGTCCATTGTTTAAAACTGCGCGTTTATGTGCAGTAAGCGATCAAAGGTTTCTGTTCTATGGTTTGGAGTGGTTGTCAGCCTTGGGCCTAGTTTTTAAATACACTTTTATATTGTCCCCAACTCCTTAACCCCCTGGTAAATCTTGCTCATATTCGTCTATTAGAAATTGTATTTGCTTCGACTTTTCTTTATGCAGTTGTTTGTCAGAAAATCAAACAAACATACAAATGTCATCTCAGTTGACTCTTATAAGACCTAACTATCAACCCAAGTCGACTAACCTAAAAAATAAATTAGGTCAAAATTTACCACTTACAGGCGGGAGGGCTCTTAAATGGTATCAAATAATAACCCTGACAGAAAAAAAAATGTATGCTCTGAAAAGTAACTTTAATTATTATCAGATAATAATTGCAGACAAAAAATGAACACCCACCTAAATTAAGCAAAATCAAACCTCTTTGCCTGGAACGACTGCCACAAATATAGCATTTTGAAATGAATTCCATAAAAACTCAACATAGAAAATGAAACAACAAATACCGGATGCCTTAATGGTTAGAATAGGCTGCACTATCCGACCCCTACAAGTAGTTGCCAGTGTTGCTCGCTTCGGTAAAAGTTTAACACCAAAGTTAACTCTGCTCGCGTCAGGAACTCACTTATTTCAGGCCGTAAGTGAAAAATATGCCAAGGTGTGAGAGGAAAACTGAGGCTCTTGGCTCGAAAACAAGCTAAAATTAAGTCACATTTTGGAAAAAAAGGACATGAGAGTGCAAAGTTTCGCTAAACTTTTCGCTCCTTCTAATGTTTTGTGAAGAGTATTATAAATGAGAAAGCCTGCGTTTATATTGTTACTTGTTCACGTTGCAACCGAGTTGGACGGATTTGGATGAAATGTAGAATACATAGGCTACATTTCCAGTGAACGAAGAAGCAAGCAGAAGCTAGTGATTATAGTATAACTGAGTCATTTCGTGATATACATGCAATAATTATATTTTTTTTAGAGTTATATCAGAATTATAATATTATTATGTAGTAAAAATAATAATTGTCAGAATCATTTGTGAAACTTGATATTTTATTCAAAATAGAAAATATTATTAACTCTATTATCATTTTGAACTTTACTACCACCAATCCCCATTGCTCCATTTTATCATAGTTCAAATGTTTCTACAAAGAGACGTATTTACGGATTACACGTATCTATTAGAATACCAATTCAATAAGCAAAAAAATACCCGGAACTAGGAAAAAAGGCCTCGGGAATCAGTGTTGCCGCAACGTTCGTTACATAAAAAAGAACTTGGATTGACGTGGATCAAATATTCCGCGAACGTTCTGCTTCCATAACGGATCAATGCCCTCTGCAAAAATATATCTGGCCACTGTGAAAACACCGCCGAATCGCAAACAAACCCTGATTCCTAATTCAAAAAACGGAAGAAAAATATAACAATACGTTGAAAAAAAGAAATAAACGAATCTAGAGAAAGACCGGAATGGAATGAAAACAACATTGTAAGAAATTGGTATTCTGGAGAGAATCGGGGCAACAAAAATACGAAATAAAAAACCTTCGAAATTAGACGAAGGGCTATATAATAATGAGGGTATTCGACACCGGAACATAAGGGAAACTAGAACTGTTATTATATAGGAATGCCTGTTACAGGAATGCGTTAGGAGCATAAGCGATATTGAGCCTTATTTAATACTATTTTGTCACGCACGTACAAATTGTTTTACTTAAAAACCAATCTTTGTACTATTGTTACTTCGTTTACACTAGCTTCCTTGGATATACCCTTAATAGAGACCGACGTAATGTTATTGATAATTTATAAACGTGAAACTTTGAGGTAACGATATATTTATTATGATTTATTTACGCATGAATGGTAAGCCATTATGGTACGAGTACAATCAATATCCTAAACTCAGATAGGATACATTTTCATCACGCATAGTTTAGTAAAAGATTTGAATTTGTATCTATCAACAGGATTCTAAACAAAAATAACCCACCAACATCAACCTATTTTTATCTAACTCGCGCTAAAAAATATACTCCTTAAAGCTCATGGAAAATTCAGAGTAAAAATGGCCCCGTAACTTTTTAAAATACTCCTTGCACTCCGAAGTCAAGAGCTGAGATATATTTCAGCAAGCCTCATTCTGGATTCACACGAGTGCTTTACCGTCTTAGTAAAGAGGTTGCAGCTCTGAAAAACGCCTTTTATAGCTGCCACAGATAACGTAAAAGCCATGGAAGATAAAATATTGCGCAGCAGACATCCTCGCTTAAAGGATATGAAGCACTTTACATTGTTGCTGCAACTTTAATAGAAAATTGTTAACGTCACACACATTTTGTTGTTTAGAAATGGGTGATTGCAAATACGAAAACTTGTAATTACGAAAACATCATGATATCGACTTGAAAATATGAAACTTGTTAGAAAACCTTTTACATAAAATTATTTTTAGTGATTATATTTTATTTTAAAACTTTAGTCAATAACTAAATTCATGCAGCCATGTCATCCATGAAATTGTCCTGGCTGCCAAAAGTGGGTTTCTTCTAAGGATTAAAATATTCAGTAAATAGGCACTTAAACACATCAAAATACATGCAAACACTCATCTGCCAATCAATACTGGTCATCATTTTCATCTTTAAAGACAATATATTCCAATTCTCCATAGTTCACAATTTCTTGTGACTAAATGCTCAAAAAACTACCCCGCAATATGATTTTTGCTGAAAAAAAGGCGACAATTTTAGGAATGTATGCTGTTCAAACTTAGAGGAAACTAAATTCATACAGCAAGCCTTTTAACAACACCAAAATATAGTTCCTAAATCCATTCGACTTATACTAACATACTTAAATGCTGTGAAATCACCTATTCTGCCAAGAATTCCACAAGGGCTGTCCCAGGCGAGTATCTTACGAAGGACTCGTTCCCATTAACCCGCCAACTTCAAAATGGAAACGGACTTTATTTTACTTTGCTAGAAGCTTGTTCCGTTTGCTAGTCGAGAGCTTATTGCCTGCAGTGACAATAAAAGTATAAAAAGGTTCTGTAGCAGCCCTGTTTCTGTACTGATGCTTCTTGTATCCATTTTCCGTTAGACTGGTTGATAGTCAAAGATCTTTATCTTATTCTGTTTGGAAGTTTCAAGAGAAGTGTGTGCATTATTGTTTTTGTTTACAGACTTATTTATGTCTGTATCACGAGTAGTGTTGTTGATGTGGCGTTGACCGCACCCTTTATCCAGTTGAGTTACAGTGTTCTGTTTTAAAGTATATTAGGTTAAATTAACTGCTGGAAATTGTTTAACTATAAAGTAATTTAATAAAACGCTAAAGATTGTAACTCTTATATAGACATATTGCGGTAAAATCCTCCAAATAATTTTATTAACAATCAGATTATTGAATTCATAGCAATATATCAACAGTATATCATAAAATGTTGATGTCAAAAATAATTTGATCAGAGCAATTTCTTACTTTTATTTACAAAATAAATTTTTCGAGGTTAAATTGAACCATTGAGTTTCTCAGCGGACTCCTAGAAGATAACTTCTTAAAGTCAATTATGGGTGGAGTTTAGGAGTTAGACACACACGCCCAATGGTACTATTTCAGCCGTTTTGGGCACCGGGTGTGGCAACCAAGCTTTATTTGAAACGCAGTAAAATGTATTAAAATGATAAAGCTCAATTTGCAATGGATTTATTAAATGATTTTCTGGTTTCTGGAATTTTATGACATTATCCAGGAGGATATTTAACATTGGTTTTGGTTATGTGTTTATTCTAAGGGGTAATTGTAATTTCTGGGCTTAGATTCCACACGATAAACAAGCTATTACCTTTGTCGTGTTTCCGTATTGTCAACGTTTTGGTAACCGTTACTTACTTGACAGTAATAGCGGTTGAGGACAACACTAAAACACGTCAAACGCAAAATCGTTTTAACGCAGTAGAATAGAGCCCTTGTTATATTATGAGTCCGCTAGTTTAAGGCAGTTGCAATATGTTTCAGGAAACGTAAAATTAGATGTTCGCTTTAAGATGTCACTTTTCATCAAAAGCTATGAGAAAGAAGATATAATTGTTAGTCCTGGGCTAGGATTCTACGGTAATAACGATATCGTATTTGATGTGTTTCCGTATTGTCAACGTTTTGATAACTCTTATGTCATTTACAATAATGGCAACTGTGACATAAACGATTCTAAAACACGTCAAACATGATATCGTTATAACACAGTAGAATAGAGGCCCAGCCCCCTATTTCACCATACCGAAAATGACAGGTGACAGGTGACATTTCAGTGTACATGGCGCTGTTTATATGAAAACCTAATGAAGTATCAGCGTAACTTTGCAATGTATACCGAATTGTCACCTGTCATTTGTCAATGTCAAGATGGTAGAATAGGGGGCAGGTCACTTAAAATTAAATGTTTTTTAAGATAGTCCCTTTAACGGTTGTAAAACGTAGTTAACGTTCAATATATAATGTACTTAGATGGTTATTACGCAACTGTCACATAATGAAGCCTCTTTTAGATTCAAATGCCAGTGTTATAACGCGAGGACTATACCCGATTGGATTGAACCCGGACCAGATAACTTTGTAGGCAGGGTAGTTCTTTTACAAAACGGTTGTCCGTAGGCTGGATCCTGCCCTATCGGCGGAAGTAAATCATGTCCCAACTTGAAGTACCCTTTGATATCTCTCTGGAGGGCTGTGGCTATTTTTCTCCGGCGCGCTTATGCAAGAACTTCGGTGGAGCATTTCGCCGTTTTGAAGATTTGTTTTTGTTGATAAAACTAAACGCATGACTTGTTACATACGTCACGTTTTCATTCCCAGAGTGGAGCAGGCAGAACTACAGAATTACCAACAACTCTAAAACTCGTTGATAATTCTGTTATAACATTTTGCACAATTTGCAGCCCATCGCCTAATAGTACTACAAGCCCTTATTCCCTTAGTCGCCTCTTACGACATCCACGGGAAGATTTGGAGTGGCACTATTCTATTGTTTACAAGCATTAATCAAGGATAACTAACACAAAGCAATTTTATATGATTTATTTACGAAGCAAAAATGTTTGTCGTTATGTACAGTCGAAGTAGGTACAGTACGTTCATACCTACTTTGTACCTTGTCTATTTAACATCTTTTAAACTATAGTATGATTAATTATGAATGTTTTTGATCGACAATAAATTGTAAACATGTTTATTATTTTGACTAAACAACTTGATATTATTTATATACCTATGTACGAGTATGTGTATGTAAATACTGTACAAAAGGAAAACCAAAACAATACAATTAATAATATTAAGGGATCTCTTTCAGATTTCTTTTAGATTTGTTTTCTTGTGTTTTTCTCTTCCAGAGGGATTTTTCTCTTTCTTATGGTTTTGAGAATTCAAATGTCTATGGGTCTCTTATTTCACTTACCATCAGGTAGCCTGAGTTTCCGTGTGCCTTCTCCTTGAAATAAAAAAAAAATAAAGATTGCGACAAAATCATGTCACCATGGACAATAATGAATACACTGATCTTGGTTAAGATGCTCAGGACAACACACATCAATACCATCCTAAGGCCCAACGAATAATTCGGCATTTAGTCACTACGGCCCGTAGTCCTACCAGGGCCTCTATTCAACTGCGTTATAACGATATCGCGTTTGACGTGTTTTGGTATCGTTTATGTCACAGTCGCCATTATTGTAAATGACATAAGAGTTATCAAAACGTTGACAATACGGAAACACGTCAAATACGATATCGTTATTACCGTGTAGAATCCCAGCCCTGTAGTACTAGTTTTATACTCATTCAGACCCAAGTACTTAAAAACTTTTTTTTAAGTTGTTGTGCTTGTGTAAACATAGCATACCACGGTCTTACCAGCAGGATTCCTAGTAAGTCCTACTGGTAGGACCGTGGTACGTTATGACTGCACAACTGTCGAAGGAGCTGGGTCTGAATGACAATGTTAATATGTACTTGCGCCTTAGGAGGTTTTTTTTTTTATGTTAAGGAGAAGGCACACGAGCACTCAGGCCACCTGATAGTAAGTGGAATCTGAGACCCATAGACATTTGAATTCTCAAGATTATAATCCCAAGACCTCAAATGCGTTGCCAACCCTGAGGACTAAGATGGAATGCCTCTATGCTAGTAATTTCACCGGTTGTCTTATCCCCACGCCGGAACACAACAATGCGAACACTGTTGCTTGGCGGGTGGTAATAAATGACGGTTTATTATCACTAGACCCCGGATCTTTGTGGCAATGACGTCACAGTAGGGTAATTTGGGGAGTAAATGAAACGGTACTAATTAATACGGCAACCTACTCTATTGGTGTTCTACGGAATTAAAATTTTACCATCAGGCATCCACGATATAAATTACCTAAAAGGCAATTGTCAATTGATTAATTTATCCACGATGTTCTTTCGTTAACTGACTTTCCGTAACAGATCAAAAGTTGTTCTAAATGACTTGCGGTAATAATAATGTTTGTCGTGAATGCCTAGTTAATAAAAATATTCAGTTAAAAAAGGTAATAATTGACAAATTGTATTAATTAACACCGTTCCATTTACTCCCCAAACTACCCTATTGTGACGTCATTGCCACAGAAATCCGGGGTCTAATTATCACTTGACGTTTACTTTCACGTAACGGGCATTTGAGCCAAGATTAGCTCGTAATACATTCCAGACTCTAATAGTAATTATTACAATACAAAAAACTTTATTGTCCACCAAACAATAACATTACAAAGAATTTGCACAAATTAGAAGACCCAGGTAAACAACAGGCGGTCTTATCGATGATTAGCGATCTCTTCCTGACAACCTTAGAAGGGATAAGGTGTCAAGTTAAAACAATTTACACAGTAGGTGGTGCAGACTAATTTCGAACAATAACAAGGAACTATGGTAGCTATAAAATACAATATCCCTATAAATACACGCTTACTAAACTAATAAATAGATACTCAAATACATGCTAATACAAACTAACTACGAGTACTAACAAGTAATATTGAGTAATACTGTTGGGGACCCGTGTGGTTGCCGGGTTAGAATAGTGCAACTCCATGTCTTCCCGTGGATGTCGTAAGAGGCGACTAAGGGAATAAGGGCTTGTAGTACTGTTAGGCGATGGGCTTGCAACCTGTCACTAATACCTCTTAGCCTGTTAGTGCAAAATGTGGTTACAGAAATATCAGTAAGTCTTTAGAGTTGTTGGTATTTCTGAAGCTCTGCCTACCCCACTCTGGGAATGAAGGCGTGATGTTATGTAGGTATGTGTATGTATGTACTGTTGGGTACTTACATTTTATTTTGTAGAAACACCTTTCAACCTACGTAATTAACGTTTAAGACATTTTAAAAACGTCATAGTTTTAGCAGAAAACATCGTTCGATGAAATGAGATTCGATTAAATTATGGGTGTAGGCCACCTGATGGTAAATGGAATCTGAGACCCATAGACATTTGAATTCTCAAGACTATAATCCTAAGACCTCAAATGCGTAGCCATCCCTGACGACTAAGATGGAATGCCTCTATGCTAGTAATTTCACCGGTTGTCTTATCCCCATATCGAAACACAACAATGCGAACACTGTTGCTTGGCGGTTGGTTAATGGATAAGATGGTATTCACCAATATTCACCAATATTTTGACCATTCAAGATTAAATTTCCGAGAAAAGTCTGCTACTGGAACATTTATTATCACTTCTGTGCTAATTTCATGTCATCAGGATACAAATGAGACTGAAACTAATCGGATTAAGTACCTATTCAATACTGTAGTAGTCTTTGTAAAATTCTTAATTATTTCAGACCAAAAGCTTAAGTCATTTCGAATAGAAATTGCAAGACTGTAAGTGAAATTGATGAATCCTCAGTATTAAGGAAACCTCAAATTATTCAAGAAGTTTTAGTACATCGTGTCAGCCGAGTTGCGACGAAGGCCTTTGTACGGGGAAGCGTGCGCGCTGCGTTTACACCGAAGTTTTTACAAATCCAACAAAAGAAAACTTCATACACTTTACGGCATATCAAGCAGAAAACTCTAAAATTCCGCTCTTCGTCCGTGGTCCTGTATTCATGATTAAAAAACCAACAATTTAAAAATATACATACCGTCACGCCTTTATTCCCAGAGTGGGGTAGGCAGAGCAACAGAATACCAACAACTCTAAACTTGTCGATAATTCTGTATCCACATTTTGCATAGTCAGGCTAAGATGTTTACCAGTGAATTAGTGACAGGTTGCAAGCCCATCGCCTAACAGTACTACAAGCCCTTATTCCCTTAGTCGCCTCTTACGACATCCACGGGAAGACATGGAAGTGGCACTATTTCTAACCCGGCAACCACACGGGGGAATTTAAAAATATGTAAAAACTTAAAATTATCCTTTAAGAACTCTCTCTTGAGACAGTGCTCGTTTTTATCTCATTTACTCTTAAAACTTTTGATGGAAGAGGACCCTTAAAGAATTAATCTATTTGTGTTACTTACAAACAAAATACGTTACATACATAACTCTGTATGTAGATTTACTTGTAGTAAAAAAAGATGAAAGTCGTTTATTCAGTAAGTAAGGGCACTTTTACACGTCAAAACTCTACCAGCGCTTTCTAAGAGGAGACCACTGCTCAGAAGAAACGCTGCAAGAAACTAAACGATCAGTCATTTTTAAAAATAAATATTGCTTACTACAGTGATAGAATTTAACATAGCATTATATAAAACAATAAATAAAAAAAAAAAATCGTGCGAAAGAAATTCTCACATAAATAACGTAAATATACTTGATAATTTGCTAGAGTGTGATGCACAGCCTCAAGTGAACCTCAACCTACTTTATGAAGGCAGTCGACATGTTTATGAGCAAAGTTTTCAGCTGCCGACGACTATCTGACTCGAGTAAAAGTTGACGCGGACGGACTGCAGTACCAGCAGTAGCAGTAATTACTTGACGGTTTTGCGGGGCTTCAAGTAAACGAAGTTTTCAGCTATATTGTCCAAGCGATCTTGTAAACAATTGACTAGCGTTTGAACTCTACGAGTTCTCAATTAGGAGCCTTTATTCGTGGAGTGAGCCCTGCTGGGTGTCTATCATTTCATCGAATGTATCATTTCATCAAATATCATTTCTTCGAACGCTATTTTATGATGAAACCATAATGTTTCAGGGTACCTTAAACATACATACATAACATCACGCCTTCATTCCCAGAGTGGGGTAGGCAGAGATACAGAATTACGAACAACTCTAAAGAAATGTTAATAATTCTGTAACCACATTTTGCACAAGTAGGCTGAGATGTTTACTAGTGTATTAGTGACAGGTTGCAAGCCCATCGCCTAATAATACCACAAGCCTTTATTCCCTTAGTCGCCTCTTACGACATCCACGGGAAGACATGGAGTGGCACTATTCTAACCCGGAAACCACACGGGCAAACAACATCTAACCTAACCAAACCTATATAATTAATGTTTAAGATACCCTGAAAACATTATGGTTTCAGCAGAAAATAGCGTTCCATGAAATGAAATTCGTCGAAATGATACATTCAATGAAGTCAAATTCGATGAAGTGATGATTTACCGACTTCGCTCGCTCAATCGACCGATGTTTTCAGCTGCCGACGACTATCTGTCTCGGGTAAAAGTTGACGCGGACGGACTGCAGTACCAGCAGTAGCAGTAATTACTTGACGATTTTGTGGTGCTTCAAGTAAACGAAGTTTTTAGCTATATTGTCCAAATGATCTTGTAAACAACTAGCTTTTGAACTCGAAGAGTTCTGAATTCGAATATCATTTCATAAAATATCATTTCATCGTACGCTATTTTCTGCTGAAACCATAAAGTTTTCAGGTTATCTTAAACATTCATTACAATCATTACGTAGGTTTTTTTTTTTTTTTTTTTTTATGTTAAGGAGAAGGCTCACGAGCACTCAGGCCACCTGATGGTAAGTGGAATCTGAGACCCATACACATTTGAATTCTCAAGACCATAATCCTAAGACCTCAAATGCGTTGCCAACCCTGAGGACTAAGATGGAATGCCTCAAAATATACTACGACTAAGACGGTAACGGTACGGACGGGACGGTATGACTAAGGTGGTAGGTTAGGTTAGGTTCTTAAATTCGATGAAATGATACATTAGATGAAGTGAAATTCGATGAAGTGATGAGTTACTTGGGTGTCTATCATTTCATCGAAACACCTTTTATCGAATGTATCATTTCACCGAACGCTATTTTATGCTCAAACCATAATGTTTTCAGGGTATAATAAAAATCTAACCTAACCTAACCTAGGTAATTAATGTTTAAGATACCTTGTTGGGCATTTTTAGCATAATTGTGGTACCGATTATTTACGCAGAAAGACATTTCCCGCTGCGTGAGTTAATTGTTGGGTAGTCACTAATAACATAACCTAACCTACGTAATGATGTTTAAGAACTTTAAGATATCCTGATAAAATCATGATTTCATCAGAAAATAGCGTTCGATTAAATTCAATTCGATGAAGTCAAATTGGATAAAATGATGGCGCTTACCCTGTCCCATACTTGGCTTTATAATAGAGTACTTCTTTGTGTTTTTGCAATTGTTAATATCATAAAGATGAATTCTAAAAAAACAACCGATAAATTTACTAGCATAAAAGCATTCCATCTTATTCCGCAGGGTAGGCAACGCATTTGAAATCTTAGGATTGCAGTCTTAAGATTATAGTCTTGGAATTCCAATGTCTATGGGTCTCAGATTCCACTTACCACCAGGTGGCCGAAGTGCTCATGTGCCTTTTTCTTACCATAAAAAAGTTCGAATCGTTATATAGTACATGCCATTGTTAAAGCAAATACCGTTTGCCAATAAAATGTAAATATTCACTTACGTTTAAATGTAAAACCTAGGACAGATAGTCACGTCTGTGTGATACGAAACTTCTTTCTGTGTGACACTTTTAGAGTCGAGTCAAATTTACGAGGCAACTTACCCTATCAGTCAGTGGACTCCGAAATAGATCAGGCAACTTGGAAATTCACTAAAAGTTTTCAAAGAACGGGACAGTTTGTATGGGAGCCCAATTGGCTTATACGGACGGGTATTAGTCTGTCGCAAGTTTGCCTTTTGTACAGAAATTGGATATCGGAGTTGGCTAGAGGGATAATTTAATTATCTTTTTGTGCAGGTTTTTGCTTGCGACTTATTAATTTGATGTCATGCTGTGGCGTTGAGAAATGTTAAAATTAATACCAATGAAATATCACTAAAACGGCGTCTATTTTGAATTGAGTAATAAATCTCTACTGTTATGTTTCGAAATAAAACATGACTTATGAAGTTAAGTGAAGTTTTAGTGGTGGTAGGACCCTGTGCAGGGTCCGTCCGGATCGCTACCACCATCTTATCCATTAACCACTCGCCAAGCAACAGTGTTCGCATTGTTGTGTTCCGGTGTGGGGATAAGACAACCGGTGAAATTACTAGCATAGAGGCATTCCATCTTAGTCCTCAGGGTTGGCAACGCATTTGAGCTCTTACGATTATAGTCTTGAGAATTCAAATGTCGATGGGTCTCAGATTCCACTTACCATCAGGTGGCCTGAGTGCTCGTGTGCCTTCTCTTTAACATAAAAAAAAAAACACGCTAAATAATCCTTGCGAGATATTTCAATTGTAACAAATGAATCTGCTAATTTTTATTTCTTACGAGCGACCCGCCCTTGCTTCGCTCGGGGTTAAAGTATTATACATTATAAACCCTTCCTCTTGAATCATTCTATCTATTAAAAAACGCAACAAAATCCGTGGCGTAGTTTTAAAGATCTAAGCATACATTGGGACAGACAGACAGCGGGAAGCGCCTTTGTTTTCAACTAGTAATTTACGAACGGGTTAGCTGTATTTTGATACCGTATGTACCTATTAGCGCTTTATATTCTACATATTATAACTTTCAGATTTGTAGTTAGGTATACATATTGTAATACATCTCTATAAAAGTCAGTCGAAAGCCAAAACACCTCGTATCGAAACAAGCGGACCCATCCCAGAAAAAACAAAAGCGTTCCGAATTCAAAACGGCAGCGTCATTCTGACGTTGGGGAAAACAATAAACCGTCGCGTACAGAATGGAACAGTGTTCCAATTTCAAATTTGCCAATCACCAGCGCCGTAACGTTTCCTGGCCCCGCTGGCTTGATTAAATTCGCTCTTTATGTGCGTGTAGCGTCTTCGTATTAACACCCTGTATTGTGTAAAAGTGGTTCAATTTTATAATATAATGTGAAAGTTGATTAACATTTACTTACTTAGAAATAAGCGTATTTTTGGACGGATATAGGTAATAATATAAAACGGTTTTATTACAGATTCCTAGTATTTAAATCAGAAAGAAAAGATGATTAAAAATATTAAAATTAAATACCTTCTTTATTAAAGTCAGCGTTGTCACATTTATCTTTACAAACATAAATAAAACTCGAGCATACCATATTACTGAAACATTCTTCTTACGCATGACATAAAAGAAAATCAATACGAGAATATCCCTGGAGACGAGCACGCGGAATTATTCTGCCATTAGCATACATGTCACACGCACTAAAAAATCTGAACACCCTGCTTTTAACGTTAGGTATGGAACGTGTTTTTTGAAATGATTCTTAGAAAAATACACCTTTTATCTATCGTTATTCCACATGCTGCAACTCTAAAGTTATATTATTACGGTTCAATTTCAGATGGCTTTCCTACATCTGTAAGATATAACCTTGCAGAGGTGTACAATGTTTTTTCGTAAAGATCATATAGGGTGCTATTATACGCACTTAATCCTTTACTGGCGCTTCAGAAGGCCATATTGCCTCGCTCGAGGCGTGAATTGTTAATGTGCGGTAACTGCTTGCTTGGTGATGAAAATGAAAGTATTATACCCCTGTAAGTGTGTTAAGGGGCGAATTTGGAAACGGTTTAGCCGAGTGGGTACTGTAATGATCTGTACTCATTCGTTTTTGTTTTTTTAATATTGTAAAGTGGAAGGTTGTTTGAATTTTTTAGAGCTTAACTTGTTGCGTACTTGTTCTTTGCTTGTTGAAAATTATTATCATTAAAACCGGGCAAGAGCTTGTTGGACTACGCTAAGTGTAGAGTTTCCAAGCCGTTACTACAAACACAAGACACTATCTCAAAAAATAAGTGTCTAAAGTCCATACCACCTGACTTTTCTTATTTAGTAAATACTTTCATACGGGCCAATGTAAGCTTAATTTTACTTTTATATTCAGAACTAGCGACCCGCCCTCGCTTCGCTCCGGATTAAAGTATTATACATATAAACCTTCCTCTTCAATCACTCTATCTATTAAAAAAAACCGCATCAAAATCCGTTGCGTAGTTTTAAAGATTTAAGCATACATAGGGATATAGGGACAGAAAAAGCGACTTTGTTTTATACTATGTAGTGATAAACCAAGAATCCGATACGATATGTTGTACGATATTGTCTGCACAGTTTTAATATTGTCTCATTAATATTATGGTAAACGGTTAATAACTTTTTTATACTCAAAGTACCTACAAAACTAACCATAACAAAAAGTACCAACTCTAGTGCATACAAAACGCCTTAAAACTCGCGCGTGTGGCATGCTCCATACAGCAACGTACATTTGATCGTTGCCGCTCGCTCATCGCTCCCGCCACCGCACAGCCTACCACGTAAATTACAAACACCTTATTAGTATGTTCAGTCTACCGTACAAACCACAAATCAATTCAAATCACCTGGAAATGATATGTGGTTTCAAGTAATTGTGTAATGGCTATTAATACTAATTTGACCAAAGCCATCATGGTAAGTAGTAACTAGTTAAGCAATTATCAGAGAGCTTCGGTGGTGTATTACCACTTAAGGGGGTTGCTCGATGCTCTAAGGACAAGGGATTTGTGAGGAAGTATGCAAAACCCGGGATTATTTGTGATGTTTATATTCACATGCCTAATGGTAAGTGGAATCTAAGAGCCATAGACAATTTTAGTCTCAAGACTGCAATCGTAAGACCGCAAGTGCGCTGCCAGCCCTCAGGACCAAGATGGAATGCATTAATTTCACCGGTTGTCTCTTCCTTAGGGGGATATTACATTATCATTTATCTTGGATCATAGATCTATGAGTCAATGATATTGGATAATGTAATACAGACACATGATTCATTTTCTCCTTGATCATAGATTTTTGACATTTGCTGACAGATTGGATCCAATACGGTCATAGAAACAGGTGTAGCCAGTTATTTAATACAAAAAAAGAGTTTTTAATTTCTTGTTCGTTAATATGTTTCAAATAATGTAATGTAGTTCTTTTTCTAATTATATATTTGCAAAATCTTGCTGAAATAACAAAAAACAAGCCATACTAAAAATGACGATGTCTTTTGGCAAATCGAATTCTCTGAGATCTGGTAACCCTAACGTGACACTGCCAAGCAATAGTAGCGCACACCACCGACGCGTTCTCCATTGCAACCACATATGACGTAAAATAGGATCAAAGATCTTTAATAGTGTAATACACAGATATGACTCAAATAGTCAATTATATTGGATCAAATATATGATCATTTAGATGATCAGAGATATTTGACAATGTAATATGCCCCTTACACTGGAGCACAACATTTAAAACTGCTGCTTGACGGTAGGTTAAAGAAGTGTATCCGAAAGGTCTCATCCTGTAGGTAAAAGTGTTTTGAAAGTAACATGATATAAGTTTTACGTGTGTGTGTCTGTGGTATACTGCCCTACTAAGCTAATAAACAGTATGTCAGATTTAATTGCCAAAGTAGATTGCTACAGGAGTTTTATTTGAGTTACTGCTATTTGGCTTAACATGGCAGCATAGGAGCCCTTAAATATTCCCATTAATCGTGTTAATTCTAGCTTTCATTAAAAACCTGATGGGATTTTAAGAGATATCAGAGCTAAAAGTAGGCCGTCGTTAGACGTATTAACGGGACCCTGCCTATGAAGCTATAGGTATGTTTATCATTGTCTAGTACCCATAGTAACAGTAAAGTAAAGTAAATATCTCGGGACAATGTCACACAAATTGACCTAGTCCCAAATAAACTCTAGGCTTGTACTATGGGTACTAGACAACGATAAACATACTTATATTGAGAAATAAATACTTAAATACATAGGAAAACATCCAAGACTCAGGAACAAATACTCGTGCTTATCACACAAATATCTGCCCTTACCAGGATTTGAACCCGGGACCGCTGGCTTTGGAGGTAGGGTCACTCCCAACTAGGCCAACGTGTCGTCAAAAGTACAAGCCTAGAGGTTGGTAACTCATCCATCACTTCATCAAATTTCGCTTCATTGATTGACACTATGCAAAAAAGGAATTTATTCAAAAGTTAATTATTTTTAAACGCAATAATGCCATTCAAATAAATATTTTTATCATTTAGTATCACTGTTGGATTTAACGTGCGGTATCATTTCATCGAATTTCATTTCATCGAACGCTATTTTCTGCTGAAGCCATAATGTGTTCAGAGTATGTTTAAGATACCCTGAAAACATGGTTTCAGCAGAAAATAGCGTTGAATGAAATGAAATTCGATGAAATGATACATTCGATGAAAGGTGTTTCGATGAAATGATAGACACCCCTGGAGGTTAGTTGTTTGGCTTTAGCTGCGAGTGTTGATTTTAAATCCCAAGTAAGCCAAGGATTCAATAAACGAGATGCAAATAACTTCGGTCTCGTGTGACACATTACGAGTTTTCACCTAAGCATAGTAAGCATCGAAAACATATTACTTAAAGGTAAAAATAAGATAAAAAAAATTAACCACATGTATATTTGCCATCCAGCCAACCATTTATATTGTAAAATAATTAAAAAGTAACTTTTTTCCTCAGCACCTCAAAAAGGGTGATTTTGCTGTTTTAAGACAGTGAGCAAATTCGATTTTGCTGCGAGCGTGAGACAAAGTAACTTTTTAATTTTAGTTCATAATATAATGGTGGTCGTGATACGGCGCCACGCGGGGCGGCTAGGGATGCCGTTTAATGTTTAAACCATATTATCCTTTTTACCTTAAGGTTATATTTTCTTGACGCTTAGGGGAAAAATAGTATGTGCAACACGAGACCAGAGTTATTTGCGTCTCGTGTCTTTGAATCCCTCGCTGCACTCAGGATTCTAACCTAGAATCACAAGCGTAGCGAGTGATTTAATCCTATAATCCTTTACTCAAAAAATGAGAGCCAACCAAGAGAAATTTTTCTTACATACATATATAACATCACGCCATCATTCCCAAAGTTGGGTAGGCAGAACTACAGAAATACCAACAACTCTAAAAAGACTTGTTTACAATTCTGTAACCACATTTTGCACAACAAGGCTAAGAAGATTTTTCTTAGTTAAAATTAAATGAATACAATAGTCATGATATTAGTTACATCAACTAAAGATGATGGTAACAAAAGCTAGTTCTTTAGTGTTTCAACTAACATATTAGTTGATGTATGTCACGTTTTGTCAGGCTCGTTCGAAATCAAGAAGCTTATGCACAACAACCACAACCTTGTTAGAAGCGACAAAGTTTTTTTTTCAGTGTTCGCTTGCTCGAGAGTTAAAATTAACTCTGGGCCTCTATTCAACTGCGTTATAAGTTATAACGATATCGTTTTTGACCTGTTTCCGTATTGTCAACGTTTTGATAACTCTTATGTCATTTACAATAATGGCGACTGTGACATAAACGATTCTTAAACGTGTCAAACACGATATCGTTTTAACGCACCTGAATAGAGGCCCTGGTTGCACAAATAACTATTGTTTCACGCTCGCAGCAAAACCGAATTTTGCTCACTGTCTTTAAACAGTAAAACCTTTGTTTCTGGTGCTGAGGTGAAATTCTTCTTCTTCAGCTTATGGCCACCCAATGCTGTGTAGGCATCCTGCATTGCTCGCCACCCATCACGGTCCAGTGTTCTCCTCATCCAGTACCTTCCTGCAACTTTGATCAGTCCTTACATGCTGCCACGGGAAGTGTCAAATACGTCAAACGGGAACTAGTGCCAAATAAATAATGAAATTATTAAAATGACAGCCACACGGGGTTTACTTTCTCCTAGTAATAAAAGGACTCGGGATCTTCGTATTTTGGACTCTGTCGCAGAGAGAGAGGCCTTTATCACCCATTCCATTTATAAAGAGTAGTCAAATGGGAACAGAAGCCACTTCGGTATCGTGAGTGCGCTCTGATTCCCATTGAATTTGCAATTTCAAGATGCAAATGCGTTGCTTGCCCCGAGCACTAAGAAGGAATGCGTTTACTAGCTGTCGTTATTTATTTATTACTTGCAGCGGCTTCGCCCGCTGCAAGTTTTTTTTCTTGATAATTTTATTTTTTACTTATGTAAAAAAAAATATATTTTGTAATAAAAAGTATCCTATGTTATTTCTAGTACCTCCCAGAATATGTGTACAAAGTTTCATGATGATTCGTCAAGTAGTTTTTGCGTGAAAGCATATTAAACACCCACGCTTTCACATTTATAATTATAGTAAGGATCATACCAAGACGGTGGCTAACTGCTTAGTAATAATAGTATTAGTATTTTAAGTTTAATGTGGCTACCAATAGAGTATGCCGACTAAAAAATATGTTCTACCATGAAAGTAAGTTTAAAAATAACCACCCGCCAAGCAACAGTGTTCGCATTGTTGTATTCCGGTGTGTGGATAAGACAACCGGTAAACCAGGGTTAGCAACGCATTTGAGGTCTTACTATTATAGTCTTAAGAATTCAAATGTCTATAGGTCTCAGATTCCACTTACCATCAGGTGGCCTGAGAGGTCGTGTGCCTACTGATTAACATTTGAAAAAAAAATACTCGACCGCAATTGAAGTCACAAAAGTTAGTCAACGAAAATCCTTTTACCTGTCTGCCGAAGGAGGAGGGTAATGGTTTGGACCTGTATGTTTGTGGAGTGGTTGGATTAGACGGAAGATCGATGGTTGAGATGATTGAATGAAAGGGTTGGCTGAGAACGATGAGTGAGTGCGAGAGAGGTGTGAGTGAGCGAGAAAGGGTACGACTACAAGGAACAAGAGTGATGAGTGCGCGCGGCACTAGTTTTTAATAATTAAGTGTTTTATGGTATAAACCAGGAAATAAACTAAGTTAACAATTGTTGGATGTTTATCATAAAACCCAGAAACTACAGATTTGTAAGTACGTTTCTTTGTTCCCTCATAGAGGCTGAATCGATGGGCCAATTTGAACAAGCGAGGTGTCGTTTGATTCGTCTTAAAAAAAATGGCGGAATAAAACATATATAAATTGAAGGTAACTAACTGCAGTCAGTTTTTCTATCTTCTATCTTCTATCTTCTATCTATAAAAGTGAAAATGAGACCTATAGATATGCTTATATGTAAACAATTTACTATACTAAACATAGAAAAACAAATAGATTAATCACAGAATAGGAACGTACGAAAGCGAACTTATACTTTTAAGGGATCTCTTCTAGCTAACCTTTGCAATCTTAAGATACTAAAAAATAATTAAATAGTTCAAACATTTAATTAAAGTAAAATTAAAAACAAATCAACCGCAATTGAAGTCACAAAAGTTAGTCAACGAAAACCATTTTTTAGACTAAAAGTTATGATTTCAAAGTCACCTCGACTCGATAACAACCCCCAAACTCCACCCAACTCCAAAACTTCTATTCTCGTCCTAAAATCGTATTCATTTGTTTAACGCTAAATCATAAACTACGCTGCTTGCATCAAAAATTCATTTTCACACTGGCTGTGCAATCCAATTCTGCTGATTAAAACATTACTTTATGGTGCTCGTTTTAAAGTTTAATTTGAAGTTACGCTGTGGATCGTTTTTTTCGTCTAATTAGATTGCTTAGCATTTTGAACTGTCTTGTTCTTTGTTGTTCTTACAACATTGATGCTAGGTATAAGATTAGTGCATTGTTTAAATTTAGTTCTATTTATATTACAGCTAAAATAACGAAATTTACTCTTTATAAAAACACGGTCGTCTATCAAAGCAATTATTAATTATTGCTGCCTGGAAATTCTCTCTCGTTCCTTTCCAAACTCTGAAACAAAAAATCTTAACACAACAAATACATAAAAATAAATATCAGTGGACAATCTCGCACAAATTGAGCTAGTCCCAAACTAAGCTCTAGGCTTGTACTATGGGTACTAGGGTCATTCTTCTTTTTTACCGACAATTGCCTGTCCTCATTTTACCATACGTTATCAGTTAGAGTATTGATTATTAATGTTTTAATGTTTGAATATACGTCCAAACATTTATTCATCTATTAGTACTAAATTATCTTTCACTTTCTCTATCCAGTGTTTTTTTTTATAAGTTTGTTTTTCATAGTGTGACAGAGTGGTAATACAAAATTCAGTCTCTTCTGAAAACGGCCACTCTGTCACAGTATATTCTGAAAAACCTCCATAAAGAAAAAAACATTATCCCCATCGAAATAATCATTAATTAGTCCAAATAAAAATTCACGCTACGTATTTTAAAATCAAAAATTAAAACCACAATTATCAATAGTTGATAAACGCAAAATATAGAAAAATGACGATGTATTGTCCGTAAAAAAGTAGAACGACCCACTAGACAACGAACAACATTAAATACATTGAATTGCACTGCATCTTATAACAAACGAATTAACCTGACTCGCTTTTCGTTCCGCCATTTTTTTTCTAACTCCACCAATTTTCCAGTACCTAAGCCGTGACTCATTTTCAATAAGGGAAAAATCACTTAAAACTGTACGGGCCATAGACTTAGAGCTTGCAGACCTGTTAACTTGATATATGCCCCCATTCGGGCGCTGCAGCGACTGTCGAGGGCAATTACTATGACTTACAGCGTATGCTGCGGTATCGACTGCTGATGCCGTATTTGTGATACGTGATTTACTGGCAGTTTTAATCTTAGTAATACTGCTGTTTGTGCCAACTCTAGTACTTTATGTATTCGTTGCGAGTGTAGTATTTCGTTTGTGACAATGTTAATGCCTATTTATCATAACGTTATTAATGTATTTTTTTTAATCTACTAAAAACTTTACAAAACTTTCCAATAAAATATTAACGTACTTTGAGTACGTGAAAAAACACAAGCATAACCTCTTTCCACTGATTTTAAATTCATTTAAGCGACTTTTTAACGAGCGCAAGATACATCGCTGTTTAAAACGCGCCCGGGGAGCATTTTGTCTTCGCGGAGCCGGCAGCTGATACTAACAGCACACCGAGGCGCAATTCATGTCGCAATCTTACGCCAGTGGAGTAGGTTGATTTCTTTTTTATTACCGTCTGATATTTATAAGAAGTAGATCACAATGTCATAGTTACAACGGTGAAGATCTATTTTTCTAGGGTACCTCAAAATGAAAAAACTGATCCTTTATAGGACTACTTGTTGTTCGTCCGTCCGTCAGAGATATCAAGTTGAAATTAAAACCATATACTCAGGTCTAAAGTCCCTTGAAGACGTAAAAAAATCAAACTTCTAAGTTAACATAAAAAAAAGATACGGCTGGTTATGCCGCAAAATAGTATTTTTCACAATCGTGTTATAATAGAGAGCTTTTTAGTCGAGTACCGTGTTTAGGCCACGAAGCTTGCTGAGTGGCCTAAGTAAGGTACGAGATGTAAAAGTTTGATTATGACACTATAGCGAACATTTTTTTTTTGTACGAGTTCATAAAAAATCATAATTTAAATCATTAATACGAGTACCTATATAAGAAAACTAAATATCATAAGTACTATATTGTCTAGTCACACCACCGGCGTCCGTAATGTTGCAGTACTGTGCCAAGCTGAAAGTACTAGTCAATCATGCCCTGGATACAGCAGCAAGTTTAAGTAGATTTACAGATGAAGCAATGCTGCTACATTCCAAAAC
Organism: Acleris holmiana; assembly: GCA_949316455.1. Lineage (NCBI taxonomy): Eukaryota > Metazoa > Arthropoda > Insecta > Lepidoptera > Tortricidae > Acleris > Acleris holmiana. Next base: position 3,514,206 of record OX438778.1, read on the forward strand.
GCCATACATTGGCAATTTTGTACCACATCGAGTCTCCTTTAACAAGGGCACATATTATTATTTAAATACGAAGTTCTATTTTCATTTTTTTTTCGGTTGTCTAGAGCGTATTGAAATAGTTTTTTCGGTTGTTTCGGAAGTAACATAGACTATTCAACGATGAAAAGAGTGACGTTACAGTATTCTCTATGAAATCTAATACACAGTTTTTAATCGACGAGTACAAAAACGTATATTTCGCCACTCTCAAAGGAATCAATATTTATAGGGTACTTCCCATAGACCTAGAATTCTGAAAATTGGCGAGCAGAAAGGTCTTAAAGCACAAGTAAAGGGGAAAAACCAAAAATCGATACTTTGTTGCTCCATCACAATTATATTTTCTTGCGATATGTTACTTATTTGCAGTTCTTTAGTAAACTAATCGCGATCCATGTCGATATATGGAGACAACAGCAAAGTCAAGATTATCCCTCAATACAAATATTATAATCTCATAAAAAAAAGGATTACAAAAAAAACTTATCCGCATTCTAGTAAATATAGAAAATACAGATAGTTGTAAACCTCATTTCCAGGAACATCAAATACTAACCCTACCGCGCATATACATCCTTGAGACGTGTAAATTTGTTAGGAAATATCCTGATTACTATAAGAAACGACAAAACTTGTCCACAACTCATTTCCTAAGACACGGAGATAGGTTAATGTTACCTCAGTCAAAACTCAAGATGTGTTCTGACGGTACATATTTATAATGTCAATTAAAATACATAACAAATTACCAAATGAAATAAAAACTGAAAAAAAGAATTTCTTACAAGCAAAAGTTATTGTACGATAAATACGAGTATGTACTTGGAAAGCAAACAATAAATAAAATCATAACCAACACAAACACACATCAATAATAAACAGAGACATTAAAAATTAATATTATATTATGAACATAGGAAATTATTCTTTTATTCTGTGATAAATAAATAATACGATATTATAGACAGTAATACTTAAGATAATTAAAATTATATCGTCGAATTGAGAGAGATTCTCCTTTTAAAAAGTACAAGTATTAAAACAATTTCACGATGACCCGCCGCACGCCGCCGTCGCGTTGCCCAATGCTGCACCGACCTTTTATTAAGTTAGGTGTATGGGATTTTTTTCAACGTCTTTTTTATTTTACAGGTTATAGAGATAATTTTTAAATAAAGTATCCCAGCGGTCGTTTTTCAAATGAAAGCTATCCTTGCCAAGCGCATTTCCTAACAAAACAGCGCTTAGTAGGGTCAAAGGTGCCTATTCTGCGTTTCCCTTTCTACTGCATAAATTTTGTAACTCACACGCAACCTAGCCCAAAATTCACTCGTAGCCTAAAATGTGGAGAGCACCGGGCTTGATGTAGGTTTGTGGGACGCAAGAGGCACGTGATATTGCAAATTGACCAGAGCCCTATTCTACTAGGTTTAAAACAATGCCTGTGACTTACTCTTTTATTGTTTCTAACTCGACCGCCATTACTGTCAAGTAAATAAGAGCTATCGCAACATTGACAATACGATAACATATAAATAAATCTCAGGACAATGTCACACAGAATGACCTAGTCCCAAACTAAGCTCTAGGCTTGTACTATGGGTACAAGACAGCGATATACTTAAATACATAGAAAACATCCAAGACTCAGGAACAAATACCCGTGCTCATCACACAAATATCTGCCCTTACAGGGATTTGAACTCAGGACCCCTAGCTTCGAAGGCAGGGTCACTACCAACTAAGCCAGCGTGTCGTCACGTCGTGTAAATGTTTATGGGTCACATATCCCACTTATTATCACAAAGAAAAAGCCTAGAGCTTAGTTTGGGACTAGGTCAATTTGTGTGAGACTGTCTTGTGATTTATTTATTTACATTCTCCAGACTACGATCACCTGCAATAGGAGCTAGCTAGGACTAAAGGTGAAGTGCCTTTATCCTAGTAATTTCGCCGGTTGTCTTATCCCCGCACCGAAACAATATCAATGGGAATACTGCTGTTTGGCGGCAGGTTAAAGGATAAGATGGTGAGAGTAATCCATAAGGTCCCTGCATAAGGTCCTACCACCGGTTACCTATATTTTTTTCAAAACATCTTTCAATTAACAAATCATTACGCAGAATTATAATTTCATCGATAGGCATTTCTTGCTGCATGTGGGTTTTGGTATTCTTAACACTATTGTAACCTCTAGCCTATGTAATCAATGTTTTAGATAACCTGAAAATATTATGGTATCCGCAGAAAATGACAAGTTGGGTTGCCGGTTTAGAATAGTGCCACTCCATGTCTTTCCGTGGATGTCGTAAGAGGCGACTGGGGGAATAAGGGCTTGTAGTACTGTTAGGCGATTTGCTTGCTACCTGTCACTAAATTATGCTAGTAAATAAACATCTTAGCCGTTTAGTGCAAAATGTGGTAACAGAATTAACAAGTTTTTTTTGCGTTTTTGGTGATTCTGTGCTCTGTTGATGATGTGATGTGATGTTATGTAAGTAAATAAGTAAGTAAGTAAAAATTTATTTAATAAAAAGTACAGTACATAATCAAAATTACCTTTGACCCCACACTAGGCTAGGCCTGTGTCGTGGCAGTTAAAAATCATTCAAAATTAAAAGAACCACCGAGGTAATTGTATGTGTATGAAATAGAATTTGATAAAATGATGAGTTACCCCTACCACCCACTATAACATTTAATAATTTACATTGTTTCCTTGAATCCATTACTCAGTTAAAATCACCAAACTCATTTTCGACTCGCTTCACCAAAATCTTGCGGCTTGAAATACAAGTGCTCTCCTGAAGACATAAAAAATAACGACACAATAAATTTATTTACTAAAGATGCTTTCTAAATCCACTTCAGCGTAATTTCTTCCATATTTAGCAGTCTACGGGGTGTGAAATGATTTATTTCTTTTCAAGAAAATCTTGCATTAATTATGACATTCATTTATTAAAAAGTATTTATCATCTCGAAAAAACAAAAATGTCCTTGGGTATTATCACTGTTTTTAAATGAGCCCGTATTTTTATTTTGAGAAATATGCGGGAAAAACTGTTAGTCAGTAAGTTCTAAATCATAAGGTTTTAAAAAATAATGTATGATCAGGGTTATTCCCAAAAAATATTTCTAGAGCGTCAGAGGTATTAACAAAAAAGCTGTGACGCGAAAATTTACAGATCAAATAATAATAATCACAGGACAATGTCACACAAATTGACCTAGTCCCAAACTTAGCTCTAGGCTGGTACTATGGGTACTAGAAAACGATAAATATACTTATGAAGAGAAATAAATACTTAAATTTACCGAGATTTGAACCCAGGACCCCTAGCTTCAGAGGCAGGGTCACTACCAACGAGGCTAGCGTGTCGTCACTTTTGAGATAAACTAACAGTATCAGCGCACGCACAAGTAAACAGTTAATATAATTTTCATGAAAGTTAATAGCTTAGCAAATAGTGGTTCCATTCTTAAAAACAATAACCAAGTCTAACATCCAAAAGCACAAACGTTTTAGCATTAATGCCCCAATCTAACCGTTTCTGTCACTTTTTAATTCGCCTAGATACGAAATGATAGCACGGGACTTAGGTGACGGTAAATTTAAACGCTCGTGCAATTGGGCATTAGTCCAACAAATCTCAGAAATAGACTGTTAAGATTCCTAATTACGACATTTAAACATCCGAAATTGGAGGGGTGTGATCTGCATCTCCAGTGAAGGTGTTGAAGGCTGGAGTGAGCGTAATCTTCGAGTCTAAACTTAGTTTTAAGTAAACTGCTAGGGCTTCGCGGATTAGCGGTAAACAGTTGTTAAGCTCCCCTCGCTGAGAACAGACCGAGGGAAACAGTTGAGTCAGAATATACAAAGCTGGAAAGATTGCCAGTTGGTTTTCTTTACTGAATTATTTACTTGTCTTTTTAGAGTTGTTGGTATTTCTGTAGCTCTGCCTACCGCACTCTGGGAATGAAGGCGTCATGTTATGTATGGTTTTCTTTTAAAAATACAAGGAATTTTACTATTTTCAGCGTCGCGCATGCTTTTCTTTGTTATTTTAGAATTAATAACAAATATACTGCTGTGTATACGTTACTATGTACATTATTCGTGAAAGAAGTAGGTAAACTTACAATGGATAATTCCGAACTAATCAAAATCGCAAATTTTAATTAAAATAACCAAATTTACGAGTGAGACAAGTATTAATAACAATTCTATTACTCCTATTAGGGATAAATATAATAATACTGAAACAAAAATATTTTAAAGTATTTCCACAGTAAACCTGACCAATATCTGAAGGTGATTTACAAACGTACTAGTATGGTGTTTTAAAAAAGATTGCTTACCGTCTACATCAAAGTAGGTACAACATGTACAACATGGAAGCAAAGGCTTTTTGCGTGTGTTAATAATAAAAAATAGCGCTATTTAAAATAAAGAGCAGAGAAATATACCTTTAAGTTTTGTAAAACTCATGCACCAACCGATTCATAATGATTTCTTCTGTATTGTAACCAACTTGTCCATACAGTGGGCCGAGCACGCTGCCACGGGACTTAGTGTCAAATGACGTCAAACGGGAACTTGTGTCAAATATTATTATGAAAATATTAAATTGACAGCCACCCGAGGATTAAGTTACTTCGTAATAAAAGGACTCAAATTACACAAAAGACACTTTTATTTTAAACCTTAGTTCTTAATACTTACGTTGGAATATGGAACGAATTAAGCTCCCGACCCTATATCAAAAATTGGCCCACTTGGGTAGCAATTGAGGTATCTGCTAACATATGTGTAAAAGGTGCGCTCCCGAATCCTATTTGGTACATAATACATAATACAAAGGTTTCCAAATTACATTACTTCAGTTTTGAGGGCGGCGGTAGTTCGCTATTTAGAATGGACGGACTTCAGAAGTACACTCGGCGTCAGAAATATCGCCCCTCCGCGAAAATCAGATTCAAGCTAATCTAGACCTTAGCGAAATTATGTTACATAATTAATATTAGTATCAATTAAAAGCACGTTTAATGTGTTTTAAATTAATAATGTTTAATTTAAACAAAACGTAATGGCTTGTGAATCAGAGCGTTTCGAAAAAAAAGTGCACAAATACTCGTTTGAAGGGTCGCGAGTTGTGCCCTTTTCCAGGGGTATAAAATGCCTGTACAAGGTCAAATGTCAATCATTCACTATCCAGACGTCGAAGAGAACACATCTAAGGAACTCAAGCAAGAAAACAACCCTCGAACATGGAGACCACCGCTGCTGAATCACCTCAAGTGGTTGCACTACTGCAAGCAGGAGTTCGGCAGTGTGATGTCGCTCGGCAACTCAATTTAAGCCGTCATGCTGTCGGCCGAGTATTTCAGCGGTTCCAGGAGACTGGGGGCTACATCAGAAGACGTGGGGCTGGTCGGCGACGCTGCACATCCGAAAGAGATGATCGCTTCATCGTGACATCATCTCTACGCAATCGCTTCGCTAGTGCTGTTGAGGTGCAACAACGCCTCAGAGAAGCTCGGACAAGATCAGTTAGCATCTCTACGGTTGGAAGAAGACTGCGGGAGAAGGATATCGTGGCTCACAGGGCTGCTACAGGCCCAACGTTGACCGCACAGCATCGCAGAGATCGCTTGCAATTTGCCCGCGACCACGTCGATTGGACGTTTGAGCAATGGAGGCAGGTTCTCTTTACCGATTAGACGAGAGTCTGTCTTTATTGCAACGACAGGCGGGCCAGAGTCTACAGAAGGTCGGGCGAACGATTTGCTCAAGCCTGTATTGAAGAGACAGTGGGCTACGGAGGTGGCTCTTGCATGTTCTGGGGGGGGCATGTCTATAGACGGCAAAACCGACCTTGTCTGCGTCTCCAGGACTGGAGGCACTCGCGGCCAAGGGTCCCTGAATGCTCGCCGATACATTGCCGAGATCCTGGAAGAGCATGTGATGCCATATGCGGGTTACGTCGGCTCTGGGTTCATATTAATGCACGACAACGCTCGCTCCCACACTGCATTAATTGTTCGGGATTATCTGGAGGAGGTCGGGATTCCCGTTTTGCCATGGCCAGCCAGGAGTCCTGACTTAAACCCGATTTAACACCTTTGAGACGAGCTGAAGCGACGGGTTCGGTCACGAGATGCCGCCCCTACCACCCTGCAAGATCTTCAGGACGCAGTCATCGAAGAATGGGGCAACATTCCACAAGAGGACATCGTAAAGTTGGTGCGATCAATGAAAGACCGTTTAGAGGCAGTGATAAGGGCAAGGGGGGGTAACACTAGGTTTTAAGTTAATTTTAGGCACTTTTTGTGAAATTTTGTTATCCATTTATTGTTGTAAATGTAAACTTGAATAAACATTTTTTAACTGTTCGCAATGTCATTTCCTTTAATTTTTGACCCCAAGGAAAAATCCTTTTTTTTTTTAATTTTCCTAAAAACACACTTTATTACCTTTCAAATGATACCTAACAATCATATTGTTGTCCTTGATCAAATAGGGTTTAAAGTCGGTTGTAATTATTTTCCGAGGAGGGGCGATATTTTTGACGTCGAGTGTATTTAAAACTGTTTAGTGTTGTAGTTCTCTTTTGTTTTAACTGGGCTCAAAGGTAATTGAAATGAAGTGTGTGTTGATACGGATTTATCCATTGCGTTGAGCATTTGTAGTTGATGTCTCTGTTGTTATTAAAAATACAAAATGCTCCGCTTTTCAATTCGTTAATGACCACGTTTTAAATATGGTATGTTATGTCAAATTCTAACTGTTAGTTAACTGATCTATCCACGGTTTGAATATTGAGAACATACATCTTGTTTAACATTCTGTGTTCAGTTTGAACCTTTACGAAATCAAAGTTGCCAATTCTTTTCACGTGTTTCATGAAAGGATTTCATGCAGGTAGATATTTTTTGTATCTTGTTATATCTTAATAAAAGAAAGGAGTACTATTTTAGGTATCACATTTAAGAGACAATTAATTCGTTAGTTTTCAATTTTATGTGTAAAAAATGACACAGGAATGGCTATTAATAGAGATAAATAATTTAACAGTATTTCTGTGGATTTAATAATATACACGCATACATAACGTCACGCCTTCATTCCCAGAGTGGGGTAGAAGAGAGGGGCAGAGTGGGGTACTCTAAAAAGACTTGGTGATAATTTTGTATCCACATTTTGCACAATCAGGCTAAGATGTAGTGACCGGTTGCAAGCCTATTGCTACTATTAATAATATAAATACTATTATGTTTATACGAAGCACTTTAGAATGTGAGCACTCTACTAATTAAGTATCACAAGGGACTAGAGTGCTCAATATTTTCCTTGGACATAGATTTAATTAAACTAGTAACATGATCTCAATTATAACTCAGCCCTCTCCAGAAAGCAAATCATTGAGACCAGTCCAGCAGTGCCTGTTTTTCTTAATCCTTGGAGAGAAGCCAACGTGGCCGGAAAAAATACTCTACCAATAATACCGATTGTACGCCAGTAACTGCTACTGTAGTATCCAATTAAGTTTATTGTATTGTTTGTAAGTTGCAAAACCTGTTACAACTTTGCTAACTTAGGGGAAGTGTTTGAACGAAATTTATTGAAAGTTAAGGGTGTGTTCAAGTTATTGTAGTCGATGGTAGAGAAGTAATAGGTTATTTGTTTACCATTCTTATTTCTGCGATTCCACCCTCGTAGAAATACTTATCGCTATTACTTTGGAACTGGCCAGCTTTACGGGAGAAAGCAACTCTGTTATGTCGATTTGTTGAGGCGTTAAACTGTTAAAAGTCACTATTAAAAATAACACTCGCATCATTCTCATTTAACGATTAAATGTATGTTTATTTTCTACTTCATGCCATTACTAACTGCATGCTCATGCATCAGCTTTACCTCACCACCTCACAGGCTTTTAAGACCTTAGCCATCCCAAATTTGCGTCTCACAGCTGGCTACAATAAATTTTCTTATCTGTGTTACAATGGGATGGTCGTACAATATAAACGGTCGAAATCTTTCACGTCATATTTTGCAATTATCGAAAGTATCTAATTTTTTTTAAAGTGGTTATTAAAAGCTCTCAAAACGTATACTACTTAGTCATTTAACAGTCCAGCGCAAAGGGTTGCAATAGTGTATTGAACATTACAACTCCTTAATTTAAATCTCCTGGCTGCTACCGATAAAACACTGTTAATTTTACCAATCACATTACTTTTAATACTAAATGGTATCCACAAGTTGACAAATAGCTAGATTGTTGAAAATTAAAATAAAAGAATAGAGCTCTCTAACACTTCTAACCCTGGGTTCCTATATTCGAAACGTCCCGTTAAAATGTGACGTCTCTTTAAAATTTGATACATTTTGTGTGTAGCAAATGTCAAATTTTAACGAGACGTCACATTTTAACGAGACCTTTTTATGGGTCATACACACTCTTAAAAACAAAATTTGTCTCTCCTGTAGCTAATTAGTTAAGAGCTTGTGTGCATATAAGTTTTGTTTTTATATGATAGGTCTAAAGCAGTCCTGAAGGCGTTTTTGCGGGTATGGGTTTAGCCTGAAAATTAGGCCTTAAAAACGTTAACTTTCGGTGTGTCCACAGGAAAGACGGTAACCTAAATCTGTGTATGAACTATATATAGGAACCCAGGGTTAGTCAAAGCTACTAGTTACAAAGCGAACACCAAATTGCACAAATGAACGTGACATAAAAAATGGATGTTGAGTAGCAGTGACGAAGCATAACTCAATAATGCTTAAGTAATAGGCATATGCAAAGCAAGACCCAGTAGCCCAGCAAACACAAATGGCCATACAAACATAAATCTGAGGACAAACAAGCCTGTTTGCCTGTGAATGTTTGTCTTCAAGTCGAGTTGAACTGGGATCTAATTTTGGGACTACAGTCGACCTGCAGTGCATACTGGGGACATTGTTTAAGGCACGCCGCGGGAACTAGGGATTATTTGAATATCTTATTTCTTCTTATTTAGTGGTGGTAGAACCCTGTGCAGGGTCCGTCCGGATCGCTACCACCATCTTATTCATTAACCACCCGCCAAGCAACAGTGTTCGCATTGTTGTGTTCCGGTGTGGGGATAAGACAACCGGTGAAATTACTAGCATAGAGGCATTCCATCTTAGTCCTCAGGGTTGGCAACGCATTTGAGGTCTTGGGATTCTGAGACCCATAGACATTTGAATTCTCAAGACTATTCTTGAGAATTCAAATGTCTATGGGTCTCAGATTCCACTTACCATCAGGTGGCATGAGTGCCCGTGTGCCTTCTCCTTAACATAAAAAAAGAGATTTGTATTGGTTGATATTTTCGAAACAAATTTGTTGTTTATTTTGATTCGAATTATAAGAATAAATTAACGGTGAATTGACGATGATGATTTTAAATATGATGACGCGTCTAGTGTAGTTGACACTGCCTATGAAGGTAGCGGTCCTAGGTTCGATTTCCGGTATGGGCAAATATTTGTGCGATGAGTGCAAGTAAATTATTCCTGAGTATTGGATGTTTTCTATGTATTTAAGTGTCTATATAAGTATGGTTATCGTTGTCTAGTACCCCATAGTACAAGCTTAAAGCTAAGTTTGTGACTAGGTCAGTTTGTGTGAGATTGTTAGATTGTGAATGACTTTCTTGATTTTTTTTTAACTATTTGCCTTTAAAAAGTATATAAGGTGAAGTGGAGGGTATTTCATCGCTAAAACTGTATCGAAAAGAGCCTTGCTGACTACCTAAATGTATGTATGTATGTAAACTTTTGATCACACATAAACACTTACAAGACAATGTTTGCATCAACGTAGATAATGTACTTTGGCGAACTAATCCCATATGGGATCTTTTCCAGTTAAGCCTGGAGTATAATAAGTAAAGACAATGCAAGAGGATAGAAAAATGACCAAAATAACAGAATTAATAAATAGTACAGTCAAGGTTATAAATATGTATACACTTTAGTACCTTGCCACTTTAATCGATGTGAAAATTTCATATGGCAGTTTAAACATGACGTTAAATAGACAAGGTACTAAAGTGTATACATATTTATGACCTTGACTGTTATGTACATACATCCGAGAAGCAGATATGAAGAAAAACACAGGTCAGGATCAGCAGCAGTTAGACTCATCTTGTTGATTTAGCTATAACTCATTTAATCTTATGATAAATTGATATAGGAAATCTATCTATCTATCTTGAAGACGTAAAATGAAATATATTTAAAACGAGTTGAACACAATGATTTTAATGCAGAACTATTTATTTATCAATTAATACCTTGGTTGATAGTTATTCATAATAATATGTTTATACACACATAGACATAACATCACGCCTTCATTCCCAGAGTGGGGTAGGGAGAGCTACAGAAATACTAACAACTCTAAAAAGATATTTTTATAATTCTGTAACCACATTTTGCACAATTAGGCTGAGATGTTTACTAGTGTATTAGTGACAGGTTGCAAGCCCATCGCCTAACAATACTACAAGCCTTTATTCCCTTAGTCGCCTCTTACGACATCCACGGGAAAACATGGAGTGGAACTATTCTAACCCGGAAACCACACGGGATATGTTTATACAAAATGATAAATATGAGCATTTCTAAAAAAGTTTGTACATTTCATTCACGACTTCAATTTGCAAAAAAATTGCAGGTTGGTAGAGTGAATGAAGCTGAGCCTAAATAACATAGTCTCCCAAAATGTCCTCATACATTTGTATGTACCTTTCCTTTTTTGTTACCATGAACCAAAGAAAGTTAGTAACGAAAAAGGAAAGTTTCATACAAATGTATGAGGACATTTTGGGAGACTATGTTATTTAGGCTCAGCTTCATTCACTCTACCAACCTGCAATTTTTTTTGCAGATTGAAGTCGTGAGTGAAATGTACAAACTTTTTTAGAAATGCTCATATAATAATCATCAACACAATGTTTATAGCAAATATTGATGACAAAGTTATACGATCACCATAATAAAAATGAAGACAAACAACGGAAGCACCTGTCTTATATGATGAACGATCTGTTTTAACGAATATGAGCTTTATTATGTGTTGTCCGACCATAGCAAGGTAATATAGCCGATACTAAGTACCTTTTAGGGGTAGAATGAGGTTGGCACGGATCCAGCATCAGATGAGCAGTATGCTGTATGGTGAAGTATCATTACGTGATTCTAATATCTTATGTGATCTTGTTATGTTAGGTTTAAATTTATGTGCAGGTTAAGTTTGCTTTTGCAATATTTCTAATTTTTGTAAACATTACTGTAGTTCATTTTAAGCACGAGAAGGTATTTGCCTATCAGTGAGATTGTGGGACAGTTTAGGTGGGTAAATAAATAAAAAAATATGTAATCTAAATTATATTGGCTTCACTCGATGGTCCCAGTGGAAAACAAGCTCTGTTTTCTATTCAAGGTTTATAAATTTAATAACTAAATATAAATATCACGGGATAATCTCACACAAATTAATTGATTCTACACTTTAACAACGATATTGCTTTTGATATTTGCGTGTTTCCGTATTGTCAACGTTTTGATAATTCTTATTTACTTGAGAATAATGACAGCCAATTAAATATTTACACGTCAAACGCAATGTCGTTTTAACCCAATAGAATCGAGGCAATCTGTTGACTTTTTAATATATTTATTTATTTCGTTTAAATATAAAAAGATTTTACAATAATAAATAGTTAAAATAATATTCCGTGTGGTTGCCGGGTTACAATAGTGCCACTCCATGTCTTTCCGTGGATGTCGTAAGAGGCGACTAAGGGAATAATGGCTTGTAGTACTGTTAGGCGATGGGCTTGCAACCTGTCACTAATACACTGGTCTTAGCCTACTTGTGCAAAGTGAGGTTACAAAATTATCAACAAGTCTATTTAGAGTTGGCGTGATGGTATGTATGTATGTAATAGTTTAAAGAAACGAAAAGATGCATATTGACTAACAGTAAAAGTTAGCAGTAGAGAAGCACCAGCAGTAAAATAAATTAAAACAAACTCCAATATCACCATAGAAAAAAATAAACAAAATAAAGTATTGAGCAACTTTCCGCATTGAACTTCCAAAAGCCCGACTTAACACTAAAACACTTGGGAAACAAACGGAGGACAAAATGCTTCTTTACCTACATTTTTTCCTTCCAATGTTCAAACTTACGCCATTCCAGAGTAAACGTACGTAAAATATTGATATTGCGCTTGTTTACCTCTAAAACTTTTACCATACTGTGTTAGAATTTATGACCCCTCAGCATTGTCAAAACGCCAGCGATAAAGAGCTCATTTCAATTATACGCCCACAAGACGTCTCTAACGAGAAAATAGATGCTCCGACAAAAGGGGCCAAAACACGAAATAACTCAAATGTGTCGTAATAAATCCAAGCGTAGTAGATAAAGTTTGAATTACTTCTCCATTGAAAATCGTAGGATCGAGAGGAATCACACAATTCAGCCGTCCAAACTTCTGCCAAGTTCACGGCAGCAGTTTTCTTGTATGACCAACTCGGATAGTATGGGCAGTTGAGATTCTGAATGTTTTGAAGTTAGCGTTGAGATTTTCTATTAGCTGACGGGTTGTTGCGCGTTTAGGAAGTTTTGGGATATTTTGAAGTGGTTATAAGTGTGAGATATTTGGAAAATTATCTGCTGTTTGGTTAGGATTTAGCAAATAGTTTTATTATTTGGTATAGAAATTTAAAGTTTGTCGTGTTTCTTAAACTTTACTGTTGTTTGAAAAATTATCTCCGATATTATTATGCTCTGAATCCTGTTTTGTGCTCACGTTTCTACTCAATATATAAATCATCGTAACAACTAACAATTGTATTTAAACATCAAATTACACGAACAGCCAATAATCAGTCAGTGGAATTTCACTGACTGATTATTGGCCGAGTGGACGGTTCGCAATTTCGTGCTTTGTAATCAAAAACTCAATAACATCAACAGAGCGCCAACAATGTATCTAACCGTTAGCTTTACATCCATTAGTCCCGAAACCATAATTCAGGACATTATTATTCATAATATACCATGACCTGCCTGAATCAGCGGCCATTAACGATGTGACGTCATCAAAATTTACTCGCTCACCAGCGTCCATAAACTGTAAAAAAAACGTGACCGAGTCAAAAATTTACCAGATACGGTGCTCCTAACACAGAGGGCTGTAAAACCAAATGATCCGCGTTACGAGATTTTTTACGATGTATCTGGTACGTACGTATGTTTAATACATTCTTTGTTTTACGGACTGCGCTGGAATTGGTGCCAAAAATCGCTTGATTTAAGCTGTACCCCGAGCAGGTGCTGAGTTTACGTGCAGCTCGGAAAACTGATGTTGGAGCTTGGCAGGTTTAAGGTTGCATAGTGAATATGCTTTTGGACTAAACAAAACATGTTTTACACGCTCAATCAATATTCAGCTTTGTCTCTTTTGATTTAGGTGTCACTATCTGAGGTAGACGGTTAATGCAGCAGAATTGGATCATAATTCTAGAAGCAAACAGCTGCATTGGCATTTTGATCGCTGTTCCGGTGATGATTATAGATCTAATAATAAAACGTTATGGTGGCTATGCTTGACATTAATTATTTATTTTAATTAATTGAGCAGGTAAAAAATATATAGAAAAAACCGTACTTGGGTATTTTCACCAAAACTTTTCCTAACTATTAAATTCTAGAACAAACTCAAAAATAATTTTCTCGAACCTATCTTTAAACAAAGCTTCTCAGGAACCAATCAAGTCTACTTAGTCTTGGTATATTTCCTTTTTTAAGATATTTTTCAATTTTTATTGATTTTTTATATATTTGGAGGCAGCTGGGGACGCGTAATTCTAGCAAATATTACACATTTTGACTTGAATAGTTCCTAAACCTTTCACCAAATATGTTGTTTTAAGAGCTATTCAATGATAGGTACTCAATCAAGGTTATAATGTATTAAAAACCTTTGTTTTATATTCGTAGACAATATATTTTTCAAGATTTTATTTTATTCCACTTTGTCGGCGTAATTCAAATTAATTAAGCCAAATTACAGCTTTTTAGTACCGAGCCTCTGAGTAAAACTGTGCAAATACAGATAGACGGACAAATTTATATGGCAAAACTACAAGATTTCCTTGTCGACTCCGGAACCCTAAAAAGGCTATATTAATAACCTTTTTGAGCTCTAAATCATTTCAAATTATCTGCCAGATTGATTGATCTTCTCAAAGAGAAATAATTTCCTGCAGACGTTTCGCCTTTTGATGATGCTTGTGAAATTCATGTAGTAAAATGCTTCCTTTTATACTTCAGATAATATTTGATATCTGCTTCGTTGTCAAAAGCCATAAATTTTGATATTATTATATCATAATAATATTTACTCAAATTTATTGAAATGACATATTCAAAGCATTAATATATTTGCAATGTCACATTACTTAGGTTTATTGGAAGTTCTGGTTTATTTTTACTAATTTTAAATGAATTGAAAGCCAACCCATAGACCAAATTATAATTTAAATAAGCAATTTTTACTTAAGATTTTTGGAATTTAAAACCAAATTTTGCTGAAATTTTGTCACATTATAACATAAAATTGACAGAAGGTACCTGGAACTCCTTACATAATGGATTATATTTTGAAGCGTCAGTTTGAACTCCTTTGACCTTTTTAATATCAACTACATCAACAGTATTTAGCAAACAATTAACAAATAAGTATTTTTTAATAATACTTAGTCATTATTAAGTATTACAAGTCTTGTATTGTGTTCCAATTACTTGAAGACGTGTACGAAGAAAGCCAATTACTGTTAAACACTGGGCGTTTTTTCCCAAAGTTACATTATAAACAACTTTCCTAATTTAAAAACATTCTGTTACGTAAGTTTTCAGAATCTCAATTAATTCACAAAATAAATTAAAAACATTGAAAAAGCTTTTAGTTCACTCCCACATACAGTAATGAATTACTTATTTCTCGTGAACCATTTCTTTACATTTAGTAATTCACGATCGTACCTTCCGATGCGGAGTTAGAATACTTAAAAGAATCCGAATCCCCTTTGTAACATAAAACCCTCAGGTAAAAAAATGTACGCTGAAACTATAAAAAACCTCGGCGAATAAAAACTGCGGCAACCAGTCGGATGATTGCAACGAGGTTCCGTGTGAAAAATCTCGAATTTCTGTGTTACAAATTGAATGCATAGTGCGTTTTTATACCGTATCCAATTTGGCATTTCCTTCCACATTGGTGTAGGTTATCTCATCATGGTGACAATGTCACATAAGTTGACCAAGTCCCAAAAATAACCTCTAGGCATTTTAATATGGTTACTAGACAACGATGACGATTCTGATATGTAAACATATAGAAAGAAAGTATATAAACATATAGAAACATATAGTTTTACAAAAACTCATTTCATAGAATGTAGGTATCACTTCGCAGAATTTTTATTTCTTAGAAAGCTTTCTTCTGTAACCTTACTGTTTTCAGTTTATAACATAACCTACGTAACTCATGCTTAAGATAATCTGAAAACAAAGATTCAGCAGAAATTAGCTTTCTATGAAATAAAAAATCTGCGGAGGGATACATTCTATGAAATGAGTTTCTACTAATAAATTCATAATCCCACTCACAAAAGTCTCCCTGTTTGTGGTATGGAAGATTTAGGTCACCTTCCTGTGGACACACCAAAAGTTAACGTTTTTAAGGCCTAATTTTCTGACTAGGCCCATTCCCGCAAAAACGCCGTCAGGACTGCTGTAGACCTATCTAGTGTGCATGACTCAGTTAAATCAGCGGTGTTTGTCTAATTAATAGTTAGGTATACCACAAGTTCTGCAGTACCATTCATAAAATGTTTTTTTCTTTCTTTTCCATATTTACTGCTGGGGCCCGTTTCTCCGTACATTAAAATAAAATAAATATCAGCGGACAATCTCACACAAATCGACCTAGTCCCAAACTAAGCTCTAGGCTTGTACTATGGGTACTAGACAACGATAAACATACTTATATAGAGAAATACAAACATAAATACATAGAAAACATCCAAGACTCAGAAACAAATATTTGCGCACATCATACAAATATCTGCCCTTACCGGGATTTGAACCCAGGACCGCTGGCTTCGGAGGCAGGGTCACTCCCAACTAGGCCAACGTGTAGTCAACACACATTCACATTTCACTTGTAGACTTGTAGAAAGTTGTATGGAGTGAACTAATATTATTAGTCCAGTGAGTTTCGAGAAACGGGCCCCTGACATATCAAATAGTAAGCGCCAGAAGAACCCTAGCTCTAATAAAACAGTTTCCACCGAGACCTGTTTCAAATCAACGGCCTAGTCTGGTTTTATTTCATTCGTTTTGTAGACAACCTCTCCAATCAAACATGCAGCATGTCAAGTACCGTTGCGTTTGTAAAACCACCAACGCGTGCAACGTTTGTATTTCTCGTTATTGATAAACGTAGTCAGAAGGTAAAAACGTAAAATAGTCAACAAAAAAACCGATTTGTTAGGAAATCCAAAAATAAAAATTTATCTATCTATAACGATTACTTAATTTAACGCTATTTCCAAACCAGTAGTGGCTCGATTTATGATATGAAATCCAAAAAAAGTTCAAAAACTAAAACGCGACTACTAAAAAAACCGGGCAAGAGCATGTCGGACCATGCTCAGTGTAAGGTTCCGAAGCCGTTAAGTACTACTAACATAAAAATCAACAAGGAATAATTAATTTTCTATTTAAAGCCTAGGGAAAAGATTTTAATAGGTATAAACACTTTAATCGCCTATATCTCAAGAACAAGAAAATATTGTTATCTGAATTTTATTATGTAAAAATTATTCAATATTTATTGTCTACTAGCTGTTGCCCGCGACTTTGTCCACGTAGAAGTCAGCCCGTGGTCGTATGCCACCTCATAATAATATGGCCATAATTATTAGTACCCTCTAGGTACAGGTTTCTACTAATACTGCGGACTCATTAACAAATAAAAAAAGAAAGAGATTGAAATAATAAAGGGAGTCCCCATACAAGCAAAGTTTTTTTTTAAATTCTTGTAGCGTAAAAACGGAAAAAACTACTAGCGTCAAATTTGGTATGATTGATTCGATTTGAAATTGGAATATAATAATTCCGACTGTGCGTTACGGTATCCACAGTACGCGAGTCTGTTTTTTTTTTTTATGACAAGGAGAAGGCACACGAGCACTTAGGCCACCTGATGGTAAGTGGAATCTGAGACCCATAGGCATTTGAATTCTCAAGTCTATAATCCTAAGACCTCAAATGCGTTGCCAACCCTGAGGACCAAGATGGAATGCCTCTATGCTAGTAATTTCACCGGTAGATAGCCGGAACAGTCCAATCTGTAACTATTTTACTTCCTTGGTAACTTTTCCTTTTATTATCGGAAACAAATATAACCCACCCGTAAAATACTTTCCTGGAATATATTTTTTAAAACTTCCGTTGGCAATATTAAGAAAGTTTTTCCTAGAAAACTTGAAGAATTCTAGTCACGTTGTTAAAACGCTTTGGTAATAAAATAAAGGTCAGAAAGATGCATCTCCCTTTGTTTTTCAATTAGTATTCACCCTCGAACTACGAGTAAGTGAAGGTCTTCATCAAAGCATACAATTTCTTTGTCCTTGTCCATACAGGCACCTCATTCTTATGGTCTGAATAACGTCATCCATCAGTTGTCTAGATCAAGGACTCCATTCTGATCTTTCTACTCAACCCGTCACCTAGCTCTTGCAATGTGATCTACCCTCTCCTTATTTTATGCGATGACGTAATCGTGAAGAAGATAATCGAGCATACTACCGCCAAGCAGTATTCGCATTGATAAGAAAACTGGTAAAATTACTAGCATAGAGGCATTCCTTCTTAATCCTCAGGGTTGGCAACTCATTTGACGTTTTGGGGTCGCAGTCTCGAGATTTAGTCTTGAAAATTCAAATGTCCATTTGTCTCAGATTCCTCTTACCATCAAGTAGCCTGAGTGCTCGTGTGCTCCTTGCCATATAAAAAAAAGTTCACTGATGGTAGCCGGGTCTGATGTCTTGCAATAGCATGAGTGCATTGCCACCTTTGAGGGCTAAATGCCCCACTTAGAGTCAGTTAATGACGATAAATTCGTTCCTCAGTGACGATTTTCCATACATAAGTTAATTTTCTCCAAAATGTCTCTGAATAGGGAATAAAGGCTTGTAGAACTGTTAGGCAATGGGTTTGCAACCTGTCACTAATACACTGGTAAACATTTAAGCCTGATTGTGCAAAATGTGGTTACAGAATTATCACCAAGTTTTTTTAGAGTTTACGGTAATTCTGTAGCCCCCTTACCCCACTTTGGGATTGAAGGGGAGACAATATATATATATATATATATGACTATCTCTGAGAACGTAGGTAAGATCAAATGCCTCTAAATATGCTAGTAATTTTACCGGCCATTCTACACTTTATAGCGTACAAATAGAAAAAAAAAGTTTTGCCTTATAAGTGTAATGGCTTTCTAATCAATTAACTAAAGACATAAAAAGCATTACACCTTCAGCAATTTTTTTTTTAAACGAATGAATAAAGGTCCTATTCACCTTTGAGCCTTAACTTTTTAAGTTAATAAGCGAGCACTCAAGACATCTCTGAATGACTTAAGACTCTTGTTGTCGCGTTCTTATATTCGTGATTATCCATTAAAATATTTTTTGATTTTAAGAGCCCTTGACGAGGTTGAGAGGTATAAGAACCCTCTTGTTTCCTTTTTAAATTTTGGGAGCGATTGCGGTATTTTGATATTTTTTCGATGGCAAAATAAATCAGCGTGATTTTTGTAGGAATTAGGAAATGGCTGATTCTGTAAACAAAAATTTACAATTTATGGAGATGATAAAATTTATGATTTTAATAATATTATTATTTATGTAGCCAAATATATGCCCGGAGGCTAATCCCCTGTTTCACCACCGTGTCAACGACACAATACATGACATGTGATATTTTCGCAAAGGAACTTGTTAACTCTGCTATGTATACCAAATTATAAAAAAAAAAAAAAAAAAAAAAAAATCATTTATTTCAGACCTCATTACTGATCCATATTTATATGTTAGTAACACACTACTTAAAGTACTTAATACCTATTTGTTAGTAACACTACTAAAAGAATATAAAAAGAAATGAAATGAACATGAAAATAAAACGACATCACACACACACATCAAACCGCTCACTTGGTCCTTCCTATGGCAATGCCAACGCAAAACTTCAGGAAAGGGCAGTCTATTCGTTCAGCCAACACCTTCAGGAGACCGTTGCCACTGCCTCGCACACGCTTTAATAAAGAGGCGACTCGCTTCCTCCTAACTGCGTAGAAATCGTCGGTATATCTTTCAGCGAACATACCGGACGCACTACAGTGCCTTGGCAGTTTCATCAGCATCCTGAAGATGTTGTTGTACTGAACCCTCAGTGTGTTATAGGCACGCTGAGTATATGCCACCCACAGACTGCTTGTGTAAAACGATTGACAATAGGCTTTGAACAACGTTATTTTTACTTGCTTTGTACACTTTGCAAATCTGCGAGTGAGCATATTACCCCTTATTGCCATGGCCCTTCTCTCTCTTTCAATGTCTAGGTCATCCTTTAGGTCTTCAGTTACCATGTGCCCAAGGTATTTGAACCTATCTACTACTTTAAGGGCCACGCCACCCAGCGGTATCACAGGCACCGTGCTTGGGTTGTATTTTTTAGCCTTAAAAATCATCAACTCGCTTTTGACCGCATTGTACCTAAGACCGTGCCGCGCTGCATAGCCCTCACAAATGCCTATCAGCTCTTTTATCGAGTTGACTGACGGGCCCAGCAACACCATGTCATCCGCGTAACTTATATTATTAAAACACGTATCGCCTATATGGCATCCGACATGTGTGTTGCTAAGCTCCTCAATCAACTCGTTAACATATAAGTTAAACAGAAGCGGGGACGTAAGTCCCCCCTGTCTAACCCCACATTCCAGGCTGAATTCGTCCGAGAATTCCCCTGCCCACCTCACCTGATTGACCTGGTTGTTGTACCAATATTTTAACAGAAAGACACATTCATCCGGCACTCCGTTTCTGTGTAATTTGTCCCACAATAGGTCGTAAACAACCAGGTCAAATGCCTTTGACAGGTCCAAAAAACACCCATAAATGGGTGTCTTTCGGTCCCTGTAGTACCGTACAGCCTGCTTAAGGCACAAAATCGCACTTTCCGTCGACAGCCCCGACCTAAAACCAAATTGCGCGTCGTGTAGTTTTATGCATTTGCTAAGTTGTGCGTTAAGCAGGCTGTCAAACACCTTAGCAATTATTGTCGCAAGTGAGATCGGCCTGTAATTAGACGGGTCGGACACATCGCCAGTCTTATTTTTAATGAGAGGCACAACCACAGTTCTCGTTAGACTATCGGGCAAGTACGCATGTGCCAGGCACAAATTGAAAAACATCGCCAATATACGAGGGATGTGCACCCCCGCATGCCTGAGATGCTCAATACTGAGACCGTCATATCCTGGCGATTTACCCCGCTGCATGTTATTAATAATAGTGTAAACTTCTTTAGCCGTAAACTTAACGGTTCTCTTTGCCGACGTCATCCCAGTATTGTTCATTTCAGGCCGCGTAGTTCTCTGTAACGGGGTCACTTCAAACAATTTCTTAAAGTTATTGGCAATTATCCTCTTATCACTAACCCCCCCAACGCTCACAGGAACCCCAGAACGCACATTAAATTTGTCTGAGTTTTTCCAGAAGGCCTTAAAGTCCCTGTCAGAATGGTTAGCCGCTAGAATGTCTCTTTTAATTTGCTCCTGTTTTTCTTGGCACCACCTTAACCTTGACTTAAAAAGCCTTCTGCTCTCGCACATGTCATTATACACTCTCCCATGTAGCGGCTTGCAAGATGACAACCAAATTAAGAACTTACCTCTGGCATCCCTGTGAGCGTCAGCGACGTACTTATTCCACCCAGCTATTTGTCCTTTTTTCCTCCCCCGCCAAACTTTACTAGACTTCTTAGCCCCCTCACTCATAGTATTAACGATGCTTTCATAAAGTTTATCTAACACTAACCTATGACTAGGGTCGTTGCACGATTTATCGGCACATGCGGTGAGTTCAACAGGAAACTGAACCAGTTTAAGGTTTTCATGACACATAGTTTGATAAATTTCTATTTGCGGAGCTTGCCTCTCTCCCCATATAACACCCTCATTTGGCGAAATGTTGACATTACATTTTATTTGGACCTTAGTCATATCACACTCTATCATAAGCGGTAGGTGGTCAGACCAAAACACGTCACAAAGTACTTTGACATCGCGAACCGTTTCCCTCGCTGCTTTAGTGACAATACAGTGGTCTAACCACCTATTACACCCGTGCGCTTCACTCGTAAAGGTGTATGTATCCGATTCTACACCCAGCATTTGCATGTCGACACAACACCATTCTTGTTCCTCACAAAAATGCAACATCTCTCTACAGAAAAGTTCCCTAGGATGCGCATTAAAATCGCCTAACAGATAAACAACTTCAATGTCAGAATTTTCTTCTATAATGGCACTAACTTCTCCTAGGCACTCTGAAAAAATTGGCAAATTTTCCCCGGAGTTAACTGGCATGTAAACACATATCACTAACACTGAACTACTTTGTATTTTAATAGCAGCTAAACGCACATTTTCACATTTGACGACTGAAACCGAACTAAAAACACTTTTCTTCCAAAGTAATGCCACACCTCCATACGGACGCCCCGCGACCAAACCTTCACTAGTGTCAACTGCCGATGTCCCCGTGTACGCAAAATCTTTGTCTACGGTCCCTAGTAGTGGTAGATCGTGAGGCAGCAACCATGTTTCCTGAAGTGCCAAGATATCCGCTGTTTCACATAAAGATCTCACTCCCTCAATAGATCGCTTAAGAGATTTGCAATTGAAGCTAATTAATTTGCATAGGTTTGTGTTACTCATGATTATTATTTTTAAAGATACTTCCACTAACCTTTATTGCATTTGACCTTTGGTCCTGTCGTTCCCTTATCTCTACAAAGCGCCTGAAAGAGACACCTGTCGGCCACAAGCCGTCATCCATGAAAATATCAAGTTTTTGACTGAGCACAAATACCTTATATGAGTTATAATCCTTTTCCTTCCGCATTCTAATTTTAGATAATGACACTCTATCTCCCGTTTTCTGAAAAATGTAGTCCGTAATATTCTTCTCTGACACTTCCTTATGAACGTTCGAAATAAACAGCGGTATTCTTGTTTCGGCCGCCTTAAATTTTACTTGTAAATCTGGTTCCGCTTTACCTTTACACCCTATAAATCTATTTCTTAACTTTTTCTTCAGAACCGTATTCCACTCCTCATCTATTTTTGTATGTTGCCATTTACCATCTTTTGCCATCTCCGCAAACGACAATCTTTTTACCTCGATCGATTGACTCTTAACTTTATCTTTACTCAGCGCGACCAGCTGATCAGCTTTGTTTGCAAGTTCGTTTAGTGCTGTTTGATTCTCAACTTTATTCGCAACATTTACGGTCGACTTTCCTATGACGTGCTCAGTGTTTAATAAAAGTTCCTTATGCTCGGTAGATTGCACCGGCGTGCGCGGCAGCGGTAACACATCACTTTCGCGTGAAGGTGATGACTCACCCAACCGCCTACACTCCTGCTGCGCACCCTCAACACGATCATATAATGATCCTAACCGTTCATTGTCCTGTTCATCAGACATTGACCTTCCATTCGGCGTTAAAAATGCCATTGGACCGCTATCTAAGGTACAGGCTCCTCGTCGTGTATTTACATTAGCCTGTCCACTCAAAAACGATGCATATTTATCGTGCTGCAACTTTCTTTCCAATTCTTCTACCTGTTTAGCTGTAGCGAAGGTACTTTTTATTTGCTGTACTTCAAATTTTAGCCTCACTATATCTTTTAGTAGGGCTGATGGGTCTAAGAAATCAAACGTTACCGCAGGCAATCTATTTAAATCTTTGGCCACAAAAATTGGCAGTACCTCTCGATCCGTTTCCCTCATTACCAACATTATATCTTCCATGTCTCTCTGTATTTTTCCATCATTTCTTCGTACAACCTTTCTTCTATTTTTGTCCTTTATGCTGTCAAACAACAATGTTTTTGCTTCACTCACTTCTTTTTCATTATATGTAGATAAACAAATACTTATCATACTGGCATTGTCCATCAGATCAATTTTATTCTGAACATATGCTAACAGCTCACTTATGACAATATCACAGTTTATACACTTCACCGTTCGCGACGTTTGCAACGACATTTCAAATGCACAATCGTGGTGCAACCACGCACGCGCCCGCTCGAGACCGCGTTCGTGCGCAAATTGTCTCTATCTTCTTTTGTATGGTGAAATTTCCCGCAGAAGGTCGAACAATCAGTTTTTGACAGTATTTATAATAGAAAGGTAGTATCATATCTAGGTTTGCATCGTTTTAATGAAATTAATCATTCATTGTACAAAAATGTCTATATTTTCTTCCAATATCAACATTCCGGGCTTCTCGTCTTCGCTTTTACCGCTTGCAGAGATAACTTCGGTCACAAATATTCATTGTCGTGAACAATGGGTGTGTCAGGTGCATTCGGGTTTCTCGGATGTTTGAACCGTCACTGGTGCCGACGTGAAACTACGTTTTCTATATAAAAGGAAGTTATTGGTTAACAGTACAGTTTCTGTTTTTAGGGTTCCATAGTCAAACTAGGAACTCTAGACAGCATGGTCCGACAGGATCTTGCCCGGTTTTTTATTTTTTCGAATTATTTTTTTGTAAAGGCAGTTTGGCGTGTCTTTGGGCATTAAAAATTCAATCAATCAATGTAAAATAATGAGCAAACGTTATTATAATTTATAGTTTTAATAAAATAGAAAGAGAGGAAGAAAAAATAACTGATTGATCTAGCGTCATAAGATGAGAAATGGGCCCAGCATTTTGCAAGGAAAACAATGAGAATTGGTTGTCCTTGAAAAATGTCGTTATCACTTTGGACAATTACTGTGTCACAACACAACAAACATCTCTAACCTTGACCAGGATTTACTGACTTGTTGGCTGATGAATTTCGATTCTATCGATTCCAGTGGAAAACACAATCGGGTTTAAATAGAGGTAGAGATTATATTAGACAGTTAGTTTTTACCCAAGTTAAACGGTAATTGCGAGTTTAAACAGGTATTGCCCGAAATTGAGCAATGGTCCAGATATGTTTACCCACTGGGTATGATGGGTTATCTATGGCCTGTCATTGATCAGAATCTGTAACAATTGATCTATCAGTCTGAAGGCAGATTAAAATGATGTTAAGTTTTGAACAGTTATTTGAAGACGACACGTTAGCCTAGTTGGGAGTGACCCTGCCTCCGAAGCCAGTTCAAATCCCGGTAAGGGCGGATATTTCTGTCATGAGCGCTAATATTTGTTCCTGAGTCTTGGATGTTTTTTACGTATTTCTCTATATAAGTATGCGTACAAGCCTTGAGCTTAGTTTGGGATTAGGCCCATTTGCGTGACTTTGTCCCCTGATATTTTATTTTTAAGATCAGAAATGCATGTGAAGGACTGACTGAGTAAATAATAATAAAAAAACTTCTGGTGCATAGAATATTCCACTTTCTAGAACCAGTTCTAAGGAAGCAACTTTGAATTACTTTCTGCAGTTGAAAGCATAATGAATTGAGTCCATCCAAGATTTGCTCAAGTTGGCATTCGTGGAGGCGAAAGTTGTGCGACAAAATGATTTCTTTGGAGACGGAGTCGGGATTGGAAATCTTTTGTCGTCAAGAATGGCGCCGTAGAATTATAATACCCATGAATAGGTTGAGTTACTAATTATAGACCTTTTAATTATAAAAGATGTATATTTCCTTCAATTTGTTCGTAATAAATCGTTGTTTTGTCGCTTCCCGTTCGACATAAAGCGATTTAAAAAAGGAAATACTCTTGTAAGTATATTAAACATTTGTTCTAGTACCACAAAACCATACAACTATAGTCCTAGCCTGCAACAAACATTATCCTTAAAATATAAAAGCTTACTTGCTATCATTTCTGGGTATATGATTATTTTGTTAGGCCTAAAATAATATGCTTTTAAGTCTGGCCACATTATACTTTTTTTTATGTTAAGGAGAAGGCACACGAGCACTCTGGCCACCTGATGGTAAGTGGAATCTGAGACCCAAAAATTGTACATAGTTGAGGGCTATAACTAAAACAAAACTTAATTGATTCCCTTGTGTAACGAGTTACCCATATATTTTACCCAATAGTTTGTATGACTAACTTCCGTTACACAAAGGACGCGATCGTGATTTTTGTTTCCTTAAGCCATTAACTAAGAGCATTGAAAAAACTGTAAAACTACTATAATTTTAGCTATCTTTGTATAAGATACCTAACTAATACCACTAACCACCAAACATTTGACGACACGGTGGCCTAGTTGGGAGTGACCCTGCCTCCGAAGCCAGCGGCCCTGGGTTCAAATCCCGGTAAGGGCAGATATTTGTGTGATGAGCGCGAATATTTGTTCCTGAGTCTTGGATGTTTTCTATTTATTTAAGTATGTATTTCTCTATTTAAGTATGTTTATTATCGTTATTTAGTACCCATAGTACAAGCCTAGAGCTTAGTTTGGGACTAGGTCAATTTGTGTGAGATTGTCCCCTGATATTTATTTATTTATTTTATTTATTTAATCGTACAGAGTTGAGTATGCTTCAACTATCATAGTGCCAATAGCTGCCTTCTTTGGTATGACAGCAGCATAGCTATCATCTTTTAAGCATGATATGAGGATGAAAATTTGACTATTGTTGCAGACTAAGACCTCGACCTCGACTCAATTATGTTTTTAAAGTTATCATGAATAACTGGTTTTCAAAAGTGAACAAAATTCAATATTTTCTATTTAACAAACATTTACATGGTTCTATTAATACTTGTATTTAAAACCCACAGCCCTTTACAGCAATTACGAGTATAAAAGCACAACCTGCAAAAGTCCAAACTAATTCCAATCTTACAATTACAACGATAAAGGCGCGTTCCAAAAACTTTGTAAACCTTTGGGTAGTTCTGCGGACTCCTAAATTAGACTAAGGCCGGGCAAATGGAGAACCGCGGGGAAATAAACCGTTCTACCCAAAAATCCCATCGCACCCGCGTCACTGCACTATGCGAGGGTAAAAGAGAGGTGCTACAAGTCTGCGGTGTGGGCCAAGTCATGAAAATAGTTTTTACCTATTTTATTATTATAGCTATTTATTTACATATATACATAACATCACGCCTTCTTAACTCTTCCTAGAACTCCAAAAATACCAACGACTCTAAAAAAAACTTGTTGATAATTTCTGTAAACACATTTTGCACAAGTAGGCTAAGATATTGGTTTAGTGGTGGTAGGACCCTGTACAGGGTCCGTCCGGATCGCTACCGCCATCTTATCCATTAACCACCCGCCAAACAACAGTGTTCGCATTGTTGTGTTCCGGTGTGGGGATAAGACGACCGGTGAAATTACTAGCATAGAGGCATTCCATCTTGGTCCTCAGGGTTGGCAACGCATTTGAGGCCTTTGGATTATAGTCTTGAGAATTCAAATGTCTATGGGTCTCAGATTCCACTTACCATCAGGTGGCCTGAGTGCCCGTGTGCCTTCTTCTTATCATAAAAAAAACCGTTACTGCTTTTGCCCATCCTTTTTTTCTTCAGCGCATGGCCTGTCCATCTCCAATTAATTTTTTTAAGTTGTTATGATACATTTATTAGTTTAATATTCTTCCTAATATTTTTTAGTCTAATTTCGTCTTTCCTCTTCATGTTCAATATGATTCTTTCAATGTTGTGTTGGCAGACTTCAAGTGTTAATCTATTTTTTCTAAGTAGTTAGATTCGTCATGAGAATAAAGTGAGACTGAATTCTACTGCAGTGCACGCTTCGTACGCGTAGGCATACTTATAAGCAATTTAGTTTAGGCACCAAGTAAGCAATTTAGTTTAGGTTGAGTATAAGGGACAAAGCTTTAGCAGTTACACGGCACTGTCTCATTCTCTCACGGTAAACTGAATTGCTTAGCCGTCATGGTAACCTTCTGACCCATATGAAATAATTTCAAAATGACCATACATTGTGAAAATTTACATCCCAATTAAATTATACCGAACGTGATATGAAAACCGCTTGCCTTTACGCCACACTTTATCGCATATAGGTCACGGGTCTCCAAATGAGCGCCGACTAATGAACACGAATCTTAGAGAGGCCCTTCACGGGATATGACAGCGTACTAATTTGATTTCAAATTCACAGATTCACTTATCTCTTAAGTATGTGATAGATACTGAGGAAATATTGGGAGTTAATGTATTTATTAAATAAATCTCAGGAGACAAATTCACACGAGTTGATCTAGTCCCAAACTAAGCTCCAGTTTTGTACTATGAGTACTAGACAAAGATAAGCATTCTTATACTGGGTGATTTTGGGATCATGATCCGGAATGGCCAAAAGTGAATAAGATGGTCATACTGAACAACTTTTCCGATGGGACCAACCACGAAATCGCCAAAAATAAAACAGCTGTTCCATACATTAACGGTGAATTAATTGAACGTTAATGTATGGAACAGCTGGTATCACCCAGTATAGATAAATACATACTTAAATACATAGAAAACATCCAAGACTCAGGAACAAATATTCGCGCTCATCACACAAATATCTGCCTTTACCGGGAATTGAACCCAGGTCCGCTGGCTTCGAAGGCAGAATCACTCCCAGTGTGTGTTCACCAGATTCAGACATGTTAGCCTAGTTGGCACTACCAGCCTCTGAAGCTAGCAGTCCTGGGTTTTGAACCCAGTAAGGGCAGATATTTGAAATTTGTTCATGGTGGATATATTCTATGTATTTAGGCATGAATTTCTATATATAAGTACGTTTAGCGTCGTCTAGCACCCATAGATAGTATAAAACAGAAGCTTGGTTTTGGTCAATTTGTGTAAGATGGTCCCCTGAAATTTATTTGTTTAATGGCGACCACCATCATTGAATTACGGTGTGGAGATAAGACAACCGGTGAAATTCCATAGAGCATTCCATCTTGGTCCCCAGGGTTGGAAACGCATTTACGGTCTCAAAATTGCAGTGTAAAGATTTTAGTTTTGAGAAAATGGTTATGGATCTCAGATCTTACTTACCATTAGGTGACCTGTGCTCGTTTGGCTTCACCATACCATAAAAAAGTCGTTTAGGAGATCCTATTCGCCTGGACATTGTGACTACCCCTGCTCCAGGATTGTTCCGGCTTCCGCCATGGGCATATAGAAGTCAGACTACATAGTAGAAATAGACCTAAAAGAAAATGGTGGGATAACCTAGACGCATCTGAGAAGGAGCGGTAAAGAGAAGGAAGGGGAGGCCTTTGCTTATAGTGGGACATAAGCACTGGTTAGTGAAAAATGCCCAACAGTGGGTGAATACAATCAGACTGGATGGACGTATATTGTGGGATACAATTCAATTTCGCGTCGAATTAGTTTTGCACTATGCTCCGTATTTCAACCCCTAAGGGGGTGAATTTCAGTTTTTTTCTTTCATGAGAACCTTTTCCTGACAGTGACAAATACAATAAAAAAAGAATTAGCGAAATCGGTTCAGCTGCTCTCAAGATTTGCGCTTAGCAACACATTCAGCGATTCATTTTTATTATACGATAGATAATCACTGCATAGTATAAAACAAAGTCACTTTTTCTGTCCCTATATCCCTATGTTTGCTAAAATCTTTAAAACTACGCAACGGATTTTAATGCGGTTTTTTTTAATAGATAGAGTGATTAAAGAGGAAGGTTTATATGTATAATACTTTAATCCGGAGCGAAGCGAGGGCGGGTCACTAACTAGTATATTATATAGTCGAGAGCAATCAAAACACACACATGGTCACTTTCTACAGAATGTCTGTAGAAAGTGACCATGTGCAAATATTTAAACTTAGACTGATTTGATATGCTCTTATCGTTAGAGTAGTTTACATTATTTCCCATTCCGAGTCTTTTTTTAACACACTGATAAAATAAATAACAGACAAAATCATGACAGAGTAATAAGTTTTCTTAAATCATCAGATTTATTAGATACTGACGATTCGACTCGCCTCAGCTTATGTTAGTTGTCTGCATCACCCGTATATAAACTAAAATGTGTCAACATAACCTTCCGTAAAATTTTACAACTCATGATGAATTTCGAAATCCGTTGCGTGGTTAAGGAATTAGCGTATAAACAGACAGACAGACGCGAAATGCAACTTTGTTTTAACACGTTGCCTGCCATTACGAATATACTCGTAGTATAATTATTGCATACCTAATGCCACCCATACAAAACAGACCATACGAAAAAAAAAAATTAAACATGACGTCTAGCTAAAAAAAAATGTATGGAACTTTTTTCACTTATTAAACTTTATTTTATTTCGAATGCCAAAGATTTCATTCGTGCCCTATTTCCCTTGCCAGCATTTTAAATAACCTATGAGCTTTAGGACAAACATCTACGATTATACTCGTAGTCGGCAGTGGGGACGAGTCTTCCGATTACGAGTATACTCGTAGTTGGCAGGCAACGTGTTAAACAATAAAATATTCATAATAAAAAAGATAAGTTTACAGTGACAATGGCCCAAGTGAGACAACTGCGTTGTCAACTCTGAAGACTGAAAATGCATTAATGCCAAGAATAGGCATGATGACAATAATTGAAAAATGGACCTATAATGTCCAGAAATATATACTTTTTACAATGAATAAGATATTTCTGCAGAAATTAAAAGTTTAGTAGGAAAAAAGTGCAATTTTAAAATAATTAGGTATTTAAATTTCCCCCTAAAACGCTTGTTAGTTTCATGGTGTCGCTTGTGACGTCACGTTTGAGTAATCAAAACGTAAACGCGCTGCGCTCGTGCAAGAATTTAGTTATTTTGTGTTATTAAATATGAATTCGAAAGTGTATAGGTGGTGTGGGGTCCCCCAGTGTGAGAATACATCCATAAAAACTCCTAATGAGCTATTTGTGTTTGTTCCTCAAAATAAAACAATACGAAACAAGTGGCTTAAACTTGCAAGGCGAGATTCAAAAGGAATATTGCCCAGTACTCACCTTTATTTTTGTGAAGATCACAATGACGTAAGTTTTTACATACTTTTGTAGATTGTAGATAACTTTTGTAGATAAGATATAGTATTTGGTAATAATATTTTGTACGAGGTCTAAATGTAAAAATATAAACAATCTATTTCGAGGTTAGGTTTCATCTCTCATTGCTTTGATATGTATTACGTATTTTATTCATATTTCAGTTACCTAATGATATGGATAATTATATGGAATATTATAAAGGGTAAAAGCATTATAAAAATAGATTTCAATAACATAACCTTAAAAATAACTTGATAAGAAATACATCTTAAAAAGTATATTTTAGGGAATTATTTTATAACTCAAATTATAAAGTTTTTAATTATTATTAATATACTTACATAGAAGTTTTAACATTTCTAAATTCTGCTGAACAAAAGTCTTTATTTGATGACAAAAACTCTCCCAGCATTATTATGTCGATTCTAGGCAAATTAGCGCTGTTTGCCTTGGTAAATCCTTGATCCATGATTCGTGTTATTTTATTTTCGAATTAATAATATTCACACTCAAATAGTACTCGGTATTTAAACAAAAATAATAAAAACACAAGATGTTCGTGCGTGTTGCGTAAGCGTTTACTAAAGCGTGACGTCATACGCTCTGATTGATGTTCAAGATATCATGGCGGATTGCCTTATTTTGTAGTTTTATTTTATAAAAATAAATATTAATCACACTTATAATAAAAAAACAATGCGTATTTTATATTCCAAGCTTCAATTTTTATTCAATAAATATAGTATTTTAGTAGTTTTTAATTACTGTCATCATGCCTATTTCACAAGGGCCTCTATTCTACTGCATTATAATGATATCGTGTTTGACGTGTTTTAGAATCGTTTTTGTCACAGTCGCCATTATTGTAAATAACATAAGAGTTATCAAAACGTTGACAATACGGAAACACGTCAAATACGATATCGTTATTACCGTGTAGATCCCAGCCCAGGCCTAACATGCTGCCCCGGAAACTAGTGACGAATAGATCAAACGGGAACTAGTGTCAAATATTATTATGTAATTATTAAAATGACAGCCAACCGGGGTTTAAGTTGCTTAGTAACAAAAGGTCATCGTTTTATCGAATTTCACTTCATCGATTGTATCATTTCATAGAATTTCATTTCATCAAACGCATTAATTAATTCATCAACATGAATTACGTTACGTGCGTTACGTTACGTTAGGTAAGATGCCCTGAAAACATTATGGTTTCAGCAAAAAATAGCGTTTGGTGAAATTAAATGCGATGAAAGGTGTTTCGATAAAATGATAGACACCCAATAAAAGGATTCAAGTCACACAAAACACACTTTTATTTGAAACCTTAACTCTTTATTTTGTCCTGTGGCAGCGTGTTAGGCCCACATTAGAACCGATCAAGTTCTCGAGGGAACAGCAACAAACGAACTCTACACAAACGGAGTCACAGGGCAAAGTTAGTAACCCATATAAAATCGCATGGCGACCTAAAACCGACGCTAAAACACAAACGCTGACACAAGATTGCGCGTCTAGTAAATTTTTACGGCTCCTCAAGATACTCCATTGTTTTAATGCGCCATTAATAATCGGCGCTTGTCATAAAGATCGAATCAATCCCGGGAATAAAACAAATAACGTCCCGGGATTAATTCGCTTGACTTCGGAACATCTGGCTTCTGTCCCTGGGGTTCAGTTCAGGAGCGTAATTGTGTTAACATTAAGACTATGTTTGAGTATTAGTGTTTGAACAAGCGACTGTGTTGTGTTAACGTCATATTCGCAGTGTGGGAGTGAACGAGCTGATTAAAATGTCTTTTAATTTGGTTGAGTTCTTTCGTGATATCTGAGGCCATAATTATAAACTGGAAACATAAAATTTGATAAGTTGTATGTAAACAGTGTAAGGAACAGTACCCTTACCATGAGTTGCAATAACCGTAGACGCTAGCGAGTCTAATGCTCTGTCCCTCTTAGTATTGTAGTAGAGTGCGAGGGACAGAGCATTAGAATCTCTAGCGAGTATCGTAACTGTAACTCATGGTAAGGGTACTGAAGGTTTCGTTGACGTTGACGTTTCACAGAACTTCACTTCATCGAAAAATATTTTCTGCTGGAACCCTGTTTTTTTTTCAAGTTATCTTAATCATTAAATCCGTAGGTTAGGTTGGATTAGAATTGTGAACAAAGTCAAAACTCCTGCGCCTAGAAAAGCCTGTCAATGAAATGAAAATTCTGTGAAGTGATACATTCTGTGAAAAGGGTTTCTGTAAAATAGTGTACAACCATTCTACTGCGTTATAACGATCTCGCGTTTGAAGTGTTTTAGACTCGTTTATGACTCGGCCGCCATTATTGTCAATGACATAGTTATCAAAATGTTGACAATATGGAAACACTTTAAAGGCGATATCGTTTTTACCGTGTAAAATGTCGGCCCAGTCGTTAAGTAAATCAAAAATGTTGCGATATTAAGAACTTCAAGATTAACTAAGTTTTTTTGGTGAAGAAAAACACACGTGAACCAAAACCACCCTAGGGCTAAAAATGTGTTGTTTTGCCAAACCTGAGAACAAAAATATAATGCCAATGCTAGTATTCCCTATACCAGAACGTAATAAATTTAATAAATTTAGATTTTTAAGACAAAGTCCTAAATTAAGCAAAGCAATAATAAAAACTAGACTAAAAGAGTGTCTTCTCAACTTGCCATGATTGAGTGTGCATGTGTATATGTGTGTGTGCGCGTGCATATTATTGCGTTGCTATGTTATACTATATGCGTGTGTGTCATGTACATAATTATGTATTGGGTCTTTGTGGCCCACTAAATTGTTATTTGTGTTCATAGGATAAGTTTAATAGGTTAAGTTGTATAAAAACTGAGCGTGTCTCGCCATCAAACGTAACAGTTTGGCGGGAATACAAATTTATTGTAGGTAGCTATGTAAGTAATCATTAAAAAAAAAAAAAAAAAAAACAAATCGTATACTGCAGTTTGACTGTAAGTTAAAGAAAAATATGATGGTAGCAATCCAGGCGGACCGTGGTGTCCTACCACCACAAAAAAACAGGATTCAGGCAGTAGTAACTTCGTTGACCGTCTGACTCGCGCCACCACAGAAGGGAAACGGTCACTTTTCAGTTGTACGAGTTGTCACTTTAGCAAATCATCATGAACTACCAAAACCGCGTAAGTAACAAATTCGATAAGTTGCAAAAACCTTACTGACATACTCGCTAAGGTGTATTTTGAACCTTATTTAATTTGTACATTACGCGGTATTTTGCACGACGAAATCTTGGTTGTTCACAACGTGTTATCAGTTCCTGATATTATGGTGGACGCCTTCATCAAAGATAATAAGTTAACTTATTTAACTGGCTTTGATTTGGTACAACTCAACAGTCAATCTGTTGACGTGCTGAAATGTTGCCATGTATAACAATAAATTTGTTTTAGTAGATTTCTCAAAGTTTAAATACATAAATAAAATAACACGGGACAATGTTCACACTAGCTTAGGAGGCAGGGTCACTACCAACCAGGCCAACGTGTCGTCAAGTTTAAGTCTCCATATTTTTTTAAATTTGTTATATTGCCTTGCATTTATTTTTAATCGCTAGCGATCGAGAAGCCTTTCAGGTAGGAATCACTGAAAACCAGAGCCGTGGCTTGCCATGGCATAATGCCATGACCCTATTTGACAATAGCCGTTTAAATATTATAAGTTCTTGAACCTTTAAAAATGAGTTCAAATATGTGTTTAATGAACTACGTTTAATTCTTTCTTTTAGTACATACATACGTCACGTTACGCCTTCTTTCTTAGAGTGGATAATTCTGTAACCGCATTTTGCACAATTAGACTAAGATGTTTACCAGTGTATTAGTGACAGGTTGCAAGCCCATCGCCTAACAGTACTACAAGCTATCCTTTAGTCACCTCTTATAACATCCACGGGAAGACATGAAGTGGCACTATTCCAACCCGGCAAACACACGGGGGTTCTTTCAGTACAGTAGAAGTAAATGGGTACAAATAAGTAAGTGTGACTACTGGAGTTCATTTCAGATCTGATACAGAATCCTAACAACTGTTGAGAGCAATAAAATGTTAGATTAGGCAACACTTTTCCACCTACATTCCAGGTAGCGTCTCGAGTGCCTAAAAACGGTCCTTATCCCATATATTCCATAATTGAATTTCCCTCAAGTCTATTCGAACCTTTGCTCTTACTCGGTATTTACGAGCAGTAAAAAGCAGCCATTAAAGTTGTTTTACTCAGGCTCGCTACGGATTCCCTTTATGTTTGCGAAAGGGCGTTGAGGGTAAAATGTTAACCGATATTGTAACAGATGTGTTTTTGCTATGCGATAATCGGGAGGCGTTAAGATTGTAGGAGGCTTTGCTATATGAAAAGTTATTAGTATCATCACCAACACTGAAATACATATAGGTCGCTTCTAAAAGATTGTGATTGTTGCGCATAGGCGTCTTGATTCTATATGAGCCTAACAAGACGTGAGATACATCAATTAAGATGTTATTATTTATTTTATTATTATTCAGGGAGTGGCTATTCAAGGCTCCAAAGCCTAGTATCACTGCGACCAGGATTGATCTATTGTGATCGCCACAGCCTACAGTTCTCCGCTGAGTCCTGTTATTGCGAAGAATTTCAGGACTTTATTGGCGCCGAGATACTTGATCTCCTCTGGGCACATTAAGTGCTTTCCCAGTGAGGAGTTACGGTGTCGCATTAAAGCCGGGCAGACGGTGAGAAAGTGCATAGGCGTTTCCTCCTCCAGATGGCAGAGTCTGCACAGCCTTGTGTTACATTTCCCAATCGTCTGCATGTGCTTGTTCAGGCAACAGTGCCCTGTGAGCGCCCTGGCAAGAGTGCGAATTTTGTTCCTACTCAGCGCTAAGGCCTCCTTCGACGCCTTTTTGCTAAATGCTCTTATGATAGCCTTGGAATGGTTCAATCCTGGAGTTGTCTTCCAGAGTTGAGTGGCTGCATCATAGCAATATGTCCACAAGGTGAGTTTTGTTAGGCTTCTAGGGATGCCGCAGAATGGTTCCGGACCAAACTGTGTGCCCCTAGCTCCTATCCGTGCGAGTTCGTCAGCTTTCTCATTGCCCACGATGCCCGCGTGCCCTGGGACCCAACGTAAAATTACCCTGTTTTTTGCACCCAGAGTATTTAAAAGTGTCCTGCAGTTCTCGACCAGCCTTGAGTTCATGACGTCAGAGGTTAGGGCCAAGAGAGCCGCCTGACTATCCGAGTGGATATAGATGGTACTGTTGAAGTAGTTGCTTTGCAGATTGGCTGCCGCACATTCAATTATGGCGTACACCTCCGCCTGGAATATAGACGAGTACTTTCCTAAATTCAGGCTTAACGCCTTTTTAGGCACCTCCCCGTATATTCCGCAGCCTACTTCAGAACCGGATTTGGAGCCATCAGTGTACCACTTTAGGCTGCCTGGTTTCCATGTTAAGCGACTGTGTGACCAGTCATCCCTAGACGGGAATTCCACAGAGAAATTTTTCTGTGGACAGTGTTTAGGGGGCATGGTGTCTGAGAACATCCCCATTACAGGAATATCGCTTACAGAGTTCTCGAGAGATCTCATATTTTGTGATAGCCAATGGCCTCTCTTCAAGCTCGAGATTCTGTGCATACTTGCCTTCGCCTCCTTTTCCAAGAACAGGTGAAGGGGCGGCAGGTTCAGTAATGCTTCCAGAGCTAGTGTCGGAGAGGTTGACATGGCTCCAGTAGCGATGATACAGGCAGTTCTTTGGAGGCTGCCAAGTTTTGATATTACAGTTTTTTGTGCCGCTTTTCTACACCATACCACAGAGGCGTAAGACACCATCGGCCTCACTATGGATGTGTAGAGCCAGAGTGCAATTCTGGGTTTTAGTCCCCATCTGCTTCCTGCTAGCCGACAACAGATTGCCAAGGCTGATTTAGCCTTTTGTAGGGTGCCGTTCACGTGCAGATTCCATGTAAGTTTCTGGTCTAGTGTGACTCCCAGATACTTGGCCTCTGAGGAGAACGGTATTGTTTTCCCATTCATGCTTGGCGGTTTAAGTCCCACTAGCTTCCGCTTTTTAGTGAATGGGACGATAATGGTTTTATCCGCATTTATGGATAGTTCATTATCTTTACACCATGAGTTTATTGTGTTTAGAGCCCTTTGCATTAGGTACGATAAAGTACTTTGGCAGCTGCCACGCACCGTAACTACAAGGTCGTCAGCGTATCCCTGTGTGTCAATGCGAAGCTCTGCCATCTTATGCAGGAGCCCATCCACAGCAAGAGTCCAGAGCAGAGGGGATAGTACACCTCCCTGCGGGCAGCCTCTTACCGTGGTCACCTCTAGTGTAGTGCTGAGTAGTTCTAGCCTGACCACTCTACCTGAGAGCATCCCTTGCACCCATCGGACAGTGGTAGTGTCTACGCCTTTTACAGCCAGCCCACTGACCAGTGTCCTGATGGGAGTATTGTCAAAGGCACCCTCTATATCCAGGAAAGCTGTGAGAGCAATTTCCTTATCTTCCAGCGCTCTTTCGATCCTATCAACTAGGTTTAGTAGGGCCGTCTCTGTGGATCTGCCACTACGATAGGCATGCTGACTGTCATGGATAGGTTTGTCCCTGAGACAATTCTCACGAATATATTTGTCAATTACCTTCTCCATGGTTTTGAGTAGAAACGAGGATAGGCTGATGGGTCTGAAGGACTTTGCCAGAGCATAGTCCTTTTTCCCAGTCTTAGGTATAAATAAGACCCTAACCTTGTTCCACTGTTCCGGGATGTGTCCCCAGGCATAACTTGCTCTGAAGATCTTAACCAAATAGGGGATCAGGACGTCTGCACCACGTTGTATCAGAACTGGGCTTACATCGTCTAATCCACTAGTTTTGTAGGGTTTAAATGAATTGATGGCCCATCTCACCATTCCCGGTCTTACGACTAAGGCTGCTTGTCTCCAGTCCTCAGGATGGGGTCTAAACGTAACTTCTCCTCCACCTGTTACGTTCAGGTCCCCGGCTCCCGGAAAGTGAGTGTTTGCCAGTAATTCTAACGTTTCCGTTTCATTCTTAGTGAAGGAACCATCAGGTCTTTTTAGTAGACCAACTTGGTTAGGTTTTGCTTTGGCGAGTATTCTATGAAGTCTTGCTCCCTGAGGCGTATTGTTTATGTCCTCACAGAACTTCCTCCATGACTCCCTTTTCGCTTTCCTAATCTGTTTGCTATATTCATTTAGGGCTTTTCGATAGACCTCCCACTCATTTGTCTTCTTTGCCCTATTGAATAGTTTCCGCGTTTTATCCCTGAGCCTTTTCAGCTTAGAGTTCCACCACGGAACCATACGCTTGGATGATTTCACCTTGGGAGGACAGTTCTCTTCATAGGCATTTACTATGCCTTTGGAGATAACCTCTACCGCAAGTTCCAACCCTTCCCGCGTTCTTATACTTTTAGCCATGGAGCCCAGGTTACGATCTAGGGAGTTGCGGTAACCCTCCCAGTCAGTTCGTCTAGGATCCCTAAAAGTAACAGTCTGATTGCTCAGTTGACTAGTCAGATTGAAACAAATGTGTCTATGATCCGACAGAGATTCCACATCGCTTACCTTCCAGTTTAGGACGTGCCTGGCGAGATTTGCAGTGGCAAATGTTATGTCTAAAACTTCACTCCTAGCTCTGGTGTTAAAGGTTGGTACACAGCCTAGATTCAGGATTTGGAGTAAATTGGTTAGTAGGAATTCATGTAGCAACTCACCCCTACCATTGATGTCGGTACTCCCCCAGTTGGTGTGGTGGGCGTTGGCATCGCATCCCACCAGTAGTTCCGCGTTGTGTTTCCGGGCGTAGTCGACCACAGGAAAGAGTTCCGCAGAGGGGTCCGCTTTGTCTCCAGGAAGGTAGGCCGAGCACAGAATTACTCTAGACCCATTCCATCCCCTCGGAGCTACATACGCTGCTACAAGGTCATCAGTGCATAACTCTGGAACAGGTAAAAAGTTAGTGTTTTTGCTGAAAACAATACACGCCCTTGGCTTAGCTCCGTTCGTATTATATAGAACCTTACCAACGGAGTTCAGTCCCAGGATGGTCGAGTTTCGAACCCACGGTTCTTGTATGAGAGCGAGGTCGATGTTGCCTGCAAGGCGGCACTCAACCACCGCTGTTGCCGCAGCTGCGTGGTGGAGGTTCGCCTGCAGGATCCTCGCCGGTGTGGGGGAGGAAGCCATTACTTCCCCCTTTTTGCAGCCGGTCGGGTCCCTCCGCCCCTCGTTGCTGCTAGAGGCGTTTGCCATCCTCTGGCTGCTGAGGTCGAGGGTCCACCCCGATCGGCGACTGTTCTGCTGGCACCTCCCCTAGAGTGCGCCCTGCCCCCATGGCTTTTGCAGCCTTGGGTTTTAGGAGCACTCTGGGTCGGAGCAGCAGACATAGTTGTGGTGGTGGTAAGGGTGGGATTTGGCCCTTGCCCCTTGGGTTTGAAGAAAACCCTTTTAAAGCCCAGGGCCGCCTCATACTCCCCGGCTTTCAGGGTCTCAAAGGAGGGTTCGTCCAGGGATAGGGTGACTACCCTTCCTCCCTGTTCCGCCCTGTCGCCCAGCACCCTCCAGAGCCCGGTGTTGAGGCCCTTGTTCTGCGCCCTGAGTAGGGCAAGGGCCTCCTCGGTAGAGGCCGCCTCCGACTCCGGGAAGAAGGTGGTTACCGTGGCCGGTTTGGGCAGCTCCCCCTCTGGAATGACGGAGAGGTTCGCCTCCGGCCACGGCTTCAACTTCGGGATTTCACCCACAAGCCAGTCCTGGCTACGCTGGTTGACGCAAGTCACCAGGATCCACCCTGTCTTGTGCGTGAAACCCAGAAATTGTGGTCCACCTCCATCCGAGCATTGCCTCGCAATGGCCAGGTTTAGGTGACGGTGTATCACCTTCATTTGGTCCTCGCTCATAGGTTCCGAGTTACGGATCCCTACGCGCGAGGACCCTACCACTTCCTTGTAGCTGAGGGGTTTGGGGCCACCTGCAGCTTCAGAGGACAGTCTCGGGGCTTTCGAGGTGTGTCCCTGTGGAGACTCTTCCTCGGATCTTCCCCTTTTGACAGGGGCTTTCTCCGAGGGCGTCATCTTCACGGGGATGTCCTTCCAAGGCTTGCGGCACATTTCAAGGGCCTGCTCAACGGCTATCCCTGCAGTGCCCACGAGCTTGCGGAAACGCTTGCGCGCAGCACCCGACATCCTTCTATGTTTTTGCCCTTCGGTATGAAGAGGTACATCGGGCGTACCAGAGACATTCAAGACGTCTCTGTCGACCACAACTCCCAACTCCATAACCTCCAGGCATGAAACAGGCGTAGCAGAGTCTTCTTCAGAACTCCTCGCCTTGATACTGTTAAATCCGTCCTGGATAGAATCCAGGGCGGAAGAAATTGTCGATAAATTTAAATTTATTTCTTTATCTTCATCTGCCATTCTAATCCCACGATTAGCTAGGGAACTAAAAGGTCACAGACGGCAGAGCCCCGCTTGCCGCCTGAAGGGCTGATTACTCCACGATTCGCCCCGGTTTCGTGGAGACACCGTTCGAGACTGAGCTCATCCCTCAGCCACGCATCCATCGGCACGGTAGATTAACACCTTGGATTGGGTTTTGTTGTCACTCTCATCAGCGGCTAGCAATAACCTGAAGTTTATTCATGAGATTGCTAGCCGCTGCCTAGAATGAAATTAGTCTGCAGCCTCCACTCCAGAGGAAAAGACTCCCATCTGAAGTAGGGGCTACTGACTAAAGGAAAAAGGGAAGGGAAGGAAGATGAGGGATCACTGGGACTGGATAGAGAAAGGAAGAGTAGGGAATGGGTTGAATCAGGATCATAGACGGGAAATCGGGTAAGGGATCCCCTGGAAGGTGGGAGTGCCGTTCCAGGTTGGTGTCCTCCATCTTAGCTACTAAACAGTCCGGGGTGGATGGTAAAAGTGCGGCGCCCGTTCCGACTGTTAGTATTTCCAGGGTGCACGACATGGACGTGATGGTAGGACAGAGAGGAGCGTGCCTGTAGCCCAGCGCCGCACACCAGGGCGTGTACACCCCCCCCCCGCACCCCCAATTAAGATGTTAGTTGAATCACTAAAGAACTTGCTGTTGGTACTATTGGCATTGTGTCGATGTAGGTAATATCATACCTATTGTATTCAATTTAAGTCAAATCCGAGAAAATGTCTCTGATTGGCATTCATTTATTTTAGTGAATTTATTTATTGTGGTCTTTGGATATTTAGTATTTTTTTCTTTTAATTCTATCGTTCGTACAATAATGCACCGTCTGCAACAGTTTCCTAACTTTTCCAATGGTCAACTTGTAAATAATTTATTTATTTATTTTACAATCTTCAGTTAACACTTACAGACATGCTACACGTATTAACTATTAAAAAAAGAGATTCACACAAGCAAAAACAATTATTATAACAAATATTATATGATATATGTTATGTGACACTTTCTTGTGCTAATGCTTGGGGTGATAATGGTCTCCAGATATCGTTTGGCCGATCTATAAAAAACGCTGCTCCGAGGTATGAAAGATGTCCAGTTGGCTGTCGCTTTCCAAGATATTGTTGAAGAGCTCTAGGGCTCGGTGAAGCGGGGAGTGGGTGAGAGAGCGCGTGCGCGCCGGCGGGACGGCGAACAGTAAATGGTGACGTGGCCGTAATTGCTGCTTGCTCGGTATTGGCAACAGACCTAGCAAATAAGGGTTACTGGTGATACCACGTATCAACTGAAAGAAATACCTGACTAGATATAAATTTCTTCTAGTTTCGAGTGCTGTAATTCACCATTCCTAAAATATAGAGTGAAGGGTACATGTAGGGATAGTACCCATACGTTTTCTTGTATAGAAAACGAATAAAAGATTTCTGGACCTCCTCTAGCATGAGAACATAATATATATACTATGTAGACTCATGCGGGTAAAAAAAAAATAATATAATAATAATGCTTAATGGCTCCATTCCATTAAGCATTAAGCCATTAATCATTAAGTTCAGCTTTTGTTCTCAAGTTTGTATTTTAAAATAAATAGGTTACCTACGTTATTAATAGACATCCGTCATTAATAGGCAACAGCGAACTGGATGTGTTCTATGACTATAAGTCCAAGCCAATTGCATCGGCCAGTCGGTACTTAGAAACGATTGTCACTGCAAGCTCAGTGCAAGAAATTGGCTGAATTAGTATGAATTTTGTCTATTCTTGTTTAGTGTTATATTTATGTTTTCATCAGCGATTAACATACGCACTGCTAGATCAAAACAGCATCAACTCAAAATAAAACTGTATTTTCAAATCAACTTTAATACCAATGTGTTTGGACTTGAAACAAATCTAACAGTTTTTTTGAGTTGATACTGTTTTGATCTAGCAGTGCGAATATTTGGCTAGACTGTAAGTGTCAATTGTATTAATAAAATTTTGCGGGTGGTAGGACCTTGTGCAGGGTCCGTCCGGATCGCTACCACCATCTTATCCATTAACCTACCGCCAAACAGCAGTGTTCGCATTGTTGTGTTCCAGTTTGGGGATAAGACAGCCGGTGAAATAACTAGCATAGAGGCATTCCATCTCAGTCCTCAGGGTTGGCAACGCATTTGC
Source organism: Acleris holmiana (assembly GCA_949316455.1). Classification (NCBI taxonomy): domain Eukaryota; kingdom Metazoa; phylum Arthropoda; class Insecta; order Lepidoptera; family Tortricidae; genus Acleris; species Acleris holmiana. Next base: position 3,556,326 of record OX438778.1, read on the forward strand.
AGTCTTAGGATTGCAGTCTTGTGAATGCGAATGTCTATGGGTCACAGTTTCCATTTACCATCAGGTGGCCTGTGTGCTCGTTTGCTTTCTCAATGCCATAAAAAAAAAACATGCAAACTCAAAACAACAATCACGAGGCAAAGCGATATTTCTATGTATTTAATGTCCGACGTTATTTTAAAAGGTTTAACTTTCCTGTGTTTTGCCGGGTTAGAATAGTGCCACTCCATGTTTTCCCGTGCATATCGTAAGAGGCGACTAAGGGAATAATGGCTTGTAGTAACTGTTAGGCGATGGGCTTGCAATCCGTGGCTGGTAAACATCTTAGCCTGATTGTGCAAAATGTGGTTACAGAATTATCAACGAGTCTTTTTAGAGTTGTTGGTATTTGGCTCTGCCTACCCCACTCTGGGAATGAAGGCGTGATGTTACGTATGTATGTGTAACTTTACAAGGAGCGTCAGTGGCCTAGTTAGGTAGGCTAAGTCTACAAGCCTTTAATCCCTTTAGTTTAATAGAAAACACAATAAAAGTAATGAGGAACACAGTCTTAACAGCTAAAATGATTAATGATACACAGATCGTTTATAACCCTCAAGCAGACAAAGGATATACGTACTTTTTATCCCGAAAAATTTGACGATAAAATAGCGATAAACGCCTTCAACGTGGACGTGGCGGGCAAACGCTACTCATCAAATAAAACATGCTTAAATGCTGTTTCCTGAGCTAAATACAGCACAATGCGAATGCAAATAAGAGTCTTATAAATCCAATCTCTCTGATTCTTCTCATGCATTAAGTATTCAAGCTTCCCCTTTTATTAAGGTAAACAGACACCGCGGGTTTCCACGTGCGATCTACATTCATCACCGGCTTTATGCACGCGCGCCATTCTGAGTGGCGGTGTGTTATTCTTTAAAATAGTACGTGGTTGACGGTACTTTCATTAATTTTTAAAAATAAATTCATTTGGCCAACAACAAGTACGTTGAACGACAACTGTTTTTTTTTATATTAAGGAGTAGGCACACGAGCACTCAGGCCACCTGATGGTAAGTGGAATCTGAGACCCATAGACATTTGAATTATCCTATGACCTCAAATGCGTTGCCAACCCTGAGGACTAAGGTGGAATGCCTCTATGCTAGTAATTTCACCGGTTGTCTTGTCCCCACACCGGAACACAACAATGCGAACACTGTTGCTTGGCGGGTGGTGGATGGCGGGTGGTATTTATTTAAAGGCAAAAGGCAAAGGGAAGGTAAGGACAAAAGGCACTGCGTATCCGGATAGCTTCCACCGTCGTACCGTGCAACTTGCTGCCTAGCAGTGTCAAAAACCGGCTGAGTGCGAGTCGGACTCGAGCACTAAGGGTTCCGTACCATTTGTCTTTACAGCATTCGACACTATATTTATAATCTTTAAAAATAACCTAAAGAATCACGTGTGTGTATGTATAAAAATTGTATGAATATTTCAAGTGTCTACCTGTTGCCTTATTAATATTGAGCAAAAAATAGCAAAAAAAATATGTTTGTTGTATGGAGCCCCACTTAATTATTAATTTTATTCTGATTTTAGTATTTGTTATTATAGTGGGAACAGAAATACATCATCTGTGAAAATTTCAACTGTCTTGATCTTGAACTTATTTATGCAAATAAAATAAGTAGGGTAAGGGTTAAGTACGTATTTATTTTATTTGCATAAATGTGTTAAAATGTGCAACATAAAAATAAAACTGGCCAGGTACACACGAAGACACTGTTAACTGACCACCCATAGATTTTAATACGTTGCGATAAGGTTTATGCTCGCTTGTAAATGTACAGTTAACAGTGTCTTCCGATTGTACAATCCGTAACATGTTTTTTTTTGTTGAAACGGCAATAGAAATGCACACTATGAATATTGAATTTTCTACCTATTACGATTCATGACATACTCGTACAGCCTGGTGACAGACATACAGATAGACGGTCAGCGGAATCTTAGTTATAAGGTCCCGTTTTTACTATTTGGGTACAGAACCTTAAAAACTATTTGTGACCTTCGGTCGATTTATGCGTCGAACGGGTACTTTACAGAATAACACCTGAACACTCTGCCACAATTCTTATTTGAACTTGACAGCTAAGCAAGGCGTGGGTCGTGTCTTCACGCGTATCGTATGGGTGTCGACATTGACTGACATGCATGAGCATGAAACTTCCGCAGATTTAAGGCATGTTTAAATAGGTATTGTCTTCTTTAAACGCGGCTCAAAGAGACTATTCCCAGAAAGCCGCCTGTATCTGAGAAACCCATTAAGTCTACTTAGTTGTAATAGTTTTTCTATTAAATTCGTTATTACGTGCTTTTGTTTAAGTTTATTAGACTTTTAGGCTTGGGGGGAAGGGTGTCACAAAATTACACTTTTCAATTCGGTCAAAATCTAAAAATTTATATTAAAACCCGGCAAGGCATGTCGGACCATGCTTGTAATTTTCTATTTTAGTAGGTATAAACACTTTAATCGTCTGTATCTCAAGAACCAATGACGTCTAATATAGATTACTCGCGTATTACATTGTATTGCTGTATACACTGTTCAAGATTTACGGGCGGTGTTCAAAAAAGTGTACCTACGTCGTTAAAGACATAAAGAAAATTAACGTATCTAAATGTCAAATTTTCGTGATGAAATGGAAAAGTTAAAGTTTCTTAACTTTTGTACTTAACGATGTACTTACCCTTTTGTGAAAACCGCCCTTACAATGCACTTTTGAAGTTTCATTGATATTATAGTATCGTTATAATTTCAGAAAATAATACGGCAACTTTGTCTCAAAGTCCGGGTGTCAAATTTATTTGTTCATTATTTGATACCACGCCAAACTTTCATGAGCAAGCGAACCTCCCGGAGGCAATACGGAGCGTGTGGAGAACTCTTCGAATTCTATACTCTCTTTGTCGTTAAGTGTAAGTTTAAGTCGTAAGTGAAGTTTGCTTACTTAAGATGTTATTTAAATTGGAGTTATATAGTAAGGGCACTGCATAAAAAATAAACAATCGTGGCAATGCTTTCGTTGAAAAGAAAAGTCGAAGTCATAATATTACGATAGCGTTCTTTAGTACTTTTATACTTTATATCAAATTCCGGTAAGGGCAGATATTTGTGTGATGAGCATGAGTACTTGTTCCTGAGTCTTGGATGTTTTCTATGTATTCATGCATTCAGATGAGGGTGTTCAGTCACCCTATCACAGGAGTTCAGTACCTGCAAGGGTCTGCTCTAAACTGGCCTCACGGTCAAAAAACAGTTAACAGTTAATCAGATTTAAGTATTTATTTCTCTATCTAATGTTTATCGTTGTCTAGTATCCATAGTACAAGCCTAGAGCTTAGTTTGGGACTAGGTCAATTTGTGTGACATAGTCCCGTGACTTTTTTTTTTATTATTTATTTTATATGCTTCACAAGCTTTGGTAGAGTTTTCCTTATTTTTTCACTAATGTAACTCGGTACAATACAATACAAATACTCTTTATTGAACACCAAAAAAAAAAAGAACACGGAACAGTACATTTAAATCATAGGTATACAACAGGTGGTCTTACCGCTAAATAGCAATCTATTCCAGACCACCTTGGATAGAGAAATAACTGAGGACACAAATTCATGGCAGGCGGTGTAAACTTATTCGTTTAGAACTCAAACTAAACAACAACAAAACTATTTATATATAAACTAAATATAAATAGATAAAGTAACGGTACGTTCTTCACCCAGGGGAAAAAAATACCAAGCTGTGTTCTTACGACTATCGAATAATTTATTTAATTGTATCAAATTAAATAGCCAAGCTACATTTTCATACCTAAGAATATTTGTGCCGCGACACGAAATTATTAATGTATGTACCTTTGGAAAATAAATAAAAAAAAAGCCGTTTACATAAAAAATTTTTTAGAAAGTAAATGCACTTTTAAAAGTCACTTGAAGGAAAATAATGACTTTGAATTTGAGGAAAACGGAATAAACATATAAGGTATGTCTTAATATCGAAAAATTATTACGCAATGTAAACTTATTGTTGTTCTAGTTTTTACGTATTATGTCGCCTTTATATTAATACTAGCTATTGCTGCGTTTGTCACTTTTCGCTGGGGAATTATCCAATATTCCGGGATAAAACTATCCTATGTCCTTTCACGGGACTCAAGCTATCTTCATACTTGATTTTCGAAAGGTAAAGTAAAGTCTGTTTAAATTAAATTGGAGCCGGTTGTCAACCTTAACTATTAACTAACTACTCCTGAGGTAATACTAATAATAGATAGTTGTCAGTTTTTTATTATTCTTAATTATCTTTCCTTTCTCGGGCTTTGGCTCAAAAACAGCGCTGCATGGTGTCGCCCCCGCGCGGGCGAACCGTCGACATTTGCTGACGCCAAGACCTTTCGCCAAGCGCCCGTTCCGTTTAATTTTGTTATTTTATTTTAATATGTGTCTTTTATAAATCTATTTGTACGTGTGGCAATAAATGCATTTCATTTAATTTCATACTAAATTTCATCTTAATGGGTTCAGCGGTTTAACCAGAAAAAAGTAACAAACTGATAGACAGAGTTTTTTCTCATTTATTATATCAGATTTCATGTTCAGCCTGCCTACAATCTACCCAATCCCGGCAGCCATCTTTTCACACAAAACACGTCACCACCTTATTATTAGCCGTACAAAAGAATTACATTTACGTTGCCAGTGTAAAAAATAAATCTCAATTCTCCACCTTCCGTATTGCCATAAACTCGTCACGTAGCAACACCTATACGGGGATTATAAGGTTATCACCTCAACAATGAATTTTCCTTTTTATGTCCTGGCAATAAAATAACTCGAGTTTCGGGGGTTAACGGGAGAAACGTCAGTTTGACAGTTCTGCTAGGACGTGTGCTGAGAATTGTTATGGCTGTTAGGAAGTACTTGGTTATGGAAGTAAGGGGCGGGTTATTGTTATACCTTGAACAGCGGGCAGTAAATTGTTTTATTTGTTCGTATTCTGCTGTAATACCAACGAAGGAGCCTAAGTGTAGAATAGAAATAGAAATGGAATAGAATAAAATTGTAGTAAGCCGCCTTCTTTGATATTACGGCAATATTGAAGTCGTTATACAGGGTGTTAGGTAATGAGTGGATAATCCTTGAACTACGGATAGAGGGCACTTAGGACGTTATGAAAAAGCTAAAATAGATCTAGTAAAAGTCGCACGGTTTTCGAGATATTTGCACTTTTAATCGGATTTTTTGTCATTTTTCCTTATGTCCGTGTTACGAAAAACCCCTAAGTTCATGTATTAATTCAATTTTTTTTTCGTTGTTTCTTACATGGTTAGAATCACTATGAACTAAGGAAGTTCTTAAAGCTACATGCCCAGTTTTTTTCATGACAACTTTTTGAGTAAACGCACAAAGTTTGTTTTTCCATACTACGTGAAAAACAAACGCGGGGATTTCTTAGTATGGAAAAAGTAACTTAGTGAGTTTACTCAAAAAGTTGTCATGAAAAAAACTTGGCATGTAGCTTTAAAAACTTCCTTAGTTCATAGTGATTCTAACCATGCAAGAAAAAAGTGAGAAAAATATGAATTAATACATGAAATTAAGGGTTTTTCGTAACATGGACACAAGGAAAAATGACAAAAAATCCGATAAAAAGTCCAAATATCTCGAAAACCGTGCGACTTTTACTAGACCTATTTTAGCTTTTTCCTAACGTCCTAAGTGCCCTCTATCCGTAGTTCAAGAATTATCCACTCATTACCTAACGCCCTGTATATGAAGATATTTTTTCTAATGGAGGCCCGGGACTCTCGCTCCCTACTTTTATTGTTAAGGGGCGATTTTCGCAACATCCTTTTTAGTGCACTTTTTTAACCTCATTTTAATTGCCTAGGTTCGGTGATTGACCTGTCAGTGAGTGAGCCAGTCAGTTATTGGTACAGTTTTATATGTGCCTATTTATAAAAAGAATACGTTTTTATAGTAGTACATTATTGTCGAGGTTGGAATTTGGATATTTTTGCTTATGAGCATGTATATTTACGCATAATAGATTTATTTTTAAGTTTATCATTGCAAGTGCTTCACTGACTGTGAATTCACTGTGTTCTTTATACGTAAAGAAATAAAAATATAAAGTAAATTAGTTGCCCTTTCCGCCGAGGTGGACACACTGTCATTGTGTTTCCAATTAATTAAGTTAACATGACTAATAATGTACTATCATACATTTTCCGAGATTTCTCTAGAAGTTAATTATTTACTGATGTAATTAATTCTTGGAAAGACGTTGTTTTCACTACACGAGATCGACGAGTTCATGTTTGCAATCCAGTATTTTGTAACTAAATAACGGAATCTTAGCCGTGAATTACCTTTGTTTTAATTAAAGTAACTGCTTAAGTTTCAGGTCCCCGTGGCACTCGAGATGAATTAACATTCAAGATGAAAATATCAACTGCATATAAAACTATATTTATCTTGACAAATCTCTAATGTTATTTCGTCTCGAGTGCTTAGAGAATTGGGACCCAGTTCAAAATTTCATTTAAAAAGTAGTGCTATTTTTTTGGTCTCTATCTTGTACGAAAAAGTGATTCGATAATGTCTATTACTACAACACTAAAATCAAGTTCCGAATGGTGATATATATATATATAGTGCAACTATTTATGGACATCGGGCCCTTAAGCTCTGAGCTGTAGATATAATAAAACATGTCTAATAATCACCGCTAGAAAACCTGCCTACAAATTAATAAAAACGCATTCAAATTGGTTCATTCGTTTAAGAGTTACGATGCCACAGACAGACACACACACACACGTGGCTGTCATACTCATAACACGCCTCTTTTGGCGTTGAGGTAACCCTCGACACAATTTTTAACAATTTGCCAAAAAAAAAACATGGCAATTCAAAATGTTTGAAAAGTTAAAAACTGTCTTCAAACTTCTTTTAAAATGCTAGGTCGGGGGAACTAAATTCGGCTTTTGGTTAAATGACCCATTTTCAAAAAGCAAGAAATAGCTTTCTTTTAAAATTAAAAGAAGATTTTTTTTGATTTTTGAAGGTGGGTTGTAGTTTTTTAAAACATTTATTTTATTTCACACCTTTTTTAGTCATCCATCATTCATAGTAATACTGTTATATCATCTACGTATATTGTTTTGTGTTACGTATATTTGAGGAGCTCCCTCGATTTATCCAAGATCCCTTCATCATATCTTGACGTGCCGGAAATGGGATCAACTAGAAAGTGTACACAATTGAAAAAAAAATGTTTTTCAACTAAAAAAAAACAATTTATTGAGAAGTTCGTCCTTTTTTTGAAGTCGTTTAGAAAAAACTGCTTCAAAATCTTTTCACGATCTCGTGGCTAACAAAGAACGTCTTTTATTACGCTAAAATAATTTAGCCAATCACAAAGCTGAACGAGTTTGTTTGACAATTACTTCAGCCAATCAGGAACAACAGTCGCATGCGCCATGCGCCTAATGCACATTGAAGCGCATCATTAGTTGGCTCGCCAAGAATACGTGACTGGCGTGCGTAGGGAAATTACTAGAGATGGGACACGGCTGCTAGCAGCGATGAAAATTAGTTGAATATTAGTCCTAATTAAATATTCTAGTTTTTTTTTACTAATTTTTCATTTTAGTTATACAAACGTATTTTAGCACTGAGCGAATCGCGATATACTAACTATAAGCATGTCATAACTATTCCAACTTATTCCACGTTTATTAGTTAAGGGGGTTAATAAAAGATCTTCTGTAAATCCTATATGAGTTGGTTGGCAACGTAACATGCAGTGTTGAGAATGCAATTGTCCATAGATCTCAGATACCACTTAGCATCGTGGCTTTTGTAATATTAAAAAATAAAATAATTATAGTACCAAGATTGTGAATTTAACATTAATACCCAACGATATCAATACATGCTGTCTGATTCCTTAAGTTCGTTTTTTGCAAGAATTTTGAACTCTTCTGTTTTGTACGTAATGTTAACATTTCTTAACACATTCAGCACCGACGACACGATACCGGGCCACTGTTCTTAGCTGATTTTCGCGTGGCATTGGCTAGCCGTGAATGTGTTAAGGTGAAATTTTCATATATTTCTTTTCATTTAAATAAGGCTAGACAATATTCTTTTAACTTTGTGTTTTTATTGGTAAATATCGACTACGGCACATCCCTAGTAATCATAGAGCGCTGTTCAGTGGTTGGTTACGGTGGGAATTGGGCGTAAATTTGCTGTCAATAAGTTCTAATTTTTACTCAATTCTATTGAATTGATTTTGAGCGGATATCTGTTTTAACCTCGTGGCACCTGGTATGCTTATTAAGGTACATAATTAAGCCAATTACGTTTAAACTATATTTTAATCCGTATAACGTTCATTTTTGTTTATTTCAAAATTAAAAATCCCATTAGAACAAAAGTAATATTTAAAATTTCTAAAATGGGAGTTTTTGTTCTAAAATGGGATCTAAATCGTTGCTGTTAGTTTCAAATTTCCATTTACGAAAATCTCGCTGTTTGTAAACCTCACGAATTTGGTGAGCCTCACGAAATTGGTGATTTTTATTTTTGCTATATGTACTTGTAATGCTTAGTTCAAGAACCATATCCAATACACGAAGCTGATAGGGACACGTTTAAGGTGATAGTTCGGCATAGGCGTAGGTTGCGTAGGTTAGAAGAAGTCTATTTAAATACGAACCCATAGACTTTGCAAAGTAAACCGAAATTTTATTCTGGGCTGATTTGAAAACCGACTTAAACAAATTCAAAAATACATAAAATCGAGGCTTTCCGTCAAAACCAAACTAAGCTGAGCCTGTATCTTGGCCAACTGAGAGTGCGAGTGTAAAAGAGTCTTGATGTTAATTAAAACTGCAGAATTAAATATTATAAGTTATTTATACCTACCGGGTCACAAAATCCCGGAACAAAGACATATGAACAATATTGAATAGATAAAAACCTTCGATCTAATGGCAACCGATTCTCATGAACCCTTGTTAAAAACTAAATTGATAACTTTTTTTGTCGAAGTTTAAATGGGTGGCTGTTGCCAGTGGCTGCATTATTAAATATCTGCATAATATTATACCAGTAAACTGTTGCTGTCAATTTGGAGAGAAAATGTTCATGTGACATTTTCTGGCTTGTTCGTCTCTTTTGCCGTTTATTTATTTAATGACTTAATGCTCCATGTTATTCTCTGCCAGTCAACCAAATAATCATACAGAAATTAACAAAAGTGGTGCACATAAAAAGAAAGATAGAAAACAATGCAAATAACAGATTTATTAAATGGTAGTAATGTATGCATAAAGTCCTAATAAAACAATAAATGTGCATAATAATAGACATCGTTAGACGGAAAAATATCGATGGGGAACATCACTAATTTCGGAACGCATCCCTATTGCGTTTGACAGATAAAACTCTCTCTAGAAGTTTCTTTTTGCGGCATTGTGTGCTCTTCACGTTATAAAATTGTTTTTCCTAATAAATTGTGTTTGAAAACCATTTTGTGTATATGTACACAAATGAATAAATACATTTATGCAAATTAGTTTATGTTTAACCTATACGATACAAGCAACATTAGATTTAATAACTAAAAACCTTATAATTAATATAACCTTATATTTTTTCTTACCGTTTCAAATTACTTTTTCTTACCCCTTTTCTATAAAAAAAAAAACACGAACCGATAATCTAACGTCGTGTCACCGCCCTACTACTATCGAGATATTATTGAAAGCGGACAACACTAGCCGCTGTCATTGAAGCGTCGTATTTTTCCCGCTTGCCAAATTATCATGAGTCTCTTAAAGTGGAATAAAATGTTCTCACTTGTAATATTTAACGCCTTCACTTTCGAATTCTCACTTTGAAAGACCTGGCACTTGTTACGATCATATGCATTCGATGCACGATTCCATAAAATTTTACGACGCCGTTTTAGCAATGTAGCACCCTGTATCATTCCGCTTGACATCACGATGTATTTTAGGTTGTTAATACTTTGAATGAGCGTACTTGAATGTACAGTCGGCTTTATGAGTACCTGCACACTTTAGTTCGTTGTCGCTTGGGCTTGTACCGCAAACGGTTATCGTAAAACCAGGCAAGAGCATATCAGACCATGCTCAGTAAAGGGTTCCGAAGCTGTTAAGTACTATAAATATAAAAATCAACAAGCACGAGTAATAATAAATTTTCTATTTAAAGCAATTTGGTGCCGTCCTAGATAATTTTAGTAGGTTTAAACACTTTAATCGCCTCTATCTCAAGAACCAATGATGTCTACTTAGTGATGATAGTTTTCCTTTTGAATTCGTTAGATGCTCTTTCATTAAAGTAAAAAAAAAAAAAAATAGAATTTGTAGTTTTGACTGTAGCAGGGGGGGATTAATATTTCATAAACGGATCACTTAATCCAAAATTTGTTACAACAAACTGGAATTATTTTTGAAATAACTATCCAACGACACTATAGGGTAGACGAGAAAAAAAAAAACCCCACGTCTCGTGTAGGAAAGGTACCGTAACTTTTTTTTTCTCAAAATTTTATTTTACCACTTTATTGGCGTGACTTACGTGTATATTGATGCCAAATTACAGCTTTCTAGTACTAAGAGTTTTTGAGTGTTTTTGAGTGTTGAACGGACATAGCGAAACTATAAGGCTTCCTAGTTTGACTACGGAACCCTAAAAATTGCACCTATTTTGCTCCCCCCTCCCCAGCTCATCTCCTAAAAGTGGGGACTTTTAGTATGTTCACTCCCTAAGCATCCTGAACATATTTCTGAAGATATTACTAAAGGTTCCTGCTCACGCACTCTACGTACCTTTTTTAGCCATTTATTGACTGGAGTAAAAACTTTACCAACTAAATATGCTAATATATATAGGTATTAATTCTTTATATTTATGTATTATATAAGTAATATATTAGTATGAGTATTATATGTACAAGTATATGACGTATATATGTTTTGTATTATTTAAGTAGGTATAAGCAATGGATAGGATAATTATGTTAAGTTTCTAGTTTTATCTGTCTTCTTTTTCTGTGCACCCACTGAATTATATAAATTTCTGATTGGTTATTTGGTCGACTGGTAGAGAATGCCATTAGGCATTAGGTCCGCCATTTGTACTTGTTTTTGTGCAATAAAGATTAAATAAATAAATAAATAAATATGCGACTCTTGTTCTTCATATAATTGCTAGCATGTTCCCGCGGCCCCGTCCACGTAGAAGTCGTTTATCACTATTCTCTACTGTGATAATTATTTTTTTCCTGGCTTACAAGTATTCTTTATCATAAGATTTATAATCTCCTTGCCAAACGACTTTACCATTAATTAAGCCGTTTTGCTCTGATAAATAAACTTACAAATAGAGTTATTTTCGCAATTAAAATGTTAATATGGACAATGAAATTGGTTTAATTACGTCATAGTCACGTCTGTGGCGAGTTTTTTTCTTTGTTCCTTAGAAAGTTGTATCTTGGTACTTCACATAGATAAAGAAATTAAGCGGACATATTGAATTAAGATTTATTTGACTTATTTAACTGATAAATTTACGTTAAATTGAAACCCACGGTAATTAAGGTGGCTATGTAGGTTGAATATTGTGACTGATTATTATCTAGTAAAGTATCCACTCTGTTAACTCCTTTTCACATTCCAAATATCACTTTGTCTATTAATTTTCAAGTTCTACATTTTTATTTGTTAAAATGTTCACCTACATTTGCGTGAAGTATTTTATTTCGTGCTGTCAAGTTTTTGTTTCTTGTTTTCCTTTTCTGGACAAAAGCATAATAATTGCGTATCGTTAATTACACAGTACGACTTTAGTACCTTGTCATTTTTAATTATACTTCACATTCGCTGGAGCGACACACGCACCATTTAAGCGACAAAGTACCAAAAGCAAATTGCCTTTTAAGTAAAGGTCATATCTGCGAAAAAATCCAATGCATATTCAATCTTATGTGTATTTTCATAAGGTCGTATATGCATTACTGTTTTTATGACAATAAGGCAGTTTTGCTAAACGCTACATCACAATAAGCCCTCGGTGATGGCTAATTGGAGGGCGTGAATGTTGACATGTCAGGACTTGCTCACGATGTTGTGACGTCACGATTATATAGTAGTTAGGGTTTCAGGAAGGAAAATACAGTCAAGTGTGAGTCAGACTCAGTCACCGAGTGTTCTGTATCACCTGACTGTTATTATAACCTCCTAAGACCCACCATACAACGAAATTTGCCAATGGAATATGAACCTATTACAAATGCAATAGAGTCAATTTTCTAGTTTGATTGTCCCTCATAAAAACAAAGGAAAACCTATCATATTTCATTTGCAATAGGTCTATCTTGTAATGAACGGAGGATAAAATATGGTTTCTTTCTTTAGTTACTGTTTACTTACATACATGACATCACGCCTTCATACTCAGAGTGGGGTAGGCAGAGCTACAGAAATGCCAACAACTATATAAAGATTTGTTGGTAATTCTGTAACCACATTTTGCATAATCAGGCGAAGAAGTTCATCAGTGTATAAGTGACAGATTTCAAGCCAACAGTACTACAAGCCCTTATTCCTTTAGACGTCTCTTACGACATCCACGGGAAGGCATGGAGTGGTACTAAAAACTGATTTACGGTGGATTTATATACTTTGAAATCATGTTTTTAAAGAGTAGCCCAAAAGAAGTTATCAAAGCAACGAGGTACAAAGAAAAGTTGAACGTCCCACTTATTTATTTATGTTCTATATATTTAAAGGGTTTCCCTGACTAACTAACAGATTATGCAGAGCGTGAATCACAGAAACTTGGGACTTAATACTCTAAGAGGATTTTCCAAATCACCAGCAGGTAAAATATGTGGGGAAACGAGGAACGAATTCTATGCGGGCAAACAAGGCTGTAGTCCTTTATATATATGTGATAATTTCGAAAATAAGCGTATGTTTTTAAAATTATTTTATTCATTTATTAACCACAAATATTGGTTACTTTGATTATGCCATTTTCCTCTTTCCACTTTTGACCAACAAAACCTAGACTTTGGAAATTGAGTTCAAGATCACTTGGGCAACAACTTTATTTATAATATCGGCTTAGTAACTGTTAAAAGTATCAGCAATAAACTAATAAGGCATTTTCCTGGTATTCATCCCCGCAAAATGGCAGAAAAAGCGGCCAGGCGTGAAAGTGTTTTATGCGCCAATTGTTTTTTCCAATAACGCGATAGCTCTTTTTTAAACCAAAGCCTAATGTTCGCACGGATGCCTGCGAACAAGGATTGGGTTCGTTGTTTATCAAAATCCATTTCAAAACCGCAACGGCAAATAGTCACGAACGGGAAACGTTAAATAAACATTGAACCTATTTTTGTACGAGGTTTGTGGTGATAGAAACTGAGGTCATACAGTTTTTGTAAACTTTGTTTTGTACCCGTTGACACTTTAAGCTTTCTTATTTTTCTCAATCATCCCAAAAGTTAGCTGGAAAAGGTCACTTAAAGGGATAAGTTTGCCTTTGTACATTTATATTCTTAAAATATGTATTTCAATTTCTGTGTTTAGTACAAATAAGTGTTTACATACATACATACAATACAATACAAAACAAATATTATCTATCAATAAGAAAACTCTATAAATCAAAAAATTAAAAGAAAAATAAAAATTGGTGTTTGCTGATTTAGCTGACTTACGATTTTTTGTTTATCTTTAAATGTAATACTTAATTTAAAAAAAAACTTGGTTTAAAAATAAATTAAGGTATTTTTGCCATATTAATATATAGGTCGACCCGACCTTCTATTTTCTTAATGTATTCGGCAAGCTCCATTTTTCTATGAAACAAATATACTGTCAGATACGAGTGCACACAGTGAGTGAGACAGCGACAGCGAAACGAAACACATTAACAAAAAAAAATAAAAGCACTGTAGCCCGAATTAATTCAACAAATACATTATTGTATTGTGCTTTAATTCGAATAAGTCAGACATATTGTTATAGTAACAGTCGTCATTTTTTAGCATATTAGAAAAAGCCAACCAAGTATGTACTTTGTAGAAAGCAATTTAGTACTAAGCCGCTCTAGGCAGAATTTATTTTAAAACCTTTGTCTAGATCTAGTATAATGGATTCTAGTGATCCATTTTTCATGCAGCTTCACAACGTACACAGATTAAACTGAAAGCTGAAAACGCGTAGTGAATGTAAAATGTTTCTGCCTGCAAATTGAAAATTTCCGGTGCAACCCAAAAAAATACCTGAAGTAACGCTTTGAAGACACAAAGGCATTTTAAAAATATCCATGTTTCTAATTCGAGTAAGTCGCTAACGAAATTTAATCGTCATTAAGTTTTTATCCGGACAGGGTCCGTCCGGATCGCTACCACTATCTTATCCACCCACCAAACAGCATTCGCATTGTGTTCCGGTGTGGGGATAAAACAACTTGTGAAATTACTAGCATATAGGCATTCCATCTTAGTCTCTTGGCAACGCATTTGAGGTCTTAGGATTATAGTCTTGAGAATTCAAATGTCTATGGGTCTTAGATTCCAATTATCATCAGATGGCCTGAGTGCTCAACAACATGATGTGTGAACAACATCAATTTGTTCAAGGTCGTACCCTGATAGTTACTAATTTAATTTATTACCTTTTTATTGTTATGTATATGCAACTATTGAACGTATTTAATATAATAAAATAGAATAGAATAGAAAAACACTTTATTCACCTTACTAAGTAAGATAAATAAGACACACTGGGCCTCTATTCAACTGCGTTATAACGATATCGTTTTTACCTGTTTCCGTATTGTCAACGTTTTGATAACTCTTATGTCATTTACAAAATGGCGACTGTGACATAAACGATTCTTAAACGTGTCAAACACGATATCGTTTTAACGCACCTGAATAGAGGCCCTGTTTTTACACTGCAAATGTTAATCCATTAAAAACCCCGTGTCGTCAAACCCCCCTACAGTCAAAACTACAAATACTAAAAATCTTTCAAAAAACTTAAATGAAAGCGAAGATAACGAATTTAAAAGGAAAACTATCACGAGTAAGTAGATATCATTGGTTCTTGAGATACAAGCGATTAAAGTGTTTATACTACTAAAATCATGTAAGACGGCACCAAATGACTTTGAATAGAAAATTAGGTATTACTTGTTGTTTTTATATGTTTGTAGTACTTAACGGCTTCGGAACCCTACACTGAGCATGGTCCGACATAGTCTTGCCTGATTTACTTATTTACTTTCTTATCTTCTCATTGTGCAATAAAGAGTTTTCATACATACAAGCTTTTAATAAAAAATAAAAAACTATCAGTCTTGGATCATTTGGACTACATAAATAAAATTGAAACGATAAAAACTTATCGATTATAGAAAACCTAGGAATTCGAAAGCAACGATGCGAACGTTGAATTGCGATTGCGGCGGTGAGAATTCGAATCGAATAAAACTGAAGAGTTTAGATGCCCTCGTAGTTTTTTAAAAACGATTGCAAATTGTGAATTCTGTATATATTTGTTGGTTTGAATTATGGAACGTTATTCCGATGCGAGTAGTTTTTAAAGAGAATAATGTTATGAGACAGTAAGGTAAGTTTCTTGTTGGTTTTATGTCAAGAAACCCGAGTTATAATGTTATTACTATCTAGAATTCTTCTTCTAATATCACCAACTAAGTTTCTCGTATTCTTGAAGAAAGTTGTTGCCAAGATATTTACAAATCTAAATTATTCCCAATCCAAAATATTATGTTTCAGTATTTTGCTTAAACTTTTTACTCAGTTTGATAAAAACCATTACTTCAATTACGTTTTAAAGATTTACATAAATTAAATCCACTCAATCCACACCAATCTTCTTAAATACGTAACTCGGCAAAAGCTTCTCGAGAACAATGTACTCTGTGTACAGGGAGCAGACAAACGTAGTATTCTACGCTGGAACAAATAGTACAAAATGCAGCTCACTCGTCCGAAACAATAAATTTTGTTTCGACTGCACGCCCCCGTTTTTCCTTCAACTTGAATTTGCTAGTGCAATGAATGATGTCAACAGTCTGGATGTGCAAATTTTCGAATTTAGAAGTTGGTGCTGGCAGCTTCGAATTTTGTGGTAACGTTTTTTATTTGAATCTCTGAAAATCATTGCCTACTAGCACTTTATCTAACTTCTTTTGTTTCAATATACAATACGCTAGCCAAGTTGGTAGTGACCCTGCCTTCGAAGCTGGCGGTCCTGGGTTCAAATCCCGGTAAGGCTAGATATTTGTGTCATGAGCAGGAGTATTTATTCCTGAGTCTTGGATGTTTTCTATGTATTTAAGTATATATTTCTCTATATAAGTAAGTTTATCGTTGTTTAGTACCCATAGTACAAGCCTGAAGCTTAGTTTGGGACTTGTTTAATTTGTGTGACATTGTCCTATGTTTTCACAATGAGTGGCTCTTAAATTCACTATAACTTTTTTGTAACAGAAGTTGCATAAAGAAATGCAGTTTATGCTCGGCAGTAGTGAAACCGGAGACATAAAAACCCAAACAAGAAGCACGCATATTCTCTTTGAGATAGCATTACAGACAAACCGACCAAACCACATGCATCTTTGGCAGACAAAGCTTCTGTCATTAAAAGCCTTACTAAAATCATTCCCGGTGAAAGGTTGTTTTCATATTTTTGAGCACGTGCCTATTGCAGCCTAAAATACGATAATTTAAATCACAGATGTCTACAAAACCTATGAAAACTCACCTAAAGTCAAACATCACGCAATAAAATTGTTTAAAGCAATAGTTAACTCCATTTACCACTGTTTGTAAAACAAAATTTGCCTTGGAAAAACGTTTACACGGAGAAAGTAAAGATTTCGTCTTATTAATTAAGACCCATCATACAATCAGGAAGATTTTTGTGAGTGACAATTCGCATCGACCAGCAAGCAAATAAAGTTCAATTACTTTTGCTTTACAATACCATCACCATTCACGAAGGAAAATAAACTTTGTTCTCATTTTCATTATAGTTTAAATTCATTTGCCTTTATTATGTACATCCCATTGCACATAGGATATATGTTTTTCTGTAAAACTGCTTCACTTTTACTCTCGTATTATTTTATCATGTCCCGTTTAAGTGAGACTCGTTCTACAAGTAAAACCTTCACAAAGGCAATCACTACATAGTATAAAACAAAGTCGCTTTTTCTGTCCCTATATTCCTATATATGCTTAAATCTTTAAAACTACGCAACGGATTTTGATGCGGTTTTTTAATAGATAGAGTGATTAAAGAGGAAGGTTTATATGTATAATACTTTAATCCGGAGCGAAGCGAGGGCGGGTCGCTAGTTGTTAATAAGTACGTTACCGGGGGCAACTGCAAAGTGTCGCTTTTTCATTGTATCGAGTTTCAAATCACAGCTGCACAGACGTAGGCAAAGTAGTCTCAACTAGCTGTTGCCCGTGACTCCGTCCGCGTGGAAAAATAGATTATAGCCTATGTTACTCAGTGATAGTATAGCATTCTACAGGTGAGAGATTTTTTATGCAAACAAACAAACAAATTTTTCCTCTTTATAGTATCAGTTTAGACATCCAAAGCAAGCAAGGACTGGTTCTTCAGTTTATTATTCTAGTTATGGCATTTGACGTAGAGACTTCGTCGTGTTGTTCTCCTAGACTTATTATTTTTAGTTTGATGTTATTAGTCTTACATTTGTATTGATTTTATTTCTTCAAGCTTTAATCATTATTTTTTATTACTTTATTAAGTACTTGTAATGTACCTTACTTTTAAGTATTACTGTACTTTATTTTTGAAAAAATGACCTACTGCTGGAGTTTTTTGGCGCTTCTTCTCCGCAATGATGGTCTTATCTGTAGCGCTAGTAAATTCACTTCATATAACCGACGTGTAAAAGAGCCCCATGGGGGCCTATTTACTGAATAAGCATTTTGATTTTGATTTTAAATGGAAATCATTTTGTAAATTGTGATTAATTGTTTTATAATGATTTTCAAAAACAGCTCCAACCACACTTTTAAATCCATATTAATAATTTTCCATGCGTTAACATTGGTTTTGCTTTGTCTCTTACCGTACCTTCATCCTTAATTTCTGGTGGGTGTTTCCAAAACACTAATTACAACTTTTGGAATCTTCTTTTACTCTCTTTTTCTCCTTCTGTTACACGAGTGACTGAAAGAAACAAGCTGAGCGTTCGGCAAAATAATAAATTAGGGAGAAGAACCCAAGACAGAGAAGAAAAATGCAGTAAAACTGTTGCAATAATCCTAAAGTGCGCAAGTTTAACCTCAGCTCTTTCTCACTGCTTGCCTCATCCAGCATTCTAAATCCCAACGCCCATCCGTTCAGGACGGCAATATGTTTCGTTTTAGTTTTTCCGACCACATTGACAGCCTGACGTATAGAGTGCTGGCACGGAGTAATTTACTGATGCACAGCTTGAAGCGTTTCTACTATTGAGACGCAGAGATTTGTAGGGCATTGACGTTTTGTTATTGCTAAGAATGTTAGTTTCTTGGGTGGTGTATTTGTTACATGGATAATTACTGGCATCTCGTGCTCAGCTGTCTGTGCGGTCTTGCACGGAGCTTTTCCAGTTAGTTACTTTAGTTGTCGTTGTGTTCTTTTTGTAATTATTTTTAATGTTATGTTATTGATTTGACTTGTGTAATTATTTTGTTTATGCAAGTATTATCATCGTTTCATAACTTTTTTACGTTGTAATGTTACTTTTGAGTATCATTGTATTTTATGATTGAAAATTAACCTGCCGGGGTTTCTAGCGGCGCTTCCTCTCCGCAATGATGGTCTTGTCCGAAGCGCTAGTAGATTCCACCCATAATTACCTATATATTACCGAAGTGTAAAAGAGCGTTCATGTGGCCAATTTACAGCATAAATATTTGAATTTTCAATTTGAACTTTGAATTTTAAATCTAATGGTATTTTTTTTTTTTTTTTTTTTTAATAGCCTGGATTAGTGTCACCTTCTCCTTGGTCTACCACGGCCCCGGGAGGCGTCTTGTGGCACCCACTCAGATACTATCTGTGACCACCTGCCTGGGTGCATTCGGCAAACGTGGCCGGCCCAATCTCACTTTACCCTAACATCATCAGTAATAATAATAAAAAAAATATCAATCGGGAGACTGCAACGCTTAGGACTAGGGAATGCAAATAACCGGTTAGTAACCGAATTATAATGCAAAGGACGGTTCATAACCGGTTTTAACTGGTTTAATAACCCTATTAATGGAACCCTGATCCACCATAGAACTGTGTCACAATGACATAACGATTCAGATTAAACGTGGCAAAAGTATTTTTTTATAATTTGGAAGTGATGAAAGTACAACAATAAATGCACCATCAATACTAAAACGAGAGACAAATCGTTTTACTGAATGTAAATGCGCCCTTTTGCCATCGATTTTTTACTCATTACTACTAATCAACGGCTCACCATAAAATAATGCCATATTTTGACCTAAAACGTTTACTTTATGACTATAAAACGAAATGTATGACTCCGCTTGGACACATGTGATTCGTCCCTCCCATAAAAAGGTGTAATAAACAAAAACTAATAAAACCTTTAAGGGTACATCAGGAAACTTTTTTATTTTTACGATGTTTCGCCGTATTGCTTTTTGACCCCGCATAAAGGGACCATGGGTTGAGAGCGCGTTTTATAAAATTACTAGGAGTTTTTGATGTTTTTATAGCTGTTTCGTCGATACGTGCGGTAAAAGCAGTATTTTTAACGCCTTTTGTTAAATAATTGTGAGACTTTATAGGTTTTCATTTAGTTTATTGTTGACTTGCTGGTTGGTCTGAAAGTTTTACAATACAATACAATACAATACAAATACTCTTTATTGAACACCAAAAATTAAAAAAATTAAAGCAGAACATGGAACAGTACATTTAAATCATAGGTATACAACAGGCGGTCTTACCGCTAAATAGCGATCTCTTCCAGACAACCTTGTAAGAGAAATAACTGAGGACACAAATTCATGGCAGGGGGTGTAAACTAATTCGTTTAGAACTCAAACTAAATAACTACAAAAAAAACAATTAAATTATTTCAATTTTGAAATTAGAACTATTTATAAATATACTAAATATAAATACATAAAGTAAATAATTGAATAAATACATACTAAATACATATAATTATACATCTATATAATATATACATACATACATCCTCGCCAAACAATGACAACAGACGAAGCATGAGATAGAACAAAGAAAAAAGTAAGGGAGATAATAGAAAAACTACGGAAGTGACAGAAAATGATCCTTTAGCTTGCTTTTAAAAATGGCAACAGACTTAGCACGTCGTACCTCCACAGGCAAAGCATTCCATAACCTTATCGCCTTGATGGTAAAAGAATTTGTGTAAAATTTAGAGGAAGAAAAAGGAACTGACAGGAGAAGGTTTTGGGACGCTCTAATAGATTTAAAATAATTGAACCGCTCAACTCCGCTCTTTTATAGCTTCTGCAGAAGTTTTGACTTTTAAATTGCCTTATTGAGTAGCGACGAGACCCTGGCTTATTTGGTAGTGACCCTGCTTTCGAAGCAAGCGGTCCTAGGTTCAAATCTCGGTAAGGGCAGATATTTGTGTGATGAGCACGATTATTTGTTCCTGAACCTGGATGTTTTCTATGTATTTAAGTATGCATTTCTCTAGGTAAGTAAGTTTATCGTTGTATAGTACCGCCCCATAGTACAAGCCTAGAGCTTAGTTTGGGATAGGGTTAATTTGTATGACATTGTGCTATGTTTTTTTAAATCTAAGTGATAAAGTAATATCATCAAAGCTATAATTCTTTACCTTATTTTTTAACGAAATCGTACATGCTGATAATCAGCAGTGTTTGCATCGTTGAGTTTTGATGTGGGGATAAGACAACCGATGAAATTACTAGCATAGAGGCATTCCATCTCAGTCTTCAGGGTTGGCAAAGTATTTGTGGTCTTAGTATACACAGGTAGCCCGTGTGCTCGTTCGCCTTCCCAATGCCATAAAAAAGTGGTTAATTGTTAACAAATCAACAAAAAACTATTTGAGAGCGACGTGTGGTGACAGACGGACAATTACAGTCCCCTTACTATTCATGTCCAATTTCCATTTAAGTATACCCCATACGTTTAATTAACATTGTACATACATTCGGAAAAATGGAACCCTGATCCACCATAGAACTGTTTCACAGTGACATAGGAACTCAGACTAAACGTGGCAAAAGTTTTTTTTTATAATTTGAAAGTGATGAAAGTACAACTATAAAATTGGTGTTATATAATATCGCACCTTCGGTAGAACAAGGGCAAAATAATAAAAAAAACTAAAGGGGCAATTATGCCCTTGTCCACTAGAACAAAGGGCACAATGTACAATGTGACTAAAGGGGCAATTGTGCCCTTGTCCACTAGAACAAAGGGCACAATGTACAATGTGACTAAAGGGGCAATTGTGCCCTTGTTCTACTGAAAGTGCGATATGTGCATAACCAATGCATATTTCCATTAATAAAGTCATGAAAATTGAGGAAAATATCTTGAACCTTGGCATTATTTATGGGTATTTAGTACCAAACAACAATTCAATTTAATGTCAAGTACCTAATATAATGTTTTTAAATAATCAAACATTAATTAAACCGAAACCCAAATATCATTTCGTAAACCCCTCCCCAACATTTTAATTCTCATTAGAACAACAAATCCCTCCATTACCCAGCGACCAAAGTTTATTTGTGGCCAATAACTCTTAAAACGTATTTTCACGAACCTCCATAACGTATCTTCAAGGCAAACCGTGCCTTATCCTATCATATTACGTCTTATTATAACATATTAGCGTTTTATCCGACGCGTGCAAAATAAGTTTAAGCATGGAAAAAGAATATGCGTGGCGATTGCTTTAAAAAAGAAAAAGCGTTTTTTAAATTTCAACTCTATAGCCCAAATTCTAAGGTTTATTTTTGAGTTTGCTAGATTAAGGGTAGCATGGGGTGATCCTATAATCTTTAGTCAGCATCTCGTCGTCCGCAAACTCCTCGAAGTGCCATCTTTGGGGCTTAGGGCTAAATGGAACACAACTTTTTCATCCAAAATGTGGGACTAAGCGCGAAAATTGCTCTCAGTGGAGATCAAATGGTTCAGTTTGGAAGTTAGCGAGTGAGAGTGTTTATGAGTCATTTGTTAATATTAAAAATGCGCGTGTATTTATTTGGTTAGTATACCGGCTAATATGTTTTTACTTGTGGAATTATACTCCTTTGTGATGATTTTAATTTTATTATGTATGATTACAAGAGTATTTGGAGGTTAATATTTGGATGAAATGTGACAGAGACAGTTAATGTTAAAGATTAGGATATAGAAGGTTTTTTAACGAGTAAACAGTTTATCACAGACAAAATCGTTGATTTAGGTAAATTGTACATAAATCCTTATTGCACAATAATATTTAGGCTTTCAATCACAAGAACTGTGCAACGCAACGCAACGCAAGTGTTTTCTTTTCTAAAAGATTAATCTAAGAACTGGATCAATGTCTTGCCGTATAAAACGGTACCTACCAGAGAATATTATAGTGACTCCAATTTTTTCCCCAAAAACAAATTTCATTGCCCCCAATTTTCATAACAAAGCAACTTCTACGACAAACAATACAATCCGATTGGACTCGAATACAAGAAAATACTTGCAATAAAAGTACTTACAGCAAACCAATTCAAATCAAGGGCAGGATACTTTTCCAATGAACGCCAACGATCAGGCGTTCCTGCCGAGAAAACTTTCCCTGTTCAGGCAAGTCAACAAACAAAATGAACTTTGAGATACCGCGGTACATTCTGGATTCTACACATACAGGATAAAGTTGAGAGTTCTGTGGAAAAGGTTTTAATATACAGGATGAAAAGATGTGTGCTACAATAAAGCTATTTGATGCTTCAGTGACCGGTGAGCCGCTGGATTTCGTTTTGATACTGGAGGGGAATCAAACAGCGACACTTTTTGTGGAAACGAATGTGGCTTAGTGGCTTTTAGTGAGAATGGTGCAAAATATTCTGTATGGCAAGGAGACGGGAAACGAGAAACTTTGTTTACTAGGTTTTGTGATACACCATTTTGTATGTTCACTTAACCAATTTGAATCATAGGCCACTATGGAACTATGTCAAAGTGACGTTTTTATTTATTCTTAACAAGTCTCTTACGATTCGAATCAATACGTCACTTTGATATAGTGGCCATAGTACCCTGAAATTGATTGAATGTACCAACTTAATGTGGTTCGCATAACAAGAATGTGATAATTCCCAGGCAAGCTCAGTGCAGTAAGGGGAAAGCAAACTCAAAATTTAATTGCTTCGCAGTTGTGTTAGGTTATAATGTATCATATTGTTATAAATTACATTTTTAATTCTGCAAAAATATACAAAAATAACCTTGCTTCCTGAAAGGCTTTATTTATTTCAATAATACTGAACTAATTAATGAAGTTTTTATAGCTTAGCAATCTAAAAATATCATGGTCTTGTACTCCTGCCATTTTCTGCGTTTTCACTCTCCTAAGGGCGATTAAGCACTACAGCCAACTAATTTGATTCCAAGGTCACTATTGACCATGTCAATGTCACGTTGTAAACCTAATCATAAGAAGTGCCTTACGTTTTGGGACGACAACGAAACTTTTACAAGGACTATCATCTACTTTTCTAAAACATACAACATTATCTAGTACAAAAGTATCATTCTGCCATGATGCCATGAACCGAATAATAAATAAACCTCTATCCTAACTAAGACATGAACCCAAAAAAACCTATTTAAACAAGTATAAAATACCGCCGGAAAGCCCGATCAGCTGTTGCCGACAGCCTGGCGCGACGTGTCCGCTTCCGCCTAGAGCCGAGTCGAATTTCAACCGTTTGAATTTTCAACTCAGATTGGCTTGTGTAAGATGTCAGTTGGCGTGACGTAAGGTTGCCGTGAATCGGTGATAAAATGTTATTCATTTAAAAATATGTGTAAGGATAAGTTATTTTTTTTGAGAAATTATTTAATATGCATTTTAGAAACGTTATCGTTATTTAAAATGTAAATGATAGACGTATGGCGCCAATGGTTATTTTGAGCGCTTAAGTATGTCAATTCCATCCATGTTGACAGTTTTCAAAAATCGAAATCGAGGCTTGCCTGGTCAAACCCAATAAATCTTGATGATTATGTTATTTTAGACACAACAATTTATATCGACTTATTGAGTTTGACCAGACAACCCTCGTGATGTTTGTTACGCCGTTAGGTACGTCTTATTGAAATAAAAAATAGTTGAATAAGTACTTGAACAAATTCCTCCGCAAACGCATACCTATTTACAATCATTGGGAATGGGAACCCTACAGGTATTGGGTATAAAAAAAGGATTTATGTCTGCTCAGACATTTTCCACAGGCGTCTTATGGGATGGATAAAAAACCCTCAAGGGAATTTAAACATATTTCCCCTTCAATCCGACAGATAATTCAAAATCCCCACAAAAATCGGTAATAGGGTACCCACAAATCGTCCAATATTTTTCATTATAGCGGAAGATTATATCCAACCTTTCAGCTTCCAATAACTAGTGTGGCAAGGTTACCCGGCACTATTACCCGTTAATCCGGGAAACCGGTCCAATTCCGGGGCACACCCGGGCACACCCGGGGCTGGATTATGGGAACTTTTAGCTAGAGAGTGGTGGGTTCTAAGGGTGCCGCCATTGTCGAACAGTGAAAAAAATATTGGATATGGTTTTTAATGTTAGTAAATAAATGGATTGTACAATGAAGACAACTTAATTTGAGCACTTAGACACTTGTGTATGTGTGTGTGTGTGTCTCTGTGTGCAGTGTGTGTACATACACACACCCAGAGACACATACAGTGGTGGACACATAATTAGAGACACCCCCTAATTGATCACAATAAACTTGATTATGGTACTACAAATTGCCAAAGTAGGTATTAAATATAATGTATTTGTTACTAAATCATACATATGACGTTGTATTCTTAAAATGAGAGACAAAAAAGGTTGTGTTGCTTAGTAGTTTAGACAATGCTCATTATCGGAATGTAACAAAAACTTTTTTAACGTACTTCTAGCTGGCCAGCTAATTAAAGACAGTGAACGCTGTGTTCTGAATTTAAGAAAAGAAAAAAAGGCTACATTCTGTCTTTCTTTGTTTTGCCGCGTATTTGCATGAAACGTCAACATAACTCATAAAATTTAACTTTTTTCATTAAAATTAATACGTTTTAAACGAATCAATATGGGAAAAAACAAAAGTTGCGATTCGTCCACGAGAAAGATTATTTTGAACTTTCATAACAAAGGTTGGTCATACAGAAAAATCTCAAACCATTTGAACTGTTCTAAGGACATGGTTATGAATGCTATAAAACGTTCCGAGTTATTTGGCTCTGGAGGGTCGACGGGTGTATCTGCTAGAACAATTAGACGAAGACTATGTGAGGCAAACTTGCACGGGAGAGTGTCTCGGAAGGTGCCACTTTTGAAAAAGCAAAATGTTAAGGCAAGGTTAGCCTTTGCTAAAAAATATGAACACTGGACTGAACGAGAGTGGAAAAATGTACTGTTTTCGGATGAAACAAAAATTAATATGATTAATTCTGACGGAAAACAATATGTTAGACGCCCCCCGAACAAAGAAATGGATCCAAAGTACACCAAGAAAGTAGTGAAACATGGAGGCGGAAATATCAAAGTGTGGGGCTGTTTTTCAGGACTCGGTGTCGGACCAGTCAAGAAGATAGAAGGCAATATGGATAAATACCAGTACAAAAATATTTTAGAAGAAACCATGCTACCCTATGCCGAGCAAAATTGACCGGTCATTTGGACGTTTCAACAAGATAATGACCCAAAACACACTGCAAAAGTAGTAAAAGACTTCTTAAGGAACCAGTTTGTGACAGTTTTGGATTGGCCCCCGTACAGTCCGGATTTAAATCCGATCGAAAACTTGTGGTACCAGGTGAAGAAGACAGTCGCGACAAAGCGTACATCAAATGTCGATCAACTTTACACAGCTTTTACAGAAGCATGGGAGCAAATTCCGGTTCAAGCTTGTACAAAATTGATCGCTTGCATGGCCAAGAGATGTCGTGCTGTTATTGCTGCAAAAGGACATGCGACCAAATATTAATACGTATCGGAATGTATCTAAAAACATGTTAGAAATCGTATGTAATAAGATAATTTCAATAATAACTCTTTTTTATTTATTTCTTGTAAGCAAATGGAGTGTCTTTAATTATATGGCCAGATCTTACTAATCTTATCTTTGATTTACACTGCTTACAATTAAGTTTTACCAAATAAAAGACAAGTTTTGTTGTTAATGTTTCGCTTTAACATTACACAATAACAACACAAATATTTTATTAATTGTGTAGCAAGTTACAATAGCGGGCTGATAAAAAATATACAGACAAATCTTAGTTATTTTAATATGCTTCCAGTGTCTGTAATTATGTGACCACCACTGTATGTGTGTGAAAGTTATTTCATGTCTTCGTGTTGACTTGGCTGGACGGATTTGAACAAAATTTTGGAATAGAAACAGCTTATACCTTGAATTAGCACGTAGGCTGTTTTATACTGAAATCATTGTTACTGTAGCATAGTCAATGCGGACGATGTCACGCGCAGAAGCTAGGCTGGTTAATAAATCTCCCGAGTATAACGTGTAGCAAACTTGTAATCAACTATAAGGTTTTAACCTAGAAAACATCACAGCAAAGATTCTTGAAATCTTTTCATATTTCCGCCTTATTTAAGTTTGAGAAAATAAAACGTTTTTTCTCAGAAATGTCGAGTACGTGTATGTTAGATGACTTTGGTATTATAGACATGTTGTCAAATATAATTACATTTTATATTGGCTCTATATATTCCTTATCCGTTATTCCTACTAATATTATAAATGTATAAGTTTGGATGTATGGATGGTTTGTTACTCAATCACGTCAAAACGGCTGAACGGATCTAGATGAAATTTGGCACAGAGATAGAATATAGTCCAGAATAGCGCATAGGCAACTAATTATCCCGAAAAAATTTACAGTTCCCGAGGGAATAGCAATAAACGACTTCTACGCTGAAGTAGCTTTGTCTGTTTGTTACGCTTTCACGCCTAAACCACTAAATCGATGGCCATTAAATTTGGTATAGTGATATCTTGGGCCCTGCGAAGGGTATAGGGTACTTTATTCCGTTAGTAGCGTTAAACAAATTCTCTGCGGAGTCGTGGGTGGGCTTGCTTTATCTCTTTAAACACATATTTTATCGAAATACATTTCAACGACCGTATTAATATCATTACGCCAAATGTTCATTTCATTGAAAGGCGTTTCTCACCGCTTTGGGTTTTTTTTGGCTGTTTTGATAGTGACATGTCTAACCTAACCTAAAACACGTTTAAGATATCCAGAAACCATTATGATTTCAGCAGAAAATAGCTTTCAATGACATGAAATTCGATGAAATAATACAATCGATGAAGTGAAACTCGGTCACCATAATTACGTGCTCGTCAAACCCAGTTGATTGAAGGTAAATTAGTACAAAACTTCTCCATCACGTGTCCATCTACTCGACGTCGTACGACCTTGACAACACTAAGTAATCGATACTCTACAGTTTTTTCATTAATTAAACATTGAGGTCAATTGATCGCTCCACATTCTCAACGCTTGTGTGTCACACGGGGCATACTTCCGTACAGCGGAATCGTAGGAAATTAGTTTCGGCCGAAATTTTCTTGTAATGAACGAATTTATGACTACGAGTCTATGATCTATTGCTGTTCTAGTTCTCGCTATTAATTGCGCTGAAGTTAGGGGAGCCGAATATAATGGAGACGGGGGAAATGGGAGGCTGTTTTATTGTTGACCTTTACACGCTGACTAACTGATCATTTTGACAGGTAAATTGAGTAATAAAGGCAAGATTTAGACGACCCCGTAAAACTACTCGAAGCGATTCCGGGCTCTATGAAAATTGGGTCTGGGAAAAAATTTGCCACTTGTTTTATTTTTACCAATTCTCATTTAAAAATCAGATAAATGAAGATGATTATCTGGCATCAATTTTTTTTTAAAAGATCCCGTGTCATCATCATAATTACGTTATGATGGAATGTAAAATTGGTTAATTTTGTTTTGTTAACATCTTTACCCGTTTCAATTGACACCGACTTCCCAAAAAAGAAAAGTTACATAAATGGGGTAACACATGATTAATCATAAACGCATCATGGCCTCCCGAGTCACCAGGTTTCTGTACATAATACTAAACATAAAACGCACCCTATAGTTAAAACGTCAAGGTCGTAATTAAAATGTTGCTAAAATAAGTATTGTGTCTTACGAGGATAGGCTAAAATATAAACTAACAATTGTTTCATTTTTGTGACACCTGCAAATTACAAAAAAAAAAGAAAAACAATTGCCGTTTGAACACAGCAAATAACATATTTAGAAAATAATCATTTACCTGTAAATTGGCGGAAATAAAAAAGTCGGAATTCCAACTTTATTTGATTTTAAATCAGCATAAAAAAGTGTCGTTGAATTGGAGTGACGCCCGTTTAGAATAAGTATATCTTATTAATTAACTTCTATCATTTTTTTTTCACTTATTAACCTTATTTCAACACAGAGAACTTATAAATTATAGTATTAGAAATATGAAATCTTCTCAATTGTTAGGGCATCATACTAGTCAGCATTCGTTGTCAACTTGTTTGCCAAATATGCCAAATGACCAGCTTATTTAATTTTAGTCCTCCCAAATCCACTGTCCTTTACACCCAAGTTAATAAAATAGCTACTTTAATCTCCCCGCTAGTATAAAGCCGCGTGTCGATCTAGGTAATCCGGCGAGCCAGATAGATACTGAGCCAGGGGTAGATTCCCCGGCTAGGGGCAAAGCTGCGTCAATTAATACAGGATAGGATGCATGATATGTTTGAATTAGATCGCTCGGGGGAAATTTAAAATACACTGCGGTAGAATATAGACTTGCATGCAAAATGGATTCACTTTGTAATGGAGATCGTCGGAGAAAGTCGACCGTTCTTGATTCCAAGGATAGTAGTAACTTTTTAAGGAACCTACATACATACGTAACATCACGCCTTCATTCCCAGAGTGGGGTAGGCAGAGCTACAGAAATACCAACAACTCTAAAAAGACATGTTGATAATTCTGTAACCACATTTTGCACAAGTAGGCTGAGATGTTTACTAGTGTATTAGTGACAGGTTGCAAGCCCATCGCCTATCAGTACTAAAAGCCGTTATTCCTTTAGTCCACAAAATTTACCTAGTCCCAAACTAAGCTCTAGGCTTGTACTATGGGTACATAGACAACGGTAATCATACTTAAATAGAGAAATGCATACTTAAATACATAGAAAACATCCAAGACTCAGGAACGGGTACGTTTCATAATATACAAAGTTCAAAATACAAAATGATTCGTAATACATAATAGGCATAACTCATAATATATAATGCTTATTTTACTAATACTGTAAAGTTTTCAGGATTGTTATAAAACAAACCTAACGTAACCTAACGGGTTCTAAACAAAAGTCTTGAAAAAAATCCTGAAAAGTTTAAGGTTTCAGAAATATATTATGACCGTTATGTATTGTGAACCATTATGTATTTTGAACTTTATATATTACTAGCGACCCGCCAGCGGCTTCGCCTGCTGCATTTTTTTTTCTTGACAATTTTTATTATTATTTTTGTAATTTTTTTATTTTTTTTACAAAAAGTATCCTTTGTTACTTCTAGTACCACCCAGAATATATGTACAAAGTTTCATGATGATTCGTCTAGTAGCTTTTGCGTGAAAACGTAACAAAAATCCACGCTTTCACATTTATAATATTACTAGCGACCCGCCCTCGCTTCGCTCCGGATTAAAGTATTATACATATAAACCTTCCTCTTCAATCACTCTATCTATTTAAAAAACCGCATCAAAATCCGTTGCGTAGTTTTAAAGATTTAAGCATACATAGGGATATAGGGACAGAAAAAGCGACTTTGTTTTATACTATGTAGTGATTAGTAAGGATGATACAATCCCCTCAGGAACAAATATTTGCGCTCATCACACAAATATCCGCCCTTACCGGGATTTGAACCCAGGACCGCTGGCTTCAGAGGCAGGGTCACTCCTAACGTGTCGTGTTTTATTCGATGCAATGTATGTACGTATATAAGTATGTTTGGGTCAAATCTTGCAAGGAAGATTTAAATTTGGAATATTTACGTAACTTCGATGACAATATAATAATATGGCACCATCGAGCAGCCCCTATTTCACCGTACCGACAATGACAGGGGACAGGCGCTGTTTATATGAAACCTAAATGAAGTATCAGCGTATTAACTTTGCAATATATACTGAATCGTCACTTGTCATGTGTCAATGTCAAGATGGGAAATATGGTCTGATGATATCGGAAGATGGTGACAGGATCTCCGCTATACTTGGCGTAGTCCCACCGAGTTCGGACTCATTAGGTGGGTCTTGGTACTTTGTAAAAAAAGTACACTATTTGGCAGTAAGACCTTGTCCCAAAAAATTATACTTTTATTCCACTTTGTGCTGACTCTCTTGCTTTACCAAATTGACTGTTTCGTTATACGTTAGTGATAACGATATTGTAGGTGAAGACGTGAAATTACAAGCGTGGCAAATTGAGGAACTGCTCCTCTGTTTTAGGGTACCTGGGGCTGTGCCTCATGAACCGTATAATAGGTGGACAGTTGTTTTTTTTTACATGGTTTTTATTTCTATTGCCGTTATCGTAAGTAAAATAAAAAGGGCCTCTTTATTTACTTCATATTAAAGAAGTGTTTCTTGTAGTTTAGTTAGTTTGAGTACTAAATTGTAAAGGTGCACCGCCTGCCATGTATTTGTGTCCGTAGTTATTTATCTGTCTAAGTTTGTCTGGAAGAGTTTTCTATTTAGCGATAAGAGCGCCTGTTGTATTTATAATAAAAATTTCCTCTTATTTTTTTTGGTGTTAAAAAAAAATTGTTGTATTGTGTATTGAATAAAAAAAACTCTAAATACAAGCGTATCATGAGAGACCAACATTTTGATTTCCAGTGAGATTCTCGAATTGACTGACAACTATTGTAAATGAATAGTAATATAATTAAATTAACGTACGCCTTGTAATACCTAACCTTTCAGTATCTTCATACGTATATTGATACAAATATGGGGGTCTAAAAAAAAATACTTTTCAGAGACGTTATTACCAGAATGATTAATAGAAAAGCAAGCATTTTTTCAAATCTGTTTGTTTAGAATGCTGTCGTGAGCCTGACGGGGCCACAAAGGCATATTTCAGCGGATCGTTACAAGGGGAGCGTTGGTGGTGTCGGGCTATAAATTGAGCGATTCTAATAAACAACTGACGTCAGTTTTTGTAGCTCTTCACTTTTGCCGTCGAAAAGTATTTAAAGTTTCAAATTGTAACTTTTCTATACGATGGTTAGTTTATGTTCAATTATTATTTAAGGTGCGAAACTTCGAACAAAATCCGATGCATCATGAATCTATTTGTCTTAATTCATACCACGTATATTTATTAAGGCAAAGCAAAAATAAAGATTGTTAATGTACATGCAGCGAATCAACAGTTTAGGCAAAAATTCAAAGATTTGTGAATAAACTTGCTGTAGTTAGTGAAACAAATTCAAATCATCACGCTAACTCTTTTCAATATATGTCCGAGCCTAAGACCTACGACTTTGTATCAAATTCTCATAACGTAGCGATAAAGTTCTGCTACGAACTACAACCTAGCGCTCGTAGCTCTTGTAGCGCTTGTAGCTCTTGCAGCGCTCGTAGCTCTTGTAGCGCTCGTAGCGTTATTCACTAGAGGTAGAGGTGTAGTATAATTTCCATCTTAGTCATCAGGGTTAGGAACCGATTTGCAGTCTTGTAGTCTTGAGAATACAAATCTATGGGTCTCAGATCTCACTTACCATCGAGTGGCCTGTTGTTTGCCTTCTCTATGTTTGTTTTTACCTTTTGAACTATACCAAAACCTGCTCGTCCAAATCAATAAACCAGGGCCTCTATTCAACGTGGTAGAAACATATTGCCTTTGAAGTGTTTTCTTATCGTTTTTAACTTGGCTGCCATTACTCTCAAGTGTCATGTTATAACTTTAATGCATATGGCGGGTAGTTGTATGTGTAGGGTAGGTATGTGCAATGAGCTTGGAAAATATAAATCAGTCTTAAATCAGCTGGTGGTTTCATTGTACACGTCCCTAATACATAACATGGCGCAGTCGTTAGGATTCGAACCTATGCTCCCAAAGGGAATGTGATTTATAAAAATCTATTAAAAAAAATAGGTAAAGGTTTTTTAACCAAACAAAACACGACTCGACATGACATGACGACACGTTGGCCTAGTTGGGAGTGACTCTGCCTCCGAAGCTAGCGGTCCTGGGTTCAAATCCCGGTAAGGGCAGATATTTGTGTGATGAGCGCGAATATTTGTTTCTGAGTCTTGGATGTTTTCTATACAGGGTGACTTCAAATTGGTAATACAAAATCAATGTTTTACACACATTTCCCCTAAACTTAGGCCCTCAATTAAGTCTCATACTTTTAAAATAATCAGAAGTATTTTTTTTTTGTTTTTTTAACTATCCAATTTTTGTTGGCTTAACATGGTTATCCTGCCATAATAATTAACAAAGAAGTTTAAAGAATTTCAAATGAACACTTTCCTCTTTGGTTAAACGTCACCTGTCGCATTTTAGGAGGAAATCGTGTTTTGATTAGTTGATAACATCGAGTGACAGGTATGACAGTTAGGTATTTAATGTAGAGTAATCACACTTTGGGACTTTAATTATTTGTTTTGTTCGAAAATTAGCATTAATTAAATACAGTTAATTTTAACAAAGGGGTTAATGTATTATACTGCGTGGCATTAACTAAGCCACAATCAAGTGTTTTGTATTACCAATTTGAAGTCACCCTGTATATATTTAAGTATTTTTATCGTTGTCTAGTACCCATATTACAAGCCTAGAGCTTAGTTTGGGACGAGGTAAATTTGTGTGAGATTGTCCCCTGATATTTATTTATTTATTTTAAAACGATGTTAGAAAATAGAAAGAGTAAATAGAATACCGCTTCTTTCCTGGCTCCTTCACCAGGCTGGAAGGCATTTGTTCCCGGCGCACAGTATTTTCCTTCCCCATTATGCTTTATTAAAGAGCGTACCTACTAGACTCCCTTTGCGCGACTGACACGTTTCGATTGCACTGGTGATTGCGATGATAGGAGTAGATTGATGAAAAACATAACGCCTTCATTCCCAGAGTGGGGTAGGCAGAGCTACAGAAACACCAACAACTCTAAAAATACTTGTTTTTAATTCTGTAACCACATCTTGCACAAACAGGCCAAGATTAGTGACAGGTTACAAGCCCATCGCCTAACAGCTGGGTCCTGTATTCAAACCGCGGATAGATTAGGTTACTTCATGTTGAAATTTGACACATTTTGTACATGGCAACTGTCAAATTTTGACTCGAAGTAACCTTATCTATTCGCGGCTTAAATATAGGAACCGGACATAACAGTATTACACATACAAGCCCTTGTTCCTTATGTCCATTAACCACCCGCCAAGCAACAGTGTTCGCATTGTTGTGTTCCGGTGTGGGGATAAGACAACCGGTGAAATTACTAGCATAGAGGCATTCCATCTTAGTCCTAAGGGTTGGCAACGCATTTGAGGTCTTAGGATTATAGTCTTGAGAATTCAAATGTCTATGGGTCTCAGATTCCACTTACCATCAGGTGGCCTGAGTGCTCGGGTGCCTTCTCCTTAACATAAAAAAGAAGGTATTTTTGTTGTATGCTCGGCCTTGCAATTAGCTGCATACTTTAGTACTTTGTCACCTTTACGTCATGTTTGAAGTGATGTACTAATCTGTCAAAGTTATTAAAGCGACAAGGTACACACATGTGCAGCTATTTATAAGCTCAGGCAATACTTGACAAAGGGTGTAAAATAAACAGTTTTATAATTATGTTGTTAAGGGTTTACTGAGACCTCAAATGCGTTGTAAACCCTGAGGACTAAGATGGAATGCCTCTATGCTAGTAATTTCACCGGTTGTCTTATCCCCACACCGGAACACAACAATGCGACTGTTGCTTGGCGGGTGGTTAATGGATAAGATAGTAGTAGCGATCCGGACGGACGCTGCACAGGGTCCTACCACCACTAATTTATACACACGCTGTTTGTTGATACAGCGTGTTCACTTATTTGAAAGCGTAGGATTCGGTTTCAATCAGTTCGAACTGTTATGCGTTTATTTACGACAAACCATTACTTTGTACGCGATATAAAGTTATGTGATACGTTAACAATTTTTTTCAAGTGATTTCACTTATTACAAGTTCTCCCCCCCCCCCCCCTGTGTGGTGGCCGGGTTAGAATAGTGCCACTCCATGTCTTCCCGTGGATGTCGTAAGAGGCGACTAAGGGAATAAGGGCTTAGTAGTACTGTTAGGCGATGGGCTTGCAACCTGTCACTAATACAATAGTAAACCTCTTAGCCTGTTAGTGCAAAATGTGGTTACAGAAATATCAGTAAGTCTTTAGAGTTGTTGGTATTTCTGAAGCTCTGCCTACCCCACTCTGGGAGTGAAGGCGTGATGTTATGTATGTATGTATGTACTTAGTACAAGTTTTAAGTCGTGTTGTTTCAGAGAGTGAAGCACTGCAGTAGATCGAAGGTTGAATTGTTTGTTAATTTCAAAACCGACCAAAGCATGGCTTTTAATTATATAGAGATATAATAGTCAGTATGCCTTAAGTAATTATTGTGTGAAAGCTACTGTTTCTTTAAGTTTTAAGAAAACTCCCCTACCTTACTCGTTTATTTTTAGGGTTCCGTAGTCAAACTAGGAACCCTTATAGTTTCGCCATGTCCGTTGGTCCGCAGCCTAGAGCAGAGACTCTTAGTAGTTAAGTACTGTAAAGCTGTAATTTGGCATGAATATGCATATTGGCAACAAAATGGTACAAAATAATGTCATTTTTTTTTTGGTACCTCTCCTACACGTAACGTATTCTATAGTGTGGGATGTCGTTGGATAGGTCTTTCAAAAATATTACGGGTTTGTGGAAACAATTTTTCGATTAAGTACTCCGTTTATGAAATATTTAAGCTTTAAAGCCCCTACAGCCAAAACTACAAATACAAAAAATCTGAAATAAATCTTATATGAAAGGTCATAGAAGGAATTTTAAAGGAATACTAACACGATTAAGTAGACATCATTGGGTCTTGAGATACAGGGTATTAAAGTATTTATACCTACTGAAAATCATCTAAGACGGCACCAATTGACTTTAAATAGAAAATTAGTTATGACTTGTTGATTTTTATGTTTGTAGTACTTAACGGCTTCGGAACCCTACACTGAGCATGGCCCGACATGCTCTTGCACGGTTTTTGTCATTCCTAAAACAAAAACCAAGTAAATAAAATTAAAGAATCGACTTACAAACCATCCACTTATTTTAAGTAACTCTTTTCCCAACTTTTGAAAGGATCTATAAAGAGATAACGTTTTTTTATTCGACGCGCTGATAACGCCGTAGGCTTCGCGTAACGGTTTCGTTCCATTTCTGAACCCTTATCAAAAAAAGGAAGGGTGATAAAGGCTGTTGCAAATTCAAATTGATTTGCGGCCATGTTTTTTGTGTTAACAAGCATCTGTGTTTAAAAGTAATGGAAAGGTTTTTTGGACAATCAATTTAGTCGCTTGTTCAGTTAAAGATACGCAGACACGAATAATTATTTCATTAAGAGCTGCAATCATATTAAATAATTAATAAATATCACGGGACAATGTCACACAAATTGACCTAATCCCAAACTAAGCTCTAGGCTTCTACTATGGGGTACTAGATTACGATAAACATACTTATACCGGGTGTGGCCTGTAATAGGAGCAATAAATTGAGGGATCCTTTCCATACCACAAACGTAACCACATTTATTCTACTGACAGTAGATGTCAACTAGACTATTGGATGGAGTACATTGAAAATCCTATTTAGTTTGTTCGAAAAAATCCCAAATCATTAATTTGATATTTTTTTAAAGTAGTAAAACAAATGTTGCTACGTCTATAGAGTAGAAACGATCCCTCAATTTATTGCTCCTATTACTGGCCACACCCGGTATAGTGAAAAAGATACTTACCAAGGAGGCGTTTCGGTGGCCACCTGTGGGACTAAACAAGTTGCATTCGACAATCGTTACTGATTATGTGACGTAGGCCACAGATAATACCACGTGACTATCTCGGTACGTCGGTACATGTGTCTATCAAAACATAAACGTTAACGATCATCGAATGCAACTTGTCTAGTCTCACTGTAATCTTTATTTTCATTTCTACTTCACCAAATGATTTTCTGAATGAAGATGCCTGTCATGTTCCTATGAAATAAAAAAACCTGTAAAGCTAGAAATTTGAAACGGGTCGCTTGTCTATTTATATTATAAACATGGCCTTAATATGTGTTTTTATGTTCCAGGTAATATCTGAAGTACACGTGTTTCCGGTACGTCCGTCATAAATACAACCTGATTTAGCAAACACATCACATATCCAATCATGCGTTTTCACGTGCGAATTGATTAAATATATCGCAGTTCCGTCACGTCCGTTAACATGGGCTTTTGACAAACATGCAATGTGATGTTATTCCGATTTGTTTATCTTTATTAGGCATTGTATGTATGCGAACTCTATAGTACACAGGAAACGACACAAACTACAAACCTTTACAAGATAGATTGAGAAATAACTATAATAATACAGGGTAATTTTTTTATCTGTGCTCAAATTTTAACATATGATTTTGTATCGTTAATATAATATATTACTACAATAAAACGAGTTTTTGTTTTTTTTTTGCAAATTATCTCTCTTTTACCTTCTCGTGTGGACACAAAGTCACACTAGAAATGATGACATGGGTTGTCAAGCTGTATGTATGCGATACACTGTATTGATATTCGAAATTTGAAATTTCATGTACAGCTTATCAGACAACAAGCCCCTCTCCTACAGATATTATAAATTTGAAATTCCATTTATTAACTTACTTAACAACACTCTCCTCTCCTCGCACCCCTGGATTAGAGGGTCCATGAATATCGTTATTAGTGAAATCATTGAATCGGCAACATCTCTAATATTTTTAAAGCTAGAGTAAAAATAACACGACATGTGTTGATTAACAATAGCGAAGCAAATATTAAAATTTGTGCACATATTAAAAAGATCTGTAGATAAGAGCTTTGATATAAAGGCAATTCCTAAAAATCAGTATTCCATTTGACATGTTTCCGTAATGTCAAAGTTTTGATAACTCTTATGTGATTGACAGTAATGGCGGTCGAGTTAAAAACGATACCCAACCATGACAAACGCAAGTTCGTTTTAACGCAGTTTAGAATAAAGACCCAGATGGAACATTTTCAAAAACTGTACATAGTTAAGGGCTATAACTAAAACGAAACTTAATTGATTCCCTTGTGTAACGAGTTACCCATATATTTTACCCAATAGTTTGTATGACTAACTTCCGTTACACAAAGGACGCGATCGTGATTTTTGTTTTCTTTAAGCCATTAACTAAGAGCATTGAAAAAACTGTAAAACTAATATAATTTTAGCTAACTTTGTATAAGATACCTAACTAATACCACTAACCACCAAACATTTAACGACACGGTGGCCTAGTTGGGAGTGACCCTGCCTCCGAAGCCAGCGGTCCTGGGTTCAAATCCCGCTAAGGGCAGATATTTGTGTGATGAGCGCGAATATTTGTTCCTTAGTCTTGGATGTTTTCTATGTATTTAAGTATATATTTCTCTATATAAGTATGTTTATCGTTGTTTAGTACCTATAGTACAAGCCTAGAGCTTAGTTTGGGACTAGTTCAATTTGTGTGAGATTGTCCCCTGATATTTATTTATTTATTTAGATACATTTCAATCATTTTGTGCACACAGTTATAGTCTGAGCTATTGAGTTATATTCTGGATCCTTACATTTTCGTAATGATGTTTGCGTTGCTTATGACTGTAACTTGTTTTGTGAGCCATGAATAAATAAATAAATTAATAAACTATGTACAATTTTCTTGAGAACCACCCTAATGTCTCTTAATATGCAACACATTTAAAACAAATGACAAATATAATTACAAGATCAGTTGAACTTACCAAGTGAAGGCTGATCTTGATTATATGATGCACCTCGTCCGAAATGATCCATAAAACTTGTAGTCGCATATCTTGCACTACTACGTTACCACTATTGTTTAAATAAGAACTTCGAAGAAAAAACACCTCGCATCTGTCAGATGATCCCGCCAACTCCTGCGCTATCTGTCAACCGTCATTATTTTAAAGACCTTAATCACAACTTAAAAGGGAATTTGGTTCTGTCGTATCTGTAAGATACTAAAGGCAAGGGTTAGGGTGGGACTGGATCATTTCGGACGAGGTGCATCATATAATCAAGATCAGCCTTCACTTGGTAAGTTCAACTGATCTTGTAATTATATTTCAGCACCTCGTCCTCATGATCCATAAAACTTGTAGATGTTTAAAGAAAGAAGTTGTGATCAATATCCTTAACATTTAATGTTAACAATAAAAACATACAGTCATTTTAAATGAGATCAACATAAAAATGCTACTTTTAGCATAAATAACATAAGAGAAATTTAATAACACTCCTTTAAGTTAAAACATATTCATGACATAAGAAAACAAATTTATAAATGTGAATTACATATGGCCCTTGTAAAAAGAGAACTTTCTTGGATAAGTGGCCTATTATAATATTTAGCAAATACACCAGAGCCACTAGTCCAACCTGCCATCTTCCTTATGGTTTCGATGTTAACACCCTGTCTAGCAGCTGCAGACGTTGCTGCATGACGCGTGCTGTGGGCTGAGTAAGTGTTAACATCGATTCCGCTCGATCCTAAGGTCTCCTTTATCCAACGGCTTATACTTTGGCTTGAAGCGGGGCCATGAGGAGCCTTGTGAGTAATAAATAATATTTTACTATTTATCTGGCGAAGTTTCTCAGTTTTTTGTAAGTATACTTCAAGCGATCTGGCTGGGCAGATATTACAGTTATCATTAAAATAAGGTAATATTAACAATGGTTGTATCTTACGTGGGCCAGAGGTTTTGATACGATCAGGAATTTTAATTCTTATTTCAGACTCAAGTTTATGAATGTTATTTATTTTTATTAAAGCTAGAGTCTGTACCCTATGAGCAGTTACAAGTGCTAGTAATGTAACTACTTTCTTAGTCAGTAGTTCTAAGTTCAATGACTCGTAGGGTATAAGTTATTTAAGTGTTTGAGAACAATCTCAGGATTCCAAGTATCTGAGTATTTTGGAGTATTTGGCTTAAGTTGGTAGATTCCTTTAAAAAATCTCTTAATTTGGTAATTTTCTCCTATGTGTGGTCCTAAAATTAATGAGATAGCTGATCTATAAGAGTTAAGAGAAGCGTAAGAGAGGCCCTGTTCAAATTTAGAATTAAGAAAATCAATTACTACAGTTATTGGTACATCTAATGGATTATGATTATATCTGCCACAAAAAATTATCCAAAAATTATAAGCTGTCTTATATTGTTTCATAGTACCTTTGGAAACAGATGCTAACATGACATTTACAGAAGACTAACTTATGCCTCTCTTTATGAATGCTTGTTGCACAATATTGCTGCTATCAATTTGAGCTGCTCGTGGAGCGGGTGGTGTTCCCTGAAAGGTGAGAATAACATCTGTTTATGGGGCTGTAAGTATAAGCATTCTCCCTCTACCATAGACATGAACAGTGGGTACCATGGTTGAGTGGGCCAATATGGGACCACGACAATACCTCTAGCTCTTTCATAATTAATTTTCTGTAATACTTTTAATATAACGGAAAAAGGTGGGAATGCAAAGAAGAAAAGATTCCACTGTATTGTGAAGGCATCACAAGCTACTGCATCGGGGTCTGGAAACCATGACACAAATTGGTTACATTTAGTGTTAACCCGAGTAGCAAATAAATCTATTTCTGGATTTCCAAACTTTTCCATTATTTGATTAAAATAGGGAGTGCAGAGTACCCATTCTGTCTCAGTGAACTTTATGCGTGATGCATCATCAGCAAC
Source organism: Acleris holmiana (assembly GCA_949316455.1). Lineage (NCBI taxonomy): Eukaryota > Metazoa > Arthropoda > Insecta > Lepidoptera > Tortricidae > Acleris > Acleris holmiana. The sequence continues at coordinate 3,596,886 of OX438778.1, forward strand.
ATTGTCTGCAGATTGCACATATGAGACATGAACCCATAGCCTACGATTTTCACAGAACTGCCAGATATTACGAGCAACAGTATTTAAATGTGGATATTGGGTACCTCCCATTTTGTTAATATAAGCTATTGCCGTAGTATTGTCTATTCTTAAAAGAATTTCACAATTGGAAAGATTTGAAGCAAATATTTTTATACCGAAAAATGCAGCAATCAACTCTAAGTGATTAATATGCAATTGCAGCTCATCCTCATTCCAAAAACCATGTGACTGTTGTCCATTACATACTACTCCCCAGCCTGACATAGAGGCATCAGTATATATTTCCAGTTTGTAATCAGAGTTCTTTATTTTTAAAGAAGTATTGTGAATATTACGCATCCACCAATGGAGATCTTCTTTAATTTGTTTATTAATATGTATTGTGGAGCTGTAGTTGCCATTGTAATGAGCCAAAGCCTGAGTCTTAAATGATTCTAACACTTTGGTATAGAGCCATCCATATTCAACAGCGGGACAGGATGATACTAAAATACCTATTAATTTGGCGAACAATTGAATTGTAACTTTATCCTTTAATATTAACTTTGCTATATAGTTGTATATAAGAGCTCTTTTATCCTGCGGCAGGTTTATTGTCATATCTGTAGATTTCAGTATAAATCCTAGAAATTTACATGTTTTTGATGGTGATAAGTAACTTTTATTTTTATTAATTATAAATCCCAATTGTTCTAAAAGTTTGGTAGTCATATTTACATTAATTTGGCAACTTACAGCATCCTGGCCTATACACAAAATATCATCTAAATAAATAACAGACAGGAAGCCTCTGGATCTAAGATATTGGATAACTGGTTTCATTAATTTAGTAAAGGCATATGGAGCAGTATTGAGACCAAATGGGAGGCACTGAAACTCATAAAGTTTATTTTTAAATAAGAAGCGTAAAAACTTCTTATCAGACTCACAAATTGGAAGTAAAAAATATGCATTTTTTAAATCTATTGTTGCCATAAAACAATTTTCATCCATAAGTTTAATTGCCGTCCTTACATCTTCCAGTTTAAAATGTGGTGGAATAACAAACATATTGAGCTGTTTTAGATTGAGTATAAAACGCTTGCTACCATTAGGCTTGCTCACTAGAAAAATGCTTGATAAGAATTCGTTTTTAGTGTGAGAACATGCTCTAATGGCTCCAAAATTTAATAAGTCCCTTAATTCATGTGATATATCTAATGTTTCTGACTCAGTCAAATTATTATTCTTTGGATAAGAGGTTTGGTAAGGGGGAGTGTCAAATGGTATCTTATAACCAGATATCCAGTCAAGTATAACTATATCATTAGTGATAAGTTTCCACTTGTCTAAAAAATATTTAAGCCTACCTGCCTCAGGGGTTAAATTCAGCATCTTGGGTTCACTGGCTGCTTCTTGTAGAAGGGCCGCTGGTAATTGCTGTTCCTCTTGATCCCTTGTTTGGGGAAGGGTCTTTGCCCACTCTGACGAGCTGGTGCTTGGTGACGGAGTGGGCGCTTGTAGTTTAAATTAGGTTTTTTAATCACTCTGCTGGGCACTGTCGGTTTCAGAGTTTGAGCAGACAGTCTTTTCGCAGCCTGGCTTGCCTTGACTTTCTCAGTAAAATCATCGCCAAATAGAAGTGATTCAATGACTGGCGAGTTGTCCATTAACTCTTTAATGTCTTTGTTAAATCCTGATATAAGTAAACTTCTTCTATTTTTTGAAATATTGTGATGTAATTGGCACAACATTCTTGCTGAGTCACTGAACTCTTCTATTCCTTGTATAGTAGGGTTTTGTTTAATTAGTGTGGTCATACCTAGCCCAAGGCTAGTTATAATTGCTGCCAGCTGTTTTTGTTCTGCTACTATTCTGGCATCTCTCTTAAGGGCAGATTCAGAGACGGAGGACTTAATTTCAATATTAAGTTTAGGAGGTGCAAGTGATGGGCAGTTTGTTAAGAAGGTTTCATATTTTAGATCTAGTGTTTCTTTAGATTCCTTTTTTAAGCCAGATTTAAGGATATTTTCCCACCTTATGGCTAATTGTGGGAGGCAGTTTTGTATTTTATCTGAACTGACACCATCATTTCCCAAAATGGTGATTAAAGATTCTGGGAGGGGTTCTTCCCGAACTAGTTCCTCTACCTCTCTCATATCTATCACAGACATGTCCTGCTCCCCCCCCTCTGTTTGTTCAGACTGTTGTAGAGGAGGAGTTTCCTCAAACTCTGCCTCGCATAATATATCCATATCTGGGGAAGCTGAAAAGGAAAGACAAGCATAAGCATATGTCTATCCCCATGCGTACATATTAATAGTTAGCCCTCATGGTAAGCCTCGCGTGAATACTCGGAGCTTATGTACATGTATAAAAGATAAGAACGCTGCTGGAAACCTCGCGGGTGTTCTCTAGGCACAAACGTAATTACCAGATAATCGGCCACGGACAACCTCTCGTGAATGTTCTGGGCCCTTGTGATCAAATCAATATGCTATGAGTTAGTGGTAACATCACGTGAATACTCTCAACTCGGCATTTTTATAACCTCCAAAAGAAGAACAGCTTTTCAGTTTTTAGTTAAGTCAAGGAAGTAATGCAGGCAAATTATCATTAAAAAACATTCCAAACCGTTAATCAAACCTTACATCCAAAGTTATAAAACATAAGATTAGCAAAGAAACAAAAAAAAACCTAAACTTACATGCACGTGCATCATTTTCGGATTCCGAATCCGATTTCCGTTTTGACGCCACTCGATGAATCTTTTTTTCTAATTTCTTCAATTTCTTCATAAGATCCTCTTTGGACACTTGTTTTTGTTTCCTTTTACCCATATTTAAAGGTATTTAACACGTAATAACACTTCACGATGGTAACGCTTCCGCACAAGAAAATACAATGACGGTTGACAGATAGCGCAGGAGTTGGCGGGATCATCTGACAGATGCGAGGTGTTTTTTCTTCGAAGTTCTTATTTAAACAATAGTGGTAACGTAGTAGTGCAAGATATGCGACTACAAGTTTTATGGATCATGAGGACGAGGTGCTGAAATATAATAACATATTTTTTCCTTTTTGGGACGCTGATGCATAGTCTGTAAATAGATTGGTATTCTTTAAAAAATAACTTGTTCGAGTTGGTCCATCCATTTGGGGCCTATTAGACATATAAGGCTTAAGACAGGACAGACACATGGTAACCCATCAATTAATCGAATTTCATTTCAGCGATTGTATCATTTTATCGAACGCTATGTTTTCAGGAAATCTTAAACATCAATTATGTAGGTTAGGTAGACTTGTGACTACCAAAAAAACCCATTCGGCGAGAAAAGACTTTTGATGTAAGGAAAATTATGTGATTCGTTTGTTGAAAGGTATTTCAATAACATAAAAGTACCTCATACACATACAAACACATAAACACGTCGGAAAACCTACTTATATATTTTTTTGGTGTTGAAGTATAAATTATGCGGCTACTCTGCTCAACCTACAAACAATAAACAACAAGAAATATTTAGTTTCGTTGGTCAATTCTGCCCTGCTAACATAAAATGCAGTATATGAGACAAAACTTATGTAGCAAATTCAACCTTATTACTAACGTTTTAGGATTGAATCTGCTTTGGCCATTAAATCTGAGATACTGCTTTTTTGCTTAGAAGGGCAGAATTTATTTTGTAGACCAAATTAAAAATGCACTCATTGTCATTTTTTTAATGCTCTGAAAGAATAATTTACGCTCGACGGTAAGTAAATAGTCAATAACTTGGTGTTGTTATGACTCATTAACGAATCTAATTGGTAACGTGAAACGTTACGTAATTCCGTTCGCATATGGTATTTTATTTTTAATCTACTGACACAATACTCCACTGAAAACCTCACACTTTCCATCCCTCCTCACCGCACAGGTTTCATGTCCAACTCCTTCGCCCTTCAGGCAGCACGACTTTGGAACGACCTTCCCCTTAAAACGAAGAAAGCTCCGAACAAGTTTGCCTTTAAAAAGAAAGTTCGCGAATTTCTTTGCAGGCAGAATTGACATCATCTTGGTTTTCTGATTGCTTTATCTGTTTTGTTTTTTTTGCTTATATGTATATACATATTATGTAAGTATTTATTTATTAGTGTATTTCATGTATTTATATTTATGTAGCATATTGATATTATGTAAGTGTATATGTTTATGTAAGTATATAGTATATAGTTAAGTCAGAATCTATGTTGCACCGCCACTACAATCTCTGCTTTGCCTAAAGGTTAACTGGTAGAGAATGCCTTACGGCATTAAGTTCGCCTTTTGCATATTAAGTGTATTCTTTTTTTGTGCAATAAAGATTAAATAAATAATAAATAAATAATACTGGGTAATGTAAGATATTAATATTATGTTTTTGAAACACGCTCGAAAATATAAATGGCTTTTCCTTTGAAAATGAATACGTATTTGCGTATTACAAATGCGATGTCTGCTAATCACCTTGTTAAAAAATACCTTGATTTCCGCCCTTAGCAATAAAAAAATAATTATTTATTAAAAAAGGAACACAAATTACACTTGATACAATTAGCTGGTGGTCCCACACTAGGGTATGCCTGTCACGTGGCGAACTGATTCAACATACAATAAAACTTTACAAAGATTCGTGTCTTTGGTTACATTAAACATGAAGAGGACTGATAAAACTAAATGCTGAAGCTATCATTATTAATATTAGTATTAGACATTTTGTTTCTGGTTTCTACGGAGAATAAAAAAAGAAAAAAAAATGTAAACTTAAATTGAACTGTGTGGAATTGAATTGAATAATGTACTATTCGACTGTACTTAGAGATATTGTAGGAATAATTACCGTGAGTTCCTTTTTCAAACTTTTCTACGGTAAATTGACACTAGGGAACGACTTATCGTCATTAACTTACTGAATGCGGCGGATTGTCGATTGCATTTTGACCTAAGCGTAACTATTAAAAAAAAACTTAAAAAAAAAAACAGGGGACAATCTCACACAAATTGACCTAGTCCCAAACTAAGCTCTAGGCTTGTACTATGGGTACTAGAAAACGAAAAACATACTTACATAGAGAAATATATACTTATATACAAAGAAAACATCCAAGACTCGGGAACAAATATCTGCGCTCAACACACAAATATTTGCCCTTACTGGGATTTGAATCCAGGACCGCTGGCTTCAGAGGCAGGGTTACTCCCAACTAGGCCAACGTGTCTTCAAACTTGACTTGATGCAGAATATACAATTTTTCGAAAATATTCTTGCGAGCGAAGTTGTATCTTTACACAAATTAACAGCGTCATGCGTGAAATTTAAATATACTGTGTGTACATATAAAATAGTGTATGAAATATTGGACACATCACGAAACTGCGTAGCAGCACTGACCAAAGCACAAAAGCCTGCATAGAGAATTTCATCACGTTCCTAAAACTTGTACACATAAAAACGGTGAAACATCGTCCTTTAGTTGATAAAAAACGTGCCCGTGCATATTTCTGCCTTAAGTGAGGGCCTTCAGGTTGACCCGCATTTTATGAGTACAAAATACACATGCAATAAAATATCTTGCTACCTACAAGTTATGGTATAACATGCTGTGAATAAGAAAGAGCAGCGGGCCACCTGATGATATGTAAACTTAATTACTGTACTAAACTGTATTGTACAAAATTGAAAGTGATAGTGGTGGTAGGACCCTGTGCAGGGTCCGTCCGGATCGCTACCACCATCTTATCCATTAACCACCCGCCAAGCAACAGTGTTCGCATTGTTGTGCTCCGGTTTGGGGATAAGACAACCGGTGAAATTACTAGCATAGAGGCATTCCATCGTAGTCCTCAGGTTTGGCAACGCATTTGAGGTCTTAGGATTATAGTCTTGAGAATTCAAATGTCTATGGGTCTCAGATTCCATTTACCATCAGGTGGCCTGAGTGCTCGTGTGCCTTCTCCATAACATAAAAAAAAAAAAAAAATATGCAAAGTAGATTGAAAAAAAGTACAGATAAGTGTAAAAAAGATTATCATCAATTGTTCAAGATCTTTAAAAAAAAAGTGGTTTTAACCTACCGCCAAGCAGCATTCGCATTGTTGTGTTCCGGTGTGGGGGTGAGACAACTAGTGAAATTACTAGCATAAAGGCATTCTATCTTAGTACTCAGGGTTGGCAACGCTGTTGAGGTCTTAGGGTTATAGTCTTGAGAACTCATATGTCTATGGATCTCAGACTCTACTTACCAGGTGGCCTGAAAGCTCGTGTGTTAATGAGAAGTCTCATTAACGTAAAAAAATCTCTAAAATGTAATAAAATAAAATATTCTAAAATATGATGAGCAAAATAAAGCAAGTGTACATTTTTGAAAATTTTCTTTGTGTTGAGCAAAACAAGTTACTATATTTACATTTAATTATATGAAAACCCTGATGTGTTGCCGTTCTACAAACCACAAATATGTGCTAATGTTCTAAATAAAGTTATTTTCATGTTTTTCACTAGTCTCAGATTCCACTTACCATCAAGGTGGCCTGAATGCTCGTGTGCCTTCTCCTAAACATTAAAAAAAAGTTCTCCCGGTTAGTCTTAAGAATTAATTTTTATTGGTAGGTACTTTGATCATCGAGGCGCTTAAGAGCATATTCTATCCCTAGTTAACCACGCATGCGGCACTAGGTCAGTAACTGTGGAGAAGTACGCTATGTGACTCAATGATTCCGCTGTCAAAGTATGTCAACAGTCTTGTAGGACAAAGGTATATTGTAACGTTGTAGAATAGAAAAGAATCGAATAGAATGTATTTGCTTAAAAACATGGTTACAAGGTTCTTAATACTAGCAAGTATGTGAGTGTCAGATGTTTTGTCTTAAAATGACATGCAAAAAGAAAAACAATCCAACCGGGGCACAGGTACAAACAATTAAGCCTGAAGCCGAATTAAAATGAATAAATTTGCCACAGATTATTCTTAAATACCACTATAAATTAATAGAAATATCAGTCAGTCTCTTAAATATTCGTTGAATGAATAAAAACACTTTACATGCAACCAAAAAATTAACTTCCGCTTAAGCTCAATGACGGTCAGAAGTCGATTTTTGTTTTAAATTAAATATTGAATTGCCAATACAAAACAAATTTCGGCTATACAGCTCTGTATTTATTGTAGGGAGTGAAAGTTTGATAGCGTATCTTGTGTGCAATTTAAATATATCATTAGTTTTTTTTTAAATTACTGTAACCCTTTGTTTCCTTAATAAATTAATAACTAAATAAAAACAAAGGCGAACTCATTCTTCATCGTAAGTGGGATCTGAGACTTATATACTTATGCATTCTCAAGACAACTATGACAAAACAGCAAACGCGTTGCCAACCCTGAGGGCTAAGGTGGAATATCTCTATCCTAGTGGGATTGCTTCTTGGTGGTAGATTAAAGGATATGATGGTGGTAGCGATATGAACCACTTCTACACAAGGACCTACCTCCACTTAATAAGATTGGAATTTTTTTTTTACGTTCTAACAACATTACGGATAAAATGACCACTAGAGTCTTTTTTACGGCAAGAACACGCACACAAGCACTCAGGCCACCTGGTAAGTGGAATCTAAGAACATTAGACATTTTGACGACACGTTGGCCTAGTTGGAAGTGACCCTGCCTCCGAAGCCAGCGGTCTTGGGATCAAATCCCGGTAAGGGCAGATATTTGTGTGATGAGCGCGAATATTTGCTCCTGAGTCTTGGATGTTTTCTATGTATTTAAGTATGAATTTCTCAATATAAGTATGTTTATCGTTGTCTAGTACCCATAGTACAAGCCTAGAGCTTAGTTTGGTACTAGGTAAATTTGTGTGAGATTGTTCCCTGTTTTCAAGACTGCAATCCTTAGACCTCAAATACGTTGTGTTTAATTGTTTGAAGATGGTACTCCTTCCTTTACTGATGCTATTTACAAAAATGGTCCACTTATTCCACTATGACTTTGATATCATGTCAAAAGCAATTAGATTAGATTAGAAGAGAACTTTAGTTAAATATATTACTGGTACGCAAACGATATTGTATTAGCTAAATTAGCTCACCTTGTTTCAAAATCACTATCACAATGGCGACTTTATGACAGCTTTTATCCAGTTGACACTTAGAACTGTCATAATGTCAAACTCCTTCAAATTGGTTCACTACGAAATCGAAACATGTTCAGCTAAACCAAATTGGAATTTGCTTCTTTAGGTTCCATTGTTGTGTTCCTAAAGTCATCGTTGATTAGAAAAGGCGTTAATTTGCGCTTTTATAAAAAATACAAAAATATTTATGCGATTTAAAAACGATACGAACTAATGCACACGACAAAGCAAAAACAATCAAAATACTATTTTACAATCTGGTATTGTTTTTAAACCAATCACGTATCGGCTGAATGGATCTGAACACCGAAGCCTATCTACAACCTACGATATAACAGGCCATAAATCGTTCAGAACAAAAAAATGCTCGGGAATTTTATCAGTCTCCAATTTTAAAAAACAAATTAATAAATTCGCGTCGGTGACATAGTTTCGGGAGCATATTTTTCGATTCGAAAAGTTGGTTTAGGTTTTTACAGCCAGTATGTTTTAAATAGGCCAATAAAATAGCGGTGAATTTTATTTTACAACTGGCCACTGGCGTATTGAGATGATTTTTATAACTTTGAAATTGATAAAGCTTACATTTGGAATTAATATTACTGTGAGCTAATAGAGTTATTTTTCATCTGTCGTTCACTTTAGTGATATAAAATGTAAGTTAAATAAAACTAAAATATTATTGGAAACCAAAGACAGGATTTAGGGATAATATAACTTAAAAAAATAAATACGAATGGCCTATCTCCATGCATGCAAATATTATCTATTAACCTACCGCTAAACAACAGTGTTTGCATTGTTGTGTTCCGTTTTGGGAATAAGACAGCCGGTGAAATAACTAGCATAGAGGCATTCCATCTTAGTCCTCAGGGTTGGCAACGCCTTTGCAGTCTTAAGATTGCAGTCTTGTGAATGCGAATGTCTATGGGTCACAGTTTCCACTTACAATCAGGTGGCATGTGGGCTCTTTTGCCTTCTCAATGCCATAAAAAAAAATTAAAAAATAAAAACTTGCTGTTGCTCGCGACGCCGTCCGCGTAGAAAAATAAAACATAGCCTATGTTACTAAGTGATAGATAATATATCATTCTACTAGTGAAAGATTCTTTTAAATCGGTTCATTAGTATACTGGGTGTTTTTGGGGTCATAATCCGGAATGGCCAAAAGTGAATAAGATGGTCATACTGAACAACTTTTTCGATGGGACCTACCACGAAATCACCAAAAAAAAAACAGCAGTTCCATACATTCACGGTGAATTAATTGAGAGTTAATGTATGTAACAGCTGGTTTATTTTTGGCGGTTTCGTGGTTGGTCCCATCGGAAAGGTTGTTCAGTATGACCATCTTATTCACTTTTGGCCATTCTAGATCATGACCCCAAAATCACCCAGTAGATGTGAAAGTAACACCGTCTGTCTGTTTGTTACACTTTCACAGGTAAATCCCAGAATTAATTAAAATAAAGTTCAGTATGAGGATACTTACTTGTTATGCCAAAAAATTGGACGATGCTTGAGGATATAGCGATTAACGACTTCGACGCGGACGGAGTCGCGGGAAACAACTAGTTTTTTGACAGAATACGACCCTTGTTTAGTCGAAGTCATAAATACGTTTATACATTAGTACCTTGTCACTTTCATTCACTGAGTCAATTAGACAATATACCGGGTGTACAAACCAAATGGGTCAGTATGGAGAAGTCGGAAACTATGAGAGATAGGGAGATCTGTTCTTAGGAACCATGACGTCGATTTTAGATTGAATAATAATTACATTCAAACTTTTTTATTAACTCTCATACATAACCGGGAATCGAACCTGGTCAAAATCAATGAGTATAAATTCTGCAAGTCGCAAGAAGCACAACAAAATTGTTTTTTTTTATTTTTTATTAAATATTTATTTTTATTATTATTAAATCTAAAATCGACGTCATGGTTCCTAAGAACAGATCTCGCTATCTCTCATAGTTTCCGACTTCACCATACTGACCCATTTGGATTGTACACCCGGTATAATATATGAAATTGGCTCAGTGAATGAAAGTGACAAGGTACTAAAGTGTACACATATTTATGACTTCAACTGTTCGTTGTCTAAGAACAGGTTGTAGACAATACACGAATATTAGAAACGTTTGAAAAAAATCCTCTGTCCTTTTTTAGCAACCCATTAACAAAACAGACAATCAAAACCATACGCTAGCCGTTCCATCGGAGACTACAAATGAAAAAACGCGACCTCTCTCGCGTCATCGCTGTGTCTCATCTGCTCGTTTTCTATGCCATGCTTCAGATGAGTGATGATGGCACGGAACGAGAAGAAAAATGACACGAGAGGCCATATTCATAAGCTAATGTTTGCTCTTTACCCAACGTTATAAAAACTCGTCTAGAAAGTCAATTTCGTGAGCGAGGGCGATATTTAGCGAGCATTATTACGGGACATTGTTGGGGTTTTACTCGATTTATGAAGCAACAATCTTGTTGTGATTTCTCTAGACATTAATTTAGTGTTTAATGCTGTTTCGCGTTTTTCCAAATGCGATGGTTATTAGTTTGTATGGTTTTTTGTTCTGTCGTAGACGCTAAGCGTGTGCCCCGATTTTGACAAGAGGCCCAACCAAGATGCAAACGCTCCTAACGTTTTTCTTTTCTATCGCTCATAATGTATGGGATGACAGTCGACCACGTGGCTTATCGAAACGCAGGAGAATGTCACCCCATACATTTTGAGCAATAGAAAAGAAAAACGTTAGGAGCGTTTGCATCTTGACTAGGGCCCAAGGTGTCATAAGATTTGACTTAGCGTTGCAACTGTTAATAGGCGCAAAAGGCGGATTTAAAAGTATACTATAATATGCGTATTTAACAGACATAGTCGACCATATCAAAACAAATAAGTAGATTTTTTAAGATATTTTTAGAATCTTAGCCCTGAACTATTTCGCGCCATCAAACATGACGGATATATGCGTTAATGGCTTTAAAAAGTTTAAATTATTCCCGCTCCATGTCTTCCCGTGGATGTCTTAAGAGGCGACTAAGGGAATAAGGGCTTGTAGAAAGAACTGTTAAGCGATGGGCTTACAAAATTATCAACTAGTATTTTTAGGGTTGTTTGTGTTTCTGTAGCTCTGCCTACCACACTCTGGGAAAGCGTGATGTTATGTATGTACGTATGTAAATGGTTGAAACCTTTAAAAAACATTTGGAAAAATAATTCTTTGCTTGTTGATTCTTTGATTGATGATGAAAAATAAATGTACCTAAGAATTAAGAGGTTTCTCGTTTTAAAATATATACGAACTTTTCATGTAAGTAAGGCATTTTCACCACTGTTTGCCCTTAGGGCTTTGATTTTTAAAACTAAATGCGAGTGTATCATATTTTTTCATTAAAAAATCGTTAAATTTGACGTACTAAAATATAGAAACCATTAGGTACAAATCAGTTTCGTCGTTTGGCGTTTTGACCTGAAAGAACTACAAACATGTTCGCGTTTATAATATTGGTTAAGATTATTTATTTCTACTATTTACTGAGCTGTACTTGTCTTGACCTACTTAAATTAATCATGAGTAAGACTCTAAGCAAATAAACAAGGCCGGGTGCAGACCTAAGTAAATATTAGTCCAACCGGATATCGAACCCCGGTCCCCTTTGTATTGTGCTAAGATACTAAGCCGGAGAAGTCGTTATCAATGTACCCTGAGCGTTGATACTCTCACGGGAAATTTGTATCAAAGGAAGTGTAGGTTTTGTTTTTTTGGGATCCTATTGATTGTGTAAAGGAAGACTTAGTTCTGTGGCATTAAAATGTTATGAAGCAATGCTGCTTGTAATTTAACACGGTACAAAACTATACACAGTACATTCGACCTATAATATTTTTCTCCCTAGCCTAGATACTGCAGGGTTTCGAAGCTTGTTATTTGTTAGATTTGTAAGAAGAAAATATTGATTTGCATACATACATACATAACGTCACGCCTTCATTCCCAGAGTGGGGTAGGCAGAGCTACAGATTACCAACAACTCTAAACTTGTCGATAATTCTGTAACCACATTTTGCACAGTCAGGCTAAGATGTTTACAAGTATATGAATATAATTAGTAAGTATATTGATTTTCGTCGTGAAATTACGTTCATTTGTACATCTACCCAATACATGTCATTTTCATGTTTTTTGGGAGATGTGACCTTTACTTTGTTAAATGGAATTATCGAAATTTCTCAAAATAAACAAGAATGTTAGTCACTCGGACTGTACGAGTAAATGTCCGGTGCTTTAAATTGAAAATAAATAATTCACAGGACAATGTCACACAAATTGACCTAGTCCCAAACTAAGCTTTAGGCTTGTACTATGGGTACTAGACAACGATAAACTAACTTATATATAGAAATATATACTTAAATACATAGAAAACATCCAAGACTCAGGAACAGATGCTCGTGCTCATCACACAAATATCTGCAATTACCGGGATTTGAACCCAGGACCATGGCAGGGTTACTACCAACTAGGCTAGCGTGTCGTTCTAAATAAGTTCTATATTTTAAACTTAGCGTGTGAAATATCAAAAGTCAACACATTTCTCATCGCTAAAATTAGTTGATGATAAAAGAAACATGAATCTTATTTTATCTGTCGCAATTCAAAGTATGGTGACAAATATTAGTATAGCATCGGACGTCTACCTTAGTTATATATTTTTTAGAAAGTTTCCCATCAGTCCTATGGAACTGTGAACTCTTTTTTTCTGAACTGTTACATGGTAGAACTGCTCGTTTGATTCCGCTAGCAAAACAAAACTTATACAGACATACATATATAAATCACGCCTGTTTCCCAGAGGGGTAGGCAGAGACCACTTCTTTCCACCTGCTACAATCCTGACAAAGCTCTTTCGCTTCTTCCACATTCATACATCGAGTCACGCATGCACGTCGGTTTCGGGTACTTAAGATTCGGCCCTTTTCCAGTATTTCCCCGATTTGATTCAAAAAAGTACGCCTAGGGCGCCCCCTTACGACCCTTCCACTCACTTTAGCACTGTAAATTTCTTTCGTCAATCTTTTTTCATCCATCCTTTCCAAATGACCGAACCAAGCATGCCCTTTTCAATTTTAGTCACTACATCTTCTTTCAGACCACAAACAAAACTTATCTCTAGGAAATATGGATGTTGCTGAATTTGCCAACAGTACCATTTCAAATTTAGCAGCCATTCAAATCGGACCTTCTGTTCTGGCAAATTAAATCAGTAAGGAACAGAAAATCAGTTCCAACGGCCTTATTAGAAGCAGGAAAAACTGTTGTAAAGGGCCACGCAATTATTCTATATAACTATAATTTGTTTTCGGGCAATTTGCTCGCTCGGCTCATTAACCACTAGCAATTGTGAAGCGTTGCGATAAAAATACAGGGCACTATAATTTGTGGGAACGGAGTTTCATTAATATAATGGGTTACAAAGAGGTTAGCTCACGTGTTCGCTCACGGCAGTAGGTACATGCTAATTTTATAGCATATGGGTGGGGCCGTTTGGCATAATATCGATTGTCCGAACGTATTTGGCATAATATACTTGACATAATTGTTTTTCGAGGAATGTTAAAATTGTAGAGAGCATATAATATAATTGGTAATTATGATTCAGCTCAACAATGATAATAGACTATTCGGCCAACAGATTTTCTGACAAGTAATTCTATGTGAAACTAGACTATAGAATAATAGTTTATTTATAAAGACAATTATTGTCCTAAAAGTAATTGACAGCACGTTGGCCTAGTTCGGAGTGACCCTGCCTCCAAATCCAAAGCCAGTGGTCCTGGGTTCAATTTTTTTTTTTTTTTATGTTAAGGAGAAGGCACACTAGCACTCAGGCCACCTGATGGTAAGTGGAATCTGAGACCCATAGACATTTGAATTCTCAAGACTATAATCCCAAGACCTCAAATGCGTTGCCAACCCTGAGGACTAAGATGGAATTCCTCTATGCTAGTAATTTCACCGGTTGTCTTATCCCCACACCGGAACACAACAATGCGAACACTGTTGCTTGGCGGGTGGTTAATGGATAGATGGTGGTAGCGATCCGGACGGACCCTGCACGGGGTCCTACCACCACTAAAATTCCCGGTAAGGGCAAATATTTGTGTGATGAGACCACACAAATATTTGTTCCTGAGTCTTGAATGTTTTCTATTTATTTAAGTATGTATTTCTCTATAATAAGTAAGTTTATCGTTGTCTTGTACTCATATCACAAGCCTAGACAGAATTGTCCCCTGATAATATAATTATTATTATTAACTATGGAGTAAATAATTATTACAAAAAATCACTTCTATTTCTCTCTCAAATATACCTACGTATTTATTGGTGATGAAATTATGAGTGAAGCTTATTAAACTGTTATTATTTCCAGCTATACAGCTACGTAATAATTGGCCAACGTGAAAGGCTCTTTTCCATGAATATTGATTGCTTATTTATTGGATACTCCGCACGAAAACGCATCGATGAAAGTAAAATACCCTTTATTTTACATTTCAATGTTTAATAGTTATAATCGTATTTGTGGTGATTGGGCTCGATTTGCTTAAAATGTTTATATTTTTATTTTTGTCGTAATTTATACGGTAAGTTATCAATAACTGGAGGGATACTATAAGACATCGCAAAGCAATTCAGTTTAGGTTAGGTTAGGTTAGCTAAGGTTCTGTTTCTTACTTTCACCGTAAAATGCACAACTATGTCATAGTAACCACTCGAGGCCACTTAAGAAAGTAGCTGTCGAAAAAAATACCATACAAATTTATCCCCGGACGATAACGTGTCTCACCCAATAACAAGTCCAATTTCCACAAATTTTGATTATAATATTGTAGTTATTATAAAACACTAGGTATCAATTTTTTTGGACGGAAACCGTACGGACCTGATTTTTCATAATATCTATAACATAACATTATGTTACATACTGACGCCGTTAGATACTTTGACAGTAGTACTTCGGGTAATATCAGTATATAGTTAAGCGTTAAAGGCGTTAAAACCTCAAAATATAAAATAAAACAATACCTACTAAATATCCAATTCGCTAACACTTAGCAGACGGCCTGAGTCATACACACTCTTAAAAACAAAAGCATTTGAGCATATAAGTTTTGTTTTTATATGATGTCTAAAGCCATCCTGACGTCGTTTATGTGGGAATGGGCTTAGGTAGAAAATTAGGCCTTTAAAACGTTAACTAACGGCGTGTCAACAGCAAAAACGCTAACCTAAATCTGTGTATGAACCGGCCTATGTTTATACAATTTGCAACATTTTGACATACATATTATTTGATTACTATTCAAAAGTATTATCAGCATACATAGATACACACACAATATTTCTAAAGACAGAAAGGTTTTTGTTAATAATTTAGTTTAAGCATAGCATTACTTTAAATAAATAGTAGTGAGATGGAATGGCAGCGCTCTCTTCGCTCTTCAGTCCGGTGGCCCTGAACACCAGCGCTAAGGCTAGTAAGCCTGACACCATGCTGAGTGGCAACCATCTCGTTGTTAATTGTAGATTAACATACTTTAAGTTTGTGTTACTCTTTTTATCTAATGTTTTTGCTAATGTTTATGTTTATATTATTTAAACACCGAATAACCCATTTCTTTTTCTTTCTTTTTTATATGTCTTTCTTTTCATACAGGGTATTTTTTTTATCAGTGCACAAATTTTAACATATGATTTTGTATCGTTAATATAATATATTACGACAGAAAAACGAGTTCAAGTTTTTTTTTTTGCAAATTATCTTTCTTTTACCTTCTCGTGTGGACACAAAGTCACACTTTAAATGATGACATGGGTTGTCAAGCTGTAGGTATGCGATACACTGTATTGATATTCGAAATTTGAAATTTCATGTTCAGCTTATCAGACAACAAGCCCCTCTCGTAGTGATATTCTAAATTTGAAATTTAATTTATTAACTTACTTAACAACACTTCCCTCTACTCTCACCCCTTCATTAGAGGGTCCATGAATTGGCAATATCTCTAATATTTTTTTATGCTAGAGTAAAAATAACACAACATGTGTTATTGATTAACAATAGCAAAGCAAATATTAAAATTTGTGCATATATTAAAAAAAATACTCTGTATATTATTGCAACGTGTAGTATGTATGTATGTAAACACTTTATTGTACAAAATAAAAACCAAAATAATACAATGATTAATAATTAAAAGATGTACAAAGGCGAACTTATCCCTCCTCTGTAGTATTGCATTTATAGTCGATTTTCCCTATATTCAGTTGCTTGGGCTGTAAACAAGTTTTCCCAAGGATGTCAACTTGACAGATGGATTCCTTGACCCAAATAGTCCTTAGTTCACACTTTTCACAAAAATCGTAAGGGCCGCTCGCAGTAAAATGCTTAAAATGTTTTAGAAACAACTGCTTTTTAAAAATTGTGTTTGGAAAGTCTTCCCCAAGAAACGACTTTATCATCCAAACCTAAATACTCGTTTCTTCTGACTGGTATCATTTTCAAATTTTGAAAAAATCTATGCCGAAAATCCATTATCTTTCCCGAAAATTGGATTAGGATAAAGGATAATTACCCTCAAACTTAATTACTGATTTTTAAAGAACCACTTCAAAACCCCTTATTTCTTAAAGGGCTGGTCCGACACTGACTGCGACATCTATACTAAAATTCAATTTAGACTTTAGTTATGTCAAAAGTATAGTCCACAAGAGAATAATCTCTTTAACCGAACAAATTGTCGTCACGTGTGATATCCTTCGTGTTATTTCTCTAATAAGTCCATGGGAATGTCTATAAATGACCCTACATTGGTGAAATCCACCTAAACACGAGTGATAGCCGTTAGTTAAAAATTTGAATTAGAAATTAAAACTTGAAGACTTTTCGGGCAATTTTCCCTTATATGTTATTTGGCTTAAATCCATTTTGGTCACGAGATAAGGTTGGAGCTGTCGAACTAAGTTTGGTAGGGGCATAGCACACGCACTTCAGCCTCTTTACAAGATTAATGACCCGTTGTCAGGTGATGTGAGATTAGGGTTAGCAGCTCTATACGGAATCAGATCATCGGGGTACCAGATGCTTGTGGGGTCAACCCTAGATAGATGGAGTGCTGTTGTTAAACTAGAAACCCATGTAGAAAAAGAAATATAAATATTTTTACTGATACTATTTGAAACAATACAGCTAATGTAAAAAATGGTATAAGAAATCATCAAATAGTGTCACGCTGCTTTTCAGTAACTACTATTTGAATGAAATCGCGAAGACCAGTGTTACAATTATAAAAAATAATGATAGAAATTCAAGAAAAAAAACAAGTGAGCATATAATACAAAACAAATTAAAAATACGCAACCTAAAAGTCAATAGATAGTTAACAGGGCCTCTATTCTACTGTGTTATAACGATATCATTTTTGACGTGTTTTAGAATCATTCGCCATTATTGTAAATGACATAAGAGTTATCAAAATGTGGACAATACGGAAACACGTCAAAGACTATATCGTTATTACCGTGTAGAATCCCAGCCCGGGGTGGACAAAAATAATAATATAATTACCGACATTGAAAGACAAAGTACATTCAACTACGCAATATAGTATTTAATATTCTGGTCCGTGTATCTGTGTACGTCAATTGTAGAAACTATTTAAGCGAGATTTGAACACATACGAGTATGTATACATATGACTATTTTAAAGATCACGAATAGACTTTATCGGTTCTTGAGTTACAGATGACTAAAATGTATATATCTATTGAAAAACATGAAAATAACTTTATTTGGAAAATTATCACATATTTGTGGTTTGCAGTAACGGCAACAGATCGGGGTTTTCATACAATTAAATGTAAAAAGGTTCAAAAATGACACTAAATATACACTCACTTTATTTCACTCGTCGTAGTTTAGAATATTTAACTTTATTACATTTTAGAGACTTTTTTATGTTAATGAGAAGGTACACAAACACTCAGGCTACCTTGTAAGTAGAATCTGAGACCCATAGACATATGAATTCAGGCGGTAGGTTAATGGATAAGATGGTGGTAGCGATCCGGACGGACAATCAAAACAACAAACGAAAAAGGCGCTATTTACAACTTTATGTAAGTTTATTTAACTCTTGCTATATACGTTATGTCAAGAAGGGATACTATGTCAAATCCAGCGAGCACTCAGCAGTCGAGTGTATCGTAACCCAACAGCCGTCTCACACTACCCAATAACGCTGAGGTGCAAGTTACAAGGGTAAGGACCAAAAAGTTGGCAACGCTAACTCACTCAATTAAATTTTCTATGAAACTATTCCGTTGTGACACGAAAATTTGCCATACATTTGTAGGGATAATTTTCGTGTCACAACGGATTTTTTTTCACTTTTGTTGTTTGTATAGTTATTTGGTCCTTACCCACAAACGAAATTTAATCACAAATTATTACTCGTATTACAAAGATTTCTTATAATAGAAATGGCAAAAGCCTCTGCAATCCTATAGCCAGGTTTAGACTGGCCATAAAATTCAATACTCAATACTCAATAATTTATTGCAATCATAATGTTTTACATAGATCGTACTAGCTGGCTTAGAAGTTAACACTAGAATAGCTCATTATGAACCCTGATGGGCACCGCAAATATGGGAGAGGACTATTTATTGTACAGTCGAGTTCAAAAGTATGTATACACTTTAGTACCTTGTCTATTTAACGTCATGTTTAAACTGCCATATGAAATTATCCAAGCGATTAAAGTGACAAGGTACTAAAGTGTATACATACTTTTGAACTTGACTGTACTATCAATTTTCATTTACAAATTCATTAATGTGGTAGTAGGAATTGCAGAAGTTTATTACTGTTTTCGACATAGCTCAAAGAATCAGCAAGCTGAAATGGCAGTGGGCCGGCCATGTCTCGCGAAGAACCGACAACCACTGGGGTAAACGTGTTCTTGAATGGAGACCGCGACTCGGGAAACGTAGTGCAGGACGCCCTTGGGCCAGATGGCATGACGATCTGCGAAAGACTGCAGGCAGATGCTGGAGCGGCAAACTGAAGACAGGGCGCCATGGCGCTCATTAGGGGAGGCCTATGTCCAGCTGTGGACTAATATAGGCTGATGATGATTACTTTTAAGTAAGAAAAATGACATCAAAATTGTGCTTCTTTCTCTACAATTGAAGTAAAGCAGGCTTAAGGGTTCCCTAATGTTTTACCAAATCATCATTTGACAAACTATATCTGTCACTAACTTTATCTTCTTTATAACTGTATCTTGACGACGTAGTTGGGAGTGATCCTGCCTTCGAAGCTAGGGGTCCTGAGTTCAAATCCCGGTAAGGGCAGATATTTGTGTGATGAGCACGAGTATTTGTTCTTGAGTCTTGGATGTTTTCTATAAATATTTTATTATATATTTCTCTACATAAGTATGTTTATCGTTGTCTAGTACCCATAGTACAAGCCTAGAGCTTAGTCTGGGACTAGGTCAATTAGTGTGACATTGTCCTGTGATATATTATATTATTATATTTATTATTATATCATTTTACAAACTTACATTTGGCAGAGAGGTACTTCCCGCCGCATTTTTAGTTAGACTTATACCCACAAAGGGTATAAGTCTAACCTAACCTAACATATTTAATTAGGTCATGTAATTTATATAATTATGTTATGGTTTAAGCAAAAATAATGAAAATCAGAGTCCAATGTCAGTGTCAGATACCGGTTGTTTATAGTTGCAATAAGTATAAATAAAAGAGGTTTGCACATAATTATTTAAAAGGAATTCAAACCATTAGTTATGATAATGATGATTAAGAATTTATTTTTATCGATGTCGATAAACTAAGTGGATAATTAATGAATCACTAGCACTGGTACATTTTTGCCCCCGTCAATCAGGTGTTTGATCATCAGTTAGCACACAAAACACACCCACGAAGTACATACATACACGCCTTTATTCCCGCCAACCATACCAACAACTCCATAAATACTTGTTTATAATTCTGTAACCACATTTAGCAAAATCAGGCTAAGAATTTTACTAGTGACAGGTTGCAAGCCCATCGCCTAACAAACTGTAAGCCCTTATTCCCTTAGTTGCCTCTTACGACATCCAAGAGAAGACATGGAGTGGCACTATTCTAAACAAGCAACCACACGTACCCTCTAAGTATTTATTATTAACCCCGCTATCATCCCGCCCCATGTCCCACGCCAGCGTGTACTTCACTATCGGAGCCTCACAGCCGCCTCGGTCAATTGCCAGCATCCATACAGGCTGAAAAATACAACGTTTTGCCGCAGAAGCCACTCGTCTGTGTTATACGTACCTGGGTAATTGTTTACGGGGTATTGGGCATGTCAGACAGCGTTCTTCTAAAGAAATCTTTGAGCTTGTCGCGTTATTTCAGTAAATCTATATAATAAATAAATATTACGGGATAATACTTCGGGACAAATTAACCTAGCCCCAAACTACGCTCTAGGCTTGTACTATGGGTACTTATATAGAGAAATATATACTTAAATACAAAGAAAACTTCCAAGACTCAGGAACAAATAATCATCATTTGTGCTCATCGCACAAATATCTGCGCTTACCAGGATTTGAACCCGGGACCGCTAGCGTCGAAGGCAGGGTCACTACCAACTTGACCAACGTAATACTAATAATATGACATTTCAAAAAATAAAGAGGCATCCTATGTATTACTTGTTACAAGTTACATAAAAATACTGTTCTAAATAAAACAATTTTCAAGATACTCATTGATTATTCCAGAAACGGAATAAAAATGTGCCCCGATACCGTCCAATCAACATCTAAGAAAAATGTAATGTAAAAATCGTAATAAATGTCAAATAACAAAAGGAAATGCAAAAGAATGAAACGAAACAAACTGCCGACACCAAAAAGTAATTTTCGAACGTAATCACGAGTCATCCATCCGAATTTCCTGTTCGTAAAAGAAACACGATATTTCAACAAAAATAAATGCAAAACGGAAACCCCATTCAACCCTTTTGACAATAAATTCCGAATTAATTAAATTGGCCGACATCTTGCGATGACGAATCGATTCGGGGCCGCTCGGGAGGATCCGCTGCCGTTCGGACAATCAGTCCGGTCTCTAGCTCTGTATTAACGTTTATCAATGTCAACGTTAGGTTTTAGGGTTCCGTAGTTATTTTTGGCAAGGAGACACACGAGCACTCAGGCCACCTGATGAGAGTGGAATCTGAGACCCATAGACATTTGAGTTCTCAAGACTGCAATCCTAAGACCTAAAATGCGTTGCCAACCCTGAAGACCAAGATGGAATGCCTCTATGCTAGTAATTCCACCGATTGTCATATCCCAATTCTGGAACACAACAATGCGACTGTTGCTTGGCGGTAGGTTAATGGATAAGATGGTGGTAGCGATCCGGACGGACCCTGCACGGGGTTCTACCACCACTTTTTTTTTTTTTTTAAATTGAAATATATTTATTTACTTTAAGCATTACATGTTTTCTTATTCTATAATCGTGCCAAACTACAGAGCAGTTTGTCGGCACTTACTCCTGGAATTAATTTAATCAATAACGCTCACATTTTTAATCTACGCACTAGTTAATTTAAATTTAGTTTGACATATAAAACTTTTTTAATTTAGACTTAAATACATTTGGCTTTATTCCGTCTAAATCATTAATGAGTTCGCTCGGTAGTTCATTAAATATTTGTGGAATCAAATAATTACTTATTTTACAACCATAATAATTAGTGAATTTAGGCAAAATATATGTTTTAACTTTTTTAGGTCGACTTGAGAAGCTCCGGAATTTTATTAATATAGAATTTAATTTATTAAAATATTCAATGGCCAGCAAAAATTTTACCTTCCTATCAACAGGCATAATTTTACAAATCTCGAAAAGCTTTTCATAATCTTCGTTACATTGGTCTTTAATTTTTTTAGTAACTAGACATTTGAGGAATCTTATTTGCAATCGTTTTATTTCATTCATGTGAGTTGGAAACGACCTGCCGTAGCTACTCAAGCCGTAACTCAGTACAGGATCTACCAGTGCATGGTAAACACAAAAAAGCGGCCAAGTGCGAGTCGGACTCGCCCATGAAGGGTTCCGTAGCAGCAAGTAACATAATATAAAAGTTCGTTGTAGCTTTGATCAATGTTTTTATGACGTATTAAAAAAAAACTACTTACTAGATCTCGTTCAAACCAATTTTCGGTGGAAGTTTGCATGGTAATGTACATCATATATTATTTTTACATTTATCATTCCCTTATTTTAGAAGTTACGGGGGGGGGGACACACATTTTTCCACTTTGGAAGCGTCTCTCGCGCAAACTATTCAGTTTAGAAAAAAATTATAATAGAAACCTCAATATCATTTTTGAATACCTATCCATAGATACCCCACACGTATGAGTTTGATGAAAAAAAAATTTTTGAGTTTCAGTTCTAAGTATGGGGAACCCCAAAAATTTATTGTTTTTTTTCTATTTTTGTATGAAAATCTTAATGCGGTTCACCGAATACATCTACTTACCAAGTTTCCACAGTATAGCTCTTATAGTTACGGAATAAAGTGGCTGTGACATACGGACGGACAGACGGACAGACATGACGAATCTATAAGGGTTCCGTTTTTTGCCATTTGGCTACGGAACCCTAAAAAGCACTGACCTACTGACTGAATACTTAAGGTTATGAAATTGGGTAAGCAATGCTCGAAGTTTAGTGCACACTTGTTTTATGTGTGATTTCCAATTCATATCTTGATCAATAATTAATCCTAAGTATTTTATACTGGCAACTTGATCTATAGGCTGACATTTACAATTTAAAAACTGCTGGTGCAAGCATTCATACTTATGGCCCACTATACATATCGGCATATCTTTATTTTTACTCCTCGGTGATCTGATGTGCATATACTTAGTTTTGGCTACATTTAATATAATACCATTGTCATGTGACCAGCGCACCACGTTGTCAAAGTCATCCTGAATACATTGTTGCATGTGATTTGGGTTGGTCCCCGAAAACATAATGCACGTATCATCCGCATACATATACGTTATACATTTTTGCACTACGTTACTCACGCTATTTACATGCATTATGTATCCGATGGGCCCGTACACGGAGCCAGTAGGCACACCCAGTGTTACCTGTTTCTCGATGCCAACAACATTATCTATTTTAACTTTGATTTGCCTGTTAGATAAGTAAGCTTTAAACCATTGATGGAGAGGCCCTCGGACACCGCACTCCGACATGGCCTTCAAGGCCATGGCCAAGGCCATTAGGCACTAAACCCCTAGTTGACGGGGAACCCTTATAGTTGTGCCCTATTGTCTGATCGCCTGGTCATCCATCCGTGGTTTAACCCTCTTTCAGGCTGCGCTACTCTAGATAGTTTAACAAAGAATGCAATACATGAACAAGTTATTTAAATATTGGAAATAAAATACAGAGTTCGTAAAATTTTACGTCAATGCCATTAGATTTTAACCTACGTACCGTATGTACATACCTACTATCAGAATAGAAGGTACATATCGGTAATTTAAACTTTAAAATCGATTACTTATTCCATTTTTTTTAAGAAAGTAAAATAACACTTGTTAGCACTAGCTAGTATTTGAAACATGAAAATGAACAAGCAACTAAGATGAGGTTTCAAGTTAGTCGTATTTGGAAACTGATTTAAAATTGTCAACTACCTAAAGGTTATCTGTAAGAGATCGCTCTTTAGCGATAAGACCAACTGTTGTATACCTCTGGTTTTAATCTTCTTTTGAATTTTATGTTCTGTATTGTATTGTACTTATATATTATTTAAAAGTGCCAGATAAAATCCGGTCTCTCCTTAGAACACCCTGTGTTTGAGCCAGATGTTAAGAGACCGTATACGAAATTTTTCTGATTTCGCTGATTTACGTAATTTTACAGTCGTGATCTCACAATTGACATACTTTACTTCTACAAATTTTAATGCGCAACACGAAAGATAATTTAGATTTTTAACGAATGTAAGAGCTACTTTTTTGTTTTTTTTTTTTAATTTATTTTGATTAATCATCCTGAAGCCGGCGACTGTTTGGTAAATTTTGCTGTAAGAGGTTTAGAATATCGCATATTCACAAATCATTTTGACGTCTAAGAGGCATTAAAAATTTCCAATTTATTGCTGTAAATGTCGTCTAAAAATGTATAAATCACTTTTTACCAACTTCATATAGTACGTTCGTGAAAAAAAAAATAACATGGTCAAATTTTATAGACTCTCGTTAATAAAATTAAAACAACAATTATAAACTTCAGTTCAAAATCAATCAATATATAATGTTTAAAAACAACCTAAATCTCGCATTATAATACTCGACAAAAATAAAAAAGTAGCTCATTCATTCGTAACTCAGTTTTTCGGTTATAACTGAAATGATATTTCATGATAATTATGCATTAAAACTTATAGAAAAGCAGTATTTTAACTGAAAAATCACGAAAAGGAGTAAAACCGGCATAATTACGTATACGATCTTTTTAAATATATATTTCAAAATAGTATCCCCAATTTGAGTATAACACGCAAGAGAATATCGCGACAGAGCGAGACGGGTCCATTTAATTACAATCGTCCGACCGCCCTCAGAATGTCCGTTGAAAATTAAACAAATAAAACGGAATTGATTTCGCCAAGTTAATTTAAAGGTCTATTGGCTAACTTTGTCACGTGGATTTTATTTCTCTCTAGAGATTTAACGGAGACTGCTTTTATGTGGTCGTGAGGTTTTAAACAATCTTTACTTAATTTTCTTTTATGTTTATGTTGTACAACATACTAAAGTGATTTTTGTTAAATAAGTGCAGTAAATGAATCAACTTAAACATTGATTCATGGGAAATCTACTTAACTTTGTGAAATATTACTTGAAACACGATCCATGTTCATGCTCGCGCTATGGGATTATATAAAAAATAGCATGAGTGAACCCTTGAGTTATAAATGGGATTAAAAAAATAAAATAACATGGAAATAATCCAAAAGATCTAAAGTTACGATATATTCAAAACTCTTAGACCCAGATTGGAAACGATTAGATGTAACAAAGGGTAATTTTCGGACAGCTCAGTTCAAAACACCTTTATTTAAAGAAGCATCTCTACATAGAAAATAACAAAGTGGCTTTCCGCGTCAGTCTATGTCTGTTGGTCTGTCTGTCTGTCTGTCTGTACAAACAATGAGGTAATTTTTCTTAATAAATTGTTACAGAAAACTTATAAAAACCAAAGCGAAGCATGGGCGGGTTGCTAGTACTCTAAAAATATAAAACCGTAAAAAATATATACTCACCTGCACAAAAAACCGCCCACTCGTCTTTTGTTCATACGACTGCTTACAAACATAACTTCTTAAACTAGAGAGCAACTTCGAATATACTTAACCAATTTTGTTGTAAATTGTAGTGTTTTATTGCTAATGGACCTAGGTTAAAATTGGCTAGCAATTATTTAATATAGATCGTGGCTCTTTCCGAAGGACCAAAAAAGATACATTTTAGAGTCATACTAAACGTAATGATTTAATAATAACAGCGACCTATAAAAAAAATATAGGCTGCTAATTTGAACCTTGGTTAATAAGCAACCAAACACTACAATTTACAACAAAATTGGTCAAGTATTCTCGAAGTTACTCTCTAATTTAAGAAGTTATATTTGTAAGCATTTGTATGAATGAACAAAAGACGAGTGGGTGGTTATTTGTGCCGGTGAGTGTAGATCATTATTCAACGTAAAATCGATTTTGAAAGTAGTAAAAGACTTATTAATCTAAGTATTGTTAAATCACTCGTAGGTATTATATAATAACGGCAATTTTGTGCTGCATGTAAGCACACTCAAATTCTTAGCACCCTTTATTTAAAGTAACAATCCTTGAACGTATAGAAACCGCCAATTACGCGGTTAAAGCACGCGATTGAAACAGGAAAATGTAAAATCATAAGGTGAGGCGGTTCATGTTTGTCAATCATTATAATTACGGGGGCCATTTTGTTTCCCGGCCGCCATTTCAGCGTCATACACAAAACAAAGTCTAAGGTTATATTTTGACACATTGATTCTGAACATGTTTTAATATATTTTTATAGTAAAATTACTAAATTTTTATTTTTTATCTATGAATGAATGAATGAATGAATGAACGAAAAATTATAAACATTACACATTAATTTTAATTAAAGCGTGTAGGAAACTCATGTAAATTCGTTATAAACGAAAGAGTGAAACATATTCGGCAACCGTCATAACATAAATCTTTTCAATGTTTTTTATTACATTCGTTCACAATGCAGTTCGTTCGTGACCCTGCCTTCGAAGCTAGTGGTCCCGGGCTCAAATTACGAGCACGAGTATTTGTTCCTGAGTCTTTGATGTTTTCTATGTATTTAAGTATTTATTTCTCTACGAGTAAGTATGTTTATCGTTGTCGAGTACCTATAGTACAAGCCTAGAGTTTAGTTTGAGATTAGGTTCATTTTGTGTGAGATTATTTCGTGATATTTATACATACATACATACATAACATCACGCCTTCATTCCCAGAGTGGGGTAGGCAGAGCTACAGAAATACCAACAACTCTAAAGACTTACTGATATTTCTGTAACCACATTTTGCACTAACAGGCTAAGAGGTTTACCAGTGACAGGTTGCAAGCCCATCGCTTAACAGTACTACAAGCCCTTATTCCCTTAGTCGCCTCTTACGACATCCACGGGAAGACATGGAGTGGCACTATTCTAACCCGGCAACCACACGGCCAATATATTTATATATTTGTTTATTATTTAAATTTGATTTATTTCTGATTCCCAAAGCTAGCTTGCAACCTTAATCGCACGTCGTGAAATACGTAAACAATTTTATGCAATAAATGTAAGTCAGAGAGCTACATTAAATCCATTTCCTTTTACATCGAGATGGGTTTATGCAACCCCCAAATTTGCGTAACACTTGGCCGAATTTTTCCGGGAGGCATTGTGCCCAACATTACTCAACGTCTGATGTTAATTGACTCCGCCATACATCATTCCCGAGCATTAATGTGCTATACATAGAATAGGAAATTAGTGGGAATAAAACATCGAAACCGCTGAATAAACATGAGAATTGGATACTTGGTTGCAATGAAACTATCGTTTTGATGTTGTTGCCCCATGTAATGGGTACAAACACAACAAAACTGAATTGAATAATTATACAGGGTGTTTTTGAAATGGTGTTCATATCTGTCTTTTAATCATCAACCTGTATAACTTTTTCATTGATTTGGTACCGATAAAAATTTGTCTTACAGTTGAGTTTTTTGCCTTGCCGTAAACAGTGTGTTTTTTATCCGATTATTCTGTATCATGTCATATAGTCGGTGATTTCTGTCCGTTATGAAGACGATTAACTCGATGGGGGTTGTTAACTGGGCGCGGTTCAATCAGACGCCCAATTAACGGGAACTGCTGTTATCGGTGGAATAAATAAAAAAACATTGTCATTTTGTTTCTGGATTGTGCAATAAACGAGTCATTTTGTGAGATGGGAGGTGTTAATACGAACGAATATGGAATAATGGAGGTGTGATTTATATGACATGTATGCCTACCAAGTTCGAAATCCAGCGGTTGCCTTACGTAAGTGACTTTGTGTTCTTTCTTTGTAAATAGATATCTATGATAAGTTAATTATTAACTTATGTTTTATTAACTCATTTATCTATACTAATATTATAAAGAGGTAAAGTTGTGAGTTTGTATAGGGGGTAATCTCTGGATCTACTAAACCGATTTTGAAAATTCTTTTACCAATAATAGGCCACGTTACTTGTGAGTTTCAAAAGTTTTTTTTTATTTTTCCACGCTGATGGAGTCGCGGGCAACAGCTAGTTCCACACAATCTTATAAGTTGTGACAAAAAGTTAATCTGCAATAGGCTTCAAATAATAATAGATTTGAAAAGTAACAGCATAAGTGGCAAAATAGGAATAAAAAAATATATTAAAATACGTAAAAAAACTGCCATACAAAAACTTTTTTTCGAGACTACTCGGAAGTATTATGAACATTTTTGGGCTGATTTGGGGTCTGAAAACATCACTTTTATATAACAAGTCGTTTTCGTACAAAATAAAAGTATTCTTGGCCTATTTCACACTAATTACGTAATAACATCAACAAAAATACTCGCAACCTGTCACTAATACTGGTCAACATCTTAGCCTGATTGTGCAAAATGTGGTTACAGAATTACCAACAAGTCTTTTTTTATATTTCTGTAGCTCTGCTTACCTCATTCTGGGAATAAAGGCGTAATGATATGATGATGATGAAAATGATTAAATTAAAAATCTAATTAATTTAATATTTTTACTATACAATCACTTTTAACCACCCTCTATTTTTTGTATGTATATTCATCTCATTTCCCGCTCTAAGTGAAACACACACCGCGATTTGAATTTCGAACGCCGGTAAACAGATTCGTTCAAGTGGCCGCATCAAACATTCGAAGCGGCGCAATAATAATGGCCTTATGAATATGCGACTACGTTTCCGGGCTGCTCGAACGCTGCAAACGCACCGGCAGGAAACTAAAATAGTTTATTAAGATACAGGTTTCAAGCACGGGTGTATTTAAATTTGGAATTCTATGGCGTTCTAAATTTGAAATTTTAATAAGTTTCGTATGCTGCTATGCGTTTTTATTTTCTCTAAATAAAATTCGTGACTTTATTCTTCATTTGAAATATTAATAAATAAAACATAATTAACTTTACTGCTTTTAATAATTACCAGTTTATACAAGTTTTTGTCCTCTTGTTCTTTAGAAGGCTAAGGAGAGATCACTATTTTGAACGATAATGTGCACTTACCAATAATATTAAATATTTCTCATGTAATTTGTTTTTCTTAAAATGGCTGTATATTATGGAAATACTAATCTACTTTAATCAAACATCAACTAAAATACGTTCGTTGTAAATTACGTTCATGTCAGAACATTTTTTTTAGCATTTAGAAGACGAACAAGAATACAGGGCACCCGACGAATTCTAAGATCAATGGACATGCGCAAATGCATTTCCAACCTAAAAACTAAAAATAATAATTTTGTAATTTAGTGGTAGTAATACCTACTCATGCGTTCCTGCATTAACAAACTTTTACCCCCTTACATACAAGTATAAACGTGGGGTGGCTTATGCTATGCTTTGTCACTTTCTGTCAGATGCAAATGTCACAATTACAGATGGCATGCATAAGCACGGCATAAGCTACCCCACGGTTATTCCACATTTATAAGTATACTAGCGACCCGCCCTCGCTTCGCTCCGGTTTAAAGAATTATACATATAAACCTTCCCCTTCAATCACTTTATCTATTAAAAAAAACCGCATCAAAATCCGTTGCGTAGTTTTAAAGATTTAAGCATACATAGGGATATAGGGACAGAAAAAGCGACTTTGTTTTATACTATGTAGTGAAGGTTAATGTTTAAACTCTTTTTTTTTATAAATCATACACAAGTTTCGGCTGGCATTAGGCAATCACAATTAGTAGATTCCTTAAAAAGAAAATTGAAGAAGTTCTGTCTTGAATCTAGTTTCTCAATATTGTATCAACTGTCCTCAACATAAATATAGTTTGTGTATGTATAATTATGTATATTGATGTAAAAATACGTCTCTGTATCTATTTATGTACATAATTGAATGTATTATTTTTTATAGTTAGGTTTTATTGCATTGTTTAATTTGTAAGCAAAATAAATCTGTACACTTATCTCTCACCTTCATTGTATTTTTAACATACATATTGAGTCAAAACAATTTTCATTACATAAGTACTTCTTCTTCTTTCTTTGCCCCCGCGGCGACTTGAACAGCTACTACCGCGGGGATATGGCGTTTCCACGTGAAGTGATTTCGCCAGTGTCAAGTAAGTATATATAATTATAAATCAATATAGCAATAAAACACAATCCAATCTTCTCTAGGAAGATTGGGGGCAACGTTGTACGGTGATTTGTAGGTCAGAGGTCAAGATAGTTTTAACCTCTGCACCACTGCGAGTCCACTTGAAACGAGAAGAAAGATGCCAGATACACGAAATAAGTCCAAGTCTTCAATCACTGTGCGACACAAAGGCATAAAAAGTACAAATCACTATCAGAAAAGAACTTTGAACACCTAATTACCCAAAAAATAAAGTCTAAAACAAATCACACGTCCGCCATCTTTTAACGTTGCAAATGGCCCCCCAACATAAGTATTATCTAACCTTCAGATAAAGTTACACTACCCTAACAACTTTTTAATGAAAAAGGCTTCAGCATAGTGCCTTTCCAGCCACTTCAACAAAACGCCGCGATTTTCAGCGCAGTGCGTCGCTCTCATTTTACTTTCATGAGATATAAAATGTCGTACGCTTTAAAAACTAAAACACCGTCACATAAATTGCACGGGTCCGAGACATTTTGTAATTAAATACACATATTTGCATTAAGTATATTCCGGTGACGCGATTATTAAGGTACTCTCACAATGTTAATTTAAAATGTGATATTTTAGACGAGGTTTTACATAATTAACAAAGAGTATTCTTGTAACAGAGGCTGTTAGTTTAA
Source organism: Acleris holmiana (assembly GCA_949316455.1). Taxonomy (NCBI): domain Eukaryota; kingdom Metazoa; phylum Arthropoda; class Insecta; order Lepidoptera; family Tortricidae; genus Acleris; species Acleris holmiana. The sequence goes on from OX438778.1 coordinate 3,627,869, forward strand.
TTATTCAAATTTCAAAACGTTTTATCAAATTAAAAAGTTTTAGGAAAGTGTTTTAATATGAATGGAAACTTAATATGAAATACACGCGCGTCAAATTGATAATGGTGTAATTATAAAGGAGTATAATAAATACTTACAGATGAATATTCATTGACAAATTATTTTTCATCAAGTTTCTGATCTTATACCGGACCGCGAACTAGGGTCAAATACATCAAACGGGAAACTAGAGTCAAATAAAAAGTAGCTATTACAATGAAATTATTAAAATGACACCCACCCGGGGTTGAAGTTGCTTAGTAATAAAAGGACTCAAGTCACAAAACACACTTTTATTTTATTCATACGTTGGAGTATGGATTAGACGGATTAAAGTCCCTAACCTATGTCTAAATCTTGTCCCGTTGCAGCATGTTACCCACCGACTGGGTTGAAATTTAGAATAATTCCAGTAAGTGAAGATGCAAATGCTGATGTTAAAATGCTGGTGCTCGAAGTTTGTGGAGTTGAAATAAGGGATCAACGCGATCTGTCATCGCTTGACGCCAATTATACATATTGTAGATTTTTTAAAACCGACATCAATGCAAATGTCTATTGGTCTCAGATCCCCCTTGCCATGAAAAATAACCTTTTTTTATTGCAAGGAGAAGGCACATGAGCACTCAGGCCTACTTATGGTAAGTGGAATCTGAGACCCATAAACATTTGAATTCTCAAGACTGCAATCCTAAGACCTGCATTGCCATCCCTGAGGACTAAGATGGAATGCCTCCACTGGAACACAACAATGCGAATATTGCTGCATTGAAATTCTGAATTCTATTCGAAATGTTTTTTATTTATCCAGCGTCAATCGTGTCTCCTAACCATTATTGCGCATGAGCAAAGCAACATAATGAAGCTAGTAAAGTAATGAAACAATTCATGTTGCGTGCTTCAACTTCATAATACCCATGAATTAGATCTCTGATAAACTGGTTACAGGCGAGTACTGCGTGTATTTGATACCGATTTCATACCACGCCACCCAAGTTTAACCTTTAACTGTTTCAACGAGAAAAAAAAATGTGTTTTCTTTTATGTTTCGCGTATGTATCTATATTTTATCTGTATATCTATTTTACTTAAAATTTAAAAATTCCCGAGCGAATAGCGATAAACGACTTCTAAGCGGATGGATTCGCGCGCAAAAGCTGGTGCTCCTTCTTGTCACTTTCAGAAAAATTAGATATTAAACTCAAAATGAGTTAGAGTTCGCAAATAACTACTTATGACTCAGTTGGAGCTCTTTATGAATCTTGATATATTATTCAAAGATTTATACAGGGTGACTTCAAATTGGTAATACAAAATCAATGTTTTACACACATTTCCCCTAAACTTAGCCCCTCAATTAAGTCTCTAACTTTTGAAATAATCAAAAGTATTTTTTTTTAATTTTTAAATTACCCCATTTTTGTTGGCTTAACATGGTTATCCTACCACAATAGTTAACAAAGAAGTTTAAAGAATTTCAAATGAACACTTTCCTCTTTGGTTATCCGTCACCTGTCGCAATTTATGAAGAAAACGTGTTTTGATTGGTAATTGTCACTTATCAAAGAAAATAAGATTGTATTGTAAATGTAGTGTAACCACACTTTGGGACTTTAATTATTTGTTTTGTTCGAAAATTAGCATTAATTAAATACAGTTAATTTTAACAAAGGGGTTAATGCATTTACTAAGCCACAATCAAGTGTTTTGTATTACCAATTTGAAGTCACCCTGTATAGAGCTGTAACTAATTTATTTTTTTACAATAATAAAACATGGTTCTAACTTTTAACTTGCGATATCCCAAAATTACCAAAGTGACTAGTCATTTCCTTTCCTCGTATTATTAAGCACTGATGAAACATAGCCATGGTATGCCGATGTCATTGGAAATAGGATCAATAATTGATTGAGCAACTAAAAATAGCTAAATAGTCTTTGAAGGTTGGATAGTGGGAAATTAGGAAGGATTTGTATTAATTATTCAATAGAGTCGTTTTAGAATTACCAAAGGAAAAAATAGGTAGGCCTATAATTGTATATTTGAGAAATATGTAAAATTATTTGAAGCTAATGAAACCGCATCAACACAAAATCACATCATTACACCTAATTAAATATATCACAGGGTTAAATAAAACATTTGAGAATTAAAATAATATTTTTTTTCTTTCATTATTAAGAATATTCGGTGAAGTGCGAGTCACGTGAAAGAGACATGAAAAATTCTACACAATGATTGTAATTCATGTAGACGACAGACATTATCTTAAAAATTAAAACTTGTGACGTAGCCAGAGTAGCTTTTGCAGGAAGGCTCTTAAGTATAAAGTAAATGATTTTCCTGAAATAAATGATCATTTAAGGCTTTTTTTGTCACAGTTAGATGCTAAAAAACGTTTCCGAACGTATGTTGCGATCTTGCTATAAGCACAGGCAATATTGATTCGGAAATAGCCCAATCCGTCGCATTCCAAATTCAAACGAAGATTCGAGATTAACGTCTCCGAATTTCATCAAGTGATCTCAAAGAAATTCCTTATCGGCCATGGCGAGTGTCAGAGTGACAGCTGTTATCCAGCTGATCGCATCTGTCACTTAGACGTGCCTATTCCGAGCCAATGCGTCTTATTTAGAGAATGGCGTTATTCTTTTGAAAATTATCGTAAACTAATCCACTAGCTAGTTTTACAAACCTTACTTCTCGTGTTTTCATTGATTTCGCTGGCGAATTAACTTGAACTGGGTGCTATTCTTTCAAAAAACCTTTATTTTCTTTGTTGACGGAGTATAAAACGGAAAGTTTAAATTTTCCTGCGCGTTAGTAGGAGGGCAAGACGAAGTCGGTATCTACTGCTTTAGCCGAGCTGTTTCGTCGACAAACCTTCGGTCCTCGAGGGCTAGTACAAGGGGTCCGAGAGTTTTTGTCGCTTCGATGTCCCTTTCTATCTACTCTGTGGTGCTAGACAAGTTGCATTCGACAATCGTTAGCGATTATGTTTCGATTGATAAATGTATGGATTTGACGTGAGCCACCGAGATAGTAACGTGACACTTACGTCAATTCCATATATTTTTCAATCGAAACATAATCGCTAACGATTGTCGAATGCAACTTGTCTAGCACCACTGTAACGACAGAGACGCAGTGTTACCCGTACTGGAACGTTAATGTAAATGAAAGTAAACGGCATAGTGCCGATAAAATCTTCCGTTACGTCGCGTGTTGGCCGCGTCACTGCGGCTCGTGTGACGTCGTCGTGTCGTGCTCCTGGGAGCTGATGATTCTCTCAACACAGCGCTGCGTCGATCTCAAACGTGAAGTTTTATCTGGCAAGTTTAAGAAGTCCCTTCGAAACGTACAATACACATTTTAGCGCGTGCCTTCTCAATTAAGCAGCAGGCAGGTGAGTCAAGTTCAGTGTCGTATAAAGCTGCCTAATTAAGAAGGCACGCGCTAAAATGTGTTTTATACGCTCCGACGGGACTTCTTAAACTTGCCGGTTAAGTATAACAACCCCTGGCCTCGTTCCTGTCTTCGAGATAGCCTTGTTCGTATGAAAAACGTACTCTGACCCGTATTATTTGACCGCGAGAGTAGTGATAAAGCTTTAAAACTTATCTAGTTCTCGATTAGCTTTCAGCTCGAAAAGGGTATAAGTTGGTAGTTCAATCAACAACTTTAAGAACTTATGGAGCGTTGAAATCTCATTTGAAAGTTTGAAATCGATTCTCAATCTAGTTGGGAGGAATTTGCTTTCAGGTTGTATATGAGCACGTTGAAGTCATTCGTTTATAGTTTCTCATTTAATTTTGCTTCTATATAATGGGAGGTTATCTGGAAGTTAAAAGGAGATGGCGTTGTATAGGTTGGAATCACGTCACCGGCCTCTATTCAACTGCGTTAAAACGATATCGTGTTTGACTCGTTTAAGAATCGTTTATGTCACAGTCGCCATTATTGTAAATGACATAAGAGTTATCAAAACGTTGACAATACGGAAACACGTCAAATACGATATCGTTATAACGACGTTGAATAGAGGCCCTGGTCCACGTTGTTTATTTCTATGGTGGCGGAAGTTTAGTTACGGAAGTTTAAAGGTTATTTTGGAACCGATTTACCCTAATAATAATGTATAGTTATTATGCAGTCGTAGGAGTTTTGTTACAAATTAAAATTCAAAATCATTTATTGCGCATCACATTCCGTTAACAACGGATAGAACTATAGACTAAAGGTAGGTATGCATGTGACGCCCTGCAAGGGCACGGCAACATGAGAGGGCTAACTATATAACTATTTAACTATTATAGACAGAGTAATTATTGCACTTCATCACAATTTAGGCACTTGTCGATAAAATACAAGAGGTTTTTTTTTTTTTTTTTTTTAATTTTATTTATAAATTGTACATAACATTTTGTGTTCACTTTTTTTTCCTCGCCAAACTGCCACGACAGTTTGTTGGCGAGACAGCGCTCATACTAAAAATTCAAACCTGCTATGTACCTAACCTAATTAACATTATATGGCACAGTGGCACTTGAAAAAAAAAAATATTTGCTTAACTTACAAAAATTCATCCCTGTGCTAAGGCAGTCTTTCCAAAAATGCTAGCTTTAATTTGCTTTTTAAAATATTTTTACTAAAGCTGTGTTCTTCCCTGAGTAGATCAATTTCGTTACAAATTTTCGGAATCAGGAATCTGTTTGTTCTTCTACCGTAATAGTTTTTTACATAGGTCTGCACAAATTTCCTTAATCTAACACTTTTAGTATTATATTTACTCTGTTTAAGCACTTTATAGTCCCCAGAACTGCAACTTTCTAGGGCCAACAAATACTGCACTTTGGTCTGTATAGGTAGTATTTTACACATTTTAAATAACTTGTCGTAATTTTCTCTGCAATGACTTCTCTTTTTTTTGTTTACTAAGTATTTAATTGATCTTATCTGTAACTTCTTAATTTCGTCCAGGTATGTTTGGAATGTTCTACCATATACAATAAGTCCGTAACTAATAACTGCGTCAGCCAATGCATAATAGACAACAAACATAGTTTTTTTACTTATCAATCTATCCAGGTGGTACATTTTACTTAAAACTAACCGAAGTTTTGAACAAACTACATTAACATGCGTCCTCCAATTAAAGTGTTTATCAATATTTACACCCAAGTATTTATAAGTGTCGACATATTGAAGCTGTTCACATTTACAGTTACAGTTAATTTGGTAATCATGTAAGGTTACTTAAAAACGTTAATTAAAAACAGTAAAACCTTAACAATTAAAAAGGTCGGGTCACTAGTAGAGTGACTAGATCGAAACATTACCACATCGCAAAATGACCACATCGCTTGTAGCATTATCTCAAAATGACTGAGTCGTAAAATCACTACATCGCTTGTAGCCTACTTCTCAAAACGTCCGAGTCGCAAAATGACCACATCGCTTGTAGCCCACATCTCAAAATGACTGAGCCGCAAAATGACCACTTTGCTTTTTTCATTTTATGCCTGTCTTAGCAAAGTCGACGCAGCCCCGCATGGCGGGGCTGCTATTCTTGGGAAATTTGCCCTTCGGGCATTTGAAGTTACCTAACGAACCTAACCTACCTAGTAACGCAAACGAAGTGGTCATTTTGCGGCTCAGTCATTTTGAGATGTGGGCTACAAGCGATGTGGTCATTTTGCGACTCGGACGTTTTGAGAAGTAGGCTACAAGCGATGTGGTCATTTTACGACTCAGTCATTTTGAGATGTTGGTTACAAGCGATGTGGTCATTTTGCGATGTGGTAATGTTTCGATCTAGTCACTCTACTAGTGACCCAAAAGGTCTTTCACCTTAATAAAAGTAATGAATTTAAATTAATAAGTGTAGGTTATCATTTATTGGACATGGTATTCAATAAAGAATACTTGTATTGTATTGTAGGTTATGATTAGTACTCATATGTTAGGTGATACTATTAACCAATGAATAATTTAAACCAACGCGGTAAAAAAAGCCGGTCAAGTGCGAGTCGGACTCGCGCACCGAGGGTTCCGTACAAACTTATAAGAAACTAAAATTGTATTGACGGACAAACTTGACTTTGCCGTTGAAAAACTGTTGTCTCCATACATCGACATAAGTCGCGATTAGTTTACCAACTGCAAATAAGTAAGCAATCTCAAATTATTATTTTTTAATGTAACAGCAGTTTAACGATTTTCCTTCTTGCTAAATTTCAGGATTGTAGGTATATGGAACCTTATATTGTTGTGTTCCGGTGTGGGGATAAGACAACCGGTGAAATTACTATCATAGAGGCATTCCATCTTAGTCCTCAGGGTTGGCAATGCATTTGATTTCTTAGGATTATAGTCTTGAGAATTCAAATGTCTATGGGTCTCAGATTCCACTTACCATCAGGTGGCCTGAGTGCTCGGGTGCCTTATCCTTAACATAAAAAAAAAGAACCTTATGAATTTTGATTTCCTCGAATGTGTCGAAATGAACATTTTTTGCGGCATAAACGGCTGTATCTTTTTTTACGTTAACTTAGATGTTTGATTTTTTCACAGCTTCAAGGGCCTGTAGACTTGAGTGATATGTTATTAATTTCAACTCAATACATCCCCGCATTCGTGAGATAAAGGGTCTTGACAGACAAATGGACGGACGGATAACGAAGTGATCCTATAAGGTTTCTTATGGAACCCCCCAAAGTCTTGAACAATCACCAATGATCGGAATAGGTAGTGCAATTTCGCGAGACTTCGGTGCGTAAGTTTAGTATGGATATAGCTTGTAACCCCGGGATTACGTTCGAAAAGTGTTAAAGTTTGTGTATAATTCAGAAATGTTATTAAAGTATGATTTTAATGATAATTTTGCTGGCATAGATTAACGTATTGACAAAATATGTAGACATTTGCAATGACAAAAACTAAAAAGTATTTACAATAAAATTATTTTTTTTGATTTTTCGCATGTTCCCATTTAACTTCAATTAAGGTCATGTCAAGAAAATATTCTTTGAAATAATACGAATCCCGGAATCTGGGGTCTTATCCATATTAAGTATAATGTTTAAGGTCATTTACCCGAAATTGCACTACCTATTCCGATCACTGACAATCACAGACGCTGGTGACCGTAAAGGTTTAGTCAGGAAAACTCCCAACGCCCAACTGCTTAGTATCTAGCAGATGATTTTATTGTGTGTGTGGCCTTTGAATGCCTGCAAAGTACAATTAGACCGGTACTTTGTTTCAATTATTTATAACTTTTATAAATGGCCAGCACGCTCAGGTTTTTCCAAAGCACTTTCGTAATTATAAAAGTCTAGACAAAAAAAATATCGAATTTCAAAACCACTCAACTATCAAAGCAATGAAGGGGCAAATCCAACGCGCAATTATCGGCAACGATCAAAAGAGGGCGCTGTTATAATAATTGTTATGAACTCGAGTAACAGCCATCGGGTGATTGTCGGCACGCTATAGTTTTACGTTGATCGAGTGAGTCTTTGTGGGGAGTTAAAAGTATTTTATTTAAATTACATACATACATAACGTCACGCCTTCATTCCTAGAGTGGGGTAGGCAGAGCAACAGAATACCAACTACTCTAAACTTGTTGATAATTCTGTAACCACATTTTGCATAGTCAGGCTAAGATGTTTACCAGTGTATTAGTGACAGGTTGCAAGGCCATCGCCTAACAGTACTACAATATTTTTTATTTTTTTTTATTTTTTTTTATTTTAAGGAGAAGGCACACGAGCACTCAGGCCACCTGATAGTTAGTGAAATCTGAGACCCATAGACATTTGAATTTTCAAGACTATAATCCCAAGACCTCAAATGCGTTGCCAACCCTGAGGACTAAGATGGAATGCCTCTATGCTAGTAATTTCACCGGTTGTCTTATCCCCACACCGGAACACAACAATGCGAACACTATTGCTTGGCGGGTGGTTAATGGATAAGATGGTGGTAGCGATCCGAACGGACCCTGCACAGGGTCCTACCACCACTATCTACGCTTATGTATCTTTGCTTTCCTTCTCTATGACATAAAATATATTTATTCCGCTTACCAAGGTACACTGCCCTCCTAAGCTAAAACACAGCATGTCAGATTCAATTGCCAAAGTAGATTCAATCTTCTCTTGTTAGTAATAAGGTTTTGATTGCTACAGAAGACTTATTGGACATACTGCTATTTGGCTTAGCAGGGCAGTACAGTCAAGGATATAAATATGTATACACTTTAGTACCTTGTCTATTTAACGTCATGTTTCAACTGCCATATGAAATTGTCACAGCGATTAAAGTGACAAGGTACTAAAGTGTATACATGTCATATTTATGACCTTGACTGTACGAATATATGTATAATTTTACTAATATTATAAATGAAAAAGTTTGGATATTTGTTAATCAATCACGCTCAACCAGTGAACGGATCGGTATGAAACTTAGCACACATATAGGTTAGGTCCTGGAATAGGGAAAAAGCTACTTTCTTTCGGAGAAATTCACAGGTTGCCCCGACGACTTCCATAAGAAGGTAAATAATTATACCTGTTTTTAAATAAATTTGTTACAATAATTGACGTCAAATTAGATTATTAAAAAATATGCGTGATGCTATATTATTGCAAAACGTGTTAATCAGGATAATAGGTTTAGTGATAATTTAAGTGAAACTGCCATTGGGTTTAATGAACAATTTCAAGTTTTAATTCAACCATGAGTAAAATTACTACAGTATATTTTCGTTCAATTAAATTAAATTAAAATAATATACCTATCAGAAATGACATTTCTAGAAAATGTAATTAATTAATTTATAAGGTGTTACCGTTCTACTGGGAACGTAGTCCCAGCAGACGCAGGTAAATAAATGATACAAAGTAATACAGTTAAAACCAGTTTATTTCCACGGCTCATGAGACATTACAGACTTTAACATTAGGGCGTGGGGGCGTTAGATGAGCGAGATAACTTTTGCCTTTGAAATAATTAAAGTAAAGGGCGCCACTACCCTATCGGAGGTAGACCGATTAATAACATAAGGTAAATCAATTGGACATCACCAGAAATCTGCCAGGGGTAGCGTTGATTCAGAAGCGGAGTCAATCCTCGGGCAGCAACAGCTCCGGTGAACTTCGTTGATGTTGGGCCGGGCCTCCGTGAGCCAGATCAGCAACCAGCAGCAAACAAAGATTTCAACCGTAGGAAGTGGTTTAATGCCAAAACGGTCAATAGCTCAGCTCCAGCAAATGACAGGAGTTGAAAAGGAAGAGACAAAATAGGTAGGTAAATAAAAAAAAAACCCCTGAAACAAGGAAAGAAATTGAAGATATTAGTTACAAGTCATCTTAGGGGTTACCGTAAAGCGTGTGTACAGTCACCATCAGATAGATCTAACCGGACAGCGAGCCCAAAAAATGTGTTGCAATGGATTCCCAAAAAAGACTAACACGTGAAACCGCCAGAAAAATGACACGTAACACTTCGTTTAAATTATTTGCTTGGATAAAAAATCAAGAAGATGTAACTGCATAGTCGACCGAAAAGATTTAACTGGACAAACATTCAGTGTATCTAAGGTGACAAAAGTTCAAAAAGATCTTTCAAAATACCTCTTTACGGTAAAACTTTTTGGGAAGTTTAAAAAAATCAGGACAGAAATGACAAATGCCAATATTGACATTAAGCTCACAATGTAAACAATAACCATAATTATATTCTTCACATGTTCAGCGTACAAGAGTCGTTTTAAAATATTATGCGTGCTTTTCAAATATATGCGAAAACGTTAACCAGTTTGTCGCCGTGACCAAACTGCCGCCTCGTGTCGACGGCATGTTGCCGTGGTCTCCTGTTGGTTACTCTCGCCGTACCGCCCCTAAACTTGATCAGTTTCCAGCAGCCGTTCATGTGATCACATGAACGGCTTTGAAACCAGCACGATGGTCTCGTGTATGATGCGTGTTCAACAAATAATCTCAACGCAGTTTCGTCTCGTGCCGCGAATCACAAACACGAGATAGCTTGAATCAGCTTATTGCTCGGTGTGTAGTGTTTATTTATGTGTGTTATTTGTATAAATAAAAATCAATTTTACTTTAATTTGAACGTATCCCTTTATAACTTTTATGCTGCCCCTTTTTGTAAGCTTTTATTGTACTTGCAATTTTGATAAGTTAGATCATTTTGCAAACCATATTTCTACCACTTGCTGCTACCGGATTGCGCTGAAATTCGGCATATTTATGTAAGTAAGGTGACAATGCAATATTATTATAAAGTGGTCATAGGAACTTCGCATCGAAAAAAGATAGCCCCATCGTGTTTGGGCTCGTTGGGTTTTTCGGTATAAACAGTGATTACTGTGCACAAAAACGTACAGACCTTAACCCAAACCCTTGTAAGTAGGTACCAAAAACAAAATTTTGGCAGACACTTATCTCAGCAATAGCTGTTTTAAATATAATTTAAGGTGTTAATATACAATTTAGCCCTTGAGGATTTCCTATGGCTGCCTTCTGTCTCCATCAGCATAGCTCGATGGGACCGTTATTATTAATTATTATTATAAGTAAATATTCTCATCCAAATCGCATAAGTACGAGTATGTTAGTTACAAGTGACGCTAACGTAAGTGTGGTAAAATACTGCACCAAGAAAAGTAAAAACAGTAAGAGTAAAAGAGATGTCTAAATTCTGTCACGGCGTAAGTAACAAATATCGCGTAGGGGAGGCCGGGGCTTGTTTTAACGAGGATAAGTATTAACACGTCAATAGCGGCCAAATTACTATAATCTAAATCTCGTTTTTTTATTCCTTCCATGGATTATGATATGATACCAAATACGTAGTGACCCATCAGTTGTCAGCAGGACTCCAAACGGAAAAATTGTGCGCCGCGGCGACTTTTTGCAGATAAATAGAGTTTTTTACGATTGCAATTTTTTGACTTCCTCACTAATTGTTGCCACAATGAAATCACAATTTGGTGCTGAATAAAGCTTTTTTGATTAAGTAACGATAGTAATTGTAATTATCATGTTATTTAATTGCTTTAATTTTAAATGTTTTTTCTACTGTTGCAGGAGTGACCGCTACCCTGACCATGAGTTACAATTACGATACTCGCTAGAGATTCTAATACTCTGTCCCTCTCACTCTACTATAATATTGTGAGGAACAGAGCATTCTACTCGCTAGCGAGTACGATAATTGCAACTCATGGTAAGGTTACGGGGCTAGTTTTAACAAAACAGGGGTATCTGTGTAATCGTATAATGTGACAAAAGATTTTATTCGTGTGAAAAAAACCAGAAAAAATTATGATATTTTGATACTAACGTTGATTATTGTTTAACTTGGCTTGTCTGTAAGGCTGAAAGTAAATTAAAGTTACCACTATGCAATGTTATTATTTTTTAGTCATTCGATTTTTATATCATTGTCGATTATTGTGTTACAAACCCCTTTGAAGAAGACCTCTTTTTTATAATAATGGTGATGTACTTTGATTTATTTTTTATTTTAACCACCGATTAAATGGATATGAAAATAAAACACGTACGTTATGTACTTTTAAAGCTACAGGTATACTTATACGTCTATCCATTCTGTGCTACAGGTAAAAGCTTGAAGTGTTAGATTATGCCCGGCTTCCCCTACAAGAAGTCTCGGGGACTTTCCTTGACAGCTGACATATTGTGATCAAATTCAATTTTAAACTAACGAACAGTGTTCAAAATGTAAGCCAAGTTCGCCTACAATAACCATTCAAATATCTAAAATGAATACCACATACAAGTACTTTATTTTCCTCAATCCTACACTTACTTGAATTAAATAAGTTATATAAGTTATAACTTAATGCCATAAAGTTCAAAATGATTTATTGGAATATGGTCATAAAAAAATGGGCAAGAGCATGTCAGACCATGCTTAGTGTAGGGTTCCGAAGCCGTTAAGTACTACAAACATAAAAATCAACAAGTAATAATATTTTTTTATTAAGTCACTTGGTGCCGTCTTAGATGATTTTAGTAGGTATAAACACTTTGATTGCCTGTATCTCAAGAACCAATGATGTCTACTTAGTCGTGATAGTTTTGCTAGCGCTTAAATTAATATTTCATAAACGGATTACCTAATCGAAATACTGTTTCCACAAACCCGTAATATTTTTGAAAAACCTATCCAACGACACCTCACACTATAAAGTAGACGAGAAAAAATACATCCCCACGTTACGTGCAGGGGAGGTACCCTAAAAAAATTTTTTTTGTACATTTTATTGTACCACTTTGTTGGCGTGACTTATATGCATATGCATGCCAAATTACAGCTTTCTAGTACTAAGATTCTCTGCGCTAGGCTGCGGACGGACGGACAGACGGACATGGCGAAACTATAAGGGTTCCTAGTTTGACTACGGAACCCTAGAAATTGAGTATAATGTACCTATATTTTATACTTTTTTAATGCTTTTTTCAACACAATTACAGCCTATTTTAGGTACATACCATTATGCTAAATTTTGAGCATGTTGGAACTATTTATCATTATATATAAGAGTATAAAATCTTTCATGATTTTTTATTTACGAGTGCTATAATCTTTTCATTAAGAAAATTCATATCAGAATATTCTCTGTTACTTGATAGACTTTATTCTAAGCTGGGCCTGAAAGAGTTAACTAACACAAATGAAAAAAGTATTAATAAAAATACGATACGTAGAATAATATCCCGTCGATAAAAATGAACTTGGCCTGCGCACTTCTAACAATCCGAATGAGGGTCTGATATCTCTAGTACCAGCAAATCAGTTCATATGAAATTGCGCATGTGTGCGTTCTATTCTATACCAGCCTTCAACAAAGTACTAATGGCGAAAGACAAAATTAAAAAAAGAGTTCAAATATTTATTTGGTTACGATACGGACCGACGGACGGACGGTTTTGTATACCATTTGCGTTTTATTATAATTACTCTCTTAGTGCTTTAAGGTTTTATAAAAATAAAAATACGATTAGGCTGTTTTGTAATTATTAGATCGCATAAATAGTGTGTGGTAACACTGGTTACATGGAAATATAATAAGTATGGAAGCCTAACTGATGCTGAAAATCGGCTCCACTGACATAGTGCTGGCGGGGGTGCAGCTAATACTGCTCTGTGGAGTCGACTTTTTGACGTAGTGTCAAACAGTTGTTTATAATTGCAAAAATAATTCGATTTTAATAATTACCGGATTTAAATAATGCTGCAAAAATGCCAAGTAGCTTTGTGAGTTGGTGCAGGACCCACACAGATGCAAAACAAAGCGATATTTATTTGAATACTTAGTGAGTTATTGAAATTTTCATATTTCCATACTAATGTCATGTCCGATTTTTTGCAATACACTTTGAAAAATATGAATTACAAGCAAATGCTTCGAATGAATAGGAAATTAAATTTCATGTTATCTTTACTATAGTTACTTTACATAATAAAACAAATAGGTGATATCGATGGTTCCACCGAATAAAGGTGTAGTATGCCAAAAGCTAACTTTCCGGGAAAAAATAAATACCAGTAGATAGATACCAAAATATGAATTCTATTAAAATAAGCACATTCATTCATTCATTCTATTACATTAAGTATAAGTGCTAGTACCATTTCATAGCTTTTATTCTAGTGTAGTGAAGCGCAGATAGTTTGTGCTATAAAAGTTTACACGTTTCTAGGATTCCATAGTCAAACTAGGAACCCTAATAGTTTCACGATGTCGATCCGTCCGTCCGTCCGCAGCCTAGCTTAGAGACTCTTAGTACTAGAAAGCTGTAATTTGGCATGAGAATATTCATATTAGTCACGCCGACAAAGTCGTAAAGTTAAATTTTGAAAAAAAAATGTTTTAGTGTACCTCCCCTAAACGTAACGTGGGGATGTTTTTTTTTCTCGTCTACCACATAATGTGGGATGTCGTTGGATAGGTATATCAAAAATATTAGTAATGCAACCTTTCATTACTTTTTGTGTAGAATAAGTACTAGTCTATTGCCTTGATTCTTTAGGACTATTATTCGACAGTGGAAATTTCAAATGTCGTAAGGGACAAACGCTTACTTTTCAGGGGAGCCAGAAAACAAAATTCTACTTTTTTTAAATTCATAACTTGGAAACTACTCATCCCATTAAGATGATTCTTGGCAGCATACTTTTTAAATAACTTCGCCTACCCTATTTTTTTAATTGGACCTCCATAAATACAGTCGTTTAGGAAATAGTGTCCCTTACAACAAAAAAATAAGAAGAAAATGTGTGTTACACCTCCGAAAACACAGTACTTATCTGACAAAATGTATTCTTTTTAGTGCCTTACAATATAGGAATTTTAAAAATATTGAGATATACAATATTGCGCTTAATGAAACAAGACGTTATACAAAAATATTTGACCGATACGAAAAATACAACAAATAGATAGAAAAAAAAATACTGACTTCAATGGTATATTTAGTGTATTTACGACAAAATGTCCCTTACGACATTTGAAATTTCCACCGTCGATATACTATTGTTAATGTCAGTTTTAAACAATTGATAGCTTACTTATATAAGTTTGTCTAAGAAAATTTCTTAACAATAACAAAGGCGTTCTAATTAAAAAGGACAAGAATGTAAAAAGTACAAAAGTTGTTTATTCAGTAAATAGGCCGCACAGGCACTTTTACACTTCAAATTTTTAAATTCCAAATTCTATCAGCGCTTCCGAAGAGGAGACCACTGCTGAGAAGAAACGCCGCAAGATATTCAGCAAAAAAAACGGTTAATGTTTTGTAACTCTCAAAATTTATCAATCCCTCCATATAATTAGGTCCACAGTCCTTTGCATCTATAAAAAGTCAAACTTCGAAGTAAACTGAAAAAAAAGTTACGGCCGCTTATGCAAGCCGCAAGTTCATATCATAAAATTGTTAATTTGTTGCTCCATCACAAAATAATAATGTTTTTTGTAATTGAAATAAAAAAATGTTAAAAAACAAAAAATCGCCTTCAAAAGCGCACAAAATAACTTTTTTTTAAATTTTTTTTTGTCCGATTGCGTCTACTTTCTAGTTGGACCCATTTCCAGCACGTCAACATCTGATGATGAGATCTTGGAGAAATCGAAAGAACTCCTCAAATATTATAGGAATAAATAAATATACGTGGACGACGTAACAGTATTATTATGATCACTAAAAGGTATGAAATAAAATAAATGTTTTTAGTCCGACTGACCTTTATTTTTATTACCTATCATTTTAAAATAAGTTATTTCTTGCATTTTGAAGACGGTTTTTAGTTTTTTCAAACATTTATTTCATTTCTACTCTTTTACTTTAAAACATCACCTAACGTTTTGACGGAAGAAGACAATAAATTGGCAGTTGAGTTCCGTACTAGGAACCCTTATAGTTCCGCCATGTCCGTCCTTCTGTCCGTCCGTCTGTCCGACCGTCTGTCTGTCCATCTGCCAGTCCGTCCATCTCTCCGTCCATCTGTCCGTCCGTCCGTCTGTCCGTCCGTCCGTCTATCCATTCGTCCATCTTTCCATCCATCCATATGTCCGTCTGTCCGTCCGTCCGCCCATCCGTCCGTCCGTCCGTCCGTCCACAGCTTAGCTTAGAGACTCTTAGTACTAGAAAGCTGTTATTTGGCATGAATATACATAGGACCTCCCCTGCACGTAAGTGAGGATAGTTCTTTTTTCTCGTCTACCCCATGGAGTGGGGTTTTTGTAATTTCAAAAATATTACGGGTATGTCAAATATTTTTTTCGATTAAAGGCATCCGGTTGTAAAATATTAAGCGTTACATTGCTATTTTTGTTAGAGTCAAGTGTCCCTACAGCCAAAACACATGTAATTATCACATCAATCATTTATTTTTAAATCGAATGTTTTTTGGCTAAAACGAGATCTAATGATGGATCTGAAAGGTCGTCACATCTCCGGTGTACTTAAAACAGGCTAGCTTAGTTTGAACTGTTAACCTTTCGTATGTCCCGTCCGTCCTATCCGTCTGTCCTGTCCGTCCGTCCTGTCCGTCCTTCCTGTCCGTCCATCCTGTCCGTCCGTCCTGTCTGTCCGTCCTCTCCGTCCATCCTGTCCGTCCGTCCTGTCCGTCTGTCCTGTCCGTCCGTCCGTCCCGTCCGTACGTAGTGTCCGTCCGTCTTGTCCGTCCGTCCGTCCGTCCTTTCCGTCCGTCCTGTCCGTCCGTCCCGTCCGTCTGTCCCGTCCGTCCGTCCTGTCCATGTTCATCTGTTTGTCTGACTGTATGAAGTTCACATCCATATTACTTGGAACACTAGACACTGCTAAAAATTTTAGTAAAGGAAAAAAATATTTTTAGGCTTAGCACCCCATTCTGTAACATTTTTTTACGCCAGTATTATAGCTCCATTACATCAGAAGTTATAACCTCATGTTATTTTGTTTATTAATATAAATATTTTTGTTGCAGTCTACTACGTCTAGGTACTTCTTACATTTTATTCTATTAAAATAAATTCTGAAATGACGCAGTGTCACAGATCAGTAAGAGATATACGTTTTTCAAATCAAGATGTTTGTAATGTAGCTCTAAACGTAAACTATCCGTCCGTCCTCTCCGTCCGTCCTGTCCGTCCGTCCCGTCCGTCCGTCCTGTCCGTCCGTCCTGTCCGTCCGTCCTGTTTATCTGTCCCGTCCGTCCGTGTTCGTCTGTTTGTCTGACTGTATGAACTTCACATTTATTTTATTTGGAACACTAGACACTGCTAAAAAATTAAATAAATATTTTTGTAATGTTGCAGTCTACTACGTCTAGGTACTTCTTACATTTTATTATATAGTAATAAATTTCTGAAGTGACGCAGTGTCACAGATCAGTAAGAGATACACGTTTTTCAAATCAAGATGTGTGTAATGTAGCTCTAAACGTAAACTGTCAGTCCATCTTGTCCGTCCGTGCCTTCCGACCGTCCTGTTCGTCCGTCCTGTCCGTCTGTCCCGTCCGTCCGTCCTGTCCGTGTTCGTCTGTTTGTCTGACTGTATGAAGTTCACATCCATTTTACTTGGAACACTAGACACTGCTAAAAACCTTGTAAAGGAAAACAATATTTTTAGGGATAGCACCCCATTCTGTAACATTTTTTTTAGAAGCTTTTATGTTATTTTGTTTATTTATATAAATATTTTTGTAATGTTGCAGTCTACTACGTCTAGGTACTTCTTACATTTTATTATATAGTAATAAATTTCTGAAGTGACGCAGTGTCACAGATCAGTAAGAGATACACGTTTTTCAAATCAAGATGTTTGTAATGTAGCTCTAAACGTAAACTATCCGTCCGTCCTGTCCGTCCGTCCTGTCCGTCCGTCCCGTCCGTCCGTCCTGTCCGTCCGTCCTGTCCATCTGTCCCGTCCGTCAGTGTTCGTCTGTTTGTCTGACTGTATGAACTACACATTTATTATTTTTGGAACACTAGACACTGCTAAAAATTTAGTAAAAGGAAAAAATATTTTTAGGGTTATCACCCCATTCTGTAAATATTTTTTACGCCAGTATTATAGCGTCATTACTTCAGAAGTTATAACCTCATGTTATTTTGTTTATTAATATAAATATTTTTGTTTCAGCCTACTATGTCTAGGTACTTCTTACATTTTATTCTATTAAAATAAATTCTGAAGTGACGCAGTGTCACAGATCAGTAAGAGATACACGTTTTTCAAATCAAGATGTGTGTAATGTAGCTCTAAACGTAAACTGTCCGTCCATCTTGTCTGTCCGTGCCTTCCAGCCGTCCTGTTCGTCCGTCCTGTCCGTCTGTCCCGTCCGTCCGTCCTGTCCGTGTTCGTCTGTTTGTCTGACTGTATGAAGTTCACATCCATTTTACTTGGAACACTAGACACTGCTAAAAATCTTGTAAGGGAAAACAATATTTTTAGGGTTAGCACCCCATTCTGTAACATTTTTTTTAGAAGCTATTATGTTATTTTGTTTATTTATATAAATATTTTTGTAATGTTGCAGTCTACTACGTCTAGGTACTTCTTACATTTTATTATATAGTAATAAATTTCTGAAGTGACGCAGTGTCACAGATCAGTAAGAGATACACCTTTTTCAAATCAAGATGTTTGTAATGTAGCTCTAAACGTAAACTATCCGTCCGTCCTCTCCGTCCGTCCTGTCCGTCCGTCCCGTCCGTCCGTCCTGTCCGTCCGTCCTGTCCATCTGTCCCGTCCGTCAGTGTTCGTCTGTTTGTCTGACTGTATGAACTTCACATTTATTTTATTTGGAACACTAGACACTGCTAAAATCTTAGTAAAAGGAAAAAATATTTTTAGGGTTATCACCCCATTCTGTTAATATCTTTTTACGCCAGTATTATAGCGTCATTACATCAGAAGTTATAACCTCATGTTATTTTGTTTATTAATATAAATATTTTTGTTTCAGCCTACTATGTCTAGGTACTTCTTACATTTTATTCTACTAAAATAAATTCTGAAGTGACGCAGTGTCACAGATCAGTAAGAGATACACGTTTTTTAAATCAAAATGTTTGTAATATATGTAGCTCTTAACGTAAACTGTCCGTCCTGTCCGTCCGTCCTGTCCGTCCCGTCCGTCCGTGCTGTCCGTCCGTCCCGTCCGTCCCGTCCATCCCATCCGTCCGTCCTGTATGTCCCGTAACGTCCGTCCGTCCGTTCTGGCCGTCCTGTCCGTCCGAACCGAGGTACTGCTTAACATTTTGTACAAAGATCAAAACTTTTTTTAGGGTTGGTATCCCATTCCGTAATTATTTTTTACACCAGTATTATCGCGTCATTACATCGGAAGTCATAACCTCGTATGTTATTATATTTCTTAATGTAAATATTTCTGTTCCAGCCCACTACGTGTAGTAGCACCTTCTTTTATTTTATTATATTAGAAGGAATGCTGAAGTGACGCCGATCAGTACGAGATACACGTTTTTCAAATCAAGATATTTGTATCATGGCTCTAAACATAAACTAATAACGAATTAACTCTGCGACAAAGAGATTGCATACAAATCCCACTGACGTGAATAATACTTAACTTAGCAATGTATACCGAATTGTCACCTGTCACTTATCCTCGTCAGTACGGTGGAAAAGGGGGCTGATAGCGAGTGGGATCTGAGACCCTGTGGGACATTTGCATTCTCAAGACTGCAGTCATAAGACTGCAAATACGTTGCTTATCGCTCGGATCCTATTTTCATGTTTTATCTTTTAAGCGATCCGAACGCACCCTGCACAAAGCCCTACCAACATTAAACCCGTCCCATCTTGCTTTTTAACCCCCGACACAAAAATAGGGGTGTTATAAGTTTGATGTGTAAGTGTGTGTGTGTGTGTCTGTCTGTGGCACCGTATCTCTTAAATGGATCAGCCGATTTGAATGCGGTTTTATGATTGAAAGCAGGTTTTCTAGCGGTGGTTCAGTCGTTTTTGAGTAATGGAGCTTTTAGGGGGTTAAAAGCCCTAGAGGTTCATTTCAGAGCTGATATCTCTTGAACGGCTCAACCAATTTTCATTAAATCTTGCTAAGAACCATCCTGATTAGTGTAGCTTTATTGTTTTTGAACTAAAACTAGAAAGTAGCACTATTACTTGTGGAAAAGATTGCGTATATATACTCGTATGTTATCGACCATCTAGGGCAGGTCAAATACAAAAGTATAAGAAATGTACCCCCTCTACCAGCCCCCTATTTCACCATCTTGACAATGACATGTGATAGGTGACAATTTTGTATACATTGCAAAGTTAACACACTGATACATCACTGGGTTTCATATAAGCTGCGCCACGTACACTAAAATGTCACCTGTCAAGTGTCATTGTCAGTAAGGTGAAATAGGGGGCAGGAGCGCCTGGCGACATCGGTTGGCAATTTTACCCCTTATTCGCCGTCCAGCTCTAGGTTCCTCGGGGGCATTGACGACAAAGGTCTTAGAGTCTCTGTTCGTATCCCAAAATAATCGTATGAAAATTGGATTAAAAGTTTTAATGAAAATACTACTATGTAACAATAAAACAAATTTAATTTTCTATTACGTGAAAAAAATTGAATGTATTTTTTTATTTTAATTGCTAGATGTGTACAATGTGATGTGTGATGTGATCGAAAAGGATGATGATGGCGCTGGTGGTCAGAGCGAACATGATAGCCCACAGGTTCCGACGATGTACCGCGGAAGTCGCAGTAACGCGTTTTAGAGATTTTTAATTGCTTTATACCTACAGCCTGAGTGCTTACTTGTCGCAAAGGTCTATTATATCAATGCCCTCCGAGACCAATATAACAACACGTTTAGGGATAAAGCATGCAGCGCAACGGGCTTACTGGCGGATGCGCGTCGACGGCTCTCCGGCGCAGGCGCACCAGCAACAGCAGCATCCTGCATCATAACGGACAGACTGCACCCTTTGTACCTTCTAATCAAGCTCTAATTCAAATTGATACATCCAAAAAATTATGGCCCATTTGTACGAAATGTTTTTTTTTTACCTAAAATGAACTACCACTGGCACCTCACCTGCATAGAATAAGTCTATAAAAATATTTTGGTTTTACGAAGGTAGTTTTGATTTGTTACATGATTTTCATAAAGTCATTTTTTCAAAGTAGCGAATTTTCACATTTCTCGTTCTTTCATAATTGTTTAATCGATTTTGTTCATGTAACGATTATATGTACCTACTATATTTAGTATTATATGTACCGATATAGAGTTAAAATGTTCGCGGTTTATTTTAATCGCTAAAATTACCAGTAGATTATTTAATTTTGTAGCATTTTTTCCATTCTAAAAACTTTAATTTGATAAAATCGACGGAGCTCCGCTGAGCGGAGCTTCTATTTCTGGGTTGTTTTGGCCCTCCGGGCCTAATATGAGACCGAAGCTAACCTAACCTACATACGCATATTATGATGCAAAAGTAATTATTGGGAAAATTTGCGATGGAAACATTGGGAACATATAAAATGTGAATAGTAAAAATTACGAATATTCAATAATGCTGTATAAAAATCGCTACATGAAGAAAAACAATAAAAAAAATTGACAATTGTAAAAGAACGCGATGTGAAAATTCGCTACTACGAAAAAATGCCTTTGTGAAAATCATTAAAATCATCTAACAAATCGTGTTTTGACAAATAAGGTGTCGTTGGTTTTGTCTTATACACTGTTGCCACATCTACAGGATTCAACAAATATACCTACCTTATACTTGCCTTCGGGGTCGTGCTCCTACTAGGAGCATAAAAATATTACAATTGAATTCCTCGTTTTCATACTCTAATTAAAGTACAAACATTATTTATTATTATCATATCAATAGTATTTCAGCAAGTTATAGGTTTAGGTCCGCTTCTGCGGAGCTCCTGTTTGATATCACTATAAGTCAGTGGTATCGTTTAACTTTAAAATACCCACTGTACCACCAGGGGTAATGCCAGGGGACGGTGGGTCTGAAGGGATATTTTGCGACAGTAAATAATAAAATTTGAAATACCTATATCTTCTTTTCGTTGCAGTAGGAGAATCAGAAATTATAGTATTCATGCTCCTACCAGTGGGAGAATCAGTACTATAATGTCTTCGTGCTCCTACCAGTAGGAGAATTTAGCAGGAGCACGACCCCGAAGGGAATATTCGTATTGAAGTCTCTTTCTTTATCCTATACAATCTGTCCCTGCATAAGGTGCACAAACAAATAGGAATGAAATACGAAGCAATTTCACCGACAAAAAAAAATGGTGTCTATTTTTTTTAAAGATTTGTAAAAAAACATTGATTGCTGTCAACCCCTTTACTTTGTTCTGATAAACAAAGTAAAATGTATCGCCTCACATGAAGTCTATTGAGATAAAATAAACGGTTTTTTAATCGTAGAGCATTTTCTGTGCCAATTAAATAAATAAAAGAATGTAAAAAAAAACAAACAATAAAAGCACGTTTTTCTTAAAAAAAAAATTTTTTTTCGAAATTCCTGATAAATCCTATTTATTCTTTAATTACTTGAAAATATGCCCATATGACCTCATGTTATTATTAGCTATAATTATTAATCAACTCATTATCTTTAATTAAAAAAAAGAATTACGTGTCTAAAGCAAGCACGACATTTTTGATAAGTGGTCAAAGATATTATGTCGTTTAGCATGTGTTGTCTTTTTTGTGTTAAGCGTATTTTTTCGTACTTTTTTTATTTGGTTGACACAGGAAATGCTATAGGATAAAAAACCGTTTATTTCATCTCAATAGACCTCATATGAGGCGAGATATTTCCCTTTATTCCGATAGGGTCGACAGCAGTAATTGTTTTTTTATATAAAATTAAACAATTTAAAAAATTACGTTTTTTTTTGTCGGTGAAATTGCATCTAGTCTCATCCCTATTCATTTGTGCGTATTATCCAGGGACACTGTATTTAATTTTTAAGGGATGCCAACACGATCCTTTGCCGAAGCTTGTAGATGTACTCGTATGTGGCCGTAACGTGTATGGCGTGTAGAAGTTATTTCATAGAATAAGAACTAAGCATAGAAGGAGCTATAAAATATGCAGTCTTATTGGAAGAGACGGTCCTATAAGCTAAAACCAATTAGTATGTTCAATATCATATTCGCAAAACACGATTTTCGCAAAACATCATATTCGCAAAACATGATATTCTCAAAACATCATTATTAGCAAGACAGCAATTAGACAGTGTCGACGGAGCTCCTATTTCTGGGTAGTTTGGCCCTCCGGGCCTGCTGTAAAACTAACATAGCCTAAACCTACCTACGATTCTATATCCTAATTCCACTATTTGCAAATATCATGTTTTGCGAATATCATGTTTTACTAATATCATGTTTTGCGAATATAATGTTTTGCTAATATCATGTTTTGCGAATATGATATTCTGCGAAGTATGGGCTAAAACATCATGATCGTACACTATAACGATAAAGGTGACCAGGGTGTTGAATACACGACTTCACAACACTGGCGTGTATGACTAGTTTTAGCGAGAGCTGGAGTCTATACTCTTTCCTTTTTAACTTATTAAACATTCATATTCAAATTTTTGATATAGGTATAGATAAGACGCTTTATTTTTAAGGCTCCTTTTATGCTTTTAATTTTTATTATATGGGTTATGTGACATGTATAAGTTGCTAAGTGTTTTTTTACCTATATGTATTGAAGTTGGTATTACTATTAAATAAAAGGTTTTAAGAGGTTTGAAAGCTTTTATACTTCGTCACAGGAGGGCTAGCACAAGTGGTTCGTGACTTGTTTGTCGCTCGAATCTTCCTTTCCATCTAGTCTGTAACGATAGAGACGCACTGAGCGACAAGCGATAAAATACAACTTGTGCTAAAAATTGCATGAGAGACGACATGATATCAATATTTTATTTTAGTCTGGTTTGGATAAAACTTTATTTTATCCAAACCAGACTAAAATAAAATATTTAACCTAACCTTAGACGAACGGCTAAGATTAGGTTAGGAGCTATTAAATTATTGGTATCATAAATACGTCTTACATTGTGCCTAGGTTAACAAGAAAGAGTTTAGATTCTAGTTATGGCACTGTTCGAATCGAAATTGGCAGCATGATCCACGTTTACCTAACATCTGATGTTTTTTTGTGGCGGACATTTTAAAATATTTATATTCCACCTGTCGCCAATGCAAACTCTTTTTTGCCGAGGTTACTAAGCTTTTTGTGAGGCCCCGCGGCACTAAAGTGCGCCCTGTTGTGATCCTTATTAGTGCTGATAGACGAGCATAGTCGCTAGAATGCTCGAGTAAATGCGCAAGTCTATCGGCACCTTAAGAAAATTAAGTAAATTAATATCTGGGGACAATCGCACACTAATTGACCTAGTCCCTAACTAAGCTCTAGGCTTGTACTATAGATGGGTACTAGACAACGATAAACATACTTATATAGATAAATTAATTTCCGTGTCAAATACACGCACATTTACACACACAGTCGGAAACATACTCAATCTCATCACATAAATATTTGCCCATACCGGGAATTGAACCTGGGACCGCTAGCTTCGTAAATATGCAGGGTCGCTTCAACTTTCTTTATTACAGCAGCAAGTGGTAGAAAAATGGTTTGAGAAACTTAAAACAGAACTTACAAATCAACATTGCAAGTTAAATAAAAGCTTTTAATAAAGGGCAGCATAAAAGCTATACAAACAATACATTCGTAATATAGTTCATTTATTGTGATTTATATAATTTACACACATAAATTAGAAACACAACCCAACACCACACCCAGTAATAAACTTATTCAAGCTACCTCGTTATTGTGATTCTTAGCACGAGACGAGACTGCTTTAAGAGTATTTGTAGAACAGGCATCATACACGAGGCCATCGTGATTTTTTCAAAGCCGTTCATGTGATCAAGCTGAGGGGCGGTACGGCGAGAGTAACCAACAGGAGACCTCAGCAACACGCCTTCAACACGAGCCGAGCCGCTGGCGCGCGGCCTACATGCACTCAGTTTGGCCGCGGCGAACAATTGGTTAACGTTTTTGCACAATATTTTAAACGCACGCATAATATTGTAAAACAATTCTTATATCGCTGAATATATTGTGAGGAATGTTATTGCTATTGTTTACGTTGTCAATTTTGACATTAGTCATTTTGGTCCTGATTTTTTAAACCTATATAAAGTATTCTAGCAAAAAGAGGTAGTTTGAAAGATCATTTTGAATTTTTGTCACCTTAGATACAGCTGAATTTTTGTCCATTTAAATCGTTTCGGTCGACTATGCAGTTACATCTTCTTGATTTTTTATCCAAGCAAATAATTTAAACGAAGTGTTACGTGTCATTTTTCTGACGGTTTCACGTGTTAGTCTTTTTTGGGAATCCATTGCAACACATTTTTTTGGGCTCGCTGTCCGGTTAGATCTATCTGATGGTGACTGTACGAGCAGGAAGAAACGGAGACTTACCACTTGGGAATAGAGGCCTCGACTAAGCGGGTGACTAAGCCGGGACAAAGGGACCTCGTGTCAACCTTATGGGGTTTCTTCACGTGTGCTTATATGATGAAATAAATTTTAACTCACGTTAATAAATTCGCCATAAGGAACGTAAGAGGACGCGAATATAATATAGATAGAATCTTACCAACGCTTGCTTGTAAGATTTTCATTCCGTGAGAAATTTCCTCACGGAGTAGCCGCAATGGTATGAATTTGGAATTTGGAATTTTCTGTAACAAAAGGTTTATGTGAAAGATGCCGGCAGGCCACGACGACAATATTATTCACCAAGAAAAATACTTACGATGAGATCCTTTATTTGGATCAATAAACTTATCCGAATAGGCCGAGAGAATTATCGAAAGTGCCTTGTCACGCCGGCGTGGTTGCCAGACGTAAGCAAAGAAAATAACAAAATCCATGGAAGGATATCAGCGTCCGATATTTATCAATTTTGGAAATTAGTTTCTTACCAATTTTAAAAGTATAATAGAAATACCCGTTGAATTTTTATAACACTCCTTACTGGAAAATAAAGTAAAATGTCCTAGGCAATTATGACACCTAGCAACACTTAACGAAATTACCTTTTAAAGTTGAATAAAACGAAATGGCAACGGAATACGTAACATTCAGCCACTAATATCAATAATCGATACAATGTCGATTAAAATATATAATGTTTTGATAGGGGGTAGGGGGGTTATAAATAAATACGTAACAAAGGTTCTCAATTATATTATTGAATTGTTTGCAGTAACTTGCAAGTTTCAAGTTTATAATTATGTTTACAGGGCCTTTATTCTACTGCTTTATAACGATATCGCGATTAACGTGTTTTAGAATCGTTTATGACTCAGCCGCCATTATGTCATTGACATAAGAGTTATCAAAACGTTGACAACACGGAAAAACGTCAAATACGATATCGTTATTACCGTGCAGAATCACGGGCCTGCAGAAATGTCATCCATGTTTAAAAAAAACCTCAACAGTAAAAAACCATGACCGACCGTTACATCCCTTTTTAGCAATTAAAATTTTAATGTCCGTTGTTTCATGTTTGTAAACGTTTAAATGTAAACACCGGATGTAAACAAAGTCATGCTTATAAATGCCCAAAACATAACATTTTCTTATTAGCCTAAATTACATGCAAAGCGATTCAGCGCAAATTATCCTCATAGAAGCCTGAAATTAAATTGCCAAGTAAAACAAAAGAAATTCTAAATAGACGCTGCCCCAAAATTACGCGGTGTATTTTGAAGGTAAAAAATATAATGAGCCGAATCTACCAATCTTTTTTGACAACATTTGTTTTTAATGAAACATTAAAAACTCGTAAAAGAAACCTTGTAATTGTGAAAGCTGGTAATTATTACTTTTATTATTATTGATACTCTAAAGTCAATAAAAATGGGCGAAGTATTTTTTAACTGAGTTTTTGACACTAACGAACATTATCTGAATAACTTATAAAAAAAAATACCGGTCATAAGTTTCGTGATGTTATCCCATATAAATTAAGAATGTATGAATTTTAGGCGAACTGTACTGCTATGTACACACACACACACACACACACACACACACACACACACACACACACACACACACACACACACACACACACACACACACACACACACACACACACTTATACACGCCTACGCTTACACAACTTATTTTAAGCTAGATGTTTCTTGCTCTTGGCATAACTTTGTAAATTATAAGTAAATAAATACCTGTAAATAAATAAATGTTATACTGGACTTGAATAATAAATTTACTTATTTTCTTATTCTTATGTCATTTTTCGATGCTGCAGTCTTAAGCCTTTGACTAGTGTATGTTGCTAGTGAAGCCTTTCAGCACAGAGACATGTTCCTTTCATGGTCACTTAAAAAGGTCAACTAAAGGACAGCGGAAAGAGAGATGCCTGGAGTTACTCTGAGAAATAAAATTAAAAATTAGGAGAAACGCAGAAGAATCAAGTTACCAACATATCTCACCAAATTGCGAACCTCGATTGACCGTTGCCACTTGAGAAGAGTGTCCTGTCTACCAAAATCTCCGGTGCTCGGCAGGTTTAGGTAGGCCTCCCTTGAAAGGTTACATAAAATGATAATGTCCGTTGTGTTCTGCTATCTGGATCTCAATAAATGTAATACAATTATGTATACATATAATAATAATAAAAGGGCATGCTTCGATGGTTCGGTCATTTGGAAAGGATGGATGAAAAAAGATTGACGAAAGAAATTTACAGTGCTAAAGTGAGTGGAAGGGTCGTAAGGGGGCGCCCTAGGCGTACTTTTTTGAATCAAATCGGGGAAATACTAGAAAAGGGCCGAATCTTAAGTACCCGAAACCGACGTGCATGCATGACTCGATGTATGAATGTGGAAGAAGCGAAAGGGTATTGTCAGGATCGTAGCAAGTGGAAAGAAGTGGTCTCTGCCTACCCCTCTGGGAAACAGGCGTGATTTATGTATGTATGTATGTATGTAATAATAATAATATAATAATATCACGGGACAATGTCACACAAATTGACCTAGTGCCAAACTAAGCTCTAGGCTTGTGCTATGAGTACTAAACAACTATAAACTTACTTATATAGAGAAATATATACTTAAATACATAGAAAACATCCAAGACTCAGGAACAAATACTTGTGCTCATCACACAAATATCTGCCCTTACCGGGATTTGAACCCAGGACCCCTAGCTTCGAAGGCAGGGTCACTCCCAACTAGGCTAGGGTAGCGTGTGTGTATGTTCTTTAGATATATTAAACTTGGTCATATTTCCTTCACTCTGTTAAAATGAAAACACGATTACTTACGAAATTCTCAATAGTTTTGTTTTTCAAACTTGACCTTTTTCGCAATGTTTTTGGGTGAGTGTTCGAAACCCAACGTTTTTTAACACTGATGTTTAAATCAATTAATGAGTACCTATAACCTCTTAATCTTGGTAAACCATCTTTTTAATTAATATTGTAATTTTAAAGTAAGCAACATTAACTTTTAATTGACTCTGTAAGCTTAAATATCACACTATTCGCAAGTTAGCAGCTTGAGTTAATTATTAAGAATACACACATACATAACATCACGCCTTCATTCCCAGAGTGGGGTAGGCAGAGCTACAGAAACACCAACAACTCTAAAAAGACTTGTTGAAATTTTCTAGTGTATTACGTCGCAAGCCCATCGCCTAACATTACTACAAGCCTTTATTCCCTAAGGGCATGATGTTTGATCAGTAGTTAAACTAACCAATTGTTAAAAATCATAACTAATGGTTAAATCTCAAGGAAATGTTTCAAATTTTCGATTCTTTTTTCGAATTTTAACCATTAGTTCAGTTAACTACTGATCAAACAACAGGCCCTTAGTCGCCTTTTTCGACAACCAAGCGAAGACATGAAGTGGCACTATTCTAACCCGGCCACCACACGGGGCTTACAATAGAAATAACCCTGCTTAAATATTTTTTCTCTCAAAACCACCATGATTTTATACGTTCCTAACTACCTCATTTTCTACATTACACATACATTTGAATATCACATCCGTGAAGCTCTCAGTAAACATAAAATGTTAAAAGTATATTTATACACATTTATAATTCATGAGTGAACGCGAATTTCACTCGGAACGGGATTTCCTCCATTTAATGTTTAATTTAAAAGACGGATTGACGCTCGTTTTAATTAAGGCCGTTACACACGTTTTTTTATAATTGACTTTATTTGACTTGACTGTGGCAGTAGCAGCTGACGCTACTCTGCTGCTCTTTAGTGTTAGGTTTGGACTGAACTCAAGAAAAAAATCACTTTCTGATAAATGTGAAAGTAACTGTGTCTCTCTGTCTGACTGTTTGTTACACTTTCACGGATGAACCGCTGAACCGATTTAGATGAAATTTGGTATAGAGATAGTTTGAGTCCCGGGGAAGGAATTGGACGGATCCTGAGGGAATAGCAAAAAACGACCTCTACGCAGAAGGAGTCGGAGAAAACCATTTTAATGTTATAAATGCAAAAGTTTGTATGGATGGATGGGTGTGGATGTTTGTTACTCTTTCACGCTGTAACTGCTGGAAAGATTTGGATGAAATTTGAATTAGAGATAGCAATAGCCTGGACACATAAGGTTGCTTTTAGTCCCGGAAAATTTAACAGTTCTCGAACGGATAACGAAAATCTAAATCTATGCAGACATAGTCGCGGGCAGAAGCCAGGAACTAGTCTTTGTAATTATGTATATAAAAATGAATCCCTATTTCCCTTGGTCACGGCACCACGCATGAACGGCTGGACAGATTTCGTTAATTCTTTTTTGTTGAGTTAGTTATCATCAGGAGAAGATTCTTATGAAAAAAAAAAAAATTCACCGGGAACGTTAAATATTTGCAGCGGGGAGAAGCCGCCGACGGGTAGCTAGTGTTATATAAAACTGCTCCACGGAGCTCTGGGACTTCTTCTAGGCCCTAGAAAGGTTCCGCCAAAAAAAAGCCAGGTAAACTTTAATATCGCAGTAATAATATTTCCCATTGCGTATTTAGCAAAGAAAAATCTTGATGATACGAGTATAAAGTCACGAACCATTCTGCCGGCGGCCGACATGACACGGAAAACAAAGCTTTGCCTCTGTATTTATTATATACGCGTAAGATCTGACAAGTCTTTGGCTGAAAATGTTTAATTATTTTATATGCGTCTGGTTATTACCCGACTACGCGACGCAAAGGAGGGTAAATGTGTTTCACTGCCGATACATGTATGTCTGATCCTCAAAACTAAATGCGTAGTCCGATTTTGATGATGCTTTATCAATCAATTTTGCTTAATCTGGTGAGTGTCACAGAAGATAGTAATCGAAAATGCATTCTGGCCGCAACCAGACGCCATATTACTGTGATTTTATTTAACAAAGTTGGCTAAGTGTGATCATTTGCCACACCTTAGGGTATCATTGAAAAGGTATTTAAAAATCATCTCAAGGTTTCTAACATCATTTTTCATTTTGAATGATCATTTAGGGTTTATAGTGATTTAAAGCGAGTTTAATAGCAACCACAATTTCAACACTTGTAATAAAGCTGTGATAAAGTTGTTATGTAACCGTAAAATAGTTCTTATTATCGTAAAATAGTTCTTATTATCGTAAAAAGTATTTTACAAGTATTTGTCTCACAGTTTTGGATGCGTTCTAAAGTATATTTATTTATTCAAATAATTACATTACATGGTAGTTATGTCAAGTAAGCACAACACTAATTTAATGTTCTGTATATACTTTGAGGCATCGCAGTTTACACTAGCGGTAGACTGGTTGATAAATAAGTATAGACTAAACTTACATTGGTTAATTATGAGGTTACTTATTTATTATCTTTTAAATTCATCGACGGCGTACTCGTAATATGACATCCTTATAAGTAGACATTTTAAACTTCAGCAAGTTTTCATACCAATTATTTTTTCATTACTCTAGTTTATTAATTACAGTTTTTTTTTGTCAGTGGGAAAGGGTCCAATGCTCTGTAAAGTAAAATTAGACAATTTAGTTTTAAAGAGGTCGAGTATGTAACAAGATTGATAACAATGAGAGTGATATTTATCGTTGTCTTTTTCCATCCATGGTACAAGCTTAGAGCTAAGATAGGTTTATGTAAGAATAAATACATACACATACATCGCATACATAACATCACGCCTTCATTCCCATAGTGGGGTAGACAGATTACAGAAATACCAACGACTATATAATACTTGTTTATAATTCTGTAACCACATTTAGCAAAATCAGGCCAAAAAGTTTACGAGTGTATTAGTGACAGGTTGCAAGCCCATCGCCTAACAGTACTACAAGCCCTTACTCCCTTAGTCGCCTCTTACGATATCCACGGGAAAACATGGAGTGGCACCATGCTAACTCGGCAACCTTACGCGAAATATGTGAGAATATACCTGGATATTTATATATTTAGAATCCTTTAGACCCACATTCTCCCACGGCAAGGTCAAGGTCCTTTTCAATGTCACCCTACTCTGTCTGGTTCGTGCTAAGGGCATCCATCTTTATCCAACCGTCTGCCTAATGTCATTAACTCAGTTCAGTTTCGGGTTACCCATTATTAAATTATATTGCACATGAAAGCTGCAATTAAAAGGTTATGCTGAATTCCACATGGCACGTTTGCTTGATTGTTAATATAAATTCAGTAATTCTAGGCATATGTAACACACAAAAATTGGAAAGGATGGATGAAAAACGATTGACGAAAGAAATATATAGTGCGAAAGTGGTGGAAGGGTCGGAAGGGGGCACCCTAGACATACTTTTTTTAATGAAATCGGGGAAATACTGGAAAAGGGCCGAATCTCAAGTACCCGAAACCGACGTGCATGCATGACTCGATGTATGAATGTGGAAGAAGCGAAAGAGCTTTGTCAGGATCGTAGGAGGTGGAAAGAAGTGGTCTCTGCCTACCCCTCTGGGAAACAGGCGTGATTTATGTGTGTGTATAAATGTATGTAACACATAAGGAAATACGGGTGTGTGGGAATTATGCGACTTCTTGGCCTGATTATGCAAAATGAGGTTACAGAATTATAAACTAGTCTTTTAGAGTTGTTGGTAAATAATACATACTTGATATTTCAGAGCTCAATGCAAAATATGGGGGATAGTAATTAAACGTTATTTTAATTCTAAATGTGAATTCTTTCTGATTCATGTGTGGCTATGATTTTTTAACTTATTGACAATGTCACACAAATTGACCTAGTCCTAAACTAAGCACTAGGCTTGTACTATGGGTACTAGACAAAGATAAACATACTTAGGTAGAGAATAAATACTTAAATACATATAAAACATCCAAGACTAAGGAAAAAAATACTCGTGCTCATCACACAAATATTGGCCCTTAGGTAACTCCCAACTAGACCAACGTGTCGTCAGTGCCACATGACACCTTATTAAATATTAAACGAGTCGTACGTACACTGTGTGTCAATTACGTACGATCATTGGTTGAAAGTGGGTAAAAACTAGTATAAAATATACTATACAATTACATACCTATTATAATTTTTTTTTTCACAGGACAATGTCACACAAATTGACCTAGTCCCAATTTAAGCTCTAGACTTGTACTATGGGTACTAGACAACGCTAAACTTACTTATATAGAGAAATATATACTTAAATACATAGAAAACATCCAAGACTCAGGAACAAATACTCGTGCTCATCACACAAATATCTGCCCTTACCGGGATTTGAACCCAGGACCCCTAGCTTCGAAGGCAGGGTCACTCCCAACTAGGCTAGCGTGTCGTCAAAAAACGTAATAATATACGTAAACAAGCCAAGCTAGTAGAAGCTTTGTTTTTAGGACACTTATCAAAGTTGTATCGTTTGTTTCCTTTTTCATCGTATCCCTGATTAGAAATATTCTTGTTTTAAAACATTTTTGTTTCGTCGTTTGTTTAGATATACTTGAACTACCAAGTCATACTATACACTGCCTATGACTTTGCTTGCAAAATAAAAATAAAAGACTTATTACTCATCAAAATAGTACGTTCATCGTAACCCGAATCGGTGCAAAATGTGGTTACAGAATTACTTAGAAGTCGTTTTATAGTTAATGGTATTTCTGTAACTCTGCCTATCCCACTATGCGAATGAAGCCGTGATGTGATGGATGGATGAACTTTACGTACAGCAATATTCAATCCAAAAAATGTATTTACGTTTTTTATGTTATTTAAAAAATGAAAATGAAAATCGTTTATTCATACAACAATAATTAGGTTACATAAGTTGTTGAGGCCTCCTAGTAGATAATAAGCTTATCTGTAGCAGGAGGACTCGCTCTTCCAAATGTAGTACATTGTTTTCTAAACGATTTAAATCAATTATTACAAAATACAATATTAATATTAATATTAACAGCTTGTGCGTGTGTGTGTGTGTATGTGTGTGTGTGTGTGTGTGTGTGTGTGTGTGTGTGTGTGTGTTTGTGTGTGTGTCAGAGTGTGTGTGTGTGAGTGTGTGTATGAGTGAGTGAGAGTGTGTGTGTGTGAGTGCTTAAGTGTGTATATTTTAATTTACTTTATCTTATTCTCTGTGTCATTATAATTGAGTTCAAACAACCACTTCATTACAGTCTTTTTACAGGTATAAGTTATTAATGGGTATATATTTAATGCTTTGTTGATAGTATTATATATACGAGCTGATTGCACATCCAGCTGTCTCCTTGCAGACGCAGATTTAAACGCTGGGACTGGTGCAACTGGTTTGTTTCCTCTTCCTATTGAGGGTTAGGGACAATAGGGGAAAGATTTGTGATATTTTAATACTACAGCTAGGATATATAATTTCCTCATGGTTAGGAGCTTACAATCCTTATAAAGTTCAGCTGTTGGATATCTAAAAGGTCTGCATAGCATAGTTTTTAATAAACACCTTTGTCCTCTCGTTTTTACGTTTTAAGTTTTATTTTTAACGAACTATTACTTATAATAACTACTTAACTGATACAAATGTATATAAGTGACAGACTGACTTTATTATATGTTATCATTTATGTCGAAACAAGAATATGTCGAAAACGGAAAACGCCGAAAAAGGAAACAATCAAGTTAGCAACCCCTCAAAGTGTAAATAGAGAAGTAGATTTCTGATACCTGTTGTCACGCTCGACGTTCTCTATATTTAATACGCCTGCAACTGAACGCAGCGACGGCGCAGCCGCCTAATAAACCAGCTCGGTCCGTCCTATTGAGTTTGCTTGTGGTGGCTCACGGCGCGTATGGTCGAGGCGCGCACACATGCAAGCCGCGCGATATACTGATTTGAGGACGAACTACTGTTTATACTGCGATTATGGTTCAGTTTAAATCTATTTTTCTGTAACACACTTGCACAATCCAAAGAAATTTAACCTTTCTTAAGAAATTATCTTAATGCATCAAACTTCGTGGCGCAATCAAAAAAGTATACACAGATGACACAGACGCGGATACTGACTTTATTTTATATTAATTAGATAATTACGAAACAAGAGACGAGTTTGCCCCGTGTGGTTGCCGGGTTAGAATAGTGCCACTCCATGTCTTCCCGTGGATGTCGTAAGAAGCGACTAAGGGAATAAGGGCTTGTAGTGCTGTTAGGCGATGGGCTTGCAACCTGTCACTAATACACTGGTAAAAATCTTAGCCTACTTCTGCAAAATGTGGTTACAGAATTATCAACAAGTCTTTTTAGGTTTGTTGTTATTTCTGTAGCTCTGCCTACCCCACTCTGGGAATCAAGGCGTGATGTTATGTATGTATGTATGTATGAGACGAGTTCCAGATTATGCGAAGCGATCGTTATAACAACCAATAACTATGCTAAACTTTACAATACATAAAATATGAAATTATATCTTTGTATTGCTCAAATTTATTTTATAAGCAACTATAATTTATCTTGCCTAATGAAAACGTAGATTTGAAATGCAAAACTCGCCACTCAGTAGCGTGAGAGTCTGCGTTTATTGCTTCGCGAGATGAAATATAGCTATTCCAAGTGGTACTTTATTATTAGACTATGTAATGGCGGCTAAGATTATTCTTGCAAAAGCGTAAATATATTAAACACTATGCTTCTGCCCGCGGCATCGCGTAGACACTTTTATTTTCTTCTTAATACGGATAAGCTTTTAATTCTATAAAAGCAGTAACTTTACAAACATTTCAATAAAACGCCAAGTTTTCGAATCTCTTTTTCTATTCGAAAACATGGACTATTACGGTATCTACCGATAGCACGAACCCCCAAAACAGACTCACGTTTCCATAAGTTTCAGTAATAATACGGCGTGCTGGTTCCAATCGCAAAACATTTTATTTAACGTTCTGTTACTTACTTAACACAAGGAAAAACTGGACAAGAGCATGTCGGACCATGCTCAGTGTAGGGTTCCGAAATTAAGTACTAAACACAACTTACAGTATGAACTTATTTTTTATTTAAAGTTATTTGGTGCTGTCTTAGATATTTTTAGTAGGTATAAACATTTTAATGGCCTTTATTTCAAGAACCAAAAAAAAATTTCCTTTTAAATTCGTTATATGCGCTTTTATTTAAGATATTTTTCAGTGAAATATAACGCTGTTAATCTTTATATTTCACTAACAGATCCCTTAACGAACTCGCAATATTTTGAAAGACCTATCCAACGACACCCTCCACCATGGTGAAGACGTAAAAAAACCATCCCCACTTACCATAACCAAAAAAGATTTTTCTACATTTATTTTACCACTTTGTCGGTGTGACTAATATGTATACTCATGCCAAATAACAGCTTTGTAGTACTAAGATCCTCTGAGCGAAGCTACGTTACGGACAGACAGACCGACGGACATGGCGAAACTATAAGTGTACCTAGTTTGACTACGAAACCCTAAAAAGGTCGTGCTACTTACTGGGTTAATTTTTCAACGACAGGTCTTGCGTGTCAGTGTTACCTGCCTTAAAAACTAAGTCGTATTTTTTACAACAAGGGGTTACATGAATTAGATGGCGTAATGCGTAACAGGCGTTAAGTTACACTATTCTTTAAGTAGATGCATTTTTTGCACGTTTACTGCTAAGTAATTTCGATTAGAAAGAAATGATTTATTCAGCCACAACAAATATAAAGAAAAATCAAGAAAAAATATACAAAAAAAATATAGTCGTGAAAAGGCTTAGACCTAGAAAACTTAAAGCTAATTTTCCTAAAGGGACAGTGGAATGGGATGGGGGAAACAATACGAGGCATGGTAGTATTGTGAATATGGGTTACGGTCAAGAGACTCTACATAATAATATGCAGAGTATTTTTTTAATAGGTGCACAAATTTTAATATTTGCTTCGCTATTGTTAATCAATAACACATGTTGTGTTATTTTTACTCTAGCTTAAAAAATATTAGAGAGAGGGTCGAAAAATAAATCATTTCTACAAATAAGTCCCTTTTATAGGCCGTTTAATTGCAATCATAAATATCACAGTACCATCACAAAAAAATATAACTGAGAATTTTCACGCGAAAATTGCTGGCAAAGGCTAGTTTTTAATAACCGTAAAAGCTTCGAATCCTTCACCCAGCATGCACTACAGCGATTACGTAAGTGCCATTAGAATTACTCGGTATTCATTGCGAAGGCATATTGTCCCTTTGTTCGGGCTTTGTTCACGCGAGCACAATGGATAGAAAAATTGGCTTTCCAGTGGCTTGTTAATTTATTTCATAATAGATCCGTGTTTAACTCCAGCAGTTCCTGGAAAGGGCGGCTATTTTACCTAACCGTTTATTTACGGAATTTCAATCTCCTTTATTATTATGACATAACTATGCAGTTCAGTTTACGCTGAGAAGAGGGACGGAGTTATATAACTGGTATTACTTACTGTTTTCTTTTCGTAAACTCGTATCCGTCAATTCTTTTAAGATCAAACTATTAAAATTCCTTTTTAAGCATAAAAAAAAAATGCCATCTGGTGGTGGCCGAGTTTTTTTTTTTTTTTTTTTTTTTTTTTTTTTTTTTCTTTGCCCCCGCGGCGACTTGAACAGCTACTACCGCGGGGATATGGCGTTTCCACGTGAAGTGATTTCGCCAGTGTCAAGTAAGTATATATAATTATAAATCAATATAGCAATAAAACACAATCCAATCTTCTTTAGGAAGATTGGGGGCAACGTTGTACGGTGATTTGTAGGTCAGAGGTCAAGATAGTTTTAATCTCTGCACCACTGCGAGTCCACTTGAAACGAGAAGAAAGATGCCAGATACACGAAATAAGTCCAAGTCTTCAATCACTGTGCGACACAAAGGCATAAAAAGTACAAATCACTATCAGAAAAGAACTTTGAACACCTAATTACCCAAAAATTAAAGTCTAAAACAAATCACACGTCCGCCATCTTTTAACGTTGCAAATGGCCTCCGGTGGCCGAGTTGTTCCAACTTATTTGTATAAGTGTTGTGTTGCCTGGTGTGCTACAGGAGGTACATAATCAAGACAATTCATCAACATTAAGTTCATTTTTAATTGTTGCTCAGTTGAAAATGGCATTTAAGAGCAAAGGTAATTGAACTTTATTTCGTTGCTGTTAGATTCAAATTCCAACTTACAAAATTATCCCTGTTTGTAGTAAGGTGGGCGTCACGACTGTCACGAGGTTAAACTCAGTTTGCTATATATAATTATGTACACTTTTGATTAAATTTCAAACGCTATATTTATGCATATTGTTTAATTTAATTCATCTCGTGTTCACGTTCAGCTGAAAACCAGCGCTGTTGCTTCAGCTGCAGGTGTTGCTGAACTGAATCCTTTTAGACAACACTACAGCGCTGCTTTATCAGGACAAATCGCAGTATCTTAGACAAAACTCCTGTAGCAAATGCAACGTTATTACTAGTACCAAAGGAATGAATCTTCCTTGGCTATTGCATTTGAGGTACTGCTTATTGGATTATGAGGGCAACGTGTCTAATTTCGCTACTTGTATAAGGATAAATATCTCCATTTTCTATTCTTTTACCCTTTAGTTTTATTCTGTCAAAAATATGATTAATTTTGTTGTGTTGCGGTGTGTTTTTGTCGAATAAATGTCGTAAAATGAATTGCATAACCATGTCATAATAACCCCCCTGTTTTGATACGAGCATTACGAGTGTGATAGCAGTAGCACCTGGGTAAGCAAGGGCCCTAGCCAAGATGCAAACGCTTCTAACGTTTTTCTTTTCTATCGCTCAAAATGTATAGGATGATAGTCGACCACGTGGTTTATCGAAACGCACGAGAATGTCATCCCATACATTTTGAGCGATAGAAAAGAATAACGTTAGGAGCGTTTGCCTCTTGGCTAGGGCCCCTATTTCAGGTGTGTATAGACGACACTATTCTATCACAATTTGATAGTGTCGTCTATATAAATGTCATATACCTTGGAACCCGATTTTTCGGTAGGCTCTGTTTTTTTCTGAAAATTACTACATATCTAGCCATATCATCTTTCATACAGACCATCCATTGTTTCTTTGGTCTTTCCCTACTCGTATAGCCATCCACATTCATACTTAAAACTTTCCTGACGATGTTTTCCTCATTCTTCCGCATCACATGCTCATACCATGACAACATGTCGGGTGATATCCGACCTTATAGTGTAGGGTGAGGCACGAATCGTGCTACAAAATGAGAGTATTTGTCACTTGTTTTGTAGCAAGATACGTGCCTCACCCTATATACATAATATAATGACCATGTACAAGCTTAGAGCTTAATTTAGGACTACAGCATCGTATGTGAGATTATCCCCTGGTATTTATTTATTTATTTTGAAGGGTATGTTTTTACATGGCAACATTTAACTTTGTATACATTTTTACGCAATTACAATAACTTCGCAACATCCCCTGCTTATAAATTTCGCCACCCATTTGGCTAAGTAACTCTCGAACCCAACTTATTACGTAAGCGGAATGTAGAATTTTTATTCGAAAATCTTTCCGAGCGAACTTCGAAATCGAAAGTTACCGTTCTGCGAGCAAATTTTCGCGAAATTTCCCTTTAAACTTTTAAAGTTAGGTTTGTTTTAGAACAACATAAAATGGGGGTGCTTGTTGAAGTTTAGTTTAAAATTGCATAAGCAAGGAAGTTATTACATAATGTTTTGGCGTGTTTAATTGCTTTTATAATATTCTGGTATGACCTATTTCATTTTCTCGTTTCGTTGTTAAAACAGGGCCTCTATGCTTCGCGGTAAAACAATTTTGCTTTTAATTTGTCGTATTGTTTTAACTCGGTCGCCTTCACTGTCGAGTAAATAAAAGTTATCATAACATTGATAATACTTATCGTTTTGTGCCATGTCAAAAACAATATTATTTTAGAGAGTAGTATTGAGCCCCAGGATTAGGGAATGCAAATAATCGGTTAATAACAGAATTTAGTATGCAAAAGACGGTTAATAACCGGTTTTAACCGGTGATTGGCATACCCTGCCCAGGACATACCAATTAGAGGTAGGTAATGGATGGTATTTACCATCATTTAGACCATTTCTTACATTTGGCAACGAGGTACTTTCCACTGCATTTTTTTTTTGGTCAAAAGTCCAACCTTGCCTAACATATTTAATAAGGCCATGTAATGTATATAATATGTAATGCTTTAAGCACAAATACGTTTGCCAAATGAAGATTTGGTCAAAGGTACGGGCACAACGGACCTGTGATTTACCCGAGGGACGAAAGCAAGGCGGATTACTAGACACTAGTACATGAAAATAAATACCATATTTTCTGTTTCTCGTGGGATTTTTGCAAATGGTTTCTTGGTAAAATTACAGCATGAATTAAAAATAAGCTACATTCCAAATTACAAGTTTCTAGAATCACCGATTTGGGCTGTGCCTATACCAATTGGTTTCCTCGTTTATCTACAGGGTCTATATTTAGGGATTCGCAACGGACTTGTATTTATACTGGGTGTTGCCTGTAATAGGAGCAATAAATTGAGGGATCGTTTCTACTGTATAAACGTAGCAACATTAGTTCTACAACTTTTGCAAAATATATAATTTATTATTTGGGATTTTTTCGAACAAACTAAATAGCATTTTCAATGTACTCCATCCAAATAGTCTAGTTGACATCTACTGTCAGCCTACAACTTTCGTAGTTTTCGCAATACATTGCTGGCTTGGAAAATCTAAATTCATTTATATTTAGTAAACAACAAGTTATTTTCAATAGTTGTAGAATAAATGTTGTTACGTTTGTGGTGTGGAAACGATCCCTAAATTTATTGCTCCTATTACAGGCAACACCCGGTATACGGCCTTTGATCTATCTAAATCTAACAGGCATACGTCTATGTAGGTAAGGTTGATTGTGGACCTCTTACACAATACCTTGATTATTAAAACTAACGGACATGAGAAATTTTTAAATTAAAAATGGAGATTTAAACTCTGTTAAAATTATCATAGTTGGAATTGGCAGGTCCTTAATTGTGTTTCGGTATGGATAAGACAAAATTGGTAGAATGACTCAATTCAAACGTCTGGGTTGGTAGTGCCTTTTCAATGTTAAGATTGCAGTCTAGAGATTGCAAATGTTGATGAGCTTCAATGAGCACTTGTAAACTATCGTGGGCCTTTTTCTACATTTCCTTCTCCCCTGTTACGATAGTTCTTATTATTTTGTGACTGTAATGGCGGCTGAATTTATAACAATATAGTTATAATAAGTCTTAAACAGTGTAACAATAAGGCTCTAGGTAAGCTGTATTTTTCTACAATTCATTAAAATAAATGTCTAACAGAAAGATAGCGTTAAGTCAAACAAATGAATTTAATTTACCTTCTGCAAACGAAGCAGATGCAAAAATGATATCATAATATTTATATAGCTTAATTAAATTTCAATGCCGTGACATAATTACGTGATATATTTCCAGCTTAATATATGGATAAAACCGCCATTAAATAAGCTGAGGATTTCAGAGCCCATAAAAATTAACCCGCCTCCATTTATCACGTGAACTGGAAACTTAATTATTTTTTAATGGAATAATGGTCCTAATCGTATTAATGGACGCTTTTTAACGAGAGAGTTTTTTTTTGCATTTAAGTTCTTATGAAGACTTCATTTGTTTGTTTTATTGTTATCAATTGCTTCTTATAAAATACTAGCGCCCCGCCTTAACTTTGCTTCGCTTCATGTGACTTATCAGTAATACCTGTACAATAACTAGAATTTATTATACGTAAAAATCTTTCGGGATAAAATATCTGATTGTGAAAACCGCATCAAAATCCGTTGCGTGGTTAAGGAAACATAGAAAACAGGCAGACAGAAAGGACCATCAGGATGCATCATGTCTAAGGATACAGTTCATAACGTTGTTAAAGATTACATAAATCTGTCAAAATAAATGGAATTTATTTTCAATTACCTTTGCCTTTTATTAAAACGCGAAAAAAAGTAATCTTAAAATACTGTTCTTATGAAGAAAAACATTGTCTAATGAACAAACAAACTTTTAAAGAACAATCAACTTTAATTTCCAAGAAACCTGTACAATATTGATTCTGCGTATTCTGTCGCTAAACGTGTTACCCTGCCTAATTAAAACTTCGTTTCGATTTTCGAGAATCAAACGCTTGTAAGTTTTAATCGAAAATGGAAATGGAACGGTGAATCGTTATTTTTGAGATGGCTGGTGATTTCGCATGCGATTTATTTTCTATCGCTCGCTTATCGTTTGAGTTCTCGATTCTCTGAAATTGACTCGCTAGTTCAAAGAGTAATCTCTACCCTTACCATGAGTTATAGTGACCGTACTCGCCTAAAGTCAAATGCTCCGTCCTTCACTATTACAATACTGTATGGGACAGAGTATTCGACTTCCTAGCGTTACCACCAATAGCTTGACCACGAATATTTCAACCAATACGTCACTGTTTAGCATCGCTTGACTTAAAATACTTACTTATGTAAAATCATTATATTATTAGCTAGTGACTGCTTGTTTAATAACTAACACAAATACTATAATTAGATCAAATTTTACATTGTACGCCTCTATGAGGTAGGATTTGGAGAACTCTAATCTATTTATAAGAACAACTGTAATACCCATAACCATGCAATAAAAAAAATGAATTACAATTAGAATTAGAATTTAAAATCCTACTCTATCTCTCTCATGATCTCTTACGTTTTCATCCTTCATTCTCTAGCTCATACAATAAAAAAACTTCGCTTTTCGTCCCTTACATACACTATA
Source organism: Acleris holmiana (assembly GCA_949316455.1). Lineage (NCBI taxonomy): Eukaryota > Metazoa > Arthropoda > Insecta > Lepidoptera > Tortricidae > Acleris > Acleris holmiana. The sequence continues at coordinate 3,669,887 of OX438778.1, forward strand.
AAAACACGATGCACGTTGACAAAAAGAAAACGCATCGTGAATCGATTCCCAGGATCGCTAATAAACGATAAACTCTGAATCAGACGCTCATGTTGTTTGCACTACGGCGGCTTAACCAACAGAGATTAGAGCTGTGACTAGCGGGGATGAAGATGAGTATGCAAATGAAGATGACTTTGGCGCAGTCAACGTCTTAAGTAGATGATTCACTTATGTACCTTGAGCTTTAACGTCTTGAACTGGCTTACGGATTTGTTTGATGGGTGTTAGTTACTAGCGATAAATGTGTTTAAATTGAACGCAAGTCAAGAGGACTGAATGACTATTTTATGGGTGTCTATCATTTTATCGAACGCTATTTTCTGCTGAAACCATAATGTTTTCAGAGTATCGTCAATGTCTAATCCAACCTACGTAATGAATGTTTAAGATACCCTGAAAACATTATGTTTTCAGCAGCAACTAATTAGCGTTCGATGTAATGATACATTCAATGAAGTGATGAGTTAAGCTATTTTTAGGGTGCATATTAGCTTATATAAAATTGGTCTTTCGATTTTTTATACAAATAACGATTTGTGACCTATAGTCATCATTTTGTCCGAAAAATTATGCTCATATTTTTATAGTTAATAATTTCTTATTCATAATCATCGCAACTCATAAAGTGAATTATACTGAAACCGTTCCGGTTTTAGGACATTTATAAATTAAACCTAACCTAACCTTATTTACCAGTTGGATATTTTTTAAATCCTGAAATATAACAGGTGTACTCTTAATATTGATTATGAAGAGTGATCATTATGATATAAAATGGTATGAGAAATATTTTTATGAAGAGTGATCATTATGATGAAAAATGGTATCAGAAATGTTATTATGAAGAGTGATCGTATTAATGTAAAATGGTATGCGATACATTTTCGGAGTTCCAATAATCTAATTTGCAATTTTATATGAACTTTGGCGTTTCCCTATTTTTAACCCCCGATGCAAAAAGAGGGGTGTTATATACTTGCAAACATTGGGTAATTACTGTGTAAAACAGTACAGTGTGTTCAGTGTGTGTGTGTTTTGTTTTGTTCATAGCTGAAGGTCAATCCATCTTGAAATATCCAGTGTACGTTTGCTTTGTCGATTAACTTCCTCTTCATGTTGTTAGTCCTCGGCTTATCTCTGAACAAATTTGATTGATAAGCTAGTCATAGACTTGGCGAGTAGCTGCTCACTCCCTCTTTTCCAACTATAATTTGCTTCTCTAGGTTATTTGGCCGGATAGAACCTGAGGTAAAGTTAAAATGTTACTTCAGAAAACTCGAAATGTGAGCTCGGGCAGGACATAATTCTCTATTTTCTATTTCTGAGGAAACACCGGTTTGATGGGGACATCTAGCTTAACAATTCTTTGTAGAAAGCAGAAAGCTAAACACAACTCGAGTAAGGCACTATTGCTGTTTGTATGCAACTCTTGAACCCCTGACGTAAATACTGCCTTCTTTAGCCAATGATAAAATTTGCCAATAATTTAATTCTCCTCTGTTAGTAATAAGGTTGATATTGCTACAGTAGTTTTATCTGAGATACTGCCTTTTGGCTTAGAAGGGCAGAATACAGGGGTGTAATAATGTAAGTTTAGTGTGTGTTTGTGTGTTTATCTTAGGCATCGTAGCTCTCAAACGGTTAAATTTGGTAGCGTTTTTCTAAAGATTTTATTTTATTTCGCCTGTCCCGTATCCGTAATGAAATCTGCCGGTTAAATTTGATCCACGGTTTCCGATTGAGCTGAAATTTTGCATGTATATGTATGTTTGAAATGAAAAGTTAGTTTTAACGGGTCTTTCTTTAGTCAGGTGTAATGAAAATCGGGTGAACCGTTTTGGGATAATCAGCTATGAAAGAAAAAGTCACCATCAAAACTGTTGGGTTGTTTTAATGCTAGTAATTTCACCGGTAGTCTTATCCCCACACCGGAACACAACAATGCGAACACCTTGGCGGTAGGTTAATGGATAAGATGGTGGTAGCGATCCGGACGGACCCTGCACAGGGTCCTACCACCACTAAACCCCGCTAACTCCTAAACCACGCAACGGATTTTGATGCAGTTTCCACCATCATGTAGATATTTTTTCACAGAAGTTTTTTATATATAATGAATGCTGGTTTATGTACGGGTGTTAAATAAAGCTTACATAAACTGAAGTAAAGTTAATTATAATACATTTGAGAACGCGGATGAGTATGCCAATACAACGGCACATCACTAGGAGCTAGGGGAAATAAAAAATCTACACAAGGGCTTTTATTTGCTTCATTATGTGAACATCGCGATCTTCTTTAAAAGTTTGTATTGTTAACTACCTATATGTGACGGAGTTTTCTGTTAAAGCTGGTGAATGCTTGCATAAGGTTGACTAATATTGTGTGCTTATTTATTTCATTTGCATAACATTAGGTACATGGTGAAATCAGATGGAGAGATAGTACAAGTTCCAATAATGTCAAGACCTTATAATAGTAGGCATGCAAATACAAGGAAAACTTAATCTATGAACATTTATTGCATTTTGGTCGTTACTCTTTAAGAGGTGGTGGTGGTGGTGGTGGTTTTAGTGGTGGTAGGACCCTGTGCAGGGTCCGTCCGGATCGCTACCACCATCTTATCCATTAACCACCCGCCAAGCAACAGTGTTCGCATTGTTGTGTTCCGGTGTGGGGATAAGACAACCGGTGAAAATACTAGCATAGAGGCATTCCATCTCAGTCCTCAGGGTTGGCAACGCATTTGAGGTCTTAGGATTATAGTCTTGAGAATTCAAATGTCTATGGGTCTCAGATTCCACTTTCCATCAGGTGGCCTGAGTGCTCGTGTGCCTTCTCCTTAACTTAAAAAAAAAAAAAAAAAAAAAAAAAGATACACTAAACTTATTAAATGATACATTAAACATATTGTTAGTTACTGTATTCATGCAAGCTATAAAAGTTGTTTAGTGAGAGCCAATTAAGTTCTGTATACTTGAATTTTAGAAACGGCAATTCTAGAAAAGCTGGTGGGAGTGTATTATAAATTTTGACTGTCATTCCTTCCACATTTTTCCGATACAAAACTTGACGTAAAAAGTAATAATAATATTTTTCGGTTATGTATCCTTGATTCGATGATTTGATGTTTGACGACACGTTGGCCAAGTTGGGAGTGTCCTGGGTTCAAATCCCGGGCAGATATTTGTGTGATGAGCGCGAATATTTGTTCCTGAGTCTTGGATGTTTTCTATGTATTTAAGTATATTTATCGTTGTCCAGTACCCATAGTACAAGCCTAGAGCTTAGTTTGGGACTAGATCAATTTGTGTGAGATTGTCTCCTGATATTTATTTATTTATTCTTTGTGACTTCTCGTTAACGCCTTGGCGGATTTTAAAGTGTTTATAATATAGTAGTTAATAAGTGTAATATTAGTATCATAAAAAATAACACCTTAAAACCAATTGTTTTGCCTATTTTTATATTTTAATAATAAACTACTGCAATAATTACGACTCTGTCTTTAACTTAAATAATGAAAGAGGTGCATAAATGATTTGCTAATGTGAAAGCAGCATGACAAACTCAGCACCAAATTTTCCAGCATAAAAACTCGTTAGAGCAATATTGCTTGAGACAACGCTCTCATGGTTTTTTGAACTCGGCCCTAACTATCACATCATAACGTCGACAATACTATATCACGTCAAAATCAATATACTGGTAATTTGAGTGTAGATTCGGCTTCTCATTTCCTCATGTTAATCTTCGTTCCAAATGCAAGTTTTGAGGGGATCAGTAGAATCAACATACGTCAGATATTACTCCATTGCATAAATTAATAGTATTTCTATTGACATTCTATCCCAAAGCCGAGGCAATCATAACAGTATCAAACCCAATGCAAGGTTACATTTCGTCTCTATCACCCAAATGTTTATCGACAACGGAGACGGCTAATCAAGCATTGAATGCGTGTAGGGAAATTGTGATATAGTTTACTAAAGGGGTCAAGATGGTGGATTGAGAGTACAAGGATCATGATTTTGTAGAAACTGGAAGATTGATTTATCATTTCGGTAGTCAGGGTCCCTCTGAAGACCAGCGCCGCGGCTTGCTGCGGCGCAATGCTGAGTAGGGGCCCTTTTTAACGCCATGTTTAATGTGTTATATATTCAGAATAACGACTAGAACGGTCAAGGACTTTATTTGTTGTCACTATGGAACCCTGTCATTATGACAGCATTAATCATTAATGTTAGCTTTCTTTGATATGGTTAGCCGCTGTCATTTTGACAGAGTTCCATAGTGACGTAACAATTAAAGTCCTTGACTGTACTAGGAAAATATCGGAAATTCAAAATTCAATTTAAAATAAATCAATGTTTTACCCGGTTTTAGCCATTCTACAATAGAGCAATCATTGCTTATAAGTTATTATTATAATCTATTGGTCTAAAAAGATCCTAAGATGCCTGTTTCCCTTGGCGTGACCATAACTCCAGAATGCCCAGACCGATTTCTTACTCGGACTGCTAGTATTTAATTCAATACGGTTGATTTAACTGCGAGCTAGTTACCATAAGCTTAATAATTAGTTTCTAAGTTATGACAATGTGGATTAGGGGCAGAGGGTTGGCATCAAATTTGCAATAATTGTGATTGCAAATGGCCGCCTCAGAACCATTACGATCGAAGGGCCTGTGTGCACCTTTGACTTTTGAACATCATAGAAGCAAATTTAAATAAATTTATGACACTAAAGGCCTGTTTCTCAACCGACAAGTAAATTTATCAGTCAAATAAAGATAGCCCTCTTTTTGTCTATTTTCAAGTGTAAGAAAGGGAAAGGGTTAAAATTATTTGCCAGAACATGACATTGTGAAACAGCCAGTAAAGTAATTATTTGTATTCTTTCTATGGCTTGTAAAACATATATTTTATTTTAGACAACTACATAGACTTTTACCCCATAATTATAATCTACGATCTCTAATAGAACAAATTATACTACCATTATCTAAAAAAAAGATATCGAAATAATGAAGAAAAAGAAAGAAAAATTGCCTGTGAGTCATAACTAATGGCCTCCATTAAGGAGGTTTAATCCATGTAGAAGGAAATTAAGGTAGTTTCAGTCTTTCTAATTAATAGAACGTCCGGAATATGGTAAAATTGGATTAGAGCTGTAATTAGGGAGTGTTACAACCTCTTGCTACCCCGGTATATTTTTGAATAAATATTTTTGAAGATTAAATAATTTTGCTGATTTACAAATACATTTAAAAACTACGAGTAATTCTGCGCACTCGAAGTCGCAGGCATTCGCTAGTAAGAATCAAAAAATAAATGTGAATAATAGGCCAAGTTTTCATGTGCCAAAAGTAGTGATATCTAAAATGGTGCCAAATTTGGCACTAGCTGGTTTACCGCCACCAAATGCATTTTGAGCCTAACTTGTCAGTTACACAATAATAATATGATATTGTAACATACTGTTAAAAAACCACAGGGTGTCAATTAATTATTACCTAGTATAAACCTTCTAATTTTTTTTTTTCAAATAGGGTTTTTAATTATTATAAATCTCCTATTTTTTTTAATAACTTGACTGTCATAATCTCATAATAGGAATACTTTTTTATAAGGAATAATAATTTAACATTTCCCGATCAAGGAGACAAATATTTATAGTTTTCTATTTTTTTCCTTTACTTGTTCTGTAATACCTACTTCGATGCCAAATTTACAGGCTCTATGTCATCGGAAAGTACCCCATAAGTTTTGATGACTGAGTGAGTCAGTACAAATACACCGTTGTTAGAAATTAATTACTTTTTAAAAGATGATTTTTGAACCCTACACTACTATTACAACAATATTGACGACACGTTAGCCTTGGTGGTAGTGACTCTGCCTCTGAAGCTTGCGGTCCTGGGTTCAAATCCCGGTATGGGCAGATATTTGTGTGATTAGCGCAAATATTTGTTCCCGAGTCTTGGATGTTTTCTATGTATTTATGTATGTATTTCTCTGTATATGTTTATCGTTGTCTAGTACCCATAGTACAAGCCTAGAGCTTAGTTAGGGACTGGGTAAATTATTGTGAGAGGGTCCCCTGATATTTATTTTATTTATAACTATCTCGGATATAAATACGTTCAATATAATGGCAATCCTTATTTATAGATCTGATATCTCTTAAACGGCCCATCCGATTTTAATAACACCTAGCTAAGAACTATCCCGATCAAACATACTATAAAAATAATATTGAAAAAAATATTTACTTTGCTCTAAATTAACCAGATCTGTATTTACATTTTGGAAACTTAGGAGCAATGATTCAATGAAAACAGCAATCACAGCCTATTACGTCTACATTTTCTCGACTCTCAACAACTATTTGCATGTCAATTTGTTTTAAACCGAATGCTTGACACCAAAAATATAAATAATACCTCGTTCATTATTCATAGTCAGAGTATTCTGACAAATAAATATTTTAATTTCATTCCATTTCACACAATCTTTCTTTTTATAAACGCGACAAAATCGCTCCATCCAGGTCGGAGCTATGATGCCACAAACAGATACACAGACACACTCGTAAACATATAATAATTCTCTTTTTTAGCCAGATAATAATAAAAAAAAAAAAAATCTTTTCTTAGCCTGACTATGCAAAATGTGGTTACAGAATTATCAACAAGTTTAGAGTTGTTGGTATTCTGTTGCTCTGCCTACCCCACTCTGGGAATAAAGGCGTGACGTTATGTATGTATGTGTAATAAAAAAATGGCCTAATATTTCCATCGGAAGTACAGTACAGCTGGTCCCAGCGTGCTCCACCACATAAAGGCTACATTAGCTTGCACGTGACCCGGCGTTTTATAAAGGAGAGGAAATGCTACCCACAGTGTTAAGAACACAGTAGCGTAGGAAAGATTTTTTTTCCACGCTATTTTTGTTATGGCAAGGGGAAGGCACACGAGCACCCACCTGATGGTAAGTGGAATCTGAGACCCATAGACATTTGAACTCTCAAGACTGCAATCCTAAGACCTCAAATGCGTAGCGAACCCTGAGGAGTAAGATGGAATGCTTCTATGATAGAAGGAAAAGTGGACTTTTGACTTGGACTTGTGAGCTAGCTTCTTCCCGCGACTTCTCCCGCATAGATTTTGATGAATAATCTCTAAAATACATCAAAATCCGTCCGTCCGTCAGCGCAAAGGAGTTACAAACTGCAACAACCTTCCACATTTATACTATATGTAGTTCACGTAAAAAAGAAAAGAAAGAAAAATAGATGTATTTTTTTATTCAGACATCGACCATAAGGACAAAACAACTAACTAAAGAAAAGAGACAAATATACATATGTGGCTAACCTAACGATAGGTGACGTGAAATGGTTCCAGCTCAGCATGTTGTTGGTAGTTAAACCAGCGCTGGTCTTCCGCAGGTCGTAAGCCATATAAGTAAGAAAAGCCGGAGAAAACATACAATGGCCTTTTAAAAACTCCTTAAAAGTTTACGGTTTCCGAAATAAAACCATTAATATATATTGTGACCATTCTTTATTTTATGATTAATTATGTATTTTGAACTATATATTGTGAAACTATCCTATTCTAAGTCAAAAGTAAGGTAGAGGGTGGAGCGGCGCGAATATAAAAACGGATGCGGTGCTCGTGAAATTGTTTTTGTAACACTTGCATTCCACGCTGCCGCAAGGTGAACGATTTTGCTCTGCACGGCAGCAAAGTTATTTGCGCCTCATTCCTAAGAATCTCTTGCTACGTTAAGGATCCTATTTTATGATCCTTTGCGTGCTCTGCAGTGTACAGGTACAGTTAAACAAGTACAAATAAATGTACTAAATTTTCCACCTTACTGCATTGTATTAAGGTCCAAAAGCTGATACTAGCTCTCGCGCTCTGCAGTCTTGCATAACAGGTTACTATTTTAATCACCACTACCTTTACTCTACGAACTCATCGACCGTTTGTTTAAGACATGAAGAAAGCAAACGAACATACAGTCCACCTGAAGGTAAGTGGGATCTGTGACCATAAGACATTTGCATTCTCAATCCAACAATACTGCAATCTTAAAAGTGGAAATGTGTTGCCAACCTTGAGGACTAAGATGAAATGCCTCTGTGCTAGTAATTTCACCGGTAGACTTCTCCCTACACCGGAACACAACAATGCGAACATTGCCGCTTGGCGGTAGGTAAAGGATAAGATGGTGGTAGCGATCCAAACGGACCTTAATTGTAAATTATTATTTTTTACGTTGCAAAAGGTTTTAAATATAATATTACTAATGAGTTACGATTTGTTCGTGTAAAACATTATTTATTTTACTGTTTTTTGTACGTCACCTGGCAAAGCATAGTGTTACCAGTACCTATCTCTCTTTACCACTGTAACCAGTCTTACCTAAGTTTTCGAATAAATCACTTACACTTTGACTTTTGACTTTGACCTTGCATGGGATCCTACCACCACTGACTAAGACCCAATCTTATTATCCTACTCTTTTTCACTCAGTTACATTTTAAACACCATTCCACGGTTTCTTTCTTAATGGAACCACATTTCTTTTGACATTTATCGTATTGTTTGTCAAGAAATTAAGCTATGGGCCTTATCCACATCATCACGGCGCCGCGCCGTGGTTGATAATTCTTATGTAAGCAATTGTAGGTATGGGAAAAAAACAATCGTACCTAATTATGTTGCCACAAGTGCCACAACTGTATTTTTAGACTACTGTATTGTTTGAACTGCGACAGTAACACGGCATACAGAAACATCACCCCAAAAATATAATTAAAGTATCAAGGGTAGTTTCCGGCCCCAGTAGTAGCATTCTGCTTGTTTTTGTGTACCTTATTGGGGTTAAATTGGGATAAATGAGCTCAGTTTTAATACGGGAATTATATACGATTATTGTTAATAATGGGAATTGTTTAATTAACATATTGTAATTAGGCACTGAGTATGATTGTGTTAATCATCAACAACAATCATAATTAGATTTTTATCGTCATTAAACTGAGTTTACATTCCCAGAGTGGGGTAAGCAGAGCTACAGAAATACCAAGACACGTTGATAATTCTGTAACCTAACATTTTGCATAATCGGGCTAAGAAGTTTAGTTTACTAGTGTATTAGTGACAGGTTGCAAGCCCACCGCCAACGGAACTACAAGACCTTATTCCCTTAGTCGCCTCTTACGACATCCACGGGAAGACATGGAGTGGCACTATTCTAACCCGGCAACCACACGGGAAACTTGTTTATAGTTCTGTAACCACATTTTGTACAATCAGGTGAGTAATAAAGTGAGTTTTTCTGTCTCTTTGACTGTTGCACGTTTATATGTATATTGTTATCTATTCGCTTTTATAGATACTTTTTAGGGTTCAGTAGCCAAATGGCAAAAAACGGGACCCTTATAGATTCATCATGTCTGTCTGTCTGTCCGTCCGTATGTCACAGCCACTTTTTTATGAAATTCATTTTTTTTTTTCAAACCCATACCTGTGGGATGGATAGGTCTTCAAAAATGATATCGAGGTTTTTAATATATATTTATTCTCAACTGAATAGTTTGTGCGAGGGGCACTGCCGAAGTGGTAAAATGTGTGTAAAAGTGTGTGTGTGTCAGTAACTTCTAAAATAAGAGAATGATAAAACTAAAAAAAAATATGATGTCCACCAAAAATTGGTTTGAACGAGATCTAGTAAGTAGTTTTTTTTTAATTCGTCTTAAATTGTCTTGCTGCTAAGGAACCCTTTATGGGCGAGTCCGACTCGCAGTTGGCCGCTTTTTTATTATGTTACTGTTTTTTTTTTACTTTGTTTTTTTATTTTTATTTTTTATTTATAAAATAAAGAGTTTAACATACATATATATACTCATAAATCATCTGTGATTTACTGAATAGCTCAAAACGAAATTTACGCGATCGACTCGCGCACTGGCGAGTACATAAAACAGACTCAATGCCTTGACCTCTTTAAGCAATGGTACCTAACACGAAAAATCAATCACAAAAATCCACCACAAACGGCTTCACTTACTCCGTAATTCCTTTAACCATTCGGCTTAACCGAACAAACTAAACTCCATATCCCCCCGTATTACCCCATTTCTTATTACCCCATAGGAGCGTTGACATTGTTTTTCCATTTCCCGAATGAAATGTCGCTTGTCGCCCGTCGCGTTGTGGGGGGATAATGAAAAGGGCGGGAAAAGCAAACTTCAACCACTTCAAACGTTTAATCTAAGGGCTTGATATTATCTTGGTGCCATCCGTACTCTGCTGTTCGTGTTGTTTGAGGTCTTAGGATTATAGTCCTGAGAATTCAAATGTCTATGGGTCTCAGATTCCACTTACCATCAGGTGGCCTGAGTGCTCGTGTGCCTTCTCCTTAACATAAAAAAAACTTTGTATAGGGGTTGGGGTTTAAAAGTTGTCTGGAAGAGATCGCTAATTGGCGATAAGACTGCCTGTTAATTACCTGACTCTTTTTTTGTACATTATGAAATTGACACATAGGCCTACTTTTAGTACTTAAATTTATTTATATCTCGGCTTTGATATCATTGAACATATTATGTATTTTGTGTATGTATTTAGAGGCCTTTTAAACTATTACAAGAAAATCTTCCATAGCCGCTGAAAAAAAAGACAATATCACAGACAACATACAAACCAAATGCTGTTATGCTTGGAAAGTGCCTAAAATTACTTTAATCTCAAAATTCCACCAACGTAAAAACGTAGCTTTACAATACTTAGTTCAGATTTAGCTTGTTCATTAACGATCAGAAAATAAAATGAAGAAAGAGAGGTGTAAGCTAACCCTCTGTCTGTCAATGTCTGCCAGTCTGCCTATATTTGCATCGCAACGCGGAATTAAACTATTTGCAAAGCGGTTTTTTGTTCGCTCGCCTATTTGGTCGAGGTCTTTTTTCATCACTCGCAACGTTCATCATCAGGATCACTTTCTAAAATAAACTCAATTAATTTAAACAAGAAGCTCATATATGATACTAGCGACCCGCTAGCGGCTTCGCCCGCTGCATTTTTTTTAGTCACTTTGGGGTATGAAAAATAGATGTTGGCCGATTCTCAGACCTACCCGACATGCACACCAAATTTCATAAGAATCGGTCCAGCCGTTTCAGAGGAGTTCAATAACGTACACCGTGACACGAGAATTTTATATATTAGAAGATTAGAGATTGCACGGCGAACAACGCCTTAAAGCCAAGAAAAGTGACATTGAATGTTGTCGCCTATGTTTTCTGTCCCTATCTTAAGGATGAAAAGAAAGGGATAAAAACATGAGCGATGTTTTTGTCCCTATCTTTAGGATGAAAAGAAAGGGACAGAAAAAATAAGCAACGTCATTCAATGTCACTTTTCTTGGATTTAAGGCGTTGTTCACCGTGCAATCTCCAATGTCATATATAAGCTTCTTGCATTTAAATAATAGCCAGAGCTCTATTTTTACGTCAAGCGTCTTTTGTAGCGAAAAAACCACCACCATACATCAGAGTTGCAAAATACGGAATTCGAATGAATTTCTTCTAAATATCAAGAAAATCGTTTAAATAGTTGAACAATAAAACGCGTTAACGGTAAAAACAAACTAAGTTCGTATTCATAAAATCCCAAAAAATCCGTCTCAGGAACTACTGAACCGATTTAGACGAAATTTGATATGGATATAACTGAGGTCCCGGGTCAGGAGATAGGATACTTTGTATTCCGAAAAATCGGACAGTGCCCGAGGGAATAGCGATAAACGAGCTATTTGACATAATATAGACACTATCACTATCGTTACATAGGGCGAGTAGCGGAAAACTAATTCTACGCATACGAAGTCGCGGGCGTCTTCTAGTATTTAAATAAAAGTTTGATGTCAGTGCTAACAAGCTGTAATTTCCAGCTTGAGTTAATTACACGCGGCCCATTAGTTTAAAATCGCAGTTATACTACGAATTAACCTGCCCCCAGCAGTAAAACCTGGCTAGCGCCATACGAAATTGTTAATATGTCTATAAACCATTCTACAGTACTTGTACGACGCAAAATTCCGGGGGCTGTAAGTTTCTAGCGACAAGCGATAATCGCTTTATCATTAGGACGGCGCCGAGCGTCCAGTGGCGCCTTCATTACTTGATTGTGTTTTTTTTAATAAACTAAAGCATTACCTTAAAATCTAAGAGCGCTTTATTGTTGTACAAATGAATACGCAATAATATAGCTATAGTAACGGAAAAAGTTCAATTGTTGTTAAGTTATGACATAGTCTCTATAAATTGTGTATCGATTTGTATAACAGTAAAGCGCTCTTTTATTTTAACATAATACTTTAGTTTGTTAGAAAACACGATAAAAGTGATGAGGGCCACTGGACCCTCGGCGCCATCTTGACGACGCGTTGGCCTAGTTGGGAGTGGTCCCGTGGGTTAGATTCCCGGTATGGGAAAGTATTTGCGTGAGCCTTCTCCAGGTTACTGATGGATCGCAAGGTTAGTGACGGCAGCGGCCACGAGGACTCGTCAATACCGTCACCCTCCTCACTCGGTTTTCCACAACGGTCCTCTGCTGCTGTCATCCAGCGGTTTCCCGCGACCTTTATCAGATCGTCGGTCTACCTCCTGGCAGGCCTGCCGACACTTCGTCTCCCGGTTCGCGGTCGTCACTCTAGAACCTTTCCTCTCCAACGGCCATCGATTCTACAAGCAATGCCCACTGCCACTTAAAGTTTGCAATGCGATGAGCTATGTCAGTTACATTGGTTTCATTAAAACTGACCCTCGTAAAGTCTGTCAATTGAACTTGGTACAACGGAAAAGTTAAAAACAACATTTAATTACTAGAGTTAGCGTGCCCATTTTTTTGGAACTTACCCACATTCTATATTCTATTTGATTTGTATCTTGAACATTCGAGTAATTAGTTAGATGTAAAAAAAACCCCCTTCGCTTATACTCTAATACCATACTGTAAGGACTAAATGTTTCTCATAAAGACCGGGCAGGTTTACACGTCTCTGCACATTAATTAGAAAGTTAATTACCACGTTAAACACCGCGGCGGAGGTAAACTAGCTACTAGTCATAGAAAAATTCTAGATTATTTAATTAATGATTTAATATAACACGTCTGAAGTCTAGATCGTTTTGATTAAGGGAAAAGCAGCACGCGATGGAATAAACTTGTAACCGGATAAATTTGTTTCGTGCATTTTAATTCTGATTTACAGTTACCTTCGTTGCATGCGTATTTAAACTCTAGTTACAAGCCCTGACGGTTTCAGATAAGGTAAATTAGTAAACGTGACTCGGTGTGTGTGACATGCATGCAATATTAATTGGCCATATTTGATTGGGTAATGATGGATCAGACTAACTTGTAACAAATTGGAAGAAACTTGGAGAGGGATATACCCAACAAATAAATCGCACTTTAACCCCCTTACTTATGAACGTGGAATAAGCTTGGAATAGTTTATGCCATGCTTTGTCCTTATCTGTAATTGTGACATTTGCATCTGACAGAAAGTGACAAAGCATGGCATAAACTATTCCAAGCTTATTTCACGTTCATAAGACTAAGGGGGTTAGAATTAAAGTGACCTAATTCAAACATTTTCAGCATTCGATTTCGAGTCATAAATTTAGTACTATAGAGACCTAAGTCGAAATTTAAAATATGTGGATTAGGTCACTATAATTCTAAAGATGCGAAATGCTGCAGAAGAAGAAGAATTAGGTAACGGGTTTATTTTACAATTTAATTACTCCATGTCGGTATCCCTTCATTTATCATAATTTTATTTTGCACTAATTTCATTTGTTATAATGGTCACCTTCATTTTCCATAACATCACATACCAAAATTTAATTTGCCATAAAGGCATTTTTTCAGAAAGCATAAACCTTTCAGGTAACTTCTACATGCCATCGTATAAAGCCCAATAGGTTACGTTAGGTTTGTTTTATTACAATTCTGAATAGATTACGGGTTTAGAAAAAAATGCCTTTATGGCAAATTAATATTATAGCATATTATCATTATGGCATATAAAATTATGTCATTTAAAATCCGCAAAAGTGATATGATTGCATGTTATTCGGTCAAACGATAGAGACCCCTCCATGTCTTCCCGGGGATATCGTAAGAAGTGACTAAATGAATAAGGGCTTGTAGTACTGTTAGGCGATGGGCTTGCAACCTGTCACTACTCGTAAACATCTTAGCCTGAATGTGCAAAATGTAATTACAGAATTAACAACAAGTTTTTTTAGAGTTGTGCCTACCCCACTCTGGGAATGCAGGCGTGACGTTATAGTATGTATTTTAATCAAAAGACTAACATATCCAGTCGACAAAATTTTAAGGCTAACTACAGATACTAAAAAATACATGTATTAATAACCTTGACATATTAAAACTTGTGAAGAACACTAGAACTCGCTTTCAGTTTTGTATGAAGCAAAAAACTAATTGTTTTCGATGGCTTAAATTGAAACACAAATAAAATAAACGACGATACTTCTTGCTCCTTTGACTTATTCATTAAAAACCACTATTAAACCTACGCGGTAGTAAAAACGTCTTATCATAGTTCTTTCCCCTTAGACAGCCGCAACATTAATTAAGGGAAAAAACGTCCAGGAGGGGATAAACCGTCTTGACTCGGGTTTTTAATAAACCCGACGGTTTGTATTTATTAAAAATTCTGTAGCAGCGGAATGATCTTGCAGATCTTGCAACCGAGTCAAGGTACGTTCCTTGTAAGACATAAATTGTTTTTTTTGCGTGCTGCTATAAATGGAGTCACTTTTAAAAGTTAATGTAATTTGTTTTCTCTGTTGGATGGTTTTAATTTCTATGCATATTTTAAATGCTTAGCTATTTTTGCAATTTGAGTTTAACCGAGACTTACTTGCGTATGGTTATCCGTCAAAGAATTATAATTTTTTATGATGTTTTGAAGAGACGATGGCTCGGTTTAATGGGAGTTAAATAGTTACAAACAAGCCAAAAGTAATATGATTAGGGACATATACGTAAATTGCTAGCAATGTTTAACTCAATTATGTGTGAATTTAACTAAAATATTTCTAGCAGTTCAATTAACAAAATAGGTGTTATGGTATATCATTTGTTGATAGGAATAAAAAAGCCACTTCAGAAAAACAAATCCATTTATAATAATGTTATTTTGAACCCTTAACCAATTTAATTTTTAGCATTGGATTAAAAATGTAATTAACTTGTGTCTGAAATTGAGACTACCCTAAAAAAAGTTTCAGAATGGGGTCGACTTAATTTAGTCCGCTTGAACCCCAAAAAGACTCAAGTTTGCGCGTTCACCACAAAAAAGATGGCGTTTGATGCATCTCCTCGTTTTGAGAGCACTCCCCTGACTGCCACAGCCAGTATCGAAGTCCTTGGTGTCGACATTTCGAGTGATGTCCAGTTCCGCGGTCATTTAGAGGGTAAGGCCAAATTGGCCTCGAAGAAGCTCGGTGTGCTCAACAGATCGAACCAGTATTTCACTCCGGCCCATCGCCTGCAGCTGTACAAGGCGCAGGTTCAGCCACATATGGAATACTGCTCTCATCTGTGGGCTGGGGCTCCCCAGTACCAGCTTCTCCCTCTGGACCGCATCCAGCGGAGAGCGACTCGAATTGTCGGCTGCCAGCGTACTTCTGATCAGCTAGACTCTTTGGCGCTGCGTAGAGATGTAGCATCGCTATGCATTCTCTATCGCCTGTATAGCGGGGAGTGCTCCGAGGAGCTGTTCGGATTAATTCCTGCCACATCCTTCCGCCTTCGTCCTACGCGACAGAATTTCCTCCACCATCATTTAGATGGTTGGCAGTCCACAACCGTGCGTTTTACTAGGAATTTCCTGCCACGCACAACTAAACTGTGGAATGGTCTGTCGCCTGCGGTATTTCCGGACCATTACAACCTTCAAACCTTCAAGAAAAGAGCGTACTCTCATTTAAAAGGCCGGCAACATACCAGTAGCTCCTCTGGTGCTGCAGGTGTCTATGGGTGACAATATTCGCTTACCATCAGGCGATCTGTCTGCTCGTTTGCCTCCTATTCCATAAAAAAAAAAAAAAAAGTTAAAATGTCTACCAAATGAAACGGACTTCTTCTGCCGTAATATCCAAAAAGACGGATAAATGCAATGTAGTAGTCGAAGCATTATATACTCTATTGGTAACCATATAAGATTTAAAATGCTTATACTATTACTATGAAGTTAAGCCTTCTTTGCTGTTACGACAGTCTTATGATTTGGTATAATTGGTTCAAATTGGTTGACTGTACTTGTGTTTATTCCTTATTGTAAAAGTCTCGAGTATGTTACACCCTTTTTTCATTGCTAACATTCTACAAATTACTTACATGACGATGGTAAAATTTCAGCACCCAGCCAAGAAGTCATAACGGGGTCAACTTTGTATGTATATTTAGCTAACTCGCACTTAACAAGTTTATGTCTTCACTACCAGTGACACGCCTGGCGTGTACAAATTATATGGATTTCATAGTTCTAGGTAGTGAATGTAAAGCATGAAATGTGTCTCAAAAGTATTGGATTTAAAGAAGGTCAAAAAGAACTAGTCAGTCCATTTCACCCTGTTCTGTTTAAATAATTATGAAGTTACCTGGTTTTGTGGCAATAACGGCGGAATTACACGATACGAGTATAAAGTTGTTACTTCACTTTATTGTTTTACAAATGTGTATAGAATATGGATAGTAATTGAGTTACACGGTAATTAGTTTCTGAACATTCTAAAAACTTTTCTTGTGTAGGTAAATACTTTTTTTTTCCTGTTATTAAGCCCCACTGTAGGGCTAAGGCCTCCCCTCTTTTTCGCCGATCTTCCATACTGATTGCGTGTTTCCGCCAGTCACTCGGAAATTTGTCTAAATCATCACGCCACCTCCGTTTTGGTCTGCCTCTGCTCCGGTGGCCATCCTGTGGGGTCCATTCGGTGGCAATTCTGGCCCACCCTTTCTGATGCATACGACAGACGTGTTCAGCCTAGTCCGACTTGAGCTTTGAGGTATAGGCTAAAGCTTAGGTATGCATGTGACGCCCTGCAAGGGCACAGCAACATGAGAGGGCTAACTAGATTTATAACAATTTAAATTATTCTAGATCCTAATTATTGCACTTTATCACAATTTAGGCACTAGTTGTTATAATATCAGAGGTATTACACATTATTGCAGCAATTATTAAAACTATATTCTACGTATTCTTAATCTAGGTTCACCATGTAAGTATGGAGTTAATAGTAGTTAACATTAAAAAAATCGTTTAAGTTGTAGAAACATTTGTTAATTAAGAATGTTTTTAATTGTTTAATAAACATCTTTGGCTCATCTAGGTTTTTTATATAATTAGGTAGGTGATTGTATATCTTAATCATATTGTGGTGAGGACTAGACGTTACTATTTTTAATCTGGAAAAGGGTAATTTTAGTTTGTTAAGATTCCTATCATTTCTTCTTGTATCTGTTATTTGCGTGTATAGATCCATGTGTTTTCTTATGAACTTGCTTGATTCAAATATGTACATAGAAGTTAGGGTGAGCATTTCAAACTTGATAAAATGTGGCCGGCAAGACTCCATTTGATCTATATTAGCTAGTATTCTAATACATTTTTTTTGTAGGATGAAAATTTTATCAATATCAGTGCTGTGTCCCCATAATATGAGACCATATGACATTCTAGAGTACCCGTAAGCGTAGTACGCAGTCAGCGCCGTCTGGAAGTCGGTGCAGCGTTTGAGATGTTGGAGAGCGTATATAAAGGAGGAGAGTTTTTTTGAAAGCTTTTGGATATGTGATTTCCAGTTAAGGTTTGTGTCCAGATCTATGCCCAACAAAGGAGCAGAGTTTACGGTTTCCAGTTTAATATTATTATGGCTAATGGATATTGGTAATGCAGATTTTTGATGTGGCTTAAATTGAATGACTTTAGTTTTATTTAGGTTGAGCTTTAAATTGTGAGTTTCTAGCCAATTTATAATTTTCTGTAGGTAAATAATTATCAAGTTTTTTTTTAAATATGAATAGTATAGTAACGCTTGCTGTTGATTACTTACATACAAATTATACCAACTTTTTGTTTAAAACATAGTTATGAACAAGAACTTTAATCATTTACTTATTATATCTTATTATATTTGATCTTTCACTCGGTATCTAGTCCATAAGACCCTAAAATGCGGGTAAAGTTATATTATAACTTTAATGGTATTAAACGTTAATACTTAATATAAGATGGTACAACTTAACTATTTTATTATTTATTTATTATTGATATTTTTCCGATATCACATGCTCATGTCAGTAGCTGCTCTACGAGTTACTTGCTATAAAACTTGTCTCGTTTATACAAGGCTTAAAAAAACATGGCGTGCGCTGCAGCATTAAGCATTCATTATACAAAGTGAATTGGAATAAAAGGCTTTGGGGTGACAAGTCCGCGTGGCCTGTAAAGGGGACGCGTAATAAAACTGTGACTTGACAGCAAGTAATTAATGATTATTATTGTCAATGGGATTTAATTTTAATTTAAAAAGTAGTATAGTAAATTATCAGCTTAACAAATCCCAAAAAATATCTTCCTATTTAGTGATGACATTAAACAAGAATACCTTTAATAAAAAAATGATAATTCAGTAGTAGTTATAATTTTAAGAAAGTAATGTATGGCATAAAGTCTAACGAGCATACAAGCTAACTGATGGTAAGTGGACTCTAAAGCCCATCAATCATCTCAAGATTGCAATCCTACGATAACAATCTCAAGACTGCTAATGCGTTACCAACTTTGTCCATGCTATAGTAATTTTACCGGTTGTCTTATCCCCGTACCGAAACACAACAATAAGAATACTAAGTGATTTGAATAACGTAATAGACATTTTCAATCCTCAGATTACAATCCTACAATAATTATCTCAAGACTGGTATGCGTTACCAAACATCGGGGACTTACATAGACTGCCTCCATGTTGTAAATATTTCACAGGTTGTCTTGGTTATATTGTCAATTTTATTCCGAAAACCGCCTCCATTTTTCCAAACTCTTTTTTCACTGCCTTTTCTGTTGTCATCTTGAACTACTAATATAATACGCAAAAAACAGATGTCAATGCCAGAAATGTATCAATGCAAAGCTCATACAATGTAAACGTTAATTTTATTTTGGTGTTCAATAAAGAGTATTTGTATTGTATTGTATTATTGAAGAAACCAAATCCTATTGGCCATTTTCTTTCCAGTTTAAGACTATTTGATTAATATACGGTAATACATTTCATCGTTGAAAACCTGCACTTGCATTAATTGCATAATATGGTAAAATATGACGACCATCTTGAAAAGTTATTGTTTTAACGAGATGATTAATTGTGCCGTATCAGTTTTAATTAAACAAACGGTTAACGATTTTACGGGAAATTAATGTTTGGCGCCATCTTGATTAATCTTTTGAGGTTGTTAACTTGATTAAAAACCTTTGTTCGTGTCTTAGCATGCTTTTAATTTATCTTTCTTTATCTTAAAACCGCAGCAAGGGTATTTTGCCTTATAAATTAAATATATAGGTTACTTGGTATAAGTGGGTACTTAATATTTTATCGAAGCACATTTCAATGAACGTATCATTACACACAATTATCATTTCATTAAAAGGCATTTCTCGCCGCATGATTTTTTTTTTGGTAGTCATATGTCTAACCTAACCTAACCTACGTAATTAGTGTTTAAGATATTCTGAAAACCTCATCGTTTCAGCATAAAATTGCGTTCGATGAAATGATGTACTCGATGCCGTAGAATCCGATAAACTTAATAATAGTTTCTGGTATAATTAATGGTACGAGTACATAGATTCTTGCGATATTTTAACTATTAAAATCGGCATTGTTTAAAATCTGCCTCGGGAATTAAATGCTACCGAAATGCTTCTATGACGAGTGTGTTGATTAGTATTTAAAGTAATGTTAAATTAATTAAGGTTTAATTTATAACTGGTATCGAATGTTGGATTATTTTATTTTATTCATGTGCATGTCGCGAAAATGTGATTTTAATTGTTTCATTTCCGACACAAAACGTGTTTGCTAATGAAGTAGAAATATGAAACATCGGAAAAAGCAACAAGGGTTATAAATGTAATGTTTAAACGCACATATAAATGTATGTATACCGGGTGTTGCCTGTAACAGGAGCAATAAATTGAGGGATCGTTTCCACACCACAAACGTAACATTTATTCTACAACTTTTGAAAATAACTTATTGTTAACTAAATATTAATAAATTTAGATTTTCTTAGCAAGCAATGTATTGCGAAAACTACGAAGTTGCTAGGCTGACAGTAGATGTCAACTAGACTATTGGATGGAGTACATTGAAAATACTATTTAGTTTGTTCGAAAATATCCCAAATAATAAATTACATTTTTTTTTAAAGTTGTAGAACAAATGTTGTTACGTTTATAGAGTAGAATAAATAAAAATAAATAAATAAATATCACGGGACCATGTCACACAAATTGACCTAGTCCCAAACTAAGCTCTAGGCTTGTACTATGGGTACTAGACAACGATAAACATACTTAGATAGAGAAATAAATACTTAAATACATTATAAAACATCCAAGACTCAGGAACAAATACTCGTGCTCATCACACAAATATCTGCCCTTACCGGGATTTGAACCCGGGACCGCTGGGTTCGGAGGCAGGGTCACTCCCAACTCGGCCAACGTGTCGTAGAAGCGATCTCTCAATTTATTGCTCCTATTACAGGCAACACCCGGTATATATATTATCTTGATTTTGACTACGGATTATTTTACTAAATTGTAAAAAAAAGTAACTTAAGGGTCTTTAAAAATAAACTTATTCTTTTTTCATAACCCAGCTGTACTTACGATTTAAGACTATAATCTTAAGATTGCAATCCTATGACCTCAAATGCGTTGCCAACCCAGAGGACTTAGTTGGAATGCCTCTATGCTAGTAATGTCACCGGTTGTCTTATCCCCACAAAGGAACACAACAATGCAAATACTGTTGCTTGGCGGTTGGTTAATGGATAAGATGGTGGTAGCGATCCACAGGGTCCTACCACCACTAATACCGATTTTAACCGGTTTTTTTTTCATTCCCTTGTATTGATGGGCTGCAGTGATCACCAAGTTATCCACCAGCCTTGTCTGCCTTCTTTATCCATTAAATGCTGATTTTTCAATGTACAGATATCGCTATCTGTTAGATAAATTTTAGCTATAAGGTGGGGCGGGGCTATTCCAACTAAGGGGGTTAATGTATCTTTATTTTTTTGAAAGGGAATGCATAGTTTTAGAATAATTTAGGCTTAGGAAATAAAATATTAAAATTTTATATTTTTTAAGATATTTTATAATTTCTTCCTAATTCTAATTTTTGACGATCTCAATGTAAATAACTAATAATTTGATAGGCTGTGCAATTTTATTCTGTGACTATTGCGAAATAAAGTCTGAATCTGAATCCTAAACTTTTATAAAAGGAAGCAAAATAGTTTTAACTCCTTTTATTCCTTTAAAATCTTTAAATGATGCAATTATCCTGTTTTTTCATATGAAACTAGAAAAGGAAAGCGATAATTTTAACTATCAGGTAATGTTACCTGGTGATTGAAAAATCAGCCCTAAAAAAGCATCTTTTTTATAAACGCCAAGTATTGCTACCACGCATTAATTAATAAAATAATTACGACAAAAAGCCACTTTTTGCCACAACACAACTCCCTGCTAATAAGCCGTGAACCTTACAGTCAAGGCAGACAAACAGAAACTTTTTTAATCACACCGAGCTCCCATTCGCTAAAACACGCCTTTATATGCCCGAGAAATGTTTAATTTAACACGCCCTCGGTAAAGTATGGCAGGTTTCATTTAGCTAGTAATGAGCCAAAAATTCTGGGGTCCGTGTCGTTTAAAAGTAAAAGGCAGTATAAGAACATAAAAACCATATGCGCTTACGACCTTTTTGTTTTAGTTGGCAGCGTAGTGCACACACTCATTCAATAGTAAAAGGTAGCATAAGACGATGAATGTATGTGCGTGTACTGTCTTTTTGATTTCGTCTGTAGCGTAGTCCACCTGGTGAAAATGATTAAGCCGAGACATGTGAAATTACATGACATGATTTTGCGCTTTTAACACGTTCGTATACCGTTTTTACTGCCAAACATATATGTTGTGTATGTTTGTGCGAAACGAATTTATTTGAATAAAGTTAAAGCACAAAATCGTATATAATTAATTCCAATTTTCTACTACAACTAACTAGTTAGCGTTATTTAAATAGCTGCAATTATTTACCTTGTCGCTTTAACACCTTTGACAGGGTAGTGCATCAGTTCAAACACGACGTTAAAATGACAAAGCATCCTACACTTGATTTTAACTGATTTGTATTAGCGTTTAAAGACGATCTGAAATGGTAAAACAAACGCCCAGACCATCTCGATCGTGTCATATTATTGTATCGTCATAGAAGTTACGTAGGTATACCAATCTGCTCAATCGGTCCCCGGGAAGTGGTTAAAATTTTGCATGGTTTGTTCAGAACCTACATACATACATACATTGCAAATTGATAAAAATCTTGTAAAATGTATAATTTTAACGGGTCCATATTGGCTCACATAAAATCATTATTCCTAATTTTGGTTTAACTACCGATTTGTATTCATAATAATCACTATATTTTATTTATTAATATATTTTTGTTCATAATTTTTATCATAATCATTTCAACTCCTAAGGTGAATTTCACTAAAACCGTTCTAATTTTAGGACGTTTATATAATAAGCCTAACCTAACTTTACCTTATTTACCATTATGAATCATTATGATGTATAATGGCGTGAGAAATATTTTCGAACTTCCGATAATAGGACTTAAAAAGTTATGTGTAGGGTTAGGACTTTTGGTGGCATACTGTGGTTCTAGAATACATGGAGTCGTCATTTAATTTATATATATATACCATTTTAAATTTGACCTTCAGTAGACATTATATTATAAAAACTAACTGAAGCAATTGAAATGAATTTTGGCATGAAGGATATCTCCCTATGTGAAAAAGATCAAACAAATTTTGTTACCTTTGATTAAACCAAACCAAATTTGTCTTTAGTACGTTATTTTTAAATGATATGATATTCCTGAAGGTAAAAATCAAAGTGGTATATATATAATAATTAGGAAATAGCGACTCTATGCATTTTAGAACTACGGTATGCCACCAAAAGTCCTTACCCAAGTTATGTGAAAAAATGCGCACCCAATTTTATTGCTATAAATTAGTTGCTACCTTTTTTCACCAAAAGTCAATGACTTCAATGTGTAACCATCGTTGTTAAAAAGCAGTAAAAGGCCAGAAGCATCTGAAACCGCATTTGCTGCAGTTAACATAAAAGTGCAGTAAAATTATACTTTGGCACCAAACTTGCGATTCGCCGAGAATAACGTCAGAATATCGTTTGAAGAGTAAAAACAAAAGTTATAAAACGGGTATATTGTAAGAGAAGATCGTAATAAAAAATTAACTATGTACTTAAGAAAAAAAAAAACTTATACGAAAGTTCAGCATGTCGTGATACTAATAATTATGAATCCAAATTGTAATGATTTTTGTTAAGTTTGAATGTTTGTCTTCTTATCACATGTAATGACGATAAAATAATTTAATTGAGATATATAGTCGCGAAAAAAAAAATCTTTCGTAATAACGATAAACAAGTTTAACACAAACAAAGTCACTGGCCTAATATTTAATATTAATATTATAATTTGTCTACAAAAATCTTTGAACTATATATTGCATACCTTACCTTACGCCTTTATTCCCAGAGAGGGGTAGGCAGAGCTACAGGAATACCAACAACTCTAAAAAGACTACTTGATAAATGTACCTTTGTTTCATCAAATGTTTCATTTCTCAAATTTTCATTTGCCAACCCGCTTTATTTTCCGTGACCGTAAATATTTCAGAATTTTATACAATATAACCTAATCTAACGCTTCTATAAGCTTCTACATGATAGAACTAAAATAAATTCTGAACAATTTATATAACATTGGTTTGGCAAATGAGCAAAGCCCATCGCCTAACAGTACTACAAGCCCTTATTCCCCTAGTCACTTCTTACGACATCCACAGGAAGATATGGAGGAACACTATTCTAACCCGGCAACCACACGGCGCGGCATGCCGTGCGGCGGGGGGTTTTAATATTAAACTTCACAAAAAATCTTGTTTTTTTTCCACAATTTTGAACTAACTAAATAAAAAAACGTTCAACTTTTCCGTAAATACTTTTTTAAATTAAATTTCTAATTCCCTTACGTAGCTAGCAAACTCTTAATTATCTTTGTTTACTTACGCCCAATCATACTGGGGCTATTGAATGAGCCAATTCGGTGTAATGTCTGACTCACACTGGTACAGTCGCCTTGTATTTAGTTTAGTAGCTGCCCATTTATGTACCTTGTGGCTTTTACGCCTTTTACAGATTAATGCATTACTTCATACATGACGTTAAATTGACAATGGACTAACCTGTGCATCTACTTTAAGGCCGACCGTACTTGTAAAAGATAAGACGATAAATCGTTTTTGCAACAAAATTATAACCTCTAATTACTATAATATAAAAAAGTAAATGCTCAAAGTACTAATATATTTACTATAGGAATAGTTTTACTAGGGATTTCTTCGCTAGGCTATTCTGCCCTGCTACCACAAATGGCAGTATCTCAAACAAAACTCCTGTAGCAAATGCAACCTTATTACCAACAGGATAGGATTGAATCTGCTTTGGCTATTGAACTTGAGATACTACTTTGGCTTAGGATAGTTGAAACAGTAACTGATGTACCTACAGCAACTTGCGCTATGCACAGTCACGAACATTAATTTAGGACCCATCTTAGGTCCAAAGTCAATCTGACATTCTACATGAATAAGGTTGAGTTTGTTGTAAGTTACACGTGATTCTAATTCATCGTAGTCCTCAAGTTGGCAACGCATTTGAGGTCTTAGGATTTATAGTCTTGAGAATTCAAATGTCTATGGGTCTCAGATTCCACTTACCATCAGGTGGCCTGAAAGCTCGTGTGCCTTCTCCTTAACATAAAAAAAAGAAAAAAAAAAGAGCTTGGTTACTGAAGTGCGAGCGCACACCAGGTACTTGTCCCCAAAAGAAAATATTAAAAGCTTTAGTGCCTTCTCATAATAAACTTCAAACTAGCCATACAATGACAAGTACGATTTATGTAGCCAAAATTGATCAAGACATGGTTAGAAGTAAAGTTATTTATTTTCCAGCTGTATAACGTCATCATATAAACTAGTCACTTGACAATCCATCGACGAATTATTCATCAGCAAAGCCTAAATTCCATCAGAATATTATTAAGAAAACTTTAGTGTGTCCACTAAATTGTTCGTAGGTTTTGCCAACAAAGCACTCAATGTACTACGAATTGCAGTCACATTTTTGGGAATCGCTCATGCAAAAACAGTCCCAAAAGTTCCAAAAATGCCTCGCCTATATATGTAAAGGAATATAGGCCGTAATTTTCTACGATGAAGGATGAAAATCTCCTAGTCACCTCTATGGCCCGATGTTTTAAATAGGATCATGGTGTGTTCCTATAGAGATAGCATGGCGGGCATAAACAAGTCTTGACCCCTCCCCTCCCTTAAAGGCCTCGAAACGTGATAAAGAATGTTTTTATATAAATAAGCAACCATCTTAATAAAAATTGTTATATTTCAAATATAAAGTTTAATTTAAGAGCACCCCACCACCCATACAGTACAAACAGCAACATTTACTGTACATCGGTGGTCCTTAATACAATAGGCATCAAGTCTACCGATGAACAGTTAGCAGCGTGGGCGATGGAACCTAACTCTACCTTACGTGCCTAAGAGGCCACTTGAAAATGCTGGTTAATTAAACCGAGTTATCTAAAACTCCACCGCAGTAGCTGTCTGTCAAGTAGCTCGCACCGTGTAACGAAGACTTGGAAGGTATTAATTTCGACCGTGCAGACCAAGCGCCGTTAGGCCTGTATCCAACCGCTTGTATAATTTTATTAGCATTTTATGCAGTTACCCTCACTTTTGTCAGAGATTAAAACAGAAGGCTCACTTGGCTAGATTGCCGCTGTTAAGTTGATAATGTTGGAGGTAACAGCTTGCACGTTATTTTACGCTTTCTAGGCAATTATTGACGTGGCGTCATCATTTTCAGACCATTGGTGGTTTTTGGCCATTTATTTTGACAAAACGTTTATTTTGACTTTCTCAAGGGATTCAAAAGAAAATAAGGCACTTCCCTTACACCTACAATCCTCAAATTAAGCAAGAAGGTAGGCTTTACAGCATAAGTAGAAGAAAAAGTCCGAAAATTGATAATTTTTTGCTCATTAAAAAAAATATTTGTTGCGATTGATAAACAACATTTTTTCAACGGCAAAGTCAAGTTTGTACCTCAATACAATTTTACGTTCTTAAGTTTGTATGGAACCCTCGGTGCGCAAAGTAGTAATCCGTAAAGGAAAATGCCCATATAATGCCTGGAATGTACAGAGATAACCTATATGCCGAAAAACATGTTATAATTAAATATAAATACATATACTCATTAAATTGAAGTCTGATAATGATGGGAGTATTGTGTACATTTCTTATAGACTTTTACTTGAACATTCACTCATGTTTACTCGTATCTGTAATATTATAAATGGCGTGAGACGTCACTTCCATATAAATAACACTATGAAATCGATTGTCATCGCCGCCGCCCGCTCTCGTCCAGTCCGTTGACTTACGCCTTCATCGCCCTCACCCTAAACCAGTCATGAAACCACTATTTTCATGTACCTTACCTATGTATACCTACTTTGTTTGTAAACATACTAAACGTCTTTATTCGTTTTGAACGAGTTTGAGATAAACATTGTCTTTGTCTATTTGTATAAAAATAACCGCGTTTCACCGACTTATTGAGTAATCACTGAAAGTGTTTTCGGAACTTACAATTTCGTAGCATATTTTGGTGTATAATTGGTTCTTGTACACCTCAGGCATTTTTTTGTAGGAGAGATGGGCTTTCCCCTTTAAGTTGTCTAGTAGACTATTTATCTCAATTATTATTTTTATTGTTAAAAGTATAGCTCCATCAAAGTCTTGATGATTCTGACAATTTTCGAGGTTGCACTGCACAACTATATTGATTTAACGTGTTTTAGTATTATTTTTAACATCACGCCTTCATTCCCAGAGTGGGGTAGGCAGAGCTACAGAATTATCAACAACTCTAAAAAACTTGTAACCACATTTTGCACAATCATGTCGTTTACCAGTGTATTAGTGAAAGGTTGCAAGCCCATCGCCTAACAGTACTACAAGCCTTTATTCCTTTAGTCGCCTCTTACGACATCCACGGGAAGACATGGAGTGGCACTATTATATCCCGGCAACCACACGGGGGATTATTAGTTTTTTTTAATATACTATGACAAGTTTTTATTAGGGTTCCGTAGTCAAACTAGGAACCCTTATAGTTTCGCCATGTCCGTCCGTCCGTCCGCAGCCTAGCGCAGAGACTCTTAGTACTTGAAAGCTGTAATTTGGCATGAATATGCATATTTGTCACGCCAACAAGTATAAAATATATAAAGAAAAAAAAATAGGCTATTTCCCCTACATGTAATGTGGGGATGTATTTTTTTTCTCTTCTACCCTATAGTTTGGGGTGTCGTTGGAGAGGTCTTTCAAAAATATTTCGGGTTTGTGGAAACAGTTTTTTGATTAAGTAATCATGAAATATTAAGCTTTAAAGCGCAAATATTTGTTAGACTCAAGTGTCTCCCCCCCTTACAGCCAAAACTACAAATACTAAAAATCTGAAAAAAACTTAAATTAATGAACATGATAAGTATTATAACGAATTTTAAAGGGAAACTATCACGACTAAGTAGAAAATAATCATTGTTTCTTGAGATACAGGCGATTAAAGGGTTAATACGTACTAAAATCATCTAAGACGGCACTAATTGACTTTTAATAGAAAATTAGTTTTTACTTGTTGATTTTTATGTTTGTATTTTTGTGTAACGGCTTCAGAACCCTACACTGAGCATGACACGATACAGTGTTCGTATTGTTGTGTTCCGTTGTGGGGATAAGACAACCGGTGAAATTACTAGCATAGAGGCATTCCATCTTAGTCCTCTTGAGTTTATAGTCTTGAGAAGTCAAATGTCTATGGGTCTCAGATTACACTTACCATCAGGTGGCCTGACTGCTCGTGTGCCTTCTCATTAACATAAAAAAACATGCTCTTGCCCGGTTTTTTTAATTATATTTTCAACAGCAGGTTAACTTAAAAACAACATAACTGTTTAACTACACTACGATCCCGCCCCGTATAACGCGATTACTTCGAACCGAGCGCTTGTACTTACAACTAAAGTAAATGTTGTTCGTCGGCATACAACCGCGGATGGGGCGAGTATTGAATGGGGTTAGCTTGGAACGAATCAATTCCCGGTGTTCTGTTTGATTGTTGTTTTCCGTGAGTTTGTTTAATGAAAAATCTGATGTGAAACGAAGATGAACATTGTGCCAATCCATGTAAGAAAGAAAGAAAAGAAAACAATTTATTCAAGCACACAGAGCGAAAGTAACAATATTTTACAGCACAGTTATATTACAAATACAATACAATACAATACAATCTTGGCAGTTACCAAGCAGAGCACACGCGAGTGTGCACTAGAGCCCAGCAATGTGTGCAGATGAATAGGTTCTGGCTCAGCATATGTTGTAATACGAGATTACAACGCTGTTATTCTGCCAGCACCTCCAAAAAAACGGGGGAAGTGCGAAATATTCAGACACACTAAACACATGCATAAAAAAAATGTCTCATGTCTTTCCGTGGATATCGTAAAAGGCGACTAAGGGAATAAGGGCTTGTAGTACTTTTAGAGTTGTTGGTGTTTCTGTGGCCTAGCCCACTCTGGGAATGAGGGCGTGATGTTGTGTAAACCAAGCTAAAGCCAACACAACAAGGCAACAATGCCTCTTAAAAGTGTTATAGAAGAAATGCTAATTACCAATGACTCCAGATGCACCACGAATATTCAAAGGATAGCCAAGGAGAAAAAGCCTTCAATAACAACAATCAAACAACAAAAAAAGACGGTTTATTGAAGTGTACATCTGTAGCATTGCGTTGTATCGTAGGGAGACTTGGGGCCCTAGCCAAGATGCAAACGCTCCTAACGTTTTTCTTTTCTATCGCTCAAAATGTATGGGATGACAAACGACCACGTGGTTTATCGAAACGCACGAGAATTACATCCCATACATTTTGAGCGATTGAAAAGAAAAACGTTAGGAGCGTTTGCTTCTTGGCTAGGGCCCTTGGACACTTCAGAGAGTTAAGGAAAGATTGGAAGTGTTTGAGATGTGCTGTTGGCGAAGAATGGTAAGGATTTGGATGGAAGAGAAAACCAACCAATAGGTTTTGGAGAAGGTAAACGAGAAAAGACATTGGTTGTACACTGTTTTATAGAAGTTTATTTCATTTCATTCAAAACTAATTTCTGCTGAATCCTTATTGGTTTCAGTTTTTTCTTTGGTGGTTACAGGTCTTACCTAACCTGACCTACGTGACCCATGCTTAAGATAATCTGAAAAGAATAAGGTTTCAGCAGAAATCAGCTTTCAAGATAAAGAAAATTGTGTGAAGTGATACGTTCTATGAAATAATTTTCTATAAAATAGGGGGACACCATTCTTAACACTATAGAATGTAGAAAAAGAAAGATGACGGGACAGCTGATAAGGCACAACCGTTTCTTTTTTTTATATTTTAAAGGGAAAAGAGAGAAAGACCAGCTCACTTACAAGACAGAAGATCAATATCGTGTCGTATCGGAAGGTGAGAAAGCTGACAGAAGAACTGGTAATAACTCTACCACAACGATCCTAACTCTTAAGTTAAATGATGAAAGACTCCTAAGCTGGAGCAAGAGAAGCTATTTTTTTTTTCAAATGAGTCATGCCATTATTTTTAGAAATAATATTTTATTTAACCTCCAATTTTTATCAATTTAGCTTAGAACTATCACAATGAAACATTATACCTTTTCTCCTTTACGGGAGGAAAAATGCATTTACAGTTATAACACGCATAAAAATACTTATAAACTTTTTAGTTAAAATAATGCTCCTACACCAACATCACATGCGTCGCTAGTTATTTTCACCATACGGCGTCTGTTTAACTCGGAATAATTCGGTACAATTCTGAATAATTTCTTTATGTCGGTAAGGATTGGGCGGGTTAAAGGTTATTATTAAAATGTGTGTGGGCACCGCAAATTACTTGTCCTTTGGGAAAATGGGTTTTCGTTAAATCTATATTAGTTACGTGCTTGTTTCGATATAATTATTGATCTAAAAGGTTACGTTTATACTTGACTCGTAATTTATATGGAACATTGGCCACAATTAGGTTACATTCAAATACGGAAACAAAAAAATAGATATTTTATTGTTTATTATGATAAGCTATGATGCAATTAGATAATGATTTTTATATTTAAAAAGCAAATCTGTTGATTTTTTACATTGACGACGATAAACCCTTCATATTTATTGTTATTTCCAGTCATTCGTTTCACAATGCAAAATATTAACAAACACTTCGAAACACTATTTGGCACCAGATTACGGACACACTAACGACAGTCAAAGTGCATTTATCCTAAAAATACAGGTGAAAAATGTTCCATTTTTAAAACAACTTTTCCGCAAAACGAGCTCAAAGGAAATTCTATATTTTTGCGCAGTCCCCGAATCAAATTTCTAAAGGAACTGGGACAACAATGTACAGTTTATTTCTTGTGTATTTAACGCGCGTTTTCCATTTTCCATAAAAGCAGTTTTGTGTATTTTTTTGGAAAATACAGCTATTATTTGTTTTATTGCGTGATTGTTCAAGAACATAAGACAAGACCACGGAAGCAGTGAAATTTTTAAAATAGATATCCGGGTCGATAATTTACTGAGATCTTCACATTTCTCAATGCTTTTAACACTTATGCTCGTAAACTTAAACCAGAGTAGAAATAAAATTTAGCCATAAAGGCACACCAGACGCATAATAATAACTTTATTTTAGTGTTCAGTGCATAATTATGTTTTCAGTTCGTCGTTGAAATTAGCTTTATAATACAGCCGTACAGTTCGACGCTGTTATCTTGCGATATTACCATTACTGATCAGTGTTTTAAGGGTTCCGTAGTCAACAAGGAACCTTATAATTTCGCCATGTCTGTCTATCCGTCTCTCCGCGTATCTTAAAGACTCTTGGTGCCTACTACAAAGCTGTAATTTGGTATAGTTGTACTTTTAAATTACGCCGACAAAAATTATATAATAATATCTTGAAAGTATTCTCTCGCTGAGTATTAGATGTATGTTGGCCTTAAATTGGACCATGTTGCCAATTTCATTTCGAACAGCATCTTTATTCAAAACTCAATTTTGCCACCTATACAGTGGCATTGAGGTCACGTTTAAAGTGTCCGTCACTAAGAACAAATTAAAAAGAATTATGACTAGACTGTTTGACGCATGTCCTTTGCCTTTCCTAACGGGAAAAAATAAAAAAAGAGCCGCGAAACCAAAAAAGATTTGATTATATTTATGCCTTACGTACTGTTTGAAGTTTTAAGCTTACTAGGTACATGTATAGTAAATGTACATTTCAAAAATGATCTAGTTCAAAACACCCTAAAGAATGTCTTCACCCAGCAGTGCTCTTACACTGCGGCGCAGAGCAGAAAGCTAAAGAATTAGTACAGAATCTTTTGCCGCTAAAATCACGTACCATTTACCTGAAAGCTAACCAAAACTTTATGGACTGGAGGTATGAGAAATAAATTTGTTTATTTACGCTGGGTAAGGCTTGTTTTCATTACATATTTTGACGAAATTTCAAAACAGTACCTGCCTTCATCTCTATGGAGAATATACATTAAATTTAATGGTTAAAACTACTATGCAAAACCAGCATGAAGTTGACATGAAAAAATAATACACATTTTTTTTATAAAACAAAAAATTCTCGCAATCAAATTAAAAAGTAAGTAGTGTTTAACTCGAGACTAAAAGCTATATTGACACTCGAACTTCATCCACCCTCTCTCTGCTCAGGTGGATAAATGTCTCCAGTCATAATGGCTTACTTTAGTCCCTTGTTGAACAATCTACTATTTTGTCGGTGTTTACTTATGGGGTATCATTGGATAGCTCTTAAAATCCATTATGTGCATGTTATAATCAATTATTTTTTATAAATAAGGACTTAATTCACGGTTTCGTTGTTAACAAAAAAATTGGGCAAGAGCATGTCATTTTTTTTTTTTACTTTTTATTGTAACCTCTTTCTTGGCGTGACTACTATGCATATTCATGCCAAATTACAGCTTTCTAGTACTAAGAGTCTTTGCGCTAGGCTGCGGACGGACGGACGGATGGACGGACATGGCGAAACTATAAGGGTTCCTGTTTGACTACGGAACCCTAAAAAGTAAAACACTTATTAGTTTACTGTTGATACGTTCTTTATGTTCGAAATGAAATGGTTCTTTAGATTAGGTCTGCAAAGTTAATGGCGGTATTGACGAAATGTCAGTGTTTTAGCGCAAGACGTTAAAAAATAACGCCGGGCGCAAAAGGTAATGGTCAAGTTTGATGTTATGTCATTACTAGCTTTTGCCCTTGACTTGATCCGCATATATTTGGATTATCATTATTCCCTCGGGATTTTTTAAATTTTCCGGGATGAAAAGTTAGCCTATGTGTAAATTCATCTAAAATTTATCCAAATCCATTCAGCCGTTGCAGCAAATAAGAGTAACAAACAAACACACATAAACGCAAACTTTCAAATTTATAATATCAGTAGAATTCAGTATTTTTTTACTTAGTTATTATGCCGTGGCTATGTGTACGTCTGTGTGTATATATCTAACACACACACACATAACATGAGTTGATTTGTGTGAATTAGTTTTTCTATGGAAAGGAAAATGGACATTTGCATTCTTAAGACTGACATGGAATGTCCCTATGCTATGTTATTTAGTAGATTTATCAGTGAAAAAAAAAAAAAAAAAAACTATACCAAACAACAGCTTTGAAGTACCAAGAGTTAAATACACCGAACAGACGGACATGGCGAAACTATAACGGTTCCCTGTTCACTACGGAACACTAGTAAAAAAGCTACTTTGAATTAAAATCACGTAAATAATGTTTCCTTTTAAAAACTGCTCTCACTCCAACTAAATTAAGCTTTCCGCCATCTTATTTTCTTAACTCTATCCAAAAAGATACACGCCGACCATAAAACAGTCGTGTTTTATTACCGAATGAAGTGGCTCTTCCCTCTGCTCGTCCGCTAAGGAAAAAATAACAAAAATATTTTCTTTCCATTTAAAGGCCCTGACGTCTTCAACATAACGTCGGAGATAGTGCAATACCGCGTAAGTAACAAATTAAATAAAGTGCAAAATATACCTTAGCAACTAAGTTAATAAGGTGCATTTTGCTACTTATTGGATTTGTTACTTACGCGGTACTGCAGTATCACCGACGAAAGATAGGGTGTAACGAAGTTTTTTTTTAAGGCGATAAATGGAGGTAGTATTTTGCGGGAAACTTATTTTTATTCGGTTTTTGAATTATGAAGTCTAACCGCTACTAAGGGGCAATTAATTCGCTCCTTTTTCAAACTTGTCTATGAAAAAATTAAACCGCGGAAAAAACTTACAAGCAAAAAAAAACTTTATTTATTTACCTTTCATAAAATTATAGGAATAGGCCAGTCCATCTGAATTCGGCTTTTGGTTAAACCTATAAAAAAGGTATAAGTATCATTTTTTGCTTTGCAGTTTTTCCCGCGGTATATGTTTTTGTTAAAAAGGTTTTGTTTCATGATCATAACAATAAATCACATTTTATTTTCCCACCCTTAGAGTAGGTTTTTTTTCCAAATTTACATGGGACCGACTTTACCCTATCCAATTAAAAAGAATAATCAAAATCGGACCACTCTGTAAAAATTTATGCATGGTCATACGTAAAAAAAAAATACGCGTCGACTTGAGAGTCTTTTTTTTTGTCGTTTAAAAATAGTTACTAACCGTCACCGAGTGCAGCCGTCAGACTATAAATACTTTTAACAACATTATAGAGGTATTGCTTATATTTATTATATCTGTTATTTATTATACCTATATTTTTTTTAAAACAAAACCTACGAATAGGCGGTGATTCTCTCAACACAGCGCTGCGTCGATCTCAAAGATGAAATTTTATCCGGTAAGTTTAAGAAGTCCCGTCGGAGCGTACAAAACACATTTTAGCGCGTGCCTTCACAATTAGGCAGCAGGCAGGTGAGTCGAGTTCAGTGTCGTATAAAGCTGCCTAATTAAGTAGGCACGCACTAAAATGTGTTTTGTGCGCTCCGACGGGACTCCTTAAACTTGCCGGATGAAACTTCATCTTTGAGATCGACGCAGCGCTGTGTTGAGTGAATCACCCCCCAGGTGATTTGTAACATTAATACGAGTGAATTGAACAGTAACAAGGCATGGCGTGCTATTTTATACAAAACTCCAGTTTAAACGATTGGACCTGCCGTCATCTGGACCATTATAGTGTCGATAAATACAGTAGGTATGCCCCGTACAGCCCCTGGTACAGTAGGTAGGTTGGCTCCATGTGGTTGCCGGGTTAGGATAGTGCCACTCCATGTCTTCCGTGGATGTCATAAGAGGCGACTAAGGGAATAACGGCTTGTGTAGTACTGTTAGGCGATGGTCTAACAAACATACAGCCTTCTTGGTTCTTGCCCTGATTGTGCAAAATGTGGTTACAGCTTTATACACAAGTCTTTTTAAAGTTGTTGGTATTTCTGTAGCTCTGCCTACCCCACTCTGGAACTGAAGGCGTGATGGTATGTATGTATGTATGAACAGATGTAGTGAATAATCCTTTCACATCGTGAAAACTCTGATACCGACGTATCTATGAATTATTGTATTATTAAGTGACGTGTTTGTATTAAATAAATAGAGTACTTTAGTTATCAGTTTCAAATGTCAAGTTTAAAGTATATCACATTGAGATGTTAAAACCACCACGAGGAAATTATATAAAGAAAAGGTGTAAGTAACTAAAATATTAACATAAAAATACTCTGGTATTAACCACTCTATATCTATTATTAATCTCGCAATGGGATCTTCCCTCACGTTTTCTTGATGGGTACTGAGCCTGACTGAAGTAGCATGACAAATACGAACATTTCCGAGAAAACACGATGGGAAACGATTTTTTACTACATCTGTACAGTAGGTATAACAGATAATAACGCAGGGGTGCCAAAAATGTCTTACAGCCGCACTAAGAGTCAGATAATGATGATTAAATAAATAATAATTAATAAATAAATATCAGGGGACAATCTCACTCAAATTGAAGCTCTAGGCTTGTACTATGGGTACTAGACAACGATAAACATACTTATATAGAGAAATACATACATAATGACTTAGAAAACATCTAAGACTCAGGAACAAATATTCGCGCTCATCACAGAAATATCTGCCCTACCGGGAAAAGAGCTCTACTGCCCTAAGACTTCAGAGGCAGGGTCACTCCCAACCAGGCCAACGTGTCGTCGTTCTTTAGTGACGATTTTTCATACACAAATTAAAAAAAGAACGAATTAATTGTCTCTAAAATGTCTATTACGGCAGTAAGCTACGAGGTGATAGAAATCCGTGATTAGAATTAGAATCGAGCTTGCGATTACGTATACGACAGTATAATATTATGTCTGTAGACTAGCTTAAACAATAAAATTAAAATAAATTTACAACTGAACTTCGCTAAAAAAACGTAACGGAAACGAACGGGCCAAGTTCCAAAATGGCTCCTTTTAATTTTCTCAATCGTTAGCACGGAAAAAGGAAAGTTCGAACGGCGCAATAAATACGAATAATCGTTAGAAACAAAAAGTCCGCTTCCATCGTTTTGTTACTTACCTTTATTGCGAACCGTACTGTTTATTTTGATCTGATTCTTGTTTTGCTGTTTTAATTAGACGAAAACTTTGGCGTTTACTTTATGAACTTATAATAAAGTTTTTATGCTAGTTAAACAAACTTTAAATATTCTTAGGTGTTAAAGGCTATTACAAAAACTTTTAAATACCTTCTTACATAAAATAAGCGTAATAATGCACTTTAAGCGTACATTTCGTTTGTAATAACAAAGCAAACACCTTTGAGAACTTGGCTGAGATAAAAGCATCTTGAATTTTTAATTCATAAAATTCAATTTTCGAATAACAAAATGGCATTAAAAAACACTGGCCACTTTAGTACAACATAAAACGGTCCACAAATGTCCGAACTCCTTTGCGAAGTATTGCAATAAAAAAGTTAATTGCGAAAACAAATGCTGGGCGCCGAGTGAATGCCATTCAAATTACAATTTGAAAATACTTTTTAATTCTGAACATAATTTGGGTAAGAGGTCGGCGAAAATGTACGGCTGTGTTTAAGTAGTCGAATGAAACGTGATTTTACTATAAAATGGAAGCTGTTGAATATTATTTTAGGAATTTAAATTACGTAACGATGTTTTGCCGAAATTCTGCTAAAGAGAAAAAAGTTAAATATAAATTATGCTTAGTTTCATCTGAAAATGTAAATTTAACTGCTCTTATTTCTGCATAAACTTTATTGTCGTAAATTTAACAGAATTATGTTAATTTTCATTTATTTAACGTAAATTTTATATAACTACACTATAATTTACAAGTTTTCCTGCATTGGATCAAATATCAGCCATTTTAATAATCATTTTTTAGATTTCTTTATAGACAATTTATTGTGGTTTGTTATAATCTTTATCTATTAATTATATGTATAAGCCAGTGATTTAAAACAAATGCGACTATAGTAATTTCGTGGAAAGCCAATATTTTATTTGGGCGTTATTTCTTCCTTCATATGACGCTGGCATCATAATAGTTCCGTAGAAATAAGTCCACAATAGTGGCAAAAAAATACGTCTATGCTGGTACCGGAAAAAACCTGAAACTTATAAAATTTCAAGACTTTTTAATACAAGACGTGCATTAAAAAAAGGTCTTGGATTAATAAAGGCGAGTAAAGTGTTTTAATATAAGCCCGCCCCAGGCTCAAGTGGCGGGATATGAGCCTTTTTTATTACAACCCTTAAAACCTGGGCCATAAGATTAATATTAAAAAAGAAATGCAAATCATGGTACGAGCGCATCGTAATTTTTTTACGAGACGTCATTGAGGTAGGTTAGTAGGTTTTTGTTTTGTTTTTAAATTTAAAAACTTTGTGCCGTTGTGTTTTTACTAGAGTTCAAATAATTAATCATCATATGTTTTGTTTTTTATGTCAAATTTAATTAATCTACTTACTAAATAAGCACTATAAACTATGACAAAAACAATTTAGTTAATTTAAATCTGACGACAATATTGTGCATCCATTGATAAAATAAAATTGTATCCGTCCCATTGCAAATTAATAGAATTCATTCCATAAATGTATAGGTAAACAGAAACACAGAATGTATAGGTATAGGTAATGTGTAGGTTTTTTTTACAGATAAATACTTTGTAATGCGTTTAGGTCTATATTGGGTGACATAATCATTGTTTGCACTAATTAGGTATCGTTTGGTCAAAAACGTATTTATTTCTTCAGATTTGATATAAAACTAACCTAACCTTGAATCCCCGCAGTCACCATGTACCAGTGAGTTTTTCTAACTTAAGTACTCTCGATGCTCTTACGGTGAAGGAAAAAAAATCGTGAGGAAAGCTGCACATTCAAACAGCTGAGTGTGTAAGAGGGTAATTGCTCAAAAGATAAAGGGTTCGAAGTGAATCAGAAAAGGGCCCATCTGTGTAAACTTACCTAACCCAGTGAATGTACACAAAAGATTTATTTACTAAATCCTGAAATTTTACCCTCAAAGGGTGTTAGACAAAAATATTATCGTCCAAATAATTCGTATTTTACTCGCGAACAAACTAGATAATTTTGGCGAGCTTGTAATTATTAGTAACGCATGTAAAAACTAACTTATATGAAAAAAAAAACATTACGTCAAACAATTGTATGCATTTCAACGGGCTCACAAATTCAATGCGTTCATGTATTATATTTCATTACAGTAAAACCAGATAAGCCTTATGTTTTACAAAATTTTCAAATTTTCAAAGACTTCCTTACAGACCTTAATTCCTTCCAGCATAGTAATAACATGCTATTTACGTTAATTAGACAACTGTAGCGTTCAAAAATAAACAAATAACATATAGCAGTTAACTCGTGTCAAAGCTTGTAAATTCTGAACTTCCCTCTGTAATATTGCGCAAATGCAACTGTTGATGCAGCCAGGACAAGTAACAAACATCGTAGGAGTCTTTGAGATGTTCTCAGATATTAGCAGAACTCTGTAGTGGGAAAATAAAATGGAGTTGAGGATAGGGGTAGGTTTAAGTTATAGTCTTACGTGTTTTTGATTAAACAATCCGTTACCTAGGCTCGCTTACATGGCTCCCTATTGAAATTATACTTAACACAACACTTTTTCACTTTTGCTCTCAAAGTTCTAGTTTTTTTCTAGTTATTAGTGGATTTAACAGTTGCTTACGGTCTTTGTTTAAAGTATTTTTCTCAACACGGCTCGGAAATATAAACATTTTTGGTCTGGCTTGAGCTCAATAAATATCAGTTTTTTGAAGGGCCGTTTTACTAATTAATAAAATTGTTTTATTTCCTGGCACTGGTGGAGAAAATCACACTGCATCGGCCAAAGTTCAATTTATGGAGTTGTTCATTTGAGGCTATAATTATGACTCGTTCATAAATCGCCTACTTTCCACCCTAGGCAACAATAAAAGACTAACCACCGTAGGTATTCAGAGACATTCAATAAATACCCTAAATATTGTGTCAACTATCCAAATGTTGATATATACATGTTTGTAGTTTATGTAAGTTTAAGTATTTTTATTGATGTATAATAGCATATCTTTCTATCTATTTATGTAAGTATTTGAATGTATTAGTTTTGTTTTTTCTGTGGTTTTTTTCATGGTATTTTTGGTCAGCTTTTGTTTTTTGGGTGCTCTAAATTGTTTATTCAATGCACAACCTTTCACTTTTCTCAATCTCTCAAGGGTTAGCTGGAAGAGATCCCTTAAAGGGATAAGTTCGCCGTTGTACGTCTTTTTATTATTATTCATTGTATTGTTTTGGTTTTTCTTTTGTACAATAAAGTGTTTACATACATACATACATACATTTTAGAAACAATTAATTCGTTCCATTTTAAAACGTGTATATGGAAAATCGTCACGTAGTAACGGCCGATAGTCAGTATGGTCTAACAACTAAAACAAAACCTCCTGAACTTATTTCCAGGGGGGTTATCATGAGCTAGCTTTGCAGTTCTGTTTACGGTCAGCGTAAAGGACAGAGCTATGGCGGTTATATAGCTCTGTCCTTTTCTCTGAGCGTAAACAGAACTGCAAAGCTAGCTCATGATAACCCCCCTGTACTTACATCTAACTGTTACTAAACCACGCCTTCACCGAAAAGCGCGAACACTTAGAACTATTAATGCCCTTCGTAATACTACTTAACCCCGCTTCTACACATTTAACGGGGCTATATGTAGCCCTGTCAGCGTTGACATCCCTATCTCGCAACATATTACGTGGCAGCCCTACTGTTTCCATGGAAACCGTCTCCTGGGCCCTGCGAATTTTACGCCGATTGGATTGTCCCTCGAAACACGAAACCAAACGTGATTTCACGTGCGCAAGGTTTTTTACACGTTCGGAGCCTAAAACACGATGTGGCGTCTATTTCCAATTGGATTTGAAGGGCGTGGCGCTTAATGTGGTAAATGGTGGTGTATAATTCAGCGGTTCACGTAAAAGAAGGGGAGTTACGGGGTATTTTGTAAGCATGTAGGTTTTACGCTCAAAACATCCAGGGTAACAACTTTTTTGTTTGGTGGTTTTTAGGGTTCTGCTATGCTGAGACTACTATGAAATAGCTAAGGGAAAATTATTTTTATCGCAGATGTTTTAAGGAGGTTCCATGAACTTTTTTGTACGCCAATATATTTTAAATTAATAACGATAACGTGTAGTGTCACGTATGTTGACGACACGTTGGCCTAGTTGGGAGTGACCCTGCCTCCGAAGCCAGCGGTCCTGGGTTCAAATCCCGGTAAGGGCAGATATTTGTGTGATGAGCGCGAATATTTGTTGCTGATTCTTGGATGTTTTCTATATATATTGAAGTATGTATTTCTCTATTTAAGTATGTTTATCGTTTTCTAGTACCCATAGTACAAGCCTAGAGCTTAGTTTGGGACTAGGTCAATTTGTGTGAGATTGTCCCCTGATATGTTTATTTATTATTATTTATTTATGTACTTGACAGTCCTTGGATACCGTTAGTAAGTCATCTATTCTAATGCGTTTAAACGATATTGCGTTTAACATGTTTAAGTATTGTTTTTAGCTTGGCCGATAATTATCAAAAACTTGACAATACGGAAATGTCAAAGGCGATGTCGTTACTGTGTTAGAATCTTAGCTCTGGTTGTCTAGCTGTTGCTACAGATATGCTTATGGTATTTCTGGTTGTTCCCAGGAGAGCTGGACCTCAGAGGACCCGGGGAGTCAGGGTCGCTCCGGTCTTCGCTGATGCACAGAGCGCCACAACTAAACCTGCAGTCAGGTATTTATCACTATCTTCTAATTGTCTTTTTATACATTTAATCTAACGTGACTACTTGACTGACAGACGGGTTACGTTATTAACCCTTATCTGGCTTAATTATTAATATTATTCCAGATAAAAGTGATTCTGCCAGATAGGGGGTAACCCGTTATTATTTTAAACACACTTCTCGTGACGTTTGTCGTAGAATCACTTTTTTCTGGCATAATAATTATTATTATTATGCCAGATAAGGGTAACCCGTAATCGTTCGAAAGACACTTCGCATGACATGTGTCGCAGAATCAGTTTTATTTGGCATAATATTAATATTTTGCCAAATAAGGATGACCCATAATTGTTCGAAAGACACTTCGCATGACATGTGTCGCAGAATCAGTTTTATTTGGCATAATATTAATATTTTTCCAAATAAGGATGACCCATAAATTGTTCGAAAGACACTTCGCATGACATGTGTCGCAGAATCACTTCTATCTGGCATAATAATAATTTTATGCCAGATAAGGTTATCCCGTAATTGTTTTAAAGACACTTCGTCATGTGTCGCAGAATCACTTTTATCTGGCATAATAATAATATTTTTCATAGAAGTGTTATTTGAACGATTACAAATTATTTTAAATCTAAAATAGTTAAATCTGTTTTTGAAACTTAAACTACGGAAAACCTGTTCTTTTATAGTAACATAATATTACCTACATCATATAGTGAAATGAATTTTCCCGAGTACCTCAACAGCACGCCGCCATTATCGATCTCCGTAAACGGGAGCGAATTTCAATATTTATGAAGTATCTTTTGTTACTCGCCGAGTTATACGTGGTCATTAAGCTCAGGCGTGTATAATCCAGCTTGTTAAGGCAAATATATGCTTTATATTAGAGGGATAATGTATTGTGCCTGATTCTTTGGATCCGTTCAGAAACCGTGTTTCTTCATTCTTTTCACAGGCGCAGAAGATATTGTTGTGGAATAGGGATGATGACTCTGGTTTAGTTATATTAGTTTGCATAAACAACGAAAAAGGTTATCGTAAATCACTCGAAAAAATGGGAGCCGGCCAAGAGCGATTTTCTTTTAGTTAGAAAAAAACTCTTAGTTAAATTAATCAAAGGCGATAGTACCAACAGCAAGTTCTTTAGTGATGCTAGTAACATCTTAGTTGATGTATCTCACGTCTTGTCAGGCTTATGCTCAACAATCACTATCTTGTTAGCAACGATCAAGACTTTTTTAGTGTAGGCTATAAACTTCCTAAGATCGTTACAATTTTTCAATTAACAAAAACTGAGTCTCGTCACTGCTAGATCACGTGACTTTTCGTATGACGTGATCTACTAGTGACGCGAATGGTTTAAAAACCAAACGAATCGAATCGCTAGTTAGCGAACGCATTTTGTCTAGGGCCTCTAGAGTTGCTAGGCGTGTCGCCACGGTGGCGTGAAATTTAATTCAAAACTCATACTTACTTCGTTAAAAGTAACTAAATTAATACATACATACATAACATCACGCCAGCATTCCCAGAGTGGGGTAGGCAGAGCTACAGAAATACCAACAACTCTAAAAAGACTTGTTGATAATTCTGTAACCACATTTTGCACAATCAGGCCAAGAAGTTAATTTAATTAATCTATTAGTAATTTAGCCTCTTTATGTTTGGAGATATACTAAAACACACATTTATCTACATATTAAATGTAATAAATCCTTGCCAAGTCGTTGTCGCTGCTTATGGTCCCCAGGAAGCTGGCAGCATTGCCTCTTAGAACCGCACGCGTAATCTTTGTCCAAAGTAGCTGCCAAACCTAATTCGCGAATACAGTAAAAAATAACTTTACTACACGTCCTAGTACAATGGATTTGAAGGATCTTCGCTTCTTCTCATCTTTTACGCATGAGTTATACGTGTTGTGTTAAATATCTACATAAGAGGACAACTGGTTTCCAAACACCAGTGGGGACAAATTGGAATTGACGTAAGCCACCGATATAATACCACGTGACTATCTCGGTGGCTTACGTCAACTCCATACAATTGTCAATCGAAACGTACAGGACTGAGATTCTACACGGTAAAAACGATATCGCCTTTGACGTGTTTCCGTATTGTTAACGTTTTGATAACTCTTATGTACTCGCACTTAAAATTAATTGCGGAGTTAAAAACGATACTACCATACGTCAAACGCAACTTCTTTTTAATGCATCAGCTAGGGCGCCTAGTCAAGATGCATAACGCTATTAGCGATTTTCGAAAATCTGTATAGAATAGACGTAAGCAGGGGCCCTAGCCAAGATGCAAACGCTCCTAACGTTTTTCTTTTCTATCGCTCAAAATGGGCTGAGATTCTCGTGCGTTTCGATAAACCGCGTGGTCGACTGTCATCCCATACATTTTGAGTGATAGAAAAGAAAAACGTTAGGAGCGTTTGCATCTTGGCTAGGGCCCCTCCCCTGATGATTGATAGCGTCAAACGCTTATGTTTTGACAAAAGCGCGTGGAGCTAACCCATGCGCTTTCGTTTAGTCCACAAAAGAAACTACTCTTATGCCCTGTTAAAACAAATGGCAGTATCTCAGACAAAACTCCTGTTGCAAATGCAACCTTATTACTAACGGGTTAGGATTGAATCTGCCTTAGCTATTGAATTCAGATACTGCCGTCTGATAGGCTTACGAGGCCAGTGTTTGACCGAACAAATTGTCCACGCGTGTGGTGTAGGTCCATGTACTTATTTCTTTGTCCGTATACACCCCTATAAGTAACTCGATATTGGCGAAATTCATCTCAATAGAAGTGAAAGCCATATGTTAACTCCATAAATTTCGTGTCCATAGAAAACAGAAACATTAGCCGCGTATCGTATTGACTGAAAGGACAACAAGATCAAATTTAACAAACCTGTGGGATTCGAAAAGTTGCATTCGACAATCGCTAGCGATTATGTTTCGGTAGACAAAAGTATGGAATTGACGTAAGCCACCGACATAGTTACGTGGTACAGTCTCGGTGGCTCACGTCAATTCCATACATTTTTCAACCGAAACATAATCGCTAACGATTGTCGTACGCAATTTGTCTAGCTCCACAGTTTTAGAGACTTAATGACAGTTCTGCTGGTACCATCAGGCACTTCAACGACTGTCAATTCGCAAGTTAAAGTACTCGTAACGTCTAAAATAATTATTGGCTTTCTGTAACAAGACTTTCTAAAGTGGTTGAACAATTAATATTGTCCATGATTTACTTTTTTTTTTTTATGTTAAGGAGAAGGCACACTAGCACTCAGGCCACTTGATGGTAAGTGGAATCTGAGACCCATAGACATTTCAATTCTCAAGACTGTAATCCCAAGACCTCAAATGCGTTGCCAACCCTGAGGACTAAGATGGAATGCCTCTATGCTAGTAATTTCACCGGTTGTCTTATCCCCACACCGGAACACAACAATGCGAATGTTGCTTGCCGGATGGTTAATGGATAAGATGGTGGTAGCGATCC
The DNA here is from genome assembly GCA_949316455.1 of Acleris holmiana. NCBI lineage: Eukaryota > Metazoa > Arthropoda > Insecta > Lepidoptera > Tortricidae > Acleris > Acleris holmiana. The sequence continues at coordinate 3,714,494 of OX438778.1, forward strand.
GGACGGACCCTGCACGGGGTCCTACCACCACTAAAACTGACTACTGACTTTCCTTATTTAGCTAGGGTTGCGGGTTATCAAAGGTTTCTTCTGGGTCACCTTTATCTCACAAGAAGTCATGTCACAATTGAAAGAACAGTTATTTGGCTGACGATACGCATAATCCTGATCCTAAGAGCCAAGATGCTTTCGCTAGCTAGCATTTCAATTCGTTTTGTTTCTAAACCTTTTACTGGTAGATCAAGTCATACGAAACGTCACGTGATCTACCAGTGAACGCATCCTGGATATAGGTTCTAATATAAAGAAATTTAAACAAAAATAAGTATTTTCAAAGCAAATAAGTATTTCAGTAGTATCTCAAAGCTCAAGATCGAGGAAAATGGCGTGCCTTGGGAGAGGCCTATGTCCAGCAGTGGACTGCCGCAGGCCGATGATGATGATGATGAAGTATTTTCTAAAAGTCTTTTATCTATCGATGTGTTTAAAATATTATACATCAAATATTCAATATCAACGAGTCTTTTTAGAGTTGTTGGTATTTCTGTAGCTCTGCCTACCCCACTCTGGGAATGAAGGCGTGATGTTATGTATGCATGTAAATATTTAGTGCTCATAAAAATCTTTCTACGTTAAAAGAAAATCAATTTAATAAATGAAAGTGTTGGTAATTAACGTTCCATCGTACTGAATTATACTATGTGTATATTTGTCGGTAAATCGAAATAAACCACGGCATTGTCACTTCCTTTATATTTATTGTCAGTGTACCGTTAACGATGCCATGTCTCCATTTCTCTTTATCCATTCCCATTTATCTATTCCACTTGTTCTTTACCTCCTTGTGTTCATTCTTAATATCAATATTGGCACATTTTATATGTCGTTTGTGTATCCTGACAGACAGACAAAGAATTCAATCATAATTATACCCCTATTTTTAGGCCTGGGGTTAAAGAGCAAATAGTTTCAAAAAGGCCAAGCTAATGATGACGATCATGAATATTTTTATACACGTTGAAGTAGGGTGTAGTTGATTAATTTATAAAAAAAAAAGCAAAAGTTTTTTCACTCATACATATTTATTAAAGGAACAACTGCACAAATGAAATTAAAAGTAACATTATAGCTAAGTACTTAAATTTAAAGACGACACGCTACCCTAGTTGGTAGTGACCCTGCCTTTGAAGCTAGGGTTCAAATCCCGGTAAGGGCAGATATTTGTGTGATGAGCACGAGTATTTGTTCCAGAGTATTGGATGTTTTCTATGTATTTAAGTATATATTTCTCTATACAAGTATGTTTATCGTTCTCTAGTACCCATAGTACAAGCCTAGAGCTTAGTTTGGGACTAGGTCAATTTGTGTGACATTGTCCTGTGATTTATTGATTTAAAATATATCGTTAAAATGATTACAACACCAACAATTAACTTAAATAAGATTAATATAAAGCACTATTAGAGGGTAAGATTCCCAAGACAGCAATGCCTTGTTGAATGGCAATGCTTAAAATCTTTCAAAGTAAACCAGCATTTTGATCACGAGCTCGATCGACCAGGCGCTTTGAAATGTCCTTAAAATATGTTTAAGTTATTAAAATCTTAAAAGAGCTTTGTTTATGTAAAGAAATCGGTCTGTTTCAAACATTTTCAATGTTAAATTCAGCCAGGTATTGAAGGCTTCCATTAATTTTCCGACCCATTGAGCCCTTTTACAGCGAATCCTGCAACTGACGTTAACAGATTTTATATTAGATAGATTTTTATCTCGTTTCGTTTACTTACACAGATAAAAACTCAATTTATTAAGAATTTAAGTTGTTTAAATGTTTTTCTATGATGTGAAATGAGTGACCGTTGAAAACAGATTCAATGTGATGCGTCTGCATTTGAAATAGGAGCTCTTTTTCAGCTGGAGATATCTAAATGCATTATTATTATCAATGTGAAACCTCGTTTTTGAGTTACTATGGTGTTTAAAATATGCGTTTTGTCAAATTTACTCCTTTGAAAAGTTTCGTATTCAAACTCAAAATTATACTTATTAAATTAAACAACGGCATGGATTTTTCTACATTCTGTGGCTGTCTATAAAATGACTAAAAGCATAAGATCAAAAAAAACATGGGTACTACCTTAAGTAAGTAATAAACTATTACCATGGACCGACGCAGCAAAATATTAAATCATCGACATAAAGTTTGCGCTCCGTCGATTCGCGAGAGGCTTTCAAAGATTCTTTTATTTCTTTGTTTCCATCCATAATATCGGAGGATTGTCAAACGAGTCCCTACCTACTTATTTCACGTTTCAATGAGTTTCTTATGCTTGAGAAGCCATTGAGCGTCTGTCCATTAAATTGTGCGGCTTACAAAATGGACGTTATACACATTTTATATAGTTTTACCGTCTTATTTATAAACGCGCAACAGCTAAGGTATACTTCGGCCTTATCTCTAATTCTAATTTTAATTTCTTAGTAGTGGCTTCACTCCTGTTTATGTGTATTTTAATAATGTTAAGTTTTTTATGAACTTATTACACATATATTATTACAGAAATAAGTCCATGGATATCACACGCGAGGACAATTTGTTCGATAAAAGAGTATTTTCTTTTGTGGACTAAACATAAGCACAATGGGGTAAGCTCCACGCGCTTCTGTTAAGTCCCACCTTATCTCTGTGACGTCAGAAAGTAACAGAGCATACTATAACTAAAATAAGTTTATTGTACGGCGTACAAAGGAAATTTAAGCTCTTAGTCGACTACAGAGAGTCAATGCTTGGACTGGTTTTCGTGAATCAAGTCGTAAAACAACATAAGGAACGTAACGTAATCCTAGTTGAAAAAGTTGCATTGTAATAAGTAGATGGTTACGCTTGGATCATTCATCAGGCTACGAGTTCATGGTTACTGCGTCAATATCCTGCTAAACTGCAGACAGAATGCTTTGACCACAGCATTATATTGCACATAACTACCTATTAGGGTATTTTTCGAAGAAATTGTACCTAATTAAGGACTGAAATGAAGTTACAGTAACTTTTACATGTAAGTAACGAAAATTAACTATATAAATGGACGACTAATTTTCGTTTTTCACATGTAAAAGTTACCGTAACATAATTTCAGTCCTTAATTAGGTACAATGTCAAAAATACCCATTATTACTACTTACTATAGTGGAATGATTCGTTGACATAGCAGCTTGGCCTAAGCGGTAAGTACCGAGGTGATGTTCCGTGATCTGCATCTCAATGACCATAATGCAAATGGATGTATTAAACTTAATCATATTTGCTTGAGACTGTTCAATGTAAAATGTGATTAAATATAAAATGTTTTCTTTCTCAAACATGTCATTTTTTTGCATGTTTATGGTTTAAAAAAAACCCTGCGATCTTTACGTTGATTAAATAGGTGAGTATTTATAACAAATTAATCCTGGCAAACCATTTTTTGAAACGACGGTGTGGTTTTTATGTAAAAAGATTTTTTTTGGACTTGACACTGCCAAACAAAAACAAAAAAGTATTTAAACAACAAGTATTTTTAAGTTGTTGGTACTTCTGTAGCTCTGCTTACCCCAAAAGAAAGCGTGCAAAGGGAAAGAAGGCTTGATTTATGTATGTATGACACTGCCATCAAGACGCGCGCCAACTATCTACCTCACGTTCTTCGCGTCGAAGCACATGATGCCATCCTTTTTTTTTCCTGTGAGGGCGTGGCAGCATATATGGCCTTTTAAGTAGTTATAGTGTAGTACGCTAGGTCACTTAAATTTAAAATAAATAAAAATGTATTAATCAAAGTTAAATATTACAAGAGGTCCTATACTAGGCTATGTCTGTCACGTGGCAACCGGATTTGGAATAAAATGTTAAAAGACAGTACAGTTTACTGTTTACTAGTGTTTAAGCTTCTGAAACTATTTAAAAGCTAACATAACATTTTAAGTACGAGTATGGCACAATTATAATTTATCTTGGAAATTAATAAAAAAAATAGATATGAATTGTGCGTGCGTGTGTGTGTGCATGTGTGTTTGTGGGTGTGTGTGAGTGTGTACGTGAATTAGTGATGGTTACAAAGCTTAAGATCAGACGATGTACGAATTTTCAAACCCTCAGCAATTTTTCTGACCTATATTCTTGAACAAACGTGCCGTTGTCCAACAATGTTGTGCACCCTGTATGACCCTTGCAGTGCTGTTCTTATTAGCCTTCGCAACGATAAGGGTATCAGTCGCGGCTTCTTGTGACAGCCGTCCTTAAGATCTGTTTATATTGTGGTTCTTGAGGGTTGAGATTGGATAGCAAATAAAGATCCTCAATTTTCAGACATATTTATATTTCATCCTGGCTGGCGATAGTCGCGACAATGAAACGACAATTTTAAAAACAATAACACATTTTTATTATAAAATCATTATCATCATCATCGGCCTGCGGCAGTCCACTGCTGGACATAGGCCTCTCCCAAGGCACGCCATTTTCCTCGATCTTGAGCTTTGAGCTGCAGTTGCTGCCAGCCACCTTGCGCAGATCGTCGCTCCATCTAGCAGGGGGGCGTCCAACACTATGTATGCCTATGCGCGGTCTCCACTGCAGAACTCGATTACTCCATCGTTCATCAGTTCTGCGATAGACGTGACCAGCCCACTGCCACTTCAGCTTGCTTATTCGAGTAGCTATGTCGGTAACTTTAGTTATCTGTCGAATTGCTTTATTTCGGATTCTATCCCTTAGATATACTCCAAGCATAGCTCTCTCCATAGCTCGCTGAGCAACTTTTAGCTTGCGGACCAGTCCCAGCTTCAGTGTCCACGTTTCGGCTCCGAATGTCATCACGGGTAAGACGCACTGGTCAAAAACTTTTGTTTTTAGGCTTTGGGGTATGGGTGACGAGAAAACATGACGTAGCTTCCGGAATTATCATAAAATAAAGCCGGTCGATTTCAAGCCTGACTCACGCACCGAGGTTTCCGTACAAACTTATATGACTTAAAAATTGTATCGAGGGACAAACTTGGCTTTGCCGTTGAAAAACTGTTGTCTCCATACATGGACATAGGTCGCCATTAAACTAAAAACTGCAAAAAGTTTACAATCGCATTTTTATTGGTGAAGTAGCAACATTTTAAGGCGACGGGGCGGGCAATTGACCTTGCTCATTCGGGCAGACGAGTAAAATTTTAATTCGCGCGCCATCTAACGAGTAAGCTCTGCGATCGACCACATATTGCTATTTGTCCAAGAGTCAGGCATGGATTTACTGTTAGATGGCGCTTCATTAGGCCGAGCAATATAATAAATTTGCGTTTTTCTATATACTATCTCAAATTCAGGAACGAATGTCAAAAATAGCTTTTTATCAAATAAGTAAATACATAAATAGTATTTTTTAATACGTAAAGATTGTTTCTTGAATAGCTGGCATGAATATTAGATCAAAGAAAAATTTGGTCTACTAGGATTGTGCGAGTGCTATCTTTTAGACAGTTTATATCTCGAACCAAAAATTTAGTTATGTACATACTTTCATTCCCTCTTTTCATGGTTTCGTGCCAGCTCTTTTAAAACGACCTCTACGTGATTACTATCTACTACAGTAGAATTATGTTGAGTTTACCACTGACAGATGGATTGCCTTCATATTAATCTCATACAAATAAAATACTTATTACTAAATCGGTAGACGTGGGTATTGAAAATTGAAAATTAAATTAAGGCAAACTCTCTGTCAATGGTAAACTTACAGGGCCTCCATTCTACTGCGTTATAACGATATCGCGTTTGACGTGTTTTAGAATCGTTTATGTCACAGTCGCCATATCACAACGTTGACAATACGGAAACAGGTCAAAAACGATATCGTTATTACCGTGTAGAATCGCAGCCCTGTAATCGTACTACTAGTCTGTTACGATACAGACGCAAAATAGTGAAAACAGCTTTAAAATCGGTCCAGAGAATCGTGAGTTACAATGAAAATAAATTTAAAATAATTATTAACTGCCAAGAGTTCAATAATCTACCCGGTGTTCATTGATTCGAAACAGCCAATCAGAGGTTACGGCTGCATATTAGATAAGCGAAAGTAATTAGTCATGTCTTTATATTAGCAAGAATTTTTTCTACCGATGCGTTATTTCGTCGCATAAGCTGACACACTAAATAGCCCAGCGGGCAGCGCTTGGACTATCGAACGAAGCAATCGAGTTCAAATTTTTTTTTTTTTTTTTTTTTTTTTTTTTTTTTTTACTTTCTTTCTGATTTCATCTAACACAAAATGCCTGCGGGTAAAAAGGACAAAGAAAGCAAAAACAACACAACGAAGTGTAAAAAATGCTCTCTTGATATAACAGAAAAGGATTGTATAAGGTGCACCTTTTGTTCAATATTCTACCATTTAGACTGCACCACAACTGTCTCACTTAAAAGGCTTAACCTTATGACCAAAAAAACAAAAGATGCATGGAAGTGTCGCCATTGTACGGAAACTGCGCCAGCAAATTGCGTCTTACAATCGGGAACTTCGCCTAAAATCCCAACTGTGAATAAAAACAGTAAAACTCAAGTGCAGGACATACCGAACATAAGCATCGACAAAATAACAATACGCAAGCAAAAACCTATCCAGTTAAGCCCATCTTCACCGCATTCTCATACACAAGATACCTCACCGGGCGCATCGACAGAAGCATCTTTAATTACCAACGACGGACAGGAGACGAATACAGAATCAGATCTAGAAAAGCGCATTGCTACCATAGAAACACGTTACACCGGTGCCGGACAAAGCATCATAAGTGATCTCCGTGACAGTCAAGATCTACAATTCTCACCACAAAATGCATCATGTAACTCGCAGATATTAGACTCACATATACTTACAGAGAACGACTCATCGGATGATCCTCTATCACCATTGGTAAAATTATCGAGGAGCGTGGACAGGTCGATACTCGGGACCAACACACTCCTACCACTACATGAACTGCACGAAAAAATATCCGTACTTGAGATTGCGCTTCTAAGCACGCAGAATGAGCTAGAAGATAAAATAATAGAGAACAATGAACTCCAGAAAAAAATTAACAAGTTAACTATGGAAACGAAAGTACTTCAGTCGCTGTGTACTTCATCCTCATCGGTCCGTACGAAAAACAACTGCAACATAAATAAAAAACACAGACACTCTCTACTGCCCGACATCTCTTTAACGTCTTCGTCTTCACCAACCACCGTTTTATATGCAGATAAGGGATCAGATATCAACAAAAATCTATTGCGCATACAAATAAATACAATAGAGCTAGAAAAGCTAGTTAAGAATGTTGAGAACGAGATTGCTGGCCTCGCAAAACAATTGGAAGGTCTAACACAAAAACTTCAAAATATTGACTCAAAATCATTCATAACAAAAACACCGATCCGCACGCCAGACAAAGAAGCTCTGAAACTGCGATACCAGCCTCCGAAAGGAATCAAACAGCGTGACTCAAGACCCAAAATTGTCATATACGGCACCCAGCAATGCGTCGGCCTCGCTTCGGGTTTAGCGCTCGCAAGACAGACAACTAACTACGTAAGATATAAAACAACGGCCATTACAAAGCCACATGCTCGCAGCACGGAAATATCAAAGAACTGCATGATTGCTGAACTTAGACCACAAGATAAGATAGTGCTATGTATAGGTGAAAATGATAACAATATGAGGACTATTTTAACAGAGTTACAAATATTACTGCAGAAATATACAGACAATACGGTTTTAGTTTTAAGCGTTAAAAAAAATACTTACATAAATACGTATGACTTGAACTTTAAAATTGAAAAATTGTGTATTGAATATAGTAATTGTACCTTCATCAATTGTTCCCATAAAAATATGTTTGAAATGTGTAAGGCGTTAAACTATCACATAGATTGCATGGATTACAATAACAAATATTTAAACTTTAAAGAATTAAAAAAGCTGATGGTGCGTAATAAACCAACCCATAATCTGACGACAAACCTTGATTTGGGAAAAAAGGGCACTATTCCTTATTACTTTGCTCGCATTGACTCTAAAGACACGGAAAATAAAAACTCGACTACCCTACAGCATACTCGTACGGCTGATAAGAGTACGTCAAATAAGGGAACTATACCTCATTACTTTCCCGTTGTAAAAAAGAAAAATCTTTTTCGTGCCTAAGAGTTCATTATCCAGTAACTTTATAATTCTCCATCAAAATATAGCCAGTATCCTAGCAAAGCAAGATTTACTAGTATTGTCGCTATATGATTTGAAGGAAAGGGGCTACGATCCCGATGTCCTATGTTTAACAGAGACGTTCCTTAGAGTAGGTTGTGAAAATCACGTACAACTCTACAATTACGATATCATCGCTAATTTTAGTAGAGAGAAGCAAAGAGGCGGATCCTGTATCCTGGCTAAAAAAGGTCAAAAGGTCAAAGAACTTACATTTATTAATAATTTAGCCACAGAACATGTATTTGAGGTCTGTGGAGTAGAGTTCCTATTACTAAAACTAATTATAATATGTCTATATAGAACCCCATCCTCAAATTGTAGTGTATTCATAAGTAAATTAGATGCCCTCCTACACGATTTACAGGAGCGAAATAAGTCGAAGGCTCGCGTGGTCATTGCCGGTGACTTTAATATAAACACTCTTAAGAGAAGCCCTGCTACAACTAAACTACAAGATCTCACGAAAAATTACAATCTTACCCTGCACATTAATGAACCCACTCGAAAGTCCTCGTGTATAGATCATCTGCTTAGTGATATACCAAATGCTAAAGCAACTGTACTACCACTTTATCTCTCAGACCATGACACGGCGCAATTACTGAGTTTCCCTATTAACAAGCCCCCACCAAACCCAACTATATTTTTCATTTATAAAAAAGACTACAGCCTAGAAAACATAATTAAATTTAAACACTGTCTACAGAATCTTTCTTGGTCGGACGTTTACAGGGAAACCGATCTTAACGTGGCGTTCGATCATTTTCATAACTTATTTTGTCTCTTTTATAACCTTTGCTTTCCGGAAATACGTTTAAAAGTAAACAATCAAAACAAACAAAATTGGATAAGCAAAGGTCTAAAAATAAGCTGTAAAACTAAACGTTATATAAGATACAAGTATTATAAGAATAAAAATACAAGAGACAAGACTATGTACAGTAAATATTCGAATATTCTTAAGCAATGTATTTATAGATCTAAAAAAAATGAAAATATAAAATTTATTAAAAATAGCTGTAATAAATGTAGAGCATCGTGGTTATTGATAAAGAACCAAATTTCGAGAACAAAACCTCCCGAAACAATAGATCATATAATGCATAATAACGACTTGATCTCGGATCCAATAGAAATCGTTACTGCCTTCAATGACCACTACATAGAGTCAACTCATAGTTTAACAATGACCAAAACAAAAAATAATATCAAAAGTAACACAATGGCTAACTCCATGTTTTTGAAACCTTCATCAGAAAATGAGGTTAAGAACGTAGTGTTGTCACTAAATAACACAAAATCGGAAGGATACGACGGAGTTAGCACGAAGATACTCAAGATGTGCTTACCCGAAATCATGGCAGTCTTAACGCATTTAGTAAATCATTCCTTTCTCTCTGGGACTTTCCCTGAGGCTCTTAAAATATCAATTGTAAAGCCACTTTTTAAGAAGGGAAACAAAAACGATATGAATAACTATCGTCCCATAACTTTAATTCCCACTCTTTCAAAAATATTTGAAAAATGCATGTATAAAAGAATCCTTAATTTCTGCACAAAATACAGTATAATAAAAAAAGAACAGTTTGGGTTTCAAAAAAACAAGTCGACTACTTTGGCTATTTTCTCACTTATAAAACTGATATTGTCTGGTCTTAGTAATAATTATTTCACTACAGGGCTATTCTTTGACCTCTCGAAGGCGTTCGATTTGGTTTCGCATAATATACTTCTATCCAAACTTGACATACTTGGCATCAGAGGGCCTGCGCGTCAATGGATATCTTCGTATTTAGAAAACAGAAGACAATGTGTAAAAATCACTAAAATGGCCGCAGGTAACAAGATGACCAACTATTCTTCTGAATTTAGATATAATAAACACGGAGTCCCACAAGGAAGCGTACTGGGACCTATTCTATTTTTATTGTACATAAATGACATCACTGACATAACAGACCACAGTTGTGTTTTATTTGCTGACGACATATCTATCATTGTTACATCCAATAAAGACATTAATTCAGTTATGGATCATGAACAAGACATTAACAATACCATTGAAACAGTAAAAGACTGGCTATATTCTAATAATTTAATTATCAACCTGGACAAATCAAAATTTATACAATTCAAAAAATCAATGAATCCTAATTGTAATATCACTCTTACTATTCCAAGTATAGAAAAGGTCTCACATACCAAATTTCTAGGAATAATTATAGACGAGAACCTTAACTGGAAGTTGCAGTTGGATAACATTACTAATAGAATAAATAAATATGTGTTTGCCCTTAAACAACTTAGTAGAGTCACTGATATTAAAACCGCGATTGTCTGCTATCATGCCTATGTTGAATCAATTTTGCGCTACGGTTTATTAATATGGGGCAATAACACCCATTTCTGTCGGGCGTTTATTGCACAAAAAAAGTGCATAAGAGCAATTCACGGAATGCGACCAGACGAAACATGTCGACCTCTATTCAAAAAGCTTGGTTTATTGCCACTTCCAGCTCTCTACATATACGAAGTGTGCGTGTTCGTTCACAAACACAAACTAATATTTAAAAAAGCATGTGATAGCCATCCGCGCTCCTGTCGAAATCCAGATAGATTACTCCCAGAGCATTCTAGACTACAAAAGTATAAAAAAAGCTGCCTGAATATGTGTATAAAAATATATAATAAATTACCAAATGAGATGAAGACAGTGAATACTATTAAATTTAAAAAGCAACTACACCAGTGGCTTACTAATAAAAATGTGTATAGTTTAAATGAATTCTTTATATGATATATACTACTTATAATAATTTTATTGTTATAACCGTGATATGGATGAAATATGAATGGTACCTACCTATGAATAATTTGTATTACCTACGTTAAGAGACAAATCTGTCATTTTTGCATACCAAATATGGTTAAACATGTAAACCTACCAATCGAAAACTACTTATGTTAACACCTTACTGGTAATGTTTATTGCAAATAAAGTATTCTTATTCTTATTCTTATTCTTCTTATTTCTAGTTAGATATCAATTGTGTAGGACTTAAGCAGTAAATGTTACTATGAAATATGTTATCTAAAATGAATAAAATGCATTGTTCACCATATCCTTTAAAGATAAAAAAGATAACAGATAAAAGTTGTTTATTCAGTAAGTAGGCCGCACGGGCACTTTTAAACGTCAAAATTCTACCAGCGGTTCCCAAGAGGAGACCAATGCTGAGAAGAAGCGCCACAAGACTCAACAGTCAGTATTTTTTTTTAATATTGCTTATGACAATGATAGAACTTAACCTAGCATTATATCAACCAATTAATAAAATTTCAAAATATATACATCATGCACAGTTAAGCAGGAAAACGTGTCGAAACTTCTAATAAACACAGGAGCAAATAAATAAAATAATAATAATATTTATACCTACCCATGGCGGTGCAAAACTAAATGAAAAAAAATATTAAATAAAGTTTTGATACATTCTCCTACAGAAACACAGAAACCATGTCCCCAAGACTAGATTGTTAGTAAGCTACGTTATGTATCTAAGTATCAATCTAGTTATGTTACGTTATGTATCTTAGGCCAAGCATTTTTGTCTGTTAGATAATCCTCGACCCTATAGTTTAATTCAATTTAGTAGGTGTTTGAAATGACAACCAACACAAATTCGACACTTAAAGATACAAAACGCAATAGTAAAATCTAACCTAAACGAGTTCAATTTTGTATAAAAAAAATGGCTGTACTTTCAAACACCTACTAAATTAATAAATATCACAGGAAAATGTCACACAAATTGACCTAGTCCCAAACTAAGCTCTAGGCTTGTACTTATGGATACTAGACAACAATAAAGAGAAATATATACCCCCCATGTTGTTGCCGGGTTAGAATAGTGCCACTCCATGTCTTCCTGTGGATGTTGTGAGAGGCGACTAAGGGAATAAAGGCTTGTAGTACTGCTAGGTGATGGGCTTGCGACCTGTCACTAATACACTGGTAAACATCTTAGCCTGACTATGCAAAATGTGGTTAGGTACAGAATTATTAACAAGTTTAGAGTTGTTGGTATTCTGTTGCTCTGCCTACCCCACTCTGGGAATAAAGGCGTGACGTTATGTATATATGTAGGTATGTATGTAAATATATACTTAAATACATAGAAAACATCCAAGACTCGTGCTCATCATACAAATGTTTCATAGTAACATTTACTGCTTAACACCTACACAATCAATATTAAAATAGAAATAATGTATGTTTTATTGTCCAAAACTTTTGCTTATGATTCCCAACCAGAGATTTAGTTCTTTTAAATATATGAATGCAGTTTTTCTTGTCAATAAAATCATGTCTTATAGTTTCATACTTGCCCAAACTGACCGATCTACATTGGCCATCCTGTATAGCATGTATATTCACAATATATATTTTTCTTACTGTTCAGAACCATTGGATATATTATCACCATACACTACATCAAAATCATTATCAAAATGACCATGACCAGATGTCGACCTGCAACAATAAAGAGAACTAAATAAATATAATAAATAAATAAATATCAGGGGACAATTTCACACAAATTGACCTAGTCCAAAACTAAGCTCTAGGCTTGTACTATGGGTACTAGACAATGGTAACATACTTAGATAGAGAAATACCTACATAGAAAACAACCAAGACTCAGGAACAAATACTCATGCTCATCACACAAATATTTGCCCTTACCAGGATTTGAACCCAGGACAGCTGGCTTTGGAACTAGTTTAGTAGTTTGTAATAGATCATAGATCAAACAAAACATACAGAAGTTTACAAATCTACCTTTGTATAATGCCAAGTATAAAGAACCATTCATACACTCTAAACTTTCTTTATTATGTTAGACGTACTTAAGAGAAAAAAGTATTAATTTAAAGATGTCTAAAGTATAAGTAAAAACTGGATTATGATTTTCAATATGAATGGTAGAAGGCCAAAACAAAAATTAAAACTTATATTTATAGTAACTGCCAATCCAAGTATAATAAAAGAGCCAAAAACTCTCATAGTTGGTAAATCAATTATGCTATTCCCAGTTGATACACTGCTGCCCATGTGAAACCCGCAACCATGAGGTCTTTATGTAGGCACGTAAGTAATGTACTTTACTTTTGAAATGCATATTATGGACACTTTGTAAGTACTTACTGTACAGCGGAATCTCGCTGCTGTTTAGCTTGTTGCCCACATCGACCGCGACGTTTCCGAAGCAACTTGATTGAGGCAGAAGGTTTTCTGCCCCGCTTATTCCCCATTTTCACACGTATAAAACACGAAGTTCAATCAAAAGAAATAATTAACACAATTGAAACCAAACAACGCAAAGGACAAAATATAAAAAAAACTACAGTAGCTACTTGTTCGCACGGAATAGTAGAACTAGAACGCAACTGACTGACTCACAACTGAAAGTAGTGACAACTGACCGTAGGAGCAAAACAAAGTTTGAAACATTCAAACTGTCAACCAAGGAAACAAATACGTCCAACGATCTGGCAACGCCGCGGCCGGCCGCCACACGCCAACCCAAACCGAGCTCGCAACGTCGCTTTCATCGCTTTGAAGTTTTGAGTACCTAGGTACCTATATACGTAGTTATAACTTTTACGAAATTTTACTGATCCAACGTGAATGCAAGTTCAAATCCATTATATAACACTAAAAACAATTTTTATTCAAATTATTTTAGCTTTTGTTTAAAATAGTTTTGTTTATTTTTTGAGTATTTTAAACTCTTTTTTTTTAGTTTGTATATATATTTTTTGGCCACATTCAACAAAATGCTTCAAAACGCCTAGTCATAGTTTAAGAGCAAACATTTAGTTGATTGTTTCATTAGGAGCATATATGTTTTGAGTATATAACATGGAAATTCTTATTAAAACTAATAATATTTCAGCTCACGCCACACATTAAGCCTTTAAAAAGAAGTGTGGAAAGTTTGGCAACAGACTAAATCGCCCAGCCGGAATAAAACCAATATAAACTTTTTAAAAACGGTTTATTCAAAGTCGTATATAGAGCTTACTATGAGTAAGATAACTATATAAATGAGCTAGAGCCAAACTTGAGGATATGTGTCTTCAGATTGTTATCATTTAAACCTACCACTTCCTATAGTTTTACCAAGAAATTTATCCGAAAACACCTCGAATTCATAATTTTGCCGTACCCTTCGCCTTAACGATTTCTGGATTTTTCTTTTACTTGAGCTATTAAAGACCTTCCTTCTTACCAAATTTTAGGATTCTACATATTCTATGGGCAGTAAGTACCCTATAAATTTTGACTCCCTTGAAGGTGTCAAATAGTATACGTTTTTTGCGGTATAAACGACCGATTGTAAAATGTCATAAATTATTTAGTTATTTGTGTGATGCATACAAAATCGGCTATGGCGTTAAATTCAGAAATAAAAAAAAAAGCTACAATTAAACTGAAGCGTTGGAATGCGCAGCATACACACCGTTAAAAATTAAAAAAGTAAAAGTTGGTTGCAGTTTTTCAACTGAATGTGCCGATTTGAAAGCCCTGGTATCAACCCTTTAAATCTACAAAGCGTTTTTGAACCGGCAAACTCAAATATGCTCCCCGGTCTATGCTAAAACTGCAACAGATAAAACAAAAAATCTGGTCGGTGATCGCCTGCGGCCTATCGGCCATATTTTTATTTATTGACGTTTTAGGGTTCCGTATCAAAATTGTAAAAACGAAACCCTCCGGTCTCTTTCGCTTTTTCTCAGAACCTACGGAAGTAATCAACTTGGTATTTGGTAAGGTTGTGAAACTTGTTAGTTTATCAAGGAACCAGCGACCCGCCCTTGCTTCGCTCCGGATTAAAGTATTATACATATAAACCTTCCTCTTGAATCATTCTATCTATTAACAAAAACCGCATCAAAATCTGTTGCGTAGTTTTAAATATTTATATGTATGCTACAAAGGGACATAGGGACAGAGAAAGCGACTTTGTTTTATACTATGTAGTGATATCTTTGGTAGAAGACAAAAAAATATATAGTTGGATCATACACACTCTTAAAAACAAAAGTTGTCTCTCCTGTGGTCAATAGTTAAAAGCTTGTGTGCATATAAGTTATGTTTTTATATGATAGGTCTAAAGCAGTCCTGACGGCGTTTTTGCGGGTATGGGCTTAGCCAGAAAATTAGGCCTTAAAAACTTTAACTTTTGGTGTGTCCACAGGAGTGACGTAACCTAAATCTGTGTATGTCCCAGTTATCCAAATTGGAGTTTAAAATGGGAGGTTTAAAAATTCATTGAAACGATTTAGGAGAAAATGTAAAAAAGCATAAGAAACGCAATGCACTAAGTTTTGACCCGTTTATTAAGATTTTTTTTATACGGTCCTTATATCTTATACATAGAAAAAAACAGCAGAGCCGTGACGTCATTCCTGTCATCGATTTTATACAGAGTGTTTTTGCAGGGTCTGAACTATGACTTTATAAAGCGTCATATCTTTTGAAAAAAATACACGACATTATTTCGTGTATACAGTTACTCCTCTCTTTCATAGCATTTTCCAGAGAGCTAAAGAAAAAAAATGCGTGTTGCCTATTAAAGTAAGGTTACAGTTAATAGGGTAGTTATATGAAATAGGTCATCTCTAATCTCTAAAGTCTTCGAGTACAAATATCCAGTTGTTTCAGATAGTCGATATTGTTTATAATTTGTTACAAAAATTAGGAAAAAAATGCATTTTATTTAAACTGACCAGTACACCACGGAACCTTCGGAGAGTGGGTCTGACTCGCACTTGACTGTTTTTTATTTATTTGACGATGCTCGCAATCCCTATAAACATTACGTGGAGTTGATTGCGTCGGTATTTTGTTTATTTGCGTGTTCGATATTTGAGCAGTTTAGAATTTAGTAAGGTGGGTTATTATGACATAACTATGCAGTTCGGTTTACGCTCAGAGAAAAGGACAGAGTTATATAACTGTCATAGCTCTGTCCTTTACGCTCACCGTAAAATGGACTGCATAGCTAGGTCATAATAACCCCCCCCAATTTGAGTAAAGTACTTTGCATCAATTGTGCTTTGTTAATTGTAGTGATCATGTCTACAAAGGTAGCGTTGAGTTGGGTTAGGAACCCTTATAGTTTTACCATGTCCGCCTGCCTTTGCCTGTCTGTCTGTATGTCACACTCACTTTCGCTCAGGTAAAATATAACTAAATATTGAAATTTTGTACACTAGGGTAATTATAAAAATATTGTTTTTACTTTGCAACACCGGTAATATATTGTTGGATAACTAATAAAAAACCATTATGAGTATGGTGAATGTCACTATCAATTTCTAGATGTTAAACCGTTTAGGATAAATTGAACTATAGAAGTACCCTTTTCGCTAGATTTACGTGTGTGTCTATTACTGCAAAAACTAAATGTACTAAACATCAGGGCTAGAATTCTACAAGGTAATAACGATATCGTTCTTGACCTGTTTCCGTATTGTCAACGTTTTGATAACTCTTATGTCATTTACAATAATGGCGACTGTGACATAAACGATTCTTAAACGTGTCAAACACGATATCCTTTAACGCACCTGAATAGAGACCCTGGAAAATGGAATATAAAAGGAAAAATATCAGGATATATTAAACCTGTTTTTTTTTCTTGAAATAGACGCGACTAAATTGTTTACATCTAATAAAAAATAATTCAGCACCAGACAAGCACATGAACATTGGGCTGTTAATGTACCTATAGTTTTTTAAATTGGGCGGTGCGCTATTAAAAGTAATTGTTCCATGAGCAAAACAAAAGGGGTTAGGAGAATACCTACAAATCTTCACACCAATGACGAACCTTGTCCAAATGACGACACGGTGGCCAAGTTGGGAGTGACCTTGCCTCCGAAGCCAGCGGTCCTGGGTTCATTGTGGGCAGATATTTGTGTGATGAGCGCGAATATTTGTTTCTGAGTATTGGATGTTTTCTATGTATTTAAGTATATATTTTTCTATATAAGTGAGTTTATCGTTGTCTAGTACTCATAGTACAAGCCTAGAGCTTAGTTTGGGACTAGGTCAATTTGTGTGAGATTGTCCTGTGATATTGATTTATTTAAATGTTTACTTCCAAATACGTAAATTTCCAACTAAGCATTGTAATCAGTGTGCTCTCAGCCTAAGGGGCGACCACATTGATCCCGGCTTCCCGACGTTTCCCAAAATACGAGCCGAGTGTGTTTTTGCATGGGATCACGCCCTAACTCCGCAACACTTGGTGAATATATTATGTTAAGTTTCAAGATAACATACATACATACATACATAACGTCACGCCTTCATTCCCAGAGTGGGGTAGGCAGAGCTACAGAAATACCAACAACATTAAACTTGTTGATAATTCTGGAACCACATTTTGCACAGTCAGGCTAAGATGTTTACCAGTGTATTAGTGACAGGTTGCAAGCCCATCGCCTAACAGTACTACAAGCCTTTATTCCCTTAGTCGCCTCTCACGACATCCACGGGAAGACATGGAGTGGCACTATTCTAACCCGGCAACCACACGGGGATCACAATGTGACAATTTTGATGTTTCTGAGAATTATTATGAAGCTAGCCAATCCATTACACACGATTCAAAAACATAAACTGTCAAGTTGCAATAGCGTCAAGAGGGTAGAACTTTTTTAAAAGGGTCCTGCCTTTTGGTCAAAATAATTCCTCTGTCAAAGCAAACAGTACCGCGCGTTATAAAATTGAATACAAGCTGTTGCCCGACTTCGTCCGCGTAGAAAAATAAAACAGCCTATCACACTTACAAATAAAGTGGCTTTCTATAGGTAAAATAATTTTTAAATCGGTTTAGTAGATATATAAATTACCCCCTACATAAACACAAACTCACAAACTTTACCTCTTTATAATATTAGGCTAGATTAAGTTAATGTCTTTTTCAAGTGTTGTGCTCACAACACATTAAACTCCCAATGTATTTTTTAACCCGGCCAAACCCTAAATAGCTCTTTGTTCAAATTAAACACATAATGTTTACACACACTAGGGTTTATCTAATTACAAACGTGTTTATTTCCCGGGGCGTCGTTTGTCATCCGGGTAATCCAGCGTTCGGCACACCTGCTCCTGGATAACAATTATAATATAACCCGGTTTGTATACTTGATGCTTCTTAGAATTTGTATCCTTGTCATTCCGTGTGTGAACTCATGAAAAACGGAAGCAAGTTGTGATACAGCGTTGGCCAAAGATGTTGAGCACCCACGCGTTTTTATATAAAATTCATCACACTTTTGTCACTTTCAAAGGTTTATTTATACATAACATCACGCCCCTACCCCCAGAGTGGGGTAGGCAGAGCTACAGAAATACCTAAAACTCCAAAAATACTTGCTCATAATTCTGTAACCACATTTTGGACAAGTAGGCCAAGATGTTTACCAGTGTATTAGTGACTGGTTACAAGCCCATTGCCTAACAGTACAACAAGCCCTTATTCTCCTAATTGCCGCTTACGACATTCACAGGAAGACACGGAGTGGCACCACTCTAACCCAGCAACCTCACCGACCATTTATAATTATCTTTTATTATAGAAATTTATATATCCATCGGAAAAAACTGCAATATTTATTGACTTGCTAGCTTCAGTTTTCACCCGCAAATAGCTACTTCAAAACGATATCTGCTCGTCTCGTCCAAAGATTTGCACATGTTCAAACAGTTTTTAAATTTACGTCTTTGTACATTATTTAAATTGAAAAAGAAAAAAATATTTTTATGTAATAAAGGAAAACATGGGGTGCTCAACACCTTTGGTCAAGGCTGTAGCTTACAATCATAAACAGAGTATCTAGACTTACCCTTTTCATTTGAAACTCAGTAGCTGTAGGGCCCTAGCCAAGATGCAAACGCTCCTAACGTTTTCTTTTCTATCGCTCAAAATGTATAGGATGACATTCTCGTGGCATTTTGATAAACCACTTGGTCGTTTGTCATCCCATACATTTGGAACGATAGAAAAGAAAAACGTTAGGAGCGATTGCATCTTGGCTAGGGCCCAAGCACGAATAATACTCGTACATTCATAGCAAGTGAACATTGACGTTAACACGTTACTTAATTTATTTTTCCTACTCCTGTACTTTTATCTGTCATTTATATAGTCACGAACACTAATATAAGAATATAGATAATATGTCCGCAGAACATTCCGTAGAAAAGTCTATCTAGTCTATTCTCCTTAACAGCACTTGTGCTTTTTTGAGCCAAAACGACATGCCTAGCTGCCAAAGCTTACACCTAGGTTAATTTGACCAATCAAAATACTTCACCAAATTAATCCACCAATCACAATACACATTGACTGTCAATCGGAACGTTAGGTTCTTTTTGGTATGTACTCTTTTACTAATTTAACTCTTTAAAAAAACATGATGGTATCAACCAACCAGAATGCAGCTATATTAAAATCGACCAATCAGGTAAAAGAATTCATTTCCCAAATCATTAGGTGTTTTTTAGTCCCTATTTCACAAGTTAAATCGATTGTGCAACTTTAAAAAAAAATATAAAACCTGGCAAGTGGACATCAATTTAAAAACAAAGTTAACCATAGACACATATTTTGTCGGTTTCGAATGTTTCCCGCTCGTTTGTTGTTCTGTGCTTCGTTCGTTCGTATTCTAACCTAGATATATTAATAAAATTTTGTTGTTTTAATTTTGCATTTTATTTGAAACCTAGTCGTAGAAAAAGTATTGTATGCAACGGTGTATAACTAAGTCAAAAAATACTCGTGGCGTCTTGCTTTACGATGTTCGCCTGCGGCTCACATCGTAACCACACCACTCGTCTTTTTTGACCTCTCTTATACAACTGTTGCATAAACTACTATTATGTAACTGATACATAATGAGGGGTCTTAAAACTCGAGTGTGGTTTCATAATAATCACACCAGTATTTCAAGGCCTAATTATTTTCCGTTGCATACGAGGGGCGGCTGAAAAGTTCTAAGCCTAAGGTATGTTGAGGTTGCATATGCGTTAGCGATACTGGCCACTAAAAAGACCATTTAAAAAGTTAATAAATAAAAGAAAAAAATGTCGTCTTTTGTTTATTACATCTCGAGATATCCGACGCTAAAGGTCATCATGTGTGAATTATCAACGCATATCACGAAAATTGAGCACCGTGCAGTCATTAAGTTCCTCACAAAAAGTGACAAATCGCCGAAAATAATTTTTGAAGAAATGTCTAGTATTTACGGTGAATCTGGCCCTTCTCATGCCACTGTTAAAAAATGGAGTCGACTTTTTAAACTTGGACGGGAGTCGATCGAAGACGATCCTCGCTCAGGAAGGCCAATATCGGTTGGGACTGAAGAAAATACTGAAAAAGTCAAAAAGTTAGTATTAGAGGATCGGAGAATTAAGGTTTGGCAAATAGCTGAAGCCTTAGGTATTAGTAAGGAAAGAGTTGGAGAGATTTTGCATCAACATTTGCATATGACAAAAGTAAGTGCTCGTTGGGTGCCGAAAATGCTCACAGCTTTCGATAGAGAACGTCGTGTTCAAACTTCTCAGGCATTTTTAGAATTATGTGAAGAAGGTTTAGATGAAGTTTGTTCCCGCATAGTAACTGTTGATGAAACATGGATCAGACAGTATGATCCAGAGTCGGAGTCTGAATCTATGCAGTGGATCGAAAAGGGTGAAAGGCCGCCAAAGAAATTCAAGGTTCAAAGATCGGCGTCTAAGCTAATGGCCACCGTGTTCTGGGATTGCGATGGCATTCTTTTAATAGACTATTTGGCGAAAGGCTCTACAATAAATGCAGTTTATTATGCTGAGCTATTAAGAAAAGTGCGACAAGCCATAGTCGAGAAACGAAGGGGCAAACTGAGCAAAGGCATTTTGTTTTTGCAAGACAACGCCCCCGTTCACACCGCTCGTGTTGCCAAGCTTGCTCTGAAGGAAACTGGCTTCGAGGAAATTGATCATCCACCTTACAGTCCAGATCTGGCCCCTAGTGATTATTTTCTATTCAGCAATTTGAAGAAAGATTTAAGGGGAAAGCGATTTGGCAGTGATGAAGAGATGAAGGCGGCTGTACAGGAACATTTCGACAGCCAAAATAAAACTTATTTTTTTAACGGTCTAAAAGCATTATTTAAAAAATGTAATAAATGCATTGAATTAGAGGGAGATTATATTGAAAAATAAAAATAGTAAAAAAAATCTGAACCTTTTTTTTCTACCTTAGGCTTAGAACTTTTCAGCCGCCCCTCGTATGTTAATTTATCCACACATAATTATAAGTTTTCTAAGATGGGTTCAGAATCCGAAGGCTAAGAAATGTATATTTAGACTTCTTTTCCTAGCTTACAACTATTTTACAGGTACTAAGCCAATAGTGTAACTATTTCTAGTAGATAGGTAGGTGCTATTACATTATACAAGGTATATCTATCTATATTACTAGGTACTCTTAGGTATTTCGTAATTACGACTAATGCCAATTTAGTGAATTCATTTGAAAACATATCAACGTTTTCTGTTGTAAGGGGTTTAATTTCAATTGCGGCCTATTTAATTTGAGTTGGTTTTGGAAGACGTTCCAAATTTGAAACTCATAAATTTATCATTATCTGCCATAAGAAATACGTCTTTAGATAAGATATTACTTGACACTTATATAAGACAGGACCTATTGGTCAGAAACCTAGGAGTCGTCTCTACGATGTAATTCACCGAGGCACACTGATTGGCCAACAGAATACAGGAACTTAATTCCCATCCTAAACGGCAGTTATAACCTGTGATTTAGGAGAAATACGACCACGTGAAATACACCATATATTAAGATGGAGCGTCACTGCCTTCCGGAGGCCCCGATTTCCATAGAAATTGGTTTAATTATTCCGAGTGGATGGTGAAACATCGTTTGTTTAGCCTACTGGAAATGGAAGAATGGATGTTCATATTGGTTTATATATTTATTTCAGAAACAAAATCATTTAAGTGGTTTTTGCTGCATTTGACTGGGTCTGTACTTAGACCAAAGTTTTGGTAATTACTCCCAAATCTAAGTAAGTAAAATTACAAGGTATGAATGCTTTATTTGTAATAGTCCTAATTGTTTTAGTGATGTTACTTTTTATTGTTTCAGCTATAAGCTTTGTTCCGGTAACAAGGTGGACGATTTTTGGACACCATTTTAAATTAAAATGAATACATTTTGGTGATTATTTTCAATTTTTGGCAATGAAATGTATTTTTTCGTGCGTTATTTATTACCGAATCTGTTAAACCATTGAATATATTCCGTTATAATATGCTAAAGAAGAGCGACGGAGTCTCCTGGAATAGGTTACATTTTCACTTAAATAGAGACCACTGCCATGTTTGTGATAATATGTAAGCAAAAAAAAAATGATTTTCACCTCAGCACCTCAAAAAGGGTGGTTTTGCTGTTTCAAGACAGTGAGCAAAGTTCGATTTTACTGCGAGCGTGAGACTAAGTAACTTTTAAATTTTTGTTAACACAAAGGTGTTCGTGGTGTAATTTAATGTTTGCTATGTTGTCATTCTTACCTAAGGGTTATATTTTTTCGCTGCTGAGGTGAAAAATTGTATGTGCAACACGAGAACAAACTCATTTGTTTGCATCTCGTGTCTTTAAATCCCTCGCTGTACTCAGGATTTTTAACTCGAATTCTAGAATCCTGCGCTTGCTCGGGATTCGAAATCAACACTCGCAGCGAAAACCAACTTTGCTCTCTTTTTGCACAATTAACTAGTGTCTCACGCTCGCACCAAAATCGGATTTTGCTCACTGTCTTGAAACAGCAAAACTAGCTTTTTTGAGGTGCTGAGGTCAAAAATAAATTTTAGATTTATATTTACATAGATACCTGCATACATTTTTACACAAAACGTAATTCTACATACACATTACCAAACCATCGATCAGTTCATTGACCGCTGTTACCAGGTTTGGGTTGAGCTATAAATTAACCAACCAGCTCTCTCCATCACGTTTAGATTGATACGTATTGGCCAATAGAAACTCGGCGTTTATGGCGTGAGAATTATTGGGAGATATATTATTTTTTCGTGAAATCGCAAGCGTGTTTCTCTTTGATGCTGATTGATTTCGTGTTTCGTGATTGTGCTCGAGTTATCTATTGTTGGGGTTTTTATGATATAATGAAAATAATACTGTAGGAATCTCAAAGCGTTATATTTGTTTAATCATATATTTTACTTTATTATTTCTACCTGGCAATCTCGAAGAGCAAGAGCCCGAGCTCACTTGAGCTTTTATTTTTAAGGCATTGAAAAGGCACATGAGCATGAGAGGGATCTGCAATCCTATGACTTTAAATGACCTACCCTGAAGACTAAGATAGAATGCCTCGGGTCTATTTCGTTAGGCCAAAATATTTTTTCCAAATTTTCATTTGCCAACCCGTTTTGTTTTCTGTAACCGTAAATATTTCAGGACTTTATAAAAGCTAACCTATCCTAACCTATAGGGTTCTACACGATGGTACTAAAATTAATTCTGAAAAATGTATATTCTCGTAACATTCGTTTGGCAAATGAAAAATTTGGGAAATTATACATATGACCAAAAACATTTTGGCCTCACGGCAGCGAGCCTGCTATAGATAGTCATTTCTCTGGCTGTCTTATCCCCATACCGGAACACGATAATGTCAAACTGCTACTTGAAAGTAGATTAAAGGATTAGATCATGGTACCGCTCTGTACGGAGCCTGTCCTTCCAGCATTGTAACGCTAAAATGACAACCTTTGACTTATAATTACTTCGTATAGACGATAAAAATAGTCATCTCTATGGTGTAGAAACTAATAACTGTGATTCCTTGACGTCACAGTGTCGTGCTGAAACTGTGAACCCGTGAGACTGTTAATGATTTTAAATGTAGTGCCGAATCGTGTGTTGTTTTGAAATCTGTGTGTGTCTTAGATGAAAACAAAAAGGGAAAGAAACGTGACCAGGCGCACAGGCTTGAGCGCCTCATATATAGGCGCTGAGCACCTAATCCGAGTCAGTTGTGCGGCTGCCACCGATCAGTCAACTCATGTTTGAGCGAGATAGCGTAATATAAAGTTAACACGAGTAACATGATTGTATATACGCGTCCTGTCATCTTTCGCGTCGCTATTGAGAGATATATTGCAATCTCACTTACGCAACGGTGTTAGCCATCAATTTAACTCTATTGCCCATTGGTGCATGTATATATCATTATTTACAGCTGTGTGTCTGGTGTTTGCGAATGTAGGTGTGTCTTCTTCTTTTGCTTTAGTCTAAGGTGTGTGTGCTATTTAGTAAGATGTAGCTTGTAATCAATCTTAACGCTGCTGGCGCTAACGGTTACCAGCCCTCTTATTTCACCATCGTGACAATGACAGGTAACAGGTGATATTTCAGTATACATGACGTGACTGATATAAATCCCAAAGATATGAACTACGAGTATGCAATGTAAAGCTTTGTTGTCACTTTGGTGTGACCTGTGACAATTTTGATCGCACGATCCTATCTAGTTGTATAAATCAATGATCACTACCGCATTAATAAAAACCTTGTCAAACAGTATGGAGCTAGACAATTTACATTCGACAATAGGTAGCGATTATGTTTCAATTTAAACGTGACTATCTCGGTGGTTTAATCCCATACATTTGTCTATCGAAACATAAACGATAACTATTATAGAATGGAACTTGTCTAGCCAAACTAAAAAATTAGATAGCCTTTTCTTTTTGACACATAATTTTTTAACCAGCCAGTTTCATTTAACCTTATTAAATTGATAATAAGTCGACTACGGAAGTATCGGTTTGGAAGCGCGCCCAGCCCGCTCCATAGATTTTGACGAGCGTCGCTTGGCAGCGTGACGCAACTATAAACTTAATGGTGGGTAAAGCTGTTTGTTCTATCCCTGTAGTGTTATTCCTTATAATATACTCCGTCGATGAAGTCACTGGTGAGTCTAGAGGCTTAGCCATAACTTTGAGAATACAAAGGCCTTATTATAAACTAGATGAATGAGCAAAAGATACACAGCCTAGTTGGTAGTGATCCTGCCTTCGAAGCTAGTGGTACTGGGTTCAAATCCCGGTAATATATTTATATTTGTGTGATGAGCACGAGTATTTGTTTCTAAGTCTTAGATGTTTTCTATGTATTTAATAATATATTTCTCTATATAAGTAAGTTCATCGTCGTCCCCAAAGTACAAGCCTAGAGCTTATTTTGGAACTAGGTCATGTGTGACATTGTCCTGTGATATTTATTTATTTATTTATATATAAAACCTAGTGACGTATGAACTAATCGAATTTGCAATGTATGCATATAAAATTTGTCCAAGTCACTCGTCGGTGTAAGGTTATTAAAAGGGGCTAAGGTATAACAGATCTGTTAACCGATAATCTTGGAGTGTTTTTAACCTAAGTCACTCAACAACGGTCGACGCAAACTCTGAAAGCCAAGGTTGAAGGTACGTAACACTACATAACTCTTCAGTCGGTAAGACAATTATAAAGTTAGTTTAAACTTGAATTTTGAGTTATTGTCATGAAGCGTTAATTGTTTTTTTAACAGCAGCCGTTATACGGCTGCTTGCCGCTTGAGGGGTTAGTGCTTATGATCGCAGGGTTCAAGTTGTAATTAAATGTCGACTGAAGCATCAAACGAGAGAGAATAATAACCCCTCCTTATGTAATTACTAAAGCAGTTAGAAACCCATTTATAGAACCATAACGCTTTAACCTCTAGAAACGGTACAATTGTTTCATTTTAGGGATCTAAATATGTAAGTTACCTAACTATCACCAACACGTTCGACCTTTACTTGCAAACAATTGTCACTAGCTCACAGGTCAATCGATGGTGGATTCGACATCGAACTCATTGTTAGTTATGGAATAAACTCAACGGGAAACGAGTTTGTCTATTGAATTGTGTTTTTCGGGACGTAAATCGTGTTTTGTTTATGGCCAGGTGCAGGATTTGCGTTTAGTTTTGGAAATAAGCTGCGTTCGGTTTTGACAAAAATGTAGGGGAGAGTTCATGAGTTTAAAAAAAAATATGGGATTTCTTGCGATCGAGCTAGTCTTATATAAAGAGGAAGAAGTTCTCTATTCGTCGGGATTTTTTTGTTTGTGCTCTGATTACTCAAAGACCGCGCTTGGCTTTCTAGTTAGTCCCATTTTCAGCATGTCAAAATTGGAGAAATCGTGGGAACTCCTCAAATATTATAGGAATACATATAGCGATTTTATTATTAGTGACAAGTCTAGTATCTGCATTCAAAAAGTATTATTTGATAAAGTGGTACTGATGATGAAGACCACTGATGGCCACCGGAACTCCTCAACGGTACCTATTTCAAGGGTGGCGATAAGATATCTCGAATAAGATAGTTGAGCGACTACGACGAAGCATATTCAAAAGGTGTAAATATATGACTATAAATTTCCCGTGGCGTTTCTTGTTTATTTTAAGATGTGGGACTACATAACAGTATATAATGATCACTAAAAGGTATGAAATATAAATGCTTTAAAAAACCAGAAACCATCCTCAAAAAGCGAGAAAAAACTTTTTTTTAAATGGCAGGTCAGCATCCCACAATATTTTTAACCAAAAGCCGAATTTAGTTGGACTGACCTACCTACCATTTTATTCCTGCTTTTTAAAGACGGTTTCTTGTTTAAAAAAGTATATATATATACTATTATTGTAGACTGCATTTTCAACGTGAAAGCTGTGTTTCTACGAATCTGTCAATGGCATTGCAGAGCCTAAATGGATGAAGCAATATAGACGCGAATCTAGCATTATAATTAGTAAGCCGGTGTAAAAGTTAGTAGTTGAAGTATTGTATACTCTATCGGTAACCACATTTTGCACAAACAGGCTAGTAAGATGTATACCAGTGTATTAGTAACAGGTCGCCTAACAGTACTATAAGCATTTATTCCCTTAGTCGCCTCTTACGACGTCCACGGAAAGACATGGATTGGCACTATTCTTACCCGGCAACCAAACGGAATAATGTTAAATGCATTTTTTTTATTAACATAATGATTAACCCGTTGAGTTTTACTCGTAAAATAAGATTGAAAGAACCATCAACGTTTTTTTCTACAACCAATTCCATAATTCTTCCATAAGCCACGTGAGGGGTACTTTATAGTGATGAAGTAGGGTATAAAAATAAAGGGTTTTTGACCTATTCTTCATTCTATTCAGAATGATATACTGGAGTTCACGTGATATTTGACAGTAACTAGATGGATTACTATGACATGCAGTTAATCTTTACTTCAAATAATATAACGACGCAGTTTTAAAGTTATCATTTTCAGCACTTAAAAATTACTTGAAAAAGTCATTAATGTCTAAAGCTTACTATAGGGTCGAGGATTATCTAACAGACAAAAATGCTTGGCCTAAGATACCTAACGTGACAGCTTAGTACCTATCTAGTCTAGGGGACACGGTTTCTGTAGGAGAACGTATCGAAACTTTTTTTTTTCATTTAGTTTTCAGCGTCATGGGTAGGTAAAAATATCATTATTATTTTATTTATTTTTTCTTGTGTTTATTTATTGCGTTTCGACACTTTTTCCTGCGTAACTACGCATGATATATTTATTTTTTAATTTTATTAATTGATTTATAACATAACCGGCCAGCGGCGTCCGTGTGATTGCCGGGTTAGAATAGTGCCACTCCTTGTCTTCCCGTGGATGTCGTAAGAGGCGACTAAGGGAATAAAGGCTTGTAGTACTGTTAGGCGATGGGCTTGCAACCTGTCACTAATACACTAGTAAACTTCTTGGCCTGATTGTGCAAAATGTGGTTACAGAATTCATACAAGTCTTTTTGGGGTTATTGGTATTTCTGTCACCCCACCCCACTCTCTGCCTACCCCACTCTGGGAATGAAGGCGTGATGTTATGTATGTTAAGTATGATTTATATAATGCTAGATTAATCCCCTTCGGAGGAAAATGACAAAACGCAAAATGTACATTACACGAAAAAAGTAACCAATGGCAAAATGCACAATACGCAAAATGTACAGAACGCATAATGTGAAATACGCAGGGCGTACAAAACGCAAAACGTACATACGCAAAATGAACAAAAAAACGAAAAGTGTGATGTAGTGTCACATTTTGCGTATGTACGTTTTGCGTTTTGTATTTTCTGCGTAATTTCACATTATGCGTTGTGTACATTTTGCGTATTGTGCATTTGGCCATTGGTTACTTTTTGCGTGTAGTGCAAATTTTGCGTTTTGTGCATTTTTCTCCGAAGGGGATTAAGTTATATTATTGTCATAGGCAATATTTAAAAAAAATACTGACTGTTGAGTTTCTTATGGCGCTTCTTCTCAGCAGTGGTCTCTTTGAAGCGCCAGTAGAGTTTTGACGTGTAAAAGTTCCCGTGCGGGCTACTTACTGAATAAACAAATTTTATCTTTTTTTAAGAAAGAAGAGCTTGCTCGGATATATTTTGATCCATTTAGTATATTTTATGTACTTTTCTTACACATTCAGCAAGCGGAATGTGTAGGTTTATTTACAACTAGCGACTCGCCCTGGCTTTGCACGGGTGTACGTAATTTAAATTGGTTGCAACATATTGTTTTCTACTTACATAAAAATTTATAAGAAGAATTATCAAACTGATGGTGAAAGTTGCATCAAAATCACTTGCATATTGCGGAGGAGTTAGCGGATATAAAGACAGCTACACAACCACGGAAAGCGACTTTATTTTATACTGTGTAAAGATAGTGTCCTAAACCACAAGAGTAGAGATACCGGTTACAATAGAACGCGCGCAAGAAATTGTATTTAAGTTAGAAATATCGGGACTCTCTGAACACGACACACCTTAAAGCAACCAACACTACGTTCAATGGAGGACATAATAATAGTCATAACAATAAAACATAATTTCTGAGCTGGTTTGACCCTCGTTTGCATAAATATAATATAAATAATTAAAAATTAATCAACACTTACACCAACACATTTTATACAAATGACAATTAAAACAACACAATAAACATTGCGTTGAAAAAGGGCTGGATTGTGCCGCAGCAAGCCGGCGCTGATTTTCAAATTAATAAATCAATAAAATTGAAACGGGTTATTTTCATATAAACGATGTTCTTTCTTTTCTTCAAAAGTGTCTATTCCTTTTTACAAGCTTTTTAACAACATGCAATGTATAGTCAAATCTTGCAAGGAAGATTTGAACAACTTCACGGGGACCTACTTGACTACGTGACTCTGAAGACAGTACAATAATGTAGAACCATCGAGCTGGGCAGGGATTCTACACAGTAATAACGATATCGTCTTCGACGTGTTTCCGTATTGTCAACATTTTGATAACTCTTATGTCATTTACAATAATGGCGACGGTGACATAAACGATTCAAAAACACGTCAAACACGATATCGTTATAACGCAGTCGAATAGAGGCCCTGGTCTGATGATAGAGTTGGGAAGTGGCGACAGAATCTTCGCCATACTTAATATAAACCCACCGAGTTTGGCCTCACAAATTCACGGGGACCTTGACTACGTAACTCTGAAGACAGTATGATAATGTAGCACCATCGAGCTGGCCTGATAATGGAGTGGGAAAGTGGCGACAGAATCTTCGCCATACTTAACGTAAACCCACCGAGTTTGGCTTCATTACGTTGCCCTTGCAGTTTTGACACAAAACTTATTTACTACTTAACTTATTAAGTGTAAGTCTTGCACATGATCAAAAGCGTTCCCTCGTCCTTTCCACTACGTACATCTGTCTACCCCATTTCAGATTACAGCTGTGCATGCGTAAACTGATTAAAAGTGCCCGAAAAATTCACGCACCCAAAAAAACCCGATAGCCCTATCGGGTACATCCGGCGAACAGTTCGAAAGTCGATTTAAGTTGGCCCTTTTGCGAACAATCTCCCGCTCGCCCCCGGCGAAAATTTATTTCCCATATCTGCAAAAACAAAGCTTTTCCATTCGCCGAGGCGATTCGCGAATTTCGCATTTTACCAAATGCGAACCGGGCGCAGTGGGTGCTTTGGAAACAGAATGCGATTGTATTGCAATAGTGATTGATGGACACTTTTTATTAATAAACTAGCTGTTGCCGGTATCTCCGTTGGCGTGGAATTTGTATTTTTTCCATCCCATTGGAACAG
Source organism: Acleris holmiana (assembly GCA_949316455.1). Lineage (NCBI taxonomy): Eukaryota > Metazoa > Arthropoda > Insecta > Lepidoptera > Tortricidae > Acleris > Acleris holmiana. Next base: position 3,745,102 of record OX438778.1, read on the forward strand.
TGTTTATTACGGAATAAAGTGAACTAATATTACTATTCATTTAATAGCTTAAGTTAATTGTATTAATTTGCCATGGTCTAACGTTTGTTTGTAGATTTCAGAGACAAATGATATTACAATGTTATTAGCCCTACATTTGTATTGATTTTATATTTGTTCTAGCTTTAATAATTATTATTTACTAGCGACCCGCCCTCGCTTCGCTCCGGGTTGAAGTATTATATATATATAAACCTTCCTCTTGAATCGCTCTGTCTATTAAAAAAAACCGCATCAAAATCCGTTGCGTAGTTTTCAAGATCTAAGCATACATAGGGACAGACAGCGGCGAGCGACTTTGTTTTATGCTATGTAGTGATTTCTTTATTAAGTTCTTGTAATGTAACTTTATTTTAAGTATTAATTACTGTACTTTATGTTTGAAAAAATGACCTTCTGCTAAAGTTTCTTGGCGTTTCTTCTCCGCAATGATGGTCTTATCTGAAGCGCTAGTAAATTCACTTCATATTACCGACGTGTAAAAGAGCCCCATGGGGGCCTATCTACTGAATAAACATTTTGATTTTGATTTTGAATATAAACAGGAAACAGGTTATGTCACTGCCGCACCCAAGTTGAAGATTCACAAAGACTCAAGCACTATCGCTCTGTTTACACCAAACTAGTCGACGATATCTATCTCTCTTACTCTCGTGTTTTCCATATCTATCCATCATTCGTTGGAGAAAATTTTAACATTGTAGTTTGTCTATTTTCAAACGCAATTTACTAGGAATGTAACATACTCTTATCTACACTTTGAAATATCATTGTTTATAGTTATTATATCCAAAAACAAACTTAAAATCTCTAAAAAGTTCCCAACAAAAAACTTGTATTATATTAATACTAGTCGTAATGCGTTATTCTACTTGTTAAAAACATATCGCCTTCTACATAGTACCGTATTGGACCGTCAAAAATTTACAATAGCTCTTATTTACGTGACACAATATCTACCTAATGGTAGCCGAGTAAAAAACAATACTAATTATAATACGTCGATAGTGTTTACTTACAAGAAGAGAGTCCTTGATAATATTGCCAAACTGCTGTTAATTACTAGGTACTGTGGTTCCCAAAAACTTTCCGATTATTTTGAATGAACCAAATCAACATGTACGCGAAATTAGATTGCACGTAATTTGAATTTCTTACAGAGTTTCTCTCCGACCATTTGTTAGTAGTTTCCAATAAAAAAGTTGGCACGAATTACCAACTGGGACGTGACTAACGGAATGGTAAGTTTTCTTACGCGTTTTTTATTGTGAAATGTAATACTTGACAAATGACTTTATATCTAGCACGACTTGCTGGCTTGTTATTGTCTTCTTCATCCTCTATCCAGTTGTTAAGGAAAGAGACACACTGAGACATGACTGTTTTAACTTCTAAATCAGGAGAGATTCATTAATGCTGAATCTGAATAACACATTGAAGAAAAAAAATGAGGTCCGAGTAATTGCATTTTTAATTTGTCTCATTGTGTTCACCACGCGCCGTGTTTGCCGAAGACCTAAATGACGTATAATCACCGTGCAAAATTGTTACAAGATTGGTTTTGTGAGGGTAGTATTAAACAAGAACGACGTGACGATAAGTGGCTTACCTACCCTTCGTAGCTACAGAAGCAAGTGACCATCCATATTTTTTATGTTAAGGAGAAGGCACACGAGCACTCAGGCCACCTGATGGTAGGTGAAATCTGAGACCCATATAGACATTTGAATTCTCAAGATTATAATCCTAAGACCTCAAATGCGCGGCCAACCCTGAGGACTAAGATGGAATGCCTCTATGCTAGTAATTTCACCGGTTGGCTTATCCCCACACCGGAACACAACAATGCGAACAATATTGCTTGGCGGATGGTTAACGGATAAGATGGTGGTAGCGATCCGGACGGACCCTGCACAGGGTCCACCACCACTAAATGTAACAGCAACTCTGTCTGTCAGTCTGTTTTATGTGTACGTGAAAACGGATAAATCGCTGATCCAATTCAGATGAAATTTGATTTTGATAATTTTGGTATGGAGATAGTTTAAGTCCCGAGGGAAGACATAGACTTCATAATATCCCAAAAAAATTGGCTTTGCGGGAAACAGCTAGTCATTTAAAATATAGCGAGGATTTTTTTTGTATTTATTATGAAATAAATATATTTTCATATTTGTTGTTAACCAACGCTGGATTTTCCCTTGACGACATAATGGCAAATATAAAAGGCACCCTATAATAAATAGAAGAAGGTTGCAAATACAATTTTACTAAAAAAGGTGTTGAGCCTTACCAGGATAAGTTGGTACGTCATGGGCACTATTCTACTCCGTAAACTCATATTGCTTTTGTTTTTTACTCGGTTGCCATTCCTGGTAAATAAGAGTTATCATAACGTTGACTTTACGATAACATGTCAAAAGCAGTATCATTTTACCGTGTACAATAAAGCCCTCAGGCTGCTTTTAAAACCCGCACCGCCGTTTTACCAACACACATTGCTGAGTAAAAGCCCATAGCGACCCATAAATTTATATTGCCTATCGTTTAAATAAATAACAGGAGACAATCTCATACAAATTGATCTAGTCCCAAACTAAGCTCTAGGCTTGTACTATGGGCACTAGACAACGATACACATACTTAAATAGAGAAATACATACTTAAATACATAGAAAACATCCAAGACTCCGGAACAAATATTCGCGGTCATCACACAAATATCTGCCCTTACCGGGATTTGAACCCAGGACCGCTGGCTTCGGAGGCATCACTCCCAACTATGCCACCGTGTCGTCCGTGTCGTTTGGTTTCTTATATTTACTCAATGTTTATATTCTTCGTTCTTTTTTGGAAAACTATCTCAAAAATAAAAATCTCTCATCACTTTCCAATTGCCCTTAGGCCTTAGGTTCTTGCCATCAGGGTTGAAAACGCATTTGGAGTGTGAAAATTACGGTCCAGGGATTGTTTTTTTGCAATATAGGTACATATATTTGTTTCGGTCCGACTTTTGCTATTGATTTGTAATTTTACTGTTGATTAATTTAATTTATTGATTATATATTAGATTATTTAGTGCTCAATCTAACTTTACAGCATAAATTGTACAGCATGTCAAATTATTCTAAATTACATTGACGTCGTCAGAATTAAAACTAAAAATATAAAATCATAAAGCAATACACACCATAATTTGACATTGGCGTAATCTATAAGGAATACTCATAATCATTACGCAGGCCGTTCAAGTACGAGTTGGACTCGCTCAGCGAGGGTTCCGTACGTATAAGAATGTAAAACTGTATTGAGGGCATACCTGACTGTGCCGTAGCAAACATAATGTGTCCATTCATCAACATAGGTTGCGATTAGTTAACCAACTGCATATAAGTTTGCAACCGCTTTTTTTGTAATGGACCATCAAATTAATGTTTTTTGTATTTTTGTGATTTTTGCGGCATAAACGCCCTTGTCTTTTTTTTACGTTAACTTAGAAGTTTTATTTTTTTACAGCTTCAAGGGGCTGTAGTCTTAAGTATATGGTTATAATTTTAACTCGATACCATTTCGTGTTCCCGATATAAAGGGTCTTGACAGATAGATGGACGGACGGACAACAAAGTGATCCTATAAGGGTTCCGTTTTTTCCTCTGTAGGTACGGAACCCTAAAAAGAAGAAGATATTGTAATTTCGTCATTGCAAAAATCTATAGGTTTCAGATCCTAGCTACCATCAGAGGCCCTAGCCAAGTTGCAAATGCTCTTAACGTTTTTCTTTTCTATCGCTCAAAATGTATGGAATGACAGTTGACCACGTGGTTTATCGTAACGCACGAGAATGTCATCCCATACATTTTGAGTGATATAAAAGAAAAACTTAAGTAGCGCTTGCATCTTGGCTAGGGCCCCAGGTGGCTTAATGTGCTTGAGTGACTTCTTTATGCCATGTATAAAAAGTATACAAAGTAAAACATTTCCCATATTCTCTAGAGACATCAGCTGCCTTGCGTCTGTCTCGCTCTATAATATATCCGCAAATACAAAACGTTCCATTTCCGACTAATGTATTTCTTTATCTTTACCTTTATTTTCTTTCAATAGTTTAGAATAGCGCCACTCCATGTCTTCCCGTGGATGTCGTAAGTGGCGACTGAGGGAATAAGGGCTTGTAGTTAGGCGATGGGCTTTGCAACCTGCCGCTAATACACTAGTAAACATCTTAGCCTGATTGTGCAAAATGTGGTTATAGAATTATCAACAAGTCTTTTTAGAGTTGTTGTTGGTTCTGTAGCTCTGCATACCCCTCTCTGGGAATGAAAGCGTGATGTCATGTATGTATGTAAATAGTATAACACAAAGTTCCCACGAGTTTAGACATAAGAGAAGAGGAACTTGTTATTCGACGAATTGATTTATGTTCCTGAATTACAGATTGTTTGTGTAATAACCCGTACAGTTCCAGATAACACGTTTGTGTGTCCAAATAGCATATAATTGTTAATTCGTGGCTTTGAGTGTACTTTATGCTGACGAGGCTATTGTGTCTACATGGTATTGTATTGTATTTTGGAGTGTATACCGGGTGTACAATCCAAATGGGTCAGTATGGAGAAGTCGGAAACTATGGGAGATAGCGAGATCTGTTCTTAGGAACCATGACGTCGATTTTAGATTTAATAATAATTACATTCAAACTTTTTTATTAACTCTTATACATAACCGGGAATCGAACCTGGTCAAAATCAATGTGTATAAATTCTGCAAGTCGCAAGAAGCACAACAAAATTGAAATATTAAAAATATATATTTTTATTATTATTAAATCTAAAATCGACGTCATGGTTCCTAAGAACAGATCTCGCTATCTCTCATAGTTTCCGACTTCACCATACTGACCCATTTGGATTGTACACCCGGTATAGTTCAATGGATTGAGCTTTCCTGAATTTCAGGGTTCAAGTTACTTTTGCTTATGCGTTTAATCCATATTAATTACTAATTACCTAATAATATTATAAATGTGAAAGTTTGTGTGGTGTGAGGGTTAGTTAGTTACGGAAAAAAATTAAGTTGCCAAGGATATAACGAAGACGCGGGCAAAAGCTAGTAATTTATAAAAGTGAAAGTAATTTTGTTTGTTATTTTTTCATAGATAGTTTGAGCCTCGAGAAAGGACATTGTTTTTTTTTTGCGATAAACGATTTCTACACGGACGGAGCAATGGCTAGTTATTATTATAAAAATGTTCTTGTGTATAATTCTGTATTTTGAAATTAAATGAAATGAATTGAAAGTACCTTTGTTTGTTATACTTTCATAGATAGCTCGAGCCCCAAGAAAGGACATAGGGTTTTTTTCCGTGAGTAGCGATAAACGATTTCTACACTGACGGAGCCACCGGTAAAGGCTAGTTATTATTATAAAAAAATGTGTGTATAAATTCTGTATTTATTTAGTATGATTATAAATTAATTTAACTTATGTTTAATGTCACACTGTTTTGGCTTATGTAATTGATTATTATGACTGACTTCAAAAAATGGAGGCGCTTTTCTTTTTTCCATTAATTTAAAAACCTTGTTTTGCACTTCCTAAAGATGGCGTGTTGTTTGTAATGCTTGAGATTAGATTAGTTTGTTTGTACATTTTTTACAAGATATACGAGTAAACAGACCATCTGCCCCCTATTACACCATCCTTACAATGACACGTGACAGGTGACATTTTAATGTACATGGCGCAGCTTATATGAAACTCAGTGATGTATCATCGTGTTAACTTTGCAATGTATACCGAATTGTCACCTGTTACATGTCATTGTCAAGATGGTGAAATAGGGGGCAGATGGTAAACAGTTACTGTAACGATAGGAACCGAAATTCAAGTTGAATAATTACATGTCACGGTATGTGCGATAGCTTTGTTGTATTAACTCTTGTGTTTTTGAGAGGTAAAATCCTCGATGATCTAGACAAATTACTAGCATAAAACCAAGCTTTTTTAATGCCAAAAAAAAACCATTCGTCATGGCTACTTCGTTAAACTCATTCAATGTCTGTGATTGCGTAAACTAACAAGGCATTGTCATGTCATTGTACATAATATTCCTGACTAAAAAATAAGTTAGATTTAATGATTATTTTCCAACACTATGCACAAATTAATATTATGTCAATGGTAAATCCTTCCGCACGAGCGGCTCATTACACGAGAGTCCTAAGCCTTAAAGCACACGGCCATGGACTCACAAACACTCCGGACTGAGTAATACAATACCGACATCCATAATAGAATTACGAGGGACGACAGTGTGCCTGCGCCCCAGAATAAATAGACCGAAAGTATTTATTATACGGGATTGTATTTGTTGTGCATTATTCTGTTTCGTGTAAGTCTTTGTTACAGATAAAATAAGCTAATATAGTGGCTTTAGTTGAAAAATATGTGTAAACAACCCGATTTTCTTTCTATTTTGAAGTTATTCGTGACTCATTTTTATTACTGGTAAACATCTTAGTCTGATTGTGCCAAATGTGATTACAGAATTATCAACAAGTTTTTTAGAGTTGTTGGTTCTGTAGCTCTGCCTCCCACTCTGGGAATGAAGGCGTGACTTTATGTATGTATGTATGAACTTTTATAAACAAAAAATTACTTATTAATTATACTGTAGTAGTTTAAGTTTCCAAAACCAATGTTATATTAGTTCTGTCGTGTGTCCATTTCTAATTTTAAGAGGCCACAAGCTGCCTCGTCCACACGTGAATCAAAAGGGATGATGGCTTTATGTGCTTCCGCGCGAAGAACGTGAGATGGAGATAGTTTACATGCACCTTAATGGCAGCGTCGAATTCAAATTATTCGTGTTTTAATAAAAAAAAGTGGTTTACTACGATTACAGATTTATAAATACTCACCTTTTGAATTCAATATCACGTAGAGTTTCGAAAAGGTGTCATTTTTGAAAAATAAAACTATTGGATATTTTGTTTTCACGTTATTAAGTTTAGAATCTTTATGCAAGTAGGTTTACAAATAATAAACTCTTTTGAAACGTCATAGTAGCGACTTAGCCTAAATTGACTGCAGGTTCAAATCGCGACCGATCAGAGAAGAACCTGTAAGAAACTCTGTCGGATGTCTTTTTTTTTTTCGACGTTCGCAACCTTTTGTCATAAGGGCTAAACATTTTATTACAAGCAATTCAGTCCCAAGCATTGTCATCATTAATATGGTCTTTAATACTATAATATGCTTTAGAAATTAGTTTACGCTTAACGTAACTCTTAAATTGAATATTATTATATCCAAAGAACTGGTGTTCAAATAAAAAGGCTTTGGATTCTGTGAAAATAAAAATAACTAAACGCTGCTTTTAAAATAAAAACAAAACAAATAAATATCGGGTAGATTAAAAATGGCATTCCTTTTGGTGCCACATTCAGATGCCATGAGTATAAGTACACAGTACACACGTGCGCATTGACGCGAGACAGTGAGGAATGGGAGGGTCCCCGCCGGCGCGAATATTACACTACGTGATTTGTAAATATGAATGAAATACGCGTAAATATGGATGAGAATTGTATTTGAATATTTTTAGGTCTTAAAACTATGTGAGTATTGCGTACAGAAAATGATGGATGATCAGTCTGGTATTAATTTTACAATTGTTAAAGTACCAGGTGTCGGTCATTCACTAGTTTTTTATGGCAATGTTTCTTTATTTTCAGAGGTGTAAATCACTTTTTGAATTTCGAAAATAGAGCGGACTTTTCGGATAGGATTTTATAAAAAAAAATGAAACCGCTTAATATCGTTTCAAGTGGTTACCGTTTATACGTTAGGTTAGTTTTTTTGCCATCGATTCTCGATGCGTTTAAGACTTGAAACAACTCAGAACTGGGTGACAATTCAATAATGGCTCCAAAAGATAATCAGCGATTATTTACTTCCATTTATCACTTTGAGAATAGTTACTGTAAAAATGACCATAAATAAATAAAGGAATACAACAAATGCTTTACGTACAAACTTACTGAAAGTATTAGTAGCAAGCGATGTATAAAGTTCGAGTGTTTATCCCAACCTCAGCATAATGTGATAGCTTAGTGTGAAACCGGTAAAAGCTACGAATATAAAATGAAATAAATATTTCAGCTTTCCTCTTTTTACGAGCGAAATATACGAATGCGGTGGAGGCGAAGTTAAATGCACATTTACGGATATATGTTTCTACTGCGTCGTTATTCGTCTCAGTAAGTAATTCACATAGCGAGTGGATGGCTGAAGAGTTCAAAGTGCGCTTGAATGGTTACCGTATACTAGCAAATTACGAAGTCTACGAGATGGTGAAGCTGAAAGCCTACAAAAAAAAAAAAAAACGTTCCATTTTTAAACATTCATCCAATCATCCATACAAACTTTCAATTTTATAGTACGGTATCTAGTAAGTAGGACAACAAGGAGTTTAGTGGTGGTAGGACCCTGTGCAGGGTCCGTCCAGATGCTACTACCATTCAAAACCAACCGCCAAGCAACTGTGTTCGCATTAGATAAGACAACCGGTGAAATTACTAGCATTCCATTCCATCTTAGTCCTCAGGGGTAGCAACGCATGTGAGGTCTTAGGATTGAAGTCTCAGATTCCACTTACCATCAGGTGGCCTGAGTGCTCGAGTGCCTTCTCCTTATCATAAAAAAAATATTGTATTTTTATCCTGGAGATTTTTATCTCGGAAACAACAACTTTTTTACACTTGTTTTTCTTTATTTTATTACTAATCTACACTATACATTGGATATTTTGCGACAGTCCTGCGATTGATAGAAAGGTTTTACGAGACCCCACTTCATGCGGAATTCATTAGATCTCAATATTAATAAGAACCCCTTGCTCGAAGAAAGATTTTTATTTGGGTAAGTGGTTTCATGTGACCCGGAATGATGTGGAGCTATAAATAGAACGATGTTATGTTAAAGAAACTAAATATCTGGTATTAGAAGCTAGGTTCTGTTTGTTAAAAGACTACCAATAAGCAGATTTTAAAGAAAACAGACGAGATTAAGTGCTAAAAATTCAAAAATTCGCCGTCGCCAATTACTACATACGAACATAAAATCACGCCTTCATTCCCAGAGTGCAGTAAGCAGGATACTGCCATTTATCTTAGCAGGCTAGTATTGTTCATGAGATACAGCCCGCTGACGGACAGACAGACGGACAACAGAGGCGGGGTAATTGGATCCCGATGGCACCTTTTTGGCTTTATTACCTGTCGGCTGTTTTCCAGCAGAAGTTGATTTCTGTCTCATCCGTTCAGATGGTAAGTGGCCATCAAGGTCGAATTATTTGGTCAGAGGCTTGGAAATTCCTTCACAATGTATGATGCTTCATATCCTATAAAACGGTAACTCATCACTTCATCGAATGTTTCATTTATTCGTCAAAAACTATTTTCTGCTGAAACCATAATGTTTTCAGGGTATTTTAAAGATTAATATCATTTGTTCCAGGTATTATAAGCACCCATAGTAAATTATAAATTTAATTTGACTATTACATTATTATTAATTAATATAATTAATTAAGGTTAGGATAGATGTTTAGTGAAATGATACAACCCTATAAAATATACCAACTGAATATCAGTGGACGATTCATAAACCTTTGGAATTTGAGCTGACATTCTTATAAGAAACGAAACAATTTTCCCTGAAGCTTTTAAAACAACTCAAAAAGAGAAAAGACGCAAAATATCGTTTGAACCATCTGTAAACTTGACCAAGGACCAACAAACGTGGAAACGGAACGGAACAGGAGCGCGCAAAATTGAAAATCCTTCTCGCAGATAATATTTCTCTACCGGGCTTATATTAGCCTAAACCGTACATGACCTTGTCGGAGTCTTTGGGGAAATCTGAGCCGTCTGCGTATCTCGCTGAGATATGACCGCGAGCGACGAAGAATAATGCTCGTAACATGCGGGATTACGGGGATTAGACAGAGACAGCTACAGCGGTGATATTGCGTCGAAAAACGGAAGCGGTTAAATCATGAGAATGAGGATTGTGTTTTTTGGCGGGAAGTTTTGGGAGGGTGGATAGGGTTTGCTATTAAAAGATAAATTATTAGACCTTTAAAAATATCAAATTTCTGAACCTCTATAAAATAAGCAAAATTACAATTAAGCGCCTAGCCAAGGATTTGGGAAAAGAGACGGCAGCATTCGTCAACAAAGTGTATCACTATCATTGGTCAAATATCTGTCAAAGTTTCGTCAAACTCGTATTATCAAAACACAAAGCGTGTTATTATGTACGTCATTACGCAACGGGCTCCTATCATTTCAAAACCAACGATTCACATTTGACAACCCGCGTTTTTTCCGAAACTGTAAATAATTCTGGATTTATTGAAGGACCATCGTGTAAAACCCTACAGGTTAGGTTAGTTTTATAAAAATCCTGAAATACTTGTAGTTGCAGAAAAAAGCGGGTTGCCAAATGAATAGGTTGCGAAACATTGCATTTGTCAAAGATTTGTCGGTGAAAAGGCAGAGAACCTTACGCAACAGGTGCGTAAATAAATAAACGACTAAAGTACACCCAATCCCATGATCCATAAATGTTGTATAATTACTCTTAAGCCTTAAACGAGAGTAAACCTAAACTAAATCTAAACAGTGTCTTACTCTTATCTAACGTAAACATTGATGACTACCTAAATACGATTCAACAAACGCCACATGAAATAAAGCCAGGTCTCGTAGAGATTGTTTATTTTACGTGGGTAAACTTATGTTCACCAGCGTTATAGCTATAAAGCCATCCTTGTTCTGTGTAAATGCGGTTTATTTTCCAGTGTATGTTAAGTGTAAGCCGTGTTTGTACGTGCGTTGTTTATATATTCACCGTGGTCGGTGATGGAGTGAGATACTTTACATAGTTTAGGAAATTCTCTAGTTTCAGCCGATCGGTCGTGCGAAGATGATGCCGAGTTGAATTCAACGTAGGCACGTCGTTTGAATTGGGAGGGAGAAGGTCTTATTTGAGTGTATTTTCTAGGATGATGATGGGAAAGTGTGTTGGGTTGAAAAAGGTTATCTTTCATTACGGCTTGGGTATGCCAAAGGTCATATAAAATTGCAAATTATATTATTTGAACTCCAAAAATTTTGAAATTAAAATAGAAATAGTCTTTATTGTATGTTGTTTGGGTCCTGCAACACAGGGAATCCTAGCGCAGGGCCCAAAACCATTGTTTATGCCCTAGTTTAAGTTTTTTTGAATTAATAGTTTTCATTTTCATATTAAATTTTTTTCATTGTATAGTCCATCTTGGACGTGCAATAGAAAAATACGCCGATAATTCGTTATAATATTGTCAATGCACGTTTGACATTAGCTAGTTATTGGGCTTTTCCGCCTCTAGTCAAACGAGTGATTAGTCAAAATACGCTTTTTGTCAAAGGCTCGTTTGGTCAAACATGGTTTTGTCAAAAGTGCGATTCGTCAAAATGTCCTTTTTGCCAAAGGTGCGTGTGGTCAAACTACGTTTGTCAAAGGTGCGTTTCGTCAAATATTTCTTTACCATCAGTTTATTTGTGTATTTATTTGCAGTCAGAATCAGATAGATCATGCCACATAAAGTAGCCAAATTTATCTTAACACGCCTTTGGTGCTATCGGGATAAAGTCGTGTTAAGATATATTCGGCTACTCTTGATAACAATATCTATCTGATTTACAATGGCGTTCAGAATTGCTTGGACAATTTATGAATGAATTCATTCATAAACTGTCCATGCAATTTTGAACCCCACTGTACAGTCAGCGTCATATAGTACGTAGCATTCAAAGTAGTCAAATACTTTGTCTACTACATATAAAATCTATGGTGTACCGAACTATTTGGCTACTTTGGATGCTACCTACCAACTATATGATGCTCACTATACCATGTGATGACAATATTTATTTGACTGTACAAATGAATACATGCCATATTAGAAAGAAATAAAACACTCTGTTTTCTATTGATCATACTTATTATATTGGATCCATCTTAACGTGACATTTTTTTTCAAACATTTTATTACGCCTATCTTCCCATCGCAATAATCTTTTATCAGTCTGTTCAAGCTTTCGTCGTAGAGAACGCTAGTTCTAGATCTTTTTTTAACATCGTAATATACTTCGCTTTTACGGATTTCATAATTGTAGTGAATTCCTTCTTTACGCAATTGATTAATAAATTTGAACAATGTGGACTTCCGGTTAACTATTCGCTTTTAGACCAATACGTAATAAGTCTTATTCTCACACTGACAAATTCGCTTTTGCACTAAATCTCAATACATCCGATTCTCAATGTGCCAAGTTCGCTTTAGGACAAAAACTCATTACGCCTAAGTCTTATTTCAACTATTTCTCAATTGGTCTAGGCATAACGCGAATTAGTCAGAGTGCGTTTTAGGCAGACCCGGACAAAAGGACAAAAATAACACCTTTGACAAATCGCGTCTTTGGCAAAACCCACCTTTGACCAAATGAGCCTTTGACAAAAACGTTTTGACGAAATGCGACTTTGGCAAATCGCTTGTTTGACAAAACGAATCTTTGACAAAAAGCGTATTTTGACTAATCACTCGTTTGACTAGAGGCGGAAAAGCCAGTTATTGTTGTGGCCTCATTATATCTTATAAATTCATATTTTTTAAATTTAGATAAGAAGGTAAGTTTAGCTGTATTTTGCAAAGTAAGTTTATGTTGATGTCACCAGCGAGAATGATTTTCCTTTAAGGATACCGAAATCGGAATGTCAACTTTTCAAGAATTAGTTCGAGGTTTTGAATGAAGAAGCACAAATCACTATCAGGAGTTCTATATAAGCACAATACTACACATTTAAGATCAAGCAGCAGCATTCCGTAAATTTCAAAAACTGACTCAATGTACCTATGTCATAGCATTTTTACATCATATTGATCACTCTTCATAATCAATATAAATCATACACCTATTTATTTTCAGGATTTTTAAAATATAAATAAGGTTAGGTTAGGTTAGGTTGATTTTATTAATGTCCTAAAATCAGAACGGTTTGAGTAAAATACCCCTTTAGGAGTTGTGATGATTATGAATAACAAATTATGGAAAAAAAATTATGAGCAAAATTTTTCGGAGAAATGGTGAGTATAGTTAAATCGTTATTTGTATAAAAAACGAAAGACCAATTTGGACTATCCCATTTTGTATTATAGTAGCTATTGTTCTTGAAGAGACTAAAGTAAGCCATTATGACACTAGCTATTTATCCAACCGAGCAAAGCTAGAGTGAAAGTCGTTCTAGTCTCACTATGGCTTTTTAGTCTCAGTTAAACACTTTACTTTTCACTTTGATTCAATCTTAAAATATAATAGTTTTAGCATAGACACATAAAAAGTTACAATTTAATGGCGCTATCATTTTTACTCTTACCTCGTCACTGTAACACAGGAAGAGAAAGGTTATGTTTGGGTTAGAGCATAATAAATAATAGCCCATAGACAACATGTCCGAAATAAAGACTTAAGCGGTGGAGGTTGTATGCCCAGGATGCCCTCCACGGTATCCTATTATCTCGCCTCATTCGTTTCTCGTTGAATTCTTACTTTGTCTCATTCTGTACAGTATTCGTCACCCATTCTTTATTCGTCTTGTTCGCAATCCGTCATAATCTTCCTTGGTCAAATTCTGTAACTCGTCTCTCTCTTAATAAGTCTTATTTGTTTATCGTCGCGGTCTTCCTTGAACTTTTTATTTGTTTGTCTCTCTCGTTTTCAGTATCATTCACGGTTTATTCACATTCGTTATTGGTCTTTTTCTTATTTGGCCTCATTTGCTATTTCCCGTTCATGGTTCGTCTCATTCGCAATTAAAGTAGATAAAGACGACGGATAGGATACGACTTCGTTTTTGTTCCTACGAACCACATAAGTACCAAAAATTGGTCAAAATCGGTTGTTTGTATGAAAATCCCTCACTTCACAATCTTCTTAAGTATGACGGGAAAAGATAGTCACAAATAATGAATAAGACGAAAAACGAACGTCACTTAACTAAAATGCGACCAAACACGAAAGAGGCTAATTACGAATGTGACCAGCACCGAACATTTTGGAATAATTTTAGCGAATAAGTAAATGAGACAAAAAAACAAAAGGGCAAAACGACGAATTAGTCCAAGGAAGACCGTGATGAAAAACGAATAAGACGTATTAAGATATAGACAAGTTGCAGAATTTGACTAAATAAGATAGTGACGGATATCGAACAAGATGAAGACGAATACAGAATGAGACGATATAAGAATTGTACGGAAAACGAATGAGACAAGATAATAGGATACCCCCTCCACCACACACTCCAACGATAAGGGAAATATGTATGTAACCAGAAACAATGCAATGAAGATACAAGAAAAGAATGTTCAAAGGCGAACTTATCCCTTTAAGGGATCTGTTCCAGCTAACCCTTGAGAGATATCATCAAATAGCAACATATATCTAGTCTGACAAAGAAATAAATCAGGATAAGTACTTTTAGTCCGCCTAAAAATGGCTGTTACGAATCATTTTAGAGCGTGAGAAGTGAAAAAGCATTTTGCTATAGAACTGTTTACGATACGACCACCTTTGATGTCATGTTATTAAGAGCTACCAATACGTTATCAATACGGTAATGCTTTAGTTTAACATGAGGTAGAATAGAGGCCGTCGTAAACATAGTATGGTGGAAGATGTAATAGGCCAGTTTACTATATGACTTATGTAATTAATTTCTGATAATCAGTATCTATCAAATATTATTATGTAATCTTACTTTACACAATCACTATTAAGTTAAGGCGATGGGTAAGAAAACTTTTATTCCATACAAATTTCATGCAGGAAATTGTTGTAATGATAACATTACAAAACGAACATTTGTTTTCGCAGATTTCTTTATTGTAGTTAAGTTAGTGCGTGTATTTAATTTTATAGTATTTTTCTTATGAAATACAAATTAAAATAACATATTAAGACCTAAAGTTCAGAGAGATGCAATAATTAAAGAGATACGTTGGCCTAGTTGGGAGTGCCCCTGCCTCCGAAACCAGCGGTCCCGGATTCAAATCCCGGTAAGGGCAGATATTTGTGTGATGAGCACGAGTATTTGTTCCTGAGTCTTGGATAAGTATTTATTTCTCTAAGTATGTTTATCGTTCTCTAGTACCGATAGTACAAGCCTAGAGCTTAGTTTGGGACTAGGTCAATTTGTGTGAAATTGTCCCGTGATATTTATTTATAATTTATTTACATTCAATATATCTGTGAGGTATATCGATTTTTAACCACTACAAAAAAAGAGAAACGTGCACAAAATTTGTATGGAATGATTACTGCCCTACGCGTTGTCGTAATATAATCTTGAAAACATAAATGCTGATTTTAAGTACCATTTTCGTCTAACTGGTCAAATTGACCAAACTAACGTAAACCACATGTGTTAGCAAATTCTTTATCAATAGAGGTCTAATCGATTTGGACAAGTCACCCGCCCTGAAAACAGACCCTAAACACATTCAAGGCCGCAGCTCCGTGATTATCTTACAAATTTAACTCTGTCCTTAAAATCTTAACACAATTTTATCATCCAAACTCACTCAATTAGCATTCAAAAGCGATGAAATCAGGTCCAATTTTATATAAATAAGTATGGACAGTGACCCGTTTTTAAAGCCTATTGAAATAGGATTACTTTCTAAGACTCGATTTGTTCGTATTTCAGGTGAATTTTGAATAGTATATAGTCGGGTGGGTTTTTACTTCGATTCACAGGTAAGAGCTTTTTTAAGGGTCAATTACACTTCAATTAGGAACGTTTGATACGTCACAAAGTAGAACTTCGTCAAATCTTCTAGCAGATCTTGATTTTTTATAGTAATCTTAACACTGACGTAGGTAATCGCTCTTTGTCACTTGACAGTGACCCCTTCTATAACGATAAAAATAATACAAAGGCAATGTGTGCTAAAATAATCTGCAATAATATCAAATATATTACAGCATACAAGGTGTTTGTATACTCGTAAACACAACATAAACTAACGTCTTCATTCCCAGAGTGGGGAAGGCAGAGCTACCAGACGTAACAGCAACTGTAAAAAGACTTCTTGGTAATTCTGTAACCGCATTTTGCACAATCAGGCTAAGATGTTTACCAGTGTATTAGTGAGAGGTTGCAAGCCCACCACTTGACAGTACCAGAAGCCCTCGTTCCCTTAGTCGCCTCTTACAACATCCATGGGAAGACATGGAGTGGCACTATAAATTCTAACCTGGCAACCCCACGCTGGAAGGTGTATATATTTATGTAAACACTTTATTGTATAAAACTCTATAGACATTACAATAATTACAATATCTATAGGATAGGAATTACAAAAGGAATTAGGAGGACAAAAGCGAATTTATCCCTTTAAGGGATCTCTTGCAGCTAACCTTTGGGTGATTAAGGAAAAACGAAAAGAAAAAGTGGCAACGAGTAGATATAAGTACAAAGCAAAGTTTAAAGAAACAGCGTGGACCAAATTTTAGACCTAAAAAAAAAAATGTTTCGACAGCAAAGTATAGCCCAGATATTTTCGAACACCATATTGTATCGATGCATAATCCAATATTTACAGTGGGAACCCATCATTTAATCGAATTACACTTCATGGAACTTCATTTCATCGAACGCTTTTTTTTCGCTGCTGAAAACGTGATGTTTTTCAGGATATCTTATTTGGTTACAATTGTGATTAACAAAAAACTCATGCGACGAGAAATGCCTTTTGAAAATGAAATTCTATGTAATGAATGATAGTACATTCGCCGAAAGGTTTTGCGATAAAAAATACATACCTACCCATTTAAAACATAATTAAATGACCTATAAATAATATTCATTCTCAACCCACGCTTTTAACATCAAACGAGAAAATGAAACAAATTTGTACCACAAAATGTAAATGCGAACAGAAATTCAGAATGGGAACTCCAATGAGCATAAAAGATATTTGTAGAAACGCCAAATTTCCGGGAATTTCCGACCAAAAAGAACTCAATACTACTTGAAACTACGAGAGCGGACATCATAAAAAACCCAACGGTACTCGACTGTGGAATTGGCGCAATTGCACTAACTACCAACTGAATAAATAGATAAAGATTTTTAATTATTCAAATGACATCCTATTATCAGTCTTAAATTTCTGGTGCGCTCCACCAAAATCGAACGCTGTCGTTTAAACTTAAAGTCCATGTTCGCTTGCATTTTTAAATGCAAGCTTGGACTTATTTCGACTGTGTTTTTACGCAGCGACAAAAAGATTGGGTTAGGTAGTTGCGTTCATGGCCTTATTATCATAATCGATGTTTTGCGAGTTGGAACTCTGCATTATGCATAGAGTTCGGAATAGGTTTAAAATGTTGAATAAACAAAATGGCGTACGTTGGTGTCGGTAATTGGTTATGAAAAGTATATTCAGGACATAGCATCAATATTCATAAACATGTTTCGATGCAATGTTTCTGGTTTCGATTTAATTAGGTAGGTTAATGTTATTTAAACGCTTGTTTTGTTTGGCAGCTAATTTTGCCTAAGTATTTTCACACTAATGTTATAAAGATGTAAAGGTGGGTTTGTATTACGTCCGTATTTCAACTTTCAAGTTTCTAAGGAGTTGACATTATGAAGCGTTTATTTTTTTATTAATTGTGTTAGTATCATACTTTTAGATAGTTTAACCACGAAAGTAGAAAAGAAACGAAATGATTTGCTCTTTAAATCTCAACTTACACTTCATAAAATTACTTTTTAGACTTCTTACTCTGTCGACAGGTATTTCTAACTGAGCAAAGTTATTTTTACTCAACTCTATACACAATACCCAGCCGCATACTTTACTGCTTTGTCACTTTAATGTCATGTTTGAACTGCTGCACTATTCTGTCAAATGCTTTAAAGCGATAAGGTACAAAAGTATACAGCAACTTATAAGGTTGACTATACATCAGATTATAATTCGATAAAACAAAATTCGGTGAAAAATACATTCTATGAAACATTAACACAGTAATTCAAGTGTGCCGTGTGTTATTCAGAATTCAAATTAAGCACTGTTTCTAATTAATAATGCACACGACACCAAAACGGTCAAAGTCAACATTAGCCTTTAAAATGGCGTAATGAAGCGAGTGCATTTCAAAGAGACTGAAAACCACCATAATGGAAACCCGAAGCCAAATTGGAGTTCCGGGCGGAAATTCGGCTGCAACGAAAACGGGATTTATTCCGCATTCCCGGGATCCCAGGAACAAGGTTAGTGCTCGCGAACTAACGTAGTGACAGATCTTGTACACGACCTGGGCGTAATATAATGAAAGAGGGTAGAATTAGGAGAATATTTTGGTCGTTATCGGTTAGCCTTTGACGTATGTGGCTACTATGATGGGTGTTTTTATGGTCAGCAACTTCCACAATAGGGTTAGTGGTTAGGGGTAGGGTACCGTCAAACGGGGGAAAATAAGACTGGTGTGTTAAATAGGACAAAACGTAGGGTAACCTTTGATCACTTGTCATGGCAACATCGTTAGAGATATTCACATCAGTTTGCTGTCAACTCAACCGCAACATCAACACGTTCACATAGGTAAGGTAAAAAGTTGTTAATTCTATCACAAATTCTCTAAAAATGCGGTCTTGCACGTGCTTCCAAACTGATGATTTTTTTGGTCTGTAAAACAGTGTCTGCCGTGACTTCCGTATTAAATGTTTCACAGTAAAATTCCCTGTAGGCCAACCTCATTTCTATCGCCGATCGTTTGAAATTGACATTACTCCAGTAATGCCAACCATCGCGAAAAAAAAACACGGAAAAGTAAAGGGCATTCATATTGGGGAAAATTGGGACGAATGTATAACGCTGGCAGAAAGAAAGCTCTGGAGAAAATAATTATAGGAAAAGTTATAAATGACCTGGAAGAGGAGGAGTGTATTTTTGTGAAATTTATGAGAAAATCTGGGAAGGCAGACGACACTTTTATATATCCTCAAGTGGATGACGAGCAGTTAGTGCAAACAAAAGATGTTATTTTAACAGTGCGTCCGCTCAAAGAGGGAGACACACCTTCCCGAAATTTATAAAGGATTATTCGTATTCGTAAATTGTTGATTATATTTGAAATATTTTTCTGTAATTCTATATTTATATTCTATTTTTTAGGCATATTTTTCAATAGAATTAGTTTAAGATTGTGATTTCCTACGCAAAAACGTAATTAAAGACTGATCAAACGTAGATCTCCATTGTTAAATTAAGTACAAAAGATAAAATGATGATTTAAAAAAAAAAAAATGTTCTTTGTGAACACACCTTTACTAGTACATTTTTTTAAAACGTTATTATTGTTCTAAGTTGTCTAATTCACGGTGTAACATCGATAAATCTCACGAAGAAGTTGATGTCTTAAATTACCCCAACTTATAGTCTAACTTAGGACAGCCATAAAAAAAAAAATATATAAAAAACTATTCATATACCTGTTAATTTTATGTACAAAACAGAAAATATAAGTACAGACTGTAAGCTGAGACCAGCAAAAAGATTTCTAACCCTATTAGAACTATGTTTTTTTGCCCGGGAATTTGAAAATCGTCTCATTTTCCCCCGTTTGACGGTAGTGGTGGTAGGACCCTGTGCAGGGTCCCTCCGGATCGCTACCACCATCTTATCCATTAACCACCCGCCAAGCAACAGTGTTCGCATTGTTGCGTTCCACACAGGAACGATAAGACAACCGGTGAAATTACTAGCATAGAGGCATTCCATCTTGGTCCTCCATCTTGAGAATTCAGGTCTCAGATTCCACTTACCATCAGGCGGCCTGAGTACTAGTGTGCCTTTTCTTTATCATAAAAAACATGATTCTGACATTTTTTTTATAAATTTTGAAAGTAGTTCCTCTTTCATCACAACTCCTAACTTACTATTTTATAAATCATTGGCTCCTGGTTCTGTAGTTACGAAGGGGGTAGGCCGTTTGCTGTCATGAAGTTATTGTTTGATACTACCCTCACAAAACTAAGCCCGTAACAAGTATAAAGGGAAAGATGAATCATAACATAATGCTCGGTGATTACGTCATGAAAGTCTTCGGTAAAAACTGCGCGTGGTGACCACAATATTTTTTTTTTATGGCAAGGAGCAGGCACATGAGCACTCAGAACTTCTGGTGGTAATTGAGATTTGATACTCATAGACATTTGCATTCTCAAGACTATAATCTCAAGACTGTAGGTAATCCTAAGACCTCAAATGCGTTGGCAACCCTGAAGACTAAGATGGAATGCCTGTCGTGTGCTATTGTGTGGGATTAAACTCAACCCACCTTAGTTGACGACACGGTGGCCTAGTTGGGAGTGACCGTGCCTCCGAAGCCAGCGGTCCTGGGTTCAAATCCCGGTAAGGGCAGATATTTGTGTGATGAGCGCGAATATTTGTTCCTAAGTCTTGGATGTTTTCTATGTATTTAAGTATTTATTTCTCTATATATAAGTATGTTTATCGTTGTCTAGTATCCATAGTACAAGCCTAGAGCTTAGTTTGGGACTAGGTGAATTTGTCAGATTGTCCCCTGATATTTATTTATTTATTTATTTAGTTAGTTATAAACGTAGAGTAACCGTGGGGTCAATGGGGCAAATGTGAAATTTACAGATAAGGACAAAGCATGGCATACGCTACGGTTATTCCACGTTTATAAGTAATGGGGTACATATTTATAACATAATACATATAAGGGGAGTCGATATTATAATGGTTTGAAATCTTATAGAGAGGCAAAAAAATTTGAACTTTCAATGTACGTCGGCCCATGCGGCGAAACCTAGAGACTCTTGCCGGGGCATTTTCAGAACGCATCGCTTAATGACGCACTACTCACTCTATTTATTTGAAATTATCATGTTTTTCCGAACAAATCTTTCTTCGTTCACAACAGTGAATGCAAACAACTCCGCCACACCGGGCGTTTGAGAACGGTTCCTCGTCGCATGGCACTTGCAGGTAAGAACCCGCGCGTCATCGGTCCCAGTTACTACGAGCGTCTACCCGCCGAACTCAAACGCGAATCATCTAACGAAACGTTTAGGCGCCGGCTGAGAAATCTTTTGTTCGATAATCCACTTTATTCTGTCAATGGGTACATGAAACTTGACATGAAATAATTTGTATTCATTTAATGTAAGTATTTTGTGTTGACTTTTTGACTTTTATTGTTAATAATGCTTCTTACTTTACTGACCTCGTTATTATTGTTCTTTATTGCATGTTATTATGACGATCCTTAATGGAGATATTCTTACTCAAGATGACATTATTATATAAATTAAATTAAACTATTAAAATTTCATATTTTTTAAGATATTTTATAATTTATTTCTAATTTTAATTTCTGACGATCTCAATGTACTGACTTATAATTTGACATGCTGTGCAATTTATACTGTGACTTTATATTGGGAAATAAAATTTGAATTTGAATTTGAATTTATGAGAGATACTCCCTGGTGCAGTCGACAGGCGGACATTTATTTGCCCTATAGTTAATTAAGAGCTAGCATAACGTTGACAACGATAACATGCTTAAAGCGATATGGTTTTATTACGTAGAATAAAACTAAAGACGTAAGGTTGGAGCGTGCTATATTAGCTGGGCGGGCGCGTTTCCGGACGGTCGGAAATAGCCGCGTTTCCTTGATGATATGAAATCCAGTGGGGGTCGATTATAATACAGCCTTCATGGAGGTTTCAGTATGGGTATGTCACTGGTCAGTAATAAAATTTTATAGGTGTTCATCATGCTGATGTTCAAGATATTTTTTTTTTTTCATGAGGGACAAAATTGTTTGCTAGGATAATCCGAGGTTATAAATGTCAATAATCGATTTTATTCGTTGATTTAGTTAAAAATATTTTTCAGGTGATTCGAGTGTTCGCTTTTTCAATAATTACTCTTAATTTTTAGTGCCACTCCATGTCTTCCCGTGGATGTCGTAAGAGGCGACTGAGGGAATAAAGGCTTGTAGTATTGTTAGGCGATGGGCTTGCAACCTGTCACTAATACAGTGGTAAACATCTTAGCCTGATTGTGCAATGTGGTTACAGAATTATCAACAAGTTTTTTTTTGGGTTGGTAATTCTGTAGCTCTGCCTACGCCATTCTGGGAATGAAGGCGTGATGTTATGTATGTGTGTATGTACTCTTAATTAATAAAAGTACTATTTGTTAAATGTTACACGGCCTTAACAAGTTTCAATAACATTATTTACTATTACTACGAATGTTTTAAGCTTTGCCTTTGACTGACCCTTTGTTTCACCGTAGTTGGGTAAAAAACATCTACCACACAGTCAAAAATACGTTAAAATTCAAAACAACTGACAGTTAAAATTCGAAATTTGAAAACGTTCGAAAACTGCGATAAATTGCGACACCGCCCGGATAAGTGGGTCGAGCCGGACGTCCGGACGTTCCTTACGTCTTACCCGGTCTGCCCGGTTGTTGCCCGTTCCGGATGCAATGAGACAATGTGGGCAAGCGCGCTGGATTACTGCGATACCAGGATTTATGGGTGTTTTTAAACTAGAGTTGGGTAGTCGGCGGCTTATTTCATTAATCTTTTAATTTATTTTCTGTGGAATATTTTAAAGGAGCTTGCAAACGTAGTGTAGGACGCCCTCCAGCTAGGTGCAGCGAAGACATACGGAAAGAACCTGAGAGCAGTTTTTTTTTTATGTTAAGGCGAAGGCAGACGGGCACTCAGGCCACCTGATGGTAAGTGGAATTTGAGACCCATAGACATTTTAATTCTCAAGACTATAATCGCGTTGCCAACCCTGAGGACTAGGATAGAATGCCTCTATGCTAGTAATTTCACCGGTTGTCTTGTCCCCACACCGGAACACAACAATGCGAACACTGTTGCTTGGCGGGTGGTTAATGGATAAGATGGTGGTACGGATCCGAAAGGACCCAGGACAGCATCCTACCACCACTAAAAGAAACAAAAAACTCAAGACCGAGCTCAGTGGCATGCTATGCGAGAGGCCTATGTCCAGCAGTGGACGAAAGTGGGCAGATGATAATGATGATATAATGGAGCTTTCTTTTTCTGAAGTTGGCATTATGTTCCTTGTATGCATTAGACGCTGCAATAATGATAGTAAAATAACTTTGACCTATGTGACTGTAATACAAGTAAACTAACCACCAAATACAGCCACGAGTTAACTAAGTACTACCATGTTAAGTTCTAATTGTTACCCAGGATCCGTTAGTTTGTTTTTTAATTGTTTTCCATGTGTAAATTGTGTTCTTTATTCTTGTGTTGGCTTAACTATCGCAAATAGCGTCTAATTTCTTTTTATAATATAAGTATATTATAAGGAGGTAAAGTTTAAGAGTTTGTGAGGCTGTAGGAGGTAATATCTACTAAACTAATTTAGGTAAAATTTGGTATGCAGATAACAGAACTAAAGTCCCGAGAAAGTACAAAGTATACTTTTTATTCCAGAAAATTGAACAGGTCCCAATGGAATACCGGTAAATGTTGTCACGCGGACTGAGTTGCGGACAACAGCTAGTGTGTGAAAGGCAAACCTTTGACCTTGATTTCACCTAATAGAAAGTAATGACTAATGATGAAGCCGAAGATGTAGCATGCTTACCTATACAGTGCCTATTCACCCTCAATTCGAAAAGATCCACGTTATAATTTGCAGAAATAGGATCAAAATTTCCACTCCTTAGCGGCCCTCATTAGAAACATCATTTGACGACTCGCTAGCCTAGTTGGTAGTGACTCTGCCTTCGAAGCTAGATCCAAATATTTGTGTGATGAGCACGATTATTTGTTCCTTAATCTTGGATGTTTTCTATGTATTTAAGTATATATTTCTCTATATAAGTAAGTTTATCGTTGTCTAGTACCCATAGTACAAGCCTAGAGCTTAGTTTGGGACTTGGTCAATTTGTGTGTCATTTTCCTGTGATTTATTTATAAACGTGGAGGCGAACCGCTTCAATTCAATTCAAGTAGTAAAAATTAATCAATTTTATAAGTCAATTAAATTATTTTTTATTAATGCTTCTTATAAGTGAAGCCCTAGTCCGCGCCTAGTCCCATGATAATGGAAATGGAGCTAGTGGAATCAGCCTTCTATTTCACCATGCTGACAATGGAAGGTGATAGGTGATATTTTAGTATACATGGCGCAGCTTATATGAAACCCAGTGATGTGTGTGTGTGTTTGCGTGTTAACTTTGCAATGTATACCAAAATGTCACCTGTCAGGTGACAGGACAGGTAGAGGGACTGTACAATGACAGGTGTCATTGTCAAGATGGTGAAATAGGGGGCAGGTCATGCAGCCCTAACGCAAACCCCCCAAAGTATATCCTATAACCTTTAAAAACACCGGCAAGCAGACGGCCTTTCGACGGTGCACAATTATGTTCCATCTTTGACTGCTTGCTGACTACAATAGTGGATTGAGTCGACATAGTATTGACCAAGAATTATTCTAATGAACTTTTATTTTATTATTGTTTTAGATTAGATGTTTAATGCATGTGATTACTGATTTTATTTAATCATATATAAATAGTACCTACAGTTATCATATTGTTATTCTACATATCCTTTCTAACTATTGTTACCATGTGTTGTATTTGATAGCTCTGACTAACTTAACAATAGGGGAGCGACCACACCGGAGCTAAACAGTGCGTAAATTACCGTTACGGTCCGTCAAAATTGACACCATATAATAAGTATGGCCCATTCTTTTGTTTATGCAATGTCACCGTATTTGACGCGTCGGTGTACTCGCTCCCTAAAGGTTGCTAATTGAAAAACAATACGATAGCAACAAGCCTAAAATAAAATAGAATAGAGCTCGTTTAAAGGAGCTATCCTTACCAGGCAAGAAATGGTCTTATTTAGCTGATACCGCAGTATGAAACAAGAAAAAAATATGCGGGCGAAAAGCAATGCTCAACCTAAAAATATACGGCGAAATATTCTACAGCGAGAAAGATATTGGAAGTATTACGGACCTGTTTATTTTGCTGAGGTACGCAGAGTAAATAAACTGGTATAATTTTAGAGAGTTACAGTTGAATTAATTGGTATCTGAGAAGAAATAAATAATAATAATAAATATCTTGGGACGCTAACACGAATTCACCTAGTCCCAAACGAAGCTCTAGCTTTGTACTATGGGTACTAGACAACGATAAACTTACTTATGTAGAGAAATAAATACTTAAATACAAAGAAAACATCCAAGAATGAGAAACAAATACTAGCGCTCATCACACAAATAACTAGGCGTAGCTGGGACGGCAAATCTAGCGAAAATTCAATTCAATTAATGAGCATTTTTCTTTTTTTGCCGCTTTGAGTGACATCGCCAGGTTAAAAACATGCATTGAGGTAGAAAACATCAAACTATACAAAAAAAAACAAATATGTCCCAAAAAAAATTGTATGGAAAGTTCTTTTTGTGTTACCAAAAACGTATGAATATCGGTAACACAAGAGGAACTTTCCATACAAATATTGTGGGACACTTTAGAATATTATTTAATTATTGCATAGTTCTATTTTCTCTACCTACCTGCATTTTTTTTTAATCTGGTGATGTCAATCAAAGGGTAATAAAAAGAGAAACGTTCAAAGTACAGTATTTCCAAACAAAATATATTTTTTGAGCCGAGCGTTACTGTGATCCACACCACTCTATTATTTGACGCCGAATGCTTAGTACACGCGAAAGCTCTCAGTGGGGACCTTTATTATATACATCAAGATTTTTTAAGAGCTGTCGAATGATATTTTCGATTTTGTAGTTACAAAAAAAAAGCGGGTTAGCCAATGAATAGGTTGCGAAACAATGGTGCATTTATCAAAGATTTGCCGGCGAAAAGGCAGAGAACCATTTCTGTATCTCTCGTTACCCCACTCTGGGTTTAAGGCGTGATGTTATGTATGTACTCAAGCTATTTCATTGTTGCAGCAACCATGACGCAAGTGATCGCGGTCGCAGGCGAGCCGGTGTATCTCCCCTGCGATATCGCGTCAATAGACGAGGACGATGCTGTTCTGCTCGTGCTCTGGTACAAAGAAGATCTGGGGACGCCGATATACAGGTAATTAGGAGACTAAGGTTGCAAACCGACATGAAGGTACTCTTTCTTCTTCTTCTTTTTTATTAATGGCGGTTCACCGTGGTTTTCCGCAGTGATTTCGCCAATGTCAAGTGAGTAGAGTAAAACAGTAAACAGAATAAATCAAAAGTAAAAGCCGGACATCTTTCAATCGGCCATCTTCCCTCCCCGAAGGTTAGCGGAAGGACAACTGGGCCTCTATTCAACTGCGTTATAACGATATCGTGTTTGACATGTTTTAGAATCGTTTATGTCTCAGTCGCTATTATTGTAAATGACATAAGAGTTATAAAAACGTTGACAATACGGAAACACGTCAAATACGATATCGTTATTACCATGTAGAATCCCAGCCCTGGCCACTTGCGCATTGTCATAATAAACTTCTAACTGAATGCCAAACAACTCAGGCCCATCAAAAGCTTGTAACTTGTTATGCAAGTGGAAGTCTCTTTTTAATACATATTGTTGTATAGAGATTTCCGCATGTAGTACAAGTTACAAGCGTTTGATAAACGGGCCCTAGCTTGACAATTCAAATCACAATGACAATGACAACGTTCAAAGTATGATCAACATTTTCACTGCGGGACTGTACAGTGACCGTACTCAAGTCAAATAACCTTGTAAGACCCAGTCTGCCTTAAGAGGTACACAATCAGAGCGGGTGTGTAATGATCGGTATAAAAATAATTCATATAATTTCATTTGATATAATAACATTTGATATTATTTTAAAGGATATAATCACTCATTTTATATAATAAACGATTGGTATATTATCAAAATATCTATTTTTATTTATTATAATTATCATTTGGTATATCATTTATTTATTATAAACATCAATTGGCATAATCATCATATTGTATAAAAATCATATTGTATAACTATCATGTGGTAAATTATTTTTTATTGCCACATATTTAAAATAATTATAAGGCAAAGTCGACGGAGCTCCGCTTTGCGGAGCTCCTATTCCGCGTATTTATGGCGCTTCGCACCTTGACACAATTCTAACCTAACCTAACCTATATATTAGTTGAGACCTAGGAGTTACCGCTCTGTAGGGTCACAATAGGTAACTAATAAACCGACCCTTGTGGTTGGACACGAGTTAGTATAGACAGTATTTTTTTATACCAACTATACTTTATATGAAATGAACTTTATATCATAAGTTGATTATAATAAATATGCATTATACTTAATGTATGTTATATAAAATATTTTTAGTTCAAATGATCGTTATATAAAATGATAATTATATCATATTTAAATATATTAAATGTTGTTATATGATTCAATACTTATATCAAATGAGCGTTATATCGACTGATATTATACAAAATATTTTTATATCGATCGTTACGCACCCAATCAAGGCAATTTAGTTGGAACTATATTTTAATGTACATAAAGTTCATTTTTATTTGCTTTAAATTTGAAAATGAATCAGAATCAGAATTAGAATCAAGGTCCCTAAAATGCTGGACGCATTCCCCCTTTGCACAGCCAGACAGAGCCGCTGCGCAAAGAACGAGCCCGCTCTAGGATCGCCCGTCGCCAAAATAATTCTTTCCGACGCCTCTTTAACAAAATTCTTGGTGTCGGAAGAAATTCCATAAAATGATACAATCGATGAAGTGACATTCGATAAAATGATAGATCACCATTTACGTCCGAGTTCAAAAAGATCTAATAGGCGACTGATTTAATGTAATAAAAACATAATATATTTCATCAAACTCGACTGTTGCTTGAGCTAAAGAGAGAGCTAAAGGTAATTAAATGAAGCTTGTGCTTTGTTATTTCGCTAGGTTCTAGGATAAGCCTTTATGCTGGAAATCTGCAAATAATATCAGACGCGCCATAGACGACGAGCTTATCGAATAACGTCAAAGCAGATATGAACCACGGTAATTATAGCAACATTGCTTTCATAACCGTGTTTCTCGTCGCAATAGTTTGCATATGCATTAAAAAGGAAAAATCCATAAATGGATCTGTTTCTACTTCTTGTTCCAAAATAAATCCATTCATGGATTTAATAATTTTCAAAATTAAATTTAATGGATTCGACCGAGCTCCGTTCCCGCGGAGCTCCTATTTCTGGGTGGTTTGGCCCATCGAGCCTGCTGAAGGACTAACATAACCTAAACCTTTAGTGATGGTAGGACCCTGTGCAGGGTCCGTCCGGATCGCTACCACCATCTTATCCATTAACCACCCGCCAAGCAACAGTGTTCGCATTGTTGTGTTCCAGTGTGGGGATAAGACAACCGGTGAAATTACTAGCATAGAGGCATTCCATCTTAGTCCTCAGGCAACGCATTTGAGGTCTTGGGATTATAGTCTTGAGAATTCAAATGTCTATGGGTCTCAGATTCCACTTACCATCAGGTGGCCTGAGTGCTCGTGTGCCTTCTCCTTAACGTAAAAAAAAAAAAAAAACCTACCTCATATTTATGGTACTCATTACTACGCAAAATCAAATCACATCCATTAATGGATTATAATGGAACAAAAAGTAGAAACAAATCCATTCATGAATTTCTCGAGTGGATTAGAGTGGAATAGGGTAAAGATTAGTGGTAGAGAAGTAACCTTGTAAAGACGACGCCTTATAATCTGTGCTGCCGTGTGTACCGTAAACCTATAATAAGGTTATATCGCGTTGATGTTTACTCGGTATTTATAATTTGTAAACCAGCCAAACTAGAAGGTCGCTGATTGAGTGCGTTAGACTAGCGTCACTATACAGCCGTATTTACAATAGTGCCTATTAAGAATGCTTGAAAAAATGGTTTACTTTAGTAAAACATTACATAATAATGCTTACCGGAAAAAAGAAACTCCATTCTTCGTTTTTGATATCTTTGAAAATTCTTACACTTATTGATGACACAACATGGCATTTTAGTTTTTTAAAAGGAAGTCCGACTTGGTGCGAGGTTTTCAGGGTATCTTAAACATCTAACCTAACCTAACCTATTCAATCAATGTTTAAGATAACTTGAAAACGTTTTGGTTTCAGGAGAAAATAGCTTTCGATGAAATGATACATTCGATGAAGTGATGAGTTACCCTCACTTTATCCCTAAAATAAATAAATAAATGAATAAATGCCACGGCGTTGGTTTTCAGTTGTTCCCAGATAGACCCAATACTCGTGTTACGAGCATGCATAGTTTCTTCTGAATATTCAATGTTTTTTGTTCTTTACTAGCCCTTGCTTCACGCAATTTTCAATAAAATAAAAAATAACCTTTTTTTTTTTTTTATGTTAGATCAGGCACACGAGCACTCAGGCCACCTGATGGTAAATGGAATCTGAGACCCATAGACATTTGAATTCTCAAGACTATAATCCTAAGACCTCAAATGCGTTGCCAACCCTGAGGACTAAGATGGAATGCCTCTATGCTAGTAATTTCACCGGTTGTCTTATCCCCACACCGGAACACAACAATGCGAACACTGGTGCTTGGCGGGTGGTTAATGGATAAGATGGTGGTAGCGATCCGGACGGACCCTGCACAGGGTCCTACCACCACTAAATATCAATTACAGATGACATAGCATACTTAAGTGTTTTATTAATTGGTTTTTTAGATCCAGAGATTACTTTCAACATACAAATAAACAAACGAAACGTTGTATGCTTGTGCCTATAATTTAATATTTAGTAGAATAGATACCTTTACTTATTTCATTAACTGTATATTTATACATTCATATTTTGTGTCAATCCAAATGTTTAGTATAAAGCTCAATCAATTTGAAAACAAATGCCTCTGAACAACTAATTATTTATTTCAATACAATTATTACCTACCTAAAGATAATTACAAAAGCTAAACTCCTCAATATTGTCTGTGATAATAAGTTCAAACAATAAGTACTCACAGAACAAACAGGCAAACAAAGTTACAATTAGCTGAAATTTGCGAGCCAACTCCTGCGACTGTTTATTGGCAAATTCAATGAGCACCGCTTCTTAACACGGCGAGCATAATGTAGACGCGGTCCAAGTTACAAGCGAGATCTTACACCCCAGTCTCAGGAATAAATACTTGCACCCTACGGAATGCAAAGAATAAGTATAGGAGAAGTAGTTCATCTTTAATTCTTGTTAGTGTTTCATTATTAAACTAGAATAGAACTAGCGACTTAGTACCGCGTAGAATTCGTTTTCCGTTACTCCCCCTGTATATGTAGACTAAATCACAATTGAAATAGTATTCAATTATGTCAAATACCTCGTTTATCTCTATTCCCTCGGGAATTGTTAAAGTTTTCGGGATAAAAGTATTCTACTGGGTGATTTTGGAGTCATGATCAGGAATGGCCAAAAGTGAATAAGATGGTCATACTGAACAACCTTTCCAATGGGATCAACCACGAAATCACCAAAAAAAACCAGCTGTGTGTGTGTGCAGCTGTGTCAGCTGCATTAACGGTGAATTAATTGCGAGTTAATGTATGAAACAGCTTTTTTATTCACTTTTGGCCATTCCTGATCATGACTCCAAAATCACCCAGTATGTCCTTTTCCAGGGCCTAAGTCATCTCCATACCAAACTTCATCTAAATCGATTCAGTAGTTCCTGAGATTAGCGCATTCAAGCAAACAAACAAACTCTTCAGTTCTATAGTATAGATAAAATGAAACTAGATTTGATTCCATATCATAAACTTCGTTAGTAATATCACTTGGAACTAAAACAATAATAAGTAACCCAACTTGTCCAAAGTGTCCAAATACCATATTGCCTTAGACATGTTAACGTATTGTTTTTGACAGGTGTTCATTTCATCGAATTTCATTTCATCTAACGCTATTTTCTGCTGAAACCCTAATGTTTTCAGGGTATGTTAATAATATAACTAACCTATCCTAACCTAACCTGCGTAATTAATGCTTAAAATACCCTGAAAAAAATATGGTTTCAGCAGAAAATAGCGTTTGATGAAATGAAATTCGATGAAGTGATGACTTACCGTTTTTGACTCATCCGCTCTTTCTGTCAAGTAAATAAGAGCTATTGTAACGATGACAATACGATTCCACGTCAAAGGCAATATGGTTCTCTCGAGTAGAATAGAGGTCCTAGCAAATATTCTTATGTCTTGTACCAAACTGTCGCCTCATCCAAGTCTTTACGTTCCAAAGACAACTCAAAACTTGGCGAGAGCTCTCAGGTAAACCAATTTATTTGATTTCCAATAATAAGCTTATGGTGCCATGGCGTTTCTTATTACACCGCTTGGGGGATAAGGTGTAAACCGTTTACGTTTTCACATCTAGGGCATTTGCGAATATTAGGGGCCCCCCTCACGCACTTTAACCTTGTCTTGAAAATAATTCAAGGCTTGTACTATCGGTAACAGACAGGAAGCGAAACTTTGGTGCCGGTGACATCATTATGATGCAAATTCACATATATGTTTTTTTATGATAAGGAGAAGGCACTTCAAGAGTACTCAGGCCACCTAATGGTAAGTGGAATCTGAGACTGACTTTGAATTCTCAAGACTATAATCGCGTTGCCAACCCTGAGGACTAAGATGCGATGCCTTTATGCTAGTAATTTCACCGGTTGTCTTATTCCCACACTGGAACACAGCAATGCGAACACTGTTGCTTGGCGGGTGATTAATGGGTGAGATGGTGGTAGCGACCTGGACGGACCCTACACAGGGTCCTACCACTACTATAAACAACGCTTTCATAGAAACAATATTGGGACACCGATTCTTAATAATACTACAATGATAATGTAAATGTTACACTAATTACTAAAACGATATGAATAAGTAAAATACATTTTTTAATGATTTACAATCAGAAAAGGAAGTGTCTGTATACAACGTGTTACAACTACTTTCGTAATTTCTTTTTTACGGATTATCTTATAACACGTTGTATAAAGCTGTGTAAATAATGTTTCGGATATCTTTACAATTTAGAAATAAAAATATAGTTAAATATAATTTAGTTGACAGTTTGACGACACGTTGGCCTAGTTGCGAGTGACTCTGCCTCCGAAGCCAGCGGTCCTGGGTTCAAATCCCGGTAAGGGCAGATATTTGTGTGATGAGCGCGAATATTTGTTCCTGAGTCTTGGATGTTTTCTATATATATTTAAGTATGTATTTCTCTATTTAAGTATGTTTATCGTTGTCTAGTACCCATAGTCCAAGCCTAGAGCTTAGTTTGGGACTAGGTCAATTTGTGTGAGATTGTCCCCTGATATCGCCGGGTCAAAGGCAAAACTGACTATTTCGTCCAAAAAAAGTCACTATACGTTTTGGAGAAAACCCGTTTGGAAAGTTTGGAATTGAAATTAGGACCTTATTAATGATAAAATCTCAGTCACGTGATCAACAGATTATATTATTATTATCTATGTATCAAATAATTACATCAACTATGCAATTGATAACCATCACTAGAACAAAAAAATTGAAATAAAAACATTAACTCCATCTTTTAGTGGTTTTTGCCTCTATATTACAAAACAAGCATTATCTGCAAAAGTATTTGTTATATTTGAAAGAGATTAAATAAATATGTTTGTTTTAAAATATGCTGCCAATTTAACTTACAGGGCTGTTTCAGAAAGCATCTGTTCTTATCTTTTTTTTTTTTTAATTAAAAAATATTTGGTTCTGCCATTATATTTAAATATACTATGAATTGAAATATTGAAAGCAAAACTGTAATAACCTTATGAAGTAACTGGATTGTATTACCTAATAAGTTAACGTGAAGGTTGCGTAATTGTAACAGACATTATGACATGAGTGAGGTTTGACGACACGCTAGCCTAGTTGGGAGTGGCCCTGCCTTCGAAGCTAGGGGTCCTGGGTTCAAATCCCGGTAAGGGCAGATATTTGTGTGATGAGCACGAGTATTTGTTCCTGAGTCTTGGATGTTTTCTATGTATTTAAGTATATATTTCTCTATATAAGTAAGTTTATCGTTGTCTAGTACCATACAAGATACAAGCCTAGAGCTTAGTTTGGGACTAGGTCAATTTGTGTGACATTGTTCTGTGATTATTTATTTATTTTATTTTGTACCGTAAGGCGAGTTTCATAATAGATTACACGAGTGTTGTAATGATAATTACGCAGAGTCGCGTACAATACTTTATCTACACACATTATTATAAGTACTCTAAGATGGGTTCAGAAGCCGAAAGGAAAATGACCAGGATTAGCTATGATAGTAGGTGACAGCGATGACAGCTGTAACGTAATGAAATTACGCTATCGAATACTGTAATGTAATGAGTTTGAAATTTGAAACATCTTACAAAATTAATAGCTGTCATCGCTATCACCTACTACCACAGGTAATGCTAATCATTGCCTACGGATTTTAAACGCATAATAGAGGACTTTCGATATGTGTGTAGATAAAATCGTTTATTATTTCCAGTCTGTATAACAAAAAAAATGAACGAAAACAACAGAAACTAACAGATATCAAGAGGTAGCAGTTTTAATTATTTTAAATAAACACAAATTACACGTATCTTAAAAAGAAATATTAATTAGACAAATTAATAAAATGTTACAAATGGGATCTCGTTAATCAGAACACTAATATTTCAATCAGTATCGGTGCCAGGTTCTTCTGAGTCGTCAGAAACCGTAACATCAGGCACTCTATCTACTTTTTTACCATCAGCTGCCAAACTTTGAAACCAGCCACGATATTCATCGGGAATGACTCCTTTTTCACAAAGTTTTCGTTTTGTAGAAATGGTACTGCTTTGAGTTAGATCTCTTTGTATTTCGTTTTCTACCAAGGACAGTTGTAGTTTTAATCGGGTTTACATCTAGCAACTGTAAAATCATATTTTTTTTGCAGTATAGCTTTGTTGAGCCCAGTATTTCCTACAAATTCTATCGCGGTCAGTTTCACTAAAGTTCACGGAGCATTTGAATTTACATCTTGAGCAGTCTACAGTCTTTGGCACCTTGGCCGGCCTGCATGTATTTTGAGTTATGTAAGGAAGGCCATCAGCTCTCCTTTTTTTTGCCACGTTTCTCTTCCAAGTCTTGGGCTCTGGTACACGCCAGCGACTTTTGGGTTTGATTATTTTCCAAGCTCGCTGAAAGATTTCGCTTACAGCGGTAGTGGCAACCGTTACGGAATCCATCTGTTGTGTTTTATTACTAACTAGCGACCCGCCCTCGCTTCGCTCCGGGTTAAAGTATTATACTTACTTATAAACCTTCCTCTTGAATCACTCTATCTATTAAAAAAAACGGTATCAAAATCCGTTGCGTAGTTTTAAAGATCTAAGCATACATAGGGACAGACAGCGGCAAGCGACTTTGTTTTATACTATGTAGTGATGACAATCCAGCTATTATCAAATATTTCTTTTAACGTCAGTGTGGCAATAAAAGATGCATCAGCGAAGTTTTCCGATTCTAGCACGTAAGGATCGTCAAAATTGTCACTATAAGGCTCGTCAAAAGGTTCAATATAAGGCTCATCAAAATTTTCATTAAATGCTGATGTAACGGGCCCTCTTAAGTCTTCTAATGTTATAAGGTCTTCCAAAAAATCTATATTTTCTGTACTTCTGAACTCACACGTGCCATTTTCGCCTTCTACATCTTTGTCTTTGTTCTCTTCCTCAGGCCTTTCTCGTTGCATAAAATCAAAGACATCATTTTCATTCTCCAATACAATTTATTACATCTACCTGAAAATAAAAAAAGCATTAAGTAAGTTTTTTTTAATTAAAATGTTCATAGACCAATTTAGGTACAATACCCTAATGCAGAATCTACTCATAACATAGAAGAATTTATCATTAACTGCCG
The DNA here is from genome assembly GCA_949316455.1 of Acleris holmiana. Classification (NCBI taxonomy): domain Eukaryota; kingdom Metazoa; phylum Arthropoda; class Insecta; order Lepidoptera; family Tortricidae; genus Acleris; species Acleris holmiana. The sequence goes on from OX438778.1 coordinate 3,780,300, forward strand.
CACTCAGAGAAGTCAGTTATATTTAATGCTTGATTAAAGTTGCTGCTGTCACTTTCTTTGCTATAGTAATAGAATAAGACACCACTAAACAAGCATTAAATTTAGTTCACGTCTCTGATAGCGGCAGTTAAAAACTTTTATATTTAACTAGCTTCTACCCGCGACTTCGTCCGCGTAGATTTCGATGATCGATATTCCCTCGGGACCTTTTACATTTTTCGTTATAAAAAGTAGCCTATGTGTCAATCCAGTGTATAAGCTATCTTCATTCCAAACTTCATCCAAATCCGTCCAGCCGTTGCAGCGCGAAGAAGTAACAAACATACACACACACACAAACTTTCGCATTTATAATATTGTAAGTAGAATTTAGTTATAGGTTAATGCAAACTGCTGGTCTTACCTCGTTGGTTCTTAACATCAGATTGTGTAAGGAATTGATCATAGGCTTGACAGATTAACGAGTCATCATCATCTGATTTAAAATTTTCATCTTGGATGTCTTCTGTAATAAAAAGGTTTAATAAAAAAATAATTAGGTAGGTAAATAAGTAAAGCAATCGTACTTTCCTAGAAATCTTTTCTTTCAGAACTTAAATGTTTATCATAGTTTCTAATACCTAATTTTAAGAAAGTTACTGTCTTTAATACCTAAACAACTACACTGTTTAGGTAGGTGGTAAGTACCTAACTTTGTGCCTAACAGGCGTAGCAGTGTATTTGTTTCCGTAATTACAAAGGTAGATAGATACTACATCATGCAAGGTACCAGAGCAGCATTTCATGGCTCACACTTTGCTTTTAAAAAGAATGGGATGACTTGTCGCGTGAATCACATTGCTGCAAGTATTAACCTTATAGGTACCTACTTAAAGCGCCTGCTAATAGGACTGACTGCTCGGTCACACAATAACTTGCATTTTTATAGTCAATCGTTTTATCTAATTGTTAATTTATTAATTAAGTAATTTGAAACTTACTTTACCACACCGCGACCGTTGTAATCTAACCTCAAAACTATTTAATACTTAAAAGTACTTACTATCTGGAGGTACCCCATGTTTTAAAGATAATAATATCTTGGTTTCTGGCTCATCACAAATTATTTTTCTTGATCACACCACACGAAACACAAAGAAAAACTTATTAAATCGTGTTATACACGTTTCTCAACCTCGCCGTTCGCCGCGCAAGAGTCGACTAACGGTCGGTAAGCCGGGAGGGAGGGACCGACACGCGCGGGGAAGTACCCACTTCAACAATTTAATCGGTTTTGCTTCTAAACTGTTTGCTTTGATTTAGATATACCAGATTCCAAAACCGACTATATTCACATAGTATTTTATTACTTTGAACATTTTCACTATTTCACTACAATATTCAAGATCAAAAAAATTATAAATATAAATATTTTTTTTTTCCATTAGTAATTATATTTTTTTTTTACATTATTATTTAGAACTAAAACCAACTAAAACAAAATTGTATTTTTTGCATATGTATTTCCAAATATTGCACACAAATTATTAGGAATTATTCGTTTTTGATTCTCGAACTATTAGATTAAAAATATTTTTCTTGAACTAGTTGCTTTTTAATTCAACCAAATAACTACATAATCGGTTTATGCATTCAATAACTCGGTAATGATAAGACCTACGACATAGTGGGTTTTACCACTAGATAGAAAATAAAATTTCGAGTCGAATGGTATATAAAAGTCAAAAACTGTAAATTTTAGCTGATAGTTGGTTTTGCCTTTAACCCGGCGATATGTTTATTTATTATTATTATTTATTAGTTATTGTCTCCAACAATCTTCTTTTCAGTGTCAATTATGTTTTTTATTAGTATCGGCCGTCTAAACGTAAGTGTCAATATCGGTAAATTAAAGAGGCCAATAAGTTGTTATTAGCGATGATGTAAAATGTAGATAAACACTCTTACGGCCGAACCCTATGTTCAAACCGCGGATAGATAAGGCTTACTTCGGGTTGAAATTTAACATTTGCCCATACAAAATGTGTCAAATTTTAATCCGAAGTTAGGCTATCTGTCCGCGGTTTGAATATAGGGTTCGGCCATGTATGAAGCTTGACGTCATGCGCCTGACATCGGCACCAAAGTTTCGCTCCCTGGTTATAGATAACGATAAACATATATAAGCCCCCTTGCAAGTAATTTGAATGACTAGTAGATGTAAAAAAATGAGATTGTATTCTACAAAAAGAAGAAAGTACTATTTTAATTTTCGTTGGTTGCTAACTAACCAGGTTAATCGGTGCTTTACATAACACAACGTCACGCCTTCATTCCCAGAGTGAGGTAGACAAAGCTATAGAAACCAACAAATCTAAAAAGACATGTATATAATTCTATAACCACATTTTGCACAATTAGGCCAAGAAGTTTACTAGTGTATTAGTGACAGGTTGCAAGCCCATCGCTTAAGAATACATATAACAGGACTTGTATAGCCCTTATTCCCTTGGTCGCCTTGTGAAAAATTACAATTCAAGTTATTAATATTTAAAACGATATTCAAAACATACAGCTCTTTAAAGCTAGGAAAAACGGACAGACAGACAGCGTAGGCTTAGTAATAGGGTTTCATAGTACCGTTTGACACGCTTCGGAAACGGAACCCTAATAAAGAAATATTTTTAACAAACCCTACCAAGAAAGATTAAGCAGTAAATAAATATTATAACTGTTCCAGAATAGAGTAATGAATTTAATTATTAAAGGTACGCAGTGAGGCTAGAATACAAAGGAGAATATTATATTTACTGACAAATTTCTAAGAATTTCTCAGAGATGCCGAGAAATTTAACAATCACTGAAGGTCTTCATTCCGGTCGAATTGATTCTCAACAATTGTTACAAGTTACAATTCAATTTACCAAAATAGGAATTGCGTAGTAGCGGTATAAGGGGCTCTATTTATAGTATTGGGCGAAGAGTCATTATTTTTAGTTTAATCTTATTAACCTTACGTTTGTAATTTTATTTGTGCTAGTTTTAATAATGATTATTTATTACTTTATTACGTACTTGTAATGTACTAATGGTACTTAATGATTAAAAAAATAACCTTCTGCTGCAAAGGAATTTCTTGCGGCGCTTCTTCTCCGCAATGATGGTCTTGTCCGAAGCGCTAGTAGATTAAAAAGCACTCTTGTAGGCCACAAGAGTGCTTTTTACCCAATAAAATTTTATATATTTTTTATTTTAATACATACATACATACATAACATCACGCCTTCATTCCCAGAGTGGGGTAGGCAGAACTACAGAATTACCAACAACTCTAAGAAAGTTGATGATAATTCTGTTACCATATTTTGCAAAATCAGGCCAAGATTTTTAACAGTTTAGTATAATATTAGTGACAGGTTGCAAGCCCATCGCCTAACAGTACTTCCTTAGTCGCCTTTTACGACATCCACGGGAAGACATGGAGTGGCACTACTCTAAACCGGCAACCACACGGACTAATTATTAATTTTAATATTGGTATGAAAAAGGTGTGCACCTCGAGTCACCAGATATCATTGCTCGAATAGCAATGGCAAAGTCAGCTTTCACATCAACATCAGCCGTCATACCGTCACCTGTTACAGTATGACGAGTACATAAAGATGATAATTGAAGGAAAAATAAAAGGAAAAAGGTAAATAGGGAGACCGAGAAGAACTTACTTCTTTCTTCTTTGTCGGTATCACTCTTGACAAAGTGGTCGTGGTCATCACTTCAGGTGTTAGTGGCAAGCTTCACAACACGCCGCCACTCTTCTCTGATAGCCGCCTTCCTCGTGCATTCATGCAGTGATGATGAGCCATTCACTGCCGCTTTTATCTGGTCAGTCCACCTCATAGGCGATCTTCCTCGTGGCCTGGTACCCTCAACCTTTCCCTGGACCACAAGTCACTCAATAGCCACCTCTCCTCGGCGGCATACGTGGCCAAAAAAGGTGAGGATGCGAGACTGTACCAAAGACGATAAACGCTGCTTGATGCCGAGTTCTCGAAGTATAGACTCGTTGGTACGGAACTTACTTACTTAGAACAAATAAAAGAAAAAGTAGGCATCGTGCCGTATCAGTGTGTTAAAGAGAAGGCTCGGAATAGGGAAGAATAGAAATTACTCCACCGACAAGAGGACAGCTTTTAAATTAATGATGGAAAACGTCAAGACAAGTGTAAACTTTTGTTGCTCTCAAGTTCTGCAAGTCATGTTGCCGAGTTGATCACTGCATGTTGACAAGTTATCGGCCGGTGACGACACGCTGGCCTAGTTGGAAGTGACCCTGCCTTCGAAGCTAGTGGTCCTGGGTTAAAATTACGGTGAGAGCAGATATTTGTGTGATGAGCACGAGTATTTATTCCTGAGTATTGGATGTTTTCTATGCATTTAAGTATTATATTTCTCTATGTATGTTAGTTTATCATTGTCTAGGTCTTTCTATTCCGTTTGGTTGCCGGGTTTGGGTAGTGCCACTCCATGTCTTCCCGTGGATATCGTAAGAGGCGACTAAGGGAATAAGGGCTTGTAGCTGTTAGGCGATGGGCTTGCAACTTAACACTAATTCACTAATTAACTTCTTGACCCGATTATACAAAACGTGGTTATAGAATTATAAACAAGTCTTTTTAGAGTGGTTGGTATTTCTGTAGCTCTGCCTATCCCACTCTGGGAATGAAGGAGTGATGTTATGTATGTATGTTAATGTTTACTATTAATACTTTCTCAACAGGGCATATAATATGCTTAATTTGTTAATGTTTGATGATCTGGATCTGAATTACCATACAAAGTTTATGAATATATTAAATACAGGATAGATTAGAAGACATCATAGCTAGATACCCAGGCTTAGATGTGCTAAGGGAGCTTGCTGAAAAACTTTCAGAAGGAACAGAATAAGTGGATATTAAAAGTAAGAAATGCGATGCAAATCACTAATATAGAAAAGTTTGTAGTTATTTTATTACAATAACAAAGAAAATTTAGAATAAATAAAAAAAATACTTAGTCGTTAAAAAAAGTCTATTAATATATTATTTTAAGGTATATCTATATTAATATCTACACTTGGCATTAATGAGGTAAAAATGGCTCACCCCTGCCAAGCTCTAAATAAATATTGTGAAACCCCATAGAACCGTATCTAAACCATATTCCTTTCCACAGTGTCGACGCTCGCGAGCGAGACTTCGGCGTGGCCGAGCGTTGGTCTGACGAAAGCGTCTTCGCGTCCCGGGCCTACTTCCTCCCGGAGAGAAGACCAGCTGAGCTAGGAGTAGACCGGGTGAAGTCCTCAGATCAGGGCATCTACCGTTGCCGGGTCGACTTCAAGCAAGCGCAGACCAGGAATTCCAGGGTCAACTTAACTGTTATAGGTAAGAAACTGCTTGTATTATAAATGATCTAGTTAAAGAATAGATCCCGTATTATGGTCGCTTATATCGCGGTGGATAAAACATCTGTCACTGCACTTGTCAGAAATTGACGGATGTTTTATCCAAGTTCAGTCGCGTGATAAACACAGCCGTAATAAGCCCCCAGGATTCACCGTATTTTAACCGTCGTCACCATGTTTTTACGAACGTTTAAGGAGTCGATTTTGGAATCTCACTGTTGATAGTATTATAGGGTGTGCACAAATCTTGCTACAAATTGAAAGTGCCTATTCAAATTTCATTTTGTAGCGAGATTCATTCCTACACAGGGATAATGCAAATAATGTCACCATAATTACCCTATTTAATGATCAAAATGTTGAAAGGGTTTAAAGTCATTCTGTATAAAAAAGCGGCCAAGTGCGAGTCGGACTCGCCCATGAAGGGTTCCGTAGCAGCAAGTAACATAATATAAAAGTTCGTTGTAGCTTTGATCAATGTTTTTATGACGTATTAAAAAAAAACTACTTACTAGATCTCGTTCAAACCAATTTTCGGTGGAAGTTTGCATGGTAATGTACATCATATATTATTTTTACATTTATCATTCCCTTATTTTAGAAGTTACGGGGGGGGGGACACACATTTTTCCACTTTGGAAGCGTCTCTCGCGCAAACTATTCAGTTTAGAAAAAAATTATAATAGAAACCTCAATATCATTTTTGAATACCTATCCATAGATACCCCACACGTATGAGTTTGATGAAAAAAAAATTTTTGAGTTTCAGTTCTAAGTATGGGGAACCCCAAAAATTTATTGTTTTTTTTCTATTTTTGTATGAAAATCTTAATGCGGTTCACCGAATACATCTACTTACCAAGTTTCCACAGTATAGCTCTTATAGTTACGGAATAAAGTGGCTGTGACATACGGACGGACAGACGGACAGACATGACGAATCTATAAGGGTTCCGTTTTTTGCCATTTGGCTACGGAACCCTAAAAACCAGGCAAGAGCATGTCGGACTATGTTCGGTGTAGGGTTTTGAAGCCGTTAAGAACTACAAACATAAAAATCAAAAAGTAATAACTAATTTTCTATTTAAAGTCGTTGGATGCCGTCTTAGATTTAGTAGGTATAAACACTTAAATCGCCTGTATCTCAAGAACCAATGATTTCTACTTAGTCGTGACAGTTTTGCTTTAAAATTCGTTATATGTTCTTTCATTTAAGTTCGTATTTGTAGTTTTGGCACTTGAGTCTAACAAAAATTTGCGCTTTAAAGCTTAATATTTCATAAACGGATTACTTAATCGAAAAACTGTTTCCACAAACCCGTAATATTTTTAAAAGACCTAACCAACGACACTCCTTATTATAGGGTAGAAGAGATAAAAAATACATCCCGTACAAATACGTACCTTAAAAAAAATTAATGCCAAATGACAGCTTTCTAGTACTAAGAGTCTCTGCGCTAGGCTTGGTTTGACTACGGAACCCTAAAAATAAGTCACTCGGTAGCCTTGTTTCGACTGGGTGACATGTATTTAATATCACACGCGTAAGAACATCAGTCACTAGTGAGATTCCAAGATACAAACTGAGAAGTCGGGAATAATCGGCCATTTTGGTTTTGGTTTTAAAATGAGAAAAATCGAATCCCAGGTATAACTTGGCAAAGAATAATAATATGGGAAAAATTTACAGTGCTATTGGAATTAGTAACATTATGTAAGTAATTTAATTAGATTATAGCAAGAAAATAAAACTCAATATGACAAAAAAACAACTCTTGCTTAATATAGTAGTTTCTACTTGAGCAATTTATAGTTTTAGCTCTCATAATTCTACCTTTTTTACCAATATTTATTCTCGTTCAAAATAACTAGTTCGACAAAGCACACAGTTGACTTGGCTTAATAAACGACTTGGAAAAAAGTTCAAAGGATATTCTTTTGCTTTTACTGTAGTGTGATCATTTTCTTGTAATATTTGCTAAAAAGAGTTGGACCGACTAGCACGCAGTTTCTTAAGATCCTCATATTTTTTAGTTATTGTAAAACTTTTGACCAAGAAATGTGTTTTTAATTATAATTATACTATAAATATATTACATACTCAGGCTGAGGTCTTTCGGTTGGGGTCGCAGTTCTAACATAACCTAACCTAACCTACCTATTCTGGTAGCAGCTCGTTTCTGATGGTGATTCGTTTTCTGGTTGGGTCGCAGTTCTAATCTAACCTACTTTTCTGGTACATACCTAGCAGGTTTAACATTTTTACTGAAATAAAAACCATCGAAAAATACACAGAACAAACAGTATTTGTTAAAAAATAAATGTACTGTTTGATAAGTTTGCTAAATAAAAAAACGAGATGTTAAATTTGATTGAATTATGTTTCTGTAAAATACAAGGATTAATATTTTTAATTATTAAAAAAACTTATTGCCTCTAAGTATTTCTGAACGAAATTGAAATTACCAACAGCAAAAAAAAAAGCAGATATGAGTTTGAGTAAGTAAGACGACGATATGTGGCATCTTAAGGTCGTCATTACAATTTCTACAGTGGAGCATTCAATTCAACCTGTCTTTAAATAGTATGCAACCACAAGGAGATTAAAATTCAATCATGAGTTTCCGTAAAGAATGAATATTGTTAAGGTTCCGCAGTGAAAATAATTATGAAAAATCTTGATCTTGTATTTGTAGGTAAAAGCATTTTAAGTAATACAATATAAAATACTTCGAGTATCTAACAACACATACATCACGGAATGGATTTACAAAAAAAAACATAAAGAGTCAACAAGCAAGCGGTCTCTTCCAGACAACCTAACAAAGAGGAGATGGTTAAAAATACACAATACAAATAGGCAGGCGGTGCTAACTGAAACAAAGAAAATACAAATAAACATTATGTTTATAAATACTTAAAGGTACGCAAATAAGAAAGACATATCTAACGTTGTAAGTAATTAACATAGCAGGAATAGTATCACTACTTAGTTGGGTGATACACAGATTTAGGTTACCGTCTTTCCTGTGGACACACCGAAAGTTAACGTTTTTAAGGCCTAATTTTCTGGCTAAGCTCATTCCTGCAAAAACGCCGTCAGGGCTGCTTTAGGCTTATCGTATAAAAACATAACTAAAATACACACAAGTTTTTAACTATTTTAACCACAGAAGAAACAACTTTTGTTTTTAAGAGTGTGTGACCCAGTAGGCAAAAATGTTTTAGTTTAGTCCGGTTTCTACAGCAAACAATACTGTAGTTCCCGCTGGGTAACAAAAAATCCTGGCAGCTGTCACTCCAGTACAAAATTTAACCCAATACACACAAGTATAATAAATTGTTGGAGACTCTTAAAGAATAACCAAGATAATATCCGTTTTTATTAAGGCATTTATTGTAGGTATAGGACTTAAAATGTACCTATTGTATACAAGGTGATTTTTATAAACCGTAAAAATTGGTTTGATTGCTTAATTATTTATTCTTTCTTGGCTAGGTAAGCATGCTACATCTATCTATCATCTTTTTCTTCATCATCACTTTCCATCAGGTGAGACTGAGGTCAAAAGCTTGCCTCCCATATAAAAAAAAACATAAAAAATCAGTGACACTTTAAAGCACAACTTCATATTCCACCAGCTCAAACTTGGCGGGTTTTTTGCGAGTCCATAATCCTTCGCAACAAGCGACGGCCGAACACAAAGCAGCTTACGATGGATTTGCTTCATGTTAATTTCTTGAATTCCGGTTACATTTTACCTTTGAACAATTTTCATGAAATATTTATTATAATTTTCATCGTAAGGACGGATTGATCGTTTCGATAATATTTATTATTTTAAGTGGATCAAGATTGAACGTTAAAGTACCTACTTTTGTTGAGTTTAATTCACTTTCGAGATTTTTCTATGAATTAATAATTATGTTAACATTTTAAGCAGCAATAGCTGTTTATTATCTTTGCTCTCTCCTTCATAAAGAAAGATAATTAATTTTCTTGTTAATTGGATGGTGAGGTTGAAATACTTGAAGTAAGATGTAGTCTTAGTATTTTTAACAAAGCCAATTAGTACACCCAAAACTTATCATTTTATTAACAGATTTCATTAAACTCTTCTGTATTTAATTATGTATTAAGTATATAAGTTATTGAACTGAGGGATTACGAGATAACCGTTTTTCTTTTTAGTATCACAGTGCTTCAAAGTGAGATTAACTTTAAGACTAATTGACGAAAAAACCACTTTCTTTTTAAATTCATTCATTTTTCTTTGACAATTTTTTCAAGTTTAAAATGGATTTTTTTTGTAAGTTGCCATTATTTCATATACCCTAACTAGGCTTATGTTATTCAGATATAGTAATAAGTATGCCTTATTATACATGATCTTACTGTTTAGATACAGCAAAGGCTTGTCTTATATACAGCTTGATTGCGGACTGTTAAATATATTTGGCCTTTAGGACACCCTGTATGATAAAGGTGAAATGGTCCTAATCCGTTTGAATACCGTATAAAAAAAATATTTTCTATATCCCTTCCTTAACAATAGAATTTTCCTCATCTATTCCAATATTCTTCGTACTGTAACAGTGTTATTTCCTAACGCATGTGACATATGTGCATCTCAGAGGAATGCACGTGAATAAGGTTATACGACGCTGGCAACCTAAAGTGCACGACTCTTGCTAGCACAAAGGAAAGTTAGGATTGCAATGGCGGACACGATTTTGTATGCAGATTGTTTTTGGAATTACTGAGGAAGTTGTTAGGTCAAATTCTGAGTGCATGTCACGTTGGAACGTGAACGGTGCTGCAGTTTAGAAAAATCTTGACATGAGCGAGGACTCGCGCCATGAGGGTTCTCTTGATTATCTATCACACCCAGTTTCACAAAATTCCATAAGCACTATTGGGACTCATTTTGTCACTTTTCAATTCGACAAGGGCGATGTTCCAACTGCATAATGTCTAGTGCTAAAAAAAGGGAGCACCCTATAGATTTCGTTTAGTGAGTATGTGAGTGTAAAATTAATATTAGGTATGCAGGGCTTGAACTTTTTACACTTTCTTGGTATTTGATATTTTATAACACCGTAGATATTTGATATTAAACTCAACATGATACATCTACCTGTTATTGCAGTAAATGTTCTTTATTATGGCAAGGAGCCCACTCCTCTCTCACTCACGAGTTTTCAGGCCACCCGATGGTAAGTGGAATCTGAGACCTATACATTTAAATTCTCAAGTCTGCAATCCTAAGACCTCAAATGCGTATACAGACAAAGACGTTTACCGACCTCCAATAAAATGTTTCTCTAATAGTTTAACTTGACACGTTCGTAGGTAACTGAAAACATGGCTACTTTGAAAACTAACAACGATGTTCCTTGATACCTCGTATTACCCGTAATTTTCAATCACGTAAGAAATTTCCACTGAACAACGCGCTTCCGAAAGTTTTCCGATAAACAAGTAATAAACAATTAATTAGAAAATTAACAGTTTGTTGAAGCAACGTTTGAAGGGGATTTACTAGATAATTTTGTTTAGCGCCAACATTTCCTAAAAAAGGTAAGCCATATTTTTTTTAATAAATGTTGCGTTAACATTTGCTATGATTCACGTTTGCGATGCCAGAAGCATCTGACATGTGTGCAAACATTTGCATATATACAGGAAGACTAAAAACAACACGCTCCTTTTAAGGGGCAGTCCATAAAAAGAAAAGAAAGACAAAGTTATTTTATAATATTGAAAGAAGAGATATTAGAGCTTCATTGCTATCATTGTCTCATGAATTTTCACTAATGGTGGGTAAGCAATAATAAATTACTCTCTACTATTAATCCAATGCCCCGTGTGGTTGCCGGGTTAGAATAGTGCCACTCCATGTCTTCCCGTGGATGTCGTTAGAGGCGACGAAGGGGAAAAAGGGCTCGTAGTAATGTTAGGCGATGTCCTTGCAACCTGTCACTAATATACTGGTAAACTTCTTGGCCTGATTGTGCTAAAAGTAGTTACAGAATTATTAACAAGTCTTTTTAGCTGTTGGTATTTCTGTAGCTCTGCCTACAGAATCTGGGAATGAAGGCGTGATGTTATGTATTGTATGTATGTATTTATCCAATCCCCCAATCCATTTTATTTCCGTATCATTTCAACTTGACACAGCTGCCTTCAAAAGGAGTAGTTTTTAAGATATATATTGTATCGTGTGTAAGACAGTTTTCAAATTTAAAACTACTTATTTGAAATTTGTTACGGTGATCGTTCGACCGAACAGTGATTTATTTTTAATTTTCTTACAAAACCTTTATAAGATAAGACGGAGTCACGGTGTAGGTAAATTATTTTAACGAGTTGGTTTTTTGATGTTGCTACTATAATTTATTATAAGGATAATGAGACGACCAAATCAAAATTCGCTCCATACAAATTCAACTCCGGGCGGTAAATTTTCTCACCCTCTAAATCAAGTCCGATTTTTACAACTTGTTATAGTTCAGAGCAAAATTCACACTCAAAAGTTAGAGTGCTTGTAGAAGTTCTAATCAAAAACGGTATAAGTCTTCTGAAGGTCAAGTGAAAAAGGGTTTAAGTCTAGTATACTTCGTTAATGTATTTGTACTAATTACATCTACGTCGACGTCGACGTCTTCAGATTGGCGGGCAGACAGTGGATTCATGCAGCACGGGTGGTGGTGGTGGGAGTGGTGTGTGGCGCGACAAAAGGGAGGCCTATACCCAGCAGTGGGAAGATACGAGCTGATTTGATTGATCGATCACCCTTTACTTGTACATGCTACAAGCTGAACGAAAGCAGGACCAAATAAATTTGACATGCACACTTAAATTGCAAGGACTTGTACGGAGCCTTGAGTGGAGCGCATGCAATGGAGCACAGAGATACAGCGTGTGTTATAAAACAGTAGCCAAGTTTCAGTGAAATGTTGTGTATTTATTAAGTTATATTTGTTTACGCTCGGTAGTTCCTTTATGAATTAGAAAGGATATTATGAAACTTACTCAGTTTGAAGTACTAGAAATGGCTAAGGAGGTATAAAGTTGTTGAGTTACATTAATAAATATCTCTTGTGTGTCGGTGAAGAAATATTTTATTATTAGGGTTCCATAGTCAACCATAGTTTCGTCATGTCTGTCTGTCCGTCTGTCTGCAGTTCAACTAATAAACTCATAGTTTGTAAGATGTTTTATAAAAGTATTGTGGTATCGTCACGAACATTTTTTAAATTAGTGATCCGTTTGCGAGAAATTCCTCCATCCTTACCAGGTAATTTGTTGTTTTTGGGATATTTTTGATTTGTGTAGAAAAAAATAGAGGGAAAATTATCACGGCTTAAACTTCATTCATTATAGAGTTACAAGAGACTTAAATATTCATACATACTAAAAATAATCAAAGATTGCACCAAATAACTTACTATTGACTAAGTTCTTACTTCTGGTTTTTGGTGATTGTTTTTTATTTATATAGTAACGGTGACGGAACTCTGCACTAGGCATGGTCCAACATACCCGTTTTTTTTGTGACAATCAAAAGGCTTATAACGTCAACTCCTAGAATGTAAATCTTGTACCTTTTACTTCAATTGTTCACGGTAAAAAATGGAATCCGTAACCAAGAACAAAAGCAAAAAGTTAAAACAGTTTCATTAATCGAAATAAACTCAAAAACAATGATGAAAGTAACAGGAAAGCAACGGGAACGTGAAACATTTCAAGAACCAGGTGACCAGTAACTGATCACCATCATAAAAGTTTCCAAAAGCACAATGGTACAAATTAAATTAATTTCTTCACTCAAATTTGACTCAACATTTTCGCAGATTCGTATTTTTTTTTCGTGGAATTCCAGAAACTTTTCCAAGTCAAATTATCACAGTATCAAACTGCCATGGCAACCCAAACAGGCGTATTAATATTTAAATATAACCGAAGTAAATTTGTTTCTGAAACTTGACACGCGATGAGTTTGGGGAATTTTGAATAAACCGGGTTACAAATAAGGAACTTTAGCACCAAGAGGTGAAGTTACTAATGGAAACTCATTACCTGTAACATTTTATCCTGATGTATCCAGGGAACGAATTATCATTTTTTTACACAGAATTTCTAGTAGAGACAGGCAAATTATTAGATGCTTCAAAATTACTTGCCGTGAGGTTTTTAAGGTTTGGGAAGTGTTTTATAACAACACTGAAAATGAGGTTGTAAATTTAAAATTACCTTTAAACAAACGAAATTACGCCTAACAATGCATAATGACTAATAAAACCGGGCAAGACCATGTCGGACCACATGACCAAACACAATGAGTGCACCAGCAAAAGAGCGCATTTTCATGGCACTTACAGATGTATTGCACACACACTACCACTGCCACCACATTTTGTACCGTGACCGACTGAAATGCGTATGTGTATGTGTTTTTAGTGATGGTAGGACGCTGTGCAGGGTCCTTCCGGATCGCTACCACCATCTTATCCATTAACCACCCGCCAAGCAACAGTGTTCCCATTGTTGTGTTCCGGTGTGGGGATAAGACAACTGGTGAAATTACTAGCATAGAGGCATTCCATCTTAGTCCTCAGGGTTGGCAACGCATTTGAGGTCTTGAGAATAAATATGTGTATGGGTCTCAGATTCCACTTACCATCAGGTGGCCTGAGTGCTCAGGTGTCTTCTGCTTAACATAAAAAAAAATGCCTAGACCCCTTCGTACGTTTCCGTGAAAATACGAAGGAAAACAATTATGCAATACATCTGTAACTATACGTCATTTTGTTGAGAAGCGCAGTTTTTCGGTAATAGATCAAAAAACGGTACCAGGCCCGTAGCATGATCGCCTTTATCGACGTGGATAAACGTGGATAACACATCTGTCACTGTCGCGCTGACATACTGGTCAGAAAGTGACAGATGTGATATCCGTTAATCCATATCGATAAAGGCGACCATGCTACGGGCCCAGATTATGTTAAAAATATTTTTATCGTTGAAAGAATTTATTGCGCTTTACCTGTGTATTTTTTTATATTTTTGGATTTGGCATACTTACCTGCGGTTTAAAAGATGAATGAAGACATAATTTATTATTTTTGCAACTTTTAGATCAATTATTTATCCAATTATATTAATTAATAAATATTGTTCCAAACTAGATTTTTTAAAGGAACTGTCAAAATATGTGCCACACGCTGATGTTTGCTAAAAAACATTTAGCCTTATGGTTATATGTGTGGAGTGTCCCTCCTAAACGTATTTATTGATCAGTTTTATCAGACATCTTGTAGTTTTTGAATAAAACGCCAGTGAAATGCCTATTAGGGTTTCTTTTTTGCCATTAGGGCTATGGAAACCTAAAAACAATGATATCCAATATAGATTCGTTTTTGTTGTTATTGGATCACTAGGTAATTGTGAATAAATGTTATAATTTTATGAATTTGGCGTTATTGATTTGTTCTGGTCTTTTGTCTTTTTTATATTTTTTTCATAAAAAGGTAAATGATTTTTCTTTTGTCTTTGAAATATGGGAAATAATTCTAACATAAACCTGCTTTGTGGAAAACAATAAAAGTAAAAAAAGCAAGAAAAAATAAACCTTAACAACCATGCCCCATATAATTAGCTAATGTGGTAGAATTGTCCAATTTGCTCCACGATTACGCCGATCAGGAAGAACAAATCCTGCATGAAACCAGGATGGATCCAATGCTCGAGAGATTCAAATACAAATTAGAGATCCTTGGCAGAGTAACTCCATTTTCTTGCAAAAAAACGACGCATCTCTTATTCATTTTACTTTCAGTCCTTGTTTAGTTGGTACGAGTACAAATGATTATGAAATGAGAATGATTTTTACTTTACTCTATCAAAAACAACTGGTTTCTGTTTTTTTGAACCTACAAACGCACCGTTCTAATAGACCCGATAAGACAGCCGTCAACACAGTACAGATTTAACCAAAAATATTCTAATTTTTCTTAATGGCTTTCTCTCCTATTAAGGTGTGTTTATTTTGTGTATTTTGACGAGACGTTGGCCTAGTTGGGAGTGACCCTGCCTCCGAAGCCAGCAGTCCTGGGTTCAAATCCCGGTAAGGGCAGATATTTGTGTGATGCTATATATCATCCGTACTTCGTTACGGACTCATCCTGTAGGGTAATTCGGTGGATGTGCAAAGAGTCTTTAAGGTGCAAAAGTGTGTCAGAGTCATTTGTGGTGCCCGTGGAGTCGATGAAACATGTGTTACGTTATTTAAGGTAGGTACTCCAAATTTGCCACTGCCGTGTCTGTACAGGAGATATGTGCTTTTGTAAAATCGCAACATTATTTTTTTAAAAGGCGTGGTGAAGTTTTCCAACGGCATACAAGGGCCAAAATTATGAACCGCCTTTATAAACCTGCTTGTCACAAGGCCATTCTGCAAATAAATGATATTGATTGATTGATTGATTGATGAGCGCGAATATTCGTTCCTGAGGCTTGGATGTTTTATATATATTTAAGTATGTATTTCTCTATTTAAGTATGTTTATCGTTGTCTAGTACCCATAGTACAAGCCTAGAGCTTAGTTTGGGACTAGATCTATTTGTGTGAGATTGTCTGTCCCCTGATTTATTTATTTTTTTAATGTCGCGTTATTTACAGACACTATTAGAGAAATAAGTCCACCGCGCAAAGACGACTAGTGTTCGGTAACAGAAGCACATGAATCCACTTGCTTTCATCAAGTTAGCATAAAACATTATTTTCTTTTTTGTACTTTATAGTTGTCATTGTCAAATCCGGCCTTTTAAAATGGTGCGACTATAGCCTATGTGAGTATCACTGCTGGGTAAAGACCTCTCCCCTTGATGTTTATGAGTCCCTATTTCTTGCATCGAATCAGATGCTGAGGAATGCATCCAAGTTTTTCCGCAATCCCGTGTACACCTTGTTTTTTCTATTAGGGTTCTGTAGTCCAACTAGGAACCCTTATAGTCCGTCTGTCTGTCCGTCCGTTCGCAGCCTACCTCAGAGACTCTTACTACTTACTAAAAAGCTGTAATTTAGCATGAATACACATCAGTCACGCCAACAGAGTGATAAAAGAAATCTTTTTTTTTTGTATACCTCCCCCACACGTAACGTGGGATGTGTTTTTTTCTCGTCTACCCCATAGTGTGTGGTGTCGTTAAAATATTGCGGGTTTGTGAAATCAATTTTTCGATTAAGACGTCACACGTATTAGACGTCACTAGTTCTTGAGTTACAGGCGATTGTACAAGTGTTTATGCCTACTAAAAATCATCTAAGACTACATAAAAAAATAATAAGAATTATTACTTGTTGTTTTTTATGTTTGTTGTACCTACTTAACGGCTTGGGAACCCTACACTGAGCATGATCCGACATGCTTTTGCCGAGGTTTTAAAGTACATGACTCTACAAGGAGGCAGTGTTCAAATATAAATTAAAGGTCTTGGTCACGGAAGAGGTTAATGAGACGAATATAATTTCATGGCTTTGTCTTTACGAGCGTCCGACAGGTATTCAGGTCAAGGTTGACCTTGAGCGATTCTTTGAATGTCTTGCTCGCTCAACGTCGTTATATTTTGCAAATAAGCGTGAACTGATTTCGAGATTTTATTTAATAAGATTTGATAAAAACCGGGAAAGCACATGCCAGACCATGCTGATTATAGGGTTCCGAAGCCTTTAAGTACTACAAACATAAAAATCAACAAGTAATAACTAATTTTCTATTTAAAGTCAATTGGTGCCGTCTTAGATGATTTTAGTAGGTACGAGTATAAACACTTTAATCGCCAGTATCTCAAGAACCAATGATGTCTACTTAGTCGTGGTAATTTTCCTTTAAAATTCGTGCTCTAACATTTAAGATCTTTTTCAAATTTTTTTTTTGTATTTTTGGCTTTTAAAGCTTAATATATCATAAACGGATTACTAAATCAAAAAACTGTTTCCACACACCCGTAATATTTTTGAAAGACCTATCTAACGACACCCCACACTATAGGGTAGATGAGAAAAAAAACATCCCCACGTTAAAGGTAGGGGAGGTACACTAAAAAAACTTTATTTTTTTTACATTTTATCGTACCACTTTGTTGGTGTGTCTAATATGCATATTGATGCCAAATTACAGCCATTTCCAAGTTGTCTCTCCTGTGGTCAATAGTTAAAAGCTTGTGTGCATACAATAAGTTATGTTTTTATATGATAGGTCTAAAGCGGTTCTGACGGCGTTTTTGCGGGAATGGGCTTAGCCAGAAAATTAGGCCTTAAAAACGTTAATTTTCAGTGTGTCCACGGGAAAGACGGTAACCTAAATCTGTGTATGACCCTGATTACTTTTGATTTGATATTAGATCACAATGATGACACAATAATGATTAAGTAGCCTTATTAACAGAAACATAACGAAATTTACCTTTCCGCTTAATGTTAATATCACGTTTGAGCAATGAAAAAATTACCTTATTTACTGCCATATTTTTTATAAAATTCATGAACAAGTGAAATTAACAAGGTATAAAAGTATATTATCTTGAATATTCAGGCCTTTCGAAGATAAAGGTAGAAAAGAAGTCTACCCTAACATCGCAGTACAATTCAAAACCTATTCTTGGGTTTGAGGTTATAATTTGTACTGGAATGACAGGTGTCAGGATTTACTTATGTTTATGTTACTATATATAGCTTTAAAAGCGTAATGAAAACCAAAACAGTCAAGTCGAACTCTCGCACCGAGGGTTCCGTATCGCCGCACAGTAGATATAATTATATTATTATAAGGAGAAGGCACAGGAGCACTCAGGCCAGTTCTGATGGTAAGTGGATTTTGAGACCATAGAAATTTCAATTCTCAAGACTATAATCTCAAGACTGCAATCCTAAGACCTAAAATTCATTGCCAACCCTGAGGACTAAGATGGAATGCCTCTATGCTTCGCGGTTGGTTAATGGAAAAGATGGTGGAAACCATCACTAAATATTCCAATTTGGATTCGATTTCAAATCGAATCAGCCAACTCACACTTGACGATTATTTTGTTTTTTTTTTGTTTTTTGATTGTACGTTTTACCATTTTTACGATACAACAAAAGTAAATAATGTGTTAGTTAATCCATCGTAATACCACGTGTTCTAACAACCGCTCGAAACGGGTCATAGATACAGATTTAAAGTTAGAACGGACGGACGGACAGACAGCGTTGGCATATTAATAATATAATAATATTTATATTTGTACATTTGTTTATATAATAAAAAAAAATTATATTCATAAATATCACGGAACAATGTTACACAAATTGACCAAGTCTCAAACTAAGCTCTAGGCTTATACTATGGGTACTAGACAACGATAAACATACTTAGATTGAGAAATAAATCCTTAAATACATAGAAAACATCCAAGACTCAGGAACAAATACATAATAACATATATTTGAACCCGGGACCGCTGGCTTCGAAGGGTCACTCCCAACTAGGCCGACGTGTCGTCCAATATATATTACATAAGTATATAGGTGTATTAATGTAAGCAAGTGTATGTAATTATGCTGATATTTATTATATATTCATTTATATAGGTCTCTGTTAGTATTTATTCATTATTTTAGGTCTACTGGTTGCCACTTTTCACTTTTCTTATTTTCCTCAATCACCCAAATTTTAGCTGAAAGAGAACCCTCAAAGGGATAAGTTCGCCTTTGTACATATATCCTGTCAATATTGTATTTGAGTTTTTTTTGTACGTACAACAAAGAGTCTATATACATACATACATTAATAGAGTCCCATAGTGCTCCCTTCAGGTAGGAAACCCATGAAAATACAAAGGTTTGTTACCGTTATCATGCTCCATTTAAGTGCCACTATTAAAATAAGTAGAAAATCTGAGTCACCTAAAATTCTGGGTAAAATCCACAGGTCCCCCATTATCAAAATCTACGGTTGTTTGAGGATAAGATATCGATAATTAATCCGTTCGCACCAACGATTACTAGGTATTCACCGAGCCTGATACTGCTCCGTAGGGATTTGCTGAGTTTTATTGTAATGTTGGTAGCGATAAGAACTCCGATTGCGGTAATGTTGCTTTGTATCATTTTTACTGAGGTGTCTATCAATTTATCGAAACACCTTTCATCGAATGTATCATTTCATCGTACGCTATTTTCTGCTGTAACCATAATGTTTTGAGGGTATCTTAAGCATCTAACCTAACCTAACCTATGTAATTCCCCTTGAGCACTTTTTGTCGCAGTCTTAATTGTATTGTCTCAGTACATTTCTCTCACTATGCATTTCTGTCGTGTATGTATGTATTTATTTATTACTGTCTATTTATTCATGTAAGTCATTATAATGTATTAGTTTGTATTAGTATGTATTTGATTATCTATTTATTAGTTTGGTAAGCGTGTATTTATAGGTATATTGTATTTTATAGCTAGCATAGTTCCTTGTTATTGTTTGAAATTGGTCTGCACCACCTACCGTGTAAATTGTTTTAACTTGCACCTTATCCCTTCTAAGGTTGTCTGGAAGAGATCGCTAATCAGCGATAAGACCGCCTGTTGTTTACCTGGGTCTTCTAAATTGTGAAAATTCTGTGTAATGTTTTTGTTTGGTGGACAATAAAGTGTTTTGTATTGTATTGTATTGTATTGTAATTCATGTTTAAGATATCCTGAAAACATTATGGTTAAAGCAGGAAATGAAATAAAATTCGATGGTTACCCCTTTTTTACCCAATTGCCGATAAAGAAGAGTAATTATTTTGACTTGTATGTATGTAAGTATCTATGTCAACATTTTATTGTACAAATAGAAAAACAAAATTAATACAGTGAAGATAAAAACCAAAAAGTACAAGGGCGGACTTGTCCCTTTAAGGGATCTCTTCCAACTAAGCTTCGAGTAGGAAAGTTTACTCATTGATTTAGATAAAAGAGCATATAATTTAAAGTAAAACTTATCAACTAAACCGTACAAACTTGCAAATAAGTATCGCAGTAATCGCGTTTATTTTTTCATGATGGAGCTAAATTTTTTTATATTTTTTTAAGACCTTTCTTACAGCACAAAAATAATAATAAAGATCCTGAAATCCTGAATCCTAAAATTTGGAAAAAAGGAAGGCTTTCTTACCAAATTTCAGTATTGGTTTATGGAAAGTACCCCACTATAAATTTTGATTCCCTTGAGAGTGTCGAAATATCCGTTTTTAGCGGCATAAAGGCCGTATCTTTTTTAAATTAACCTAGAATATATTTTTTTTCACCTTCAGAGCCTTGTACATTTGATTGTATGGATTTTACTTCATGTTGTACATCCACGTTTTTTCGAGATAAAGGGTCTTGACAGATAGATGGACGGACCGACAGCAAACTAAGGTACGGAACCCTAAAAAAGGCAAAATGGTAGCTTTTAACGTATTTAACTTGGAAATTTAAGTAGATGACAATATCAAAACTTGAGTGAGTGAAGCGGTTGGTAGGAACCGCTCCACATACATATAGTAATCAAATTCACGCAATACTAAATACGGGCCAATTCAAAATATGAATTTAAAACAGCAAATTATCAAAAAGATTTCAAATTTATCAAAGTGCAAAGGGCATTTTTGTAAATATTCTGAGGAGCTAAACCATCAAGCTTCTCACCACCGAGGTAGTATCACGTGACTATCTTGGTGGCTTACGTCAAGTCCATATTTTTTTTCAATCGAAACATAATCGCTAATGATTGTCGAATGCCACTTTTCTAGCCCCACAGGCTCAAAGAATCAGCCTTTTCGATTGAATTGCACGTACTATGTTGTTTTAGCTGTGTGGAAAAAGGAGAATCGGGTAATGTTATATTTTAAGTACCATAACATTTTTGTAACCGTCAAAATTGCTAACATCCACACGTGCTAAAATATCATGCCAGTCATCTTTCTTCCAAAACTAGGTCAACAGGAAAGACTTCGCTTTAACAAAAAAGTTTTATCACGAAAGTTTGATAATGTCCCGACTCCTTAATAATTTATTTCGCGTGTTCAACTTCGCATGGTCTCCATACGATAAGGTATAACTTTTTCGACATAAATTTAACGTGTGTGTGAGGTCGGCATCGTGTTATATTTTTTATTGTGACGTAAGTACCTACTCACATATTGGTGATGAATTAAAATGGGTCAGTAGGAAAACAGGAGTTTATAATTTCCTTTCTATATTAATTTATCTATTGACTTACAAATAATATCAAATTATTTATTCAAGTCGAGAAATAGGCACTATCTAGGTAAGCGTGCTACCCTTTTGGCTTCATCATCACTTTCTATCACGTGAAATTTAGGTAATTTTTTTATGCTTGCCACAATAATACACTACAAAAAAAACCCGCTTTCATTAAATGTATGAATACCTAGTACCTGCGTCCGGTTTTACTGGTGGAAGGACCTAATGTTGGGGCCATTTGGATCGTTACCATCATCTTATCCTATATTAAGGTAGAGCTGCCTTACGGGGCTGACATTAGGTTATGAGTAAGGCCCCTAAAATAAATGTAAATCTATAAATATTATAAAACAGTACCGTGACTGAGTGAATGAGAGACAATGCACAGCTGAAACCGCTGGACCTAGGGACTTGAAATTTGGAGGGAATATTTCTTGGGATATCCAAGGGGTGTACTAAGAGGTAATTTTTGGAAATTCATTTCCAAAAGGTTTAAAACGGGGTAAGTCGCGGGCGTCCTCTAATGGTAAATAAAAAATACACACACATAACATCACGCCTTTATTCCCAGAGTGGGGTTTGCAGAACTACAGAAATACCAACAACTATACATACATACATAACATTACACCTTCATCCCCAGAGTGGGGTAGGCAGAGCTACAGAAATACCAAAAAAACTAAAAAGACTGGTTGGCAATTCTGTAACCACATTTTGCACAAGTAGGCTAAGATGTTTACTAGTGTAATAGTGACAGGTTGCAAACTCATTGCCTAATGTTACTACAAGCCTTATTCCCTTAGTCGCCTCTAACGACATCCACGGGAAGACATGGAGTGGCACTACTCTAACCCGGCAACCACACGGGGTAACCAACAACTATTAAAAGACTTATTGATCATTCTGTAACCAAATTTTGCATAATTAGGCAAGGCCATCGCCTAACAGTTACTACAAGCCTTAAATATAATAAATGCTATAAGCTGCCGACAAGCAGCATTGTTCGAATTGTGTTCCGGTGTGATGGTAAGACAACCGGTCCATCTTTGTCCTTAACTTTGGCAACGCACTTGCAGTCTCAAGCATTTCAATTTTTGGATTTCTGATCTGACTTACCATCAGAACTATTACCACTGAAGCTCTAATGCTCTGTCACTCACAGTATTGTAATTAGAGTTAGAAGGACAGAGCATTTGACTCTATTCCGAGTACAGTAACAAAAAAATCAGCATAAGAGTTCTGGGCCTCTATTCAACTACGTTATAACGATATCGTGTTTGAAGTGTTTTAGAATCGTTTATGTCACAGTCGCCATTATTGTAAATGACATAAGAGTTATGAAAACCTTGACAATACGGAAACAGGTCAAATACGATATCGTTATTACGGTGTAGAATCCCAGCCCAGGTGGCTTGTCAATCATTTCACCGAAACACCTTTCATTGAATGTATCATTTCATCGATTTTCATTTAATCGAACGCTATTTTCTATTGAAACCATAATGTTTTCAGGGTATTTTAAACATCTAACCTAACCTAATCTACGTAATTAATGTTTAAGGGAAACTGAAAACATTATGGTTTAAGCAGAAACTAGCTTTCGATGAAATGATACACATTCGTTGAAATGATGAATTACCGGCCTGGTGTGCTCGCTTGCCTTCTCTTTGAAATAAAAAAAAACTGAAACCTTCTTTTTCTTGTCTACAGTGCCCCCAAGTAAGATGGTCATCACTGATGATAAAGGAGATGTGAAGCAAGCCATCGTCGGGCCTTACGTGGAAGGAGACTCTTTCACCTTGAAATGTGACGTCAGTGGGGGTAAGTTCCAATTAAATATGTATTGCATAATTGTTTTCCTTTGTATTTTCACAGAAACGTACGAACGTGTACAGTACAAAAAGTACTGTGACCGACTGAAAAAGCAAGACAAGTATTTATTAGTAATATAAATTACATTTTGTGGTGAAAGGACCTTGCTACCACTTAAGGACTCATATTTTTCTTGTTAAATATTAGCATTACAATGTCATAAATATGTCAAGTGCACAACATTACACTTATTAAATACATAATGCACCTTGTCAGGTATCGCAATTTGAAGGAGAGACAGAGAGTGTGATAAATGGGTGTACACTAAAAATACATTAGTTAGTTAGTTCTTTAGTATTACGGCAGGCAAACGATCCAATCACTGGTTTCAGAGCGTCTATTTGATAAAAAAGTGCTCCCTTATTTTATCTCTTTCGTCAATAACCGGGTCACGGTAATGACGTACGTTTGAAACCCCATTATCCGGTATTACCCGGTCGCGTAAACACGGTTCTGGTTCTATCTAAACCTCTATTCAGAGCTAACCCTTCAAACTCTTTTATATTCATCCCGGGCCGCGACGAATTATTCTCGTGACTAGAAAATCAATTAAGAGTAAACGTCTCTAGCCCGGCAGCCTTACAAACAAGACGTTTCATAAGAAATAACTTTGTAAAGTCGGCCTTAGCTGCTCACTTTAGTACCTTCGCTTAACGCCTTTGACAGATTGGTACATTTGCAAAAAAAAAAAATGGGTCGCATGTGGATAAGCAAGCGTCTTGATTCCATACGAGTTTAACAATACGTTAGCTAAGTATATCAAGTAAAACGTTAGTTGAATGGTTAACATCGACTAGGACACCACGGACTTTCTTGCGAAGAGAAGTGTAGTCCGCTTCTCAAGACACACTGTAAATGACATCATCTGTCGGTATCATGCTTCAATTAACGTGCTGGCCGTATTAGGGCTGACCAGCATCTCCAGAATTATACGCAAGAGACTTGACGGGATGTATTTTATTCCATGGAATATGGAGAGGGTGCTAGTATGGGATGAAATCTGTGGTGCTAGACAAGTTGCATTTGACAATCGTTAGCGATTATGTTTCGATTGATAAATGTATGGAATTGACGTAAGCCACCGAGATAGTAACGTGACACTTACGTCAATTCCATATATTTTTCAATCGATACATAATCGCCAGCGAGTGTCGAATGCAACTTATCTAGCACCACTGAGTACACAAGCTAGCCCTGCCAAATCTCTACCGAATCCCCAATAGGGCTGGGCTGGTGCGGCGGCCGAAGCGGCTGAAAAATATAAGTAGGCAAATAATAATATAGTGGTTTCAGCCCAGAATAAAAGTTTATCCGAACCGTAAGACTTTTACTAGAGCTAATTTGGGTTGTTTAGATGGATTAGATTATTTATTTTGTAATAATTCTGATTTCTAACACGTCTCCTGCTGAATGACGCATGATATTTTAGTTACTTTCATATGTTTTTTTATATAATTCAAGGTTAAGTATTTTGAGTGTAATAAAGTTCAATCAATACTGATTGTTGATCTTCCTGCGGTACTTCCTCTCTGCAATGGTCTCCTCTTAGGAAGGGCTGGTAGATTTTTTAACTTTTAAATTGCTCATGCCACCTTCTTACTGAATAAATAACTTTTATCTTTATTCTGTCAGTGCAAAATCTAGTAATGAACAAACGACTGGTAAAATGTGATATATTGTGTGGTAACCTGGTTCAACACTTAATCAATTTAAGAAGGAAATAATTCATTTTAGCCTGAAGAGAGATCAACTTGGCATTTGGATTAACAATTCATTTTTGGTGCCATTTTAGGATGTTTTCTTTCAGGGGTGAGTTAAGGTTAAACAACTGTCAGTGCGTATTTTCTTAAATAAAATTTACTAAATAATTGTTACTCTGTTTTGATAGTAAAACTGTGGTTTAAGTCAAATGGCAATTTGCAAACGTTAACGATAGCGATATTATAAAACACGTAGAAAACATTCAAGTCTCAGGAAAATAATCTCGCATTCATCACACAAATAAATACTCATATCGGAAATCAAATCCGGGACCGCTAGCTACGTAGAAGGGTCAACTGAAAAGGCTAACATTTAAACGGTGACCAAGTTTACTTATTGCAATTATCATTACCATTAAAAATACCACGGCTACTTAAATCATCCAATAATTCTGAAGGCAACAAGATCCGATTAACCCTAACCTAATAATGTTTATTCATCATCATCAGCTGCAAGACGTCCACTGCTGGACAAAGGCCTTCCCAAGATTTTCCACAACGATCGGTCCTGTGCTGCTGTCATCCAACGGTTTCCCGCGACCTTTATCAGATCGTCGGTTCACACTGTCCACAGCAATGTATATTACGAAAACACTAAGATGGTTTTCCTTATTTTTATTTTATGTGTTTAATCAATGAATGACATTAACATTTCGTTTATTCCTAAGTTTTATTTGTCCAAATGTAATTATTTGCTTCATCAACCGCGTTTAGCAAGGGTAATTCCACATGTGGTTACCATTATATCATAAAACAATCAGAACGATAAACGCTTCCTGTTTTGGTATTATACTCGCTTCAATGCATATGAATTCACAGTCGTATAAACCAAACAGTAAGCTCAAAAATAGAAATTACCACGTCCATAAACCAGATGAAAGTATGACATTATTTATAGAAAAAATTGTTTCATAGTCATGTTTCCAGTGTTAAATCGTTGAATTAACTAAGGTAGGTAAAGTTGTTTCAATTCATGATAAGTGCTTACAAGCACCAAAGCAACAAAGTCAAGCTACGAAAGTGTACCCCACTTCTATAATTTTCCTTGGTTTACAGGAGGCCTTTGACACTGTCCACATTCCGCTCCTTTTCTCTTAGCGTCTTAAAGTTCGTGTCAGAGGTGTTGAGCACAGCAACAGTTATGACTATCCTAAAATCGTCTTCTAACGAGTTACCATACAAGAACGCTTTAAAAACATAATTGTCATTGAATAGAAAGTCCCTCAGGGGTCAATACTTGGACCTTCGCTTTTCTTAGTATACATAAAACTGCGGGATTTATTACTCAGCTTAAAATAGATTTTGAATTATGGGACACTGAAAGTTACCTCTAAATGATTAGCGTAAACATTCACACGCTAAGTGCGTATACTTTTCCTTTTCCGAACTTGGTATGGATACAATGTCACTAAATAAACTTTACTTGTAATACATGTAATGCTTACTGCATCTAAAATGGCATCTATGCACCCTTTATTGTCCCCTAAATTTAACCATAACGAATCTATCCCGCGGTGTTTTCCACTAATCCGATGTATGCCCCGGATGTTTGCGGTCTCTGCCCCTGATCGGGTTACTATTTGATTATTTCCCGGACTGTATCTAAAAGCCAGGGTTTGCTTTTGATCATTGTCTGTGACCGATTAGTGATCGAATTATTATATCTGATGGCGTATTGTTGGAATGATTACATTTTGTCGTGGTCCGGGGGGAGATTGACATGAAAATTGTTTATGATAATGAAGAACTGACGTTACAAATGCAACCTTTTAATGGTAATTAGAACTATGTTACTGTCTTAACTACTATACTACAAACAGGAAAATTTAAGTGAATGGGAATTATATATTATGTACACATACATACATAAAATCACGCCTGTTTCCCAGACAGGTAGGCAGAGATCACTTCTTTCCACCTGCTATGATCCTGACAAATCTCTGGGGCTAGTCAAGTTGCATTCGACAATCGTTAGCGATTATGTTTCGATTGAATAGGGTATGGAATTGACGTAAGCCACTGAGATCATCAAGATCAAGCTATCTCGGTGGCTTACGTCAATTCCATACATTTTTCAATCGAAACATAAGCGCTAACGGTTGTTGAATGCGACTTGACTAGCCCCACTCATTCGCTTCTTCCACATTCATACAACGAGTCATGCACGTCGGTTTCGGGTACTTAGGATTCGGCCCTTTTGAAGAATATATTTAAACATATATATTATGTTAAAAAAAAATATAATAATAATAAAGTTTGTTTACCAAAGAGTTAATATAACTGCATTGTTTAACAGTGGTCCCTACACCAGGCAAGGGCTGGGATTCTACACGGTAATAACGAAATCGTCTTTGACGTGTTTCCGTATTGTCAACGTTTTGATAACTCTTATGTCATTTACAATAATGGGGACTGTGACATAAACGATTCTAAAACACATCAAACGCGATATCGTTATAACGCAGTAGAATAGACCCCCCAGGAGCTACTCGGTAAAATTATATTGCTTTTGACATGATGTCGAGTTTGTTTTTGATTTGGCCACAATTAATGTAACATAAATAAGAGCTATCATACCTATCACTGACAATACGATAACATGACTAAAGCAATATGGTTTTACGAAATCGAATAGATCTTTAGTTCTGTAACGTTGGGGCCAGATTGCAGGTTCAGTGAACAATAGATGATGAAGATGGTGATTGAATCACTTTAAACAGAACTTCGACCTAAACAAACCGTAATTTGATTTCTAAAATGAAGTTTCTAAACTTTAAAGTATTGGATTAAGATATTAAATTAAAATAACTTTGTAACGAAGGCAGACTTAGGAGTTTGATATACACACCGAAATATAATTAATTTAATTAAAAACTTCGGTGCTAACTCAGTTTCAAATTATTATTACCTTCATGGCAATTACTGCCAATTAATTAATTTTGCAGGTTATGTGTTGACAGAACACACTTGCAAGCCGTTTAATTAAAGAACATTATCTACACTGTAATTTGTAACGGTCTTATTTTTTTTTAATAACACGAAACAAACAAATTAATGTTTGTTGGTGAGTGAGATCTGTGACCCTTTACACATTTGCATTCACAATCTTAAGACTTCAAATGCATTGCCAACCCTAAAGACTAAGATGGAACCACACTATGCTAGTTATTTCACCGGCTGTCTTATCCTCACAACAATACGAACTTTGCTGCTTGGCAATTACATTAAAGGATTTCGTGGTGTTAGCCGTTCGGAAGAACTTATGCAAGGTCCTACCACCACTATAATAATATCTAAGTATTCTCATTATAATCTTTATCTGCAGGCCGCCCCAGACCATGGGTGAAATGGTTCCGTGATGAGACAGAGACCGACACCCCCGCGACCCCCCTGGTAAACAACGGGGTGCGGGGGGTACTCCGAGTGGGCCCCCTCACTAGAGCTGATGTGAGGGCTACACTGACGTGCAGGGCCTCCAACCACCAGAGGGCACACCCTATCGAGACCACGCTGACGTTGGATATGAACTGTGAGTTTTAAAGATGATTCGAATTTGATGTGATGACGGCTTGAGACTAGTTTCAAAGGTTTGTATTAGTCGTTCTACACCTGTAACCTGTGGGTTAACTATACGCAGAAGGCTATCATTGCCTTATGCATTCAATATAATTTTCTGTACAATAGTAGACTTAAGCTAACTTTGCAACTAACTAATCAGGTGTGGACATGTTTCTGAAATAAATTATTTGATTTGATTTCATTTAAGAAGACACAATATGCTGCCACGCCTACATAAAGATGAAAAGGGATGCGATATGGAGATAAAATTAAAAAAAAATGCTGTTGGTATACTTTAAAATACCAGGCATAACTAAGATTAAGGAGTTATGAATAAGTACTCAACTATTCAATCAAAAGTCATCGTGAAAGATTGTAAGGTTTTAAAGATTCAACCAAAAATTTCGAAATAGGCGTCCTGTTTGTATAATAAAACTATAGAGGATTTTGTTTCTACTCAAGTGTATATGATCAATATGATCAAGTTTAATAGATCCAAAAAACAGGCTCATAAGTCTTACGTTTATTGAAATCCAGATCGTGGAACAGTACCGACTTTATCATTATGACGTGGTCTCTTATGTTGTGTAATGGCTACTCAAGGACAATAACAATGATTCATTCCGTCTTCGCCGTATTCTTGACTATTCATTATTCTTGTTTTGACAGGTTCCTGTTGAAACGTATTTTGTTTTGACCATGTTCTTGTTCTGTCACATTCTGTTTTTATCAGAATGACAAATTTATATACGCACAGTCAAAGTAACTACAAAGATTATCCACTTTTTCACCTTGCATTTTATAAGGGCTAAATGTGTAACATATTTTTAGTCAACTGTACCTGTGCGAGACAAGGCACACAAGAATTTACCGTTAGAGTAGATCATTCGTAAATCACGGGGTCCTTAGCAAGACGTCGTGTCATAATGTTACCTAGTTTCATTATTTCAATACAATCCTTTTTTTCCATGTGACGTTTTATTTTCCAGCATACGCTTCAGTAACTACGACTTTAATACGTTATTTTATAATTATATGTAATCATATCTGCCGGTATTACCTTATGGCATTACAAATTTTCTAAATAAATCATTTTATTTCATCAAAACACTCATGGATTATAACTAACTAACAAATGTAATCTAGGAAGTCGATGACAAAATCCTTATAGTTAGTCGTCGAATTTAAATCCCAAGAAAAATGGTACTATCAAGCTGGACTGAAGTCAGGTATGATGATGGTGATAACATTAAGAAATCATCAATGGCTTTTAGGAGATCCGGTGAATTAGGATTTGTTAAACTCGTCAGTTTCAAGTAGATTTACAATAGTGTGTTGCTAACAACAAAAACAATATTAAGCAAAAAAAAATGTGATAAAGACTTTTCAATTACACTCGTTGGTTTTTGTCCACAGTTCCCCCTCTAAACATCGATATCTTCGGCTCCAACCAGCCCCTCTCAGCCAGCAGGCGCTATGACCTGCTCTGCCAAAGCTCCGGGTCCAGGCCCCCTGCATCTATCACCTGGTGGAAGAATGGCCACAGGATAAACAACGCCAAGGAAACGGTAAGAATTATCCACCAGGGTCCTCAGGGTCAGGAAATGTCTTTATACAGTGCAGTTGTACAAAGGGATGGACAGAGACAAATTTGCAGCGGCTTTAACGGTCAACCTGCAGTTTTAGAGTGGCACCCTTAGAAAAAGAATGAGATAGGGAAGATGGGTGATCGAACGAACGAACGGACGAACGATGTCCTGTTACTTTTGACTTATTATATTTACTGATTTACTCTACTAACTTGATATTGGCGAAATCACAGCAAAATTCCGCGTTGGACCACCATTAATAAAAAAAAAATAAGAAAAAGAATGAGCTGCAAATGTCTATGCTGCCGTCCTAATACAAAAGGAAGCATGTCCAAAAAAAACACATACTTTATAAAAAAATCGGTAGATTAGAGAACGATAATATGAAGAAACCAAAAATCTTGGTAAGTAAATATTTCCAAAAATCTTTTAAGAGAATTTGACGCATGTCCAAAAACATGTAATTTCCTAGTGAAAACACTGAAAATTAAGCAATTACCTCCTTATCTCCACTTCTCTAAGGAATCAAGGAAGCATTTTTCGGCCAAGCCTTCTTTTCGGCTTAGTGAACTCAATGACTTTTTAGAAGATCCGTCATACTTGAGAAAGCCGTTTAACTTAATTCATTTTTTAACGTGCCGTGAACAATACAACTATTATCACCCGTTTTTTTGAAACTGACATGCATCCTTTTAAATTAGGACGTCAGTATGGTCTTTAGAGCCTACTTATCATCAGTTGGGCCTTCTCCATAGGTAAAAAGAATACTAATAACAATAAACTAAGTGAAAGACGGCAGCCGGTGAAATAAACATTTCATTTTAGTCCTAAGGGTTGCGATTAGATTTTTGTATTGAAAATGTCCATTCGTTTTCTTGGATCCTAATGAACATATCAACATTCATCCTAGGGTGGAGACGGCATCCATACAAATTCCCCCATTTACATAGACGATATGAAACTAAAAACCAACCTACAGAATTTTTTTCAAGTACTGACCCATGCCAAAACTATTTCCTAACTAAATCTCTAACCAAACCACACTAAATAAACTCGACAACTTCCCGGTCCCACTTCAAGCTCCAAGCGAAAAACTTCGGGCTAATTCAACACGAAACTTGCCCAAGATACCTTATTGTGCCCTAATCTTTATTGCGATAAAAGACAAACATCTAGCAGTCAACTTAAAATAAGGCCACGTAAACGTAATAAATGTAGATTGAATGGGACATCCAGTGCTTGGGGCGAGCTCAAATCGGTCGTAAGGGACCGACGGCCTAAGTTTCTTCTAAAAGTTTGACGTAAGCGACGAACTGGCTGAAATTAGCAGCTGATGTTTTTCTGTTTTTATTTATTTTATGGCGTTTGTTTTGAGGAGTTGAGAAGCTAGCTTGCCAGTACATAACAAGTTGATTTATTGCGCTTCTCAGGTTGAATTTAGTTTTAAACCCTTATTTTTATAACTGAAGGTTTTATTCAACGCAATCCTTTTTTAAATACAACTGCTTTTATTGTGTAGTAACATGATTGTGATCTAAATACTTATGCGGGTTCCAGATTTAATCTTCCTCTTGTTTAAATTGACTGATGCAGTAGATGGATTTATGTTAAGGATA
The DNA here is from genome assembly GCA_949316455.1 of Acleris holmiana. Taxonomy (NCBI): domain Eukaryota; kingdom Metazoa; phylum Arthropoda; class Insecta; order Lepidoptera; family Tortricidae; genus Acleris; species Acleris holmiana. The sequence continues at coordinate 3,812,391 of OX438778.1, forward strand.
CATAATGTATTCGTAACTGCATTTAAGAGATAGATTGAAAATTGTGGCCACCCCAAACACAATGAACTAATGAATATGGTAATTGGTACTGTAGTGACAAACATGACTCTATTAAATGCGGAAGTGCGTTTGTTAATTTATTTATCTGTCCATTAAAAAGGAAACATAGGCGTTTCGGAAAAAAGGCTCCAAAAAACGTTTTTTTTTATTTCATCTTATTACAGCAGAGAGTCATAACAGGCCATATATTATGAGCCAGAAACCTGCCAACAGTAACCTCTGCCTAACTACTCTAAGCATTTGGAATTTCCAGGACGCCACGGGCCTTAGCCGTGACCTCTACACAAAGCTGCAAACGGTTGCCGCAATAGATCAGCAATGGTTGAAGTGGCACACAAGGCCCATTGGAACCCCTCCTGCCTAACCTAACCTAACTTGTCAGATTTTGACACTCACAATACGACTTCTGATCTCCGTAATTCTTGAACCAGGAATACCAACTCAATTAGATCATTGTGACACATCCAATTAGCTTGAATAGGTTTTGGTAGTTTTCATGTGTTCCTTTCAACAGAAGATTGTGACAAGACTATTAAGAAAAATTAACGGCTGACATACGCACGCTTAGCAATGCGTCCGGATCGGATTCATAAAAGGAGGTCGGCTTTTATGTTATAGCATATGACTGAACTTCTTCAGTCGTTTTAACCTTGGATAACCAAATGCAACATAAATAGAAAGATGCTACGATAAATGACATTACAATTTACGTTTTGATTCACATAATATTAATGTCTGCGTTGTTGTGTTAAATGATAAGGAAGGACACAACATACGCAGTTTGAATCAACGCCATATTGTTATTATACCATCAGTATTAAGCATTGTGGTGACCAATCTAAATCAAAGGTTTACTGAAGCAGCTTAATTGACGACAAGGATTATGTTTCTAATCACAAAGGGTATTAATGCCTGTGATTACCTAATCTACGAAATGATAACTAAGTGATCCAAAGCAAGGCTAACATTGATTATATCCAAGATATAATTAACAGCACTTGCCATGGGGATTTCATTACAAATTAATGTCTCACTGAGCACTGTAAACTTTGGTTTGTAATTGAATTTGGAAGGATGCAAGGGTAATTCATTAACTACGCCTTGTAATTTTCAACGCAGTTGAAATGTAAATTAATTAAAAACAAGTTTCTAGAACGGCGTACAAACACAATTATTATAAAGAAGTACGCATAAAAATAATGTTTTTTGAAACTAAAAGTCAGATATAAGAAAAGCTTGTGATTTCGAACAACAATTTGCGCTCAAATTTACGTTGTTATAAATCGACTGATTTAATAAAGTTATAAATTACATTCTACACAAATTATGGGATTAGCAAACCTACTCATTTGTAACGTCACCAGTTTCGTCATGCAATAACACCTTTTCTTAAAAACATTTTTTTTGGACCAATAAGCGTTTGAAGTGGCTTACCCTTGAAATGTCTACATTTATTTCATCGAATGGTACTTCGTCGAATTTTCATTTCATCGAATGGTATTCCAACGTGCAGAAGTATATTTTTTTGGTGGTCACAGGTCTTACCTAACCTAGCCAACGTAACCTATGCTTAAGATAACCTAAAAAACAATAATGTGTCAGCAGAAAGTAGCTTTCGACAAAATGAAATTCGTTGAAACGACACAAAAACACCATTTCGGTGAAATGAGTTTCGACATTTTCAAGGGGATCTCGTTTGAAGCATAAGTATCAAATTAGTTTTTAAGAAGAAATATTTGTATTTTGCTCTTCAAGTCAACAATAAAACAGCAAATTAAACTTTGCCGTGATACGAGTAATTTACTTTAATAACGGAATCCTATCATTTCATAACCAATGTAACACAAATGATCCATTTCACAAACATATTATTATCATACCCACGTTTTTTTCCCAATCTGTAAATAATTCAGAATTTATTTCAAGACTATCGTGTAGAACCCTATAGGTTAGGTTTGTTTTATAAAAAACCTGAAATATTTGTAGTTACAGCAAAAAAAGCGGGTTGGCAAATGATTAGGTTGCAAAACGATGCATTTCTCAAAGATTTGTTGGCGAAAAGGCAGAGAACCTTTAATAACACCCTCACTTCTGTCGCCTTGATAATCTTATTAAACTAAAAGAGAATTATTTACGTAATTTTCTTTAGTCTAGCAAAAACAGCTCTTTTTTAACAGCATTATCCTTATATCTCTCAAGTTAAAGCCGCTTCTCCCTCTTCGCTTGCCCCCGGTTCGAACGACATCCACTGTAATGTATTTCTCGATTGATGAGAATGTATGTCCGGGCCCCGGCAAGAGTCCCGCGATAAGGGCACCTAATAAACTATGACAGCAAATGTCTTAGGGAAACGACTGTTCGAATGAGGCGCCGTAATGTGTTTCCATTAGGTCAGCTTTTTGGATTTTTTGTTTTTGCTAAGAAATAGGCAGACGTCACATGACGTCTACTACTACAGGGTATTAATGTGATGGCACCAGTGTTAGCCATTTTAAGCTGACAAGCACCTATAACACTAGCCTACAAAAAAAAAATTCGTTTGGTGCAGCTCTGTCCGTATCTGTAGTCGGTAAGGTAGGTGGTATAAACTGTATTGCTGCTACAAGATGTCAGCTGACAGCTCTGGTTTACCTACAATTCTTATTTTAAAAAAATCCGGTTTTATTCAAAATCAGTCTGTCTGATTATCACTTTTATGACATTAATAGTAAATTTATTTATGGAAAGTAAGTTGAGATGTTGCAATAATCATCTTAATTTTCTTGATATATAATTTCCAAATAAATTAATATTTTTGAAAAAATGCATGTTTTCATTATTTCTAATGAACGAGAGCTGATATGAAAAATGTGACTGATATTTTCATATCAGCTCACAAAATATACCCAAAGTCAGGTCTAAAATCTTAGGCACCAAAATGAGAGTAGGCCAGTGTAATGGACTCTTGACTCGAATTGAAAGATCATAAGGTCATAAATTGATTGATGTAATTCAAAAGAATAACCTTTATCTTCTGTAAGATAAGAACAGTCCTGCTTTGGTTCTATCACCCTACAGAATTCATCAGTTCATCGTATTAAATTACAGACTATTAGTTTCTCTTAAGGTTTCGGACATTTCTTTACAGATTTTAGGCCGTCAAGTAGCTCAAGTTCATTCGTCATACATTACGTTTTCGAATCGCCTTTACTATTCGAAAATGTAGCCCAAATCCTTTAGCAGCCACATTTGCTGCCACATCACGAATAGAATATAAACAGATGCGCGAAGAACGTGAGATGGAAATAGTTTGCGCGCGCTTTGATGACAGCGTCAAATTCAAACAATTGATGTTACTTATTTAAAAACCACAACGTTTATGAAAAAATATGGTTATAAATACTTAACTAATGTTCATAAAAGATCGTATAATTTCCAATATTTAACCAAAAACTTGCAAAAAAGATGTCATGTTTGAAAAATAAAACCATCGAGGGTTTTGTTTAGTGTTTTTTTCACGTTAACCAGTCTCCAGGGAATAACAGCGAGTTTAGTATTTCCAAAGAACAGACGGTAGGCATTATATTGAGCCCTAAAACAGACTTATGAATTAATACATTATTTTACATATAGCTACTTCACCTTTACTACTCTATGACGATACGAAAGCAAACGTCTACTTCAACGTCAACTTACACGGACACTGGGCGTTTTAGCCAATCACCATACTAATTTTCGTGATGACGACACGTTAACGCTACTTGCTCGATAGAACGTAAAAGAGAGATTTAGCACTGCAGGTAAACTGTCAGCTTGTGATGCCTTTAGATAAATTAATAGAGCTAGTTGTTGTATACTCAACGTCATAAGACATTCAATGATTGATTTAAAAAAAAAACCTAATAAAATATATTTTTGTATTTTATAGGAACTAAGGACCAATAAATATGCACAGCTTTGAATTTAAAAATTAATGCAGATTTTTCAGTTCATTTGTAAGCAGACTTAATAACTAATATATTTCTTTTGTTACCAGCTGTCAACGGACGGAAACACAACGACGTCAACAGTCTCCCTTCTCCCTTCCAAGTCTGATGCAGGGGCGAGGCTGGCCTGCAGGGCTTCCAACCCTCAGATGCCTTTGATACCTCCTCTTGAAGATGGATGGACTCTGGACATACAGTGTAAGTGTACCTTCCATCATCATCATTATTTTTCTCAAGATATCTAGGTACACATAGGTCTCCCCTGAGTTATACCACAAGGAACGGTTCTGCGCCACTTGCATTGGTTTCTCGCAACCTTAGCCACGATGTCGATTCATCTTGTTGGAGGTCTACCCAAGCTGCTTCTTTTGCGTGTACCTTTACGGCCATTTGAGAAACAGCTCTTCGTTCCTTTTATTATAGTAAAAAGAGAATAATTTGACTGCGCCCCTAACATGGCCTACACGTCTAGTAGCGATGGTGAACAATTAATTTGTTTTGAGAATAGATTGTTTGTATGAAAAAGTATAATTTAAATGGAAACGGGTGAGGCATGACTGTCGCATGCCGTAAGAAATTAAAGGTATTCGTAGAGTGTGCAAATGGGTCCCACACAATAGAATCCGGCATCGCGGCAGATCAAGGCGTCGTTGGCGAGATGATATCGGTGCCTACCATCAAGACTGGTGGGAGACTGCCCATTATTACGTGTAACAAAGGTTGGGAAGCCTTTGCCCGGTGGGGCAAAACAGGCTGTGAAATAAATATAAATAATAGTATTAATTAATAATCGCGTCCATAAAAGATTATTTAGCATCCGCGACAGCTCCAGCTAAAGTGGTTTGATCTTTACGTTTATTAAAAAGTCAAGCATATATTTATTAATTGCCACTAAAGTGATTGGTAATCAGAAAATATGTCTCACCACCCTGAAAACAATTAAAATCATCCAATTACGCGTATTGCAAAATGCATTTTGTACCGAATGACGTCAGTTAAATTGATATTGGCTAAATTATATTTAAAATGGAAGCCATTTAATTAACAGAGTAGTGTTTGCGAAACGGGGCGCAACGTGCATTCCGCTTTTGCTTTGTATTATTATAATATTAATGCAATATTAAAAACCCCTATGCAATACATTTTGTAAATTTCAGTTTTTTTTTTATTAACATTGATTGGTACTAAATTGATATAGATATTTCCGTGAATTGTTTTTTAATGACAGTTTTGCCAGGTTTGGTTCAAATTAAGGGGTAGGTAAAATTAATATGAATTGGTTAGTGTTAATTAAATAAGTATATTTTATACAAAATGTTATGTAATAAATAAATAAATAATTATACATTACAATAAATGCAATATTCATTTTGAAACCCAAAATATGATTCATTCAAGTGACGCTTATGCGCGTTAAATATTTATTGCTACCTATCTATCTTAATTTAACCCTATCATAACATATCTTTAATTTATCTTACTTAATAGAAATATTTAAATTGTAACAGTGCTGTATGTACTTGCTCCGGTATTGCACACAGACTCATAATATCATAGGAATGTTTTTTATGTCTGAATTGTTTTAATACTATATAATTAGTGTTTCTTTTTTATAAATATATAAAGAACAGATAGATGGTTAGAGAAGACGTTTATTCGCGAACTACAAAACACAATGACACCAAAATTATACATAAGTTTGCATCGCTACTAATTTTAACATTGTTGAAGCAATATTGAAGTGACATGAGTTTCCAGTAAAGTTATGTTTTCAAACTGCATATTGATATAAGGTTTTTTTTCGCAGATGTCCCTGAGACCACGGTTCGGCTAGGCACTAACCTGGATCCTAATAATATTAGAGAAGGGTCGGATGTTTACTTTGACTGTATCATCAAGGCGCATCCCTATGTGTATAAGGTCGAATGGAGACATAATGTGAGTATTCTGTAGTTTCTTGTATTTGTAATAAAGTCACAAATGCCCTAGAGCTGTTATTGGTCAATTGAGCGAGCGAGCTTATACGAGGGGTTCACAAGCTACCTAATTTATAATCGAACCCTAAAAGGTTGTTTTTACTTTCTGACAGGGCAACTTAAACTCCTCCTAATAATAATATTATTACTATATATACTGACGACACGGTGGCCTAGTTGGGAGTGACCCTGCGTCCGAAGCCAGCGGTCCTGGGTTCAAATCCCGGTAACGGCAGATATTTGTGTGATGAGCGTGAATATTTGATCTTGAGTCTTGGGTGTTTTCTATGTATTTAAGTATTTATTTCTCTATATAAGTATGTTTATCGTCGTCTAGTACCCATAGTACAAGCCTAGAGCTTAGTTTGGGACTAGGTCAATTTGTGTGAGATTAACCCGTGATAAAAAAAAAATATTTTTCCGTCGAGTTAAAAATCTGTGTTCAATTTTTATTCTCATAAGAAAAGATGCTTATTACAAATCAATTTTACGTATGTAATTAAAAATAGCCCTCATATAAAAAACAGTATTTTACTTTTTTTTTTAAGAATTAGTGAATTTTCCATTTTGTTACCATAACGGTTCTAAAGAATATAATAATCTCAGATGAGCCTCTATTCTACAGAGTAAAACAATAATTGCTTTTGGCATTGTTATCGTATTGCTTTTTACTTAGCCGTAAATAATATCGTATGCGTTGGCAAAACGATAGCATGTCAAAGAGAATAATAATGGTTTCACTCAATTAAATAGAGGCCCAGATATTACGTCAACAAAATTGTAAATTCAATTCCCACTTGCAAAATTGAAAATTAAATTCCCTCCTTGAATGTGGTTAGGAGTTTTATTGCACTATTCACAAAATTAACTGAGTAAACCAAGATACAAATTTCGTTCGTTACTTCCTCTATTGTTTAGTTTCGCAAACGGAGTGCGAAACACGTAACGAAGTTGGTTCTGTTCCAAAGATAAAATTTACAAAGTGCTTTTTGTAGTTGTGTTAAAAATGTGCAAAATTAAGCTATCTTCAACTTGTGTTAGTGTTATTGTTAAGTTTTTGGCAATATTTATAAAAATATTTTATTAACAAATAAAGTGATTGAGAATTGTAAATTGAGATTGTGATAAAGTCCAATAGCCAAAAATACATTTTACTTTTAGCAGTTCCAGCAATGTAAAGAAGGGATTAGGCAATCAATTCTTAAATTCTTACATAGCAAATTGATAACTTAATTTATTTCAAGTACAAAAATATAACTTACAGCAGCTTTTTTCTCGCGCTGTCCTGCCTAGAGGTTCAAGCAATTTCTGTATCAAAGTTTATTAAAATCGAACAGCATTTTAATCTCGCGTCTATAATTATTACTTTAGAAAAAGACCGAAAAAGGCTTGGATAGATTGTGTAAAGCATGACACGTATATGAAAGATATGAGTGCAGAGTCAACAGCAGAATAGAGGATAGTGGAAGAAGAAAACATTGTTCTGAGGAAGATGATGATGATGATGAATTATTAGTTTGAATTCACCTCAATTTTAATCCTTGTCCAGGGCAAGACTCTCCTCCACAACATCGGCCAAGGTGTCATCATCAGCAACCACTCCCTGGTGCTGCAGGGTGTCGGCAGACGGACAGCTGGCAACTACACTTGCGTGGGGTTTAATGCCGAAGGCGATGGGGAGAGCAAGGCCTTCTCCTTGGATGTCCTTTGTAAGTCACATGAGTATGAATACTTAAACTGTTTATAAGATACCGTTATTTTTCTCGCCAGTGTAATTCTCTGAAACGGTTTATGTATTCTGCCCTTGTATAACCAAGGGTGACTTAGAAATGAACTTTGTTGAGGTATTAAAATATAAAAGGTGCTTAGTACACAGTCAAGGACTTTAATTGATATGCCACTATGGAACCCTGTCATAAAAACAGCGTCAAACCACATGAAAGAAAGCTAACATTAATGATAAACGATGTAATTATGACAGGGTTACATAGTGGTTGTTATGCCTTGACCGTACTTTAGTTAATTCAATTGGACTGGATTTCTTATATTAGTTAATATCGACGGCAAAGTCGCTTCGGTTTGTGTTCGATTAATCACGTAGCTATCTAAGCTGTTACCGTGATTATTTTTTATTTGTTATTTGGCTATGGCTTAATTATGTTGGTTTAATATTGATTTGATTACAAAAAATAAATAAAGCCAGATATTAAAGTGCAAAACACACACACACAAAAAAAAACATTAAAAATTCTGTCATATTTTATATCGTTTTGATAGAATTGCTAATTGCCCGTAAATTGCCAGTTGCTTAAAATTGCGGAATAAAGTATTTCGTTTCGAAAGCTGAACTCTGCGAGGTTTTATACAGTGAATTTTCTTTCTTGTTTCAAACAGATGCACCTACATGCAGAAGTTCTCAGCAGAGAGTGCACGGAGTAGCGAAGCAGGAGCGAGCTCATATCACCTGTCATGTTGATGCTAATCCACCAGATGTCACTGTAAGTACAAACTTAAATTCCCACAGATATTTCAAAAAAACCATTTCATAAATTGAAAAATATCAATTGTTTCTCATGAAAGTCATACGTGTTTCTGTCAAAATTTCATATTTGGGACAAGCTTTTGCTGCTGACTTTACTTTTTTTTGGAAAGTCATTTTCTGCTTATGAAGACCATATTAATAAGATCCAACTCGGTGGGTATAGCGGAGATCCGGTCATCACCTTCCGACTTCATCAGATCAGCTCTTGATACCACAATATTGCATTGTCGTCGGGTTTACAAATGTGGTTCAAATTTCAGCCCATTTCAAACGGAAATTGTTCAAAATTGACTTGCAAGTTTCGGAGCGGACAAATTGCAAACATACATACGTACAGTGCAAGTTAAAATTGCACTACATTGCATTGTTTTTATGTAATAAAGTTCAGAGACTGAATGTGATGTTTAAATTTTGAACTGTCAAATCATTTATAGCTTTATACCAAGTTTGAATCTGTGAAGGGATTGACATATTCAATCTGGGCTTTATACACCAATTTGAATTGATAAGATAATTAAAACCCGTGCTACCCTCAGCTGCCAAATGTAAAAATAAATTCTGCCCTAATTAACCAACCTGTTTTATTAATTTTCTGTCAGTAACACTCCATCTGTGATGACTGATGAGAGTAATTACACTTTTGTCTCCTAAATTATATAATTATGCTGTCGTTTTCACAAATACGCTTTTGTTTAAGTCTAAACGAGATATACATTATGTTCTCAGATTGTTAATTCATGAAAATTGAGTGGAGAAAATTAAAAATATAACTATAATTTCTAACCTAATGTCAAACTTTGTCAAAAAACCTAATCAACTCTAATGATAACAATAATTTAATTAAAAACAGGATAGGCAAATCTGCCTATGTGGTAAATGACGACAAACAATATGTCACTGGATAGGTAGATAGATAGATAAAACCTTTATTTGCGTACTACAATTCACACACACAATTTTCATAGGTAATTAAAAACAACACTATTAAAAACAAACAAAAAGTCGCCAAATATGTGCATTGCGGCAGTGCAAAATGGAAATGGCTCAACATATAGCTTTGCTCATGATGAGCAAAATGCTGATATTCTGCCACGAGGAACTACCGAGCTACAACAAGCAAATTTATAGACAAAAAGAACAAGATAATAATATTTCAAAAACATACTGTCATGCATTGGCGTGCTTGTGCATGCATTTACGTGTGATACGTGTAAGTGTGCGTGTGTGTTAGTTTGCAACACTATGCAAGTGTTCTATATCCGGCGATTTTCATAAGCCTTCAAGAGCACTAAACTGCAAAATCAGATACCGAGTAACCGCGATGGGTTATTTGAAGCTATAAAGTCAGTTGGAATTAATCGGAACTACATGTTTATGTGACATTCAAGTTCGGCCATTAAAATTTTCTCATAGTGTTTTTATATTTCTTAATTTGGTTATTGGTACAGAATCTTCCTTATTTTTAAGCGCTCTATCACATAAACTTACTTCAGTTGTTTCTTCTCCCAGTTCCGTTGGACCTTCAACAACACAGCCAACAGCAACGAGGTTAGCGATAACTACGTCTCACGCGCAGGAACCAGTTCTACAGTGACGTATACGCCCCACACAGAGATGGACTACGGGACATTACTCTGCTGGGCACATAACAGGATTGGGAAGCAGAGGGTGCCTTGTGTCTATCATATCATTGCTGCTGGTAAGTATTTTGTAACCACTGCTGAGAAAAACACCGCAAGAATTTCAACAATCAGTAATTTTGTAACCAGTTAGTTTCTTGCGACATTTCTTCTCAGTTGTCATGTTCTGGGAAGGGCTTATAGACTCTCACTCTTTATAATGTTAGTAAAGAGTACCTGGAAGACCGAGCATTCGGTTGCTGAGGTTGAAAACGAATTTTCCCTAATACCACAACTTGCCAAATCGATTAAAACCCTATTTTGCAAATTTAATCGAAATCATTGGAGTTTTCAAGAACGTAATTACAAATAAATTAATTTGGCTTTCATTGTTAGAAAACTGGATATAGAATGTTAATGCTGTATAAGAAACCCGTAAATGTTTTTTGTCCTTCCATCTTGTTTGAATACAATATTTAAACATTGAACTATTCTGTGCTGAAATGTTCAGTATTCACTCATGCATGTGTTTTACTTTAAATGGAGTAAACAGAACGTGTTCTTTCGCAGGTAAGCCAGACCAAGTTCACAACTGCACATTGGTGAACGCCTCGTTAACTTCGTTCGGAGTTCGATGCATGGAGGGATTCAACGGAGGCATGCCTCAGTCCTTTCTGCTGGAAGTTCGAGAACTTGTTACCCAGGTAAATACTTAATACTTCACGATGCGGTTAGACTAGTTTAACACTCAAGAGCCATGAAAACGGATCACTTTCTATGGAGATTCTGTACTAAATGACCCGTTTCCAATGCTATCGACTATAGTTGGTAGACAGCCTGCTAAACGGAGCTAGGCGGTAAAGGCAAATATTTGGGAGATGAGCAAGTATTTGTTCCTAAATTTTGAATCATTTCCAAGTATTTCTTTGTATATATGTATGTTTATCGTTGTCTAGTACTCATACCCTCGTGAGGCCCACCATGCTACAAACAGGGAGATTTTTGTAAGTGGGAATTTGAATCCAACGACAAGGAAATAAAGTTCAATTAGCTTTACTCTTAAATGCTATTTTAAATTTTGAGTCAAAGAAAAATGAGCTTTATGCTCATTAAAATATAGTTTAAACTAAATATCCTGGATTATGTACTTGCTAGCACACCTGGTCTTACGAGGATAATAATCGGCTTTATAAGTACGTGCACAGTTTAGTACTTTGTCACTATAATGTCTTGTTTGACTGATCTAATCTATCAAAGGACTTAAAGCGGGGATCCTATCATTTCATAACCAATGTTTCACAAATGATTCATTTTACAAACATATTATTTGACATCCCGCGGTTTTTTTCCGAAACTGTAAATAATTCTGGATTTATTTTAGGACCATCGAGTAGAACCCTATAGGTTAGGTTAGTTTTATAAAATTCCTGATGATTAAATTTGTAGTTACAGAAAAAAACGGGTTGGCAAATGAATAGGTTGCAAAACGATGCATTTGTCGAAGATTTGTCGGCGAAAAGGCAGAGAGCGCTTAAAGCGACAATGTACCTAAGTGTGAAGCTACTTATATGATGGCCGACTGTACAAACCTAGAGCATATTTTCAGACTAGGTTAATTCTTATGTTCTTTTTATATTTAATTTGAAAGCACGTAGCACAGTGTTTTTGTATTGTAATCAAACTCAAAATTGGGTCTTTCGATAATTATTTCCTAGACCTTATCATCGTCGGGCATGTTTGGAATTCTGTCTTCTCCAAAGTATGTTATTTTTTTAAAGCAGCAATACATACGTTACCTCAACAAAATTACCGATAAAAAACCACAAGGAAGATCAGCAAGCAGATATTTTAAAATATTACAATATTTTTTATTACGAGAACACCCTGGTGGAATATTAGAAGAGGGTATTACAACTGAAAGCTTTCTCCGATCAATCGTTACTATATTACACTTTGTAACGTGAAACGAATACTGACTTTTATTATTCTTACTTAAGTATTATAATTTTAAGAAAAAATAAAAATAAACTTTTTTAATTACTTTCATCGTTATGGAGGAGCGGTACCTCCCGACCCTGGTATTTTATATAAAAGAAACTTCTACCCCAACTTACTGTAACAACATTTGAATAGTGGAATAAACTATTTTAATTTTCATTTAAATTTTCAATACAATTCATTTTATAATCTTTCACTTTACAACAATGCCTTACATTGTAAGTTAACAAGGGCTTAAAATATTATCCTTAAAATGATGTAAATATAAAATCTTTTTCTTCGATATAATATTTAAAAAAAAAAACTAACTCGATCGATCAACGCACAGCTTTTCCGCCGCTGGATCTGGGTACTTAAAATGTTGAGCAAATATTTCTTAGATATCCTATGGGTGCACTAAAAACTGATTTTGGAAATGTATCCCCTAAGGGGTTAAATTAGAGGGAGTATGTTATTAAGTACATTTTTAATAGGTTCTTGCCTGTGATTTTGTGAGAATTTTGAGTTCCAAACTAACACAAAAAAGTCAACCACAGTTCAAGTCAAGTCATACACGTCAAAAAAATTTTGTGATGTTTTTGTTGATTTTTGTCGACTTTACAGTGAACAAAGTCGTGTCATTGTTAACGAGTCCATGTGCAACTAATATACTGTACATTTTATATAAACCGGGACGATTTGCCTCATATTTTACTTGTATACAAATTAGTTCGATAGGTATCTGGCCCAATTAATTAGAAGCTTTTATTTAACTTGCGTCGTTAGATGGTCTTTCTGGAACTTGCTTTGTTAATATGAATTACATATCTGTTTAAGTCTTGCCAGTGGGGCTAGTCAAGTTGCATTCGACAATGCAACTGTGGGGCTAGTCAGTCCCACAGTTAATTTTGAACCACTCCCAGTTATCGTTATATTATTAATGTTGCCAAATAAAGGCAAAATTAAGATTCGTTTATTAAGTTTGGCTCTAATAGGCCGATGGTGACTGTACAATAAAAAAGGCAATGTTGTTTTGTGTAAAGCTTGTCTTTACACAAAACAACATTTTACTCGTATTAATTATAAATAGATAAGCAGTAGGTTTATCAGAGAGAACACCTACAACCTTTTGTAAACGTAATAGTGACTATGTCGATATTTAAACTGGCAATTTCTTCATCAGCAAATCGTGGCCAACGTCTCAAGTCCAGTGCCTCGCTTCATTGCCGTGGGTCTGACCCCAGGGCGTACGTATGCCGCAGCGGTCTTAGCGTACAATGCCAAGGGGAGAGGGGAGCCGTTTCCACTCCGAGCGGGAACACTGCGGCCTCCAGAGAAGCATCATGTTCATGATAAGAGCTTGGGTAAGTGCAGAAGCAGTGTTACTTCGCTTAAAATAAGCACTAAGTAGTATTAAAAAGAGGGGTCTTTTACACTAAATATTGATCAAACACAACCTTTGAACTTAATTACAGGAAGAAAAGACGTATTTAGTAAAAGATGGACAGTAATTTTGGTGTAATACAAGATTATAGTATCGTTTGTTTCAATGTCAACAGTTCGTAATAAGAACGAGTTCAAACCTTTTTAGCAACCTAACCTAACCTAAGCTAATTATGTTTGCCAAACCTAACTAATCTAACTTAGGTTTCTATTCTCTTGGGTAGAACAATGTTTACTTTTGACTTGTTATCACATATTACCAACGTTACTTTTTTGAGCTGACAGTAATGATGGCCGAATTAATAACAATACGAGAACACGTCAAAGACAGTATGCTTTACCCACTGTTACCCACTACAATAGTGGCCCGGGGCTAATGTTTGTCAAACGTGTCATGTATTATTTACCAGATCTACCACGAACGGCCTTCCAAATGTCCGGCACCATGTCAGCAGCAGTTGGAGGAGGTGGAGTCCTCATGATCGTCCTGGTTCTCTTCATGATAGCAGTCCGCCAGCGGTGTGCGAAGAGGAAGCCACGATCGGCGCCACCGCCATCTTCTCAACCGTCGTCTCCTGACAAGTTGAGGGAAAAGGATGACAGTGAGAGCGACGACCGGAACCCTGATATAATACCGTCGGATACGGATCAGATGCAGGTGGGTTTGAGGGTAGCACCTCTTGTATTTTTAGCTGTGGGTCTTTAGGTGCATTTTCTTTTCACCGAACAACTTTTCCCAAACGGATTCATTTCTCTACCGTATCATTTGGCATATTGTTTTTTTTCTTTTCAGTATCATCGTGTAGAACCTTAAAAGTTACGTTAGGATGGTTGTATACAAATCTTGAAATATATTTCTAGTTTCGGATAAAAAGGAGTATGCAAAATAATACGGTTGGGAAACGTTGGGTTGCGAAAAGGCAGCACCCGGTTTTTTATTTGACACTACAAGGCTTCTGCTGGTTCTCCATTGGTTTTTTTAGTATTAGAATTTCATTTTATTGATTTTAAAAATAAGTTCATTTTAATTTATCTCGTTGACGATGGTGAAATAAATGAATTCAAGTTAGAATTTTGATATAATTATAGTATCTTATTTGACAAAGCTGATAGTGATTGGTATACATTACAAATTCAGTGAATTTACATCAATGGGCTTTATCGAAGCTACGTAATGTACACCGAAATCGCACAGAAAGTTCGCATCATACTCATTTTAGTAGACGTGTATGATATAACGTCAGTTCTCCTCCCCCCAGATGGACTACTACCGTCAGCAGCAGGTGTCGACGATCTCCCCCCCGCTGGGCAGCCGCGGGCCGCGCGGCAGCGTAGCGGGGGTGCGCGGGGGGCTGCCTGGGTACTGCCCGCTGCGCACCGCGCCGCCGCCTGCGCATCCGCCGATGCATGATTCTGGGGTAAAAGCAATAAAGAAATCTAAGCTGGTTTGGACGATTTAGATGATTGACAAGTCGGCAGAAAAAAAGAAGAATGAGATATCTGTTCAGATTACAATTCGCAACATGAACCAATTTATTTTGCAACGTGTTACAAACATGACTGTTGGCATATAAATAAATTCCAAAAGCATTTACCCCCCTGTTCTCTACACACCTTTGCCAGCATCACTTAGCCTCGATGACAGTATGTAGATCTACAACGTGTTACAAAATAATCCGTAAAAAAGAAATTACAAAAGTAGTGTCAACCCTTATTAAATAACGTCAGTTCAGTATCTTAGGTATACAGTATACTAGGGTTGACACTACTTTCGTAATTTCTTTTTTGCGGATTACTTTGTAACACGTATAATTAGAAAGAAAGCGCATTCTCTTCTTGTACTATGTACATATATTGAACTAGCTGTTATCTATCCAATTTTTCGGGATAAAAGTACCCTACGTCCTTTCCCAGGACTCAAAAGCGGTTTTCGGTGAAAGCGTCAAAAACAGACAAATAGACTACTATTCTACAATTTTATATTCTGAGACTAAAGTAACCTCTCTTCCACAGACCGCGCCATCGGGCATCCCGCCCCCCGCGCGCTTCGCGTCGGGCTCGTGCACGCTGCCGCGCGGCACCTCGCTGACGGCCGAGCGCTGCGGCATCCCCCTGCAGCACCTCCGCACGCTCCCGCGCCCGCTGCCCGCGCCCGCGCCGCTGCCGCGCCTCACCCCGCGCGACACGCCGCTCTGACAAACAACGCAGCTATAGGACATGTAAATAAAGTGCTCAAGACTTCGGTGGTGACTGTGGTTTTTGTGACATATTTTTTGAGGACTTCGACAGCTGCCGTTGATGCTAAG
The DNA here is from genome assembly GCA_949316455.1 of Acleris holmiana. NCBI lineage: Eukaryota > Metazoa > Arthropoda > Insecta > Lepidoptera > Tortricidae > Acleris > Acleris holmiana. The sequence goes on from OX438778.1 coordinate 3,828,279, forward strand.
TGGAAAAGCTTGTTTAACCTTTTGACCACCATGCCCAGCTGCAATTTTACGTGCCCCAGATGCCAGCGACGTCATATGCTGCAACCACGTCGATACAAATAGTATGGAGCGTTTCGAACGCCTGGCATACTCGGCACGGTGATTTGCCGGTTTTGGCGGTTAATGGGTTAAATATGTAATTTTCTTCATTTTCAAACTTCTGAGGATCATAAACATACTTAAGTATGTGTGTTTAATACTGGGCGATGCATACCTGTCCACTTACTACTTAATAAAGCACGAACGCAGACAGCGAAGAATTTCGTACATTGACCTTTACCTGTAGAGCGCCGTATTACTAAAAGGGAAAAGGTTTGCATTCAATGATGCCAGTAGTCAATGTCGCTGTGCAAGCACGGCGGCAATACCATTGTGCGCTAGTGACAAACAAGTAATGGTACTCACCATTACTTCTTATCTATGCTATGCCTTAAACGTTTTCCGAAACTGCCAACCACATGATTAAAAAGTTATAACGTAGTTGGTTTTAACGCAGGCTAATTGATATGCAAAAAATCATGTCATTAAAATTGAATTTCATCACTAACCAAAATACTGTACTAAATGGTACAATCCACTTCCTAAGGAGGTGATCTCTTTTGCTGTCGCTGTAACACCAGCTAAGCGATTTCCTTAAGGAACTCACTTTGAAGAACTAAACATGAATAGGTCAACTTAAGTTCCCTAACGCACTCGTGAGCGTGTAAAAAGTGAGCATAACTCTAAGTAGAATCAACTATACTCGTAAGTAGAATCAACCTGGGAACCGATTTTTGACTTTCGAGCGTTCGAAAGTTTCAATCGAAAGTAACCAAAAACAATAAAATGGTATTTTTGACTTGCGAGCGATAGAAAATATGAACACGAGTGGTCCGTGGCATTCGTTTTGAATTCTATCAATAGAAAGTATCATTTGACATCTGTCAAACCTGTTAATACTTAAACAATTCATATTGTTATAATACTTATAGCAAAATTAGCGACATACAATAAAATATTACAATAGGTATGGCAAGTCTGGAGGAGTATTTAATTTTAGTAAATAATAATGAAGAGGAAGAAGATGAATTTGTGCCTGCGCAACCGCCGCGTTTTCGGCTAGCGGAATTAGGAAACGAGCCATTTCTCGAAAGCGAAGATAAATTTAAGAAGAATTACAGATTAAATAAAAGCCTATGCAGATATTTAATTCATAAGTTAAGGCCGCTGGTCTCGGATGCTCAACGACCATGTGATTTAAGTATTAACGCAAAGGTAAGTTATTAGTTTTGTGTGATTATTATGGATACAACATAAAGTTTTTGCAATTATGTTACAAAACAATTGCATGTTCTAACCAGTTACTATTAAATCTAGAAAGAAAGAAAGAAACCTAGCAATGACACAGACATCCACAGACGAGGAAGCGTTTCATTTAACCTAAATTTATAACCAGTCAAGAATTTGTAAAATAGCGTAATAAATCTCACTCGCACCTAAATAATAATTAACTTGTTATAATTTCAACTTTTGATAGTTTCACACATTTATTCGCATTCAAAATATGAATTACAAAAAACCGGTAAAACATCGACTTACTGCGTATAATGAAACGCGTTCCAACTTAACAGTACTATTTAGTCAATCCCTCAGTTTCGAGTGAGAATCTCAAAAATATGGAATTTGGTACCATTCGAAAATAAAGCGTGAAAGATTGTCGCATTCCAATATTTTCTACTGCTGGGTTTTGAAATCGAACGCTCTAAAGTCAAAAATCGGTTCCCTGCTGCCCGGCGGTCGCGTCAAGCGCTTGTCAATTCTATATATTTTAACAGTTTTTGAAAATCGGCCTTATAACTTGTTGTACTTTCTCGCTTTAACGCCTTTGACCTATTAGTGCAGCAGTTCAACCGTGACGTTAAAGTGACAAAGTACCGCCGACCGTACAAGGTGATCACTTACTTATGAAGTGGAAGTCTTTACCAAAGTGAAGCGGTAATTTTTTATTAGGTTATAATATTTTAAAAATCTAAAGTTAATTAGTTAGGATTAAATGAAATAACGAATTGTGTTACCTAATGTAATTAATGTAAATAATGCAATTTTTCAATGAATAGTGGCGATTTTTTTAAATAATAAATTATAATAGTAAAGAAACAATACAAAGTATTGATTTGTAACGTGTATTTCTTGCTATAGGTAAAATTGATTGTTTTAATTTTATGAAGGTAAATGGTTGTGAGAAATGGTTTAATGTATAATTTCCTTAGATTTATTTGTGAAAGCATTTGTTTTTATACAATTTTCGGAAAATGTTTTTTTTTAGGAATTGGTTTGAATGAGAATGAAATAATAAGTCAAAATCGAAATTTGAAATGAATAATATTTGTCGCAATCACATTTTGTGATACATTTATTGATCATACGAAGAGTTACCTTTGATATAATAAATAAAAATAATAAATTATTATAATATAATTTTAACAACTAGATCGAAACCCAACTTAGGTTGCTAGTTACAACAGAATTCATAAAAATATTATATTAGTAGCATATTGATGCATGAAAAAATATCAAATAAATAAAACACTCTAGGATAAAAAACAACAACATTTTTTATGTTAAAAAAAAGGTAAATCTTCGTATCAAATAAAATAATCAACTTGTAAATAGCATAACGATAAAGTATGTAAATATGTTTTGTATTATAAAGTAAATAAAAAGTTGTAATCCTATTTGTGTCTTATAAGTGATGTCTTAAGCTTTTTGAGGCACTGGTAAAAACGAACGACCTTTTGTTAATCCTTTATTTCTAGCTAATTATTTTGCAAGAGACTCCTTGCTTGAGTAATGTAATGACTAAATGTCTATGTATGAGGATATTTAGGTCAATACAATTTTAACCGTGTTTTTTTTTTATATTGACACGAGCTCATTATTAATTTATTCCCATCACTTTTAAAAGCTATTGTAAAATCAAATCCTTCATTGATACTATCCTATTCCTACTTTCCTATTTATTTTCCAATAATTCTTTTGTTTCACAATGCATTTCACACGTACATTTTATGCCCAATTTTAATCAGCGAGCTACAAACTGCCAGCAACTGCAAAATCTGTATTCGCGCTGCATTCGAAATTCAAACAATGTAGGAACTCAATACACAAAGCAGACATAATGCTACCCTTTCATCCAAGACTAAAGCTACCCCACACGGGCCTGTCACATTATCCCCTGTGCGGTTCTTGCGTCCTTTATGGTGGCAGCACTGAGCGTCATTGGCATAACACCACCGCGCCTTTGTCATTTCGTATGCATCCAAAGCGCGAATACAATAGGTGCTGCCGACACAACGGTACCAAATTGCACCTTTTCCGTCTCATTTGCGAAGCGCTGTAGTTGGGGGTGTGAGCGGGATAACGTTCCCCGTTTTTAAAGGAGAATTATTATGGAGCGTTATTTATGTTGTGGAAATTGATTGTGGCGTTTTTAGCAGTGAATCAAAGGAGCTAGGCTGTGTTGGGAAACACGATATTGTGAAAGTTAATTTTGGTGGCATTTTGGGATGAGACATTTTAAATTTGCGAGTTAAATACAGTTAAGACGTTAATGGATGTATGATATTAACCTTAATGTGCTTTAACGTAGTATTTTGTATTTAACAGTATTTTTTTTAGAATGTCGTGTTTTGCAAGCACGATAAGGCCTTTAAATTAAGACAAGAATCATCGAATAAGTCGTGAAAAGATTTTTTAATGGCCGACAAGACAACTTTTTTTTTAAATGTAAAGCAATAATGTATAAATTATTTAATATCGTCTGTAATAATTGTTTTTTGTTACATTATTACCCGATGAAGAAAGAGAAAGAGGGTAATGTGAATAATCAAGGTCGACCATATTTTATTATTTAAGACTTCATTTTAAACGATAAGAACTGTTTAAAATGGCATTTCTTTAAAGGATATGAAATATCCCGTTGTGTTGCTAGATAATAATTTTATCTCGATAACTCTGTTTAAGTTTGTCCAATAAAGTGTTGTGTAAATAGTCAAAGAAACCTTTCTTAACTGTCGAAATGTTTTCAGTAAAATAATGGAAAATGAAAATAAAGGGAAATATGCGAAAAAGTTCCAATGTGCTGTTTGATTTCCGATAATAACTATTACTGCTTAGGGAATAGATGACTATTTTACTTGATGATTACCTTTTGAATTTAACCGAAATATAAACATGTAAAATAGGCCTCTACTTTACGGGGCAAAACCATATTTATTTTGACAATATTGTCGTTTTGTTTTCAATTCGGCCGCCATTACTGTCAAGTAAATAAGAGCTATCGTAACCTTGGCACAGAGATGGGCATTAATCGATTAACTTTTTAATCAACTAATTAACCGATTAAACAATCCATCGTCACAAAATTACTCACGATTAATTAACCGACGGACTATACGAATACCGATTGATTAATCGTCATTTCAATCGATTTAATTTCATGATTAAATCTCGATTAAAAATTGGAACACGCATGGTACAAAAATTTAATATGTTGTAAATCATGTTATACAGATGTAAGCTGTTTAGCTGTAGCAATCTGTCAACGTAACTCGAAACTTAGACTTATAAAAGAAACTCATTAGTTTCTAATATTAATCGAGAGAAAATTAATCTAACTTATTAATCGATTAACAATTTAGCCGCTGGTAATTAATCAGCGATAAATCTAATCATGACTAAATTAATCAAAACTCATACGACTAAGATTAATCAATTGCCATTTTTAATCGTTAATCGCGATTAAGTAGCCTATTCTTAATGGTTAATCGTCCCATCACTGCCTTGACAAGATATTATGACAAAGGCAATATGGCTTACCCCAGTAGAGGCTCTGCCCGTAAAATAAAAACTAGCAAGTCAAAAACAAAAGATTTTTTTTGGAATCACTAATAATTTAAAGGCAAAATTTTATTACTATGTAATTTAGTATATTTTTTACTCCTTCAAGCTGCAACGGTTATTTTTATTTGGAATGAACACATAGATTAAAAGGAAATCTATGTGTAGTGGTATTCCCGTGGGATATTAGTCAACGTGGAAGAACTCACGGACAGAACGAGTCTAGTAAGTAATATTTTCATTACAAATCTTAATCGGAACCTAAATCCAAATCCAATACAGGATAACCAACGAACACTGTCTTACATGGCAAATGATGGTATCTCAGACCAAACTGCTGTACCAAATGGAACCTTATTACTAACAGCGTTGAATCAACTTTGTATTAAATAACCTCTTTTTTCACCTATCCCGGGTGTCTGTCTGTAACCACGGTATCTTTCTGTGACCAAATCTTGCAAAAACTTTAAACAAAAACACGTTTGTTTTATTGGAGCCCCCCTTTATTTATTTTATTTCATTTTATTATATATTTTATGTGTGAATACTATATCTAACTGTTGTCGTTATTAATATCGAGCAAAAAGCGGCAAAATATCGTGTTTGTTGTGTGGGAGCCCCCCTTAAATATTTATTTTATTCTGTTTTTAGTATTTGTTGTTATAGCGGCAACAAAAATACATCATCTGTGAAAATTTCAACTGTTTAGCTATCAAGGTTTATGAGATACAGCCAGTTGACAGACACACAGAGAGACACTAGAGACACTAGTGGAGTAATAGCGTCCTGTTTTCACCCTTTCGGTACGGAACCCTAAAAAAATACTGACTGTTGAGTTTCTTGCGGTGTTTCATTTCAATTCAGCATTGGTCTCCTCTTGGGAAGCGCTGATAGAAATTAGATCCATACATACATAACATCACACCTTAATTCTCAGAGGCAGAGCTACAGAAATACCAACAAACCTAAAAATACTTGTTGATAAAGAAGGTAGGAATTTGACCTGTAAAAATGCCTACTCACTGAATTTGCTATTGAGTTTGTAAAACCACCTATTGGCTTAACATGTATACCAGCGCTACGAGTATAGCTAAAATCTAGAACTGGAATAATGAACAGCAGGAACAGGAATGAACATAACCTTATTATGAACACCTGACAAGTTCTATGCAGTGAATGGGACACAGATATACTATTAAACTACACTATTATACTATATAAAGTGGTGGTAGGGGGAGCCAAAGAAGATGTAAATTATGGTTTTCATTGACTGTTTTTGGTAATTAAAGGTATTGTGCGTATTTTATCTATTACTCGTAGTTAATCTAGTGAACCATTAAACATAATTATCATGCCGTTCATAATACACTTGCAGTTATGTGATTAGTTACTTAGACAGGAAATATTTATTCGATTTTGTGATCAATATGGAATCTGACCCTCTGTCAATAGTTTTGATGTGGGATCTGGTAATAATAGTCTGCGCTGCCTATTTCAAACCCAAATTATGCTCTAGAATTATTAAGGTTGAAATTTGGAACAATAGGTGAACTGAGGGTATTATTCTCTAACTGTGACATTTAGAGAAACAAATTGTCAAGATTATGTTTCTCATACTATCAAACTGAGATAAAAAATGGATTTAATTCTATATTATTATACTTACATAGTACGAGACGGTAGCCTAGTTGGGAGTGACCCTGCCTATGAAACCAGCGGTTCTGCGGCAGATATTTGTGTGATGAGCGTGAATATTTATTCCCGAGTCTTGGATGTTTTCTATGTATTTAAGTCTGTATTTTCTCTATTTAAGTATGTTTATCGTTGTCTAGTACCCATAGTACAAGCCTAGACCTTAGTTTGGGACTAGGTCAATTCGTGTGAGATTGTCTCTTGATATTTATTTATTTATTATTTATTTATAGTATATTAAGGTATCAATCTGGCTGTCTTTTTAATTTGTAAAAAGAAAATATTTAAGGATATATTTCAGGACCATCGTATCTTACATAACCTAACCTATTGGTAAATAAAAATGTAAGCGATACACTCGGCCAAAAAATATTATGGCCAAAAGGAGGTGAACAGTTAAAAATGTTGGCTTCCGTCAAGAAACTGGTCGGATAATTGCATCGTTGTCAAGATCATTAGGACCACAAATCAAATAAAATAAAAAATGCTAGATTACAATAATTAATCTTATTTACATAATATAAAGCACAAAACACGCTAACTTAATGCAAATTAGATTATTGGAACTCCGAAAACGTTTCTCATAACATCTTATATCATAATGATCATTCTTCATACTAAATATTAAAAATATACCTAATATTTATTCAGGATTTAAAAAATATCCAACTGGTAAAGAAGGTTAGGTTAGGTTTGTTTTATAAACGTACTAAAATCAGAACGGTTTCGGTAAAATCACTTTAGGAGTTGTGATGATTATGAATATTAATTAATAACCAATCATGAGCAAACAAGTATGAGAAAAAAAGATATTTATTTTTTATTTATTATTAAAAATCAGACAACATAATGGTCCAAAAAATTGTTAGTAACATACCTTACATGAACTATATTAGTACCTACTTAAAACAACACACAAAAGAAAAGGCTACATAAGGCTCCGTTTTTCGGTCATAAGACGATTAAAACGCCGCATGACGGAGGAGTCGTATGAACCTACTATGGTCTTTAGGATGGGGTTTTGAAAAGTGAATTTTATGAATACAAAATGGTCGTTAAAAAAATATGGAAACATGAATTTTATATGAGCCAATATTGGACCGATACTAAGGCCCAGGCTTGTACTATGGGTACTAGACAACGATAAACTTACTTACATAGAGAAATATATACTTAAATACATAGAAAACATCCAAGACTCAGTAACAAATACTCGTGCTCGTCACACAAATCCCTTACTGGGATTTGACCCGAGGACTGCTGACTTAGGAGGCAGGGTCACTCCCAACTAGGCCACCGTGTCGTCCCAACTGACTTCCCAAGACCACTGCTGAGAAGAACCATCGCAAGAAAATCAACAGTCAGTCATTTTTGTAAATAAATAATGCTTATTACAATTATAGAACTTGACCTAGCATTAAATAAATAAGGTCATCCGGGGCTAAAGCAACTGTGCGGTAAAAGCAACTAATTGATTTATGTCATAATCTATTGATTTTGGTAAGACGTGCCACCTGTTGAAGACTAGGGAAATTATTGCTTTTTCATATGAAGTGTAGATGGCGCCTCTGAGTCGATTACTGTTGTACTGACAGAGCATTTTTTGCCAGCCGCCATTTTGGAGCAACGCGTTGAAACCTCGTTTGTTTTGTTTTGTGCCCAAAAAAATTTTTCAATTGGTTTCCAGCAAATTTGCAAGTTCATTCTAGTTAAGAGACAAAACGTAAGTACTTTTGGTATATATGTTTAAGCGCTATGTCTTAGAATTCTCATTGTATTGATACAGTTACATTAACCTCAATGTTTTGTGTAAATGGGTGATTGCAACTATTTCTGCAGTCACAATAGCCCCACAGTATTTGTATGAAAAATACAAATCACTAGTGATGCTTCGCATCGATATCACTGTGTCGATATTTCGATACGTGTATTTCAATAGGGGATATTCCGCAAAGCTCTGCGTAGGTGGCGACACCACCGTAAAGGGTAACAATGTCAGATGACATGTGTCATGATGCCGCAATGTCAATGTCATTTTAATATAAAACTCATATATATTCCTTATTTACATGTTATGTATGAGTAACAAATAAAGTAAATGAATAATAATAAGACCTTATTCAATACTTGTTTTGTTTGTAATTATTGATGTAGTAAAGCCTGACGTGAACTTAATTCATTTGGCTTTAACATACATGGTATCGGAACGTACACCGGCTTTGACAGTTTTATGTAAAGGTGTTGTCATTGTAAAAACTCTTTTCTTTTGTGCTAGTGCTGCACTCTGGTGTGATAAAATGGCAGTAATATCCCCTATTACTTGATTGTATAAAATGTTTACCTGTCTGTGCATAATTGTTACTTAATCAAAAGAAACAATAAGACGAGTGCTGCTTATTTATAAAAAAAAACTTATCCAGGAGACCTACAGTGCACAAAATACGTACCTATCCTAGTTATAATAAAATATATAACTACATGAACTAAATTTAAATACTTACTTACATATATTATGTACATACACTTACGTAATATACTTGTATAATCTATACATATTTAGATAAATTAATTGTAAATGATATTTCGTAACTTATTTTAAAGACAAATTTATATTATTAAAGCAAATTAATTATTTTATTTCTTGTTCTAGATGGTTCGAAACTATAAAAGAAAAAGGGAGAAAGGTTATAATCGAGAAACGCTTCTTGAAGCTGTACGACTAGTGAAGCAAAAAAGTTAACCAGTCATGCTGCTGCGGAACGGTTTAATATTCCTCTGTCAACAATTATATCACATGTATACGCTACGCGCGGACAAAAACAGATAAACCCTGGAAAAGATACTATGTTTTCCAGATCATTTGAGCAAGAGATATCTTCATATTTAAAAATAATGGAAAAAATGGATTCCCTTTTACGACAAAAGAACTCAAGGCGTTGGTGTCAGAATATCTGAAAAGAAATGGCATAATTAATCCATTTAAAGACGATATACCAGGTGACGAATGGCTCCGTGGATTTCGCAAGAGAAACGGGTTATCACTAAAAAAACCGCAACCTGTAGAAATTGCCCGTAAAAGGGCATGCAATCCATACACAGTGTATGAATATTTCGATTTATTAGAAAAGGTTTTGCGTGATCTCGATCTTACTGAAAAACCTGAAAAAATTTACAATCTCGATGAAACTTATCCTTAGACACCTATCTGTTATTTGTTTGTTAGAAAGATTATTAGCCTTTTTCTATAAAGTTTTTTTTTGGCGCTTGTTGAAGTTTCCTTTGATTTTTGTTATTTGCTTGTAAGAGAGGTGGCAAAAGCCTGTTTTTATAAAGATTTTTTTTTATTCTCATTGAAATGCCGTATTTAAATAAATACGAACGATAAATAGATAAATCTCTTTTTCTTCTTTCCTAAATATCAGACTAATCATTTTTCGATACTGTCTCCTAAAATTTGTTTTTAGAAGATTTATCGATAATTAACACCCACGACACTAGTCAGTATGGCACACAGTTGCATTCGCCCCATAAAATTTTTAAACTGAATTTTCTGGATACTGAACTCTAATAACAGGGACTAGATTTCAATTTCGTATAGCTGATGTATGGAACTATATGTACTCTTATTCTTAACATCTAGTTATAGATTACAACAATGTTTTTTAAATGATAGTCGCATTAACCCCAAGGCGGGGTGAATGTAATAGTACTCATATTCCACAAAAATGCAAATAATTTCAAAAATTAAGCCTTTTTGTAATGTAATTTAAGTCGAAACTGTACAGTGAAAGGTGTGGAATTAAATAAGTTTATATATATAACCCTCCTAATTAAGTTGGTAATGGTGGACGGAGCCAAAGTAAAAGAAAAAAAACCTCTAGTTGCTTTCGCCTCGGGTGACCTTAAATAAAATTAAAAAATATAAAAAAAGGTTAATTTTTTAATAGGTGCACAAACTTTAATATTTGCTACGCTATTGTTAATCAATAACACGTGTTGTGTTATTTTTACTCTAGCTTAAAAAATATTAAAGATATTGCCGATTCAATGATTCCACTAACTTAACGATATTCATGGACCCTCTAATGCAGGGGTGCGAGGAGAGGGGAATGCTGTTAAGTAAGTTAATAAATGAAATTTCAAACTTAGAATATCAGTAGGAGAGGGGCTTGTCGTCTGATAAGCTGTACATGCAGTTTCAAATTTCGAATAATCAATACAGTGTATCGCATACCTACAGCTTGACAACCCATGTCATCATTTCTAGTGTGACTTTGTGTCCACACGAGTAGGTAAAAGAGAGATAATTTGCAACAAAAAAAAAATAAAAAAATTAACTCATTTTATTGTCGTAATATAATGTATTATATTAAAGTTACAAAATCATATTATGTTAAAATGTGTGCACTGATAAAAAAATACCCTGTATATTATGCGCAGCAGGAAAACGTGACGAAACTTCTAACAAACACAAGAGCAAATAAATAAAATAGTAAAATTTATACACATGACGGTGCAAAACTACTTGGTTGGCAGAGCTACAGAAATAGGTACCAACAACTACATTTTTTTTGTTGTAATTGTGTAACCACATTTTGCACAATTAATTGAGAATAAATACATGCATAATTAGACTATTTTTTAAGAATTTTCCCACTAACAGAATCATACAAACAACGATTTTGCCCAAAAAAACAGCATTCGCTACTATGGAGGCACTCAAGTTTTATTTTTATACACGTATGAGGCACCGGACAACGAAAGAAAGGGATGGTAATCTGTTTTTAACTACATTTTTATACGTCGCACGTGAGATGCTCTGGTGATACGGGTTTCGCCAAAATCCGAAGCTTTGTTAACTTCCTGTCTATTTGTTAATTTGTAGTTTTTTTTTTTTTTAAGGAGAAGGTACACGAGCACCCAGGCCTCCTGATGGTAAGTGGAATCTGAGACCCATATACATTTGAATTGTCAACACTATAATCCTACGACCTCAAATACGTTGCCAACCCTGAGGACTAAGATGAAATACCTCTATGCTAGTAATTTCACTGGTTGTCTTATCCACACACAACCGGAACACAACAATGCGAACACTGTTGCTTGGCGGGTGGTTAATGGATAAGATGGTGGTAGCGATCTGGACAGACCCTGCACATGGTCTTACCATCACTATGATCTTAAGATTGCAATCCTAAGACCTCAAAAGCGTTGCTAACCCTGAGGACTAAGATAGATGGCCTCTATGCTAGTAATTTCACCGGTTCCAGCGAGTTGTTTGAGCCTGGGTTCCTATATACAAAACGTCTCGTTAAAATGTGACGTCTCGTTAAAATTTGACACATTTTGTATGCAGCAAATGTCAAATTTTAACGAGACGTCACATTGTAACGAGACGATTTGAATATAGGAACACAGGGTAAGGAAACATGGCAGCCATTGGCACGTACGGGGATCCCCGAGTGCACAGTCGCCGGCAGGAGGCCTAACGCGCCGGCTTACGGGGTTTAGTGCCGGAATGTGGCAAAAAACGATAATCCAAGCTTAGTATGGCCACATACGAGCCTCGTGATATTTCTGAGGGTAGACGCATTAAGGCTGCGGTAGGATAGGTCCCTTGTGTAAGCGGAAATAGAGAGAATGATACAAGATTTATTTTACTACTTTGTCGGGGATAACTATTTTTTTTTTTATGTTAAGGAGAAGGCACATGAGCACTCAGGCCACCTGATGGTAAGTGGAATCTGAGACCCATAGACATTTGAATTCTCAAGACTATAATCCTAAGACCTCAAATGCGTTGCCAACCCTGAGGACTAAGATGGATGCCTCGAAGCTAGTAATTTCACCTGTTGACTTATCCCCACACCGGAACACAACAATGCGACTTTGCTTGGCAGGTGGTCACTGGATAAGATGGCGGTAGCAATCCGGGCGGACCCTGCACAGGGTCCTACCACCACTGACTAACACACTATGTCAAATAACAGCTTTTTCGTACCAAGAGTCCCTGGTTCACCAGAATATCCAATGTATAAGAAGTAAAGACCTGCAAGTCGAGTTATTTCTTAATAGTAATAGCATTGATATTTTATGTATAACGGAACACTGGCTAACTAGTAACGAAGCTATGTTTAATTTTATCAACCACCAGGTCGGCAGTTTATTTACAAGAAATAGCTCGATACATGGCTGGTCGTTAATAATATTAAGCAATAAATTTAAATTTAAAGACCGTAAGGACATTGTGTCCTTATCTGTTGAACGAATATTAGAACTCGCTGCAATAGAGTTAGAGCAATTCATGGTTGTATGTGTATATAGGCCACCATCAGGCAATTTCGAAATTTTTGAAAAGAACATGGAAACTGTTCTATTAAAATTATCTCATTCGAGAAAAAAAAACAATTATATGTGGAGATTTTAATGTAAGTATTTTAGAAAACAGTCTACTAACCAAAAGATTAATAAATCTTTTCAAATCTTTCGGCCTGACACATACTTTTATGGAGCCAACTAGAGTTACTGACACTAGCGCCACGTGTATTGATAACATTTTTACTGATATAATTCCTATTGGTAAGAGTGTGATCAGCAACCTGGAATCGGATCATTTGGGTCAATTAATTAAATTCAAGTCCGTATCGAATAATATTCCAAAAAAAGAAATTACTTTTGTGCCAATAACTGCAGACCGTGTAGAAACTATGAGACATAACCTAGTGCATAATTTGCCCTTTCTAACAACTGATAAGGGACCCAATGACATGTACAACTCATTCTTTCACACATTCATAAAACAATTTAACGCAGTATTTACATCCAAATCGGTTGTGGTTGGTGGTGCAAAGGTTTTCAGTGACTGGGCTACTGCGGACTTACATAAGCGTAGAAGAATACTGTATCAACTATATGAGGAACGGAGGTAAAACGCGAGTGTGGAGTTTAAGGAACATGTCAAACAGTATTCTAAGCAATTCAAGATAGACTGCCGTATAACTAAGCGAAATTTTTTAAGTCACAAAATCTTGAATAGTTCTGATGTTATTAAAACGATCTGGAAAATAATTAATGAAGAAACAGGTCGCCGAAAAAAGAACATTAACGACTATCGTTTAAAAGTAGATGGTAAAATCATAGATTCCCATCCAGATATCGCAATTGAATTTGAAAAGTTTTTACCGATATACCAGTGTCCACGACTAAGTACTTGAACTCTTCGCCTGCGTCTGCCATTGTACTTTTAGAAGATAACGTGCCTGAATGCAGTATATACTTTGAATTCAAGCGCGTTACTGCCTTGGATGTAATTAAGGCATTCAACTCAATCAATATAAAGAAAACCAGTGACCTTTGGGGAGTGTCGGTCCATGTACTCAAATCCTTAATTGAAGTCATAGCATCTGACTTAATGGTCGTATTTAATCACTGTGTTGATTGTGGTGAGTTTCCTGATCTTATGAAACATAGTAAGATAATTCTATTACTCAAAACGGGTAGTACTTTTGACCCTACAAATTTTAGACCAATATCCATACTACCCACTTTCAGTAAAATATTTGAGAAATTGATTTTGTCACAGTTAGCGGAACATTTTCAGTATAATAATTTATTGCACAATAAACAATTTGGTTGTACTCGGGGTCGCTCGACAACCGAAGCTGGTGTTGAGTTGATTAAAAACATTTTTAATGCCTGGGAAGGGTCACAGGATGCTTTAGGTATTTTTTGTGATTTGTCCAAGGCCTTCGATTGCGTTAACCATGACACATTGATCAGGAAACTACACCACTATGGAGTTACAGGTACTGCGCTAAACTTAATAAAAACGTACTTATACGGGAGAATACAAAGGGTAGACGTGAATGGAGTACTATCACCTAGGTCATTGGTCTCAATGGGCGTACCACAGTGCTCAATATTGGGTCCATTTTTATTCCTCATCTACATAAATGACTTACCTTACCTTATAAAGGACAACCATGATATAGTATTGTTTGCTGATGATACGTCACTTGTGTTCAAAGTTAAACGACAACAGCAATTTAATGTCGATGTAAACAATGCTATATCAAAAGTATTCGATTGGTTTAGTGTTAATAATTTATTACTGAATGAGAAAAAGACGAAATGTATAAAGGTCATGACAATCATGACTACTAATGTGAAAAATAGACAAACTACTGTAACTATTAAAAATGACAAACTAGACTTAGTTAATGATACAGTGTTTCTTGGTATAACGTTAGACTCCAAGCTCCAATGGGGTCCTCATCTTGCTGGATTGGCGGGTAGACTCAGTTCTGCAGTTTTTGCAGTTAATAAGATTTGGCAATTAATAGACTTAGATACCGCTCGATTAGTTTATTTTAGTTACTTCCATAGTATTATGTCATATGGTATTTTATTGTGGGGTAGTGCTGCTGATGTAAATAGCATCTTTGTTCTGCAGAAGAGGGCTATTCGTGCTGTCTACAAGATGGGCCAGAGAGACTCGCTTAGAGATAAGTTTAAAGAAATTAATATATTGACCATGCACAGTCAATACATTTATGAAAACATTATGTATGTTCATAAAAACATCGCTAAATTTAGAAAGAACTGTGACAAACATAATGTTAATACCAGAAATAAACATAAGCTCGCATTGCCCTTCACGCGGCTCCATAAAATAAAAAACTCTTTTATGGGTAATTGTATTAGGTTCCATAATAAGCTCCCAAGTAATGTTACTGAATTATCAGTAAATAAATTTAAGAATTACGTTAAGCGTAAACTAATTTCTAAAGCATATTATAGTATTAAAGACTATATTAATGATAACAATGCTTGGGACTGAATTGCTTGTAATAAAATGTTTAGTCCTTACGACAAAAGGTTGCGAACGTCGAAAAAAAAAGACATCCGACAGAGTTTCTTACAGGTTCTTCTCTGATCGGTCGCGATTTGAACCTGCAGTCAATTTAGGCTAAGTCGCTACTATGACGTTTCAAAAGAGTTTATTATTTGTAAACCTACTTGAATAAAGATTATTCTGATTCTGATTCTGATTCTAATTCTGAGTTAAACGGTTAGACGCACAGATGGACATGGCGAGACTATAATTGTTCCTTGTTGAATGCGGAAGCCTAAAAAGATAGCATCGAATTCAGGTGGTCATCTGTGGTCTTCACCTAATGATACTAATTGAATGCAAAAGCTGGACATGTTTGTGAAAATATGCCAAAAACTCTCACAGACCCATCATATCAGATAGCAAGTTGTTGACAGTGGGACCACCTCGGCAGAATACCATATTATTATCATTATTTAGGGGGACAATCTCACACAAATTGACCTAGTCCCAAACTAAGCTCTAGGCTTGTACTATGGGTACTAGACAACGATAAACATACTTACATAGAGAGATACATACTTAAATACATAGAGAGCATCCAAGACTCAGGAACAAATATTCGCGCTCATCACACAAATATCTGCCCTTACCGGGACGGGAACCCAGGACCGCTGGCTTTGAAGGCAGGGTCACTCCCAACTGACAAACGTGTGGTTAAAAAAAAAAATCGGTCCTCAATTTTATTGATGCAGTAATCGCGTAACAAAAACACAACAAAATCCCAGTTGAATTGAGAACCTGTTCCATTTTAGATGTTGATTAAAAAGGCTTTTTTATCTTCTTCCTCAGGGTTAGCAACGCATTCGCAGAAGTGATGGTGGATGGGAGTCTCACCCACCATTTGCCTTTTCAAGACTGCGACACATCAAACCTGATACGTATGGGTATATTAGAGCAAATGAGTAAAGATTTACAAGACTCTATTTAGATGTACAGCATTTTACTTAACATTGGGCAGCTTCTCATAATAAATATTTTAGGACATACTCACAAAAATGTATCTAATCCCAAACATAGCAACTATAACATTTCAAATAAGCATTATTTCAATTGCTATTCACTGAGCAGCGGTTCCTATTAATTGAATTGTTGTGACAGAAGGCAAACTTCAATTCCTTACTAAAAGTGGTGCATCTGTTATAAAAAATATTGAAGCTGTGAAAAAATCAAACTTCTAAACTTAACGAAAAAATAAAAACCGCCGTTTATGCTGCAAACGTATATTTTAATATACTAATATAAAACGTTAATCTGTTGCTTTATCACAAAAAAATACATTGGTGGAGTCAAGTTTGTCCCTCAATACAATTTTTCAATGTAATAAGTATGTAGGGAATCCTCGGTTCGCGAGTCCGACTCGCTCTTAACCTGCTTTTTTTCCATCGAATGCTTCTACTTTCAGTTCGGTCCCATTCTTATCAAAATGAAGTTCTGAAGATGGTGTCTATGGGGAAGCGACGGACCTTTCACCTTTAAAATGTACATTAAAGTGAGGTTATTTTCGTATCCGCCCTCACTAGGACCCCATTGTAAGCTTTAAGCCGTTCATGCTTAGGTTAGATTTTGTGGAATAATATTACGTTTTCTAGTGGAAATATTTATTTACTTGGGTAAAGGCGACTTGAACCTAAGGGCAAATTTATATTGATGCACTTAAGTATAAACTTTGAGAGAATTTTTACAGAGGAAAGTATACTTTTACGAAGCCAGTGGTCCCGCGTTCGATTCGTTTTGAGTCTTGGTTGTTTACTATGTATTTCTCTATTATTATTTTTGAGCACTCAGGCCACCTGATGGTAAATGGAATCTGAGACCCATACACATTTGAATTCTCAAGACTATAATCTTAACCCTCAACTACCTACCTACTATTTTTATCACACATGCACCTACCTGCCGTCCTTAGGACGGCTACATAATATCGCCCTTATATATTAAATATTGTGGATTGTATAGGTAATTTGAAATAGAAACAACAGAATACACAAATTAAATTATTTATTAATCTAATAATAACATCAAAAATTAACATATCAATTTTTTTTCTTAAAACATATGGCACCGGTCCTTAAATTTTAATCTAGGAACTATATCCTTTGGAAGGTGAGATCAGCTAAAGTTACAACTTTCTATAAAGATCCAAGTAGTAATTTCTTATTATTCAATAATCAACGAAGCTGATTAACAAAATAGCAATATGAAAAAGGCAGTATTTTGATAAAATTGCAGACCACCTAGTTACTGCTTTTCGCGGCAGTGAATGCACAATTTATTCGAACATTCTAGGCAAATTGGTATTTTGCATTCGAAACACATGTACTGGGTTCTGCGTTTTTTTTTCGGGTCACAAGTAGAGCAAGTTTTCCGTACTTCCAACTGTTCTTCAACACCACTAGTACTTTGGAGAGCTGGCAAATGATCGTTATTGTTGTGGAAAAGTATACGATTTAAAGCATTTTTTAGGTCCCTTTGAATAGTAACAATAGTTACACGGTGCTTTAAGTGTGGTCTTACCAGCTGTTCGGCGAGTTGTTTCATGAATTTGAACCTGCTCTCCGGTTTACCTGTTTCAGTAGATACTCTTACCACATAACTGTTCGAGGCCGAAATATCAAGTAGCCTAAAAAACACCGCCAATGGCCATCTGCAAGTCCCTCGATGGTAGAATCTAATTCACAACTTTCCTCTAATACATTCGGCGGGTCAGCATCTGGTTCTATATCGCTACAGTCATCGTTCAAGAATTCATCTTCATCTGATGACACTTCTTGTAGCCACCTTTGGATGACCTTGTCAGTGGGAAGCATTTTTGACTAAAAAAAACATTAGAAATATTAGTCGAGAACATGAAATAAACAATGAAAATCCTACTCAAACTCATGTGTTAAATGCGTAGAAAACCATTCAAAACTTCTATAGTACCTAATATTTATCGCTCTTAAGAATTAATAAGTGCATTTACGTACGTAGTCAAGGTCACCGACTACTAGACCAAGCGATTGGTTGACTCTGTAAAGAAAATAAGAATGCATAATTACTTAACCACCTACAACCCGTCTCCGGGACCCCTAAGAAAATAATACGTATGCACCTACCCCCCGTCTCAGAGACGGTCGGAGGCAGAAATATACTCACCAAAACTAAACGCGTGCACGACCGACCTCGGTGAGCGGTGACGCGGCACTGAGGCAGGAGGGGGGAAGGTACAAGGACACAGACGTTTCTAGGATGCTCGCACTTGGAGGTAGGTGTTTAAGGGTTAAGACCTCAAATACGTTGCCAACCCTGAGGACTAAGAATCCCTCTATGCTAGTAATTTCACCGGTTGTCTTATCCCCACACCGGAACGCAACAATGTGAAACTGTTGCTTGGCGTTAATGGATAAGATGGTGGTAGCGATCCGGACGGACCCTGCACAGTCCATTGTTCTCTAGTATCCATAGTACAAGCCTAGAGCTTAGTTTGGAACTAGGTCAATTTGATTGAGTTTTTTTTTTAATTCCTTGTCGTCTCCACCATACTACAAACAAGAAGATATTTGTAAATGGGAATTTGTATCTAGCAGCAAGGAAATAAATATCAAATACGTTTGCTCTAAAACGCCATTTTCAATTTTTAAACAGAGCATAATGAACTTTATTCCCGTTGTAATTTAATTTAAATTAAATTGCCTTGATTATGTACATCCTATTACACATTGAGCTTTAGGAGGATAAGGGGATGATCTCATACACTTCTTGTATCCTAGTACTAAGACATAAAATTCTCACAGTCAGTTTTATGGAAAAGATAAGTTAGGTACTGTTGAACTCACAAGTACGAGTAGCTGTTCATTTACGTACCATGGTGACAGCTATTGATACACTAAACTCGAAACACTCTCACTTTAATACGTTATTGAGACAAGGTACTAAACTGTAATGTGACTTATGAGCATACGTGTCGTGTGCTAACGTGTGCCTAGGGATTTGATATCGATAAATAAGATGTCGATATAAGTGTTAATTTTATAAAAATCTCTGCTCTTAAGATAAAAAAGTTCATGTCCAAAAGTCCAGTGCCATTAATGGTCTTATAAATGGTGAATAAATCACAATATCTTTCATGAATCAGAAAGGGTTTCAGTCATTTTAAATATTTTAAGAATGTCCCGTTGAACACAGTGGACGTTGGAAGAACGTTTAGTTAATTTCAAATGGAAATTTGTATCTACACGGCAATCGTTACTAATGGGAAAAAAAAATTGTTTACTATGAAAAATATTTCAAAATGAAATAATAAACATTTGTTTTTTGTTTTATTTTAAAATGCAAAGAGAATAAATAATATTTAATAATGTTGAATAGCATCCTGATTTTGACAGAAATATCGATATAATTGTTGTCTAAAAAATATTTTATGACTTCGATTGTGCTGATAATACTATTATTATTCGAATATGGCCGGTGTTCGAAGTGAAACAGTAATTCAAATATTATTAGCAATGAATAATGCCTGCTTGGCTAAGCCCACAAGGTTTTCTAATTTGTGAATTTTTGAACAAAATTTAAAGCTGGAAAAAAAATCGAACTTGTAATTCGAGTTCAAGTTTCACACGAAAAACTCACTCGCACAAAATTAAAATTAAATAATTTAAGAAACAAAACACTACAATTCACCCCTCACTTAATGTGCCAAAGATTTTAGTAAAGCGCTTCGCCTGTACGAGTAAACATTAACAAAGAAACCTTGTGGCTCCAACTCCAAGGGCATTTCTCTACGAGGTAAGAACCCGAAGTAGGTATTCCAACAAACATTACCCGCGAACAATGCCCACAAAAAGGCCAGGGAACCTTGAAATAGCGGCTCTCAAACTTTGGCATTCTTCAAGTTAACACTCTGGGCTAAGTGCAAAGTTTCCCAAACTTTTAACGTCCTAGTTGTGTTTGTATTTAGAATGCTGTGTGAAGTATGTGTTATTATGGCTTTGTTTTGTTTGTTAATGTATAAAAGTTTTATGTTTGCTACTAAGGAGTGAGTTTAGCTGAGTTTGGTGCAGTGTTCTGTGTTTGAGCGTTTATGAGTTTTCTTCAAGGGTTGGTGAACTATAGTTAGGTACTATTCTTATTAACTTACGTAGTAAGTTTAAGCTTTGGTTTAAGATATAACGAGTTTTTAGTAGAGGATAAAAAAACGAATTATGCGTCAAAATTATTTAATTTTTGTTTTTTGCCAGGTGAGCCCTTTTGAACATAGACTTCGACCATTAACTTTTTATTGTGCAATTACCATTTTAGAATTATTTATTTATTTATTTATTTTATTTATTCAATAAACCCACAGCACAATATTGATAAAATATAGGTATGATACAGAAAGCTTATACATAGGCCAATTACGGGATTTTCTTATATAATAACTGATCAAGGAGAAATTTAGGAGGGGACATACATTTACATTATAGAAACAAGAGTGTGGCTAACTTCCCATGGTTCTGCGTTGTGCTTGTAAGTGTGTGTGTGTGTGTGTGTGTGTGTGTGTGTGTGTGAGTAAGTGTTTGCGTATTTTTATCTATCTATCATGCTTATGAGAGAAAGTGGAAATAATATACTATACTAGAATCAAAATAATGAAAATATTAAAGATATTAAGATAAAAAAAATGATGCAGACTATTTACTAAAGAAGACATTCCATTAATTTATTTTTAAAACTACAGCGGGAAAGATAAAAAATGTCTAAGTTTGCGAACTTTTTATTATAGATACGAGGCAGACGAATTTAGAATTATTGATATTAGAATCTGTTGTTTGCACGAGTAATTGTTTTTTTTAATTCTGTATAAGAATGGGCCGCGCATGAATGATGAAATAGACTAAAAAGTTACAATGTGGACAGGACTTGATTATAAAATGAAAAGAGGGAGACCTACAGTTAAACAGAGATACACGAAGTAGCAGGAAAATAATGGTTTATGAAGGCAAAATACAGAAACGAATAGAGCAAAATGGTGGAGGCCTTTACTCGTCGAGAGTTTCTTAATGTAATTGAAGTAAAAAAAGGAATATTTTTTTTTATACATGTGTTATACATACATACATAACATTACGCCTTCATTCCCAGAGTGGGGTAAACCGAGCTACAGAAATACCAACAACTCTAATAAGAATCAGGCTAAGATGTTTATTAGTGTAGGGACAGGTTGCAAGCCCATCGCCTAACAGTACTACAAGCCCTTATTCCCTTAGTCACCTCTTACGACGTCCATGGGAAGTCATGGAGTGGCACTCGGCAACCACACGGACACACGGGAGTTTTGTAATAATCTTAAATAATTATTAAATTAACCTAATATATTTGTAAGGAAATGAAGTGGTTTTAATAACAATAATATTAATAAGTATTTAGCAATTAATTAAGAACTGGTGGTTATCTTTACTTAACAGGAGGTAGAAGGAAGAAATACTTGAATATAGAATTGATTATTTATTGGGTCAACTACAACGTCCTACGGGCTCGAGACTACTGGGGAGCCTGTGCGCATAGCTAACTTATATATAACTAGCTTCCGCCCGCGTATAAATCAGTTCCCGAGGGAATAGCGTTATGAAAGGTAGCCTATGTGTTAATCCAAGGTATAAGCTGTTTTTATTCCAAATTTTACCTTAATCCGTCATTTAGTTTTTGCGTGAAAGTGTAACAAACATCCATACTTTCGCTACAAGTATGTCAATCATTGTCTAGTACAATTATAATAAATAGTCCCGTAATATTTTTTTTTTACCGTAAGAGCATCGGGTAAAGTAGGTACTTGAGTAAAGTTGACTTAAATAATAATAATTTACACTTTATTGAATACTACACAAAGTATATAGCCTTATATTATTACTCAATACTCAATATTTTATTGCAATCATAATAATGTATCAACAAAGATGGGATTACGTAATCTATGTTTATAACCCTGTGGACAACATGCGGTGTTTTAGGTTCTTGACAACCTAAGATTATTGTAAACTTGCGACGGTAATTTAATATATCAATAAAAGAGTTGTAGTGATAGAAAAATTCATCGTTAGATGGTAACCGTCGGTGTAATGACCTCGGTGTAATGATCACACGTCGACAACCTGAGCCACAAGTGGGCCGCCGATGCTCTAAGTGGTAATAGGGTTCACTTGAAAACCAGCGCTGCAGTTCCAGCTGCAGCACATGGTGAGCTGAGTCCTTTTTGACCACACTACAGCACAATGTCTCTAATTTTAATACTTGTATTGATTTGTACCTATAGGTACAAATCAATTTGTCCATGTTCTTTACCTTCAAATTATAGGGCACTCGACCCACCCCCGCTTTGCTTCGATTGATGTGATTTTATTGTTACAGCCGTCCATACATAAACCAGATTTATTATACATTATAAACCTTCCATAAAAAAATATCTCCCTGATGGTGAAATCCCTATCAAACTCGGTTCCAAAAGTTGACTTATTACTTTGTGATTTTAAAACTATTAAAAATGCAAATGTTAGGATAGTAAATAAATAAATATCACGGGACAACGTCACAAATTGACCTAGTCCCAAACTAAGCTCTAGGCTTGTACTATGGATACAAGACAACGATTAACTTACTAATCTAGAGAAATGTGTACATACAGAAAACATCCAAGACTCAGGAACAAATACTCGTGCTGATAGATGTGTGTTTGTTACTCAATGACGCCTTAACGGATCTAGATAAAATTTGACTTAGAAATAGATTACAGTCTGAAATAGGACATCTATAGGCTACTTTTGTCCTGGACTGAGAATAGCGATAAACGACTAATAATAAATAAATATCAACGACTTCGCCGACAGAGTCCCGGAAAACAAGAACAAACCCAATTTGTTTTAAAAAAAACAAGTAATAATAATAAAGAAGTAAAAAAAGACGTCAATGAAACATGTTAAGTATCCTGCAAACGTTCACTCCTCTTCTCATTACTGATAGTTTAAAGAAAAAGAAACCGACAAGTGGTTATTTCTCGTACCCAATTTTAGTTCGGAAAGGCCAAAAGGGGCAGCATTCGGCCGGAGAGAGTGCTCCAGTCAATTTGCATCCATTATCCAGGAAAGGTGTGCGAAACAAACAGTTCACACGGGACTGTCCGGAAACCGTAAATTCCCTTATCTATGCACGATAAGGGCAATGTAATATTAGTTTTTCGTGGCAGAGTAAGGTTTTTGATTCATGGAATTGCTTTCCCCAGGCGGTAAGTTATTTTGGTAAAATGATGTCAGGTTTTAATATGCGACATATATTATCGCTATTGCATTTGAAAGTCGAGAAACACATACGTACATAACATCACGCCTTCATTCCCAGAGTGGAGTAGAGAGAGCTACAGAAATACCAACAACTCTAAAAAGACTTCTTGATAATTCTGTAACCACATTTTGTACAAGTAGGCTAAGATGCTTACCAGTGTATTAGTTACGGGTTGCAAGCCCATCGCCTAACAGTACTACAAGTTAGTTGCCTCTT
The DNA here is from genome assembly GCA_949316455.1 of Acleris holmiana. Taxonomy (NCBI): domain Eukaryota; kingdom Metazoa; phylum Arthropoda; class Insecta; order Lepidoptera; family Tortricidae; genus Acleris; species Acleris holmiana. The sequence continues at coordinate 3,852,292 of OX438778.1, forward strand.
ACGACATCCACGGGAAGACATGGAGTGGAACTATTCTAACCCGGTAACCACATGGACGCGAAACTTACAATTCATACAATACAAAACACTTTTTTGTATACAATACAGAATCATTAAATGGAAACAACACAATAAGTTTTATATAGGTAAACATTAAGCGGTTTTATCGCTGATAAGCGATCTCTTCCAGAGTATCTTGGAAAGGAACAAGTTCAAACAAACTGATGAGTAAGTTTTTTTGGCTCTTTTCTAACTATGCAATTAAGTGGAGTTAAATCATAAACATCAAAACAAAAATGGACAAATTAATCGGCCTATGTAACCAATAACGATAGGCGATACGTCACCGATAGGTATTTTTAAGTTATAAAACTATAACTGTCGCGGGTAGTCCCAAATCTTGTTGTTTGAAAAGTTAAAGCCACATAAAGACAGTGGGAGGTCAAACGTAACTACGTTTTTTGTGACTTCGACTATGAAAATTTCTCACAGCAATTTTGCATTTACCGCCATAAAAGTTGTAGAAAATTTTCCGATAAGATATCGCTGTTGCTATTGGTCTCTAGACTAGGATCTTGACAATTCTGCCCATCCTTAACTCATCACTATTATATATCCCATCCATACAAATCTACTTTAGGCATAAACATAAGGACTACAACACTTCATTTAGGGCTCAGTAAATGGTATTAAATACTAGCCGTCATCAGTCAACTGATATCGGCCTGGGCTGGGATTCTACATGGTAATAACGATATCGTCTTTGACCTGGAGGGCTAGCACAAGTGGTCCGCGACTTGTTTGTCGCTCGAATCTCCCTTTCTATCTCGTATGTAACGATAGAGACGCTCTGAGCGACAAGCGAGAAAATACAACTTGTGCTAAGCGTACTGTTTCCGTATTGTCAACGTTTTGATAACTCTTATGTCATTTAAAATAATGGTGACTGTGACATAAACTATTCTTAAACACGTCAAACGCGATGTCGTTATAACGTAGTAGAATGCCCAGTCAGCTCAGTGAATTTGAACATAGAATATCAGTTTCTCTTGAGCTAAGGTTTCATACATTTCGTCACAGACTTTAGTCTGACAGGCCTCCAGGGGGGTCATGACCCCTATGACCCCCCCCCCTGGATCCGCCATTGCTTCATACTTAGAAGAATGAAAGAAAAAGTATTTATTTTTGTGCCAAAAGCAGCACCTAAGTGCAAAACAGCAAACAGTAAGTACAAAGGATAAAAAGCAATAAATGACAATGGTGAACTTATTACTAACAGAAATAGAATAAAACTAGTTAAGGTGGATCCTACTGAAATGGATAGCCCCTCAGCATAAAGCCGCGTACGAATAGCGCGTATACTGCTACGCGTAGTTGGTTACGCGTACATTGGAACGAGCGCGATCTCTTTGACGCGCGACCTAGAACGGCTGACGGCAGCGCGCGCGCGGTAGAGTTTGCGAGGCACGCGTGCTCCAAAAGTGTACGCGTAGCTGTAGGTACGGATAGAGCGTTCCAGGACACGCGTAACTGACTACGCGTAGCAGGATACGCGCTATCCGTACGCAGCTAAAGTTGCGGCACCGACATGGTAGGTACTGCTGACTAAAGTTTTGCAACTGTCAACTTATAATCGTAATGGTCTTTGAATTTAAAGTTAAGTCTAATACTGGAGAGAGTAAGTGAAAACTCTCCAACTTCGGATCACCTAATTTTGCATCATTTTGGGCCCACTTTTTTAACATTGTTCAACTATAATGTACTTTATTTTATTCCATAGCAGCTTAAGTCAAATCCAGCGCGAAAATAGTCTTTAGGTGCGTTTTTAAAAAACAGGCAGTCAGTATAGCGCTATCCACCCATTTTTTTACGTCCCGAAAAGCCATTTTTGCGCTGGATTTAAGTACACGCCAAGGGCTTTCATAGACGATATAGATGTCATCACTGTTGCACAATTTTGGAAAAGTGGGCCCAGTGGTCATATACAAAAGTGCCCATGGTCCTTTAGTTTAAAGCTTACAATCAGCTTGAAATTATCAGAATGTATCGAGCGTATTTTATACGCCCCAGGAATGTACGTCTAAAATCCCTCGACCTTCCCCGGCTGGGTACATTCCCTGTGTTCATCCCTTAAGGCGATCGTGTGAGGGTGCTCGTAAATTTAACCCAGTACGCACGTCGCACCCTTAATATAAATACGTATAAGTGCATTTTACTTTGGTAGGGAGTTCGGTCGGAGTTTGTTGTGAGTTTTTTTCATGGCATAGACGAAGAGAAGGCTATGGATAGACAACGATAAACTAACTTGTATAGAGAAATCTATACTTACACAAAGAAAACCTCCAAGACGGGAACAAATACTCGCGCTCACACAAAATCTTCACCCGGGATTTGAACCTGGAACCGCTAGCATCGTAGGTAAATATTTTATAGTGGCCTAGTGGCTTAGGGGGTCGACTCGTAATCGTAAGGTACCGAATTCGAACACCACGAAAACATCGTTAGGAAACCTGCACATTCGAACAGCTGAGTGTGTAAGAGGGTAATAGCACAAAATATCCTGAAGGGGTTGGAGTGTATCCAAAAGGGCCCATCTGCAAGATAAGATTAGATAAGATCGTAGGCAGGGTCTCTACCAACGAGGCTAACGAGTCGATACCACAAGGAACCATCTACAGACTTATGGTCGGGAACACCATCGCAATGAGATAGCAGTCTTGAGAATGTAAATTTCTATGCGTTTCAGATTGGTACCTTTTATTTTATCGAAACACCTCTCGATAACGTATCAATAGTATCAATACGCAGAATTTTCATTTCATCGACAAGCATTTGTTTCCGCGTGAGTTATTTTTTTGGTCACAAGCCTAACCTAACCTAAATGTTTAGCAGAAAATAGCGTTCGATGAAATAATTAATATAAAATTCGATAAAAGTATGGGTTACCATTTAGGATCCCACTTATTAAGCCATCAGGTGGCTTGTGAACAAGTTTGCATTCTCCTTACCATAAAAATAAACATACGGCTTTTGCAGCATAAAATTTCAGTATATTCGAAAATTAAATTAAGCAAGCAAATGCCGAGTAGTGGAATGTAAATGTTTTCTTAAATACTCTGTAACCATTAGAGATTAGGCTAATGTTTGTCGAATATCAAGCCAAAATCAAACCAAATTAGGAAACCAAAACGCATACCGGCTGGTATCAATCCTAATATCAGATATCAAAGCCAAAATCAGACCAGAAATAGCGATAATGAACATGAAATTTATTCAGCAAGCGAACGAGGGCGCGAAATGGCCGCCGAGCCCGGCGTGATGCGTGCACATGTATGCCGCGATGCTGTTTGGATGGGACGATAGCTTAGCTCTCGCGTTAATGGCAATACGTTTGATGGAGATTGTAAATGCTTGGTTATTTATACGCTTTATTGTGATACAATAAAAAGTTACGTATCAAACTTTTTTAACATAATGCTTATAGGTGAAAAATTCAAAAAAAATATCTGTTGTATATAGTTGTAAAACATCTGTATAGACCGTTTGACATTCTATATTTGAAATTTGACGTAAGTTCCATATTAGTTTTTTACACAACTACATACAACAGGGGCCCTAGCCAAGATGCAAACGCTCCTAACGTTTTTCTTTTCAGTCGCTCAAAATGTACCATGCCCATACATGGGCAACGCACATGGGCAACGGTTAAAACGATATAGTGTTTGACTCGTTTAAGAATCGTTTATGTCACAGTCGCCATTATTGTAAATGACATAAGAGTTATCAAAACGTTGACAATACGGAAACAGGTCAAAAACGATATCGTTATTAACTTGTAGAATTCCAGCCCTGGTCCTTTACTTAAGTTTTTTACGGAATAATGAACAATTATTATAGAACCTTTGGCAAGCCAAAAGATAAACGACATTTTATCTAATTTTATCCACAGTAAAAGGGCAATAATAATAATTACATATCAAAACTCCTTAAACAATGGCAATTGGTCGCCTTGGTGGATAAAGCGTCTGTCACGCTCGCACTTACATATATTTCAGAAAGTGACAGAAGTTTTATCAACGAAGGCCATCTCCGTCATTCAATTATCACAATAATTAATTTAAAAAAAATAACATTGTTCTTGGCCTTTGACATTTATTTGACATCATGGTATTTTAGATCTTTATTATCAGGTGTCAAATTAAAAAACAGGGTGTTATTTTATCGCAGCATCGAACGCACCGTCTGAAACGGGCATACAATTATTAGCAGTGATTAAAACGGGGCGTGCTATCGACTAACGAGCGCCGGACGGCCTAAACGATTATCAAACACACATTTATATAATAGGCTATAATGATAACGTGAATACGATTACATGTGTTTTGCACACATATCACTTAGGCTTTAATTACCACGCAAATGTGATTGCATGATAATGTCACGTCCTAGCCTTGAGTGTAAGTTGCTGCTAACGCGGCAAACCGTCCGGGTGCTCTAGCCAAGATAGAAACGCTACTAAAAATTTTCTTTTTTATCACTCAGTACGTTTGGGATGAATTATATAGAGGAATATAGAAAACATCCAAGACTCAGGAATAAATACTCGTGCTCATCACACAAATATCTGCCTTACCGGGATTTGAATCTAGCAACCAGGCTAGCGTGTCGACAGGTTGCAAGCCTAACAGTACTACAAGCCTCAGTCGCCTCTTACGACATCCATGGAAAGACATGGAGTGGCACTATTCTAACCCGGCAACCACACAGATTAAAAAACAATACACTTTTTATGTTTTTCAGAAGTATTGCAGTACCCATGGTACAGGGTGTTTAGGAATAGATTAATTTGTCTGAAAGCTCACTATCTGAAATCATTATAAATTCAAAAGCCTTACGCATTTTGTCCGTCTTCGTATTAGTGCTCATATTTTGTTTTTGGTGCCCACCGTAATTTACATATTGTATTAAGTAGTAATGTTTACCTACTATGTTGAATTTGTGTCTAGATCAATTGCCTCGAGATTTCCTAAAATAAGCCTTTACGCAGTAGTTATTCCAGTTACATTTTTCCTGAAGCATGATGTGATTTATTGTAAATTAGTCCACCACTTTATTGATGATTTTATTACACGCATTATAAATATACAATATTTTCTGTTATCAGAGCAGCTCAATTAGTATATAAAGGCCCTGTTCAAAGCCTCTTATAAAACATATCATTTTTCCTAAGCAACGGTAAAGGGTTAATAGTTTATTTTCTGAAGAACAGAAATTGCTATGAGTCTTATAACCAGTGATCGTACTTTTTCCAGCATTTTTGGTGCGGTGCTAGGGTTGTCAGTAGAGCCCAATATTAAATTGTTTGAACCAAGAATCAAATAGCGTATTAAAAAAATCGGAAATACCTACAGAAAATATTATCAGAACATGTAAACCCAATATGCATAATGAAATGAAGGGTTAATTTACTACGAGTATATGAGGAAATGTAACACGGTTGCAATGAATTCTTATCTCAGGTTATAGTTCATATTTATGATTAGGAATTGATATAATAACTATATATTAGCATAGACAGTATAGTGCGTAGGTAATGGCAGTGCATAAAATATAGAAGTCATTTTTTTTCTTCACTGACGTCCCGTCAAGTGCTAAGAACAGTTAAGTGCTAATAAGTTCATAGACAGACTGTACATTTTAACATGTTGCATTTTACAATTTCTCGGTTACTTAATTCCAAGTAATCTAAATTCAATAGTAACTCTACCATCATCTATCGACTATATCTGAATCAAACCATTACTTTTATTTTCAGAAAATAAACAACCTGATTGCTGTTGTTCGACAGGGCAAACAAAAATACGAAAACTAATCGTCAGCATACCCTCCGAAAAATTTGAGGAATTTTGGGTTACATTAATAAATGTTATACACAATTATAATAACTGATTAAGTACAAAAAAAGTGTTTTATTTTCAATGACAACATAATATTAAGTTCATAATTTTAAACGTCAATCATATTATACACGTCGAAAACCCTAGGTCGCTGTCGTGTGTCATTTGACGTCAACGCACCAAAAACGCTGGAAAAAGTACGATCACTGCTTATAACAAACTAGCGACCCGCCCTCGCTTCGCTCTGGATTAAAGTATTATACATATAAACCTTTCTTTTCAATCACTCTATCTATTAAAAAAAACCGCATCAAAATCCATTGCGTAGTTTTAAAGATTTAAGCATACATAGGGATATAGGGACAGAAAAAGCGACTTTGTTTTATACTATGTAGTGATGAGTAAATAACTTTGCGGTTCAGCAATTTTTAAAACGTTGTAATATGTCTTTTTAGGGTTCCATACCTGAAGGGTAAAAACAGGACCCTAGACTCCACTGTCCGTCTGTCTGTCTGTCAGACTGTATCTCATGAACCGTGATAGCTAGATAGTTGAAATCTTCACAGATGATGTATTTCTGTTGTCGCTGTAACGACAAATACTAAAAACAGTTTGAAATTTTCACAGAATATTCAGCTGTATAATAACTTAAATAATACAAAAAAATCGGGGGCTCCCATACAACAAACGTGACTTAAATATAGTGTTTAATGTAAAAAAATGTCTATAGATAATGAAACGGGTCCTTCGTGCGTGAGTCCCACTCGCACTTGGCCGGTTTTTGACACTTATTTGTGAAATGGAATTCTCAGCGTGCGTTAGAAAACTCGTCTGTTACCATCACCTTGCTAAAGAGGTTACACTTAAAGAGTTTGGTACGAAAGCACGTGAGAGAGGGTCGCATCATAACTTAAGAATTATGGCTCTTGTCAGTGGAGTGCCCGCCATTCCTCTCTATTGATTGCTAGGTTCTTGAGATCTTGACACGAAACGACTTTATCTTTCACTATCACTTGTTCAAAGTTACTTGCTCTGGGTTGTCCTTTGCCTGTTTTGCGTTTAATTTTTCGCACTAGATATTTTACATGAAATTATCGTGGATAGACACCTAGTCTTATCCTCTTTCCTGTTCTGTTTTCTATCGTCTTCAACAGGCACCTCTTTCTTTTATAATATTTAGTACTTACTTTCTTATTTTTTTCGAATCTTAATATGAAGCTTAGTTATACTCGTAATAACACAGTAATTTCATGTACAAATTTGATCATTTGTAAATTTCAAAACTGATTTATTCACATGTGTGTGTGTGTGTGTGTGTGTTAGTTTTTTACTGTACATCTGTTGGATGAGATCAGGATTGAATATAGCGTATACAAAGGTTTAATGCCGTAAAATTTAAAAGTTTCCAAAGGAATAACGATAATCGAAATCCACGCGGACGAAGTCGCTAGTCGGGTATACCCGAGCGTCCTCGAAAATAGACAGCTCTCGGACAAAAGCACGTGAAATAAATGCAAATTGACCGGTACTCGACGTAAAACAGTTAAGTCCTTTTACACCTAAGGTGTTATTCTTTCTCTATTCTTTTGATGAACTCGTTCTACGTTTAGTTCGGCAGCAATCAAAACATGAACTCTCCGTCAATCATATACAAGTGGCATTCCAGTCATGTGATTACAAATACCTTTGGGTCTCAGATCCCACTTAGCAAAGTATAAGTGGCGGTAGGACTCTGTGTAGGGTCCATCCGGATCGCTACCACCATCTTATCCATTAACCACCCGCCAAGCAACAGTGTTCGCATTGTTGTGTTCCGGTGTGGGGGTAAGACAACCGGTGAAATTACTAGCATAGAGGCATTCCATTGTAGTCCTCAGGGTTGGCAACGCATTTGAGGTCTTAGGATTATAGTCCTGAGAGTTCAAGTGTCTATGGGTCTCAGATTTCACTTACCATCAGGTGGCCTGAGTGCTCGTGTGCCTTCTCCTTAATATAAAAAAGAAAGTACGGAGAAGTAATTTATCTTCAAACAAAGACATCGCGCGACTTGCGTGTGTGCGTAACGCGTCCGTACGGCTATTGGGCAGCGCTTGCACGCACACGAAACTACATCTAGCCACTGACTTCAAACTATGTCAGTGGCTAGGTGTCGTTGTGCACACATGCAAGCCGCAAGATGTATACTTATAATATGCCATTAGCCTCCAGAGCGTCGTTGGTCAAGTGGCTTAGGGAGTCCACTCGTAATCATGAGGTACCGAGTTCGAACCCATGAGTCACCATGTACCAATGAGTTTTTCTAACTTAAGTACATTACCCGATGCTCTTACGGTGATGGAAAAACATCGTTACGAAACCTGCACATTCAAACAGCTCAGTGTGTAAAAGGGTATTTGCACAACGATCCTAAAGGGGTCGAAGTGTATAGAAAAGGGCTTATGGTATCTTCTCTTACCTTATCTTGCAGATGGCTATAATATAAGATAAGACATTAGCCCCCAACTTATTTATACTTGCAATGATAGATGACAGATGACAATTTCGTATTAATTGAAAAGTCAACAAGATTTCACATTACTGGGATGTATGCTGCGCCATGACATGTATATATACTTAAATGTCACCTGTCGTAGTCAGGGTAGTGAAAAAACTGGTCAAGTACGAAACGGACTCGTGCACGAAGGGTTCCGTACCATTATCTAACATTAGACACTATATTACAACATTTTTTTTAGTTTCACCTGTCCCGGTGTGTCTATAACCACGGTGTCTGCATTAATTAATTTTATTATGTTTTTAGTATTTTTTGTTATAGCGGCAACAGAAATACATAATCTGTAAAAAAAAAACAACTGTCTCGGTATCGTGGATCATGAGATACAGCCTGATGACAGACAGACAAACAGTGGTGTCATAGGAATAGGGTCCCGTTTTTAACCTTTGGGTACGGAACCCTATAAACAGGGAGCTGGTGGTCTGTGTTAACTATCAATGTTACCTATCTACAATTTGGAAGCTGAGTCGAAATGCGCGTCGAATGTCGCACATCATTGTTAAAGATATCTACCATATTCAGGTAAATTCTTACCCAAAAGAAGGTATTATATGTATCCAATAAATACCCAATTTAATTGGAAAATTTTGGGTATCATGTGGCCAATTTACTGAATAAATTTTGTTTTTTTTTACTTATTTACCTGATTCTAAAATTGGGTTAATACTTAGTTGCGGGTATTAGATACGTTTATTTTGTAGCTTCTGAACTCATCAAATAAATTATTGAAACGCTAACAGTAATTCCGTGTAATCGTAACAATAAGATTTTTGTCTTTGGACGCTGATTTTGACGTCTCAAGAACGTTTACAATACATTACCGCTCCATACAAATATAATTTTTGAAGACCACATGCGAGTACATTAACAGAATGGAAATTAAATACAAAACAAACATTACTTAAAAATCGATCTCGTCTAGGCAACCTTACCGAGAAAAGAAGTTAAATAAGAAACAAATATACATTGGTAAAAATACGACTTAACCTCGCCAGTGATTTCTCCACGTATTAGAGATAAGTCGGTGTAGCGAGAATACCCCCGGACAGTGCTATAGTGCCTATAGTGTTCCACGTATAAAGGTATTAGGCTCTCGTAGGCGAGCTGGTTGAGTAATGAATAGGCGAATGTGTATCCGAGGACTTCCTTGGAGCTATATATTGAAGCACTGAATATACGACGACTTAATGATTTTTTGTTTTTAGTTTAAAAAATGTACTACAAGACTAAAAAGTTTAGTTAGAGGTTGAACGAGAGAGTGTAAGCTTTAAAAAATATTTTGGATAAGTTGGATTAAACCTGTTGGATTAACATAAAAATCCGGGCAAGCCGTTTAGTACTACAAACACAAAACGACAAAAAAAAACAGGTCCATACATTAACGTTGAATTAATTGAGAGTTTATGTATGGAACCGCTTGTTTTTTTTTTTGGCGATTTCTTGGTTGGTCCCATCGGAAAGGTTGTTCAGTATGACCATCTTATTCACTTTTGGCCATTCCGGATCATGACCCCAAAATCACCCGGTATTTAGTTAACAATAAATTATTTTCAAAACTTGTAGAATTAATTTTGTTACGTTTGTGGTGTGCAAACGATCCCTCAATGTATTGCTCCTATTACAGGCAACACCCGGTATATATGGGGTCATCAATTCATCATATATCGAGTTAAGAAACGAAAATTGAAAATAGGAATTATCAAAACGTTGAAAATTCGGAAACACTACAAAGGAAATATCGTTTTTACGGTGTATAATTTCAGCCCAAGTTAAAAGTGGTCTACGCCTTTAGCAGCGCAGAGCATTAAATAATCCGATTTAGCTACTTAAACTTCGTCGACGAATTAAATAACCAGATATTTAGAAGCATAACACCCTTGTGTAAAGACTGTTAACATTGGGCCTGAGATGCATGGTCACCACTCCAAAACCTTTCCCAAAAGATGACCACCGAAATCAAAAACACACACTCATACACATATGATCACGCCTTCATTTCCAGAGTATGGTAGGCAGAGCTACAGAAATACCAACAACTCTGAAAAGAGTTGATGGTAATTCTATAACCACATTTTGTATTAGTGACACCGCCCATCGCCTAACAGTACTACAAGCCCTCATTCCCTAGGTCGCCTCTTACGACATCCTCGGGAGTTCATGGAGTTACACTATTCTAATCAGGCAACCACATGGGAATCAAAAACGTTCAAATGAAAGTATACATCAGAGAAATTCTTTTTATAAATAATATCTACGATTTAAACATTTTGCTTTCTAAGTCGGACATTTGAAACCATTTAGCATTAAATATAAAACAGTGTTGTTAGAATAAAATATATTTTAATACTGCTACTAGCTTAGCGTGGAATTGCGGAGCAGCTGAAAACCGCTTTATCTCTTCCTGACTCCAGCATTGAGGTACGTAGCTGTTAGAATCTAGTTTAAACATATTTTTTTTGTAAGTACCTCTTCTAATCTTAATTTTTCTTAAATTTCCTATTCCTCTTAATTTAATTTAAATAAAGGAATAAAACTAAAACGAAAACATGGTGGGAGATTAAAAAAAAAAGAGAGTAGTTGGGCTCTTGCTCCCCGAACAACCGTTGAAATCATTAATAGTTGCACAATTTAACACCTTGACGTAATCTTGAACTGTACCTAATTAGATTTTAACTAGACTGGAATGACTACGTAAATTCTTTATATTTTAGGTTTTATAACGGAACTGCTAAAAATGATGCCTGTGGCCAAGTCTGTGGCAATATTTCAGCAATCTCATAGATACGTGCGACCGTGACAGTGTCCAACTTGCACAAACATTCATTTGTTTTAATTTGCCATAGTAGAAAGTGACAGCACTTGACTTAATGCTACATCTAAGCTTGTAATCACACTGGTTGTCCTAATACTCACGAAGGATCACAAAAATGGTGATAGCGAACCGGACGGACCCTGCACAAGGTCCTACCACCACTATTCATATTATTTTTATCAAAATGAATTATTTATCACAGCTACGTACCTCACCGCGCCCTGTACCTGCGACCACGGCCTTTATTGTGTCCGTGACAAACTACATCAGCCGTTTAATAAAAGCACGTTGAGAAATGTCGCGTCCAGCCCTTTGTTACTCTGGCGTTTAGTGACGGGCTGGCGGTGGAAAGGGTTGATCGATATGAGTATGAGGATGAGGATGGGAATAAAAACACCTATACATAATAATAAAGGGCTAAATAAGTGTAATATCATTTTTTATCAGCCGTATCTTTTTTTTTCATAGTTTCAACGGACTTGTAGACTTGAGTATATGGTTTTAATTTCACCTCTAGGTGTTTCCGGGATAAAGGCTCTTGATAGACAGACGGACGGACGGTTGGAGCTGGACGGACGGACAACAAAGTGAGCCTATAAGCGTTCAGTTTTTTCCTTTTGAGGTACGGAACCCTAAAAATGGCAAAATCAGCAATCAATACAGCCTTATTGCAATAATTATGAATGTCCATTTGACGATTATTAAGTATTTAGTGGTGGTAGGACCTTGTGCAGGGTCCGTCCGGATCGCTACCACCATCTTATCCATTAACCATCCGCCAAGCAACAGTGTTCGCATTGTTGTGTTCCGGTGTGGGGATAAGACAACCGGTGAAATTACTAGCATAGAGGCATTCCATCTTAGTCCTCAGGGTTGGCAGCGCATTTGAGGTCTTAGGATTATAATCTTGAGAATTCAAATGTCTATGGGTCTCAGTTTTCACTTACCATCAGGTGGCCTGAGTGCTCGTGTGCCTTTTCCTTAACATAAAAAAAAAAAAAAAAAACAAAATTATGCTAAAATAGTATTTAATTATAAAAAATATTATAAAACAGTTTTTAAATGTCAATTTTACGCAATGATTTTTGCTATTGTCCATCCTAATGACGGTATCGTTTAACTCCAGACGGTTTATGCAGAACCGGTTCCGCGATACCCGGACCGAAATTCAACTTTTCATTACTAGTCTTTTATTTTTGATCATTGTCATCAACACCTATATCCTAATTGACATCATCATTGATACCAAAAGTTCGAACCCTGTACATAGAATAATTCCGTGCATGGCGTGAATAAGTTGATAAGTCGAGATGAATAGTTACTGAAATTTGTATTTAGAACAAATTGCATATAGTTCAAATTACTTCATTCTTTTTCAACGTGTTATCAACATATTTACGCCCGCCACGGAATTATCCAAGTTAAATTACACAAAGGGTAGAAGGACCAACCTACGTTTTTTATCCCTTTATCATCTCAGTTGGTGCTCCAACTGCAAAACCCAAGTTTTTTTTTATTATTCACATTACTCATACTCATTGTCGTTTTCTTTGTCAGTCACATCACTAGTTTAAAAGTATGCCACTTGAAGGCAGGAATTGTTAATATAAATGTCGCACTAGAAAGGTCGGGTGATTGACGTGGCCGCTGTCAAGGTGTCAGACATTTTGGATGCTATTTTTAGAAATACGATGCTAAAAGTAAAGTTAACAAAAGTTACAGCCAATAACAATGATTTCGCACGAAAGTGACGTAATGGCAAAGTAAATACAAGAAAGTTATTTTTGTCCGGCCCTTGAGGAGCCAATCATTTTGATAACATTCGGCAAACAGATTTATTTTCTAAATTAGCAGAGAGTACATAAGTAATTCTAAATTGGACTTACTTTGAAAATTGAATATTTTTTGATAGTTACATAGACAAAGGTACAACAAATAAAATTACTAGGTAAAAAAGTATAGGTTAGGATTTAGCGATGCAGGACCCTTCTGGATCGCTATCACCATCTTGTCCATTTAGCCACATAAAGGCATTTCATCTTAGTCCTCAGAGTTGGCAACGCATTTGAGACCTCAGGATTGCAGTGTTAAGATTTCAGTCTTGAGAATGCAAATGTCTATGGATCTCAGATCCCAAAAACAATAAACCTGTGTGCTCGTTTGCCTTCACTATGCCATAAAAAATGTAGTTTAATAATATTTTTTGCAAAAATAAGTAATTAGTTTTCTCAAGATTATTCAATTCAGTGGTTTAAATTGTTCCAAGATAACATCTTACGCCCTAATTTTGTAACCTACATACGTTGTTTATGGTTCACAAAATTACACTTTATAATTTCACCTCGGCATGCTACCAGAAGCACATGAAAGTAAGGTACTACTAGTAAACCAATTCCGTATAATACCTCCAGTAGCAATAATATTGCTCTAGTATACCGGTGCTCGATATTATTTGCCCTCGTTCGAGAGTTTACTTCTCCAATATTGTTCGATGCACAAACATGGAGCTTATTCTTTGACGTATTGCTGATTCTTAGGGGTTGTATTATTCATCGATCTTGACTGAGATGTCTTAAAATGCATCAGAAATAATAACTTTTGATTTCGTATATTGTTTAACACAACAACATTGGTAAGTAATATGGATGTTAAAATTGGTACACATAGATTCCCAAGATGTATTCAGCCAACAGGCATAGTTCGACTTGAACTTTCTGAGATGATCGTCTTGACTGAGATGTCGGTCTTAAAACCCGTGAATTTAATAAATATCGCGGGACCATGTCACACATATTGACCTACTCCTAAACTAAACTCTAGGCTTGTTTTATGGGTAAAAGACAACGATAAACATACTTATACACAGAAATACATACTTAAATAGATAGAAAACATCCAAGACTCAGGAATAAATACTCGCGCCCATCACACAAATATCTTCCCTTACTGGGATTCGAACCCGGGACCGCTAACATCCTAGGCAGAGTCACTACCAACTAGGCTATCTTATCGTCAAACGTAGAAATAGTACATTGTTGCCAAGGGTAGAAAGAACACGATCTTTGAACGAGTTATATAGAGTCCATAAATTGCACTAAACTTTCTGCTGAAGCGGACATAGTACTTTTCCCAACTACTGGTAGTTAATAAAATAAAATTGGCCAAGAAAGATGTTTTCTGCCCTCAAAACGGTATTTTCCGACGGATCTTGAGACGGCGTCTTGAGGGCGTCTTAGCCTGGGTCAGTTATTAAACTCATTAATTATACAACCCGATGATCTCTTCATTGAACAAAGTCTAGTCACTACTTAAAACTTAGCGAATAGGGTAAAGAGTGAAATAATTGGTCAAATTGTGGCTAATCGAGTTCTAAGTCGTAACAAGCTACCGATTTGAAAATGCACGCTCTAAATTTTGTTTGACAAACAAAACTTATTTAGGTTTCAGGGCCTCTATTCAAGTGCGTTATAACGATATCGTTTTTGACCTGTTTCCGTATTGTCAACGTTTTGATAACTCTTATGTCATTTACAATAATGGCGACTGTGACATAAACGATTCTTAAACGAGTCAAACACGATATCGTTTTAACGCACCTGAATATAGGCCCAGGTTTACTTTAACTATTACATAGCTATTACATATATTTTTTAGCTATTACATATATTTAACTATTACATATATTTTTTACCGCGGATGATGCGCGCGAGTGGACGTGTTTTTAACTGTGCGGCAGTTATAGAATTCATTTAAAATTGCGAAAGAGTGCTTAACTGTGTCAATGTAATGTCGTCGCGATGTGGTGGCTGTGTTGAACCAATACATGAGAATTCTTATATGGAATGCTCGAAGGAAGAATGCAGGAAATGGTTTCACCTAAAGTGTTTGGCCTTGTCGATGGAGGAGTTCGAAGCTCTAACGGAGGAGTACAAAAACCAGTGGTTGTGTCCAGGATGTGCATGCTCCAAGCCGAAGCGCGACGACACTCCGGCCAGAGGAAGAATCATGGATCAAATTTTTACCTCTACTAGTAATGTCAACATGGGGCGCGGAATTCGCCATCAAATGGATGTGTCACTTAATGAAACTGAGTCTAAAATATTAGAGGTACTCTGCGGCTTCCAGACAGAGATGTTGAGTCGGTTTGATAAACAAATTGAAGCCTTTAAACAACTACAAAATTGTTTTGTTAAAAATCAATCGGAGTTATATGAGTTACGCGAGGAAATGAGGGTAGCTCAAAAAAATAATAATAACGTAATTGAATTGGAAGATCAAGTACAGCAGTTGAAAAGAAAGAACGAAAAACTTGAAGCCTACATTAGGGCTATGGAAAAGAATGCAAAACAGCCGAGGTCATGTCTTGAATGTCCAGATACACAAAAGGACTCGTATGCGAAGGTGAGTTCGAAAGGTGCACCCGCGGTAATCGCGAAAGTGAGCTTAAAAAATCTACCCGCGACAGCCGCAACTTCATCAACACAACCGAGTGCGGCCACGAAACAAGGGAGTTTACCGGTCAGTGAGAAACAATCAACAGGAGCAGTGGTTCCGGAAGATTCATTAAAGACTGAGGAGATTGCAGACATTAATAAAAATAAAGAAAGTGATATTGACTGGACAGAGGTGAAGAAAAAAAGGAGGAGTAAGTTTCCGAATAACCAAGTAAAAAAAGGCGGAAAGGTTGGCTCGTCTGAAATTCAGGGCACCGAACGGAAAAAATATCTACATGTGTGGCGGTTGAAAAAAGAAACGACAACTGACAATCTAGAAGCGTATGTTAAGGGTATATGCGGGACAGAATGTGTAGTAAAAGTGGAGAGAATACAGCATAAGACAGAACGAGACTATGCATCTTGTATTATAAGTGTTCCAGAAAGTTGTTATAATCAATTGTGTGAGCCGAGCGTTTGGCCTGTTAACGTGGAGTTCTGTGAGTGGGTGTGGTTTCGCAAACCCAGGGATCCTAAATACACCCCCCAGTAAATCGCTGGACGTGTATTACCAGAACGTTAGAGGACTTCGAACAAAGTTAGAAGAATTTAATGCAGCGCTGGTTTCCTCGAGTGCAGATTTATTTGCAATAACCGAAACGGGATGCAATCAGTCCATTCATGACGCCGAAATAATCCCGCCTGGCTATAAAAATTATCCGATGTGATCGAGCGGACGGACGGAAGCAAGGCGGCGTATTTCTTGTGGCCACACCGTGCATCGAGTTGCGGAGCGTGCGATTGCCGGGTGACGTCATCGTTAGCGATAAGGTGTTCGAACTGGTTTGTGTGAATGTGTATATGCGCGATAGATTGTTATTTTTGTGCTGCGTTGTTTACATCCCACCGGGTAGTAAGGAAAGTGATTACATGTTTTTATTTAGAATTATTGAACAGTTATGTGTTATACATGGTCGATTAGTAGTAATAGGAGATTTTAACTTGTATTCGTGTACTGCACATGTTAGGGAGTATTTTGAATATTTTCAGACATATTGTGGGTTCATTCAGAGAAACGAAATAGCAAATTGTAAGAATCGTCAATTGGACTTAGTTTTAACATCGTTGGGCGATGCCGTCACAGTGCGCGCTGCATCGGAGATATTGGTTCCGGTTGACGCGTATCACCCGCCGCTCGAGGTGCGGGTCTCGTGGTCCGGGGCCGCGGGATGTGGGGGCGGGCACGAGGTACCTTCCGATGCCGATACCGATGGTAAGGAATCTCAACGTGAGTGGAACTTTGCGAAGGCTAACTATCCACGGTTATACACATTACTAGCCTCCATTGACTGGACGTCGTTGTATAGGTTAAATGTTGCGGACGAATGCTTGCATTGTTTCTACTCTAACATTAATGACGTTATTACCCAATGTGTGCCGTATAAGACGCGTAAGCGTATTTCGTCGCGGTACAGTTATCCCGAATGGTATAATGCTGACTTAATTCGCGAAATAAAGTGTAAGGCGGCTCTTCATAAGAGATATAAATTTAACGACTCCCGGGAAAATTATTTAGCTTTCGCGAGGTGTAGGGCACAGGTTAAAAATATGATCAAAAATGCTTATGCGCAGTATCAGGACCGTGTTCAGACACATTTAAAAGAGGACCCCAAAGCTTTTTGGAACTATGTGAAGTCAAAAACAAAACCTGGAAATACGCAAAAGTTATCTAAAAATGGTGTATTTCTAGGTGGAAAAAAGGCTGTGAAGGAGTTCGCTGACTTCTTTCAAACGGTGTATAGCGCCGTCCCAGCTAAACTCAATGTAAGCGCAGCAGTGGCGGAGGCAGAAGGTGTGTTCAACTCAGCGCGAATACATCTGAAGAGGCTTCACCTGGCTGATGTGAGGCGATCGCTTTCAAATCTCAAACCAAAGCAGTCCGCCGGACCTGATGGCATCCCCGCTTTGGTATTTAGAGACTGTCGATCTGTGTTGGGTGAGCCGCTGCTACACCTTTATAACGTGTGTTTGGAGAACGACATTTTTCCTGACATGTGGAAGATAACCCGCGTAGTTCCAGTTCCGAAAGGAGGAGGAGGTGAGGGGGTTGAGGGATACAGACCGGTAGCAGTATTGTCTACGCCCGCTAAAGTGTTTGAGTCAGCGTTGCAAAATATAATTTATAACCAACTACGGAGTCAGCTGTCCGAGGCGCAACACGGTTTTCGACCAGGTTGTAGTACAGCTACTAACTTGCTTAGCTACGTGACTCAAATAATACCGGAAGTGGACAGCGGGGGCCAGGTTGACGCCGCCTACTTTGATTTTTGGAAAGCGTTTGATGTTGTTGACAATGACATCCTGCTAAGAAAACTAGCCGGCGTCGGCTTTACCCCTCATTTATTAAAGTTTTTTGCGAGTTATATGAGTGATAGACGACAGTATGTGGAGTACGCGGGATACAAATCGGAGCAATATGTCGTGAGGTCTGGGGTAAGTCAAGGGAGTAACCTCGGCCCTTTGGAATTTATAATCATGGTTAATGACTTGCCTCAAATTATCAAACATTCTGGCTGTCTACTATTTGCCGACGACTTGAAAATATTTTTACCTATTAAAAGCATTACCGACTGTCATAACTTTCAAAGCGATATAGACCGCGTGGTGTCATGGAGTGAAGCGAATAAGTTGTATTTTAATATATCTAAGTGCGTGAATATTACTTTTACTCGAGCGCGTAAACCTGTCCTTCATGATTACCAAATTAAGAATCAGAAAATAAAAAGAGTGACAGAAGTTAAGGATTTAGGGGTTAAATTTACATTTGATTTGAGGTTTCGAGAACATATTGTCAGTATTTGTAAAAAAGCCTATAGAATGCTCGGATTTGTGCTTCGTCGTTCTCATAGTTTTACAAATATGGGCGCGATTATAGCCTTATACAGTGCGCTCGTCCGCAGTAGCCTCGAATGCAATGCGGTGGTCTGGGCTCCGCATGAAACCAAGTACCTTTTAATGGTGGAGCGTATACAGAACAAGTTCATTCGGTTCCTGTACTTGAGAAAATATAAAGTGTATCCTTTTTACCCTCTAATGTATCCAAATTTATTTGTGCTAGGTATGGTTGGGTACAACGAGCTACGGGTGCGCAGAGAGCTGTGCCTAGTGACATACATTTTTGAATTATTAGCCGGTAAAAGATGCAACAGTCAGGTGTTGAGTTACTTGGGGGTGTGTGTTCCCGATAGGTACGTATGGCGCCGTCGGCGACCGCGGCTGCTGGTCGAGCCGCGCGGGCGCACCAACCTGCTCGGTATGTCTCCGCTGACACGAGCTGTGCGAACCCTCAACCAAATTGCGGAGACCATTGATTTGTTTTCTTGTTCTCTGAATGAATTCACAAAGGCTGCATTATTTATATTATGTTATAGGTGTAATAATAGAGATTAGTTGATAGGTACCAAAAAGTAGTTACACTATTGTCTTAGGATAAGCCCTGTAAAAATAGTTGTAAGTGTGATAATAAATAAATAAATAAATAAATAGCTAGATTCTGGACTAGAAAATAACTTTAATTTTATAACTTAGTTTAGTTTTGGTCTTTAGACGCCATAAATGCTCAATCCATCAATGTTTCACGATCTGGATCTCAGTAATCACGACGCCTATGTGTCTGTTCTTTGGATATATTAAACTTGATCATTTTTTCTTGAAACTGTTAAACGTAAAAACACAATTGAAAATAAAATTGAAATAGTTTTATTTTTCAAACATCACACCTGTTTTGCATCTTTTTTGTTAAACCTTCATAACCCTACGACCTTTAACGACGTTTTTTGGTTTAATAGTTAAGTATTTCTAACTTCTTAATCCTGATAAAGCATTTTTTTATAAAATGTGCAGCAATTATTTTAATTTGATGCAATCAAAACGCACGCATTCTATGACATCCATCTCACGATCTTTGCGTGGAAACACATAAAGCCATCCGTTTCTATTCTTGGGCTCTCTCTTTTACCGGACAAAAATTATTGTCCTCGCATCCGGGAATGGACTTATTTCTATAAGAAGTGCATAGGAGTGTCCATAAATAGCTCGACATTGGCAAAATACACCTTAATAGGAGTGAAATTTATTATGATTTTTTTTTTCCAAACAAAAATCAAAATCATAATCAAAATGTTTGTTCAGTAAATAGGCCCCCATGGGGCTCTTTTACACGTCGGTAATATGAAGTGAATTTACTAGCGTTTCAGATAAGACCATCATTGCGGAGAAGAAGCGCCAAGAAACTCCAGCAGAAGGTCATTTTTTCAAACATAAAGTACAGAAATACTTAAAAGTAAGTTACATTACAAGTACTTAATAAAGTAATAAATAATAATGATTAAAGCTTGAACAAATAAAATCAATACAAATGTAAGGCTAATAACATTAAACTAAAAATAATAAGTCTAGGAGAACAACACGACGAGGTCTCTACGTCAAAAGCCATAGACGTTTTTACATATAAAAACGTAACTTAACCTATCATAATACCTATCATCTTCATATTTAGACCTATCATAATAGGTCTAAAGCAGTCCTGACGGCGTTTTTGCGGGAATGGGCTTAGCCAGAAAATTAGGCCTTAAAAACGTTAACTTTCGGTGTATCCACAGGAAAGACAGTTACCTAAATCTGTGTATGACCCAGCTAGGTTTTGTAAAAAATTACTGTGTGAGTTAGCTTTGTTTGTCAGAAAACAGAACGTTATAGTTTAAGGAATTGGAATACGAGTTCAATAAATAACTCCACTGAAAGGTCAATCTTGTTAAAGGTGAGTTTACGTGCGAATGTAGGTTATTCTCTTAACAACAACTCAAGTCGTTAGGGATCGGTTTTTAGGGTTCCGTAGTCAAACTAGGAACCCTTATATGTCCGTCCGTCCGCAGCCTAGCGCCTTAGTACTAGAAAGCTGTAATTTGGCATGAATATGCATATTAGTCACGCCGACAATAAGTGGTACAATAAATAGTTTAAAAAAAATAGATTCAAACAGCCAAAACCACAAATGCCCTACTAAAATTATCTTTTGGCACCTATACTTTAAATAGAAAATTAGTTATTACCTACTTGTTGATTTGTATGTTTGTAGTACTTAACGGCTTCGGAATCCTATACTGAGCATGGTCCGACATGCTCTTGCCCGGTTTTTTAACCCATGAACTCTTATTGTTTGGTCATGTGCGTCTGTCTATCTGAGGCAGAGGAAGTCTTCGTTGCTTCTCATTCACTCATCAGCAAATCAAGCATTCTGTCTCTTTCATACACTTGCGTTCCATTTCACCTTACATGCCCTCTGAATATATATATATAAACAAGCTTATCTTGTGTATATATATATTATCTATTTTCAATTCCATTTGTTCAGATAAGCGCTTGACGCGCTCCGCCTTGTAGTCTTCTAATATACCGTTTTCGTACTTGAGCACATTGTCTTTGTGAAGCCGCTCAACCAAATCTTGTTTCAACCCCGTTGCCGGTAAATACCTGGACTTAAGCTCATCTTTAAGCTGGTTTACCGTAAGATTCTCCAATTCTTGAATGTTCGTGCTTTCTAAGCATTCCATGCTGAAAAAGAAAAACTAACTCGCGACCGTGAAATATAACGTATTTCACTTAGCAAACGTTGAGTATTATTCGTACACTCTTTATTTAAACTTTTAACGTGAATTACTCTTAAAATGTAACACGATTCAATTACTAGTTTTTTTTTTGCCGCAGCGCCATGTAAGATTGAAACAAGGATTCTCGCCATATTGTTTATTTTTCCATCTTATTCTAACATCCTAAACACCGTACATTCATCTCTTTCATCAAGTCTTCGTTGCTTCTCATTCACTCATCAGCATATCAAGCATTCTGTCTCTTTCATACACTTGCGTTCCATTTCACCTTACATATCTAATTTATTTTATGTCTGTCTGCTGAAAGCGGCAATGTACACGCTGATTTAAATACCGTACTTAAAGACCACAAAATAAATTAAGTAGTACAACAATACCTATACTTTCTTTCTTTCATGTAAAGCAAAATTTAAACTATAATTTTTACACCTACAGCCAAAACTAAAAATCTGGAAAATATACGATAAAAGAACATAATATAAAGAGTTGAAAGAGAAATCTTTGCAGCTAAGAACACTGCAAAGGGTTTTTAGTTAGAGGCGACTAAAATACAAGGTCTCGGATACCGGTTAAAATTTCAAACTGTTATTATGTACTTGACGCAAAACCTTTTCAAACCGGTTATTTAAATCGGTTTTCGGAGAAACTTTGATTATAAAGTTATTTTCAAATTAACCGGTTTTGAGCTAAGATGCACGTCACGCACTATAAACAAGCTCCGGTTAGTGTTTTTATTCAGTACAAAACTTTTGTTTTCTTGACTCGCCGCTCGCGGAATAAACCGGTTAATTAAGTTTAAAATAAAGTCCTAAAAACGTTCGCATCCCTTAGAAGAGTACGGAGCAAAACCGAAATAAACCGGTATTAACCGGTATTTTTACTTAATCCGGTTCCGAGCCCTGGTTTATACCATCTGGTTTTAGCATTTGAAGTAGACGACGGAACCCTATACTGAACTTGGCGCAATTTGCTTTTATTTGTATTACTCTTTCAAACATACTAAGTTGGTAAGTAGAGACAACTTCTAGATTCCAATTTAAACATTTACCAAAGTTCAATAACAATTCAATCAAATGCTTACCTGTCGAACTGAGTTAGGTTTGTATTTATCATTTAGATTATACTTGCTGTAATTTCTCTATGAAAATAAGGTGAAATAAGTAATAATTGGAACGATTAAGCAATAAACCTTCTTTAATAACACAATGTGATTGTGTTAGAACAGAAATGGAGCGAGTTACTGAAATACGACATTGTAGGCACTCCATAGTTTTGAATTGTTTTTTAAGGACACTTGATTAAAATTATTTTTAAAATGTTAGGTTGGTTACTACAGCCACATCGATAACAGTTTCATTAAAAATAATTTAAGTAAATTTAAAATGGCGTTTTATAGTTATTTGATTAAATTACGTAATTGATTGGTAAAATATTTTTAAAAAATCTCTTAAATATACACTAATTGCTAAAATACTTATCCTGAAAAAACATAAAACGTAATGTTTAAAGAAAGCTGTAAATTCAAGATTTGCAAGTAACAAAGCAATAATGGCGTAGTTGCTTGTAACACTTCATTAAAACCAGTCGATATTTGATAATAATATATATAATGATAATAGCTACGCATTTAGATTAAATACCTCGAAATTTACGTTAAAGTCAAGATTCACTTGAAGTTCACGTTACGAGGTATCGTGTTTCTGTTAAGCGATCGCGTGGTTACGAGTAGTGATGCTTAAACGTAGATTATTAATTAATTTTAATTAGCATAGTAAAGTGATATTTTGAAGTGATTAATAATTCCGAAAAAAAAAATGTTTTCCAGACTGGTCACATTGTGAGTCGGACAAAAAAATCCATTTTTTTTTCCTTTTATTTTACTTCGTCGTTTCTGCCGAGTTACATTAGGTATCCATGGTCACGAATAGACTATAGTAGGTATCAGTGACGTTGTCGTTTTTGCGGGTGTTAGTGAATTTTCCCAAAATACTTGTACGAGTAAAGAAAAATCTGTTTTCTTGTAAATAATCAATAATCTTAACTAATATTATAAATGCAAAAGTAAGTCAGCACGGTTAGCACATGACGGCACGCGAGTTATGTCACCCGCGAGATAGACTACCTGTCTTTCTCTGACCATTCTAATAAAACAATGACGGGTGACGTAACTCACGCGCCGTTATGTGCTACTTAAATTGGCCTCAAAAACAGAACTCATCCCGATTTTAAAGCACATTTATCATGGCCACCCTACTCTAGCTAGAAACTACGGGTATCGAGAAAACTAATCTGCAACACCTGCGTTCCACGACTAGAAAAATGTTGCCTTTTCTCCCGGGAGTCGAACCTTTTAACTTCCAACTGCTGAATAAAGAGATTAAATGTGTCCACCCTGGGCCCGAGGGGTGTTTTTTGGGGCTCAAATTACTTTATGCCAGTTTACCGTGGAATGAAGAGGGGGACGGTGGGGATGTATGGACTGGTGACCTTTTTTTTGTGTGAAAAACGGTGATGAGTGTACGAATTGATGTTCAAGGCTATGCATTTACGATTTTAGCGTATAACATTATACGCTTATAGTAACAGTTGATTCGAGATAGTAAATTACGAAATGGATTACAGAATTTCACTTTTAAATCGTGTCACTTAGTCAGTATGTTATGGTAACCTCGGCAAAGTAAATAAGTAAGTAAAGCACTATTCTCATGAGACCCAGTGTTCGATAGGAGCTAGGTACATCTATAACCCTACGATATTGATAAAAAATGCGGAATAGGGGCTTTTCGGGCCAAAAAAATAATCTGTCAAGTTGTCATCGTCGGGCGAATTCGGGTTCCGCCGAAAAATCGAGTTCCAAGGTATTTGAAATTTGAGCAGATCTCGGTCTCCCAGGTTACTACATAATTAACGCAATTTAGTTTCAACTTTATTTTAATGTCTATAAAGTTCATTTTAATTTGTTCTAATGTAGAAAATGGCATTAAAGAGCAAAGGTAATTGAACTTTATTTCCTTGCTGGTAGATTCGAATTCTGAATCTGCTCTTTTAAATTACAAAAGCCAGTGTCTACTCAATGCACAACCACCCATTTATCCAATCACTCAAGTTAGCTGGAAGAGATCCCTTAAAGGGATAAGTTTGCCTTTGTGTATTTTTTTTTATCTTTATTGCATTGTTTTTGTTTTGATACGTGGGCGGCTTTCAAAAAAAGTGTACATCGTTAAGGACAAAAATTATGAAACTAAGTTTTCCATTTCGTCACGAAAATTAACGTATCAAAATGTACGGCTAATTTACATGACGAAATGGAAAAGTAAAATTTTCTTAATTTTTGACCTTAACGATGTAACACTTTTTTGTAACACTTTTTTGAAACAACGCCCACGTACTAAATGGGTCAGATTGGAAATTCTGAAACTAAAAAAGGTTTTAGGAACTAAGGCCATTTACGAGTACACTTGGGTAATAGAAACATTTCATCCAACAATTTTATTGTAATCAAATAATTACGTTTAAGTACCGAAAATCCAACCCAGTATAATCGCCGTCTTATTTATTTGTATAAAAAAACGCATGCTGTTTAAATTCAAATATTAAGTTCCTTGGTTACGAGAAAACTATTTTGTTCGATTTCCGGTTAGTAGGTAAGCACCTTTATTTTTTCCTAGATTTCCAAATTTTTGCCGTTAGTTCCTGAGTTCAGATTACTCTAAGCCTTATAGCTTACACAGAATCATTTGGAGTGCTCATCCTGTATCTTAAAATCAATGGTATAGCAAATGACTTGACCCAAGCACTTGTAAATTTTAATATCGGTTAAAATTTATAGCCGTTACTTTAAAATAACATCGTTATTAATATTAATTGAACCGTTTTGGCCATAACAACCTCCCCATCCCCCAATTGGGGGTGATGGGGAATCTTGGCCTCCCTTGACTTAATGCAAACCCGTACTTTTAAAGATAATATTGAAAATAGGAGTTGGAATTAATTTTATCCATATTGAACGAGTTTTACTGCAGTAAAACGATAATTTTATAAGTTAGGAAATATAGAGTTTTGATCGTCATGAATTTAAAGTCTCGATGAATACCTGGCACTCGCAATTTTTTTATAGCATATAAAAAACAAACGAGCACACAAGCCACCTGATGGTTAGGAGATATAAGATCCATAGACTCTTTAATCTCAAGACTGTAACCTTAAGGCTGCAAATGCATTACCAAACCTGAGGTCTTTTTGCCAGTTGTTTTATCCGTGGCTGGCAACGGACCGACTCTTCTTAAGTTGCTAATGTTTAGAGAATAAAATAACGTTATTTCAGCCAACATCCCGTTTACAAATACCTTACCGACTAAAATAAACATACATACCTAACAATATAAATCTTAAAATTAACATAACTACTAAAACGCTTCCGTGGAATCAGCTAGCGACAAGATATGACACCCCTCGGCCAGAATTTCTCGTTCAAAAATGTCGACAAATCATTGGTCGGTCCTCTCACCACAAATATGGGCGGTGGTGATCACTTCCCATACATTAACTCGCATGCTCGTTCGCCCCCTCTCATATATATAAAAAAATCATTTTTACACAGCCCAATGCTGTTGCTTGGCGGTAGGAAAAATAAGATGGTGGTAGCGATCCTGACGTAACCTGCACAAAGTCCTACCACCATTACCAACACGCCCGGTGAATGCATTTAAATTTGTGTGTGACGTTGGTCATAGTTGTTGTAACTCAAGCTAAGTCGTAGATAGCTAACACAGGAATAACAGTCAAATATTCACCAACCTGTCACTAATACACTGGCAAAAATCTTAGCCTGATTGTGCAAAATACGGTTACAGAATTCATCAACAAGTATTTTTAGACATGTTGGTATTTCTGTAGCTCTGCCTACCGTGGGGTAGAAGGGTCCTGTTTTTACCCTTTGGGTACGGAATCCTAAAAAAGACATGGTAACAATTTAACGACATTCATTTTGTCACCCAGCCCTCGGCCGTTTGGTGCCACACCACGATCACCATTATATTGTGAAAAATAATTAAAACGTTGCTTTGTGTCACGCTCGCAGCAAGCTGAGCAGTTTACTCAGTGTATTTAAACAGTAAACCTGCCTTTTTGAGATGCTGTGGTGCAATTGTTTTGGTTTCTTCATTTTTCTAATTGTCCTTTAACTCTGCGCCTTACGTGCTTCCACGAGGGGCATGTTTATACCGGTATGTCTATTGAAAACTGAGTTGTTTCAAAAGATGACACCATTTGTAGTGTTTTTTAATTCCTTTTTTTGGTGATTACATACATAACATCACTCTTCATTCCCAGAGTGGGATAGGTGAGGATACAGAAATACCAACAACTCTAAAAATACTCATTTATAATTCTGTTACCACATTTTGCAAAATCAGGCCAAGATTTTTTTAATGTATTAGTGTCAGGTTGCAAGCCCATCGCCTAACAGTACTACAAGCCCTTGTTCCCTCAGTCACCTCTTACGACATCCACGGGATGACATGGAGTAGCACTATTCTAACCCGGTAACCACAAGGGGTTGACTGACCACCACTACTATTCAAAGCCTTTGCTGTAAAAATGTAGATTCTTCGTGAAAAACAGCTGATGATTTTATACTCATAAAAGTATAAAATTAAAAAAAAAAAACTGAAATGTTTCTTAAAAAATAGAATAATTTATATCATTGTTGTAGGACTATTCGATGGACTGACGCAGTGAAAGAGGTCTGCCAAACCAATATAGGTCTATGCAAGGGGCCGAAGATAGAGCTGTTTGGAGAGCCTTGGTGAACCAAGCAACTACTGATTGCTGTCACGACCCTCAGTCATGAGGCACCGAGCAGGAAGAAGAGAGAAGAAATTAATAACGACAAGATTTCACAACCTGCAACCCTTTGTTTGTAACATTCGCGTTATCCGGAGAGGATTCTTAAATACATTACAGCGATGAAACTCAAAACGACGTGCGACAAAATTACGCACATTTCAAATGTAAAGTTGTTGATCTTATTTGTTAGCTAACTTTTCTTGACTGGGGCTTATTTTACACTCGTGCGACATTTACTGGGGAAGACATGGAGTAGCACTATTCTAACCTGGCAACCACACGGGTTTGTTTAAAGACAGTGAGCAAAATTCAATTTTGCAGCGAGCGTGAGACCCTTTCAAAACCAAATTTGAATGCACAAAGAGAATGTAGCCACAAAATGGTCGACGATAACATTTCATGATTTTACCGAACAGAATAGAGCTGTACTCTCGCGAATCTTAAGTAAACAATAACAGAAGTTTCTGATTCGGGGCGCAGTCAAACAGTTAATTAAAAGGTTCAACATTAATTTGGGCTGGAAACAACTTGTATCCCGGTTCTAACTCGATTTGTCTATCTCTGTCATTGGGTGATGTTGGTGTTAGCTTAGGCTGGGACGCACTGTGTAGATTACATGCCACTAAATTTTTAGATTTGACTGTCGCAGTTTTTTTAATTCAGTTTATGCTTTCAAATATTAAGCAGATCTATTAATATTGATAACATCATGTTTTAATTAATAAAACAATAATGAAAAATCCTTTTTCCCTGAATGGCTGAATATGTAAATGACAGATTCTGTTAATGGCATATTCCTTAAACGGCAGATATTTTACAGTTAACTACAAAACATATAGATTGGAATTCACTTATTGATTTTAAATTAGACGGTATCGACGGAGCTCCGCGGAAGCTATTTCTAGGTGGTTTGGCCCTCCGGGCATACCGCAAAACTAACATAACGTAAACGTATTATTATAACTTTTAAAGTAAGAAAGCAATTAAATAGATTTTTTTTCAACTGAACTGTACTTTATTGAAAGAAGAAAGTTGAGTTTGTTGTAAGTTTGCACTTAGTTATATTAGTTTATTTATTTAAATTAAACTTTCAAATACCTTGAATATAATTCAATTATTATATTACTTAACTGTATATCTGCCATATTAACAATCTGCCATTACCTGCCTGAAACTGCCATTTCAAGAATCTGCTATTCAGGGAATGGGGGTAAAAAATATACAAGAATTAAAAACCAACAAATCTACCTAATGCTACAACAAACCGTATTATAATACAAAGAAAACTAAGCAACTTAAATCAAGCAAGTCAGAAAAAGACAGGTAGTCTATCTCGCGGGCGACATAACTTGCGCGCCGTCATGTTCTAGCCGTGCTGGAGGCGTCTATAAGCCGGAATGACAGGGACTTAATAAAAGAGATTATCAAGAGCAGCGCAAGAAAAAAGAAGATATTACAGAGTTTTGAAAATAGAGCATGTTCAATTGTTTCACTGTTGAACGATGGACAGATACATAAAACACGTGAGTAAGAGAGACAGCTATCGTCAACTCGTTTGGCGTAAACAGAGCGAAATTGGTCTTTTATGAATCTTCAACTTGGGCGCGGCAGTAACGTCTCTACTTCCTGTATATATGTAATATCATTAATCAAGAGTAAAACTCAGGGTAGTACAAAATACAACGATATTATTATGGCAGTTTTATACATGACTGTATGCCGTTTGATATATTGTAACCATTTATTTCCTATAATTTTTAAAACTGGTTTTTCATAATTATATATTATGTAAGTATATTAAATTGTCTCATCGAATAAAAGTGCAAAGGTACTAAAGTGTAAACATATTTATGACTTCGATTGTACTATCGGGGAATTTTAGTGTTTGCCAGTTTGACATGTTATTGTTTCATACGTATTTTTTTCATGTAAAGAGTCGTGTCACGTGAGGAAATGTATAACACGGTAAATTTAAGTATGATGTCAAACTACCAAGCATTAAAATTCCTTGATGGTTCATAATTTTCGAAAGTCATCATTTTTATACCGCTGAAACCGTAAACTTCACAGGTTTTCTTAAATGTCTTACGTGTAGATAAAAATAAGCTGGGTTACGCTAGTTTTATAACAATCCTGAAAAAGTAATGGTTTCATATAAACATACTTTATGACTTTCGTTGCTATAATTAAAAAACATTATGACCGAATAATAATAAAAACTAGGGCACATTTACCAACTGACCCGACCCGATGTTATTTTATAAAGTCCGCAGCCTCGTTATATAGGTACTCGTTTTAATATAATATATCGCACCTTCAGTAGGATGAGGGCACTTCCCCTTTAGTAACAGTGTACATTGTGTCTTTGTTTTACCGGACAAGGGCACAATTTCCCCTGTAGTCACATTGTACATTGTGCCCTTGTTCTACCGAAGGTGCGATATGTAACTATTATTATATCGAAATACCTTTTAAGAAACGCAGGTATCATTACGCAGAATTCACATTTCGAAAGGCATTTTTCGCCGCATGAGTTATTTTTTTACGAAATTCATGTGTAAGATACCCGTTCGATGAAAAATACAATCGATCGGATCAATCGGTTGCCCGAAACTTGTCACTTTAACCACATCCCAAGAAAAAAAACGCGAGATCAGCTAATCGCCCAGTGTGCAATGTCTAAGACAAAACATTTTTATTTTCAAACAGCCCATGAATACAGTGGCCATTTAGTTCAAAACTATAATATGTCTACCCCGTGTGGTTGCTGGGTTAGAATAGTGGCACTCCATGTCTTCCCGTAGATGTCGTAAGAGGCGACTAAGGGAATAAGAGCTTGTAGTACTGTTAGGCGATGGGCTTGCAACCTGTCACTAATTATACACTAGTTAACTTCTTGGCCTGATTGTGCAAAATGTGGTTACAGAATTATCAAGAACTCTTTTTAGAGTTGTTAGTATTTGTGTAGCTCTGCCTACTCCACTCTGGGAATGAAGGCGTGATGTTATGTATAATATGGCTTAAGTGTGTGGGCGGTTATGAATGTTATGATAAGTGTCACTTTGTACAATGTGATGTATATTGGGCGGCACAAAGCTATCACTTTTTTAAGTAACTACTAACTTTACTTATCTACAATGGCACTAGAAGATAATTACAGGCTTACCGTTATCTACGTCTAAAACAATTTTGTCATAACTAGAGCGCGTGAATGAGTAGCAAACTTATTCGTACCACCTATCCTGTTTCATTTTAATATTAATGTGTTTTATTTGAGTAAATGGAACTATAGTTCTGTTAGCTTATGATAAATTTATGATATTACTTTTGTACGTGACTAATTGTTTCCTAAAAAAAAAAAAAAATTTAATAGATATTTACCGCAGCATATTGGGCATCTTTTCTTTTGGACCTGATATCTCGGAAACGGCCCATCCGATTTTGAAGAATTCTAGACAAAAACCATCCCCAGTGAACTAGCTTTCTGTTAAAATAATCCACATTTAAATCGGACCATCTACTTGGTTCTATGATGCCACAGAAAGACACACAGATACTTATATCAAACATATGTAATAACATCACTTCATTCCCAGAGTGGGGTAGGCAGAGCTACACAAATACCAATAACTCTAAAAATACTTCTTGATGATTCTGTAACAACATTTTGCAGAATCAGGCCAAGAAGTTTACTAGTGTATTAGACAGGATGCTAGCCCATCGCTTAACAATACTATAAGGCCTAAATCCTTTAGCCGCCTCTTACGAAATCCATAGGAAGACATGGAGTGGCACTATTCTAACCCGGCAACCACACGGGCATACAATAAACTTATAACACCATTTTTCTGTCAGGGTAAAGGTTTAATTAAAACATCATCTAGATTTAAAACAATGGTTTTCTGTTAAATATATACAAATGTATCTGTTGTTTTATTATGCACAGATAAATCACAACAATGTACCCTAAGCCTTACAACCATCGTAATTCCGCTTGATTTTGCTCGGTCTGTTTTCTCTTTCAGTTTATTGTTTAGTTATTCGTTTAAATTGGGTCTTCTTTCTCTTTCCTTTTAGTTGATTATTACAGTTTCTTCTTTGTGCTTTGGCTAGGTAGTTTAATGTTATAAATATAATATTACATATGTTAACCAACCACCCACCAAGCTACAGTGTTCGTATTGTTGTGTTCTGGTGTGGGGATAAGACAACCGGTGAAATTACTAGCATAGAGGCATTCCATCTTGGTCCTCATGGTTGGCAACACATTTGAGGTCTTAGGATTATAGTCTTGAGAATGCAAATGTCTATGGGTCTCAGATTCCACTTACCATCAGTGCTCGTGTGCCTTCTGTTTAAAATAAAACCAGTATGTTATCCTCACCACCTGTTTCACAATCGTCAAGTAAAGCATATCTGTCAAATAAATTTAGCCCTTTCCTTTTCTAACACTTGAAAATAGACAAATAGAGGGCTATCTTTATTTGACAGGTGAATTTATTTGTCGATTGTGAAACAGACCTATGTCAATTGAAATTGAAAAAGATGTTAACAAGTTAGTACTGTTTGACACATAACCTCAAATATTCATAAAGCGTGTTTTTATTAAAAATAACGTATAATTAATAGTTATTTATTCTGAAACTAAAGAAGTGTATAAATAATTGCGAATACCTCACTTAATCTTTAAAAGTACGTGATAATTGAGTAGTAATGGTAATTGGTTTGTTTGGCTTTGTTTACCCCTTATCGATTTTCAATTGACACAAATTACTTATACCGTCAAGCAGCATAACACAACTAGTGCAATTACTAGCATAGTCTTCTGTTCTGCAGCACACCAAATCATTTTACCGATAGTACGGGAACGAGTGCATACATACATAACATCACGCCTTCATTCCCAGAGTGGGGTAGGCAGAGCTACAGAAATACCAACAACTCTAAAGACTTACTGATATTTCTGTAACCACATTTTGCACTAACAGGCTAAGAGGTTTACTAGTGTATTAGTGACAGGTTGCAAGTCCATCGCCTAACAGTACTACA
Organism: Acleris holmiana; assembly: GCA_949316455.1. Lineage (NCBI taxonomy): Eukaryota > Metazoa > Arthropoda > Insecta > Lepidoptera > Tortricidae > Acleris > Acleris holmiana. Next base: position 3,884,553 of record OX438778.1, read on the forward strand.
AGCCCTTATTCCCCTCGTCGCCTCTGACGACATCTACGGGAAGACATGGAGTGGCACTATATTCTAACCCGGCAACCACACGGGGGTCTAACGCGGCAACCACACGGGGTACGGGAACAAGTGAATAACCGAAAATACCAAAGTTTCAAATCGATCTGACGGACAGAAACTTTCGATTTCAAGGAGGCCGGTGATCAGCAAATGCGAGCGTATCGTCGGATAAATCCGCGGACACTGTGATTGTTATGTGGATTGGAGAGTATACTGATAAAAAAATAAAATCATGCCGAAGTAGTTTGTAAAACTCGAACGGTACGTAAATAAGCAACCTTCTCCAGTCTGCTAGTTATCACGGTCGTTGGAGCCCGTTTGAAAAGTCTATTCTAAGAGTTTTTAATTTCGAGCATCATAAAAGTTTATATAAAACAGATCTATGCAAGTATTGATAAAATCTTAACCGTTATTTCTTAACACGCTCACTGTCCCCATACAAAACGATCTGACAATGTCACAAGTCCAACTGAAAGTTTTATGTCCATTCAGTATGGGGGGTTCATGGCCCCACATTGGGGGCATCCGGACAGGGAACGTGTTATTGAAATTCCTTCAATTAATATTTTCCATACATACTTTATTTTTCATAGAGAATCGGGCACCCCCTTTCAGTTCACAACTTTTCGTTTCGACTTACCAAAGAAGTTTACTGAAATAATTATTCCGACAAACTTGTTCCTATTTTGTCTTTTTGTAATTTAATTCAGTAGAATAATGATGCAAAAGTTAGTCCGTTTGGCGTTGTCTATTTTTTATTTTCGTTTCTTCTTTGTTTTGTTGCAAATAATCAACATTAAAAGATGGTTACTTCATAACATTGAAGTGTTTTGCGATATTGTTAAGAGGGCATTTAAAAAAAAAAAAACGGCACAATCTCACACAAATTGACCTAGTCCCAAACTAAGCTCTAGGCTTTTACCATGGTACTAGACAACGATAAACATACTTATATAGAGGAATGCATACTTAAATACATAGAAAACATCCAAGCCAAGACTAAGGAACCAATATTTGCGCTCATCACACAAATATCTGCCCTAACCGGGATTTAAACCCAGGAACCCTGGTTTCGGAGGCAGGGTCCCTCCCAACTAGGCCACCGTGTCGTGTGTGTCTGTGTTTTCATTAGGTATATGCTTGAGTCGGTATTAGGTATAATCTTTGGCGATCTGGATTTTAAAGTCCAATACGATTATTTACACACATACATAACATCACGCCTTCATTCCCAGAATGGGGTAGACAGAGCTACAGAAAACCTAACAATTCTAAAATGACTTGTTGATAATTCTATAACCACATTTTACACAAATAGGCTAAGATGTTTACTAGTGTTTGCCCATCGCCTAACAGTATACTGCCTTTAATCTCTCATTCGCCTCTCACAATCACAATCCAAGGGACGACATGGAGTAGCCCTATTCTAACCCCAACCATACGGGCTGCCGTGTTTAATTTCTTGATTTTGAAAAGAAAGATGGAAGATGGAGATAGTTTGCACGAGTTTCGACTGTAGTATCTTAAGCATCAAAGAAACTTGCTGTACCAGAAAATGGTTTACCAGAATTAGGACGTTATGCACTTCTGATGCGTTTCTTAGATTCAACCAAAAAATGCAATAGGGTGTTTTAGTGGTGGTAGGACCCTGTGCAGGGTCCGTCTGGATCGCTGCCACCAAATTAACCATTAACCTACCGACAAGCAACAGTTCGCATTGTTGTTTTCTGATGTGGGGATAAGACAACCAGTGAAAATACCGGTGAATTTACTCGCATAGAGGCGTTTCATCTGGGTTGGCAACGCATTTGCAGCTCTGTAGTCTTGAGAATGCAAATGTGTTTGCCTTCTCTATGGCATAAAAAGATTTTATTTAAATAATTTGCACTGTTTGTTTTGAACAGTAAATAAAATGGGCTGAAATTTAAATCACAAACAAACCCGAGGACAATGCAATAATAATATAATGGTATCTAAGAGCTGTTCTTATGATGGAATCGGAAGGTCTTAGTTAGGTCTTGATGAGCAAATAATGACTTTGTAACAAAAAGTACATCATCAAATGCTTGTCGTAAAAATTAAATTTTCGACAAAAACTATTCGGGAGACGACGTTATTCCTAACAACGTTTACATTTCTAACGCAAACAATCCTTTACATTCTCGTGAATCGTGATTTCCACAACGTAGCAATCCGAGGCACAAAGCATTCTGCAGCACACTCGTTACTTGCGTGCTCAATGATCCGCGGCTAAATAATACGGAGAGGGCCGCAAACAACTCTGGGGAGGCCGGCGGTATGAAATAAGCTGCTACGGATTTTGAAAAAGCAAGTTAAAAATGTGACTCAACGTTTTGATATTGTTGACAAAATAAATGAATTTAGAAAGAAAGACACTCTTTTAGCACACACGTAGCAATTAAAGAACAAAAAAGCTAAACTAAATTATAGTTATTTCACCAGTTCATAGTGAATTTGTAGGTAAAAGAAGCCAGCAATGTGTGTGGATAAAAAGGGTCTGACTCAGCTTGTGCTGCGACTGCGGAGCAATCACAACGCAGTTCTTCTGTCAGAACCTAGAAATATGCGAGTGCGTTACAGCATTTGAGTTTTGGTTAATAATTGTTATAACAGTAAATAATTAAATCAATAAATATTGTATAAACGACTATCGGAGGAAAATATTTATAATATGAGGATAAAATCATTCAAATTGAACTAGTCCCAATCCAAGATGGCTTCCCTAGGCTTGTACTATGCTAGGCAAAGATGAATATATAGGTATTTTATCCATACATATAACGATGATACAAATCATGTAAGAAAGATATTTTATAAGTTCCTCTTATTATTAAAGTGTAGTATTTTTGTAAAGTTTGCCTTAGTAGCAATGTAACGCGTGCAACTTCCTATTACAAAACGTATTCATGAAATGTGAGAGCGTCCATCAGCCGTCAATGTATTGCCTGTATCCAAGCACAAGGATGACATGTGGAATGTATAAGTACCTATCTCATCCGAGTGAACCGCCACGATTAATAAGTAATTTAATTTCAATGGAATAAGTTAAAGATTATTTTTAACTTTTATTGTCGAAGTATACAAAATGGCGAACCGTAATTCATGACAATATGACGTTTACGTAGATGCTTTAATTTAATTGGCGCAATATGTGATACATTGTTTGCTGAAGTAATTAGTAAACAAAAATATGCTGTCTCACAAGTTTTTACATACTAAGTGTGTACTTTAACTGATGGGAAAATGGGAGCCGGTTGTTGTGTAAATTATTTGGTCATAATGTCATTGTCGATATAATTATTGATATTTATAATTTTTAACATCGCTGAAACCGTTAACTTTTCAGAATATCTTATACGAGCAACTCTAACGTGTAGACAAGAAAAGGTTAGGTAAGGTTTGATATATAAAAATCCTGAATAAGTAACAGCTTCTGAAAAATATACTTTATAACTTGTGATAATTATGACTTAAACACATTATGACCAAAAATAATTATGGTAGACCTTGCTCAAATAAAAAAAAACAACAAACCTAGTTGGTAGCGACCCTGCCTACGAAGCTAGCCGAGTGATCCCGAGTGCAGACATTTATTTCCGACTCTTGAGTGTTTTATTATAAGTATAATATTTTATTACTTTACAGCATTAACATTTCCTGTGTGGTTTCCAGGTTAGAATAGCGCCACTCCATGTCTTCCCGTGGATGTCGTAAGAGGCGACTAAGGGAATAAGGGCTTGTAGTATTGTTAGGCGATGGGCTTGCAACCTGTCACTAATACGAGTATACTAGTAAACATCTCAGCCTACTTGTGCATAATGTGGTTACAGAATTATTAACATTTGTTTTTAGAGTTGTTGGTATTTCTGTAGCTCTGCCTACCCCACTCTGGGAATGAAGGCGTGATGTTATGTATGTATGTGTTTGCACAGCGTAAACATATCAAGTTAAAATCCCAAGTAAAAATATACGTTTAGATTATTTTTACTTAAAGTTTTTATTACAATGAAACTTTCCTTACAATTCTTCTGACCTCATCATCATCGTCCTGCCCTTGTCCCACACTAGGTGGCGTCGCACAACTAGCTTTCTTCTTTCACTCTCCTCTATCTCCCGTTAATTCTGCACTCACACCTTTCATACACATGTCATGCTTCTCACAATCCATCCAAACCTTGTTCGGTCTTCCTCTTCATGACACAACAAATTGCATTTTACAATTCTTTTGAGCTATTTTATCAAATCATTCTCGACACGACTTCGATAATAACAGCTACCTAACCAAACGAAACTTAACAAAAGCTTCACAGACTACCATATAAAATATTCCCTTATATTTAACAGTCTACGATCTCTTGGCCCGTTTTCTATGCAAATGGCATGGCATAATTACCATGAAACTGTTTAGAAGGGTCCACTAATTAAGAATACGGAGTTACGCGAAATTTCACTTTCAAATTCCCAGATCGATTCACCGGCTGATTTGGTCTTGGTTTTTCGCTTAAATTTGAGGTTCGAGATTTGTTGTAAAAGGGTTTATTAGGGTTTGTCAAATTTGACTGTCATTGGTTGTGATATTTTTATAAACGTAACCAATGTTTACTAACAATAAGCCAATTTTTTCAAAATTATTTTTGGAATTAAATATTTTTTTTTCCAGAGATTTAATCATATGAATAATTTGAATTTTGATTTTTGGCCCCTTGTGGTTGCGGGGTTAGAATACTGCCACTCCCCATATCTTTCCGTGGATGTCGTAAGAGGCAACTAAGGGAATAAGGGCTTTGTAGTACTGTTAGGCGATGGGCTTGCAACCTGTCACTGATACACTAGTAAACTTCTTGGCCTGATTGTGCAAAATGTGGTTGCAGAATTATCAATAAGTCTTTTTAGAGATGTTTGTATTTTTGTAGTTCTGCCTACCCCACTCAGGGAATGAAGGCGTGATTTTATGTATGTATGTATAATTTGAATGTAGCATTTAAGGGACATAAAGTAGAGAACACTAAAAATATAACAGGAATGAATAGGAGGAACCAAATTATACACAACTAGCGACCCGCCCTCGCTTCCCTCCGGATTAAAGTATTATACATATAAACCTTCCTCTTCAATCACCCTATCTATTAAAAACCGCAACAAAATCCGTTGCGTAGTTTTTAAGATTTAAGCATACATAGGGATATAGGGACAGAAAAAGCGACTTTGTTTTATACTATGTAGTGAAGTAAAATTTTGAGGAAATTCCACTGACTAAAAAACCGGGCAAGAGCATGTCGGACCATGGTCCGCACTGAGCATGCTCAGTGTAGGGTTCCAAAGCCGTTAAGTACTTACTACAAACATAAAAATCTTAGGAGCCGTCTTAGATTATTTTAGTAAGTATAAACACTTTAATCGCCTATATCTCAAGAACCAATGATGTCAACTTAGTCGTGATAGTTATCCTTTTTAATTTGTTATAATTATGTGCTTCCATTTAAGATTTTTTTCTGTTTTTTAGTATTTGTAGTTTTGGCTGTTTAGGGGGCGGGGGACACCTGACTGTAACAAAAATAAGAGCTTTAAAGCTGAATATTTCATAAACGGATCCCTTAATCAAAAACTTGTGTTCACAAACCCACAATATTATTTTAAATTTTATTGTATCACTTTGTTAGCGTGAGTAATATGTACATTCATGCTCAATTACAGCTTTCTAGTACGGAGAGTCTTTGCGCTAGGCTGATGACGGACGGACGGACGGACATGGCGAAACTAGAAGGGTTTCTTTGACAACGGAACCCTAAAAATTGTCGTTCAAGGCTCAGAAAAAGTGTATCAGGGCCTCTATTTAGTACGGTAAAGGCATATTGCCTTTGATGTGTTATCATATTGTCAACGTTAGCTCTTACTCGTATTTACATACATGGCAGTAATGACGGCTGAGTTAAAAATCATACCCATAGTTTGTATGGTATGTTAAAACGTAGAGAGATTACTAAAATAGACAAAAACATAGCATAGTTTGTATAAACGCAAACTTTTTTTATGTCTATGGCTGGTGTGTTTGTGGCTAAAACCAACATAAGCCGTATTTTAGAGAATAAAGAATATATTTTTTTTTTGTTACGGAGAAGGCACACGAGCATTCAGGCCACCTGATGGTGGTGGAATCTGAGACCCATAGACATTTCAGTTCTCAAACCTCAAATGCGTTGCCGACCCTGAGGACTAAGATGGAATGCCTCTATGCTAGTAATTTCACCGGTTGTCTTATCCCCAGAATGGAACACAATAATGCGAACACTGTTGCTTGGGTGGTTAATGGATAAGATGGTGGTAGCGATCCGGGCGGACCCTGCACAGGGTCCTACCATCTCTAAACATATACTACTAGCTTAAACATATTCCCTGCATTTAAAAGTATACGTCAGCAATATAAAATAAACTTTAGGCCCGTGAGTTTTATTCCGTATTAAAAAGTAAATATTAAGCTTCTCTCATATTTATGTATTCCTATTGGCCAAACATAGTACCCACTTTTACGATTGTATCATTATTGTTACGTGTTCTAGAAATAAATAAATTTATTGATTGAGCTTACCTATTTACCTTAATGTTTCATTTAGATAAGTTATACACATCGTAGTGCAACTAATTGGCAAATACACTCAGGGGCAATGAAAACGGATCACTTTCTATGGAAAATATGCACAAAGTGACCCGTTTTCATTGTTTTTGATTAAAGTAATGGACCCCTATACATAGAATAACCTGTATTAAGATTGCAAATGTATATTGGCCATTGAAAACCCCTGAATTATCAGGTAGTCAGTGAGCTCATTTGCCTTCTTCATCAAAAAAAAACTATATCCAACTTAGGTACATTTTTGTATAACATTCCAACACAGGTAAACTTCGTATTGGGATTACCTTCAGAAAATTTTTCATCAAAATCCTTACAGCTTCAAAGAAATTCCATACACAAGAGCACTATATCTTAACCAATGAACCCGTCTGAAGCAAGCCGGTGCGCCATACATCTCTGGCCCAAGACGGGGGCCGAGCATAAATTTCATCGCGACACAGCAACCGATGTGGTCCAATTTATAGTAACGACTTCATGCACTTTGCAACGAATGCTGGTGATTTGTAGCGTGACCACGGCTACAAAATATTCTTCGGGAATCACAAAGGCTCGGATTGGCTTGTGGGATTAGTTTTCCTTTTTAAGTTTCTCGAGCGCCAGAGCAAATACGGAGTAAAATCGAAATAAATAAGTATAATTTGGTTGCATTTTGAGACATAGTGGTAGCAATGTGAAAGTTAAAAACATTCTCAAAAGCTTGATTACTGAGAATATTATTAAAACATTTGAGTCCGTTGAGAATATTCTCTTACTGGTAAGATCAAATTTAAATAGGTATTTTAATAAGTTACTGAGATTTTTACTAAGAAGTTTCTTAAATTAAATCTTATCTTAAATCTAATCATAGCATCTCGCTGCTTTTATGCAATAGTGTCACAAATCAAAATGCGTCATTGTTGCATTTTAATTCGGAACGCAATTTACTTAGTTTTAAATCAAATTGTATTTGTTTTTGATGAAAGCAGCAATCTTTTTTTATTATTCAGAAAACCTTTGCAAAACAGCCTAACACCATACTCAATCAGTGTTCCAACATGTTACACAAAGCCGTTATCTTTTTTAATGAACCCAAGCAAGTAAAGAGGTTCTCTATCAAAAAAAAAATCATTACAGCTCACAAAGGGGGCTGCAGACATGCTTCAGGCTTTCAAACGAGCTATTCGAGACAAGGTATTACCCGCCGTTTTTGAAGGAACTGTTAAAAAATGTTTCGTGTATATTTTTCTTAAAAACACTGGCTGGTTTGATACGTTTACGTTTTGGATGTTAGGGGGAATTTCGAGGAAAATGCTTGGTAATGAGTTTGTACTGCTTTTATATTTTTAGGTAAATTAGCTTTACGCTCATGAAGGCATAATTTCTTGTAAAAATATTTGAATTACGTATAATTAAGTGTTGTTTTAATTAAAGAACTTTATCCTTTAATGTATTGATGATTAACGTAAAAACAGTAACATACTAAATCTTTCTGATCAGTGTTGAAGAAGAAGAAGAAGAAGAAGAAATACATTTATTCAAAGCCATAAGACACACATAGGTAAAAATAAAACATTAAACATTATAGAACATTAAGGCAACCGGAAAAGTGTAGACACGGCAGTGAAACGGACTCTGGCTCAGCAAAATGCTGAGGTGTCAGACACCTGCAGCGCTGATTTTCAGCCAGAACCGACAGTGACTCACGGAGCGCTGTACAAACATACAATATTTTTAAAAAATCATGTAAACTACTTATATAATTTAAGCGGTAAATATATATTAACAAATAAAATAATAAAACGCATACAAACTGATATACAGCCTTGATAAAATAAAAAATAATAAAAGGGTAATTTTAAAAGCAACAGGTTGATAAATTAACGTGTGTAAGTGCTGGATGAGGATTAGGATTTCTGGAGCGTCAACAAATAGTCTTTAAGCTTGCGCTTAAAGGTGTACTTGCTAGACACTCCTAGGATAGGAGGAGGGAGATCATTCCAGCACTTGGACGCGGCAAACCTGAAACTACCTCTGAATGCCGCGGTCCGGTGCATAGGCACGATAGCAACTGCCTTAAACCTGCGTGCACTTCTCGACCATTTAAGTTCTGTTCATTAAGAACAGGAGTTATTTTTAGTCTGTGCAATTTTTTCATGCTCGTAGTTGTCAATTGACAGTTGCAATGATTAATTACCGACAATTACGCCTCACTGGCCTATTATCGTCGTGTTTATTGGTATGAATAAACGTGGATAAAACCTCTGTCTTTTTCTGACCACTATGTAAGTGCGAGAGTGATGGTTTCTTTATCCACCGCGATAAAGGTGACTATAATACGGGGGCTGCTCGCGTTACCTTTGAAATTGGACGCTTTAAAGCCACATGGTTTTTAAGAGTACTTAATGCCGGCTCAGTTACAGCAGCTGGGAGTAATAAATAATATTTTTGGAGTCCCCAAACCAGCAGCTAAATATGAGGAATTTTTAAGTCTTTTATTCCCCTTTTCAACAAAATTTAAGAGTCTCTATACATTCAAGTGACATTCAACAGTGTTAACTGTCACTCCATAGTCGCGTGTTGTCATTTTGTACCTTGGCGAATAAGGAAGTGACAAAATGAGGCTTTATGGTTAGATGTAAACGTTCGTGCAACTAATACGTGCTAAAAGTAATTTTAAACTAAATTTGGCTTTTGTTTTCGACTTAAAACTCTGCTAGGGTAAGCTTTAAGTTTATTTAGATTTTTTATTTTATTAATATCATTAATGATTACCATACAAAAAAAGGTCAGGTCATTCATAAATTGTTTGCTATCCAAATTGAGACATTATAATTGAACAATAGGATCAAATGAAGCGTATTTATTTAAATATAAATGTAAAAAATTATAATACATTCTCTCAGAGTTAGTAAATGGAAAGTAAGTCGTTCCTTAGTGCAAATTTTACATACACAACTTTGAAAAAGGAAAGAGTTTATATCCTAAGTATGGCGGTAACTATTCCAATTCTGAATTAATGAAATTTAGTGGGAAACCACTCGAATATATACATATTCCTACTCACTTTGGATGCAGCAACGAAAACTTGAAAACTCTTGTCTACACGAGACAAAAGAATGTCATACCTAACTCTAGGATAACATCACAACTTTTATGTTTGCTTAAAACGCACAAAACAATTCGTCGTTTCAACGTAACATAACTAACATCCCGCCTTCAAATTAGAAAGCTTTGGGTACTTTTCAAAAGGCACTTTTTCACAAAGAGCCTTTCGTGCGCACCTACTCAGAGATGTTAGTAAGCCTTTGATCTTACTCAAGTGAAATTCGAACCTCAAATATTACCAATTCTAGTTTACAACAGCCCCAAAGTAATGGTCAAATAAATCATGATAACCGGTTTGACCTGAAGTACGACTTGTTTTCGATGGAAGTTGGGAAAAGCTTTATTGGAGCCCAATAGGGAACGTGCATTAAAAACAGAATCGAGTTTCGTTAATACAATTTAGGAGAAATTGAAGAAAAAAAAAACGCAATTTACTAAGTTTCGACCCGTTTATTAAGACTTTACATAGAATCAAAACTTGTTAAAATTTTGAAATTTCTTTTAAGGTTTAGATTGTTTTATACGGCATCCTCATTTAAATAAATAAAATATTCAATGATATTCGCTTAAACATAATAATTTCTGAAATAAATGCATATTTCTTTATATTGTCCGTATATTTTAAACATGGAACAACATTACAGCTGTGACGTCATTCCTTTCGTCAATTTTGTATGGAGCGTTGCAGGGGTTCTGAAATATGACTTTTTAAAGCTATTTTAAAGTTGTCTTATGAAAACAATAACACGACCTTTGTTTCGCGAATACAGTTATTCTTCTCTTTCATAGAACTTTCCAGAGAGCGTAAGATTAAAAAATGTGCATGTTCCCTATTTAGTGATAAAACTATGTACTAGCCGGTCGGAACCCTGACCCACTATGGAACTGTGTCACAGTGACGTTATGAAGCAAGTCGCAAGAAGTGTGAAATAAATTGTTTTAAAATGTCTTTGTGACATCGTTCTATGGTTGGTTATGGTTTCGATAGGCTTTTAGCTTTATTTTTATTTGCTTCAAATTTGAAAACAGCATTTAATAGCAAAGGACTCTGAATTTTATTTCCTTTGTGGTTAGATTCAAATTCCCACTTACAAAAATCTCCCGGTTTTTGTATGGAGAGCTTAACGATAATGCTCCTGTTATGAACTTTAAAATTGTTTAAATGAAAACTGGGCAATACTGAACATTTCAGTGCAATAGTGGCTATCCTGAATATCCTATCATATAATCTAATTGTAACGCTAAAAGCATATTGAAGTCAGAAGCTTATTATTTAAAGGATTGCTCATGTAACTGGAGCAATGTCCATAAATACGAGGTTTTAACTTAATAGTATCGTGAATGGATTGAAATACGAAACATGCATTTTTTCTTATGCTCTCTGGAAAGCGCTATGAAAGAGCCTTCTCTTACTATATACGCGAAACAATTGTCATGTTATTTTTTCATAAGATAAAAAACTTTAAAACGTCATAGTTCAGCACCCCTGCAAGAACACTCTATACAAAAACGGCGACAGGAATGACGTCAGAGCTGTTGTTCCACGTTTAAAATATACGGAACTCAAAGAAATTTGCTTTCAGAAATTCTGCCCTGCTAAGTCAAATAACAGTATGTCAAATAAGTCTCCTGTAGCAATCAAAACCTTATTACTAACAAGAGAAGATTGAATCTACTTTGGCAATTGAATCTGACATACTGTGTTTTAGCTTAGGAGGGCAGCATTGGGAACTGTATTTAAGACAATATCATTAAAAAAATATTACGTAAATAAAATGAGGAGGCCGAAAAAAATCAATTTCAATCTTAAAGGAAGTTTTAAGAATTTGTTAAGCTTTGACACTAAGTATATAAAATTTTAATAATCGGATCAAAACTTAGTGTGTTACGTTTTTTTATCATGTATGTATGTATGTAAACTCTTTATTGCACAAAAAATATAAATATTACAATTATAACAATACAAAAAAAAAAAAAAATATTAATAAAATAATAATTAATTATTACAATTATTATTATTATCATTTCCTTTTTTCATCCATTTTCCCTATTTAAAAACTTGTTTCCCGTGAGTTTTTCCAGTAGTAGTGCAGATTCCGGTTCGCAACCATTGTATATAACGGACGGGACTAATTCCGTGAGATCTATTGAAATCTTTGTCTCGATCAAAGTGCGGATGGTTTGCGACGAACAATTATTTGCCCTGTAAACGTGATTAATGGTAACTACCCTTTATGGTATGATTTATAGCATTGGAATTTGATGCCTATGAAGTATTGTTACGGTCTATGTTGCCGTGTGGTTATTGGACACTTCGGCGGAATTCTACATATAGCGGCGCATGCTACACATGTGTATGATTTGGCTTCGTATTAAAATGTAGTGGTGGTAGGACCCTGTGCAGGGTCCGTCCGGATCGCTGCCACCAACTTATCCAATAACCACCCACCAAGCAACAGTGTTCGCATTGTTGTGTTCCGTTGTGGGGATAAGACAACCGCTGAAATTACTAGCATAGAGGCATTCCATCTTAGTCCTCAGGGTTGGTAACGCATTTGAGGTCTTAGGATTACAGTCTTGAGAATTCAAATGTCTATGGGTCTCAGATTCCACTTTCCATCAGGTGGCCTGAGTGCTCGGGTGCCTTCTCCTTAACATAAAAAATAAAAAAAAATGTAGGGTGTTCGTGCAAAGCGTGTGCCGTAGTGGAATTTTCAGCTTAAAGTGCGTAACAGACACGGTTATAATGTTTACCTAATAATAGCCTACTTTTGTTGTAATCGTTATGGTCAGAAGGTTCTTATGAAAGAAAAAAAAGTGCTTAGTTTGTATCCAGTAAAATTTGCAGTGGGGCGAAGCGGGGGGTAGCTAGTTTCATTATATCTGAGACTAGTTCCCGTTTGACGTATTTGACACTAGTTCCCGTGGCAGCATTCTAGGCACACTGTTGGTAAGTGGGATCTGAGACCCTATGGGTATTTACATTGTCAAGACTACAAAATCAAGACTGCTATCCCAATTATATATTAACTGAAGTGGTTGCCATCATTTTTCAGGCCTTGGACAGTTCTGTATAGCGCTGTCAACCGATTCATCTTAAAGTTAGCCGTTGGCTAGGTTTTAGTGAATTACATCGGGAACTAAATTAGGCTAATGTTTGTACGCCATTAATTCCGGCATAAGTCGCTCGGGACATAAGTTAAGTGCCTCTGAAATAATCTTAAGGACTGGATGCGGTATTTAATATAAACAAATTTTATTTTTATTTTTAGTGAGAAATAAAGAGGGAAATAAGGGTAAGGACCAAAAAGTTGGCCACGCTCTCTCTATAAAATTTTCTATGAAACTTTTTCGTTGTGACACGAAATTAGCCATACATTTGTAGGGATAATTTTCGTGTCACAACGGAACTTTTTCACTGTTGTTGTTTGTATGGTTAACGACGCTTAACTATGGTCCAACTATTTGGTCCTTACCTATAAATGCCAAATGCAAGTCGGTGTCGTACATGAAGGGTCCGTACTACCGTACAATATTAACATAGAGCAAAAAACGTCGAATAAACATGTATCTAAACCCCTATCCCCCTTACTTTTTTCTTTGTTCTATCTCATGCTTCGTCTGTTGTCATTGTTTGGCTGTTTTGAAGGATGTATGTATGTATATATTATATAGATGTATAATTCTATATAATATATACATACATACATATGTATTTAGTATGTATTTATTCAATTATTTACTTTATGTATTTATATTTAATTATGTTATGTATTTAAGCCCGTGTGGTTGCCGGGTTAGAATAGTGCCACTCCATGTCTTCCCGTGGGTGTCGTAAGAGGCGACTAAGGGAATAAGGGCTTGTAGTACTGTTAGGCGATGGGCTTGCAACCTGTCACTAATACATTAGTAAACTTCTTGGCCTGACTGTGCAAAATGTGGTTACAGAATTATCAGCAAGTCTTTTTAGAGTTGTTAGTATTTCTGAAGCTCTGCCTACCCCACTCTGGGAATGAAGGCGTGATGTTATGTATGTATGTATGTATGTATTTATATTTAGTCTTATTATAAATAGTTCTAATTTCAAAATTGAAATAATTTAATTGTTTCTTGTAGTTATTTAGTTTGAGTTCTAAACGAATTAGTTTACACCGCCTGCCATGAATTTGTGTCCTCAGTTATTTCTCTTACAAGGTTGTCTGGAAGAGATCGCTATTTAGCGGTAAGACCGCCTGTTTAAATGATTTAAATGTACTGTTCCATGTTCTGTTTTATTTTTTTTTAATTTTTGGTATTCAATAAAGAGTATTTGTATTGTATTGTATTGTATCTTGCGGTACCGTATAATTTTATCGAGTTTCACTTCATCGACCGCTGTTTTCCGCTGAAACCATGATGTTTTCAGGATATCTTTAACATCAATTACGTGGGCTACGTTACACTGAAAATAACATGGTCGCTTCTAACAAGATTGAGATTGTTGTGCATAAGCATCTTGATTCCATGTGAGGATAACAAGACGCTAGATACATCAACTAACATATTAGTTGAATCACTAAAGAACTAGCTGCTCTTACTAACAGCTTTGGATGATATAACTAATATCATAGCAACAGTGTTCGCATTGTTGTGTTCCGGTGTGGGGATACGACAACCGGTGAAATTACTAGCATAGAGGCATTCCATCTTAGTCCTCAGGGTTGGCGACGCATTTAGGGTCTTAGGATTATAGTCTTGAGAATTCAAATGTCTATGGGTCTCAGATTCCACTTACCTGGTGGCCTGAGTGCTCGTGTGCCTTCTCCTTAACATAAAAAAACATGACTATTGTATTCATTTAATGTCAACTAAGAGAAAATCTCTCTTGATTGGCTCTAATTATTTGAGTGTATATTAGACTTGTGACTACAAAAAAGAAAACCTATGCGACGAGAAATGCCTTCCGTTAAAATTAAAATTCTGTGTAAAAAAATACGTTTTAGGGTTTGTTTATTTTATTTTGATTCTTTTATATTATGATTAATGATCGGCGACCGGTAGCATTTTATGTTATTTTCACGTCAAACTTAATGACTAATATAGATAAGTCTGTGTTGTTTAAAATAAAACCATTTTATTATAAAAACTTACTGAATTTAATTGGTTAGGAATAGTAAGTTATCATATATATTTTTATGTTTGATATTAAATTGTCAATAGATTCCTTTTAACATTGAGAATCTGTTTATGTAAAGAGAATGACTTTTTTACATCAACAGATCTGATGTGAGAGGTGCGTAGTTATAAGCCGATATTTTATCGTTATCATTTAAGCTTTTACCAAATTCTTATTTTTTTATATAAAACTGTGCACGAAATTTAAATACAATCATATCCGTGTTCTACTTTCGTCGAAAAATTACTACCAGTTGCCGATTATTAATGTATCCTCGGAACACAGTGCTTTTGGATTAACTGATAAACTAATTAGGTAGCTATGTGCTTTTAATGAACTTTGGTCTTTTAATTATATTTTTAACTACTAAATTAAATTATAAATACAAAATTATATGCTATCCTGACTGTCCAAAAAGCTAGCATAAGCTTTACATACTAATTCATTTTTTTTTGTCATCTAAGAACTACCGCATCCAAAACTCACACCTTCATACCTCCGGGTAACTACACAGAAATGCACTAAAAGCATGGAACACGAATTTCTTGAATTATTTATCGAAGCAAGCAGAGCAAGTTGCATGCACTCCCGACTTCTTAGTGTCATGAACATAAAGAACTTGGTAATTATGCAACTGCACTTTGTTAATAAAGTGATCGTCTTAATTTGGACATGCTCGGTCTTGTTGTGGAGTTCTTGCAAGATTAGTGTTTGGTACTTACCATTGCCAAAAAAAACACGAGCACTCAGGCCACCATCATCGGCTATTTCACCATTCTGATAATGACAGGTGACAGGTGACATTTCAGTGTACATGGCACAGTTTGTATGAAACCAAGTGATGTAATAATCGTATTAACTTTGCAATGTATACCGAATGGTCATCTGTCACTTTTCAATGTCAGGATTTTGAAATAGGGGGCTGATGGTAAGTGGAATCTGAGACCCATAGACATTGGAATTCTCAAGACTAAAATATCAAGAATGCAATCCTAAGATCCAACCCTGCCAACCCTGAGGACTAAGATATTCCACCTTCCACCTCTATGCTAGTAAACACTCCATGTCTTCCCGTGGATGTCGTAAAAGACGACTAAGGGAATAAAGGCTTGTAGTACTGATATGCGATGGGCTTGCAATCTGTCACTAATGGTAAAAAAAATAGTTTTAGGCGTGATGTTATGTAAGTATGTTTACCGTTATCTAATGCCCATACTACAAGCCTAGTGCTTAGTTTTTATCCAGTAGAATAGGAAATGCACCCCTTGCTTCAATTTTGTCATCTTCTTGTGTCCGATATTAACCCACGGATTACTTTGATCCATTCTCTGGGTCCAACCCTCTCGATGAGTTTTTAATATTCTATTGACCTATTTTGTTTAAACAACAATGAAGAGGATGATATTATAGTAAAAGAGATATTCAACATTAAAACATTGTTTTAGGATGCTGTGTGAGTAGAGAAAATCAAAGAGCCATAAAGGAGCAGATGAATTACTGAATTCACAGTTTTTTGGAAAGATTACCTCAGCCGGGTATAAAAAAAAATGAAAAATGTGCATGTGCGAGATATATAGTATATGCCTTTGTGATTCTTTTTTTGGCACAGTAATTTTTTTACAAACATATATTATACACTATTTTATTATACTAATCAAAAGGATTTCAAGAAAAATTTGGTCTTAAAAAATGTATATTTCGGCACTCTCAATGGGTTTAAAAAATATTTTTTCAATAGCCCTTGAATCGTGAAATTTGGCAAGGAGGAAAATCTTTCTTTTGTACATTTTTTTTGCGATTGCAAACTTATTTGCATTTGGTAAACTAATCTCGACCTATGTCGATGTATGGATGTCGAGAGCGTGGACTGTATTTTTATGTTCTAGAATTAAAGCCACTTTGCAAATCACCAAAGTTTATTAAACAGCACACAAATGACATGACGACAAGATGGGAGGGAGGCGAGAGAGATACAGAGAGCCGGAACCACTCTTACCCCGGAAGAGGTTCCAAAATAAATATACCAACCTACTGATTTAAAACCTGTGTTGCCAGCAAACATGGAGACATCAGTTTTTCAACGGCAAAGTCAAGTTGACTCAGTACAATTTTACATTCTTGTAAGATGTAGGGAACCTTCGGTGCGAGAGTCCGACTCTCAACTGACCGGATTTTTTTAAATATTACTTATGACACTGATATAGGTACTTAACGGTTACGTATCATAATATATAAAATTCAAAACACATAATGTGTCATAATACATAATGGTCGTAATATATAATGGTTTTAATTCAGAAACCATAAAGTTTTCAGGATTGTCATAAAACAAACCTAATCTAACTTAATGGGTTCTATGTACCTTTTAAAAAATCCTGAAAAGTTTACGGTTTCATATTATACATACATACATACATAACATCACGCTTTCATTCCCTATGTAAAAAGACTTGTTGATAATTCTGTAACCACATTTTGCACAATCAGGCCAAGAAGTTTACTAATGTATTAGTGACAGGTTGCAAGCCCATCGCCTAACAATACTACAAGCCCTTATTCCATTATATATTATATACTATATAACTCATAAATTAGATACTATGTACTAATTTGCATTCTCCATGCCGCTGAAAAATCAAAGTACCTCATCAAAGTCCTTACAATTATTGAACCTCCCAAGTTTCATTTTCTCGCCGTGAGGAATTGGTGTTAATTTCCATTAGTTGCAGCGAAGACAGATGGACTCACGTGGCTCTGAGTGATCGCGGACCGTTCTTTCCATACTTGCTAGAGTTAAGGCGACGTTGATTCATATATTATTTAAATACTTTATTGCACATAATTAAAAAAGTGTACTTACACCTTGTACGGTTGATGTAATTAAATGACCACCTTATCCCTTAAATCTGGGAAAATGTTTCAACTAATATATATACTAAATATTACAAATATGCGACATTGTTCGATGTTGCAGATGAGTGCTGGAGGACGGAGGATTAACAGTATAATAATATCATACTAATTTTATAATTGTGAAAGTAATGGTTTGTTAGTTTGTCAGACTTTTAAGTCCAATACGAATTACCGCTTGCAGTGGGTGAATATGAGCTGAAATGATAATACGAGTATGATATGCACATTCATACAAAAAACATAGGTATATAAAACTAGTTGTTTGCTATTCCATATAGAGCCATATCTCTAGCATAAAAAATCCCAATGTCCTTTAAAGCTAAAAGTATCACTATGCCAAAATTTTATCAAAATCAATTGACAGTATAAAAGTGAAGTATTTTTCGTACATAGATTTGAAGGTCTGAGAAATTTAAAAGCTAGTTAATATTTAAACATAATTAATAAAATGGCTCAGTATTTTCATCACATGGTAAAATAAAGAAAAGTATGGAGTCAATATTAAAATTAAAACTTTACTCATATTCATACTCACACCCACTCATATTCTTAGTCCCGTCTTTTTATATTTATCATGCTGTAACTATTTCAACTTAATTACATACCTAGTTCTACATACAATATTGTTGCGATAGACCTTTATACTAGCCGCTTTATCAAGATTTTTTTTTCTACTTTTTCAAGATTTGAAATACTAATTCGTGTAGCTACATGCTCTATGGATATTACAAACTACGAGCTTATTTAACGTTCATATTACGTTTATTATTTGCCCCATAACGTGATAAATATGGCGTGGCGTTTTACATTTTTATGTATAATGTAATATTTTGGTGTTATTTAAATAAATGAATATAAGTATGAACATGACTAACGTTTTAATTTTAATATCAAGTCTATAATTTTCTTTATTCTTACCATGCGATGAAAAATCCGAACCCTGATATGATATATTTCATTTATGTAAGGTGCCAACGTCCTTGACGCGTGATTTTCTGTAATTTTCCTCAATATCTTTCAAACGGAACACAATATAGTATATTTTACTTTTTGATACTCTTTGAGGTTGTTTTTGGAAGAAATCTCAAACGTAGCGTTTCTCAGTATCTGTTTCAATGTCTCCAACTCTTCTCCGAATTCTAAAATCTGTGTTGTCTCGCAACTATATAATAACTAACCCTTAACCGAACTACTATAATATTTCGCTTTACAATATCCACTGTGATTCATTACCATATATTGAAATTTTAATTGAAATCTGTGGTACTATTCTCTCTCGAATGGTGAAGTCGATTTTTGGATCTTGCTGATATGTGAGTAGTAAGCTCGCTAGTGAGTAAGTGTTGCACCAAGTTTTATATCAAAGGTGTAGGAATTTCAATCACCAGTATTATTTACTACTATCTTTTATTATCTACTCGGTGAAACCTTATAGCTTTTGAAACGTTATCTTACTGTTTTTAACTCGGGCGCTATTTACGCTATAATATCAAGGGTTTTTGTTATATACATCTATACTTAATAATTATATAAAGCTGAAAAGTTTGTTTGTTCGTTTAGATTAAATTTGTTTTAGATAAGGTCCCGGGGAAGGACATAGAATACTTTTTATCCTAGAGAATTGAACAGTTTCCGAGAGAAAAGCAATCTACGAGGTATTTGACGACACTATCAAATTGTGATTTAATAGTGTCATCTACATACACATAGGGGGGGGGGGGGGGGGTAGCGGAAAACTAATTCTAACGCGTACGAAGTCTCGGGCGTCTTCTGGTTTTTATCAAAAATCGTTAAAATTAATTAATATTAATGTATGTATAGAAAACACACAGCTTATAGTGTAGTAAACTCAGGACGTGGACTATTAAGTGTGGCAAATCATCCAAATCAGTTAACTGTTCGTCTTGATTTTATTGTTCTAGTTTCACCGAGCTTGCTAGAATTTTAAGAATATCTTCCTTGTTTACTAGTTAAAAGCATACGTGTGGGCACGCTCTAGGGATTTGATATCGATACATATGATATCGATATTCGTTTATTTACGTGTTACTTTATAAAAATCCTCTGCTACTCTTAAGATAAAAAAGCCCATACCCAAAAGTCCAGTGTAATTTAGTCAAAGTCTTGATCTTGATGAATCAGAAAACGGATTTTATCCATTTTCAATATATTATATACCTATTATTTGAAGAATGCCCCATTGACCACATTGGACGTTAAGAGAACGTTTAATTATTGAAGGTGGAATTTTTTATCTAGAGGCAACCGTCACTAAGGACAAAAATAAAAAAAACGCGATTGTTTAGTATAAAACGATTTAAAAAAAAAAAAATTTAGTTACTGTTTTTTTATAAAATGTAGAGAGAATAAATAATATTGAACATCGATATATTTTTTTGGCACAAAATTATTTTTCTACATCACTTTAGTATTCGTTAAGTAAGTTAATAAGGTTCAGTAGTGGTAGGACCTTGAGCAGGGTTCCCCTTGATCGCTCCCACCATCTATTCTTATTCCTTAACCGCCAAGCAGTTTTTTTGCAATGTTATGTTCGTGTGTAGAAATTTGAAAACCAGTGTGAACACTGGCTTTGAGGCATTCCAGGGTTGGCTACGCCTGTGCAGCTTTAGGATTGCAGTCTTGAGAATGCACATGTCAATGGGTCTCAGATCCCACTTATCATCAGATGGCCAATTGTCATCTACAAGCCTTAAAAACAAGCAATTCTGATGACGTATTGGTACAGATTATTTTATCTCGCCAATACGGGTGGGCCATACTTGTGTGTGTGTGTGTGTGTGTGTGCGCCGCTATACGTGTCTATACGCATTACAACTAGAAGTAAGATCCACCCACTTTCGTGGGACAAAACCACTGTAAATGTCGTATCTTTTATATTTCGTTTTAATTATAATAAGAATGGCTTTATACGTTCGAGCATTTTCAATTTTACATAGATTAGAGATAGATTGAATATTTTGGAGCAGTAAGGGAATACCCCAGTGCCATACAAAAGTCTCTCATAAATTTAATATTCGATCTTCAACACACGAGCGCAATTGTGGCATTAATATTAAAATTTAATGAAACCGTATTTTTATTGGATCCTGGAATTCATTAAATTTTATGACCTTTGTAAATGATGTGGATTTTTAAATGAAGAAGTGGAACGTTTTATTAAATTATTTAAACTAGTGTCTGCCGACGACTTTGCCTGCGTAAAACCTTTTTAAAACTTAATGTTAATTAAATTAATATGAAAGCTTGTTTTACCTAAAATATGTTTTTATTTAAAAGATTATGAGTGTACGCAAATTTTGAGTTTTTTTTTATTAACCGATAAAATTGACGTAACGTACCGTACGATCGTAGCGGTCGCTTAATAATATCGATATGTCATATTTACAATGCATTTAACCTATTGTACTTGATAGTAACCCTGCCTTTGAAGCTAGAGGTTCCGATTTTGTACTTTGATTCACGGTATGGTTAAATGTTATAGTTTCTGAATCTTAACTGTTTTTATATGTATTTTTCGTCAATTTAAAAAAAATAAACTTTTATTAGGGCACAAACTATAGTTTGGATCCTGCGCTAGGATTCCCTGTGTTGCAGAAGCAAATTATAATAAGCTTCAACAGGCACAGTTCATTTCCAGATATTTCAATCGATACATTTCTGTATTAGTACTATTATAATTTTAAAATGAATAGTTGTTTTTAAAAGCACTAATCACTAATTTAGCGGACCTGTAAGACTACGGTGAAATTACTAGCATAGAGGCATTCTATCTTAGTCCTCAGGGTTAGCATGGCATTTGGAGTCTTAGGATTGTAATCTTGAGAATTCACATGTCCACATACAGATCAGATTCCACTTACAACCAGGAGGCCTGTGTGCCTTCACACTGTCATTAAAAATATATTTTTGTTTATATGCATACATTAATAAAGACATAAAATGACGTATACAAATTGGTATAACTTAAATACGACTGTACACATTATTGTTATATTATTAAATAAGGACAAAAAATAATGGTTTTAGGATAGCACACCAAGGTCCTATTAAATGCACTACCACTAGTAAATGCTGGTAGCAAGTAATAAGTATAGTGCCGTGGGGTAAATACGGAAATGGGGATATTCCGAAAATTATGAATTAACACTGAAGTGCGAGAGAATAAATACAGCGTTTAAGTTGAAGCCACAGTAAAAAAACTTCCTGTTATAACAGTAATTTGTAACATACTCATTTTTGAATTTTCCCTAGGTACCTTAGCAAGAATAACACCATAAAAAGCACACCAAAACAAGCAATGCTAAAGAATCCTGTATACCGTACGCCGGGTGTAAATTTTCCAAGGTGTTTTTTTCTCAGATAATATAAAACAGCTCATTAAGTAGTTGCGCTGACGCAGCCTGCTAGCGCCACTGTTAACACAAATCGCAGTATCTCAGACAAAACTCCTGTAGAAAATGCAACCTTATTATTAACTGGGTTGGATTGAATTTTCTTTGGCTATTGAATTTGAGATACTGCTTATTGGCATAGGAGGGCAGAGCGCCTCTGCGGGCCAATCTTAAGAACCTCAGGTGTTAACGTGAACCGTATCCATTGTATGATACGACACGGAGTTATTACTTTTTATTCTTTTTACACACACATACACATACACAACGTCACGCCTTCATTCCCAGAGTGGGGTAGGCAGAGCTAAAGAAATACCAACATCTCTAAACAGACTTGTTGATAATTCTGTAACCACATTTTGCACAATCAGGCTAAGAAGTTTACTAGTGTAGGTATTAGTGACAGGTTGCAAGCCCATCGCCTAACAATACTACAAGCCCTTATTCCCTGAGTCGCCTCTTACGACATTACAGATTGATAAAAAAGGCTTAGAAAAAATTAACATACTTTTTGTAGTGAAGTTTGCAACATAATACAATTTTATCCAAAAAACGCTCCTTAAGGTGGTTGAGTCTTACTGTAATTTCTTATCTATTGTTTGTATGTCATAAGTTTACGACTAGACTGTATTTTTTTCTATTGTTTGGTCATAAGTGTACGACTATACTTAATTTTTTTTCTATTCTTTGTATGTCATAAGTCTACGACTAGACTGTATTGTTTTCTATTGTTTGTATGTCATAAGTCTACGACTAGACTGTATTTTTTATAATGTTTATATGTCATAAATCTACGACTATACTGTAATTTTTTTCTATTGTTTGTATGTCATAAGTCTACGTCTAGACTGTATTTTTATGTCGTTTATATGTCATAAGTCTACGACTAGACTGTATTTTTTTTCTATTGTTTGTATGTCATAAGCAGAGATCGGAATAGGTAGAGCAATTTTGGGTGAATGACCTTAAACATTATACTTGATATGGATAAGACCCCAGATTCCGGGACTCGTATTATTTCACAGAATATTTTCTTGACATGACCTCAATTGAAGTTAAATGGGAACATGCGAAATATCTAAAAAAAATGTTATTGTTAATAATTTTTTAACTTTTTGTCATTGCAAGTGTGTACATATTTCGTCAATGCGATATTCTATGCTAGCAAAATAATCGTTAAAATCATTATTTAAATAACATTTCTGAATTAAACACAAACTTTAACACTTTGCAAATGTAATCCCGGGGTTACAAGCTATATCCATACTAAACTTACGCACCGAAGTCTCGCGAAATTGCACTACCTATTCCGATCACTGGTCATAGTCTACGACTATCCTATAACTTTATTCTATTGTTTGTATGTCATAAGTCTACGACTATAATGTATTTTTTTCTATTGTTTGTATGTCATAAGTCTACGACTATACTGTAATTTATTTCTATTGTTTGTATGTCATAAGTCTACGCCTACACTGTAATTTTATTTCTATTGTTTGTATGTCATTAGTCATAAACATTCTTATTGTTTGTCAAAATACAATGTTTAACCATTTTTCTGCGACGTCATCCACGTAAGATTTTTCCTTTGAGTATCAAAAACTTACACAATTATTCAGGCCATCGACTGTCTGTACAAACAGCAACACTCTTAACTGTATCGGTGGACCTTATTACAAAAGGCATAAAGTCTACCGATGGAGAGTTTACAGTATGGGCGATGGTATGTGCGCTAACTGTTGTATAAATTAATCTAATTAAAAAACAAACATCCAAATATTTGAACACCCTTACAACTGTTTGCCTGCGTTGGCCATTATGTTTATTAAGGTCCATTCCAAATTTCATCCAAATCCTTACATCAATTTCACCGTGAAGAGGTTACAAATATACTAACACACAAAAGACTAAAAAATAAGTAAGCGTAAGGAAGTAAGTGCAAATATAATTAGGAATAAGAAAGAGAGTTCTCCTACAACTCTATCCAGAGCCCGTATTAGAAAGAAATAAATAAAGTGGCCATATTTCTTTCTTTCTAATAAGTGGTCTTATCGTCAAAGAGCGATCTCTTTTATATAACTTTTGATTGACTGCAAATGTCAAATACAGATTTGCAATGAAAAGTTAATAGGTAGTTAACAATTCTACATTTAATCAGTTCAGTGTTTTAACATTTATCAATTTCATGTTTAAAGTCAGTTTTAGTCCTAACAAGTATTTCATCATTAGTTCATCAATAAAATAAATACATACATACATACATAACGTCACGCCTTTATTCCCAGAGTGGGGTAGGTAGAGCAACAGAATACCAACAACTCTAAACTTGTTGATAATTCTGTAACCACATTTTGCATAGTCAGGCTAAGATGTTTACCAGTGTATTAGTGACAGGTTGCAAGCCCATCGCCTAACAGTACTACAAGCCTTTATTCCCTTAGTCGCCTCTTACGACATCCACGGGAAGACATGGAGTGGCACTATTCTAACCCGGCAACCACACGGGATAAAATAAATAGATAGTCATAATTTTATCTTGTCTCGAAGAGATCGCTCATTCGCGATAAGGCTGCATGATGTTTACTTCTACTTGTAATCATTTTTTTTAATGTATTCTGTATTTATCGATATACACATGTATATCGGATGTCGATAAACGAGAAATCCCTATGACAGCTCAAAAGTACTACGAAAATTCTGGGCTCTGGTTATTACAATTGTTTGCATATAACCTAACTGTTTTGTGTATAAAATAAAATGGGGAACAAATGCGGGATAACAGGAAATATAGCAATAGAATGTATACAAATAATGTATTATAGTATAATAATAGAGGCGGGTGATAAGACGGCGGGCGGTTATTATGGTCGCCTTTATCGTGGTGGTTAAACCTTCCATTACGCTCGCACTTACATATTGGTCAGAAAGTGACAGATGTTTTATCCACGCTTACCCACGTCTAGAGGTTAGGTAAGGTTAAGTTAAATTAAAGAGGTTAGAACAGAGACTTGTCAGAAGCGCGTGACCTAACCCCATGTCCACAAGAGAAAATACTCTTTTACCGAACTTTTGTCCTCACATGTGATATCCATGGACTTATTTCTCTAATAAGTTCACGGGAATGCCTATACATAACTTGACATTGGCGAAATATACCTTAACAGGAGTGAAGTCATTCATTAAAAATTAGAATTAAAATTGGGTTATCACTACATAGTATAAAACAAAGTCGCTTTTTCTGTCCCTATATCCCTATGTATGCTTAAATCTTTAAAACTACGCAACGGATTTTGATGCGGTTTTTTTTAATAGATAGAGTGATTGAAGAGGAAGGTTTATATGTATAATACTTTAATCCGGAGCGAAGCGAGGGCGGGTCGCTAGTTTCTTT
This sequence comes from Acleris holmiana, assembly GCA_949316455.1. Lineage (NCBI taxonomy): Eukaryota > Metazoa > Arthropoda > Insecta > Lepidoptera > Tortricidae > Acleris > Acleris holmiana. Next base: position 3,910,211 of record OX438778.1, read on the forward strand.
ATAGGCCCGCAATTTTTAAAATATAAAAAGAAGTAAGGATAAGTAGATAAGGAAGTTGGATAGGGTGTCGTGTAGCAATGGACACACGCCGCGTCGGTGCCCGCTATTACTAGACAACGTAATATCCTGTTGCCAGCTTGCTTGCACTATCGCGTATTGTTTGAGCCACTGCGGGACAATAGACGGGCCGTTATGGAAATTAAAAGTGTTGCAACACTTTGTTAAAGAGATGCTGGCTAGATAGAAGATTTTCAAGTTTTGTTGTTGTGAAGAGCATTGAAAACGGGTTACTTAGTAAATCATTTATATTGGAAGTGACACTGAAATAGTATTTTTTACAATCGTGTTTAATAGAGAGCTTTTTAGTCGAGTACCGTGTTTAGGCTACGAAACTTGCTGAGTGGATTAAAAAGTTTGATTATGACACTATAGTAAACAATACTTTTTGTACGAGTTCATCAAAATTAATAATTTAAATCATTAATTCGAGTACCTATACAAGAACACTAAATATCGTAAGTAGTATATTGTCTAGTTCTACTATCCGACATTTTTTACACAGGATAATTGAAATAGTTATTTCTTGTGGAGTTAAAGATGTTTCGTCACTGTCACTCATTTTCTTAGTTGATAAAATATTTTAACTTTTTAAGATTAAGGTCTGACTTTTATTTCCACAGAAAAAACGTAAACTTCTTAGCTTTGAAAATAAAAGTTATCACACCACCGGCGTCCGTAATGTTGCAGTACTGTGTCAAGCTAAAAATACTAGCCAATCACAAAGCATAGTTTTTTTTATGCCCTGGATACAGCACTGCAGCAAGTTTAAGTAGATTTTTGACAGATGACGCGATGCTGCTACAGTCCAAAACGCCATACATTGGCAATTTTGTTTCGCATCGAGTCTCCTTAAACAAGGGCACATATTATTTAAATACGAAGTTCTATTTTAAATTTTTTTTCGGTTGTCTAGACCGTATCGAAATAGTTATTTCGGTTGTTTCGGAAGTAACATAGACTATTCAAAGATGAGAAGACTGACGCTACAGTATTCTCTATGAAATCTTAATACACAGATTTTAATCGACGAGTACAAAAAATAATTTAAACTCTCTTGTGTTAATTACTAGCTGTTTCTTATGACTACATCCGTGTATAAGTCTTTTATCGCTACTCTTATGTGAGCCAGAAAAAGAAGAAGCGATTTGTTAGGATCGTAGCAGGTGGAAAGAAATGGTCTCTGCTAACCCCTCTGGGAAACAGACGTGATTTAATATTATTAAAATAAAAATAAAAAAATATCAGGGGACAATCTCACACAAATTGACCCAGTCCTGACTAAGCTCTAGGCTTGCACTATGGGTTGACAACCTTACTTATGTAGAGAAATATATACTTAAATACATGGAAAACATCCAAGATTCAGGAACAAAATATTCGCGCTCATCACACGAATATCTGCCCTTACCGGGATTTGAACCCAGGACCGCTGGCTTCGGACGCACGGTCACTCCCAACTATGTAGGCAAACGTGTCGTCATATTGTATGTATGTATGAGAAGCCCCATGTCGTTCTACAGGGTTCAAGCTATCTCCATTCCAAATTTCATCGAAATCGGTTCAACAAATGGACACAGTTTTTTCACAATAATAATAAATATGAAAATGGATGGTAAAGAAAATTAAGGAATGCAAATAGTATTTATCTGTAGATCGTGAAACTGGCCCTTAGGGATATCGTATCGAGAGATTTAAACACTTGGTAAACATTTTTATCTTTAACAAAATTTATCATTCCGAAAGTTAGTTTGTTTGCGTAACACTTCAATCGATTCACGTGAAATTTCGTACAAACACAGTTTTAACATGGAGACGAAAAAAGGGTATCTTTTACGTGGCTTTCATGCTCGTTTAGGGCTTATTTATGGAAATCTTTTAAACTGTTTATCAGTGAAAATTTAACAAACACTTCATTTTTATAACTACAGTAATAATACTAAAAATAAGTAAGTGGGTCGTACACACTCTTAAAAACAAAAGTTCCTCTCCTGTGGTCAACAGTTAAGAGCTGGTGTGCATATTATAAGTTACGTTTTTATATGATAGGTCTAAAGTAGTCCTGATTGTGTTTTCGCGGGAATGGGCTTAGCCAAAAAATTAGGCCTTAAAAACGTTAACTTTCGGTGTGTCCACAGGAAAGACGTTAACCTAAACCTGTGTTACAACCCAAGTATTCAATTTTGTACGGTCAGGGTTTTTTATGTTTACATATTTCACAAAAAAAAATACAAAAAAAATATTTTCTTATAGTGCATTCTTTAATTGCACGGATGTGCAGGAAGAACGATAATTTGAGTTATTCAAAATGCACCTTAAGCGCCTCCGAGTGGCTCTTTCTTAATTAAAATTGTGTAAGCAAATGATTTAACTATACAGCGGTTCATATGTTCAAGTAATCTGTGTTATTTGCCATGAATTATTAATGGTGGTGTTGGTTTTTGGTGAAAACTTGGCAAAATTTGTGGTTTGGCGGAGTTTTAGTAAAATCGGTTGTATACTGGAGTAATTATTACTTAATTCTGATCTTATTAATATAAGTCCGTCCGTCCATCCATACGTGAAAATATTTTTTCGCGACTGCATCTTATTTGCAGTTAAACTAATCGCTAATTTTCAACGGAAAACTCAAGTTTGTCCTTCAATACAATTTAACATTCTTATAGTTCCTCGGTGGACTTAACCATCGTTCAATTTTACTATTAAAAATGTAACGAAATCTAAGTGATTTCGTTATTACTATTTAGCTTCGTCATAGTAGCTCCTATTAGGAAAGCACCATCTCATCGTTCAATTATTATTAAGTTATTTTTGTTATATTTTTGTATCCTATAAACTATATAATAATAATATCACGGGACAATCTCACACAAACCAAACTAGTCCCAAATTAAGCTCTAGGCTTGTACTATGGGTACTAGACAACGATAAATATACCTAAACAGAGAAATACACAATTAAATATATAGAAAGATAAGATAAGATAAGATAATGTTTATAAGATAAGAAAACATCCAAGACTCGGGAAAAAATATTCGCGATCATCACACAAATATCTGTGGAATCTGAGATCCATCGACATTTTGAATTCTCAAGACTATAATCCTAAGACCTCAAATGCGTTGCCAACCCTGAGGACTACGATGGAATGCCTCTATGCTAGTAATTTCACCGATTGTCTTATCCCCACACCGGAACACAACAATGCGAACACTGTTGCTTGGCGGGTGGTTAATGCATAAGATGGTGGTAGCGATCCGGACGCATCCTGCACAGGGTCCTACCACCACTAGTGTATAAGTGACAGGTTGCAAGTGTGCTTTTGTACACAAACACAACTCTTTTTACAGAAACAAGACATACAGTCGCAGAGCTCGAAACCAGTACGAACAAAAACTGTATAAGCCTTTGACTAGAGTAGCCCTTAATTCTAAAAAATCTATGCATTGGAATCTGTACTAATATATAAAGCTGAAGAGTGTGTTTGTTTGTTGGTTTGCGTATCTCAGGAACTACTGAACCGATTCAGCCTCGTAAGGCCCAACTTCCTAATTTTACGACATTTGTCAAAGTGACTTTAGACTTTAGTTGACTTACACAAGGTTCTTTTTTGAACTAGTAAAATTTGACGTGGGCCTCACGAGGTTAGATAAAATTTGTCAACCAAAGATTTGTACTGAACAAAAGCACTAAGCAGCGTGTATTTATTGTGCGTGACGTGCATATGTATTAACCGGTTTTTAAAGCTCGTAACCGGTTAAATCGAAAAGAATTTTACATAAAGTTTTCTGCAAAAACTGGTTTGAACAACCGGTTTATGCGAACGAAACCGAAATGAAAAGGTTTTGCGTCAAGTACATAATAACGGTTTGATAATTTAACCGGTATCCGAGCCCTGGTTTCCATACCTCTGCCCAGTACGTATAGTTTTTAATTCAATTTCAAACCTTTTAGAATTTTGTAAAACATACCACAGCGTAAGAAAGATGAAGGAGAAACGCGCAACTTGCTAATTCCCGAAAAGCTCGGTGCGCTTTGAAGTCCAATTTCACACCACTTTCCTTTTCCCGTAAGCAAATATTTTCCTTCCCTAATGTCTTTGTCGTCCTTATTCCGCCAGCAAAAAATCTCATATAGAAGGAAAATTAATTACTACCTTTCACGTTCAAAAGATTTGCTCAGGGATTTCCTTTTCGAAAATGACTTTGGAGGAAGTGTTTTTACCTTAGTTTTGACATAGTTAGCGTATCAGACATTAAAAACAATAATGCGACAAATACCAGTATATTTGGGATAAATTGTGCGGAGTTGCTTAAGAAGGTTGTTAAAAAAACGTTTATAGCAAAATGGATGGATTGAAATATAAAAAAAAAATACTTAAAAAGAGACTATTTGAAACTACTAGTTGGTCGCCACTATTGTAAACTGTAAAAACCGGACAAGATCATGTCGGACCATGCTCAGTGTAGGGTTCCGAAGCCGTGAAGTACTACAAACATAAAAAATCATCAAGTAATCACTAATTTTCTATTTAAAGTCAATTGGTGCCGTCTTAGATTATTTTATTAGGTATAAACACTTTAATCGCCTGTATCTCAAGAAACAGTGATGTCTTCTTAATCGTGATAGTTTTCCTTTAAAATTGGTTATATGTTCTTTCATTTAAGATTTTTTCCAGATTTTTAATATTTTTAGTTTTTGTTGTAGGGGGGGGGGGGACACTTAGCATAAATTAGCGCTTTAAAGCTTAATATTTCATAAACGGATTACTTAATTAAAAAACTGTTTTCACAGACCCATCATGTTTTTGAAAGACCTATCCAACGACACACCACACTATAGGGTAGACAAGAAAAAAAAATACATCCCCACGTTACGTGTAGGGGAGGTACACTAAAAAAAAAAAAAACTTTTTATTGTACCACTTTGTTGGCGTGACTAATATGCATATTCGTACCAAATTACAGCTTTCTAGTACTAATAGTCTTTGCACTAGGCTGCGGACGGGCGGACGGACGGACGGACATGGCGAAACTATAAGGGTTTCTAGTTTGACTACGGAACCCCTAAAAACGATATTGCCTTTGACGTGTTTCCGTGTTGCCAGCGTTTTGATAACTCTTATGTACTTGACAGTAATGTGCGTCGAGTTACAAACGATACTAAAACGTGTCAAACGCAATATAAAGTAAGCGATTTTCGAAAAGCGACAAAATGTATAGCATTGACTTAAAGCTGATGCCTTAAACTCAATACATTTTGAGACGATAGAAAACAGAAACGTTAGCAGCTTTTACATCGTTTTGGAGACAAAGGTATAATCTGAAAAAAATGGATATTGTTGTATGTATTCAGGTCATACACACTCTTAAAAATAAAAGATAGTTAAAAGCTTGTGTGCATATAAGTTGTGTTTTTATATGATAGGCTAAACCTATAGCAGTCCTGACGGCGTTTTTGCGGGAATGGGCTTAGCCAGAAAATTAGGCCTTAATAACGTTAACTTTCGGTGTGTCCACAGGAAAGACGGTAACCTAAATCTGTGTATGACCCATAGGTCATTTTCTTTATAGCTGGAATTAGGACATTGTCCTGTGATATTTATTTATTTTATTAGCGACCCGCCAGCGGCTTCGCCCGCTGCATTTTTTTTTATGTCACTTTGGGGTATGAAAAATAGATGTTGGCCGATTCTCAGACCTACTCAATACGCTCACAAAATTTCATGAGAATCGGTCAAGCCGTTTCGGAGGAGTATGGGAACGAAAACTGTGACACGAGAATTTTATATATAAGATGTATACTTAAATACACAGAAAACATCCAAGACTCAGGAACACAAATTCGCGTTCATCACACAAATATCTACCCTTACCGAGATTTGAACCCCGGACCGCTAGCTTCAAAAGCAGGGTCACTACCAACTAGGCCAGCGTATAGTATTAAAAAAAAGCTTTTAAATTTAGCAAGTGATTCTATATAAAGTCAAACGGGTCAAAGCTTGTTAAGTGTATTGCGTTTTATATTCTTTTTATTAATGAAACTCAATTCTGATTTTCATGTGTGTTCTCTATTACAGTCCCTTCAACAATCTACAGACCCTCTAGTTACGGTTTTATAGTAGAGATAACACTTGTCTATCACACTATTGGATGTGAATAGACAATTTAACACTGTAAACCACACTGTTTATATACTAACACCTTTTATCGTTGGTATATTCTGCCAATCCCTTTCCAGTAATTAATTTATACCTACCCACTGTGACGAAGGGACTTACCGATTTACCAACATATCCAAACATTTCTAGTATCCTGACCTATATGATAATAGGGTTGTTTTTTATTTATCCGACGGTATTTGATTAGTTGGTTTGGTTTATACTTCATTTTGCGGATGGCTCGTTTTGGGTGAGGGTCGAAAAAGGTGTTAATTAGACGGACTGCGATAAAGTTGCTTGTGTGGATTCGTTAGTTTAAAATCTAGTTTTAAAGCTTTGCTCGTTGCGGAATTTTGTTCTCCTCAGTACCAAGGTTCGCTTGAGGCAGCCTATAGTTATTGTACAAGATAAACAATTTGTTGTTTGTTCAGTAACTTTACACGGGCATTTTACACGTCACAATTCTATGAGCGCTTCCCAAGAGGAGACCACTGGTGAGAAGAAACGCCGCAAGAAACTCAGAAGTCAGTATTATTTTAAATATTACTTATAACAATGATATAACTTAACGTAGGATTATATAAAACATTGAATATAAAAATGAAAAAAGGAAGCGTAGCAGGAAAACGTATCGAAACTACTAATAATCACAAAAGCAAATAAATAAAACAATTTATGACTAAACTATTACGTTATTTAGGTATCTGGTTTAGTCCAAAAAAAATATCAGTTAGTTAATCCTCGACCCTATAGTAAGCTTTAGACATAATTTTTCGTAACTTTTAAGTACTAAAAATGCTAACTTTAAAACTACCTTGGGTAATTTATAATAGAAATGAATGCATTAAATTACAAATGTTTACGGACATTAAACTTTCTATTTTATCTAAAAAAAAAATTTATGTTAAGGTGAAGGCACACGAGCACTCAGGCTACCTGATGGTGAGTGGAGTCTGAGACTGCCGTATATTATTTACCAAAAGCCGAATTCAGTTTGACTGACCTTACCTTTAATGTTAAAAGAAGTTATTTCTTGTTACTTGAAGACGGTTTTTAGTTTTTAAAATATTTATTACCGTGTAGATTCTTAGCCTTTATGGGGCATTCGCACAATACATACGCAGTTGTGCTAAAATGCACCAAAACAACATAATTGTTAAAGTTAGTAATTAACCATGTCCTAATTGGTACCACGGCTTCCCGTAATAAGCGCACCGTGTGGCACATATTGGAACTACTCCATTAACTTTTAATTGAGCAATATCATATTTAATTAACCTTTGTAACGAGGAAATGGAAAGCTTGCTTATTACTTCTAGTGGTTCCAAGCCATTGAACCAGTGACTAATCAATATTTACTTCGACGCTAGTTAAATTAAAATACGTCTTTCATATATTTACTTTACAGATATTTTTTTTCTGTCTTACTCTAGGTTTTTTTCTTAATCCATACCTATACATACAGTAAGTAGACCACATTTCTAAAGTCCGTTTCCAATAATCAAACCGCGACTAAATTAGGTTACTCAAGTGAAAATTCGACATTTGTCAAATTTGAATGCATCAATTTTTAATTTAATAGCATTTCTAAAAAAGCTGTGCATCAATTTCAGACGTGTTTAATTCAATTACTTAATTTTCCTACTACGTTACCGAATTTTTCAAATATTTTAAATCATAGAAATAATTGGTAACAAAATAGGAAAAAAACATGACAGTTTATTGCACGTACACACATTTTTACAAACGCTCTTAAATCATAGATAACATAATTATGATAGTTATTCACTAGCACATCCTAAGAAAAAACCACTATGAACCAAAAATCACATATTTGAACAATTTGTGCCGTTATTGACAAGCAGAGATTAGCCAAAACCTCGTCCGAGCCACACAAGCGATATAGAACGCAATTGACTATACGTGCGGCAAGTCTATGCAAATACGGTAATGTATGAGGAGCGAGGCGGGCACGAGGAGTATTGGATTGCGATGCTCGCTTTGTGGTATTCAAAAGGAATTGTGATAGTCGAAAATGTTTGCAGGGATCCTAATCCATTCAGTATCCTTTCAATCTAATATTATAAACCCAAAAGTAACTCTGTTTTATGCTTGTCCATATAGCACTGAGCTGATTTAATGATATTTAATATGGAGATAAATTTAAACCCCAAAAAGTACGTCAAAATTTAATCACAGGCAACAGATACCTATTTATGAGATAAAGTTGTATTTTTTTTAAATTTCAGAGGAGGAGGAGAGGAACTTTGTGTGTTCGCAAAATATAAAGCAAAATTGGATTGAAGGTTTTGGAAGAAAAGATTTTAAAGTTACATGTATTTTATTATTTTCATGAAAGCCATTCAATTCAAAAAGAGTGTAACAACAATACTGTCAAAAACATCTTAAATATGTCTAGGGCAGTATTGAAAAACTAATCTTTAGACAAATTCCCGTCTTTTGACAAGAGATGATAAATTCGTATGTCAAATGATTTATTTCAAGAAGTATTTCCGTATTGTCAACGTTAACAACGCGTCAAAAACAATATGGTTTTACTTGTAGAATAGGCCCAGGGCTGAAAACGGTAAAACCTTATTGTTTTTGACGTATTTTCGTATGGCGAAAATCAAAACGATTTGTATAAAAGAACCCCTGGGCCTCTATTCAACTGCGTTATAATATAACGATATCGTTTTTGACCTCTTTCCGTATTGTCAACGTTTTGATAACTCTTATGTCATTTACAATAATGGCGACTGTGACATAAACGATTCTTAAACGTGTCAAACACGATATCGTTTTAACGCACCTGATAGAGGCCCTGGTATGACACCACCTTGAGTACGATATAAGATATCATGGTAAGAAAACAAATGCCCAACAAGTTGCTACTTTATATTTTTCCGAGAATCTTACATACTAGGGTTGTCAACATCCATATGTTTCTTTCAACAAATACGTTGCAGCGTCGAGTGACATGGCGTGTAGCTTCGGCTACATTTCCCGTCTATTTTAAAGCTTACAGTGTGGCCAGTTTTAAAGGGATATAAGTTATATTTCGCAGAAATATGCTGGCAATTTACTGCTTCTTAACAATTCGGTCTGAGATCTATAAACATTTCAAATATTGAGTCGTCGTCTCAACGAGATTGCAATACTTAGACTTTGCCAACCCTGATGAAAAAGATGGAATTCCACTACGCTAGACGTTTCGCAGGTCGGTTTAAACCCACTGGACTTTTGAAATCTTAAGACTACGTTCTCAGGTCTGCGAACCTACTACTGTAAATGCGTTTTCAACACTGAGGACTAAGATAGAATGCGCATGTATACAAGACTTTTCACTGAAACACAACGATGCGAAAACTGCTTGCTTGGCGGTAAGTTAAACTGGTTAAAGGATAAGATGGTGTTAACACTGGTAGCGATCCATATGAACCCTAAACAAGGTTCTACCACTATTACTGAATACAATAAGGCGTGGTATGTTATTATAGGAGAATTATACTAACTCGTTAATATAATAGATTGTGTATGTATGTAAACTTAAATGTACAAATAAAACTTTTTTTGTCAAAATTTACAAATTACTTAATCTTGTCCCAAAAGAGAAATTTTTGACGGAAACTTATTTCAAAACGGTCATTATAATTCTGTCAACTTTATTCAATTTTTATTTTTATGTTAAGGAGAAGGCACACGAGCACTCAGGCCACTTGATGGTAAGTGGTATCTGAGACCCATAGACATTTGAACTCTCAAGACTATAATCCTAAGACCTCAAATGCGTTGCCAACCCTGAGGACTAAGATGGAATGCCTCTATGCTAGTAATTTCACCGGTTATCTTATCCCCACATCGGAATACAACAATACGAACACTGTTGCTTGGCGGGTGGTTAATGGATAAGATGGTGGTAGCAATCCGGAGGGATCCCTGCACAGGGTCCTACCACCACTGTTTTTTTTTTAATGTTGATGAGTTTGATGACCAAACGATGAGTCCCAAAGTGGTTATCCTTTGTCGCCACCTTCCAACTCTATTATAAGATAATTTTTTAGATACATAAATATTGCATTAATCGGTCCGAATTTAGCCCATTCTATTAACGGGAACTGTTTCAAACTTAACTTGCAAGATTTGAAGCGGACAACTTACAAACATACATACGAACAATGCAAGTTAAATGAAAGCTTGTAATAATGGCCATTTTTAACAGAATGCCAATCTTAATATCAAAATGCTTATTCCCGTCTGATAATAGCATTGGACGTAGCAACATGATACCATCCTGTGTGAAATTCGGTTCTGAATGCTACCCAAGCGTTATATCTCGGTACGTCCGGTTTCAAGATGGCCGCCGGATATCCGGCCCTCTAGTCGGTCTCATTGGAATCTCTAGTTGATATAAATGTATAGGTTACTAAATGTTTAAGGTTTTCTGAAGCTTCCCTTTGGCTAGAATATTACTCAAAAATATTTATGCATTTTCATTTTGAAAACATTTAAGTTTTGGTTCCGTGCCTTAAACGCCTACTAAGCATAAGGCTCGCGAATGTATTAATGTCAACAAAGATAAATCTTGAAAACATTTCTTTTTTAGTATACCTCTCCTACACGTAACGTGGGGCTCTATTTTTTTCTCATCTACCCAATAGTGTGTTTCAAACATTAAGAGATCCGTTTATGAAATACTAAGCTTGTTCGAGTCAAGTGTCCCCCCCCCTACAGACAAAACTACAGATAGGTACTAAAACTGTAAAAAAAGGCCTCTAATGAAAGCGCATTGTAATGAATTTAAAAGTAAAACTATCACAATTGGGTTATCCCATAATTTTGTAATGTATAGTGATTCAAAAACCATTTCGAGAAAAAGGGTTGTAGAACCATTCCCTGTTATCAGATTATTTTACAAAATTAGTATTAAATAGTTATTACTAAATTATCATTTGACATTATTTGACCTGTAATTTAGTGACGTCACGATCTTCATTGGTAAGTTGTGTCTAATCTGTGATCAACCATAGTACTGCATATAATATGAGTCCGGAATGCAGTAATAAATAAATAATGTATATTGAATTTTGTCTTATATATTTCTGTTTTATTTTAACGCTTATTAAAATTAAGACAATTTTTAACTGTATATAAACATGACAAGGTCAGATCTTTAAAAAAATGGTATGATTGAAATAAAAGTCCGTTTTGGAACCTCCGCCCGTAGGCTAGTCTGTGGGTGAAATTGTCAAACTCAACAAACTAAAAATAAAATTTCGGTTTGTTTGGTGTGCAACGTATAACTACTCGTTTTCTGATTTTCTGCATTTTAACAACATTACTTCAAATTCTACGGAATCTGACGATCCTGCTACACATATTGACCATCGCCAGATCTTGGATATCGATATTCTTGCTTATAATGACGACCAACGCTGTACATATATTAAACTTTGTAAGGGCTGATTCCACTAATCTACCCAAAGTGGATATAGTCAGGATATTGACATACTTGGGAGACAGCTCCAATCACAACGTAGCTGAAATACGTGGAGCTAAAGCTCTAATGTAAGTATGATTTAGGTATAAGAATATAATGTTCACAATACCATTTTTTTTTAATACTTTAGTTTACCTATATTGACATGACTTGACATTGACATTTTACGTGATCTGACAGAAATGGGTACTCTCAAACGAATTCAATAGTTTTAAAGCATTTCTCAAACAAACCAGCTTGTAGTGACGTAATAAAAACATTTTCTTTAAAAATTAAAATAAATTAATATATTGATTTAAATGCAAAAACCGTGAAATTAGTGTCTTCAATTAGTCTATTTTATCGAAAAAAAAATTAAAAACTAGTGGTATTTTTTTTTGGGATAACCCAATTAAGTAGACATTATTGGTTCTTGAGATACAGGCGATTAAAGTGTTTATACCTACTTAAATCGGGTGTCTATCATTTTATCGAAATGCCTTTCTTCGAATGTATAATTACATTAATGTATAAGTTGATTAATAGCTTAATTTAATTAGTTTGTATAAGAAGGTATAACATTAAAGTAGTTTAATTCATGAACGCACTATTCGCCAACAAACTGATTCTAGTTTGGCGAATTTTTTTGTATACCTACCACATAAGTTATTTTTGAAATAAATAAATAATTGAATTTCATTTCATCGAACGCTATTTCCTGCTGAAACCATAATGTTTCCAGGGTACCTAAAACATCTAACCTAACCTAACCCACATGTCATAATAAACGTTTAAGGTACCCTGAAAACGTTATGATTTCAGCAGAAAATAGCGTTAGATGAAATGAAATTCGATGAAGTGATAAGTTACCACTAAAATCATCTAGGCGGCACCAAAACACTTTAATTAGAAAATTTGGTAATACATGTTGTTTTTGTGTTTGTAGTACTTAACGGTTTCGGAACCCTACACTGAGCATGATCCGAAATGTGTTTTCCCGGTTTTTTAACCTGGAAAATGCTTTTGCCGCCCGGCCCTGGCCATCAATGGATACGAGTGAACCTTTTGTGCATTCAGACCCATCAATGGAGTCAGGCGGCCATTTTGTACACTAGAATACATCCAACATACTCGTATGTAGTTAATTAAATAATCTCTGTAATGCTTTAATTACCATGCTACATCATAATTTCCGATTGAGATATCCCAAAAAATAACTCCTAGTTTTAATATTTGTTTTCGTTAAAAAAAAATATTTTAGTATTAATTAATCTTACTTTTTAAGGAAAATTGGGCTATGACGTCACTATATAATTGGTTAATAAAATATAAATAGTAAAATAATAAAAATTTTAGGGGACAATCTCACACAAATTGACCTAGTCCCAAACTAAGCTCTAGGCTTGTACTATGGGTACTAGACAACGATAAACATACTTAAATACATACAAAACATCCAAGACTCGGGAACAAATATTCGCGCTCATCACACAAATATTAGGCCTTACCGGGATTTGAAACCAGAACCGCTGGCTGCGGAGGCAGGGTCTCTCCCAACTAGGCCAACGTATCGTCAAACATTTGGTTTGTTTGAGAGACGCTTGAAAAATAATGAATTCGTATGAGTAAACATTATTGTTTTTTTTTTGCCTGGCAGCACTGTGTGTTTTTCTCAGATCACGTCAAATGTCAATGTCAAGTCATTTACCACCCACAGACTAGCCTACGGGCGGAGGGACCAAAATGGACTTAAATTTTGATTATTCAATTTTTTTTAAGATCTCACATTGTCACGTTTATATACAAATAAAAATTGTCTCGATTTTAATAAGCGTTAAAATATAACATAAATAAATAAGACAAAAATCGATATAGTATATCGATGTATTACATTATTTATATATTTCGGACTCGTATTATATGCAGTACTATGGTTGATCACTGATCACAGATTAGATACAACTTCATCAAGATCGTGACGTCACTATACCGGGTGTTGCCTGTAATAGGAGCAATAAATTTAGGGATCGATTCCACACCACAAACGTAACAGCATTCATTCTACAACTTTTGAAAATAACTTGTTGTTTACTAAATATTAATAAATTTAGATTTTCCAAGCCAGCAATGTATTGCGAAAACTACGAAGTTTGTAGGCTGACAGTAGATGTCAACTAGACTATTGGATGGAGTACATTGCAAATGCTATTTAGTTTGTTCGAAAAAATCCCTAATAATAATTTACTTATTTTGTAAAAGTTGTAGAACAAATGTTGCTACGTTTATACAGTAGAAACGATCCCTCAATTTATTGCTCCTATTACAGGCAACACCTAGTATAGAGATCAAATAATGTCAAATAATAAATTTAAAGAACTATTTAATACAAAATTTGGAAAATAATCTAATAACAGGGAATGGTCCTACCATTGGGATAACCCAATTAGTTAAATTTCCGAAGTAGCTTTTAAAAACATCTCTATAAAGAGGAAGTGGTATTTTCTTTCCACTGCTGGCTCACAGTAAGCTCATTGGTTACGATGGATCTATTGAGTCCCGCATACCGGGGTTTATCTCAAGACAGATCCGATATACACCTTTCACAACTTCTTATATCTTAAAGGAAGAAATCTTTCAAGTTTCAACTTTAGCGTAAGCTCATGAAGGTTGTTTTTCTAATAGTTTGCAAAACGGATGCAGAAAGTTATTGAATGCTATCTCGTATTGAATGCGGTTCTTCTACGGTTTTCTTGTCTATGTGGATTTTAAAGAAATGCTTTGTTTTTAAAAGCTGTGTTAACGGAAAATTTACTTAAATAATTTTAAAAATATTTTTACGTACGGCTATTCCACTTAGTGTGTTTTTTATTAGGGTTTAGTAGATTTTTGGAAAAAAAGGAAGATGAGCAAGCGAGTTTTCATCTCGAAGAACAATTTATTAACCAGCGGTTATAAGTTATCCCGTCAGATCGCATAAACAAAATTTTGGTCGTGCATTTTCAATTAAGTCGTTTAAAACTCGCTCGTATGAGCTTCTTCGCCTCGCTCGATCGACCGTTCGACAAAAAACCATTTTTAAGAGATCGCATAATAATTTGTAGAGATGATAATGATGAAAGATAAATGATAAAAATGTTTAATAATTTTCTTTCTTAGATAAGTACTAACAAGGTTGAAGTCTCCTTTTAAGTATGAGAGTACCTGTGTCAGGAGACCGCGCTCTCCCATGGTAAGCATGTGTACATTTTAGAAACTATCGTAAAAAAATCAAACAAAAAGACCAAGTCTTATGAAACCAAAATTTGGCGCGACTTGAAATGAAATAAAATGAAATATATTTATTTGCATTAGACATAGTTTACATATTAGGATGATCCTAAAACTTAAAACTAGTACCATACATCTAGACTTAGATAAGTCATGCAAATATTTAACATAAAAGTGTTGATTAATGCACTCAGATTAACAATTAAACCAAAAGCCTACCTAAAATGATTTACAAAGCCATGTGTCTTATCAAGAAAATCTTTAACACTGTAAAAGCACCTTTCTACAAGCCAAGTAAACAGTTTCATTTTAAATTTACTAAGAGGTAGTTGCTTTAGTTGCTCTGGCAGATGATTAAATAATTTAATACACATAGCATAAAAATTTTTCCTCTTCAAAACCGTGAGCATTCTAGGAAGCACAAATCTGGCCGGATATCGAGTGTTGAAATTAGCAGTATCACTTTTCTTTTTGAAAATAACAGTGTTCAGTTTCACAAATATACAGACTTCATAAATGTCTCACATAAAAAATAAAAGGGATGGCTTTATGTGCTTCCCCGCAAAAAACGTGAGACAGAGATAGTTCACGCGCATTATAATTGCAGCGTCAAATTCAAATAGTGCTGTTTACTTGAAAACCACATCATTTACAAAAGAAATGATGTACCAGGATTAAGAAGTTATAAATAGCCAACCATGAAATTATAAATCATCGTTAAAATCGTAGATTTTCGAAAATTTCACCAAACAATGCGAATAAGGTGTCAAGTTTGAAAAATAAAACTCGTGTTTTCACGTTTAACAGTCTCAAGAAAATATGACCAAGTTTAATATATCCAAAGAACATACACTTAAGCGTTATGTTTTATTAAGATCCAGATCGAGGCACACTAGCGACTTTGTTATGTGGCTTCGTCAGACTTCGTTAACACTACTGTGTCAGTGACCATCGCAACCCATAAAGGCCCTAAACACCCGCAACACCAAAGGAATCTCAATTACGCACGCATAGTATTTCAGAAAAGAGTGGTCTTTTCTTGAAGATTCCCATATTTGTCGCGGCTCTAGCATTTTTCAAAAACCGGGCAATATGTCGGACCATGCTCAGTGCAGGGTTCCGAAGCCGTTAAGTACTACAAACATAAAAATCAACAAGTAATAACTGATTTTCTATTTAAAAATGAAATGAAAAATGAAATAATTTTATTTAGGAAACAGGGCCTATATTCAGGTGCGTTAAAACGATATCGTGTTTGACACGTTTAAGAATCGTTTATGTCACAGTCGCCATTATTGTAAATGACAAGAGTTATCAAAACATTGGCAATACGGAAACAGGTCAAAAACGATATCGTTATTACCTTGTAGAATTCCAGCCCAGGTTCCATAAAATAATACTAATACAAAAAACGGCACATCATAAACTAAAATAAGAAATAATAAATAAAACTTAAAAAATATCAGTATAAGCACTTTAATCGCCTGTATCTCAAGAACCAATGATGTCTACTTAGTCGTGATAGTTTTCCTTTAAAATTCGTTATATGTTCTTTCATTTAAGTTTTTTTTCAGATTTTTAATATTTGTAGTTTTGGCTGACATTTGGATTACTTAATCGAAAAACTGTTGTCACAAACCCGTAATATTTTTGAAAGACCTATTCAACGATATCGTAGGATAGACGAGAACAAAAAAGTACATCACCACGTTATGTGTAGGGGAAGTACCCCAAATATACATATATATTTTTTACATTTTATTGTACCACTATATTGGTGTGGCGTACAAAAATGGCGGATTACCGACCATTTGCTAGGCAATGTGTAATTTTACTGTAATATAAATATGTGTTGTAAATTTTGTAATCACTTTTTTAACAATTTTTTCTTGGTTAGGATATTTCTTCTACTGGATCCTTTTGCTGCTTAAACCTAACGGAAACTGTTAATATGTACCTATAACAAGTAACGGTTCAAAAGAATGAATAAAAACAACAAAAAACCTCGTAAAGACTCATGGACATACAAGTATTCATATGAAATCCGCTATTTCTTTTTAATGTACAGACGTCACCACAAAATAGCTTATTCCACTAACGTATTCCATTCTATTCTGAACAAAACCAAGATAGACAATAGAGGGTGGATGTATATCATACAGTCATTCCGGTATGTTTATTTTAGTGAAAAACTTGAACCAGGGAAAGTTCGCGGATGCATGCATGTGCTTTGTTTAAATTTGTTTGGTGGCGATTCGAAGCCAGCAGTGAAACAACGTGGCTGGGTCATGATTCTTCTGAACTGAGGGTTTTTCTCATTGCTCAAATTGAGAAAGACTTGTAAATATAAAATTAAATGTTTTTAAAAACAAAAACTGCCTTTAAAAACCCAAAAGATATCTTCTTTTCAAATGGGTCAGTCACACTGAAATGAGCTTTTGGTTAAATCAATTGTGGGTCAACGACTCCAGTTTGACTGACCAATTGTAAAGAAGTTATTTTTTAGGTTTTTGAAGGCGTTTTTTTGATTTCTAAATATTTAATTTAATTTTATACTTTTTAGTGGTCATAATCCCACTGAACTCCCACTTCTCAATGAATAAGAACCACGGAACATTTCGCTGCAAACAACGCCGCGGGAAAGTCAATGTGCATTATTATATTGAATCCATTATTCAAATGTACTTCGTCATAGTCGCTCAAGAACTTAAATCGAGATATCTTATCGCCACCCTTGAAATAGGTATCATCGGGGAGTGTCGATAGCCATCAGTGGTAGTGGTCACTAAATGATACTTTCTGTATTTGCATTGCGTTCTAGATTTGTTAGTACTGAAAATCCCAAAATCGCTATATGTATGCCTATAATATTTGAGGAGTTCTCTCAATTCCTCTGGAGTACATCCAGTCATACATAAACAATATTTTCAAAATCGATCCACAAATTACCCAGAGGAGTAGGCAGAGACCACTTCTTTCCACCAGGGCCTCTATTTCGGGTGCGTTAAAACGATATCGTGTTTGACACGTTTAAGAATCGTTTATGTCACAGTCACCATTAGTGGAAATGACATAAGAGTTATCAAAACGTTGACAATACGGAAACAGGTCAAAAACAATATCGTTAGTACCTTTTAGAATTCCAGCCCTGGGCCTCTATTCAGGTGCGTTAAAACGATATCGTGTTTGACACGTTTAAGAATCGTTTATGTCACAGTCGCCATTATTGTAAATGGCATAAGAGTTATAAAAACGTTGACAATACGGAAACAGGTCAAAAACGATATCGTTAGTACCTTGTAGAATCCCAGCCCTGTTATAGTGATCAAATCTCTTTCGCTTATTCCACATTCATACATCGAGTCATGCATGCACGTCATATTGCATTTAAATAAAGTGTATATTTATGTACTCGTATGGTAATGAAATAAAATAATGTATGTGTCGTCAAATTAAATTGTTGAGCTATAATATTTATTTATGAAAAACAGTCGACTTGAAGTTGCAGGTCAGTTGCAAAATTGCAGATTGGACGCAGGGGTCCGATTTTTTAAATCTCACCGATGAAAAATGACTATCTTTTGATTATACTTATCTTCTTTGTCATTTTATGTAAATGTGTGTCCAAATAAGTCATTCTTATTCTTATCTTTAAAATCAATTTATGCAGCGATTTTATCTACGAGCGAGCCTTTCTTTTGGATTTCATTTCATAATGCCTTAATCATATCAAATCCAAACGGTGGGCTCGCTCGTAGATTAAAACGCTACACAAAGTGATTTTAAAGTAATTTTTCGTCGGTGTGTCGGTGTCGGCATATGCATCGAAATAGGAAAACCGACTGTGTAGTTCACTTGCAGGCGACGTGCTTTTATAAATACACACTGGCTGCTGGCTAAAGCTAATTTGGTGTGTTCACATTCATTATCACAATTTAAGTTTTTGAAGACACTGGTAGACGCTGTCAAGTACACAGTAACCACGTCAAATATAAATATTTAATGAGTCTAGCTTAGCCAGCAGTAAGAAAGAACAATAAGCAGTATCTCAAATTCAATAGCCAAAGCAGATTCAATCCTATCCCGTTTGTAATTAGGTTGCATTTGCTACAGGAGTTGTGTCTGAGATACTGCCATTTGCGTTAGCAGAGCAGCATTTTGTCACGTAGACAATGCTGAATAAAGTATGTGCCTTCGACTAAGGTCCTCTACCAAATTGTTTAGGGTTCCGTAGTTAAACTAGGAACCCTTATAGTTTCGCCATGTCCGTCCGTTCGTCCATCCGCAGCCTAGCTCAGATACTCTTAGTACTGGGAGGCTGTACATATTAGTCACGTCAACAAAGTGGTAAAAACAAAACTTGGAAAAAAAAGTGTATGAATTACACGTAACACGTAACGTAGGGGTGTATTTTTTTTCTTGTCTATCACTATTTTCGATTAAAGGATCTGTTTATGAAATATATTAAGCTTAAAAGCGCTAATTTTTTTTAGATTCTTTTCTTCTGTAAATAAAATACTAGCTTACGTTGACCACATACAATTTAGTGAAATGAAAGTCACTGCTGAAAGGTGCTATATATGTCAAGTTTTGCTAAATATGTCAAGTTTATATTTATGCAAAATTACCATTCGACTATTTTTTTTCTACGATACATCCATCCATTCCATCCATTGTACTCCGTGGATGAATATAATGGAACTCAAATTTGTAAAATTATTATTGTATTGACATTTATTAATCTATGTATACCTATTGATTGACATCGGATAAGTTACCATTTACTAGATATTTAATAGTTGTTGTTTTGATTATTTGCATGTTATTTTTGTATTCTTTGATTATTAGTACACTCGCGGTCAAATAATACGGTCAGTGTGCGTTTTTCATACATAAGAGGCTATTTCGAAGCCTTGGTTCCTCGCCAGGGGTTGCTATTAGTGACATCTGATGATGGATACCCCGAGCATCGATACAGGACTTCCAGAGTGCCTAGGATACCCAACTGATTGAATCTGCGGCTAACGCCGGAATTGTGCATGTTCAGAAAAAAACATCTAAAATAGTAATAAAATGTAAGGAAATCCAAATGCGGACCAAAACTCTCTCGCTGTGGTGTTAACTGATTGTGCGATCAGTTAGGTATCTTAAGAACTTGTGACCTCCTCTATTGAACTTCGGAGTATCCACCATTACACCTCACTCAAAACAACCCCTAGTCAGGAACCAAGGCTTCGAAATAGCCCCGTTTGTATGAAAAACGCACTCTGACCCGTATTATTTGACCGCGAGTGTATTTACGTCGACAATTTCAATGTAATTTCATATTTTTTGTCATTTAATGCAATTTATATTGTAATATTACATTGATGAATAAATAAACTAAACTAAACATGTTCAGCGAAGTATATCCAGATAAGGGCAACCTGTGTTAAATAAATATACGACTGCGTTAGTCCATTTATTCATTGCACAAATAATTATCTCCATTTCTTTGCTCGGAAAGACTCAAACCGGATTGTAGTACGCCCGGCAAACCGGTTAACCGGATAATATAGTGCACGGACGTAAACAATAACCCGGTTCTTTGAGAAACGAGGTTTGCGTGCATTGTGCTCACTGTGCAGTGTCCGAATGAAAATAAAAACAATAGTTTACGACGTGTGTTGTAAAAACTTGTGGACGAGTAAACCATTATGTATTTATGTTTTGTTGCTTCACTACTTTTTAGACCTCACCTCAGTTTTTAGGGTTCCGTAGTCAAACTAGGAACCCTTATAGTAACGTGGGGATGTATTCTTTTTTCTCGTCTACCCTATAGTGTGGGGTGCCGTTGGATAGGTATTTCCAAAATATTATGGGTTTTTGACAACAGTTTTTTAATTAAGTAATCCGTTTATGAAATATTAAGCTTTAAAGCGCTAATTTTTTTTAGACTCAAGTCAACCCCCCCCCCCCTACAGCTAAAACTACAAATACTAAAAATATGTAAAAAAGAATAAAATGAAAGAGCATATAACCAATTTTAAAGGAAAATTATCACGACTAAGTAGACATTATTGGTTCTTGAGATACAGGCGATTAAAGTGTTTATACCTACTAAAATCATCTACGACGGCACCAATTGACTTTAAATAGAAAATTCGTGATTACTTAATGTTTTTTATGTTTGTAGTACTTAACAGCTTCGGAACCCTACACTGAGCATGGTCCGATATGCTCTTGACCGGTTTTCTTTATTGGGTTTATTCTGTTAACCTCTGGAGAGTCGCCGCTTTTACAAATATTTAGTAGCTTCTGCCCTTTCTTTCTTATTTTTTTCGGTATGAAAGGTACCCAATGTTAATACAGGTTTTAAGCTGTCTTCATTCCAAATTTCGTCCAAATCCATCCAGCCGTTGCAGCGTGAAAAGTAACAAACATCCACACACCCATCCATTCATCCATAGAAACTTTCGCGTTTTATATTAGTAGGATAAATCGCACGTTTAGAATTATAGTGACCTAACTCAAACATTTTCAACTAACGATTTCGAGTCATAAACTTAGTATTATAGAGACCTAAGTCGAAATGCAAAATATGTGGATTAGGTCACTATAATTCTAAAGATGCGAAATGTTTGGCAACGACGCAGTTGCCACCGACGTCCGAGGGGTTAAACAACTCACTTTGCAATTATTCGTCAAAGTGACTGGCAAATCGAAGTTCAAGCGCTGGTAAGGAGAGGTTAGGTTAGGTTTAGGGAACGCAAATAACCGGTTTAAACCGGTTATTAACCGTGTTTTGCACACTAAATTCGGTTATTAACCGGTTATTTGCATTCCCTATTTAAGTTCTCCAGTAGGCGGCTGTGTATGCCGGTAGGCGCCCGTGGGCAGTGCTTTGGCGGTTCCACGGCGCCTTGCCTAACCGACAGGAGTGTACGCCAGGGCGGTTTTTAGTGGTTAGCACTCCTTGTCCCTCCTTCTCGCTGTGAAAAGGGGGCGATGGGGCGAGTTCCACATACCGTATGCAAAAAAAAAGGTTAGGTTAGGTGTTTACAGAATTGACAGAAGCGCATGAGCTAACCCCACGTGCTTCTGTTTTGTCCACAACAGAAAATTTAATACTCTTTTACCGAACAGTTTTACACACACGTGATATCCATGGATTTCTCTAATAAGTTCACGGGAGTGTCTATAAATAACTTGACATTGGTGAAATACAACTTAACAGGAGTGAAGTCATTCATTAAAAATTGGAATTAAAATTGGTTTATAGATAATACAATTTGACGACACGTTGGCCTAGTTGGTAGTGACCCTTGGCGCGGGTAGCCCCAGCGGTGTTTGGCTGGGGCTGCCGGAAGGCGTCGTGGGCAGTGCTTCGGCGGTACCACGGCGCCTTGCCTAACCGGCATGAGGGTACGCCAGGGTGGTTTTTAGTAGGTAGCACTCCTCCCCCCTCTCGCTCTGAGAGGGGGGGCGCATAGGGGTGAGTCCCACATACCCCCCCGCCACTCCCATGGCGGGGGGAATGCGTAACGCATTTTCCACCCTGACAAAAAAAAAAAAAAAAGTTTGTAGTGACCCTGCCTACGAAGCCAGTGGTCCCGGTTCAAATCCATAAGGTAAGGGCAGATATTTGTGTGATGAGCACGAATATTTGTTCCCGAGTCTTGGATGTTTTCTATGTATTTAAGTATATTTAATTTCTCTGTATAAGTAAGTTTATCGTTGTCTAGTACCTATGGTACATACAAGCTTAGAGCTTAGTTTGGGACAAAGTTAATTTGTGTTACATTGCCCCGTGATAATTATTTATAAAAATTGATCGTCGAATTTAAAAGTGAGTTGGTAAAGAAATTATCTAAAATACAACGTGTTACAAAATAATCCGTAAAAAAGAAATTACGAAAGTAGTGTCAACCCTCGTATACTGTATACCTAAGATACTGAACTGACGTTATTTAATAAGGGTTGACACTACTTTTGTAATTTCTTTTTTACGGATTATTTTGTAACACGCTGTATAACTACTATTAACTCTAGACTAAAATGCCATTATGACACGAACGATTTATAGACGCCTTGCTGACCTAGTATCATTATGGCCTGTTTTAGTCTCATGATAAACAATCTACATATAAATAATAACTATTCAATTTTACACCGACGAGTATAAAAACCATTGTCTATGATTAATTATCATTGCTAGTAAATAAATGAACTATCACTTGCATTTCCCGTCCATCTGTCAAACTCGCAGTTACATAATTAATTGCTTTCCGAACTGTAACCAAAGATAATTAATCATGAAGTGCAAAGTTTTTATGGTGAATAATTTACAATAATATACGCAGAAATCTTATAGAGTAATAATGACCAAACATTGGCAGGTATAGGTGTGCAATTTGCGGCAGTTGTCAGGGTTGGTAATGAGTTATTTTTCACCTATAGGTTATGTTAAGCTAATCGATACGAAAAGCTTATTTAAAAACCCTTAAATGCCGCGAATAGAGAACATGCATCAAAATCATAATTGAGTTTCATTTATACGATTTAGGAGATAATGTAAAAACAGCATTATAAAACGCAATACACTAAGTTTTGACCCGTTTGTTAAGATTTTATTAAGGCAGTCTCATTTTATTAAGGTAATAGTTTAATTCAACGTTATTGAATTAAATATAGCATTTTACGAAATAAATGCAAATTTCTAAGGTCCTTATAATTATTTTAAACATGGATTAACAGCTGTCACGTCATTCCCGTCGTCAATTTTGTATACTGTTTTTGCAGGGGGTCTGACCTATGACTTTTTAAAACTTCATATCTTATGCAAAAAATACACGACAATTATTTCGCGTATACAGTTATTCCTCTCTTTCATAGCACATTCCAAGGAGCGAAAGAAAAAATATGCAGGTTCCCTATTGCACAATAGTTCTGCCCTGCTAACCCAAAAGGCAGTATCTCAGACAAAACTCATGTAGCAAATGCAACCTTATTACCAACAAGATAGGATTTAATCTGCTTTGACCATTGAATTTGAGATACTGCCTTTTCCGTTAGCAGGGCAGAGTTATAGTCCATTCGATTAGATAGTGTCGCTTCACTGCACGCACTTGTAGTTATTGTAATAGGAGAGAACACTGCGTATAGATTATACCGATGTTCGATGATAACTCATAATTAGTCAGGTTTGTAAATTGTTATTTTAGTGGTGGTAGGACCCTGTGCAGAGTCCATCCGGATCGTTACCACCATCTTATCCATTAACCACCCACCAAGCAACAGTGTTCGCATTGTTGTGTTCCGGTGTGGGGATAAGACAACCGGTGAAATTACTAGCATAGAGGCATACCATCTTAATCCTCAGGGTTGGCAACGCATTTCAGGTCTTAGGATTAGTCTTGAGAATTCAAATGTCTATGGGTCTCAGATTCCACTTACCATCAGGTGGCCTGAGTGCTCGGGTGCCTTCTCCTTAACATAAAAAAAAATATAGCCCTGGACACACGGTGTGTCGGTGACATCGAAGCTCCCAAACGGAAAGACAAATTCGGACGGGGTCATTCTGAAAAGAGAGCTCGTATATTTAAGATGGTTTTTAGCCAGGTTTCATAAAAATTAGTACCTTTTGCCTTTTATTTCTGAGGTGATAACGTCTTATAAATCGATAGACGCCAGCTGCGCGCACGAAAAAGCATGACTCATTGTCACGTTCCGCCTGAGCTTGCAAGCGCGAGAGCGCGTAACAAGCGATAGAGAGGTACGATCGGCCTAAAGCGTTCGGCTTATTGATCAATGTTTTCTTATGACGTTATCATCACGTTAAATTATCGTCCTTAAACCGACTTCACACACAACATTTTTTTAAATTTACCTTAGCGTTTTGCGAGAAGTGCATCAAAATATTATAGCAATAGTTTACCTGTGTTTATTTCGATAAGTCTTTATAATTATAGTTCTATTTTTTTTTTATGTTTAAATGTAAAGATATAATTATATTGGTGTCATTTATTTACAACTGTACTAAAGTAAAATGATCAGAGTTATTTTCTTTAAACAACGGATCTATTTAAGAAAATTAATTTAAATATTGATTCTCATCAATCATATAATTCGCAAATTATCAAGTAAGTCTTTAAAAGACAGCGAAAATCTTAATTACATTGAATAAAAAGTGATTAAATGAAAAAAATGCATAAACCGTTATTTATTTCACGTTAAAAACACAAAAGGAAGCAGATCATTTATCACGAGCACAAAAAACCACAAATCGTTCAGTTCGCAGCTAAGGATCATATCTTTCAAATATAATAAACAGATTGGTCCCGGCCGTTCGATGCTGCCGTCGCATTCGGACCACAATGATTTACTGTCTAAGTTTCCGGGTCGGTGTTTACTCTTGTTTATGGTATAACTAGCTGTTGCCCGCGACACCGTCCGCTTAAAAAGTCGTTCATCGCAGCTAAAAGTACCCTATTAGGTGATGGGCCTGCAACCTGTCACTAATATATACAATGGTAAACATCTTAGCCTGATTGTGCAAAATGAGGTTACAAAATTACCAGTAAGTTTTTTAGAGTTGTCCGTATTTCTGTAGCACTGCCTACCCCACTGTATAAATGAAGGCGTGATGTCATGTATGGTATGTAAAGATACCCTTTGTTCTTAAACGGGGTTTAAGATATCTCCATACCAAATTTCATCATAATCGGTAAAGTGGTTTAGCCGTGAAAGCGTAACAGACATAGTTACTTTTGCGTTTATAATAATTAGTATGGATTAGAATGTTTTGACTTGGAGAAGGCAAACGATTACACACGCCTCCTGATTGCAAGTGGGATCTGTGACACAAAGGCATTTGTATTCTCAAAGGTACAATCTAAAGATTGCAATTCTAAGACTGCAAAAGATTGTCATGATTTAAAATATTTATAGTAACTTACAAGTTGTAAGAATTAACTAACAACAGTATTTATTTCAATTTTAGAGTTCTGTATCCAAAGGGTACCAATTTATTACTAAACCTCTGTTATCCGTCTGTCTGTCTGTCCGTCAACGAGCTGTATCTCATAAACCATAATAGGTAGATAGTTGAAAATCTCAGTGTGTATTGCCATTGCCGCTATATCAACAAATTATAAGAATAAAACAAAATAAAAATTAAAGCTGGCCTCCATACAATCATTTTCTTGCTCTGAAGGCTGTAGTAAATAAAGTTATTATAAAAAACGATTACATACAAACGACAGATTGCGTTTAATGATACATTGTTATTTTTATCCACTTTAAATTTGAATAAATATCAGCATAATAAGTGGTGCACTTGTGTTTATGGCATTTGCCTCTAGATGTAACACCAACAAGAAGTTTTCCTGTGACTAGAGGTCCTCCAGAATCACCATGACCAGCCCAAACCTTCCCCGTTGAACTTAGAACATTCAAATTCTTTTCTATAACAACTGTTGCTTCATTAGGTCCTTTGTTCCCTGACTTTCCATACCCTGCTATAGTTCCAACATGTCCAGGAACTGGAACCGCTTCACACAATTTTATAAACACATCTTGTTTTCGTTTTGATTGTAATTTCAAAAGAGCAATATCATGTTTAGCAGCATTAATACTCCTATTTTCTTCATATTTTGGGTGTATTTTAATTTCAGCTGGGCGTACATGACCGGTTATATACTTCCCTTCCGCAAAATATTCAACTGCAACGTCTTCTGTTACTTTATCTCTAAAGCAATGAGCTGCACTAATTATCCATTGATCATCAATAACTGAACCACTGCATATTTTTCTAACATTCTCACCATTTAGAGTTACATTTATTGTAAGTTTAACTAGATATTGACGGACTTCAGTTTTGAGGTGAACTCCACCATAAATACGATTTTTTGTGCATGTAGTAAACGCATCGTGAAAACAGGATAGCAGAACAAACAGCTGAATAACGCCATTGCTTAGCATGGTGATGAAGAGACTGATAATAAAGAGACTGCGTTGATCAGTGATTAACAAGACAACTAGGCTCACATTCATAGTCTAGCTAGGCTTATCTTTCAAACGTTCTGACTGCGACAAAGAGACCTTTAAGAGGACTCTGAAGCAAAAATATTCCATACAAAAGGCGATCATATTTTACTCCCCTTATGAACGATTTTGTATTTTTTTTTTATTTATTGTAGATATTATGAAAAACTAGGACTGAGCCTCTATTCAACTGCGTTATAACGATATCGTTTTTGACCTGTTTCCGTATTGTCAACGTTTTGATAACTCTTATGTCATTTACAATAATGGCGACTGTGACATAAACGATTCTTAAACGTGTCAAAAACGATATCGTTTTAACGCACCTGAATAGAGGCCCTGTACGTTTTCCTTTACAAGTAAATATTTTTTGGTAAGACCTAGACCTAGTTTTTAATAATATCTACAACATAAAAATTGTGGAAATTGGATTAAATTTAGGAAGTAGGATTTGAGAAGAAACGTTATCGCCCGGAGTTAAGTTTGTATGGATTATTTTTGACAGCTAAGCGATTTAAACCAGGAATCGTTACCGGTATTCTGACTACCGGTTTTAAATGAGGTAAAACCGGTTATCATTGTATTTCGCTATTTATATCGCTAAAGCTCTGATTAGCGGTATAATGAATACCGGTATTCTAGTATATTATCAGTTTAGCCAATTGAGAACAATACCTCTTTTTGATACTTTACCCCTAAAACCATAACCAGTAATACCTGTCAGTGTCAATATACTCGTTTATTTGTTTCTGTAAATGTTTTCGGTGTTATTACAAAAAACTCAGACACGCCTTAGACAAGTCTGAAATTACAATTAATTACAGTCTAATTGACATTTTACTTATCAGGTGCAATGAATAGCGGTATTTAATACAGGTATTGAATACTGTAAATAGTGTATGCATAGCGATAAAAACAAAAGCGGAATGACAATAATACCTCTAATTCGAATATAGGTATTACTTTTTTAGCGGTAACAATTGGTCAATTTAAATACAGGTATTGAATAAAACTGGTTTTACAATCCCTGATTTAAACATCGTTTCCCAATCCTCTTAAGAGACAGGCATACTGTTTATCTAGGCCCAGTATCCCAGCTGTGATTCTTTTGGTGTTGTGCGTGTCCATGGGAGATCGTTTTCTTTAGCAAATAACAAGAGTTTCAAGGAGCCTAGCCAACCATTTTTCTTTTCTATCACTGAAAATGAAGTGGTAAACTGTCATAGATGACAGGATGACAGTTTCCCGCGTGGTTTATCGTAATGCACGAGAATGTCATTGCATATATTTTGAGTAATATAAAAAAAAACATCTGCAGCGTTTGCTAAGGCCCCTGAACCTTTTTTTGAGGCACTGTCTCAGCTGGCCTATCGATTGCTTAATTAATATGGTAAAAATACGATAGAGGTTATGCGACTTCTATAAAGCCTCCAACTAGTAAAGTTTAACAATCCCAAGGGCAGAATTAACGGATAAACTCTCAGACAGACTTCTATACTCCATTTCACTGGAGTTTCTTTGAAGGTAATTTAAAAAAAAACTTTAACTGTAATATTTTTCATAGATCTTTACTAACGTAATATTCCCAACTTCCAAAATGACAGAAATGTCACACAAGTGGTGACCCTCAATTCAATCCCTTTGAAGTAGTTAATTACCGTTATTAATGCAACTTTGCGGTGTTTAAGGAATATTTTCTCAGAATTTTAACTTTCTAGGTACAGCGTAGCAAAAAAGCGAAAGTAGGTAATATTAAAATATCCTATTCATACCGCTTTAAACCTTGAGCAGAAATTACTTGGCATTCTAGAATAATCTCGTGACTTAACTAGGTTATGTATCTAGCTCGTTTGAATATGCATTGAGGTAATTTGCTGAGCATCGTTTTCAGATACGAATGCTCCAGTTAACTGCCTTGTGCTATGTAATATTGACCTGTATATGCAAGAGGTTAAGGTTGGCTAATTTTAGATTGGTATTTATAATTTCAAACTACGTAACTTGATCTATAGCTTTTTTAATTAATTATTTACTAGATTTTGCGCGCGACTCTGTGCGCATAGAAGTCGTTTATCGGTATTTCCTCAGGAATCGTCCAATTTATAGGCAAAAAAATTAACCTATGTTCTATTCTAGATTATAATCTATCTATATGCTAAATTTTATCCAGAACCATTCAACCGTTCTGGCGGGATTGAGTAACTAACATAGCAGGATTTATCTACACATGTATTATTTGGACCTAGCTTAAAATGATTTTTAAATTCATCCACTAACTTCATATTGAAACATAAGTTAAAAGAACATTTACAGTAGACTGGCAACTTTAAGCGATTCTGTTCAAGGAAATGAGAACGACGACTTGAAATTAATTTCCAAGAGAAGTTTAAATAAGTATGAAACTAATCCACGGGAGACAACGGCGTGTTTTTCAAGTCTTTGCACAACTTTAATAACAGTTAAAAGGCTTTTTTGCTATCTCTACTACCTACTAGCTGGCCGTTTTACTAGTTCATGGTTTTACATTAAATGCCATTTCAAGTATCAAAATTGTTTGAGAGGTAGGGTTTGGAAATCGTGTCGTGATATGGGCTTGTGATGCGGAGGAATGAGGAAAATATCGTCAGGAAAGTCTTAAGTATGAATGTGGATGGCTATACGAGTAGGGGGAGACAAAAGGAACGATGGAAGGACTGTGTGAAAGATGATATGGCTAGAAAGGGAGTGACTACCGTGATTGCGACTAATAGAGAAGTATGGAAGAAAAAGACGTCATGTTGTGCCGACCCCAAATAGGTTGGGATAAGACCAGGAGAATAATGATAGGGGTAGGGTTGACTCAACTTAAGAGTGACTACGATTACAGGGATGTCCTAAGTAAGCATTTTCACTGTTGTAATTTGATGTTGTAATTTTTACGCTGTGATCTGGAACTCCATTTATACGTACTTAATGCTTTATTATCCTTTGGGTGTAGAACCCTCAAATAAGCCTTAAATTATTGTTAACAATAAGCCCCTTCAAGGTATTTTAAGACCTTATTTCTATTAAAAGTGAAATAAAGACATAACCGGCCCCATCCAAATATACAGTCTGCACGTTGGTGTAAACAGACCCCCCTCCCCCCGCTTGGCGTAATTTCCGCAGCGGCCGCGCAGCTTTCAGTCTTCCTGTGTGGTCCTGGTAAGAGGCTACAGAAGGAGCGGCAGCGGAATCGAACAGGTATAGTACAGTAAGTCAATGTTTGAGAATCGGACCCCGAAGGTCGTTACATATGCAGTAGTTTTCGTGTAGTCATTCAATTTCGCCAAAAAACTAACGTCATGGATCCGCCACGCCACGGTATCATGCATTTTTATTGTGTTATATGTATTATGTCAATGAAGTTATTTCTTTTATATTCTAACCTATTCTATTTTGTGCCCAAAACTATATTCGAGTATCTCAGAAAAATAGATCTCCCTAATTGCGGAATATAATGTATTCCGTAATTACCCCACTCTATCCGTAATTACCCGATAGATATTCGGAATTACCAAACGGTGGGGTAGTTTCAAATAGCAAGGTTTTTTGTTTGCTCTTAAAATCAATTATAATTTAAGTTATTAATATAAGGGTATGGATTTATTCAACTAAATGATAAGCAATAAATATGTATTGTTCTTGTACTGGTCTAAATTTATTTCCAATTCCGCTTATAGTGCCCGCTCGATAAGAAGTAAATCCTGACACTTGTCATCGCAGTACAATTTATAACCTATTCTTGGGTTTGAGGTTATGATTTTTACTGGAATGACAGGTGTCAGGAATCACTTCTTATCAGCCGAGCACTATAGGTAATCGTTCTGCTGGAGCGGACCCTTTTAGTTTCTAAACTCCTAGTACTTTACAGAGTGACTGAATACCGTAATTGCCAGACCAGCTTGACTAACTAGTTTCCCTCGAAGATATCCTACAATCCCTCCCCTATTAGGTAAGATGGTAAACTCCGATCGGACTATGAATTAAAAACCGGGCAAGAGCATGTCGGACCAGGCTCAGTGTAAGGTTCCGAAGCCGTTAAGTACCACAAACACAAAAACAACAAGTACTTAAAACAAATTTTCTATTTAAACCCATTTAGTGCCGTCTTATATTTTTTAATAGATCTATCCAATGACTCCCCACACCATGGGGTGCACGAAAAAAAGTATATCCCCATTTTACGTGTACGGGCGGTATCATATTTTTTTAGGGATTCGTCATGTCTGTCTGGCCGTCTGTATGTCACAGCCACTTTTTTCCGAAACTATAAGAACTATCCTGTTGAAACTCGGTACGTAGATAATGTATTTTGTCAAAAGCATTAAAATTTTCACACAAAAATAGAAAAAAAAACAATAAATTTTGGTTCATACTTAGAACTGAAACTCATTTTTTTTTCATCAGTCCCATACGTATCTATGGATAGGTCTTCAAAAACGATATTGAGGTTTCTAATATGTTTTTTTGTAAACTGGATAGTTTGTGCGAGAGACACTTCCAAAGTGGTAAAACATGTATCCCCTCCCACTGTAACTTTTAAAATATATAATGTACATAATGCCATGCAAACTTCCACCGAAAATTGGTTTGAACGAGATCTTGTAAATACAAGTTTCTTTCTTTTCTTTTAATACGTCATAAATCGTCTTGCTGCTACGGAACCCTTCATGGGCGAGTCCAACTCGCACTTGGCGGCTTTTTTTACGACTTTGTCGTCATGAAATATGTATATTTATGTCAAATTACCGCTTTTTAGTACTAAGTCTCTGTACTAAGCTGCAGACGGACGGACGGACAACGACAGACAAAGAGAGTTTGACCCTAAAAACCCTGTTCTTTGGGCTACCGTTCCTCCGCCCATCCTCTTGCCTTACCCCACAATTCGTCACAGCCATTTGCAGAGCACCCGACCCGCAATTTGGCCTATTGAATTCGCTGGCCCCTTACAACTGGTACATTCGGTTTGCTTTGTTGACGCAACTATTGCCGTCTGAGCGATTTTCCGTACTTTGCACGGAGCCATCAAATTAAAATCTTGATTGATTTAAGGCTATGCTTGAAGATACAAATAAGATAAAGGATTTACAAGGCAAAGAGTTCTAAGTTTTATATAATGCTTGGTTAATTACCATTATTATTGACGTAACGCTATCCTTGGTACTGACCCTGCCTTCGAAGCTAGTCCTGGGTTCAAATCCCGGTAAGGGCAGATATTTCTGTGATGAGCACGAGTATTTATTCCTGAGTCTTGTATCTTTTCTACGTATTTATGTACAGTCAAGTTCAAAAGTATGTATACACTTTAGTACCTTGTCTATTTAACGTCATGTTTAAACTGCCATATGAAATTATCCAAGCGATTAAAGTGACAAGGTACTAAAGTGTATACATACTTTTGAACTTGACTGTATATATTTATTCGTATAAGTAAGTTTATCATTGTCTATTACCCATAATACAAGCCTAAAGCTTAGTTTGGGACTAGGGGCGCTAGACAAGATGCAAACGCTCCTAACGTGTTTCTTTTCTATCGCTCAAAGTGTATGGGATGACATTCTCGTGCGTTTCGATAAACCACGTGGTCGACTGTCATCCCATACATTTTGAGCGATAGAAAAGAAAAACGTTAGAAGCGTTTGCATCTTGGCTAGGGGCCTAGGTCAATTTGTGTGATATTGCCCTAAGCTGTGGCATTTATTATGATTTTTATTATAGTATAGAGGAAATACCTCTTTTATTATAGTGGTGGTAGGGTTCTCCCGGATCGCTATCACCATCTTATCCATAACCTACCGCCAAGCAGCAATGTTTGTATTGTCGTGTTCCGTTGTGGGGATAAGATAACCGGTGACATTACTAGCATAGAGGCATTCCATCTTAGTCCTCAGGGTTGGCAACGAATTTGAGGTCTTAGGATCGCAGTCTTGAGATTATAGTCTTGAGAATTCAAATGTCTATGGGTCTCAGATTCCACTTACCATTAGGTGGCCTGTGTGCTTTCTACTTGCCGTAAAAATACTAGTTGCAGTCGCCTGTGGTGGTTAAATTACTACAAAATATAGCCAAAAACAATGAAAATGGTCACTTAGTACAGAATTTCCATATAAAGTGCAGTTTTCATTGCTTCTGGGTGTACAAAAGAACCCCCTATATAAGTAATAGTGTCCGGAAATTTCACAGATATCTTGTAAACAACCCAGTAGGCTTAGCCAAGATGCAAACGCTACTAGGTATCAATTCAAAATACAGGGTAATTTTTTTATCAGTGCACAAATTTTAACAATTATGATTTTGTACCGTTAATATAATATATTAAGACAATAAAACGAGCACAAAAAAAAATCTTTTTGTTGCAAATTATCTCTCTTTTACCTTTTCGTGTGGACACAAAGTCACAGTAGAAATGATGACATGGGTTGTCAAGCTGTAGGTATGCGATACACTGTATTAATATTCGAAATTTGAAATTTCATGTACAGCTTATCGGACAACAAGCCCCTCTCCTACTGATATTCTAAATTTGAAATTTCATTTATTAACTAACCTAACAACACTCCCCTCTCCTCGCACCCCTGCATTAGAGGGTCCATGAATGTCGTTAAGTTAGTGGAATCATTGACACGGCAATATCTCTAATATTTTTATGCGAGAGTAAAAATAACACAACATGTGTTATTGATTAACAATAGCGTAGCAAATATTAAAATTTGTGCACCTATTAAAAAATTACCCTGTATATAGAGTTAAGTAAACGGTCGAAGCGTTCATTCGTTAGTTTACGTCGAACAATTTTCGCAATTCTCGAAAATCGCTACCTTGGCATTACGCGGGGCATTATTATGGTCGTCTTTATCACGGTAAACAAAAAAATCCATCACACCTGCGCTTACATATCGGTCAGAAAGTGACAGTGATGCTTTATCTACGTTTATCCAAATCACCATTCGAGGTTGTTCTTAGCAATATAAAAACACACGCGTTAAGTTCGAATTATTTGTTGTTGGTCAAAAACTATGACGTATTTTCGAATAGTCTCAATAATTCAAAATATCCGCAATTCAGAACAAAAATAAACTATAGCCAGATTAAAACAACGTAAAAAGCTTCTTCAGCTGTGTATCCCACAATCAATCAATTTGTGTGAGATTGTCCCCTGATATTTTATATTTATTTATGTTAGGGTTGTCGTTTACGTTTAATCATTTTCTTACTTTATTGTACGTATGATTAATACAATTTAATGATAACCAAGGAAACTGATATTCGAGTAAATCCCACATAAAATCAAAATAATTATTTAAAAAGATGTGTCGGGATTTAGTACGACACTTATCTCATATGTGTGGCAGGCTCTAGCACCTAGCCATATGAATTAGAAACATCAAGTGAACATTATACAATAGAGAAGAAGGTTCAGATGCATCACAGCTTGTATACAATTCACGATGGTGCCTTTCATTCCTTACATTTATGGATAAGAACGTACTCAAAAAAAAATTGTTTGTTTCAAAATGATATTGAAGTAAAAGAGATATTTAAAAAAAAAGTTTGATGAATTTTAATAAACATTTTATTTTTATTTGTTCGTAGTACATAGTGACAACCCTGACGTACATCTGCTACAGATTTGATAGTTCGATTGCGGGGTACGCTCATTACTGTGGCGCACGTGGAAGTCAATAGACTGCGCGCTCAGGTCGGTAGATGCTAAGAAAACTTGGTCAAGTGGGGTTACTTCGTCGAGGATTACTGCAGCGGCGGCTTTTCACCACGCATCTCCTGACCCGCTCCGCATGCCCCAATACCTGCACATGTCAGGACCTTTATGACGCCACTAGCAATGCCGTTAGCGTGGCAGAATACTGGTCAAGTCACATCTAACACGCCATCAACACGCTATGAAGAAGAACGTAAATTTTCGTAAGTAGACTTGTATTTAAGTTGCTACGTAGGTAAAGCAATAAATATTAAATGAAAAAATCAGACAAATTACAGCTAGTACGTGCCTCAAAATGTTTATTGCCCCAAATAGTAAAGTTTTTCCATTGGCGAATGATAATCATCGTTTCAAAATACACGAGTAAAATGGCCACGTACAGTCTTGATCGTGACCGTTTTGATTATTTATGAATAAATTTCGAATACAGGTATTAATAATTATATTGTTGGTCAATTTAAAATCAGTTAACATTAAACATTATTCTAACGTTTTGTGCGCCACGGTCGATTGCAATTTTACGTGCCCCAGGCCCCAGATGCCAACGACGTCATATGCCGCAACTGCGCCGATAGAAAATGTATGGAGCGTACTTAGCGCTCGGCATCCCGAGCACGAAAATCCGATGACTTGATTTTCCGGCTTTGGTAATTCTCGTGTCAGTAATTTTCTCTGCTCTCAAAATCGGCTATACCGAGTAGAATAAAGCCACAGTCATATCCTCGTGTGGATGGGCCACAAGCAGTTTTTTTGTATTTGAAATTTGAATTCCCAGCAATAAAAACGAATTTAATGTATCTTTTAGTTTATTTATGTAGATTTCCACGTATGTTTGTATTTTTATGTATGTTTATTTATTTATTTTCGATGCATGCTGTAATGTTTTTTTTGCATTTGTATAATATTGCACCGCCCACAACATTTTTATGATTTACCCAAAGGTCAACTGGTAGAGAATGCCATTTGGCATTAAATTCACCTTTTGTACGCAAAATTTGTATTTCTTTGCAATAAAGATTAAGTAAATAAATAAATTAGGTAATAAGTTCAGTTGATAAAAATGAGCTTTATGCTCATTAAAATAAAGTTAAAACTTAGTTACCGTGATTACCTCCTCCTCAGACACGTATTTTTTACGCACTCCCGTTCCAAAACTCGGCAACAAAAATCCCTAAAGAGATTATCACAAGTGTTAAATAGTTCCCGAAGGAAGCGGACGCGACATCTGCCGGGAAATAATGCTAAGTCGACATTAAGTTTTTCTTAAGTAGTTGAGGAAAATGGCTGTAGTGTTAAGTTATGGAAGTTTTGTACGCTGGAGAATTCTGAAGAGAAACCTAAATGCCATTTTTAAAAAACCTTAAGAAGATAGTGTCACGCCTTCATTCCCAGAGTGGGGTAGGCAGAGCAACAGAATACCAACAACTCTAAACTTGTTGATAATTCTGTAACCACATTTTGCACAAAGAGGCTAAGATGTTTACCAGTGTATTAGTGACAGGTTGCAAGCCCATCGCCTAACAGTACTACAAGCCCTTATTCCCTTAGTCGCCACTTACGACATCCACGGAAAGACACGGAGTGGCACTATTCTAACCCGGCAACCACACGGGACAAACATCAAGTATAAAAGTATTTAATCAAAAGAAATATAAGAAGCTGATAGAAAAGAAAGAAATAAAGAAAAAGGAAATTCAGCTACGACAGATGTACACAAAAAACTAAAAAATATAAAAAATTAGTTCTATCACTCCAGATATCCGGTAAATAAGCAGTCGTACTGTCACACGCACACAAACATGCGTCATCTCTCCAGGCTTCACTGAAAACCAGTGTCACGATATATCTATATCTATATTGCGGCATAAAAATCTGAGTGGAGACCATTTTGAACTTAAGGTAAATAATCTATACTAATATTATAAAGAGGAAAGATTTGTTTGTTTGTTTGTTTCGAATAGGCTCCAAAACTAATAAACTGATTTGAAAAATTCTTACACCATTAGAAGCCGACATTATCCCTGATGAACATAGACTACTTTTTATCCAGTGATTCAAGAGGGAGGTTTATATATAATACTAAAACCCAAAGCGAAGCGAGGACGGGTCGCTAGTACAGGATAAGTTGATTTATATAGTATTATTTTTCTCTTAAGTACTTTAAGTGCCAAATAAAATTCATTTTTCATATCCCTTCTTGCAAATGATTGCGGACGGGCTCGACTGTCCATATATACGACACTGCCGTGGGTGTGGCCTACCTGCGCCTATTCGGGCTGCTGGCTTTAAGTTTTAATATTTAAAATGTACTTACTAATCATAGTTATAAGTATACAGGGTAATTTTTTAATAGGTGCACAAATTTTAATATTTGGTTCGCTATTGTTAATCAATAACACATGTTGTGTTATTTTTACTCTAGCTTAAAAAATATTACAGATATTGCCGATTCAATGATTCCACTAACTTAACGATATTCATGGACCCTCTAATGCAAGGGTGCGAGGAGAGGGGAGTGTTGTTAAGTAAGTTAATAAATGAAATTTCAAATTTAGAATATCAGTAGGAGAGGGGCTTGTTGTTGATAACCTTTACATGAAATTTCAAATTTCGAATATCAATACAGTGTATCGCATACCTACAGCTTGACAACCCATGTCATCATTTCTAGTGTGACTTTGTGTCCACACGAGAAGGTAAGAAAGATATAATTTGCACATATTTTTATTTTTTTTATCTCGTTTTATTGTCGTAATATATTATAATAACGATAAACCATAAGTTAAAATTTGCGCTTTGATAAAGAAAATACCTTGTATACTAACAGAAATGTGAGTCAATTGTTACTTGAATGAATAAATTATAATAATAATATTCCAAAAAGGCGGTAAAAATGCAACATGCAATATGCACAGCAACATGTCACAAATATCTTCACGTTGCTGTTGTTATTCTGCCAGGACCAATGCGCAATGGTATCCTGTCATTTCACCAAGAATTTTTTCACTTCACAAACAAGATTCATTTCACAAACATAATATCATTTGACAAACGACATTATTTTCCAAAAGTGTAAATATTTCAAAAAATATTTCACGGCCATCACGTTAAAGCTTTATTAGTTGTTTTTTTTTTTAATATATACAGTTTCAGAAAAAAACATTTTTCCAAATGATATTATGTTCGTGAAATCTATATCAGTTAGTGAAAGTTTTTTTGTAAGTCTAAATTATGAGTGGGAATATTCAGCCACTTGATACCATGGAAAATATTGCAAAAAAATCTAGTACCCATTGCTAAGTATGTATTATAAATTGATAGAGAATTTCCAAAAATGCTTCCACATAAATAAGATATTGTATCTAACCCCTTCATTTCTTTATAGTGAACCTGCAAAACGTTGATATAATTTTAAAAACTGATTTCACCGCAACTAGAGTTCCACGAAATTGTAACAGTTTAATTAATTTACTTTCTACGAATTTGCTGTTTTACAAACAAAAAGGTACGACAGCGGGAATGATTTACAGAAAGCTATTTTTTAGGAAATAAGGGACAGTTTTTTTTTATAAACCTAAATATAGTGAGTAACCCTATTTTTTTTAATAATAATATTTTAAGACATATCAAAAAATAGTAATTTTAGTAGAAATAAATCTGTGTGAGTACGTGAAATAAAATGGGGCCAGTTTTAAAACCTTTTTGATTTTGCTACTTTACGGATTAAGAAGTGATTTTCCAATTTATGACCTTTTGAGGATGGGTAATACTGAATACATTTATTTCACTACATACTACGCAAATAAAACTTTCAAACCCAATCCAAAAGTTCTGTTAGACTAGGGAACCTTTTTCCTAAAATTCTATCTAGCCTAATGGAAAAGCCCTCAGGCATACGAAATCCTTTTTTCGCAGAACACCCTTTGCTTCTCTCCTCTCGATGTTGTAAAAAGCTAAACATTTTTTTATTTAATACCTATTTTAACTCAAACTGAAAAATAACATTAATAATGAGAGTACGTTTAGCTTAGCTGGTACGAGTAATGACTTTTCCTACGAAGCTCGAAACGGGTTCGATTCCCGGTATGGGTGAATATTTGTGTGATGAACGCGGGTATTAGTTTCTGAGTCTTAGTTGTTTTCTATGTTCATAAATTCTTATTTATCTATGTAAGTATGTTTATCGTATAGTAAAAGCACCAATGTTCGACACTTTTAGCTGACATGCACCAGTAATCGACAGAAACTTTTAATTCAAAGATCATAGGGTTATAAATTGATTGTTGCAAAACAAATGAATAACTCTTATCTTCTTTGAACAAGAGTCAGTGTCGAACATTGGTCCTATGTCGAGTAGTGGTGCCGTTACTTTACTACAGTACAGGCCTGGAGCCTAGGACTAGGTCAATTTTGTGTGAGATTGTCTCCCGATAATTATATGTATTTATATTAATGTATGTCGTAACAGGCGACTAAGGGAATAAAGGCTTGTTGCTGTTAGGCGATGGGCTTGCAACCTGTCACTAATACACTAGTAAACATCTTAGCCTGATTGTGCAAAATGTGGTTATAGAATTACCAACAAGTTTTTTTAGAGTTGTTAGTATTTCTGTGGTTCTGCCTACCCCACTTTGGGAATGAAGGCGTGATGTTATGTATCTATATGTATAGAGAGTTGAGATAGATGTTCTCATACGGTAATGACTTTTTACAATTTATCGACGAATTATTTATAACTGGCTAACTAAAGTGATCCCGTAAGGCGATGCTAATAGTGGTAGGTCCGGATCGCTACCACCATATTATCCATTAACCACCCGCCAAGCAGCAGTGCTCGAATTGTTATGTTTCGGTGTGGGGATAAGACAACCGGTGAAACTACTAGCATAGAGGCATTCTATCTTAGTCCTCAGGGCTGGCAACGTATTTGAGGTCTTAGGATTATAGTCTTGAGAAAATCAAATATCTATGGGTCTCAGATTCCACGTACCATCAGGTGGCCTGAATGCCCGTGTGCCTTCTCCTTAACATAAAAAAAAAACTGAAATGCCAAGAAAAAATGACGATGAAAAGCAAGATAAGCTACAAGAAAGTAAAATAAAAGCCCGTACAATAACCAAGCCAATCAGAAGATTTTGCATTTTGGTATAGGGCATTCCACCTTCGTTCTCAGGATTGTCAACGCAGTTGCTTAGCGCCGTATTAATAAACTCATCTCGGCTAAGATGCAATTACAAGATACGTCAAACTATACAAAGCTGTAAATTTTGACGCATCTTGAGACGAGCATTACAGTCGAGATCAGCTTAATAATACGGCTCTTAGAATGCAGTCTTGTTATTATAGTCTTAAGAATGCAAATGCCTCTCTATCCTATCTCTAAACGAGCATATTCATTTAAAACGTCAGATCTGATGTTGTTGTTTAAAACAACATTTTAAAACACTTCTCAAACATATGTGACCCACATAATACTGAAAAGGTTTTCCTGAAAATAAATTGAATGTCGAGGCGTGCATTATCTGTAGTCATAGAGCGAATGGAATTTAAAACGCGTTGGTAAAACTACATGGAAATTTTAATATCAATTTACTTTTATAACATCGCATGTGTATACTGTTGCTGGTAATTTCTTTTCTCTTTTGTACGTGGTAAAGTTGATTTCAAGTTCCGTCGTGTATTTTGAACGAAATGGTGATCCAATTATAATTTTGGCTTTTTATTTCCTTCATTTATTTAATTTTTTATAAGTTCAGACTAATAATTAGTGTTTTACTAAAATTGTATTTTTTTTTATAAAAAAAAATCTAAATTATTCCAATGATTTCTTTTTCATTATTATAAGAGTTATTTATACGATTCTCAGTTAAATTATGTCTTAGAAAAAAAAAACTATGAAAATCATTCAGCTCAGCGTAAAGAACCGGGAGAACCGGGAATCCCGGTACCGGCCCTGACCCGGTACCGGGAAACGAAAAACTTGGAACCGGTCCCGGTACTGCACGCCCTACCCATTGCCAAACAAGCCTTTATTCCCTTAGTCGCCTCTTACAAAATCCACGGGAAGACATGGAGTGGTACTATTCTAACCCGGCAACCACACGGATACTTAAATTCTTACATAAAAATCAAAGTTTGAGAAACAAATACACGTACTGACGACGCAAATATCCCTGGGAATCGAACCTAGCTGTTTCATTCGCAGGATCACTACTTCACAGGTTAAAGGTGTCAAATAGTGAGCATACAAAATGTATGCGTTATTGAACTCACAGAGCATTTCACACGGCTCCAGCGATCACGTGAGCCCGTAACGTAATAAGGGAGGCTGACAACTGTTCATTAGTAAAACACCTGATCCCCTAATCAGGGCGGCACTGTGCTACACGGAGTTATCATGCTGGAAACGCGAGACATCTCATTAGCATCATCAACCATTATTATGTATGTATTTATTTTATTTTATAAAGGGTGTAAGGGGCTTGTAGTACTGTTAAGCGATGGGCTTGTAACCTGTCACTAATACACTAGTAAACTTCTTGGCCTTATTGTGCAAAATGTGGTTACAGAGTTAGAAATAAATCTTTCCAGAGTTTTTGGTACTTCTGAAGCTCTCCCTACCCCTATCTGAAAAATGAAGGCGTGATAAACTTTGTATGAATGTATGTATGTATTCAATAAACCCACAGCACAATGTTGATAACATAATAGGTATGGGACAAAAATATCACGGGACAATATCAAACAATTTGACCTTGTCTCAAACTAAGTTCTAGGTTTGTACTATGGGTACTAGACAACGATAAACTTACTTAATATATTTTATATAAACTAGCTACCGGCCAGCGGCTTTGCCCCGCTGCATTTTTTTTTCTTTCTTATCACTTAGGAATATGAATAATAGTTTAAGGTCCTGTTCTCAGAGCTACTGAATATACACACAAAATTTCATAAGAATCGGTCAAGCCGTTTCATTGGAGTTTTGTTGCAAAGTCTGTGATACGAGAATTTTATATATTAAAAGAAGAGAGATTTATACTTAAATACTCGTACATAGAGAACATTCAAGATTCAGGAACAAAATATTCGTGTTCATCACACCACCCTTACCGGGATTTGAACCCGAGACCGCTAGCTTCGAAGGCAGGGTCACTATCAACTCATACAGAAAGCTTAGACATAAGCCAATTAACGGTTTTTCTTGTATAAAAACGGATCAAGGAGAAGTTTTAGGGGAAATGCATGATAGAAACAAAAGTGTGATGTAGGTATGAAAAAACGGTGATGATGTATGATGTTTCTAATATTTTAGTATTTTAATTAAGCCCTTTGTATAATTCTATTTTCTCTTCTTGTGATTTCCAAAACATGTTTTCAAGGCTTTTTTAACGATTCATCACTACATAGTATAAAAATAGTCGCTTTTTCTGTCCCTATATCCCTATGTATGCTTAAATCTTTAAAACTACGCAACGGATTTTGATGCGGTTTTTTTTAATAGATAGAGTGATTAAAGAGGAAGGTTTATATGTATAAAACT
Source organism: Acleris holmiana (assembly GCA_949316455.1). Taxonomy (NCBI): domain Eukaryota; kingdom Metazoa; phylum Arthropoda; class Insecta; order Lepidoptera; family Tortricidae; genus Acleris; species Acleris holmiana. The sequence goes on from OX438778.1 coordinate 3,952,479, forward strand.
TTAATCCGGAGCGAAGCGAGGGCGGGGTAAAAGTTATATAACATACATACAAACATACATAACATGACGCCTTTATTCCCGGAGTGGGGTAGGCAGAGCTACAGAAACCAACAACTCTAAAAAGAATTGTTTTTAATTCTGTAACCATATTTTGCACAATCAGGCCAAGAAGTTTACTAGTGTATTAGTGACAGGTTGCAAGCCCATCGCCTAACAGTACTATAAGCCCTTATTATCTTAGTCGCCTCTTACGACATCCACAGACAGACATGGTGTGGCACTATTTTAACTCAGCAAGCACACGGGACTTTCACCTTTATTTAATAAATAAATGAATAGATTAGTGTTGGTCGCTTCCATTTATTTTGTCCCTTGTTTCTCACGATCAAAGGACTGAGACGATATTATATATACTGTTATTAATAATATATTCGGGACATATTTGCCTAACGTTTACAGCCACTCTCGAATGTATATTACATGTACAATATTCAGGTGTCAGAGTTCAAGGCTGCCGAATATAATAAGGACGAATTTGATATATTTTACAAGCTTTTTATTAGGGTTCAGTAGTCAAACTAGGAACCCTTATAAGTTTCGCCACGTCCGTCCGTCCGTCCGTCCGCAGCCTAGCTCAGAGACTCTTAGTTCTAGAAAGCTGCATTTGGCATGAATATACTCTTACATATTAGTCACGACAGCAAAGTGGTACAAAAAAAGTACAAATATTTTTTTTTACTGTACCTTCCCTGCACGTAACGTGGGGATGTATTTTTTTCTTGTCTACCCCATAGTGTGGGATGTCATTCATTGGATAGGTCTTACAAAAATATTGTGGCTTTGTGAAAACAACTTTTCGATCAAGCGATCTATTTATGAAATATTCTTATGTGTATGTATTTTCCGTAGGTTTATTAATTGTTTGCAAAATAAAAGTATTTCTTTCTTTCTTTCTTTCTTTCTTCAAATATTAAGCTTTAAAGCGCTATTTTTTGTTAGAGTGAAGTGTCCCGTCGTCCCTACAGCCAAAACTACAAGTATAAAAAATCTGAAATGAAAGCACATATTATGACGAATTTAAAAGGAAAACTATCACGACTAAGTAGACGTCATTGGTTGTCGAGATACAGGCGATTAAAGTGTTTATACCTACTAAAATCATCTAAGACGGCCAACAATTGACATTAAATAAAAAAATCGTTATTTTATTACTTGTTGTTTTTTATGTTTGTACCACTTAATGGCTTCGGAACCCTACACTGAGCATGGTCCGACATACTCTTGGCCGGTTTTATCAACTTGCAATGTATGTAAGTATGTATGGTCGGGTCAAATCTTGCAAGGAAGATTTGAACCACTTCCCGGGGACCGATTGAGCTAAAATTTGGTATACTTACGTAACTTCGATGACATTCAATAATATGGCATCATTAAGGTGGTCTAATGATAGACTCGGATGGCAACAATATTTTTTTATACTTAACGTAGACTTACCATGATGGGACTCATTTGATCGGTCAGGATAAGCAGATAAAAATTTAAAAAAAAACTACAGTTGGCAAAAGTATCATGTCCCAAAAATGAAATTTTCGACAGAAACTTATTGTTACTTACTTCTAATCGCGACTTCTGTTTATAATAAGTTATTGGGTATCCAACGGGAACAATGGATCAAAAACGTGATATCATCTCTATTACACGTTGTTTTTGTATATATATTTACGTAATACAGCTTCTGCCCACGATTTTGTATGGATTTTGATTATATCAATTCCATCGGAAACATTTAAAGTTTCCCGGATGAAAAGTAGCCTATAGTATGTTATGTATCGCTATTTCCATTACAAATTTCATCCAAATCCGTCCAGCCGCAGCGTGAAGGAGTAACAAACTAACGTATAAACGTTCGCATTTTTAATAGGTATTAGTAGCATAATAAAATTCATGCTTTATAAATATATTTGATAAATAAATAAATCCACCCATTCTGTCTGACACGTAAAAGCCACCTGATACTAAGTTACTGAGACCCACAGACATTTAAAGTCTCAAGACTGCAATAAGACTCGTAAATTCGACTGCCTTATCCCCACACCGAATCACAACAATTAGTACACTGCTTGGGGATACAAACACATATACATAACGTCACGCCCTCAATCCCAGAGTGGGTAGGCAGAGCTACCAGAATGACCAAAAACTCTAAAAAAACTTGTTGGTGACCACATTTTGCACAATCAGGCATAGCTTGGGGATAAGTTATGGGATATAATTGTGGTAGAATTTCTGGCCAATCTCGTAAAAGGTTCTACCACCACTAACACTGTGGTATGAGTACAGCTGCCCTCGGCAAAGCTTGCTCCGACTAAGGTGTCAGTGCCACTCGTAATACAAATAAAAACTGCATATTGTGTTGTCTCAATTGCTACTTCAATTAGGACTCATGCAGCAGTCGAGACAATCAAAACTAACCCGTATTGTCAATGACATATACCAACACTCGTGTAATTTCCCACTAAGTCAAAACTAAATCATCAAACCAAATTAAATCTTAAGTAATTAAGAATAGAATTGTGTTTACAAATTGGCTTTAAATTTCATAAGTCCTTAATAAAGTGCTATATATTCTAGTATCATTGATGTGTCCATTAAAATGAGTCGTATTGCGATGGTTTTAAGAGTGACGGATTGCATTGTTTTTGAATGGCTCTCGGCTCGGTTTTAACGGGTTGTATGTCCTTCAATTTTTGCAGAGTTTAGATTGTCTCTTCATGTTCGGTTGGAGTAGGTATTTGGGTTTTAACCTGTCAGTTTTTAAACAATACCTACGTCTAGATCTCAAAACGACTTTGTTTAATGCTTTGTTATGTATGTACATACATACATTTTTATTCATTGTATAGTTTTGGTTTTACTTTTGTACAATAAAGTGTTTACATACATACAATATTCACATAACAACTATAGGCCATTCCATCTACTCATGTGCTGAGTACAGAGGGTTTTCCAACAAAAGGTTTCTCAGTCGACGCCTAAATGTTTCGGCAGATGGTTTAGATCTCAAATCGTAGGGTATGTGCTCAAAGTAGGTCGGACCAATATGACGCGGGGGTTCTTTTCCGCAAGTGCCATGCGACGAGGAACGGTTCTAAATATTTTTAGAATTGATTTTCTTGAAAAAGCTTATATAAACTTTAATAATCGTCCAAATGTTTCATTTTTGTTCAACTTTGCAAAAATACGTAAGTATTAGTCCGCAAGTTTATTTATAAGTTCTCTAGTCTTCCTACGTTAAAAAATTGTCAGTTTTTGACAGTTTGTCTGGCGACAGATGTCATTGTTTAATTGTTTGAGACGTCAATTAAAGTGTGATTAAACTTGCTGCTATCACTTTGTTTGCCATAGAAATAGAATAAGACAACACGTCATTTAACAAGCATTAAATTTAATTGACATCTCCGAGTGCGGCCATTAGTGTAACTTTCAATTTATCGCCATTTTGTGCTATTTTAATAACACTAGCTTTTAGTTCAAACAGTGTCTAGAATGGACTTAAATTGTATTCGTAATGAAATTCGCTCGAGCTTAATTTTGTTTGCACTAGCAGTTGAGAAACTTGTTCTGGAAATTTGTCTGCAACACCTTTTAACTTGTTCAATTAATTAAATAAACAAATGCCAATGGACGATCTCACACTAACCGACCTAGTCCTAGTTGATCTAGGCTTGTACTATGGGTCTAGTACCCATAGTAATAGATGATAAAACACTTAATGCATAGAAAACATCCAAGATACAGGAAAAAAATATCGCGCTCATCACACAAATATCTGCACTTACTGAGATTTGAACCCGGGACCGCTGGCTTCGGAGGCAGGGTCACTCCCAACTAGACAAAGGCATCATCAAAAAAATAATTACAATAGTTAAACTAACTAAATAAACTTAATTGAATAAATTATAACACATTACATTTACATTACAAGGTAATAATAGTAATAAGTAATTATTATTAAAGTTAGCGCAAATTAAAATTATTACAAATAAATAAATAAATATCACGGGACAATGTCACACAAATTGACCTACTCCCAAATTAAGCTCTATGCCTGTATTATGGATACTGGACAACGATAAACATACTTAGGTACAGAAATAAATACTTAAACACAATTATAGAAAACATCCAAAACTCAGGAACAAATACTCGTGCTCATCACACACATTTCCATTTCGACACGAAAATAAACGTATCAAATTTTCGTGACGAAATGGAAAAAGTTAAATTTTCTTAACTTTGTCCTTAACGATGTACACTTTTTTTGGAAAACGCCCAAATATCTGTAAATGTAAGATCAATAACATTAAATAACAAAGTAATGACTACGAACGATAAAGAGGAACGAAAGAATCAACGACGCCGCTGTAAGCAAAGACCTTTGAGCGAGTATGGTATGCTCATGCTGCCAAAAAAAGAAATAATAAAGTAGCTGTCCCGCGAGAAACATCACAATGTACTCCCATATCTAAAGTGTCCTGAGCACATAAGAACCAATGAAAAGTACAAAAAAACTTTAGACTTAAATTTAAAACATAGACATAATTGATTTGAAGGCATTTTGCAATAAAAAACTACTCAGTGCTCAGCTATTATTAATGATAACTCATCACTTCATCGAATTTCACTTAATCAAATGTATCATTTCATCGAACATTCTATTTTCTGCTGAAACCATAAAATTTACAGGGTATCTTAAACATAAATTATAAATACAATACAACAATACAAATCACTTATTGTCCATGAAACAAAAACATTACAGAGAAATAGCACAATTTAAAAGACCCAGTTAAACAAAAGGCGGTCCTATCGCTGACTAACGATCCCTAACTAATACTTAATAATCACGTCGTCTATAATTAAGTAGGTTAAGTTAGGTTACATGTTTAAGACACCATGGAAACATTATGTTTCAGCAGAAAATAGCGTTCGATGAAATGATACATTCGATGAAATGAAAGACACCCATTACTATTCACAGACGCCCTTTTAATACACCTTTTTTTGCATCGGGTTGAAAAATTAACTCGACCATAGACATTCAAACGGAACACAAAATCTCCCAGAACCTTTCTTTCATTCTCTTTTAAATCCCAACGCTAACTTTGTCTTAATCTGTATGACCAATAACATAAATTAAACCAAGTGGTCTCTCAGTAATTTGCATTAGAATACCAAACGACAAGATAAAAACATTACTTCCCCCACAAAGTGAATCCAATGCAATTACGCCGGCGAATAATTCTGGGGCTTAAGCCAAGGAAATTGGGATCAAATTGCCTTAGTTTTGTCTGTGGAAGCTGAGTTAACCGCGGGTGAAATGGCGGCTTGTTACACCGATTGGAAAATAAAATTGTGGAAAATATTTTAATTAATGGAAATTAGATCATCATCATACTGGCCTATTCCGTCTTTGGCAGGTGATTAGTAGGTACATTTTCTGATAGATATTAAAGACACTTTGGTGGTTTCAATATGAAACCGACAAGTATCGTAACCTAAGCCATCTCACCTAACCTACCTCATCTTATCTTACAGATGGGCCCTTTCGAATACTTTGACCCCTTTGGGCCTTCTTACACACTTCGCTGTTCGAATGCGCAGGTTGCCTCACAGTGTTTTTCCTTCACCGTAAGTGCATCGGGTAATGTACTTACCCAAAGGCAAAGCTAAAGCTGTGTGATATAGATAATAAATTATGATGTGATAATAAGATTCCTCAACTTAAATTAGAAAAACTCATTGGTACATGGTGACAGCGGGGGTTCCAACAGCCACAAGGCCACCAACGCTCTTAACTTAACCTAACCTAACTTAACGGTTGTTTATTCATGCGTGAATGAGATGGGAATAAGTTATTGGATGAACATGCATTAAGTTTAGGTAAATAAGCACTACCTATAAAACCATATTGCTTTTATACTGCCATGTTATCATACTGGCTGAGTTAAAAACGATACCGTAACATGTAAAAAACAATATGGTTTGCCGAGTGGAATAGTGTCCCTGGTTACGCGACGGTGTAATTGCGCTCATTGCAAATAGGTTATAAAATTGCTTGGACGCTTATGGCTAAGAAACTGAGACGTTAAAAAACTATTCTAAAAAAGAAATTATATCTTTCTATAAGTCAACACCGATTCGAAGGATACAATGATTTTTAGGGTTCCGTAGTCAAACTAGGAACCCTTATAGTTTCGCCATGTCCGCCCGTCCGTCCGCAGTCTAGCACAGAGAGCCTTAGTATTAGAAAGCTGTAATTTGGCATATTAGTCACGCCAACAAAGTACAATAAAATGTAAAAAAAAAATTTTAGGTACCTCCCCTACACGTAACGTGTATTTTTTTCCTTGTCCCGATAGTGTAGGGTGTTGTTGGATAGGTCTTTCAAAAATATTACGGGTTTAAAGAACATTATAATTTTAAAAGAAAACTATCACGACTAAGTAGACATCAAACACATCTCAGACGGCACCAATTGACTTTAAATAGAAAACTAGTTATTTTTGTTGATTTTATGTTTGTAGTAAGTACTTAACGGCTGCGGAACCCTGCACTGAGCATGGTCCAACATGTTCTTGCCCGGTTTTTTACCATTGAAATCAATAAAAGAAGGACGGTTTAAAAAGCACGAGTTTTACAAGATCCATTTTTCCTTTTAAATTACTGGGAAAGAGCAGAATATTTATCTCGGATTTGTTCCGGTTCCCAACAGGAAAAAGAACTAATTCCAAAATCATAAACTCAATAACAGTTGAAATTCGATTTCAAATTGAATCGTATCCATCGAAGCGGATAAAAATTTCTCTCTTTCGGAATATGCTGTACCTTGATAACTCAACTCTGTTTATAAAAAAGGATTAAAAAACAGGTATAAAAGATAAAGATACGGGGTTTTATCTTTATAATATTTACGTTAAGACTGGTGTGGCAATAAATGTAATTTCTTTCATTTCTTTCCTTCTTTCTTTCATAATAAAGTGCACATTACTTACTGAATAAAACATCTTTCCTTTTGACATACCACAAAACATCAGTGTTATGAATCCACCAGGCTACCATAAGGAGCCTGTGGCTCATTTGCCTTTTCCGTATTAATACCCTCTTGAGCCAATAAGCAGTATCTCAAATTCGATGGCCAAAGCAGATTCAATCCTAACCAGTTGGTAATAAGGTTGTATTTGCTACAGGAGTTTTGTCTGCGATACTACTAAAACTAGGCCAGGGCAGTGGTGTAACCACGGCAGATTTGGATTTAGAACATGGCCAATAGGGTCGAAGTAGCATAGAGGCATTCCATCTTAGTCCTCAGGGTTGGCAACGCATTTGCAGTCTTAGGATTGCAGTCTTGTGATTGCGAATGTCTATGGATCACAGTTTCCACTTACCATCTGGTGGCCTGTGTGCTCGTTTGCCTTCTCTATGCCATAAAAAAAAAAAATAAGTTCTCGAGTGGCGTCTGTGTACAGTCAGCATCAAAAGTAGCAAAGCAGAATAACATGCTCAAAATGATCTAGACAAGACTTATTCTCATGACATTAGAGTCGAGTGCAGATAATTTTGAGCTCTTCGGTTGCGTAGCTACTTCTGCTGCTGACTGTACAGATGCAGCTCGGGTAGACCTCCAACAAAGTGGACCGGTGATGTATCTAAGGTTGCAGGAAACCGTTGGATTCAAGCAGTGCAGGACCGGTTCTTGTGGCAAACCTTGGAGGAGGCTATGTCCAGCACTGGACGTCTTTCGGCTGAAATGATGATGATGATATAGTAGATAAGGTCCCTTATGGATAACGATAAGGGTGAGGACTAAAAATTTGAACCAAAATAGACCTCTGGTTGTTGCGAGTCTTTCAGTTTACGACTCTGGTATACTAAGATTCTGGCATTTTGCGACTCTGGAATCCTGAGAGTCTGGCATTTTGCGACTCTGGTATCCTGAGAGTCGGGCATTTTGAAACTTGTTATCCTTAGAGTTTGGCATTTTGCGACTCTGGTATCCTGAGAGTCGGGCATTTTGAAACTTGTTATCCTTAGAGTTTGGCATTTTGCGACTCTGGTATCCTGAGAGTCGGGCATTTTGAAACTTGTTATCCTTAGAGTTTGGCATTTTGCGACTCTGGTATCCTGAGAGACTGGCATTTTGCGACTCTGTAATCGTGCTAATTTGGTATTTTTTGACTTGCGAGTCTGATATTCTGTGATTCTGGTATTCTGCTCTGGAAGGATTGCTAATTTGCGTCACACAGCGGAAAGTTCCATTAAAAAAAATTATTGCATATTTTAGCGTGCCCAACTTTGTGAACTTTACCCATAAGTAGCTTTAGTGCATTGTCACTTTAACGTTCAAGTTTGAACTACTGTATGAATCTATCATAGGCGTTAAAACAATAAGGTAAAAAATACTGCAGCTACTTAAAAGGCCTACTTGTACTACAATTTTCAAGCAGGTTGACATAGACGTTGACTTTCGTATCCTCATCGAATTAGGGGTAGGTGGTAGTTGATACGTAAAATAATGTATGTACCTACTGGTCTGTTTCAGAGGCCTTTACGGGTAGTTTCCATACAAGTGTTATCCACATTGTCAAATAGGAAAGGCGATTCAAAAACGTTACATTCGATTGAAAAAGTCTGTAGGTGTATCTGGCATTGTAATTAATTACCGAACATCGTAACTGTATTACGAGTAGGTAAGATACTTTTACACACTTCCCCCAAAACATAATCTACGCAATTAATATTAGATTGTACTTCAAATAACTAAATTAGAGGCTTTATCTCAAAAAAAATAAAAAAATAAACCTTTTACGAATGAGTTTGAACCTAGTTTTTTGACAATGGTTTATTATTTATTACATAATTTATCCAAATTACACAGAAATCATTTGACAAAGTTTTATAGCCAAGAGCATGCTAGGCTTAAAACTTCATGAAGTTCTATCTTCCAATAAGGTAACTACACACACGTAAGAAACCTACATGTTCATAAGAATTCTATCTTTACTGTTTCTAACTATACAGCCACAGCGGGTCAAATTATGATGGTTCGTCAAACGACCAATAAAAAATAACTCCACAATTTAATTTCGAGCAAATTCACGAGTTCGACACAGTGCGTTATCCCTTCTCGCTTTGTCAAGTTCTTAATTAATTAAAAAAGTACCGGGGAGGTACGAATGTCAGTTAAAAAGCGTACCGTTAATGAACAAGCGCGATTTTTTTTTAATTTCTTTAACGAAACTGCGCCGAGTGTCGTGCCAAATGAAATAAGTTGATTTTCTTTCTTGTTTACAAGGTTTCGTTCGTTTTATCCGAGCGAACTTCGCCGGTTATTCGTACAAATTATAATTTACGTTTTACGTTTAAAAATCGGTGTTTTATGGTCACAGTTGTTAAATGTTGGGAAGTTCTTTAGAAGTTGTTAGGGAAAACGGTGTTAAGTAATTTTGAAGGGGGTTGAGAAGCTGCAAATTTCCATACAAAATGTGGTACGATTTTCCCTACAAACCTCGTTTCAAACCGAACTTGATTATTGGGGTGAGAAACGTTACCGCCAGTTTACCAGTGTATTAGTGACAGGTTGCAAGCCGATCGCCTAACAGTTCTACAAGCCTTTATTCCCTTACGGCCGAACCCTATATTCAAACCGCGGATAGATAAGGCTTACTTCGGGTGAAATGTGACATTTGCCCATACAAAATGTGTCAAATTTTAATCAGAAGTAAGGCTATCTGTCCGCGATTTGAATATAGGGTTCGGCCGTATGTCGCCTCTTACGACATCAACGGGAAGAAATGGAATAACACTATTTCTTACCTGCAACTACACGGCATTTTTTTAAATATGTTGTAGATAAGAAAAAACTGGTCTGTAAGTACGTAATTCAAACGTTTTTTTTTACATAAGCGAAACGTACAAACTAAGTATCAAGTCGCACTTGATGTTGTGGGTGAGAAACGTTACCGCCGGGTAGGTATGGAAATATTATGAGAGTTACGCGAATTAAGTGACGCCACACACAATCAAAAAAAAACTACACTAACAAACGTTACTATGATATACAAAAGCCGTTATACAACAAACAGAGCAAATAAGGTTGCATTTAACGTCTCTCTAACTCTACAGACACAAGTCGACTCTGTTTGCTGACACGTCGTGTTTGGGACGCAATCGTGCTCGATGCTCTTGGACAGACTGTTTAACGTCCTATGTTGTCCTGGTACTTACCACCAGTTTAAATGGAGTGTGTCCTTTAAAATGGGGTTTTGAATCACTTGTTGTCGTGTCCTGTCATAATACCTGTACCAAATCTGTTTTTAACGCTTTCACGGCTAAACCACTACACAGATTTCGATGAAATTTGGTATGGAGATAGCTTAAAAACCGAGAAAAGGGTAGGTAGTTTTAACAGCGAGGTAGCAAAAACCGATTTCTAGGCAAACGTCTCTATTCGTCAATAAATTATTAACCACCAAGATTAAGTTGACGATTTAACGTGTTTGACAATTACTCCAGAAGTTCAAACATGACGTTAAGTGACAAAGCACTAAAATGTGCAATTACTTATAAGGCCAACTGTACTTTGAGATGCCCGGCACTTTACTCTGAGTTTCTTTAGAAAATAATGTCCGTGGCAAAATAGTTATAATAATACAACACACATCGAGACATCATTAAAAATTAATTACATTATAATTAACTTTTATTCTTATTAAAAATTACTTAACCTATACTGGTGTGAATAATTCCATAAGGGATTAAGTGTACACGCCTGGTCTTTAATCTTACGTCATTTATTAACAACTTTGACTGTATATTGGATGAGTAAGTAAACTCACCTCCAAACTTGGTCCCGGAGGCCGTGATATTATCAAACTATGAAATGAGTTTCTTAATAATTCATCAGTACTACTTATGGTGTACTTCTTTTTCTAGGTCTAGATTTTGAAGTGAATAGGTATAATCAAATCAGTGGAGACGAAAAAAAAACGAGTGCAAAAGGTGGTGAAGATAATTTGTAGTGCTTAAGTATAAGTTAGTCATGAGAAATGTAAGTTTTCGACCTCGAGGGCTCACAGCGTGCCCTTCAATGCAAGATGGCTTAGCTGCCATCTTTTGATCATCCAAAATTTGATCTTTTTAGGGTTCCGTAGTCAAACTAGGAAACCTTATAGTTTCGCCATGTCCGTCCGTCCGTCCGTCCGTCCGACCGCAGCCTAGCGCAGAGAGTCTTAGTACTAGAAAGCTGTAATTTGGCATGAATATACATATTAGTCACGCCAACAAAGTGGTACAATAAAATGTAAAAAAAAAAATAGGGTACCTCGCCTGCACGTAACGTTGGGATGTATTTTTTTATGCAGCCTTTCCTAGTAGGTATACTAAAAGCCGTATTAATAACCTCATCTCGGCTAAGATTCTCATCACAAGATACGTTAAAGTAAACGTCAATCCATAGAAAACTGTCATTTTTGACATGATGATGTCGAGATCAGTTTATTGTCAAAGCAGATTCAATCATTTTCCTTGAGTATTAAGGTCGCACTAGTTAGCTACAGCAGTTTTGTTTGAGATAACACCATTTGTGCTGGCAGGTTAGAACGCTCGGTTGGTCTCTAACCGTGCCACTAAACAATGGCTCTAGACAAGATGCCTAACGCTATCGTTAATGATTTTCTAAAACTGTCAAAATGTATGTAATTTCGAGCGTATGTGCACGATATCGGCCGGCAACTTACGTCAATTCCATACATTTTTGATATCGACAACACTAGCCAAAAGCATCTTGTTGCTTAAAATTTGTATTGAATCTTATTTTGACACGATCCTTTCTCACAAAAGAATGACATGAGCACCTATCTTTCGGTGGTAGTGTCTTTTATTTTGCTCTGTTCAAGCAACTTTCGTTCTACATACTGCATTGTTATTACATAGAAAAGGCACAAAAGCGCATAGGCCATTTGACGGTAAGTGGGCTCTGGGGATTCGCAATCTCAAGACTGCAATCCAAAGACGAGTATGTTCGTGTTTTTCGACAAATACGGCTTATTTGTTCCACGTCCTCCTGGTCACACGCCAGATTATCTTATGTACACGCTTCGCAGATTTTAATCATGGCCGCTGTGCCAAGACGCCGTCGTGCTACCAGTTCCGTCGCGTCCCATGAACGTATTATCAGTTGGCAGTATTCTTAAAATACTAAATATTTGTAGCGATACAGCCACTCTGAAGAATGGTCTGGTGTCGGCGAGTTAACTTGATTATACGATGTTACAAGGAATTTAATTCGATTGTCTTATGATGTGCTCGTAGTAGAAATAAATTACTAGCATAGAGGCATTTCATCTTAGTCCTCAGGGTTGGCAACGCATTTGAGGTCTTAGGATAATAGTCTTGAGAATTCAAATGTCTATGGGTCTCAGATTCCACTTACCATCAGGTGGCCTGAGTGCTCTCGTGTGCCTCCTCATTAACATTAAAAAAAAATAGTTTATAACGGCTTCCTTTATGAGTTTTATTTTTCTTAGTGTTTTTGGTTTGAAATGAGTATTGTGTACCCTGATGGTTAGAGTAGGTTGGTTCACAATTCGACAATTCGAAAATTAACACGTCATATTGTCAGCGGTTAAGCGCTCGACATGTCAAAAGAAAACTATTATTTAGAAAGAAACATTTTCATGTGTTTTGGGAGATACCTTTACTTTTGTTAAATGGCATTTTTTATATGTTGACCATATCGAAATTTAACAAGATGAAGAAAAATTCAATCGGATTTGAAAATAAAGTATTTATTAAAAATTTGCGTGTGAAATAACAAAACTATGGATACAAGGCAGCGATTAATATACTTTTATGGAGAAATCAGGGAAATCACTTGAGCTCATTACAAAAATATTTGCCCTTACCGGGAATTCAACTTGAAACCGCCAGCTTTGTAAGCAGGGTCACTACTAACTAGGCTTACCATGTCTTTGAATAAATCTTCCAATTCTCTTAAAAGAAACACCGGCCATTGATTTAAGTTCAGCACGGCACATAATTTATTTATATCTATCTGCACCGACAAAACAAATCCCCCCATTACTAATTCAGAAGGCAAGACCCCCTCTTTTTTCAATTGGGAGTTGGTCTATAAATCTCGTAACTTATTTACGCCGCCCTAGAGCCTTGAGACCTTGTCAAATTAAGATATAAATCTTTGGGTTGTTTGAAGAATGACGGGTGTGACGTATTAAATATACAAACCGGGTCAAGGATTGTGGGTATTGGTTTGTAAAGGTTATCTACCTAGTTTTTTTATAGATCTAGAAGGCGAATAAGTATTCGGGGTACCTAGCTGGTAGCTGGTGGCTGATGGCCTTTATTCTACTAGGTTAAAACGATATCGCGTTTGACGTGTTTTAGTATTGTTCTTAACTCTGCCGCCATTACTGTCAACTAAATCAGAGTTACCAAAACGTTGACCATACAGGGCTGGGATTCTACATGGTAATAACGATATCGTATTTGACGTGTTTCCGTATTGTCAACGTTTTCATAACTCTTATGTCATTTACAATAATGGCGACTGTGACATAAACGATTCTAAAACACGTCAAACACGATATCGTTATAACGCAGTTGAATAGAGGCCCTGCATCACGTCAAAGGCAATATCGTTTTTACGCTGTAGAATTTTAGCCCTGATTGTGTCCTCTAATATACAATAAAAAAGTAATCCCACTTGTCTTATTGTTATATGTTATAATGCTAAATGTTTGTTACATTTTCATTAATTTAGGTTTAAATGCTAACAATTAACAATATGAAACCTAGCCGGGTGCCGCCGGCAGCGGGGCAGGGCTCAAGCTATGGGTGGTTAGGGCTGTAGGGAGAGGAACCTCTTCATAATACGTTGCGTGTCAAGGAGTTTACTGCTTTCTGTATCTAGCCGTTGATCCATCTAGCGAGTCTTTTAAGATTTAGTCGAGACTCGAACACACCTATTGTGATATATGTTTAGTGGTGGTAGGACCCTGTGCAGGGTCCGTCCGGATCGCTACCACCATCTTATCCATTAACCACCCGCCAAGCAACAGTGTTCGCATTGTTGTGTTCCGGTGTGAGGATAAGACAACCGGTAAAATTACTAGCATAGAGGCATTCCATCTTAGTCCTCAGGGTTGGCAACGCATTTGAGGTCTTAGGATTATGGTCTTGAGAATTCAAATGTCTATGGGGACAATGATCGTCGAGTCCACGTGGCAGTCACCTTGTGAGCCAAGTCATGGTGCTTGAGCTAGTACTTCTCAGGTTCTTCTCTTCATATGCCTTCACGGGTTTCTCGTCATCTTATTATATTTCTAAAGTCATTGAGCACTATACAGGGTATTTTTTTTATCAGTGCACAAATTTTAACATATGATTTTGTATCGTTAATATAATATATTACGACGATAAAACGAGTTGAATTTTTTTTTTTTTGTTGCAAAATTATCTTTCTTTTACAAACAAAGTCACACTAGAAATGATGGCATGGGTTGTCAAGCTGTAGGTATGCGATACACTGTATTAATATTCGAAATTTGAAATTTCATGTACAGCTTATCAGACAACAAGCCCCTCTCGTACTGATATTCTAAATTTGAAATTTCATTTATTAACTAACTTAACAACACTCCCCTCTCCTCGCACCCCTGCATTAGAGGGTCGATGAATATCGTTAAATTAGTGGAATCATTGAATCGGCAATATCTCTAATATTTTTTAAGATAAAATACTTAAAAATAACACAATTTCAAATATTAAAATTTGTGCACCTATAAAAAATTACTTAACGTTATTTACCAGAAATAATACCTATTTTGGCTTTAAACACACTCTTAATCCCAGCAATACGGTCTCTTTAATTATTATAATTATGCAGATCAGGCTCAAATAGAATGTTGCACCGATTATGGTAATAGCTTTTTGCCATATATTTATATTTATGGTATATATTCATAGCGTTCAAAACCGCTGGCGCGCACGGCATGACTTTACGTTACTACTGCTCTATGCAATGCTATTTTAAATAATCCTGAAAAGTATACGGTTTCTGTAAAAAAACACTGTATGCCAAATTATGATTATGTCAAAAAAAGTTATGCCAGATAAAGGGTAACGACATAGAAAACACCCAAGACTCAGTTACAAATACTCGCGCTCATCACACAAATATCTGCCCTTACCGGATTTCAAACTCGGGGCCGCTGGCTTTGTAGGCAGAGTCACTACCAACTAGGCCAACGTGTCGGAGAAAAATTCCATTATGCGATCGTATATTATGACCTACGAGTATTATGATTTTTATCTTTATACTCATAAGTATTATGTTACGACCCCTTGCTTTACATCGGTTAAACGTTAACCGAATCCTGTCAAATTAAAACGCCATTGCATTTGGTATAAATCTAAAGTCAAATTGTTCAGTACGATTTGCCTACGTAGGGGCCGGAACAATAAATTAAAACGATAGGCGTACGGCGCTATCAGATAATTGTTTCCGGCGATCGCATGCGCAGCCCTATAGTATATTTAGACGTTACACGGGAAAATTAAGATGTGTAGGATATTTTGACAGTTTTAGTGGATTTCTCTTTTACTTTACATTCATACATAACGACACGCCTTCATTCCTAGAGTGGATTCAGCAGAGCTACAGAAATACCAACAACTCTAAACTTGTTGATAATTCTGTGACCACATTTTGCACAACCAGGCTAAGATGTTTAGCAGTCTATTAGTGACAGGCTGCAAGCCCATCGCCTAACAGTACTACAAGCCGTTATTCCCTCAGTCGCCTCTTACGACATCCACGGGAAGACATGGAGTGGCGCTATTCTAACCCGGCAACCTTACGGGATCACACTTTTACTTTATGATTTGGGAAACTGTGTTTATAATATTAATATGAAACAAAAGCCATTAGTAGCCTTTGCATATTTTGATAGGATTTCTGTGAAGTGAGGCATGAACTGTGTTATATTGAGGAATATGAGCATCCAAGTCTAGACTTTGTATATTATGGGTAAACAAAATAAAAAACAATCTCTATTTAGAAACTTGACTTAAATGAGACATTTGAAAATAGTTTGTGAAGAAAATAACGCTTTCTGAACCTATGTACATACATTTGACTTTGAAGGTTAAGAGGATTTTGAAGCGATGCTTAAATGGCGTAGCTGTCAAAAAAAAGCCATACAAATTTAGCTCCGGGCAAGACCGTTTCTCACCTCCTAAGTCTTATCCGATTTCCACAACTTTTAAATATTTTAGTTCTCATGATAAACTAGGTTTGTACATGTCCGTTTTTGATTGTTTTTTTTTTCAATAATTATTTTCTTGGAAAGGAAAACGTACAGACCTAGTTTTTCATAATATCTTCAACATATTCAGAAATCGTGAAACTCGGACAACGTTTAAGGGGAGAAAAACTTAATGGCATTTTTTTCAGTCCTCTTAACTTCTTTTTAATGGGCAGTCTGACTGACTACTTTGAAACTATTATGTAACGTGTATGAAATTCTTTTTTTTTTTAATTGTTTACTTGTTATTACTTTCGACACTATAGTACTATAGTAATTTGCGTCGCATGCGTCATGAATAGACCCGGGATCTTTGTGGCATTAACGCCACAATAGGGTAACTTGGGGAGTAAATGGAACAGTGTTAATTAATACGGCAACCTAGTCTACCGGAATTGAAATTTTACTATCAGTCATCCACGATATAAATTACCTATAAGTCATTTTGTTTTTTTTTTAATAAATAAATATCAGGGGACAATCTTACACAAATTGACCTAGTCCCAAACTAAGCTCTAGGCTTGTACTATGGATACTAGACAACGATAAACAGACTTGTATAAATAAATATATACTTAAATACATAGAAAACATCCAAGACTCAGGAACAAATACTCGTGCTCATCACACAAATATCTGTCCTTACCGGGATTTGAACCCAGGACCGCTGGCTTCGGAGGCATGGTCACTCCCAACTAGGCCACCGTGTCGTCAATTGAATAGTTATTCGACGGTGTTTTTTTGTTAACTGACTCTCCGTAACACATCAAAAGTTGTACTAAATTACTTGCGGCAATAATAATATGTTTTGTAAATAAAAAATATTCATTTAAAAGAGGTATTAATTAACATATTGTATTAATTAACACCGTTCCATTTACTCCCCAAACTCTCTAGTCATTAACGGCGGAACCCGCCACTCGTCGCCCTGCACCACGCGCCGCGTCACGCCCCGCATCTTCATAAACAATATTGCATCGCCAATATCTTTGTGTTTGCGTGTGTTATATGTGATGACGCGGGTTTCCGGGAATAACGCTCGACGCGCCGCACGACGCCTAGCCGCACGCCACGCGCGACGTCCCGCGTCTCCGTAAACAAGTACTTAAAGTTCTAGGCGAAATTATCTAGTTTCTCCATATAAGTAAGTTTATCGTTGTCTAGTACTCATACATAGTACAACCCTACAACTTTTTCTGTGACGAGGTCAATATCTGATACTTATTTATTACTAGCCCGCACGTAGATTTCATTATTGTTATTCCTTCGGGAACATTTACATTTTCCGGTATAAAAAGTAGCTGATCCAGGGTATAAGCTATCTCCATTCCAAATTTGTCTACAGATGGACAATTTTGGATGAAATTGCGTGAAAGCGTAACAACCTAACACACACACATACACAAACTTTCGCATTTATAATACAAGTCGGATTTTTTTTATTTTAATATAGAGTGGGCCAAAAAATTGCACAGTAAAAGCAAAATGGGCAAAAAAATCTGCCCGTCTTATACAACTCTTCAAGTGTAAGTCGTCCCACATACAAAGCCCTGAGTATTAATATCTCCCGATTTATCATCATTTCATACTTGTTACATTATTTGTTAATAAACACGGTGTAATTTGTTAAGAAAGGGCGTGTTTTCATTTTGTTCTGTTGTAGGCGCTTGTAATTAATACTGTTCGGAAATAATTAATCTTAAATTACTTTTGGGATGCGGTACAAGTTACAAGCGATTACCCGGTTGAGGCTTACATAGGTTTATTAAAAAAAAACGGGCAAGAGCATGTTGGAACATGCTCAGTCTAGGGTTCTGAAGCCGTTAAGTACTACAAACATAAAAATCAACAAGTAATAACTAATTTTCTATTTAACGTCAATTGGTGCCGTCTTAGATGATTTTAGTAGGTATAAACACTTTAATCGCCTGTATCTCAAGAACCAATGATGTCTACTTAATCGTGATAGTTTTCCTTTAACATTCTTTATATGTTCTTTTTTTTAAGTTTTTTTCAGATCTTTAGTATTTGTAGTTGTGGCTGTATGAGGGGGGGACACACACACTTGAGTATAACAAAAATCAGCGCTTTAAATCTTAATATTTCATAAACGGATTACATAATCGAAAAACAGTTTTTACAAACCCATAATATTTTTGAAAGAACTATCCAACGACTGCTCACACTATAGGGTAGAAGAGAAAAAAAATACACCCTTACGTTACATGTAGACACTTTTACATTTTATTTTAGCACTTTGTTGGCGTGACTAATATGCATATTCATGCCAAATTACAGCTTTCTAGTATTTAAAGTCTCTGCGCTAGGCTGCGAACGGATGGACGGACGGACATGGCGAAACTATAAGGGTTCCTAGTTTGACTACGGAACCCTAAAAATGGGCCCTGTATCAAATACCATATGGCACTAATTTTACTTGAGGGTCAATAATAACGAAAAATACGTATTTGTGCGAGGAGTGGGTTATGGAAATTGAAACATTTATCAACAGGAGACCTAAATTAAGGTTGGTCTACAAAGTATGACCTAGGGACTAAGTTAATTTCTGTGAGGTTGTCCGCTGATATATGTATGTATAGCTAGTAAAAAAATAAATAAAAGTTTATTTGGTCCCACGGTAGATCATCTTTTAAGTTGAGCAATACTTAGGTTAAACAAGCATCCTAAAGTAAGACCTTTGACGTTTAAGTTAAATTAAAAGTAAAGAGACAGCAACATTGAAAATAAATTTGTCTAATATTAAGAAATAAAGCATGTACGCGTGTGTGTGTGTTTGGGTGTGTGAGATGTATGTATTAATTAAGAGAGGCTAATAATAATTAATACCTAGACTAACAAAGGCTGATAATAATTACAGAGTATTTATCTATTTCATTAGAGTGATGGAACCAGTAATAGACAATGACCAATGATGGGCACCTAGTTCTTATTTTACACAAGGTAACCCGTATCTATTATCTATTCTTTTGTTTTGCAACAATTAATTTTTGGCCATATGATCTTTGAATTAAGAGTTAGGTGTCCATCATTCGTGCCTATCAGTTTAAAGTGTCCGACACTGGTGCTATCACAACAAATAATGAAAATGAAAATTATAAATACTAAATCTATGATGTAAATCTAAACTAAACCTAAAAGACTCACCACCTTTTTCATAAACATACAATAAACCTAAGTTAAATAATTATTTCGCATTTTTGTTTTATGAATAGAAGGTTTAATCTATAAATGAACGCTGTGGCATTGTGCCAAAGGTGCTAGCTAAACTAAACTAAATTGTTGAGTGAGAAAACTGCCAGCTCCTTGGCCTCCTGTGACGTCAATGAGCCTCTCTTAAATTTACTCATTCTTTTTACTCTTTGTCTATTTAACCCCGTGTGGTTGCCGGGTTAGAATAGTGCCACTCCATGTCTTCCCGTGGATGTTATAAAAGGTGACTAAGCGAATAAGGTCTTGTAGTACTGTTAGGCGATGGGCTTGCAACCTGTCACTAATACACTAGTAAACTTCTTTGCCTGATGGTGCAAAACGTGGTTACAGAATATAAACAAGTGTTTTTAGAGCTGTTAATTTTTCTGTAGCTCTGCTTACCCCACTTTGGGAATGAAGACGTGATTTTATGTAAGTATGTAGGTATGTATTCAATTCCATATTAGCTCGTAAATTACACCACGCCCCACAGAAGATGAACGCTCAAGCCGGCTTATGTGTTGCGAGCATGTTTAAGCAAAACAAACGACTTCTGCTCTTATGCTAAATACAGGATTGATAAGGGGGAGGGCCTGTGACTGTCAGAAAAAAATACACTGAGGCACTTGCGAGACGATGTGAGGGACAAATTACGGCCGCCATGTTTTTTTTGCAAGCAGCCAAATGAGCAACTGAATCTTTTAACGATGACGGAGTTACTGAACCTGCAAAATGAAGCTCGCAATCCCAAGTTCGTTTCCTGGTATTGAGACGAATACAATTTCTTGGTTTTTGGGTTTTGTAGTCAAACTAAGAACCCTTATAGTTTTACCAAGTCCGTCTGTCCGCAGCCTAGCTCAGAGACTCATAGTACTAGAAAGCTGTAATTTGGCATGAATATACATATATTAGTCATGTCAACAAAGTGGTAAAATAAAATATTGTTTTTATTTTTTTATGTACTTCCCCTACACTGAACGTAGGGATTTTAGATTAAGAGATCCATTTATAAAATATTAAGCTTTAAAGCGCTAATTTTTGCTAGAGTCTAGTGTCAGTCGTCGTCCGTCCCCGAACAATTTATAGGCAAAACTACAAATACTAAAAAACGGTAAAAATCTGAAATGAAAGCGCATATAACGAATTTAAAAGAAAAACTATCACGATTACGGTTCTTGATATACCTACTAAAATCATCAAAAACGGCACCAAATGATTTTAAATAGAATAGTACATTTTGATACAAGTGCGGAAAGTAGGTCATTTTACACGAGTCCCGAAGTATCTTGGCCCGAGCTGCAAGCGAGGCTGCAAGCAAAGATCATATTGCAGTTTCACCGACAAAATGTGTAATCGTCTAATTAATTTAAATAGTTTTTTAGGGGTAAAAATGACACACAAATCACCCTAGCCTCAGACTAAGCTCTAGACAATAGCAAACATACTTAAGTAGAGAATTGACGACACGCTAGCCTAGTTGGGAGTGACCCTGCCTTCGAAGCTAGGGGTCCTGGGTTCAAATCCAGGTAAGGGCAGATATTTGTGTGATGAGCACGAGTATTTGTTCCTGAGTCTTGGATGTTTTCTATGTATTTAAGTATTTATTTCTGTTCTGTGATTATTATTATTATTATTATTATTATTACATACTTACATTCATAAAAAAACCCTCGTGCACTTGCCCCTATCGGGAATTGAACCAAGGAGTGCTAGTTTCGTAGGCTTTGCTCTATTTGTTTATTTATTGAAAAGATACACTAATAGTTCAAAATTAATATACAAAAAACATTCCTCTATGATATTATGAGTCTGTTTGCAATACCGGAGCAAGTATACACGATTACACGTATAGTATAGTATAGTTTCTTAGCCCCCTAACTTATAAACGTGGAATAACCGTGGAGTTGCTTATGCCAAGCTTTGTCCTTATCTGTAATTGTGACAATTACATCTGACAGAAAGTGACAAAACATGGCATAAGCTACCCCACGGTTATTCCACGTTCATAAGTAAGGGGTTGAGAATTTAAATGTCGCTATTGAGATAACTTTTATAGATATGTAGTATCTTGCACAATTTAACATTAAACAATACAATTAAATTAAGATAGGTACTTAATTTGTATTTTTTTTTTAATGTGTTTTGTTTAAATAAAGTTACATGTCGAGAATTTAGATAGGTAACAATAAATTATTCGATTGCTCTTAACTTATTTCTAAAGAGTTCATGATCGTTCTCGAGTCCCAAGACTTAGGACAAAGTCAAGTCAAATTTTATTAATTGTTTTAAATAATACTAGGTTAAATTCTATCATTGTAATAAGCAATATTTAAAAAAAAATACTGACAGTTAAGTTTCTTGTGGCGCTTCTTCTCAGCAGTAATTTCCTCTTAGGAAGCGCTGGTAGAATTTTAACGTGTAAAAGTGCCCGTGCAGCCTACTTACTGAATAAACTTTTAACTTTTTAGGGTACCCAGGAAGGAACTTATCAATATTACTTTTAAAGGAAACCCAGTGGTGAGCAACCAGGAATACAGACGCCAACAGGGTATTTCACCCTTTAACTAGGGTTACACCGATGTTTTGTAAGAGGGTGATACTATCAAGTACTCTACTGGAACCAGTAACGGTGCGGCCAAGCTATAGCGCGGCGGCGACTGAACTGGTGAAAACAAATGCATAGAAATCGCCACTTCAGCGCCGCAGCGACTTGTGGGAAGCCATGTTTAAAATACCAAAAAACCAGAATTTTAAAAAGTTTCTGCTCGGTGCTTTGCAAATCGTGGCACACTTTACTAAGCATCCAGTGTTCCAGTGTTGCAGGTTAAAGTAAAAGAGGTTAAGCTTAACCTTTTTACAGAAATGAACAGATTAATCAATCCAAGCAGTCTGTCAATGGGAGCCTAAACAGCAGTGATGAGACATCAGTATCCAGTATTTGTTTGTCACCAATCTTAAATTGTGTGCCAATTTGTCAAAAAATACCGAAGATGTTCAGAAGACGTTCCCCAGCTGTTACTTTATTTTAATTTTAATAGTCTGGAATTTGACTTCAGTCTCACCTGATGGTAAGTGACACTACCCAAAAAAAAAGCCTATTCACTCTTGCCTTGAAAACACCAAGATCATACGATGCCAAGAATACAGATGGAGGGAGAGCATTCTACTCCTTGGTAGTGCGAATAAGAAATGACGCAGCTAACTGATGCGTCCGAACTTGGAAATTCAATATCATGTGGATGGAAGCCTCCAGGCGTCTGGAAAAGAGAAAGTGGAGCGTGTGATGAGATCATGTAGTTCCTGATCACGCTCACTATAATACGCCTTGTGAAAAACTGAGTAATATAGATACACAAATACTCATGTTACATTCATAACAAGATAAACACATGCTTGCAAACTTTATTCAATCCCGCAAGTTATTTCCTAGCGTTCCCGAACAAGATTATACTCGAGCTAAAACTGAGAACTCCAAGTATTCACAACTTAATATTACCGTAAAAACAAGACTATAGACTTACAAAACAGTTGAATTCAAACCCAATTTTACCAAGATAAGCACTCTAGAAGTGCTACAGAACGCTTGCCAAAAACGTAAACGCGATGGAAGAAAAGAATCAAACAATAAACATGGCGAAGCGTTTCCGAACTCATCTTGCGAAATATGAAATAATGATATTGCCTTTGGCAGTATGCGCCGTTTCCATAGTCTCGGAGAAGTCGCTGCGGGCTAAGTTTTTAAAAAGTAAATATACAGCCAAGTGTGCCAGTTACGGTATTTTGAAAAGTAATTATAATTCGAAATGCGTAAATAATTTGTAATATTTGTTTGACGGATTACCAAGAAGTTTATATTTGACACTGGAGATTGCATGGCAAACAATGCCTTGAAGCCAACAGGGCCTCTAATCAACTGCGTTATAACGATATCGTTTTTGACCTGTTTCCGTATTGTCAACGTTTTGATAACTCTTATGTCATTTACAATAATGGCGACTGTGACATAAACGATTCTTAAACGTGTCAAACACGATAGCGTTTTAACGCACCTGAATAGAGGCCCAGAAATGACCTTAAATGACGTCGCTTTTGCGGATTACTTAATAGGTTGTCATTGTGTACGAAGTGACTCATAGAAAAAAAGAAAGTAGATAGTAAAGATTGCTTGCGATGCAACGACCGTGAATTAACTATTTTTTACAAAAGAGTTTAAATAGAATAGAGTACATACCTCTTTAATAGTGTACTTATTCTATACTAATATTATAAAGATGTAAAGTTTGTGAGTTTGTGAGTTTGTAGGGGGTAATCTATAAATCTACTAACTCGATTTAAATGAAATTTGGTATGGAGATAACTAAGGTCCCGGGGAAGGACAAAGGATACTTTTTATCCCGGAAAATCGCTCAATTCTAAAAAGAAAAGCGATAAACGATGAATTTGTCATATAAAAACGACCCTTTCAAATTGTTATTTAATAGTGTCGAGTAGAGCTCGGTCACGCAGGTACTACTAAATACAAAAGACGAAACGGACTGGCTGATCGATCAACGCACAGCTGAATCCGCTGGACCTAGGGACTTGAAATTACGAGGAAATATTCCTTGGATATCCTAGGGGTGCCCTGAGAAGAGATTTTTGGAAATTCATCCCCTAAGGGGATAAAAATAGGGGGGAGTAGCGGGAAACTAATTCTACGCTTACGAAGTCAAAGGCGTCCTCTAATTCTCTAATAGGTCCATAAATAGCTCGATCTTGGCAAAATACACCTTAAGAGAACTGAAAACCTTGACTAATGCATCGTTTTGCAACATATTCATTTGCCAACCCGCTTTTTTTCTGTAACTATATATATTTCAGGATTTTTATAAAACTAACCTTACCTAACCTATAGGGTTTTACACGATAGTCCTCAAAAATCCAGAGTATTTTCAGTTTCGGAAAAAAACGCGGGTTATAATATGTTTGTGAACTAAATTATTTGTGAAACATTTTTTATGAAATGATAGAATCCCATTTAAATTATAATAAGAATAGTGCTTTTATAAATAAGGGGATTTGTCTATAGTGCTTTCAGCGTGGAATTTTCATTTCATCGAAAGGAATTTCTCGCCGCATGACTTTTAGTTAGTCACATGTCTAACCTAACCTAACCTACGTAATTAATGTTTAAGATGTTCTGAAGCAATCATGGCTTGGATGAAATGAAATTAGATAAAATTATGGGTCACAGTCGTAAATATTCACAATGTTTCCCGTGAATCTTCACTGTGGATTGTTACTTACAGCGGGTCAGTTCAGTCGGAACATTAAATCCATCAAAAAAACATTATTCCCGGGGCTTTACGAAGAATTATAACACAGACGCGATCGCCTGGAGGCTTGAATTAATTTGGCCAAAACGTAATCAGATGTTTCCGAATTTTCTAAGGAAAATATGAAAAAAGTCCGAATCTAAGTATATTGTTCTCAAAAAGGATATGTTAATCACGTTTTATATTTTGGGAAGTGGAATGATAATAAATGAGAAAATATAATACACACAATAATAGGACCTTGTGTCGTCTGCCTGGATTGTATTAACGATTAACTTGCCACCTAACGGCAATGCTGGTATTGTGGTACTAAGTTTTGCTGATACAAGAAACGGTTAAATGACTAGAATATAGGCATCTCCCATACGACGACACGCTAGCCTAGTTGGTAGTGACCCTGCCTTCGTAGCTAGGGGTCCTGGGTTCAAATCTCGGTAAGGGTAGATATTTGTGTGACGAGCACGAGTATTTATCCCTGAGTCTTGGATTTTTTATATATAAGTAAGTTATCGTTGTCTAGTACCCATAGTACAAGCCTAGAGCTTAGTTTGGGGCTAGGTCAATTTGTGTGACAAAATCCTGTGATATTTATTTATTTATTTATATACTGAGTTAGCTACACACGCGTTCTTGAGAGACAGGCGTGTAAAAAAGTTACTAAAAGGTTTACCTACTTGTAGAACAATTAGGTAATTACTCCTGTTTTAAATACATAGTCAATTTTAAATTGGATATGCTAACCCATCAACCACACAAGCAATGAAAATTGACTTTATTGCAATAAGGTGAAAAATTGAATGCATCTTTTTGTAGTCGACTGTGGCAATGTTTTCGCCACAAGAACTTATGTTGCTCGTCTAATGCGACTGCTTTAAATAGTAGCCCCCAAACGAATGGATCGATTTAGACACATTAAAAAAAGCTTGTTTAGATTGGTTTAGCAAAATAAGTATCTGCTCTAAAAGCGACGAGCTATGTGGTGTGTAAATGGTATACGGGCGTTCCTTTTAACTGTGGTTAGTATAACCCCTACCGAGCACATTTAGGCAGCTTTTGTTAAAATTAAATAAAAAAAAAATAACCATACAAAATAATTTAACACGCAATGTATAACGAAAAATGTAATGAATTAAAAACGCAATTAATGACGTTTCAAAGTTAAGTATTATTAAAGCTGAGGCTACTTAAGCCGAAATACACATTTTCACAAGTAAACATTACGTACTTACCAGACAGATGGACTTCGATGTACATTGCGGGTCGATAGTATGTTCAAAAATTAATAACGGTGTATACGTTAGCGTAATAAAAATAATTCTTTCTGTTAATGATTAGTAGAGTCTTAATCTATGTCCAGTTTCAATAAACGCCCGTATACCATTTACACACTGTATTGTAGTTTTATCTTTTTAATACCTATTTAAGTTAACGCTGATACGTTTTTTAATATCATTCTCCTTTTTTTCTTAAATCTCACTGCTACAGTCGGGTAAAGCTTGTGCAACTCCCCTTCAAAGTACAGTCGGACTTATTTCAATTTTAAAACAGCCAGCGTATGCGTGCCTCAAAAGAAATTCCGGGGATCTTGAAAACTTTTAATCCCGCTTCCCCTTTGAGCTGAAGTTCCCCTTTTAACGCGTTAGCTCACGAATTGACGAATACGTTATTTATTGCGATGGTGATTTCGTAAATAGAAAGGAGAACGGCTTATAGGAGTTCTTTTGGCTTTTTTTTTTTCTTTTTTTTGGGGATATTGTCACACAAATTGACCTAGTCCCAAACTAAGCTCTAGTCTTGTGCTATGGGTACTGGACAACGATAAACTTACTTATATAGAGAAATACATAGAAAACATCCAAGACTCAGTAATAAATATTCGCACTAATCACACAAATATCTGCCCTTACCTGGATTTCAACCCATGACCGCTGGCTTCGGAGGCAGAGTCACTCCCAACTAGGCCCACGTGTCGTCAACTCACTCACTCACCACTCACTCGTTACTGTATATTGTTTGTAATAACGTACTGTGATACAATTAAACAAAACATATTAAGAAAGATAATAAAATAAGAAAATAAAGAGAGAGGAGACCTTATGTTGCAGCGCCATTACAATCTCTGATTTGCTTAAAGGCTAACTGAAGAACTAGAGAATGCCTTACGCCTTTTGTGAATTAAATATTTCTTTGTGCAATAAAGATTTAATAAATAAATATAAGAACTAGGGGATATGATAAGATCCGGTTAAATTCAGTATATTAAGGCTCGCCGAGCCAAAAGTTGGAAGTTAATGCCTACGAAGCTAACGGTCCCTGGTTCAAATCCCGGTAAAGGCAGGTATGTGAGTGATAAGCGCAAGTATTTTTTTCTGAGTCTTAGACGTTTTCTATGTATTTGTATGTTAATCGTTGTTTAGTACCCATAGTACAATCCTAGAGCTTTGTTTGGGACGAGGTCAATTGGTGTGACACTGTCCCGTGATATTTGTTTATTTATTTATCACTAGCGACCCGCCAGCGGCTTCGCACACAGCAATTTTCTTTCTTATTTTTTTTTTTTTTTGTAAAAAATAATATTTTTTTAATGAAAAGTATCCTATGTTACTTCTTTTTTCGTTTCGTTTTTGCGTGAAAGCGTAACAAAAATCCACGCTTTCACATTTATAATGTCAAGTAAGGAATTTCGTTCTAGAGTCCTGTCATTTTCCTTTTATCTAATATAAGTCTACTCATGCTGGTTGGTTGGCATACTACAGGCAACTCTAGTACCCATAGTGCAAGCCTAGAGCTTAGTTTGGGACGAGGTCAATTTATCATTTTCGTTCTAGATTCTGCAATACCATACTAATAGTCAATCGTCAATTTTGGCCTGTCAGTTGATATTAGAACAGAGACGTAATGTTACTTTCTTATTGTACACTAATAGACACCTTCGCTCTCGGCCAAAAAATATGTATTTGAGGCGTGTTTAAGGTTATGTTTTGAGCTGCGGATTGAGCAGCTGTCAAATCGGGACTCTTAGAACGGCGTGACTATACTAGGGTGCTTTTAGAGTATAAAAAACATTAAGGATAGACGGTGTTTCTGTCCAATTCATTACCTTACTACGCCTATCGTCTTCTTTGTAACAAAAAACGACTTCAACACGGACGGAGTCGCGAGTTAGCGGTAGTAAAAAGTAATGAATACAAATTAAACCGAATCCAGAAATTTGTTCTCTTTAAATGTTCATTAATTTGCAGTTTCCCAGATTTACTCAAGAAGCCAGAGTTTTACTACGATATTAAATTTCAAGTCCCGGAGATCATTTCAATAAACGCCAAAATAGTAACGGCTCCAGTACTCGACGAAGGACCAATGTTTGACACTGACTCTTATTCAAAGAAGATAAGAGTTATTCATTTGTTTTGCAACAATCAATTTACAACACTATGATGTTTGACTTAAAAGCTTCTGTCGATTATTGGTGCATGACACCTAAAAATGTCGAACACTGGTACCGTTAAGTTATTTTAAAACGTCATATTGGAAAGATTAAAATTAATTGGTATTCGTCGTCGACATAAAATGCATCGGTAAACTCAGCAAGTTTTAATTATTCAAGCATAATACAGGAATTACGCGTTATTAAAAATATAATAAACTCTCTTATCTCATTTCATTAAACATTTGAAATGGATGAATGAAAGAAGATTGACGAAAGAAAGATACAGTGCGAAAGTGAGTGGAAGGGTCGGAAAAGGCCGCCCTAGGCGAACTTTTTTGAATCAAATCGGAGAAATACTGGAAAAGGGCTGAATCTTAAGTTCCCGAAACCGACATGCATGCATGACTCGATATACAGCGTGTAAATTTCATACGGGCATATATTTTAACAATAGTTAATATACACCCTAATTAACATAAAAACGTGTGTAACAGCAACATTAGTTGTATTTCTTTTTTTCTTACTAATTAATTCAGCAAGCAATGTATGACATTGCGCAATTAAATTAAAGCATCTACATAATAGTCATGTTATGCTCACGAATTGTTATGGTTCGCCATTTGTTTACTTCGCCCATGAAAGTCAAAAATTTCGGTGCAGGCGGTGCACTCGCCTGAGGTTGGTATTTAGTTTCCACACATTTCGTCCTTGCACTTGGATACAGGCGATATATTGACGACCGATGGACGCTCGTACACTTCGTACATTGCTCCTAAGACAAACTTTAAAAAATTAACTGCTCCTCAATAATAAAAGTTACCAACAAAATATCTTTCTCACATGATTTGTATGATCGTTAACTACGTCAGGATAAAATATATGCCCGTATGAAATTTACACGCTGTATGAACGTGGAAGAAGTGAAAGAGATTTTCAGCATCGTAGCAGGTGAAAAGAAGTGATCTCTGCCTATCTCTCTGGGAAACAGGCATAATTTATTATATGTATGCATGTAGGGTTTAGAAAGTAGATAAACTTTATCACGTACAATAAATAATTTGGAAAAATACTAAAAGTTCCGTGTGGTTGCCGGGTTAGAATAGTGCCACTCCATCTCTTCCCTGGATGTCATAAGAGGCGACTAAGGGAATAAAAGCTTGTACTACTGATAGGCGACTTGCAACCTGTCACTAATCTAATACACTAGTAAACTGCTTGGCCTAATTGTGCAAAATGTGGTAACAGAATTATAAATATTTTTTTTGGATTTGTTGATGTTTCTGTAGCTCTGCCTACCCCACTCCCGGAATGAAGGCGTGATGTTATGTATGTGTATGTATGTATGTACACAAATAAGGTATGTAATTAATTCTAAATAAGTATGTATAAAAAAATAACCTCGCACAAAATGGCCTAGTCCCAAACTAAATTTTGCGCATTTACCGCTCAAAAGCTAGGCTTGTGTTGACACGCGTTGCTCGATACTTAATTACACATGCAAGCAAACGCGGCGACGACGGCGCGTACCCGACTAAAACGACTTGTTGTGACTTGTTCAGTTCGCTTGTGGTGGCTCTCGGTGCGTACTATACAGCCACGCACACGTGCAAGTCGCGCGATAGACCTTTGCTTGAAAACGAACTACTTTATTTTGTATACTGTGCTTTAGGCTAATATAAGTCGATTCACAAGAGATGGCACGAATGGATCGAATGAGTGAATGATAATTTCTACATATGTGTGCTTCACAAAATGGTTACATACAAGTTCATTCAATGAATAATAATTGTGTTTTAGACAATCCTGTATTCAGTCATGATGAAAATTTAAATATTACATTGGCTGGTACACCATGTTCTGTAGCATTATAGATAAGCAGTAACAATATTGCCATGGGTGTGTTTCTTAGAAAGTTTGTACCTAGTTAAAGACTAAAATTAAGAAATGTTAACTTTTCCGCTGAGTTACGAAAATTTGTCGTACATTTGGGTAATACACACTCTTAAAAACAAAAGTTGTCTTTCCTGTGGTCAATACATAGTTAAGAGTTTGTGTGCTTAAAGTTATGTTTTTATATGATAGGTCTAAAGCAGTCCTGACGGTGTTTTTGCGGGTACCTATGGGCTTTCGATGTGTCCACAGGAAAGACAGTAACCTAAATCTGTGTGTGACCCATTTATATACTACTCTCAAAGCCAATTAGCAGTATCTCGCATTCAATAAATAGAGCAGATTCAATCCTCACCCGTTAGTAATATGCTTGCACTTGCTACAGGAGTTATGTCTGAGATACCACCATTTGTCTTATAAAACAGTAGAGCTAATTTTCGTAACTCAGCGGAAAAAAATAACGTTTCTTAATTTTAGTATTTAAATAGGTACAAAGTTTCTAAGAAATGCCCATATATTATTATTGCCTGCTTTGTTCTAATAATGTGCTGTTTACGTGTAACTTTTCCTATTTTCATAAATAACAAAAAAAAATGTTAACAAAATATTAGGAGGCCTATGTATAAGAACGGCACTCACACAGTGACAAATGACATTACTTACGTTCAATCCATTCGTGCCAGCTATTGTGAATTGACCTATACTTATGGAAAAACTTCTAATGATAGTTTTTTGAATATCTGTATTGAAAGCGGTTAATAAAGATGGGTTATTACCAGCGGGTTCTCAACGCATTATAAGGAGGATGATACGCGTATTATTCTATCCTAGGTCAGTCAAACTGGATTTGGCTAGCCGCAAAGCCGCGGCCACACCATTTGCCAACCAATACACTGTTTTAGCTAATCGGGGAACGTACCTCTAGCACAATTACAATTCTGCTTACACAAATGGCAGTATCTCAGAATGCAACCTTATTACCAATTAGTATAGGATTGAATTTGCTTTGGCCATTGACCTTGAGATACGGCTTCGGAGGGCAGAGTTATTCGTCACGTTTTCGTCCTTTACAATTCAAAATGTGGACTACTTTAGGTGGTAGGTGATTCTCTGAAACACCTAATTTTTGAACTCGTCGCACCAAATTAAACCGTCGAGTTGAAATTGTCCCGTCTGAGCGTAGAAACTACATTTAGGGGCGTGCTCGTATCATTTCGCTCACTTTGCCCTTTCGACCGTGACCCGTTTTTTAACTGACGTTTTCATACATCATACACATTACTTTTAATTTTTAGTAAGTACTACGGTAACGGAGTGCTAATACCAATCACTACTAAAAATTCTCAAAACCGTTACTTTAAGTAACGTTGATAGAAGGAAAAAAAACGTGCTCGAGAGGTAACAGTGCAACAAAGCATCACTTTACTTAGCTATATTAGTCACTTGTTTACTATCCATTAGTCGCAATTAGCAGCTCAAAATCCTACTTGTTATGTATAATAATTTAATAATATACTTACATGTATCATATTTTAGTTAAATTCAAAATTCAAATTCAAAATCATTTATTGCGTATCACATTTCATTAACATCAGATGGAACTATAGGCTAAAGCTTAGGTATGCATGTGACGCCCTTAAAGAATATTTTAAGATTTTTATTATAAGTAGTTTCAGAAATAAACGGAGAGTGACAACGTTTGTACCCTGGAAACCAATAGCTCAAGAAATCTATTTGAAAAAAGAACAGTATATGGTACTTAATTCAACAGTATTTAAGAACTTTCAGTTGATATATGAAATATTTTATTTTATAGAAAGAATCTGGAGCTCTTTCGTGGACAACTAAACTAGCTTCAGCCTTCCCAGAGGAAACGGGTCTTGACAGATAGATAACAAAGTCATCTTATAAGGGTCCCGTTGTTCAGTATATGGTAAGGAACCATGAAAAATAACAGTTATGTCCCTAACAAAATCACAATAAAATATTACTTAGTCGCTTTTATTTAGAACATTAAACAGTTCCTCTTTCGTGATATATTTTGTTACTGTCTTTTTTATTACCTTTGCCAAATTCAGTCGAAATAAGAATCAGTGTAAATGAAGTCACAAGAAATTAAATAATAACTGGCTGATTAACGAGAAGTCGAACCAATTTCCAAGTAAAAGAATAAGTAATTACGGGGAACCAGAGTTATCCAATTTGGTTACCAAATTTCCAGAATTGAATATTTTGTTTCGTCCTTTGCTTAGAAGTTAACATTCGTTGGTTGGAGTTCTTTGACGCAGTTGGTTTAGCTGGTAGTTCTGTCTGCAAAGCTAGCGGTCCCGGGTTCGATTCCGGTGAAGGAAAATAATTATGTGTGTGATGTCCGCGAGTTGTTTCTGAGTCTTGGATGCTTTCTATGTATGTAAGTATGTTTGTTGTTTGTTTTGTTTGTCGCTGTTTGTAGATTTTGACTTAATCAATGTGACAATTGTCCCCTGATATTTATTTATTTATATTTTATACCTACACCCTCGCATTATATAAATGTGAAGAAAGATACATACTTAGGTTTATTTGTAAGTAAACTTAAATTTACCTGCAAACTATTATTCATTTTATTGACATGTTACCGCATCCTTAGTATACTAGTGACCCTTAAAAAAACCTTAAAAACTATGTTAGTAATACAAAAACAGAATAGCATATAACAGAATTTAAATATACCCCTATCTCGCCCCTTTTTCATCATTTCATACTTATCTAAAATCACAATGAACAAAAACATTCCACATTGCTTGCACAGCTTTTCAACCATACGGGTTTCCATAAAGTTCTACGGAACCCTTAGCCAATAGACGCCCGCCTCCGCTCCAACTGTTCAAGTGTCACACAGAATTACCACTCCGTGGGCAACTTACGACGTTGGCCAGATGGTGCACTGCGTTCCTTTACAGTTCAGTATGAAGTTTTATGGGAGCTGAGACGTTTCTTTTCAATTTCCCGTTGTAAAATGATAAGTTAACAGGGTTTTTAAATGCGGGAGCCTGCCTACCAAAACTCATTTCGCAAATTTAAATTTCTCTAAATGCTATTTATTTTATATTAGGCATACCGAAACCAAATATAACGAATAAGCAAATATAACGCATTGAAAGGGAAATCTATCACAACTATGTACAAGTAGGAAGTTTTAAGTGCCTTTTTTGAAAAACAAAAAAATAGAAATGCTTTTTTCCAGAAATTAAATTTAAGAAATAATTATTTAATCCTAATTATTTTTTTAGGGAAGATAGAAAATCGTAGATTTCCTAAATTTTCGAAAATGAGGGTAGAAAGGTGGGACACAATTGTGTGTCCCTGGTAAAGGACAGGTTAAAGCATTTACGTAAACGTCATGTCTTGAATTACGGTTCGCCATTTGCTTACTTCCAACTCAAAATAAATATCATTAATTCATTCCGTTTTAAATTAAATTACTTATTAATCGCTCTCACCCTTCTTAAATTTATTTTGTAAAAGGATCGCAAGACAACTAAGGCAAACTTTAAAAAATTAACTACACTTCAATATTAAAAAAATACAGATTCAGATTCAGATTGTTTATTTGCAATAAATATGGTAAGTACATAGATCTTAAGTTATTTTATATTACTTCGACATATTTAGCCGTCGGTGACAGCATGCAAAACGTGAATACTTATTAGGTACTAAATTTATAATTCAGAGGAGAAAATAATATTTTTATGATACATGTCAATTATTGGCCACTCAATATCCACCCTTATTATAAATGAATGTCAGTGTGGTTTTACTTAAAAATTACAGGTTTTTAGGTCTAAATATTCTTTTACTGACTAAAAACATTTTTCTTGCAACCAGTTGTTGACTGTTTGCTTAAATTGCTCAAGGGAGAGGTTAGTAAATCGCATTGGCAATTTATTGAATAACTGAATGGCCATTGGATAACAGTTGCTTTTAAATAGTTTTGTTTTAATTCCCGGTAGGGATAACTTATCCGGATATCGAGTAGCAAAAGCCCATAGTCACTAGTACTAACAAAATATCTCTCTCACATGTTTGGTTCGTTAACTACGTCTGGATAAAATACATATATGCCCGTATGAAATGTACACGCTGTATTAACAATAAATGAACTGCATCGTGAAATAACTTTTTGGCAAACAAATACTACTAGATCAATTTGTATTAGATTTTCCCCCTGATATTAGTCATTTACTGAATGATAAAGTAAGGAATGAAAGATCAGAGAGAAACGTAGACCTAAAGAAGATGTAGTGACTAAGGTTGAAAAGGGCATGCTTCGATGGTTTGGTCATTTGGAAAAAATGGATGAAAGAATAAAGAATGCCGGGTTAGAATAGTGCCACTCCATGTCCTCCCGTGGATGTCGTAAGAGGCGACTCAGGGAATAAGGGCTTGTAGTATTGTTAGGCGATGGGCTTGCAACCTGTCACTAATACACTAGTAAACTTCTTGGCCTGATTGTGCAAAATGTGGTTACAGAATTATCAACAAGTCTTTTTAGAGTTGTTGGTATTTCTGTAGCTCTGCCTACCCCACTCTGGGAATGAAGGCGTAATGATATGTATGTATGTATTTGAACCTGAATGTTATTTTACATTGATGATGATTATTGATTACGCTTCAAATCATTGCAAAGCACTTACTCAATCCTAAAACATTTGTCCCAAACACAAGAACACGGTTAATAATTAAGAGTCCCCAAGCGCAAGATTGATTTCCAGCCTTGAGATCGATCGGTCTCTCAGCGCACCTTAGCCTTCGCCTATTTGTCTTCCTGATTGTTCGATAAATCGTTAATTTTGATCAATTAATTGTTTACTGATTGCGTTATAAGTTTCGGAGTGGTTATTATTGGGCAAATGGGAAATTAATGGGGAAAAAATACTTTGATTGAAAAGTGGTAATGGGACTTTGACTTGCCTTTGTCAAAATTTCGACGCGTGTAAAACGTGTTTCCATAAGAAAACAAATCATTATGACAACATAATACAATACAATACTCTTTATTTAACACCAAAAAAAAACAGAACACAGAACAATACATTCAAATCATAAATAAATAAATATCAGGGGACAATCTCACACAAATTGACCTAGTCCCAAACTAAGCTCAAGGCTTGTACTATGGGTACTAGACAACGATAAACATACTTATATAGAGAAATAAATACTTAAATACATAGAAAACATCCAAGACTCAGGAACAAATATTCGCGCTCATCACACAAATATCTGCCCTTACCGGGAGAGAAACAATTAAAGTATTTCAATTTGGAAATTAAAACTATTTATTTACACACTAAAGATAAATACATAAAGTAAATAATGTAATGTAATAATGATTTAGTATTCGTTTTATTTTTTTATAAGTATTATGATTATACTAATTATTAATTTACTCGTACAATTAAAAAAAAAAACTGGGCAAGAGCATGTCAGGGCCGAGATTCTACACGGTAAAAACGATATCGTATTTGACGTGTTTCCGTATTGTCAACGTTTTCATAACTCTTACGTCATTTACAATAATGGCGACTGTGACACAAACGATTCTAAAACACGTCAAACACGATATCGTTATAACGCAGTTGAATAGAGGCCCTGTCCATGCTCAGTGTAGGGTTCCGAAGCCGTTAAGTACTACAAACATAAAAATCAACAAGTAATAACTAATTTTCTATTTAAAGTCATTTGGTGCAGTCTTAGATGATTTTAGTAGGTATAAACACTTTAATAGCCTGTATCTCAAGAACCAATGATGTCTACTTAGTTACGATAAATTTCCTTTTAAATTCTTTACAATATGAGGTTTCCTTTTTTTTTTTTATTATTTTTAGTTTTGGCTGTAGTAGGGGTTTATATTTATTTTACGCGGTTTAATCACGTTTTTCATAATTAAGTTTTTATAAATATTTATTATAAGTTAGTATACGTGCGTTTCTTATTAATTTTACGTACATTTACACAGTTAATGTAACATTACTTAGTGGGCTAATACTACAAATAAAAAGTCAGACTGTTTTTTTTAAATATACACAATATCAACGTCAACGAGTGACGTATGACCTTAGTTTTATTTGTGTTAAGAACGAAAAAGTTTTTCCTATATATTTATTAGCATAAAGCGTCGTCAGGCATAAAAAACATTTTTTTATCATTGTTATCGATAAAGTGTGACGGTAATCAATTATAGGCTTTGATTTCTGCATTACTCCTATTCGTGTCAGTTTTCTATAGAAACGAAAAATTCAGGCGCTCAATACATTGACCCCAGAGCCAAAATACTTTTCTTTATAAAAACACGTAATCACCTTCATACATTACTATTTGTAACGACGTTAGCCCTCACACAACTAAGGGCCAATGAACAAAAGGAAACTTACACAAAATACACCACTTCACAAGCCAAATCAAACCGTAATTTAGGATGGTTAAGGTTGAGTTTTGTGTGTTTCATAAAGGTCAGGTGTCGAAAACTGTTTGGTCTCGGTTGGGAGTAGCATAATGTAAATATAAAGGGAAACGATCAAGGAACGAGCTTCGGGTGTTAATATTGGCCCCAATGTATCGTTGATAGGTTTTTATTCAACTATTGTTGGGTCCGGAAATATGGACGTATCGATGAACCTGCGTTGACTGTTAAAGGTAAAAAGGTGAATATTTTTAGTTATTCTCACTTTTTAGTTTGTTACAAGATGTAAAACTGGAGATTATGGGATTATCCCCTAGAGGCAAAATATTTATTTATTAAAAAAAAATATAGATCTATCTCACACCAATAGACCTAATCGCAAAATAACCTAACAAAATATCCATGCGCTTATCACATTAAAATTTGCCTATACCGGGAATCGAACCCATCACTAGCTTCATATGCATTGTTTTTTTATGTTAAGGAGAAGGCACACGAGCACTCAGGCCACCTGATGGTAAGTGGAATCTGAGGCCCATAGACATTTGAATTCTCAAGACCTCAAATGCGTTAACAACCCTGAGGACTAAGATAGAATGCCTCTATGCTAGTAATTCCACCGGTTGTCTTATCCCCACACCGGAACACAACAATGCGAACACTGTTGCCTGGCGGGTGGTTAATGGATAAGATGGTGGTAGCGATCCGGACGGACCCTGCACAGGGTCCTACCACCACTAAATCAATCAATCAATGAATTTATATAAATCTATGTAGGTATCTAGCAAACTTAAAACCATAGATTTTTTTTTGCCAAGACGAGACCTTATGGCTCGCACTATCAAAAAGTTATCAGATCTCATGTAGAACCAAGCTTTTAACTCTACACGCCCTAACTGGGTCATACACAGATTTAGGTTAGCGTGAACCACGCCGCAAGTTAACGTTTTTAAGGCCTAATTTAATAATATTATTATTATATTTTGACACCTATTAGTATAGGGGTGTCAATGTTACGTGTGGAAGTAGACGGGTCGTTTTGAATCGCTTGCAAAACTTCTTCATTATAATCCGCACTAGGTCTTCCTGATCCACCTTAATTGTCAGGCAAAATGTCTTGTGAGTAAGCGAGGTGAACATTTCTAAATACACGATGGTCAGGATGTCTTAAAATATTTGGATATCTTTCACGATACAATCTAACGGCAGCATTAGAGTTACCTCGGCATTCCTCATAAATCACATGCATGTTTGCATATTCTTGAGGAGTATAATTTTCTGGCATATTTTTGAATAAACAACAAATACAATATGCAACTACACTTGTTCTTAATACACAAGTCCGAGTCCAAATTAAATCAAAATAAAATTCACTAGGCAAAACACGAGTCTAAAATGCACAAAGCAAAGTCCAGGTCAAACTCCAAATCACAAAGCAAAAATGAGTCCAGGATACACCAAGCAAAGTCCATTAGTTAGACAAAATCCAAATCACTTGGCAAAACAAAAGTCCAAGATAGCAAAGCAAAATCCCAAGAAACCAAACCAAACGATGCACATCAAACGAATTAACGAAGTGTACTGAAATTACTAAAATAATCAATAACCAGAAGACCAGCTTGAGTTCGCATTTCGAATTGGGCGTTTTCAGAAAAAAGTTGTTGGTGACGTAAGAAGAATTCCACTTGAAAAAATATTTTAGATTACTTTAAAATGTAGTTAAATTGATAATATATTAAATGAGCAGCATGAAAATACT
Source organism: Acleris holmiana (assembly GCA_949316455.1). Taxonomy (NCBI): domain Eukaryota; kingdom Metazoa; phylum Arthropoda; class Insecta; order Lepidoptera; family Tortricidae; genus Acleris; species Acleris holmiana. The sequence continues at coordinate 3,990,910 of OX438778.1, forward strand.
AAATTTATAAGAAAATAATTACTATTTTAGTAAAAAATCCCAATTTGATTTCGTTTCTGCTCGTAAGAAGTTCCATTACGCCACTCATTTTAGAACGGGTTTAAAAGAAAACTAGAAAGATTCAAGATGTTTTGAAGTTTTATTGATAAACCTTAAACTAGAAAGTGTTCAAAAAAATATTTTTTAATCATATTATTACAATTCAATTAAGTTTTATGACAAAACTTTCCTTAACGCTACCTTTCAGTACTTTGTACTATATATTATTAATTTATTGCGTTTTTGAAGGCTGGTTTTTGTTTTTTTCTAACTTTCATTTTAAATCAATTAATTAGGAATTAATCGTAACATAAGATTTATAGAGTTTAATAATCACTGTTCGGACTCTCTCTCTTCCTTTGGAATTTGTAGTAAGTGCTGATAGTGCGGGCATTTCTAATTGGTGGTGGTATATTATTCCAACATTCTTAACAGCAAAAAATATATGGCATGGCCGTTTTGTTACTAAAAAACTATTGTACTATAGAAAAAAATGTGACGGTACAAGTTAAATTTCACTTTTCAATGTTATTATGAGCTGGTCTGGGTGCCGGCACGTTGTAGTGTGCGATGACCTTAAAGCCCCATAATAGCTCTAACGGCAGGTAAAAAACAATAAATTATAGTCGCTGCAATCATGCAACCCCTAGACAGCGAGTTACAGGGCCGCTATTATCGAAGATAGGCGACAAAATGTCGACACTTTTTTATTTTCACCGTGTGAACGCTGCTGGGTAAAAGCCTGCCTTTTTTGCTATTCGCTATAAGTGCATGCTTACGTCAATTTTTAAGTATCGTCGCTTATCTAACAATACCAGTGCCGTCAAAATTTGCGTTTTTGACATTTAAATGCCATTGGATAGAGTTACTCATTGTGCGTCGATTTATCAGTTACTTTTTAGACATTTCAGCTAATAAGAGACCAGTATTTGAAAAGAAGTGGTTGAGTTGACGGTATCCAACATCTTCTGTTTCAACCCATATCTTCATAATCATACATTTTGGTGCCTAGTGGTAACAAAATGTAACATTCAAATACCGACATAAAAAGATACTTACAGAGATATATTTACACTTGCATAAACTTTATACATATCACTACATTTGTGTAGAGGAAAGTTTACACAATATTTACTCGTAGCATATAAAGTCAAGCCGGGGCCTCTATTTCCAGGAGTACAACCATATAATGCCTTTGACGTGTTTCCGTAGTGTCAACGTCTTGATAGCTCTTATTTGTTTGACAGTAATGGCGGTCGAGTTAAAAACATTACCATAACAAAAACAATATTGTTTAGACGACACGGTGGCCAACTCCCAACTAGGCCAAGTTGGGAGTGACCCTGCCTCCGAAGCCAGCGGTCCTGGGTTTAAATCCCGGTAAGGGCAGATATTTGTGTGATGAGCGCAAATATTTTGTTCCTGAGTCTTGGATGTTTTCTATGTATTTAAGTATGCATTTCTCTATATAAGTATGTTTATCGTTGTCTAGTACCCATAGTACAAGCCTAGAGCTTAGTTTGGGACTAGGTCAATCTGTGTGGGATTGTCCCCTGATATTTATTTATTTATTGTTTCACGGAAGTTAAATGGAAGCTCTGAAATCTGGTTCTTATTCCTTAGGACACTTTATGTCACAACTATTAATAATAGCCCCCCAGTTTATTGCGAAACCGACAACCACGGCAATTAAGCGTTGGAACTCAATTACATCAACTTTGAAGAAACGCTTCACGCCTCGACCGTAAAGTGCTCGTAATCACGGAAAAATGGCGATTAAACTTTACTGCCCTAGTGCTAGAATAGCATGTAGTTAATTGTTAGCGAGGTTAAGGCATTATGGTTAGTTGTTAAATCATTGCAATAGAGGGGCGCACGACATTGTATTCTTGGGCAAAAGCTTCGAAATGCGGCCTCTTTCGGGATAACGTTTAATCTTCTGTTTGTCTTTAGGAGCGTCCACACTGGAAGCATTTGCGTATAATATTCGAGTGGCGAGGACGTCGAGCCGAGCGTTACTGTGGTCTACACCACTTGAGTTGACCGCCGAATGCTCATTACATGCGAACGCGTTAAATGAGGACGCACCTTTAAGTACTTACACTTAAGTTGTGTCTCAATGTGCAGGGTCCGTCGGGATCGCTACCACCATCTTATCCATTATCCACCCGCCAAGCAACACTGCCCTGCTAAGCTAAATAACAGCAACTACAATAAAACTTCAGTTGCAATCACAACCTTATTACTTAGAAGAGAGGATTGAATTTACTTTGGCAATTGGATTTGACATACTGTTTTTTTGCCTGGGAGGGCAGAACAGTGAACGCATTGTTGTGTTCCGGTGTGAGGATAAGATAACTGGTGAAATTATTAGCATAGAGGCATTCCATCTAAGTCGTCAGGGTTGGCAATGTATTTGAGGTCTCAGATTCCACTTACCATCAGGTGGCCTGAGTGCTCGTGTGCCTTCTACTTAACATTAAAAAAACTCAGTGAGAAATTTAGATATACAGGGTGCGTATGTGGATTTAAATTTAAGTTTTGATTCTACTCTATCGAACGCTACTTCTTTTTAACAGACTTCAAAAAGGGAGGAGGTTTTCAAATCGACTGTAATTAGGTTTTTTTTTATTATTTTTGTTAAGCGATTAATAATCGATTTAGAAAACTTTTTGAGAGTGTAAACTCCCGCCCGAGGTAGTCCCATTGTCACCAAGTCGGTATCTAATGTGAGGATTCGTGAGGACTGGAGGGAACTCCTCAAATATTATAGACATGTTAAACACATAGTCACTACTTAAAAAAAAACCTCGTATCTCACATTTCATGATATACGATTTTAAACTTAATCACAATGAGAATTAAGTTTAAAATCGTTCATCACGAAAAATGATATACGAGGTTTTTTCGAAGTAATGAAGATATACCGTTTTTTAGGGTTCCGTAGCCAAATGGCAAAAAACGGAACCCTTATAGATTCGTCATGTCTGTCCGTCTGTCCGTCCGTATGTCACAGCCACTTTATTCCGTAACTATAAGAGCTATACTGTGGAAACTTGGTAAGTAGATGTATTCGGTGAACCGCATTAAGATTTTCATACAAAAATAGAAAAAAAACAATAAATTTTTGGGGTTCCCCATACTTAGAACTGAAACTCAAAATTTTTTTTTTCATCAAACTCATACGTGTGGGGTATCTATGGATAGGTATTCAAAAATGATATTGAGGTTTCTATTATAATTTTTTTCTAAACTGAATAGTTTGCGCGAGAGACGCTTCCAAAGTGGAAAAATGTGTGTCCCCCCCCCCGTAACTTCTAAAATAAGGGAATGATAAATGTAAAAATAATATATGATGTACATTACCATGCAAACTTCCACCGAAAATTGGTTTGAACGAGATCTAGTAAGTAGTTTTTTTTTAATACGTCATAAAAACATTGATCAAAGCTACAACGAACTTTTATATTATGTTACTTGCTGCTACGGAACCCTTCATGGGCGAGTCCGACTCGCACTTGGCCGCTTTTTTTTTTTTGTTTGGAGTTATAAGTCAGAAAGTATCACTTGGTAAAGTGGAACTGATGATGATCACAGATAGCCATTCGCGTTAACTACGCGATTTAAGCATTGCTTTACAATAAATACTCTTAAATTCTGGCTTTAGGCTGCGTTTTCACCAAAGCTCCAATAATAGAGCTGCGCTGACCGAAGCGAGGAATTCTATTGGTGGTTTTTTTTCTGAGTTCTGGTGGAAACACAACCTTAAGGGGATTCTAAAACGTGACGTATGTACAGACATAGAACAGTAACTTAACGCTATTTGTGTATTGTTATCTTCATCTACGCACCCTGCGTATGTGGATTTAAATTTAAGTTTTGATTCTACTCTATCGAACGCTACTTCTTTTTAACAGACTTCAAAAAGGGAGGAGGTTTTCAAATCGACTGTAATTAGGTTTTTTTTTATTATTTTTGTTAAGCGATTAATAATCGATTTAGAAAACTTTTTGAGAGTGTAAACTCCCGCCCGAGGTAGTCCCATTGTCACCAAGTCGGTATCTAATGTGAGGATTCGTGAGGACTGGAGGGAACTCCTCAAATATTATAGACATGTTAAACACATAGTCACTACTTAAAAAAAAACCTCGTATCTCACATTTCATGATATACGATTTTAAACTTAATCACAATGAGAATTAAGTTTAAAATCGTTCATCACGAAAAATGATATACGAGGTTTTTTCGAAGTAATGAAGATATACCGTTTTTTTTTGTTTGGAGTTATAAGTCAGAAAGTATCACTTGGTAAAGTGGAACTGATGATGATCACAGATAGCCATTCGCGTTAACTACGCGATTTAAGCATTGCTTTACAATAAATACTCTTAAATTCTGGCTTTAGGCTGCGTTTTCACCAAAGCTCCAATAATAGAGCTGCGCTGACCGAAGCGAGGAATTCTATTGGTGGTTTTTTTTCTGAGTTCTGGTGGAAACACAACCTTAAGGGGATTCTAAAACGTGACGTATGTACAGACATAGAACAGTAACTTAACGCTATTTGTGTATTGTTATCTTCAACTTGCGGTTTCCAATTACACACACCGTTCATTCCAATTCCTGGAACGTAAAATGTCTCGACGTTAAGGGGATCCAGTTAAAAGATAGTACGTTTGCCGTTTCACCGTGCTCGTGATTTCATGAAAGGTTACAGGATATTAAAAGAAATTGGATAGATAAATAAATGCCCAAGTTTAGGTGTTACTTCTACATCAATAAACAGATAGGCGGAATTAAATGGAGATAGCAGCTTAGGTACTCCCGAAAAAAAACAGTTGCCGTTGGATAGTTAGCGCGGACGAAGTAATAATAATCAAGTGTATGCGTGTGCTAGTGCGTGTGTGTTCGCGTGTGAGTGCGTGGGTGTGCATGCGCGTGGACGTGGGCGAATGCGTGTGTGTGTGCGTGTACGTTTGAATGTGCGTGTGAATGTGTGTGTGCGCGTGCGTGTGCGTGTGTGTATTAGTAAATAATAAACAATTCTATTAAAATCATAACAAATACGTGACTATTTAAAATGTCTACCAGCAAAAGTATATTTTTTTACATAATAAATATCTAAAACCGTAGCAAAACTATAACAAGTATTCGGATCAAAAAATATCTTAAGCAAAACATGTGTCTACTCGCTTCTTGGTATAATCCGAGCTCCTACTAATCCGACTTAAGAAATGTTTTGTAAAACTAGTAGAAGAGTCGTTGCTAGGAATTCAGTTTGTGAAGTGAAATTGGGTCCAAAAGTTGGTCTCGCTGACAGCTTTATTACGTTTAGCTAACTTTATCGCTATTACATTAATCAGAGCTAATACGAACAGTGAATTACGAGTCCCATTCGTTGCTAGGAATACAGCTTTATTTAATACAGGGTAAGGACGCAAAAACGAATAACAACGTATAATGATGCATAGTTCATATTATTTGTCCCTGAGTTGTAAATGTGTTCTATATATTTGAGTATTTATCTATGTAAAAATATTTATCGTTGTCTGGTACCCATATTAGTACAAGCCAGGAGCTTAGTTTGGGACTAGATCAATTTGTGTGAAGTGTTTATAAGTTAAATAAATAAAATTAAATAAATATCACAGGACAATGTCACACAAATTTACCTACTTCCAAACTAAGCTCTAGGCTTGTATTTACTATGGATACTAGACAGCTATAAGCTTACTTACGAGAAATATATTTAAATACATAGAAAACATTCAAGACTCAAGACTCAAGTTATGATAGATGCCATTACAACATGTTCGCCTTTTTAATATTTCTTTTGTGCAATACAGATTAAATAAATGAAACTTAAAATTCTTTATAAATTATTTTTATGTCAATCTAAAACGATAGCATCTACAACGTATCAATGCTTCTCCCAGTTCTTTGTATGATCGAATTAAAACTTGATTGGCTTCTTGCCTTAATTAACTTATTTAAATCTTTTCAAGCAACATTAAAGTTTTCTCATAAAATTGCGTACTCTTACATAGTATGAACCAGATACTTACCAAAATAATACAAGACAAGCTTTTACGGAGATATATAAAGTTACAAAAATATCAACCCGTACAATTTCTTTCTCAATATTCCTCCATTTTTTACCGCTAGGGTTGAATTTTATTAAACCTCAGTACTGACACAATTTCAGAAATCATTATCATACCGCAAAAGGATTCCAAAATTGATATTACTACGGTGAGTCAGTCAGTTACAATCACATTTCTCCGATAAGTAATATATGATAAGGAAATCTCAACACGTAATACGGCATCAAAGTCGGAATACACCCATACAAGTGCATGATTATTTTTATTCATTAACTTTGCAAGGAGCAGGAAATTAACTCCAACCATTTCATACTTGAAGTTTGCTTGGTAAATTAATAATATACATAAGTACTTATGTATATACATATATTTATTAATTTTATGGCAAGACTACGGCAACTGATCACAGTGATCACACAGACCACGTGATGGTAAGTGGGATCTGTGACCCATAGATTGTATTCTTAAAACTAGTGTAGGTTTTAGTGGTGGTAGGACCCTGTGCAGGGTTCGTCCGGATTGCTACCACCATCTTATCTATTAACCACCCGCCAAGCAACAGTGTTAGCATTGTTGTGTTCCGGTGTGGGGATAAGACAACCGGTGAAATTACTAGTATAGAGGCATTTCATCTTAGTCCTCAGGGTTGGCAACGCATTTGAGGTCTTAGGATTATAGTCTTGAGAATTCAAATGTCTATGGGTCTCAGATTCCACTTACCATCAGGTGGCCTGAGTGCTCGTGTGCCTTCTCCTTAACATAAAAAAAGACTACAATCGCAAGATGGCAAACCTAAGACTGCAAATGTGTTGCCAACCCTGAGGAAGGGTGGAATGCCTCTATGCTAGTAATCAAGCCGGTTGTCATGTCCCCACATCGGAATACAATGTGAATGTGTAGTGCAGGTTAACATTTTAGCCCGAGTACTTATAGTAGTACGAGTAGTTAAATTATTAAATAAAAATTGTAATCTATATAGATTATCCTTTACTATATTTTGACGACGCATTAACCTAGTTGGTGGTGGCGGGCTCGATCTCCAGTTTGGGCAAATATTTGAGTGATGACCGCGAGTATTTGTTCCTGAGTCTTGGATGTTTTCTATGTATTTCAGTATTTATTCCTCTATTTAAGTCGAATACCCATAGTATAAGCATACAGCTATTTTATGAACTAGGTCAATTAGTGTAAGATGGTCCCCTGATATTTATTTATTTAACTCGACATAACTTTTTGTAAGAAAATGGTTGGACTGGTAGCATGAACATTTTCTTTCAAGATTTTTTATTGAATCCAATTCAAAATAAGTTTCGAAACTTAATTACTACTAACTGACTTTGACTTGTAAATTTTGGCATCGTTCAACAATACGAGTAATTTTATTGAACTTAAAAGGTAAAAATGTCTTGTAACTTTCCATGAAGTACCTATTTTGACTTATCTCATTGATCATTTATTACCATGTCTAACAATAAATTACTGTAAGTTTTAGTCCCAAGCTATGGGACAATAATAAATGGATTATATTTAGTACCTAGTTTAATAAATTCTGGTCAAGAATGTAAAGAATATAGAAAAAGTATGTAAGAGTAAGTTCAAAGTGCCAGTGATAGAAAAAAAGCGGCCAAGTGCGTGTCAGAATTTCCACATTACGCTTCGACACGCTAGCCTAGTGGGTAGTGATCCTGCCTTCAAAGCTAGCGGTCCCGGGTTCAAATCCCGGTAAGGGCAGATATTTGTGTGATGAGCACGAGTATTTGTTCCTGACTCGTGGATGTTTTCTATACACAAATTGACCTAGGCCCCAACTAAGCTCTAGGCTTGTACTATGGGTACTAGTCAACGATAAACTTACTTATATAGAGAAATATATACCTACTTAAATACATAGAAAACATTCAATACTCAGGAACAAATACTCGTGCACATTAGTTGGAGTGAAACCTAAACATTCATGCAGGAATCTCTTCGTGACGCACCGCATATTGACTCACTACTCACTTTACATATACCAAGTTATATTTTATGTTAGGAAAAATATTACAATGTTCGCCCGCGTGCACGCAGTCGGCAAGCAGCTCCGCCACTCTGGGCGTTTGAGAACAGTTCCCCGTCGCATGGCACTTGCAGGTAAGAACCCGCGAGTGATTGGTCCCACCTTTTACGAACGTCTGCCCTCCGAACTTAAAAGCGAACCATCTGACAAAGCATTTGGACGCCGGCTGAAAAACCTTTTATTACAAAATCCATTATACTCAGTCAATGAGTTTCTGGACCTAAAATTATAATTGAGATGTGTTTTATGTGATTCCGTATGTAATGTTGCCTTTTAATTCTGATGTTTTGACATATTATTTTAATGATTGACTTATTTTTATTGCTTGTGCTTTGTGTTCCTATTGATTATGTTTTATTTTATTTTTTATTTTTTGACGATTTCAATGTAATTTCTTATACTTTGACATAACACGCAATGTATACTGTGACTTACTTTGGAAAATAAATATCATTCATTCATTCATTCATTCATTCAAATATCTGCCCTTACTGGGATTTGAACCCAGGACCGCCAGCTTCAAAGGCAGGGTCACTACCAACTAGGCTAGAGAGTCGTTATAAATAACCAATTTTAGAGTTGTTGGTATTTCTGTAGCTCTGCCTACCCCACTCTGGGAATGTAGGCGTGATGTTATGTATGTATGTATCTTGCTAAGCAGATAATGATGTTGCATAAAACAATTTACAGTCGACAACAAAGACACGTCCCAAAATGATGTTTTTACAGAAACTTTTTATTACTATTAAAAATATTCAAATTAAGAATGAGATATCATAGTTATAAGTATTATTTTCATCAAACATTCTCGGGAAGGGTGTCATAACATAACACGCAGGCGTAAAGGGCAGTTATAGCCTATTTACCTCCCAACATTTCAGACTAACGAAGTGTAAAATCTACCAAGGTGTATTTCCTATAAATACAAAACTTGGCTACAAACCAATTTTACTTTTTATATTTTACTATTATCACAGAGACATTTGCATTTGTTTTTTATTAAATTTTATATTGAAAATCGGTACAATCTGGCAGTATGGCCTGTCAAGGCAGTTCTTACCATATAAGATGGCAGTTCTTAGCATTATCTGTGGAAGAGTAAGTAGATATTGAAAAAAGTTGAGTTGTCACGTTGACAATCTCTTTTAGCGAGTCGAGCGTGCCATTCATTTTTGATTGTTGTTTTCTTTCATAGTCTATTTTTATTTTGTTTACTTGCAAATATAATGAAAAACATTGTGTGTATCACGGGCAGTAAGGGGATACTCGTAACAAACTCGAGTCATTACAATTATAATACTCTCGTTAGTTATCCCCTTCTTACTTCCCTTGATGCACAATGAACTATTATTTACTTCGAACTATGTATTCATTTGAAAAACAGCTGTAACTAAGCATTTGTCTCCTTTATTTATTATTTATTGTTTCGCCGTAAGACGTCAAAGTTTTGCATACAGAGCGCCTCATTTCATAACACAATGCGAACTATTGCCGATGTATGGTGCAAAATACAAGTTGTATTCTTGTCTGCACAAAAAGTTGGATTCTGACACAAGATCATTGTGGGATGTCATTGTTACTCATCAACATATCGCACCTTCGGTAGAACAAGGGCACAATGTACAATGTGACTATAGGGGAAATTGTGCCCTTGTCCAGTAGAACAAAGACACAATGTACAATGTTACTAAAGGGAAAATTGTGCACTTGTCCTACCGAAGGTGCGATATGATGAGCTTGTTAAATACTGTAGGATAATAATCAGAGATCGTAAAAATTTGCGACATTGTTTGCAATTATGTCGACATGATTATTCCTCAATTCAATTAACAATTAAAAATTCAATTAATAATTAATTAACATTTTGAATAATTTTGGAGTCATGTCCACATAATTGCAAACAATGTCGCAAATTTTTCCGATCTCTGATAAAATTATAAGACAATTAATATTATAGCTCACAGCAAGGGTTAAGTATGTAGAAACCGATAAGGAATAAACAACGAATAACATAAGTTTAAATAATAAGGCATGATTGTTTCTGTAGCATACTTTTATTTACTGTTAAGCATTAACTTCCTAAATACACATATTAAGCATGAAGCAAATGTGAATAAATCTAAGCGTTTTATCTATATAGCAATAACCCAACTATAATCATAATACTAACAAACATATAACCATAAATAAAGTGTAATAATGACATTTACTTAACTGAACTAGTGACCGTCTATTAAACCGTAGGCCTGTAGACACGTCGATGTCTTAACTCCAACTGCACATCTTTTTTCTTTTTTTTTAAGGGACCTACGTAGTTAGCCTCTGATGGCTTTGACTACTTCGCCGGAGAGAGGGCGGACTCCTGATGGGAGTCCACGCTGTAAAGGGTTTTTTACACTAGCATGCCTAAGAGCGCCCCTATTGGGCCGACCTCGGACGCTAGGGGGGAATTTCAATCGAATTGGATGCCCATCTTGACAACCGACCTGCTTTTATAAAGCATCCGCACCTCCCCACTCCTTAGCTCAACTCGACAAACAACACCTGATGTTTTCCAGCAAAGACCACCTGGTGCTTACCGGTAGGAGAACACCTGGTGCCTACCTGGCAAAACAACACGTGGTGCTTACCTGGCGGAAAACCACGTGGTGTTTGTGTTGCGAGTACCATTTGAAGCTGGGTGTCAAAACAAAACAACTAGGTGTACAATAACTTATAACAACATTACTTAATATTTTATCCTATAACAAGCTCTTTAATATTTTCCGTTTTGTGTTTCAGCATAATTTGTTTTTTAAGGTTCCATACCCAATGTAAAAACGGGACCCTATTACTAAGTATTTACTGTCCGTCTATATGTCTGTCACCAGGCAATATCTCATGAACAGCGATAGCTAGACAGTTGAAATTTGAACTTTATAAGAACGGCACTTATACAGTGTCAAGTGACATTACTTACGTTCAATTCATTAATAACAGTACCCTTACCATGAGTTACAGTGATCGTACTTGCTAGAGAGTCGAATGCTCTATGCCTCTCGCTCTATTTTAAACATAACAATGCTGTGAGGGACAGAGCATTTGATTCGCTAGCGACTACAGTCACTGTAACTTATGGTAAGGGTACGACTCTTGCGGTAAATCCAGTTTTAAAGTAATAACAGCAACCTCTAGTATTTTATACTATATAAAAGTGTATGTTGGTTATCTGTCAGTACGGTTATTTATTTAGTTGTGAGATTATACCAAGCCAAGCAACAGTGTTCGCATTGTTGTGTTCCGGTGTGGGGATAAGACACCCGGTGAAATTACTAGCATAGATGCATTCCATCTTAGTCCTGGGTTGGCAACGCATTTGAGGTCTTAGGATTATAGTCTTGGGAATTCAAATGTCTATGGGTCTCAGATTCCACTTACCAACAGGTGGCCTAAGCGCTCGTGTGCCTTCTCCTTAACATAAAAAAAGAAAAAGTATCAGCTTTCGAGTAAAAAATAGTCATGAACAATCGCTGTTGTTTGTGACTCGGACCTAACGTCGTAAGCAGAAATTTATCTCAACTTATTTACCGTTTGTGTTTTGTTCAATGATTGCCAAGTTAGGCAAGAGAATTGAATTTGAATATATTAAAAAGTTACGTCTAGAATGTACATAACTTTTTTATTTTAATACTTTTAGAAAAAGCTTTTGTATGCATCAATTTGTGATGAATAGAAAAACTTAAACTACTTTTTTGTAAGCTTAGCTTCTCTTCTCAAAAACTACGAGTAAATAAAGTAGAATTTAACTAGCCCGTGTTAAAAATACGTAAAACGTTATGCCATAAAAACACTTTTAATGCTGGTCGTAAATTACCAAACGCCGTTTTAAAATAAATTCCGACTGTTCCAAATTTGAATACCAACTAGACATTTCGAATTGTCATTAAGGATGCTCGCTTAATGAAGTTTAAACTTTATGATATCCGTCAGGGGCGCTGTCATTATTTTGCGGGAAAACCGGTGAAAAAGTTTTAATTTTCCGTTTGGAGTCAAGTCACTAATTAAGCCTGCGGTTAATGCAAGTACAATTTATTGTGCGAAGCGAGAATTTCGTGGATTATTTTGTTTGAATTGTGAAAACAAAAAATAATACTTGTTTTCTTGAAGGGTTGTATCGGATTAACGTAAAATAAGTCATTTTGTATAGGTATTATACTTTTATGAAGGACGTAGAATTTATTTAGTAAATAGAAAAATATTTCGTGATTTGAATTGCTGTGAAATATTATCTTGAAGTAAACAACCAGTCATCTTTTTTCATTTATCAATATTAAAAGCCTGTCTTTTCACTGAACTATCAAAGGCTACATGAAAAACGGGTACGAAATTAACTACTCCTTACTACTTAGGTACAAAATGGCTACCGCACACAACGAGGTCTTTTATCCTGACCTCTTCAAAAGGCTACACACGGCTCGGCCACCTGAAAGGTTCATTTTCTGAGAGACCGTCGCCGACACGTTGAAAGACCTAAAATAACGTGATGTTGCTGTATTATTTTCTTTACAGCTTGTTATGTTGCCAGCTTACAAAATGATTTCGTGTATAGACGACTTCTTGTGAAAAATGAGATAAGGCTGGAGTAATGTTTTCAAATATTATATTTGACTTGCTCTTGTACACGTACCTATAATTTAATTATTACTATACAGGGTAATTTTTTAACAGGTGCACAAATTTTAATATTTGCTTCGCTATTGTTAATCAATAACACGTGTTATTTTTACTCTAGCTTAAAAAATATTAGAGATATTGGCGACTCAATGATTCCACTAACTTAACGATATTCATGGACCCTCTAATGCAGGGGTGTGAGGAGACGGGAGTGTTGTTAAGTAAGTTAATAAATGAAATTTAAAATTTAGAATAGTATCAGTAGCAGAGGGGCTTGTTGTCTGATAAGCTGTACATGAAATTTCAAATTTCGAATATTAATACAGTGTATCGCATACCTACAGCTTGACAACCCATGTCATCATTTCTAGTGTGACTTTATGTCCACACGAGAAGGTAAAAGAGATATAATTTGCAACTAATAAAAAATAAAAAAATAACTCGGTTTATTGTCGTAATATATTATATTAACGATACAAAATCACATGTTAAAATTTCGTAGCTTTAAAACAAAAGCGCCACAAATCAAAATGAATCTTTGTTGCATTTAAATTCAGAACGCTATTTACTTAAAGTTTTAAATCCAATTGTATTTGTTTTTGATTTGTGGCGCTTTTGTATTAAAGCAGCGATTTGTGCACTGATAAAAAAAATACCCTGTATACTCGTGAAAGAAATTTAATTTTAATTTTTATTACTTTTAAAACACTTGACAGGCGAGATGCATACGCCGCAAACGTTTTTATTTTGTATCGACTCAAAATGTATGAAGTTGATATAAGCGGTTGACGCATCCGTCATTAGCTTACGTCAATCCTATGTATTTTATCGATTTTCGAAAATCAGAGCTTAAGTACCCGAAACCGACGTGCATGCATGACTCGATGTATGAATGTGGAAGAAGCGAAAGAGATTTGTCAGGATCGTAGCAGGTGAAAAGAAGTGCTCTCTGCCTACCCCTCTGGAAAAAATGCGCGTACATATCATCACTCCTTCATTCTCAGGATAGGTAGAGCTACAGAAATACCAAACGCTCTAAAAATACTTCTTGATAATTCTGTAACCACATTTGACCCCCATGTATTTTCAGCGATTTTTTGCACTTTCGGAGATATTGATCATTTGAATCGGAATCATTGTATTTTCTACTTATGTCCATATTTCGAAATTAGTTAAATCGATAGTTAATGATCTGCCTTATCACCTATTTCCGTCTTGACGTCGATTTTTGGGACACCCAGTATAATATGAAAAAAACCACGTAATCGGTGTTTTAAAAGCTTGCTTTTGATTATACTTGTTACTTATCTTATGTTTGTGTTCTCGTCCTGTCCACTCCTGTTCCCGCGCAGGATCCGGTCTCGTTAGACCGGTCCGGCATGATTTGTGATCGTGTCCGGCGTACCAAACGCCGGCCCCACAAACTTGATACTTTTGTTATGCGACTAGCGATTGTGCGACTGAATCTGAATAGCACGTCTAAGATAAATATTATGAGACCGTCTTACATAAATTATAGTACCAAACTTAACTTTAGTCTTGACCTGCATACTATGTATGATGTGCTATAAGGAGTACATAGTCAAGGCAATTTAGTTTTACACTTTATGTAAGTGACTATAAAGTTCATTTATATTTGTTTTTAAATTGAAAGTGTCGCTGTATTCGCAGATAAATCCGCGCTCCGTCCACACATCGGCAGATGCGTGGACAGACCCCTTGCTTTCGCGCTGTCGCCCTTTGATCCTTGGTGCAAAAACCGATAACTATCGGATTCAAGTCGGACGCATCCGAAGATAATGTTAGCAGATGCATCTGTTGACGTCTGGAGGAGGCATAATGAGGTCGTCGAGCTTTTTTTTAAACTACTTCGGCCAAGGAACGTCGTCTTCACATTAGTTCTGTTCGCCTGCGGTCACGTAATTAGGCGATTGCAGCTGTTGCACCTGTCGATCGCCGAAATCAGCTGACAACGGTGTTCTTTATGCTGTTACGGTCGCCGCATATTATAACATGTGGCGCTCAAGGAAAGGTACCTAACTGTCCGGCTCCGATATGTTTGATTTTTATATATGCTAGAGAGTAGTCTTAAATAACGGACACGTATTTTTTATAGCTTGGGAGATATTGTCGTCCAAAGTATGTCCAAAGTACTGAAAAGTGATGAACCCTCTAACTTCTGTAGAGAGTTTTGTTCAAGCATATTGCTCGTTTGCTCATGAGTTTGAGAACATGAAATAATAATGAGGAAGTGTTTTGTAATATCGAATTAAACTCATATTTTCATAAAAAAACTCCCTTCAAAGTTTTATAATTCTCATCTTTCAATTTTTTATTTTTTATGTAAATTTTACGGTCCATAATTAGTCCTCTTTCATGTTATCCGACATATAATCAAGCCAGTAATTAAGTAGCACTTTACTTTAACAAAACTCAACACATAACTTATAGGGTTTGGTCACTTTATAGTATTTTGGTAGACGATTTCTCCTAATAGGTTGAGTTAGGGCAGCTAAAAAAAATACGTGGCCGTTATTTTAGGATATTCCCTAACATATATAAAAATCAAACAAATCGGAGCCAGACAGTTTGGTACCTTTCCTAGTCAGTGTAAATGCCTCTATAGGTACGCCTAAGAGAATCACATCACATCTGGGCTGGGATTCTACAAGGCAATAATGATTTCGTTTTTGACCTGTTTCCGTATTGTCAACGTTTTGATAACTCTTATGTCATTTACAATAATGGCGACTGTGACATAAACGATTCTTAAACGTGTCAAACACAATATCGTTTTAACGCACCTGAATAGAGGCCCTGAACATATGAAAAAAAACTGACTATCTGACTGACATATCAACGCACAGTCCAACGCTAGGGCTAGAGATTCAAAATTTGGCACGTAAATGCACGAGGATTTTTGGGAATTAATCTCCTAAAGGGTTACAATAGGGGAAACAGCGATAAAAGAATTCCACGCGTACGTAGTCGCATCCTCTTATGTTACAAAGGTTACATAGTCTTGCAGTCGGTTGCAACTAACCGAATAAATTGCAATCGCAACTTCCAGCATCAACTCTGCCGAGCCCTCACTGCACAGTGCACCGATCTCTGCGGACGTGTGGATGCACCCTGCGCTCCATTTACCACTGTTCGGGCGGTAATGCTTTCGTTCTGTATGAGGTTGTTTGGTGTAAATCAAGCCGAGCGGAATAGACTAGTAATATTATCTGATAGTATCTCAACATGATCGCGGATTTATATTATAAATTGGGTACATATTGGCTGACATAAAATTGCACCCGTGTGGTTGCCGGGTTAGAATAGTGCCACTCTATGTCTTCCTGTTGATGTCGTAAAAAGCGACTAAGGGATTAAAGGCTTGATGTACTTGTCACTAATTCACTGTCACTAACATCTTTGCCTGATTGTGCAAAATGTGGTTACAGAATTATGAACAAGTTTAAAGTTGTTGGTATTTCGTAGTTCTGTCTACCCCAAACAGGCGTGACGTTAATGTATGTTGGAAATTTGCTCCTACTATCAATTTTTACTAAATTATTTTACTATTACTAATTTCTATTACTACTATCGGAGTTCATAACAGACTGTATTCAGAAAATAATAGTTCATAAATCCGCGACATAGATTATATTTGGTAAAGTTAATACTGTTTTTAATAAATTTCTTATTCAAATCATTTTACTCGGTTAAAGTAAGAAAATGTTCTGGGCTGTTACAAAAAACCTAACCTAACCTAACCTAACCTAACCTAAACTGTTTAAGTCGCTCCTGCCTTAAAAAAGCCACCCACCCATATTACAACTATGAAATAGGAACTATTTTATACTTATCATTACGCTGAATATGCATTTCATCGAAAGGAATTTCTTGCCGCAGAAGCAAATTTTTAATGCCTTTTGTTCGTATTTATTAATAACTAACTGTTATCCGCGACTCCATCCACGTAGTTTTATTCGATATAAAAAGTACCCTATGACCTTCCTTAGGACTCAAACTATGTCAATACCAAATTTCATCTAAATCGGTTCAGTAAATCCAGAGATTACCCCCTACAATATCACAAAATTACAAACTTTACCTCTTTATAACATTAGTATATGACGTCACGCCTTCATTCCAGTGACGTAGGCAGAGCTACAGAAATACCAACAACTGTAAAAATTCATGATTCGATACATTAATTCATTAGTGACAGGTTGCAAGCCCATCGCCTAACAGTAGGTACTGCAAGCCTTTATTCCCTTAGTTGCCTCTCACGACATCCACAGGAAGACATGGAGTGGCACTATTCTAACCCGGTAACCATACGGGAAATCTAATATATAAAATTCTCGTGTCACAGTGTTAGTTACCATACTCCTCCGCAACGTCTCGACCGATTTTTATGAAATTTTATATGCATATTCAGTAGGTCTGAGAATCGGCTACTATCTATATTTCATACCCCTAAGTAAAAGAAAAAAAAATTGCAGCGGGCGAAGCCGCTGGCGAGTCGCTAGACTCGCTAGTCTAATGTATAAAATTCTCATGTCACAATGTTCGTTCCCATACTTCTCCGAAACGGCTCGACCGATTCTTATAAAATTTTGTGTGCATGTCGGGTAGGTCTGAGAATAAGCCAACATTTATTTTTCATACGCCTAAGTGACATGAAAGGAAAAAAAAATGCAGAGTGCGAAGCCGCTGGCTGGTTGCTAGTAATATATATAATATCTAAAATGTTAAATAAATTTGACATTACGACCGTGCCTTTTTAAGATTCTGTTTTATTGTATTAGTGCACAAACAAACAATACGTTATTGACCAAATTAAATAACGACCTCTGTGAAATCCGTTTAATCGGTAAATTAAACTTTCCTCGGACAATTTGGAGATCGTCTGCATTTTCCCAAAGTTATACGTAACTTTGATTGAGTTTGAACGTTTCATGCTAGTTTCAGTTGTTTTAACGCCCCAGGTAATTTGTACATGTTTATTGCATGTAAATTTACGATTATAGTTTGCACATGTTGGGAATAATTTGCTCGTATCTCCACTATGCAATTCCAACTGTTTGTTTTATAGCCAATTTGGTTTCCAATTTTGTAACTGAAATAGGTACATTAGTAAGTAAACAGGAATCAAACTTCGTATCCAAATATTTGTACAATACATACATACATAACATCACGCCTTCATTCCCAAAGTGGGGTAGGCAGAGCTACAGAAATGCCAACGACTCTAAAAAGACGTGTTTATAATTCTGTAACACATTTTGCACAATCAGGCCAAGAAGTTTACTAGTGTATTAGTGACAGGTTGCAAGCCCATGGCCTAATAGTACTACAAACCCTTATTCCCTTAGTCGCCTCTTACGACATCCACGGGAAGACATGGAGTGGCGCTATTCTAACCCGGCAACCACACGGGGCAATATTTGTACAAATGTGGCAGAAAACAAACGACATAGTTTTTAGTGGGAAAAGTTCTTATTTAATTTGCTTTCTTAGTCAGCTTTAGTTCGTACTATTTGACTTGGGCTGAAATCCAGACGTTTTATTTATAGACTTTAATTAACAGT
Source organism: Acleris holmiana (assembly GCA_949316455.1). NCBI lineage: Eukaryota > Metazoa > Arthropoda > Insecta > Lepidoptera > Tortricidae > Acleris > Acleris holmiana. Next base: position 4,009,344 of record OX438778.1, read on the forward strand.
GGCCAGAAGGCGTACAGAGATGGCCAAAACCGGTACTTGTACCCAATGTTCTATTCGTTTTTCCCTCAGCAACCGTCCAAGTTTTCGGTATAAAAAGTAACCCATGTCCTTCCCCGAGACTCAAACTATCTCATACAAAGTTTCAATCTTAATCGGTTCAGTAGTTAATTCGTGAAAGCGTAACGAACAGATAGACGACAGAGTTACTTTCACATGTTAGATAATGTTTAGTATGGATATAACAATAACAACATGAATGATGTACAAACCGTTTGAAAAAGAAAGACAAAAATACAATGCCGTATGTTATGCACATCAGTCGTAAGAATGTTGTCTCGAGACAGAAATGTCTATGGGACTCAACCTTTTCCATGCCATATAAAATACCTACAAAATCAGAGTGAATGTAAGAGACCCAACGGTACAACAGTAAATAATTATTTCACAGACCATTCCCAATAGCTAGGAACAACTCGGTAAGTCTACTGAAGAACGTCGGGAATTTCAACATTAAGCCGTACAAGCACTCGGACGTCTAATATCTTTCGTTACTAATTGTTTTTTGTTAAAGTAAAACTATAAATAAGACTTTATTGATTAAAATTTGAAATACATAAAGTTTTATTCGTAACAAGATCTTTATTAATGTCTTTTACACGACATTTTGAAACTAGTTGGTTTAATAAAACTATTGGTTTTAGCTGATAGCACTGGCAGCAATAAATTGTAATTAATTAAACTTATAAACGTGGAATAACCGTAGGGTAGCTTATGCCATGCTTTGCTTATGCAACTTTCTGTCCGATGCAAGTGTCACAATTACAGATAAGGACAAAGCATGGCATAAGCTACCCCACGGTTATTCCACGTTAATAAGTAAGGGGGTTAAAGTATTATAACAAAACCCTTGTAAGTGTGATAACTCATTCGTTTATCGCTGAACTCGTATCCAAAATATAATATAAAATATTGTTATCATAATAGCTTATTGTTACTTAAGTGGCTACCTATTCGTCAACGTCGCAAAATTAGATTTCTTTGTTTCATTTATAATATTTTGTACGATCCACAATCCCCCGAGTACTTAAAACATCTTTTTAAATTTCTGGGTTCTACTGACAATCGTCAGCTACGATCCACTGACAGTCTCACACTCTCTATCCCTATTCACCTCTTTCGCCCTTCAAGCAGCACGACTTTGGAACGACCTTCCCCTTAAAATCAAGCAAGCTCCTAACAAGTAATCCTTTAAAAAGAAAGTTCGCGAATTTCTTAGCAGGTAGAATTGTCATCATCTTGATATTATGATTGCTTTATCTGAATTAATTTTTGTTTATCCTCATATTATTATGTATTATACATTTATATTATATATGTTTGTGTTATTATTTTTACTAGCGCAATATATGTATTTATGTTATTATAGCTTATTGATATGTAAGTGTATGTGTATTAGTTACACCTTATGTTGCACCGTCACTACAATCTCTGCTTTGCCCAAAGGTCAACTGGTAGAGAATGCCTTAATTTAAGTTCGCCTTTTGTATACTAAGTGTATTCTTTTGTGCAATAAAGATTAAATAAATAAATAAATAAATAATATTTAATACCTACTCACTCTTAAATAGCGCTCTAGTAGAATGACGCCTACAAAGAAATGAATTGATTTTGCATTCATTTATTTATTCGTATTGCGATTATACAGATATTTTATTTGCTTACCATTGACGCCGCCAAATACCTAAGAAAACTGGATATTATATCCAAGATATCAGATATCATACTGTTACCAAGATAAAAACTTACTTTTTATTCAAACGATTTGACTAGGTTCAATACAAACCTTTTTTATCGAATATGCTGTTAATAATCGTTATGTACTAAGCATTCAGAATAGTAAAGCAGCTTAAGATCGACATTTTGTTGTTTGAGATGGCCGCAGGGACAAAAAAGATTTTTTTATATAAATTAGAATTCCAACCCTTATACATAATAAGTAGAACCAAATGTATCCTTCAACGACACAAAGTTCTACATTAGTCTGACTACGAAAGAAAAACTGGAACGAAATAACTCCATTTCCGTACAACCAACGACAAACTATTTTCAGTTCTATCTAGTTCCTACAAAAGCTAATAGTTGCTTGTTTGTTTGTAAATCTATTATCAGCATCCAGTACGTCTGTTAATAAGATTTATCACTACAAATGCCTATTTTCCAGTAGACTTATTGGGAACCTAATGCGTATTGTTTTCAGTTCAGTGGCTCGGTGTTTTAGAGTGTTTTACTGCCTCGATTTTATAATAGATATTTTATTGTCCGCTTTTGAGAGTAATAAAATTTTATTGACTAAGTTTTGTAGTGGATAATCGGTATTATTGTTTAATAGCTTAAACGTTGCTTGGCCTAGTTATCGTTTATGTTTATTACATTCATCTTAATAGGTTAGCGAAATGTTTTGCACTCAAAAACATGTCCGATTTTTTTTTAACTAATTGCTTCAGTAGATAATAATTTTACTACAACCTAGAGCTGGTGTTTTTGCAAATAATGTTTTTGTTTTATATTTAGTTTGTGTAAAAATTCAATTTAATCCGTGTGTGGCCGCTCCGTGTGTGGCCGCTCCAGTAAAAAAACCTATTTATTTACTTGAAAGAAAATTCAAAGTTGTATCCATTTTTTCATTCATGGGCTAAAAAAATCCTAAAAAATCGATTTAATAATTAAGGGTAAAATTTATGATTTTTCTATTTAAATCAATTTTCTCAATTTTCTCAAAAATCATAACAAAACCATAAAAATTAAATTATTTTGAAATATATTTCCTATTCAATACTACATCTTAATTGGATCACTGTTTCAGCACTTAATAAAAAAAGCTTACTGTGCAAACTCTTCCAAAAACTGATAAAACTTTATCATACCTCCCAAATTAGTAAACAAAGGCTTCCAAAAGATCAGCATAAAATATCTTCCGCTTAAGGTTCAAAATTGAGCAACGCCCATCACAAAGAGCCTACCCACCTCACAATTTGTCACAGGCCGAATATTAATTCTATCATTCAAAATTCGACCTTATGAAGTTCTAATTAAAAACAAACCTTACTTAATTAAATTCGGGGGAAAGGGGAAGAACGGCTATGAAGTATCAAGAGCCTTCTTGGGCGTATTATCTCTAGTAATAAAATAAATTTGTCGGAAAGTTTCGGGAGATTCGTGCTGCACCCCAGGATTTACCTGTGACTTTTGATATGAGTTACATTATTATTATTCTTTTAACGATTTATAATTGGTTTCAGATTGGCGGTATTTTGAGCTTCTAGCTATTTACAATAACAATAACAAAAAAAATCGGGGGACAATCTTACACAAATTGACCTAGGCCCAAACTAAGCTCTAGGCTTGTACTATGGGTACTAGACAACGATAACCAATTATTATAAATAAAATAAATAAATAAATATCAGGGGACAATCTCACACAAATTGACCTGGTCCCAAATTAAGCTCTAGGCTTGTACTATGGGTACTAGACAACGATAAACATACTTAAATAGAGAAATACATGCTTACATATGTATAGAAAACATCCAAGACTCAGAAACAAATATTGGCGCTTATCACACAAATATCTGCCCTTACTGGGATTTGAACCCAGGACCGCTGGCTTCGGAGGCAGGGACACTCCCAACTAGGCCAACGTGTCGTGTCGTATATAGAGAAATAAATACTTAAATACATAGAAAACATACATTCACTCACGAACAAATATTCGCGCTTCTTCAATATTCGGCTTCAGAGGCAGGGTCACTCCCAAGTTCCCAACTAGGCCAACTTATAGTCAACATCATTATTTTATTCCATTTTATGGTACAGAGGACTACACAGAGATTAAATTGTTTTACGGTCCAAAAGTGGATACACAGGGCCTCTATTCAGGTGCGTTAAAACGATATCGTGTTTGACACGTTTAAGAATCGTTTATCTCACAGTCGCCATTATTGTAAATGACATAAGAGTTATCAAAACGTTGACAATACGGAAACAGGTCAAAAACGATATCGTTATAACGCAGTTGAATAGAGGCCCAGCAGTGTTGTTTGGGGGCAGGTCAAAGAATAATATGGTGTACTCGTAGCGATCCGGATGCACCCTATCACCCACATACATACACTAGCGACCCGCCAGCGGCATCGCCCGCTGCAATTTTTTTTTTATGTCACTTTGGGGTATGAAAAATAGATGTTGGCCGATTCTCAGACCTACCCGATATGCACACCAAATTTCATAAGAATCGGTCGAGCCGTTTCAGAGGAGTTCAGTAACGTACACCGTGACACGAGAATTTTATATATTAGAAGATAACATCAGGCCTTCATTCCCAGAGTGAAGTAAAACCAACAACTCTAAAAAAACTTGTTTATAATTCACCTTCTTTTGCACCTTCCAGCGTTTAAAGTCAAAGTCTTAAAATGTCAAGTGTATAAATTATGTCCAGATAGTACGACGTCAAAATCTTGAAACGTCCTGGTAGTGTAATAAGGTCTAAAATTTTCAAGGTGTTACAACGTCAAGGTCTTATAACGTCGAGGTCTTACAACGTCAAGGTTTTAGAACATCAAGGTTTTAGAACGTCAAGGTCTTATATCGACAAATTCTACAACGTCAAGGTCTTACAACGTCAAGGTCTTATAACGTCAAGGTCTTATAACGTCAAGGTCTTATAACGTCGAGGTCTTATAACGTCAAGGTTTTAGAACGTCAAAGTCTTATAACGTCAAGTTCTACAATGTCAAGGTCTTATAACGTCAAGGTCTAATATGAATAATAATCAGGCTAAGATTTTTACTAGTGTATTAGTGACAGGTTGCAAGTCCATCGCCTAAGAGAACTGCAAGCCCCTATTCCCTTAGTCGCCTCTTACAGGAGTGGCACTATTCTCACCCGACAACCACGACGGGTTGACTGACCATCACTCCTATTCAAAACCTTTGCTATAAAAACGTAGATTCACAGCTGATGCTTAAGAGTATAAGAGTTAAAAATCTTTTCCTGAAATGATTCTTAAAAATAGCATTATTAAAAGCGATAAGATTTCACGACCTGAAACCCTTTGTTTGTAACACTCGCGTAATCCAGAGAGTATTCTCAAATACATTACGGCAATGAAACTCAAAGCAACGTGCGACAAAATTACACACATTTCAAATTAAAAGTTTTTGATCTTATTTGTTAGCTAACTTTTCATGACAGGGGGTTATTTTACACCTGTGCGACATTTACCAGGTTATTTTTTTTCGTGTGGGAAAAAAGTCTAGTTATAGTCGAAAAGAGACACATTAAGTGCAAATTAAGTAAGAAGATGCGCGCGACTTTGTTTGAGGACATAGTGAGCCTAGTTGTACAGACAAATATTTGACCTTACTGGGATTCAACCCGAGACCGCTAACTTCGTAGGTACAAGTTGTACCTACGAAGTTAGCTGTCTCGGGTTGAATCCCAGTAAGGTCAAATATTTGTATGATGAGCGCGACTATTAGTTCCTGAGTCCTAGATGTTTCCTATGTATTTAAGTATGCATTTCCATATTATAATAAATGAACCTATTGTTATCTAGTAGCCATAATACAAGTCTAAAGCATATTGAAGTTATGCCCTGATAAAAAATATTACATATATATGATTTTTTTAGATACATTCCAGGTGATGAGATGGTCGATGGAAAGATGTCTGGCTTTTACTTTTGATTTATTATGTTTACTTATTTCCTCTATTCACTTAAAATTGGGGTAATCAGTGCGGAGGACCGCAATTAATATAAAAAAAACATCCATTCATATATTTATTACTTAGAATGAATGATTGAAAAAACAAAATCTTAAAAATAATTAGACGGCGAATAAACCCACGACAGCTACACAATGGTTATAGAAATCTCACAACAATACGCAATTCCCAAAGACAAAGTGAATAACTCTATCAATGGATTCAAAACGAAACATGTCAAGCGCTATCAGGATAGGACCCCATTTACTTAAGCATTGTTGTGATGTTGACGAACATTTCGTTAAACAAACACATAGACATACGTAAATTAAATGTTTATAATGGGGATTGGCAAACACGGAGTTAGTATGAATACGTTCATACAAATATTGAGATAATTTTGGCATATTGATATAACATGGCTTGACATCAAACATCTTATTTATCATTTCTACCACAAATGCGTGTGTTAGTCTGAAGTATGTCGTTGTGTTTATCCATAAAGCCATTTATCTTTTTCAACAAAATGGTGACACTTTGTTGTAGAAGATAAACTTATCCAGGTTCATCTCAAGGAAAAGTTTCGTAGGATTTTTTCTTTATTATTGTTATGATAAGCCAAGAATGTCCCACTGCTGGGCAAAGGCCTCTCTCCCCCTCTTCCACTTTACCCGATCTTGAGCGATTTCCCTCCACTTCTTGTCGCATGATCCCAAATCATCACTCCATCTCCTCCTGGGGCAGCCACGCTTTCTCTTAGCATTCTCCGGGAGCCAATCTGTGGCCCTCCTGGCCCAACAATTAGGCTGCATTCGATTAACGAGGCCGACTCAGTCCCACTTTAGTTGGGCAGCCTTCTGAGCTACATCCATATTTTTTGTCTGGGAACGCGGCTCAGTTTTTCTAACCCGGTCTAAAAGTTGAACACCAAGAAAGCTGTTCTTCATCTTTCTCTGGCAAACCCCGAGTTTGAACCTTTGGACGTCTCCTTTTTTTTCCTTTATGCTACAAAAAATTGCCATAATTATAGTTACATACATACATAAAATCACGCCTTCATTCCCAGATTGGGGTAGGCAGAGCTACAGAAATACCAACAACCCCAAAATGACTTGTATGAATTCTGTAACCACATTTTGCACAATCAGGCCACGAAGTTTACTAGTGTATTAGTGACAGGTTGCAAGCCCATCGCCTAACAGTACTACAAGCCTTTATTCCCTGAGTCACCTCTTACGACATCCACGGGAAGACATAATTATAGTTATAGTTATAAAAATGTAAGGTAACTTTTTCGACTTCATCGCTTTTATGGTTACGGCTATTTGCTAATTACGGCCAACTATATCATTTGAAATTATGTATTTGTGCTTAAATTGTAACATAATTCACTTGTAACATTAGCTCAAGTATTAGGTACTCAGACTAGGTTACGTTTAAAAATGCCGTTTTCTAAATGATTATTTGGTTAGACAATTTAGTAAACCCAATATAGAAAGTATAATTCCACCGAATTTCACTTCATCGAAAGCCATTTTCCACTGAAGCAGATAGGGATTGGGTAAGCTTTGTGATTATTACAAAATCTTAACTTCTGCGCCTAGAAAGACGAGGTAATGAAAGTTCTGCGAAGTGATACGTTCTAAGAAATTAGTGAACAAAACAAGAGCAAACCACCTCAGGCTTACACGAACTGTACAAAAACACTTAACTCGCTTAAATAGTATAATATGGGCCATCAAGAGCTTATACAAGAACAATCTTACCGCCTGAAACGTACCTATGGAGTTAGCCGAAGTTAGCTTTAATCGCATTTCATACTTAACGTCCTAACTGGCAGCGCCTTTACACCACCGACCACACGACACGATTACGACTATTTTTAAATAAAAATAAATAAATATCACGGGACAGAGTCACAAAAATTGACCTAGTCCTAAACTAAGCTCGAGGCTTGTACTATGGGTATTAGACAACGATACATTTACTTACATAAAGAAATGCTTACTCAAATACATAGATAATGCGGCAACTCGGACTGGAGTCGGGGCTACTATCAGTCCCCTATTTCACCATCGTAACAATGACAGGTGACAGGTGACATTTCAGTGTACATGGCGCAGTTTATACGAAACCCAGTGATATATCCGCGTGTTAACTTTGCAATGTATACCGAATGGTCTCCTGTCACATGTCTTTGTCAAGATGGTGAAATATATTCGATATCTACACTAATATTATAAATGTGTGTGTCTGTCTTTTTGTTACGCTTTCACGAGTAAACCGCTAATCCGATTAAATTTGATACGGACATAGTTTGAGTTCCAGGGAAAAACAAAGGGTAAATACTTTTTATACCGAAAAATTTGACGGTTCTTGAAGGAACATCGATAAACAACGTCTACGTGGACGGAGATGCAGGAAACAGCTAGTAGACGATATAAAAGAACTAAATGCCTGCTGGGCTTTATTATCCAACGAGAGGACGCCCCCGACTTCGTACGTGGAATTAGTTTCTCGCTACTCCCCCTATTTCAACGCCTTAGGGGATGAATTCACAAAAATCTCTTCCTTAGTGCACCTTTAGGATATCCAATGAATATTTCCACCAAAATTCAAGTCTCTAGCTCCAGCGGTTTCGGTTGTGCGTTGTTTGTCAGTCAGTCAGTCTCGGTACTGTTATATACATAAACACATGACATGTACATATGTTATAACCTTTTCAACGCCATTGACGGATATTTCCATCTTGGTTGACAGTGCAAAATAGACCTTAGAATCTATGAGGAAAAGTTGACTTTCGTTTTGGGTTTGTATTTGACATAGGGTTGAAAAGGTTAAATCACGCCTGTTTCCCAGAGGGGTAGGCAGAGACCACATCTTTCCACCTGCTACGTTCCTGAAAAATCACTTTCGCTTCTTCCACATTCGTACATCGAGTCCTGCGTGCACGTCGGTTTTAGGTACTTAATATTCGGCTCTTTTGCGCAATTTATTTCGGACTTGCCCAAAGCAAAGCAGTATATATTGTTTTCTAAAATAAAATACAGTCTTAATTGCGTAGAATACGCTATTTCCAATACTTACGGTAGTTGCCGTCCATGTGGCGTTCGTTATTTCCACCCTGTATTTTTTTTAGGCAGCAAACAGCCTTGTTAATATTACAATTAATACACTTTATAGAATCATCTTGAGTGCCATACTTAAATATACTAATTACGTTACATTAACTTATACAGTGAAAGCGGCAATCAATGTGATTTACTCATTTGGAGATATTTATTATCTTGTAAGTAACAAATTAACAATTCAGGAAAAACGAACACTAACACTGGATAAACTGTAGCCAAGTCACCTGTAATAGTAATTTATGCAACAGTTGTATAAGAGAGGTCAAAAAAGACGAGTGGTGTGGTTACGATGTGAGCCGCAGGCGAACATCGTAAAGCAAGACGCCACGAGTATTTTTTGACTTAGTTATACACCGTTGCATACAATATTTTTTCTACGACTAGGTTTCAAATAAAATTCAAAATTAAATTAACAAAATTTTATTTATATACCTAGGTTAGAATACGAACGAATGAAGCACAGAACAACAAACGAGCGGGAAACATTTTATGGTTAACTTTGTTTTTAAATTGAATTGATGTGCACATGCCAGGTTTTATATTTGAAAAAAAAATTGCACAATCGATTTAACTTGTGAAATAGGGACTAAAAAACACCTAATGATTTGAGAAATGAATTCTTTTACCTGATTGGTCGATTTTAATATAGCTGCATTCTGGTTGGTTGATACCATGTTTTTTTTTAAAGAGTTAAATTAGTAAAAGAGTTTACATACCAAAAAGAACCTAACGTTCCGATTGACTGGCAATGTGTATTGTGATTGGTGGATTAATTTGGTGAAGTATTTTGATTGGTCAAATTAACCTAGGTGTAAGCTTTGGCAGCTAGGCATGTCGTTTTGGCTCAAAAAAGCACAAGTGCTGTGAAGGGGAATAGACTATATTCTTATATTAGTGTTCGTGACTATATAAATGACAGATAAAAGTACAGGAGTAGGAAAAGTATATAACACTAGTGTGTGTATATTTAGATTTACGTACTAATAGGTAAGTGTAAAATAGGTTGTCGTGTCGTGTTGTGTAAACAACCCTAGCTTGCATAGGGATGATGTGAGACGTGAATATTAAGGCAGACTCTGCATGTTTTGGCAGATGCCGGCTAAGGCGAAATTTCAATGGAGAATTTTTCAGCTTCAGAATTACGGAGTGGCGCTTTAAAGACATTACCTGTCTGGGTTCCTTTGTTGGATAAAAGAAAGGCGTCGCGTGGAACAGTAAAAGTTAATTCAAAATTTAACACAGTGCCAAGAACTTGATATCATAGTTTCAGTTTTGTACTCTGGAAATGAATGTATATAAAAGGAAAGATGCGTCGCCTTAAATTTATATTTTGTTTAAATTTAAGCTAAGTTATGACTTATAGGGGAGACCGAGAAGAGTTGTAACAGAGGTGAGTTGTGACAAAGCCGATTTACCTGCACCTATGACAGTCAGTAAGCTGAAAATTTCAGGCAAACTGCGGAGTGTCGATAAAGCAACGAATTTGCGAAGTTGCTAGCTCTATTAAATTGTCATAGGTTCAGAGAAGTTGGCTTTGTCACAATTCACCTCTGCTACAACTCTCCTCGGTCTCCCCTACTTATAATTTATACGTGAAAGTTTATATTGCGTTTATTTTAAAAGCCTAAAGGGCTCAACGGATTTCGATACAAATTTGCACACATATAGTATATTCGGGATTGAAACATAGATTATTATTATCGCAGTTTTTTTTAATTCACAATTGAAAATTGTTAAATGATTTCTACGGACGGAGTCACGGGCGGGTATACGATATTGATGATTACGATAATATTGTAATAAGATTATTGGTAAAAGGTAATATTTTACATGCCACAGTAATGTACGGGGATAATATAGGGATTATATCTAATGTGTATGGACTCAAGTTATCTCCATACCAAATTTCATCAAAATTTGTTCAGCGGTTTAGCCATGAAAGAGTAATAGATTGGTAGACAAACATATACATCTATAATAATAGTTTGGATTTGATAAAATTAACAAGTTACTTTTCTTTTGAATGCAATGGAAACTACCTACGGTTTGGCTTCTATTAATGCACATCGAAAGGATTTGGTCGATACCATAAAGAAAATTAAAATATACCCTATGTTACTCGGTAATAAGGTAGCATTCTACTTGTGAAAATTTTTCTAGAATCATTCAAGTAATTTTAGATTTTGTGAAGCTCTAACCGAACATAACCTACGTAATTAATATTTAATATAACCAGAAAACGATACGGCTTCAGCAAAAAATAGCTTTCGATGAAATAAAATTCGGTGAAAAAATACACTCAATGAAAAATTTGTCCATAAAACAAGGTACTAGTTTGTTCGAACACATGAGTAAGAAGCACATTTCTAGTTAAAATACCTAATATTATGCGTATAAGAAAGTACGCGAATATCCTTACAAAATACTCGGAAGTTGTTGCTATAAAAGGATGAAGCCGAAAATATGTAGTTTAACGAAGACATTTTCCTGGTAATTAATGAAAAAAAGAATAACTTTGACTGACTGGGTTTTCTTTAATTAAATATTAATGCGTGAGTTAGGCGAAGCAATATTTATGTTGTTCGTATAAATTAAAACAGTATGATTAAGTGTTGTATTTTAAGTACAATCGGCAAATAAATATTTCTCATTTCTCAAATATTTTTTTCTGTAAATGGATGCCTGATCCACTATAGAACTGTGTCACAGTGACTTTTGTTGGGCACCACGAATAATAAATATATAAATTAAATGTATGTATGTATGGATGTAGTTCTACCAACGCTTACTGAAAATCCCCAACTAAATTGCCATCAAAAGCACCCACAGATTACAAGGGTAAGTCTAAAGACAGCGACGACGGCATAAAAGTGAAACTATGGCGCTACTGAGCGGCGTAATGCCATATTCTTTTCGGCCAGCGTTGGTCAGGATAAAGGAGGTCATCAAGTGAATTAATTTATATAATTAAGAGGATTGTGAAGCAATAAATCGCGTAGCTGTCAAAAATAATCCATACAAATGTAACTCGGGCGATAACGTTTCTCACCCCCTAAATCTAATCCGATTTTCACGATGTTTGAAAATGTAGTAAGATATTATGAAAAACTAAGTCTGTACGTTTCCGCTTTTGTTTTTTTTTTCTTTCCAATTAACATTGTCTTGGAAAGGAAAACGTACATTCCTAGTTTTTCGTCAGGCTTTAATAGGACTGTGAAGCAAAAAAAATGGACATCGTATAAGGGGAGAAAAAAGTTGTCGCATTTTTTATGGAAATTTTTTGCTTCACAGTCCTATTAAAGCCCGACAATATTCTATTTGGCCCTATTTCAATATAAATTTGTAAATAGGATCTTGTCAGGCTTTATAAACTAAATTAGAACCGTATGTAATACATTATATTAGACAATACAATAATCAATACCGTTTATAAGTAATTCTAACACTTTTTATGTAACATTTATGGTATGGAGAAGGCAAACGAACACACAGATCACTCGATCGTAAGTGAACCTTGAAACGACATTCGCAATCTCAAGATTGCAATCCTACGATGACAATATTAAGAGTGCAAATGCGTTGCCAACCTTCAGGACATAAAGTTTGCAACAGTTTCACTACCTCAATTCATCTCCTAATTTCTAAACGTTTCCTCTGACTTTCCGTAATTATTTAAATCTTTTTATTTTATGTGTGTATATAACATTTGAAGGATTAATCCTATTTTCTTGAAATTAAACAAGACTTTCTCTGATTTGCAATGTTTTAATCTCTTAGAGAAAAATACAACCGTCCGTTACAAAGTTATATTTTTGTAATCACCTTTTTAAACCAATCTGACAGCTATCTTGGTGTTTATCAAGATAGCTGCTTGCTAACCAAAGACAAGGAATTATATTCAGGAGTGTTTACAAAGAAGGCTTTGATAATGACTATAGACAAAATAATCAATATAATGTCGGGTACATACGTATAATTATAAGGTAGTCTGTTTCGATCTGCAATCATCTATGCAATGCTCGTCACCTCGCACTGATTGCTCAAAACCTACCAAGCGTAATTACATACATTATTATTTCGTAGTCTGTTATGATCTGCTATCATCTATGCGATATCCTACCGCACTGATCGCTCATAACCTACAGTCAATACATTCAATCACATAACAAATATTATGGGTGCAGTCTGTTATGATCTGCGATCATTGATGCAACGCACTTTACACAGATCGCTCATAACCTACACCTACACAATTTAATAACAAATATTAACATTTTACTAAAGCATTGTCTGTTATGATCTGCAATCATCTGTGCGTGACACCTCAAACAGCACTGACTACTCATAACCAATGCATACAAATAATCTATTCAATACAGATTAAATCTCATACATAAATCACATTCAATGTTTGTACCACTGATTTTAATATATGGTCATATTACATACACATTTAATCATTACTCGTATCGGCACCATCGCTACCGTCGCTTTCGCTGCCCGCGCTATCTAATCTCTTAAAATTTAACCAAGGATGAATCTTGTCCAGAACTACTATGTTTTCATATAGTTTGTTGCCCTTTCTTACTAGTGGTGTATCTTCGACAACAAATCTGTCGTTGGGCAATATTTTCTTTATACGATATGGTCCATGAAATTTAGGTGTTAACTTTTTAGACTTACCTACATGATCCTTATCAAATACAGTTCTCTCAATCCTCACCAGGTCCCCTAAATTGTATTTAGTCCCAGGTTTTCTATGCTTATCGAACTCTCTTTTTGATGCCTCTTGTTGCTTATGTATTTTGTCACTAGCTGCCGATCTTAAATCCCGTAATCCGTGGTCGGTAAGGGGTTCAATCGTTTCATTAATTATGTTTCCTAATATGTTTTCTGATAAATTAACCAACTTAAATCCGAACAATAGTTCCGAAGGGCTTTTGCCAGTTGCTTTGTTTAAAGTTGTGTTAATCCCCAATTGCACACTACCTATATGCTCGTCCCAGGTACTATCGCTTTGGCCATGACATTTTGTACTTAACGCCTCGGTGATAGTCCGGTTATACCGTTCTACCTGTCCGTTCGCTCTAGGAGTCGCCACTGCATTTAGTATATGCTTTATACCCAAATTTTCTGTAAAAGATTTAAATTTCGAACTGGTGAAACACGATCCTCGATCAGTAATTAAGCGGGTCGGTGTTCCAAAGTAGCTAAAATGTTCGTTAAAGGCTCGAATAGCTGTTGTGGTTTTGGTATCTCTAACTGCTTTAATGTTAATAAATTTGGTAAATGCGTCTATTATTACCAAAATATACATGTTGCCTCTCCTAGAACGAACGAACGGTCCCAGATGGTCCGCATGAAGGGTGTGGAAGGGTATCTCCAATTTTGGTATCGGGTGGAGCATACCTTCCCTACAACCTCCAGGTCTCTTATGGTGCGCACATTGCAAACAAGACTCTACGTACTTTTTGGTAAAACGTCGCATCTTCGAGAACCAAAATATACCGCGGATCCTACTCAACGTCTTATCGTAACCAAAATGCCCCACATCGTCATGGTTCATACGCAAGACTTGCCATCTAACTGATTTTGGGACTACCCAACGTATTCCGTCCTCACATATTTTATACACGTAACCCCCTTTCAGCTGGTAATTTTTAAGAATGTCGGCTGCAATTTTTGTATTTTTGTCCTGCAATACCTCTTTAATTCTCTTAATGTCATCATCATTACTTTGAACTGTCGATATCCAATCCTTTACGTCAATTTGCAAAACGTCGATAATGTGAGAGTCATCCTCGGGGGTGGGCTCAGTAACAGGACCACGACTGAGAGCATCCACATGTGCCATTTGCGTTCCCGCTCTGTATTCGATCTCACAGTCGTACTCCTGGAACTGCACCCACCACCGAGAGATTCGTGGAACTAGATCTCTCTTCGTAAGAGTGGTCCGCAGCGCACCACAGTCGATAACTATCTTAAACCGAATGCCTAATAGATATACCCGAAATCTGCTTAGTGATGATATAACAGCCAACGTTTCGAGTTCAAAAGAATGCATCTTTTGTTCATCCGCCGTTGTTTTCCGACTGTAGTACGCTACGGGTCTGAGCAATCCGTCTGTTCCACGCTGCATAAGGATACCTGCTACCCCGTGCTTTGACGCGTCGGTATGTAGCTCCGTTTCTAGCTTAGCATCGTACAAGGCTAGTATAGGGCGCTCAATCAATTTTTGTTTTAAAGTTTCGAACGCTTTCGTGTGCTTCTCCTCCCACTTCCATTCAAACTTAGCTTTGAGAAGGTCAGTGAGTGGACACGCTATAAGAGCGAAGCTTTTAACAAAACGCCTAAAGAAACTGGTTAGGCCGAGGAATCGTCTTAAATCGTGAACATTCTCGGGTTTTGGGAAACTTGATATTGCAATAGTTTTCTTTGAGCCTGGTCGTATACCTTCACTATTTACTCTAAACCCCAGAAAATCTATTTCCGTATAAAAGAAGTGACATTTTTGTAACTTTAGTGTTAAGCCAGCTCCTCGGAGAAGGCTAAGAACTTCTTCCAATCGACAAAGACCCTCATCAAATGAGTGCGCTGGGATCAACACGTCATCCATGTACACTAACGCGTATTTAAGCTTTGACTTGGTAAGTATTTTATTCATTGCTCGTTGGAACACAGATGGCGCGTTTGCTAACCCGAAAGGCATGCGTTTAAATTGATACTGTCCATCAGGCGTGGCGAAGGAAGTTTTATCCTGAGAAGCCTCCGTAATGGGTATCTGATAATAACCGGAAGCTAAGTCCAGCGTAATGAATACCGAATGACCGGATAACATATCCAACTGATCATCGATCAATGGTAAAGGGTAATGCTCTTTTCTTGTTTTTCTGTTTAATGCACGGTAATCCACGCAAAGTCTCTGTTCGCCCGTTTTCTTTTTCACAAGAAGAATAGGACTTGCGTAAGGAGAGCTAGATTCACAAACAATATCCGCGTCGAGCATTTCCTGTACCATTGATCGAACTCGTTCTCGTTCTGCATAGGAAAGCCTGTAAGGGCGATACACGACTGGTTTATCGTCCGTTAGTTCTATATCCATCTGCACTACATTGGTAAGTCCGAGATCTTTTAAATTATTTGAAAAACATGATTCGTACCTAGTTAATAAGTCTTTCAGCTGATTTAGTTCACTTTCCGTCAATTGATTTCCATAATTAAAACTATTCTCAACGTCAGGCCCATCGAAATTCAAATAATTAATGTTTAACGAATAATTCGTACGCATAGCGCGTGTAATCAATGAACCTCCTTCGAGTTTAATACTATTATCTGAAACATTTTGTAATAGTACTCCACTGCATCCACGTTCAATACTGTACTCACCCGGCATTAAATAAAATGTATGGTCCGGTGTACCGCGCAACGTACCATGCACGTAAACCATACCAGAATACTCTACATTGCACTTAACAGGCGCAACAACCATTTCCTTTGGAGGAATTACTATATCATTTTGCAATATAAGGTTTAGTTTTGTATTAAGGTCACGTTCAAAAATTAACGAGTCACAAGTCTTAGTAATTATAATCCCAGGTTTTTCCGTAAAAGTATGACCGATCAAAATAGGGTATTTAATGACGCTATCATCTACCACAAGGACCGCTAATCTCTCCGAAATACCCTGTATTTCAATGATCACGTCAGCTATACCAATCGGTAAAACAATGTTATTTCCTATACCACGCAAGAAGGGTAATCAGCTACCCAATTAATACCCAATTTCAAAGCCTCGCTGTAACGTAACAGTGTACACTGACTTCCCAAATCCACATAACCATTAATTATACTGCCATTAATTTTTAACTCTAATTTATACTTGTCATCATTAAAGTTAGTATCTAAATTTAATTGCATCACATTTTTCTCATTTGTATTGTTTTCATGTTTACTGGTAGAATCATTTAATTGTTTAGTACAATTTGTATTGGTATGACCTAATCGATTGCAAAGTGTACACTTAAGTATTTTCTTCGCGCACTTAAAACTGTAGTGACCAGGTTCATTGCAATTGAAGCAAGTCGCAGCAGCCGTGGTCGCGCCAGCTTGTGGTTCAGTCATTTTATGAGCCCCCGACTGATTGGTGCTCGGAACAGTTGTTCACGTGACTGTTGTCTTATAGACTGGAAGTACTCTAGGACCTGTTCAGGCTCCTGACACTTGGCGGCCTTGGCCCCTAGCCTCAGAGAACGGTCCTCTATTCCGTACAGCAAACAGTCAACGGCTCGTTTGCCTGTTATTTCGCAACGATGTAGCAAATTAATTTTCTCATAAAAATATAATTCTAGTGATTCATTATATCTTACTCTTTTGGACAACATTTCGGTTAAAAGTTCAGCATAGTCGTCAAAGGAAGGAAAAGAGTCAATGAGTTTGTTTTTCCACTCGGGCCACGAAAACGACATAGTAGGGAGAGCCTGATACCAAGTACGAGCAACGCCCGCCAACTTTGGCAAAGCATAATGAATAATCTGATCATCCCCCCATTTATATAGTTTGGCACATTCCTCAACCTTTTTCAACCAAATGTGTATCGTCTGACCCTTCACCATGGGATCAAATTCGGGTATTACATTACCCAAAACTGGGAACTTGTTCCCCTCTGATCGTTTGTTCGTCAAGGACTTAACTAATTCCGATAAAATTTTTACTACATTAGTAGAATCAATATCTAAATTACTCACGTCATCACCCTTCGTCTTACTTCTCCTTCTGTCAGCACGATGTTCTTGCCTGCAGCTGCGCCGCGAGTCTTGCTGCCGGCGCTCTCGTGACCTGCTCTTCCGTCCTTCGCTGCTCGTCGAAGTGCGGCGACGGTGACTCCTGCTCCTTCTATGTCTGCGTTGTGAATGCTGGTGGTGACGCTCACGTGATCTGCTTCTCCGTCCATCGCCGTCAGCACAGTCGTTCCGTACCTCGTCTCCAGTTTGTTGTTCGAGTGATATAGTAGGCGTCCGTGTTCTAACGCTACGCCCATGGTGGTGCTCGCGTTTACGTAGGCTTGAAGACCTTTTCCAGCTTCGATGGCTGCGTTTCCTTTTATGCGAACGCGATTTTTTTTTTATTGTTGTTGCCGTAATTACGTTCCTGCGAGTCGTCATGCTCCATCGCGTCTAGACAAGTTAGTTATATCTTCGGTCGATGTATGCTTTTCTGAAGTATTTGCGAAAATATATATCTTTTCCGAGCAAAATAAGCGGTGAATCTTTCACATCCCACTTCTGAGATGAAGGATTAATCCTATTTTCTTGAAATTAAACAAGACTTTCTCTGATTTGCAATGTTTTAATCTCTTAGAGAAAAATACAACCGTCCGTTACAAAGTTATATTTTTGTAATCACCTTTTTAAACCAATCTGACAGCTATCTTGGTGTTTATCAAGATAGCTGCTTGCTAACCAAAGACAAGGAATTATATTCAGGAGTGTTTACAAAGAAGGCTTTGATAATGACTATAGACAAAATAATCAATATAATGTCGGGTACATACTATAAAGTTATACCTTAGTGCTTACACATTAGTTTGTGTGAATATGTTTTCATTTATTTAGGTATAATTATTTATGTATATGCTTATTTATTTATATATTTTACGTGTTGCAGTAAAAAAGTTATTCAGTAGTTTTTATTATTTTCTCTCGTCAACATTTTGTAATTAAGTATTTCACTCATATGTGCTACATTTATTTTGTCTCACTCGCCCAAAGCTAAGCCCGAACATATCCTTTAAAGGGATCAGCTGGCCGTAAGTACTACTTACATTTTCTAAAATGTTTACATTTGTGTAACGTAATTGTTTTAACACACATCCTCATGCGTGGCCCTCGCCCAGTCATTCCGAGGTTAACTTTATTCATACATTATTTTCATTGTTTCTTCTGAAACTGTTTCTTTTGGTGCAATAAATAGTTTACTTACTTATATATCTACTTAGAACCATTTTATTTCCCAACATCCATGCGCAAACTTTAATAAACTAAGGTTTAAATTTGCAACCGAACCACTGCCCGGGTGCTATCTCACAACTAAGCCGACGGTGTTATTTCAGCCGTTTTATCGCCATGGCAACCAACTATAGTTCGGAAGAAATGCTATTTGAAAATACTGGAGCTCCGATTGCGCGGACTCTCAACTTTCCAATTGATTCGCCAACTTCTCTTGGCTGAGGCGGTACTACGGATTCTCGGCAATATCAGCGACACAAGACAAGATGCATCACGTTAATTTAAATGATTATCGAAAACTATTGACGACACCTATTTAAGTATTTATTTCTCTATCTAAGTATGTTTATCGTTGTCTAGTACCTATAGTACAAGCTTTGTTTGGTACTAGGTCAATTTGTGTGACACTGTCCCGTGATATATTTTTTTATTTGTTTAATTCATTTGTATGAATTTCGAATTGTGTCCTCAATACACTTGGTCCATCGCTTTTCTGGCTTTTCGAATCCCTCCGTATAGTACAATTTCTCCAACCCTTTAAAATGCGCATTGGTTTCTGCGATGATTTCTTCTTCGGAACCAAGTCTTTTTCCACTGAGCCATTTCTTCAACTTTGGGAAAAGAAAATAATCGCAAAATCTGGAGAATAAGGCGGATGCAGAAGCAATTCGTAACGCAACTCGTGGATTTTAGCCATAGCAACTGCACACAAGTGTGGACCCGTGCGTTGTATTTGTGAAAAATGTTTTGTTTTTCGCTCGTTTTGCCATTAAAACTGCATAAAATCGCTGTAACAAGTTAACATAATATTCGCCGTTAGTCGTTTTACCTTTCTGAAGTTAATCAACATACAGGATATTTTTTTAATAATGCACAAATTTTAATATATGGTTTTTTTGTTGTTAATATAATAAATTACAACAATAGAAACAGTTCAATTTTTTTTTTTTGTTGCAAATTATCTCTCGTTTACCTTCTCGTGTGGACACAAAGACACACTAGAAATGATGACATGGGTTGTCAAGCTGTAGGTATGCGATACACTGTATTGATATTCGAAATTTGAAATTTCATGTACAGCTTATCAGACAACAAACTCCTCTCCTACTGATATTCTAAATTTGAAATTTCATTTATTAAAAAATTAACAACACTCCCCTCTCCTCGCACCCCTGCATTAGAGGGTCCATGAATATCGTCAAGTTAGTGGTATCATTGAATAGGCAATATCTCTAATATCTTTTAAGCTAGAGTAAAAATAACAATTGATTAATAATTAATTAACAATAGCGAAGCAAATATTAAAATTTGTGCACCTATTAAAAATTACCCTGTTTAATACACCTCGAGCATCCCAGAAGACAGTAGCCACAACTTTATTCGCCGATAAAACTGATTTGGCCTTCTTTGGTGCAGGTTCACCTGAAGCCATCTATTATTTTGTCTGCTCCTTGGTTTCTGGTGTATGATGATGAATCCAGATTTCGTCAACAGTTATGATACGACGCAAGAAGTCCTTTTCATTACATCTAAACTTCGCCAAACATGCTTCTGACAGGGTCACCCTAGTGCGTTTTTGATCCACTGTGAGCAATCGCGGCACCCAACGGGCGGAGAGCTGCTTCATATCTAAATAAGTGTGAAGGATATTACGAACCCGTTCGTCTGAAATGCTTACAATATGAGCTATCTCACGGATCTTTACTCTTCGGTCGTTCAATACGATTTCATGGATTTTGGTGATCATCTCTGGTGTAGTGACCCCAACTGGGCGTCCGGGTCGGTCGGCGCCAGCATTGCTTGTACGGCCATAACAAAAACCCACCACCACCACCATAACCACTTGTGGATCATTTAATACTTGTCTATTTTATTTTTATCCGTAATGGTTTTTCTTCGTAAAAAATAATGTTTAATCAGAACATGAAACTCACTTTTTTCCATGTTTGCAAACACCAAAGTGACTGTTTCTTTTTCATAGCTGTCAAAAAAAACTAGCCGTGCAAACTGGCTGAAAATATACGACTTACCTTCAAAAAGGTTGCATTACAAATTTACATTACTGAATTTGTAAAAAAAATACCTTTAATATGTTTTTACCAGACTCAGCCCTGGTACAAAAATACCTAAAAAAAAATATTTATCAATAACAGCATATTCTTTTGTGCTTCAACTTACATCTATTTATGTTAAGCTCGTATTAAATCAAGATGCGTCTTAACAACAATCTCAAACTTGTTAGAAGCAAGGTTATTTTTGGGTACACACTGACTATTTGGTCTATCTCTAATAGACACCCGATAGATCTCGCTAAGAACCTCGATAAATTCAAGCGTTCCAATTCTTTTATTGATTTACGTTGTACCATACCTTGGCTCTAGTCAAGATGCTTTTCTTTTTACTCGAGCTCTCAGGCCACCTGGTTGTAAGTGATATCTGAGACACATAGACATTTTGAATTCTCAACTTCTCAAGACTGCAATCTTATAACCTCAAATGCGTTGCCAACTCTGAGGACTAAGATGGAATGCCTCTATGCTAGTAATTTCACCGGTTGTCTGATCGCCACACCGGAACACAACAATGCGAATGCTGCTTGGCGGGTGGTTAATGGATAAGATGGTGGTAGCGATCCGGACGGACCCTGCATAAGGAGAGTTGAGGATTGACTTAATGTGCCAGACGGTCACGTCGAGCTTATCGTCGGTGAAACTGCAATACTGCGTAAACTAACAAATTAAATAAATTGCAAAATACTTTTTAACAAGTAAGTCAGTAAGGCAACTCATTGAATTTTTTAGTTACGCGGTATTGCAATATCACGGACGTTATGTCAATTCTATACAATAGACAACATGCATGAAAATCAGAATTGAGTTTAATTGATAATATTTAGGAGATAATGTGATAAAAAGGATATAAATGCAATACCCCGACCCGATTATTAAGATTACATATACTACTTAAAACTTGTTAAAATATTAAATCTTCCTTCTTTTTAGACATGGAACAACAGCTGTGACGTCATTACTGCCGTCGATTTTGTATACAGTGTTTTTGCAGGGGGTCTAAACTATGACTTTTTTAAGCTTCATATGTTATGAAAAAATTACACGACAATTATTCCGCGTATACAGTTATTAAAAATATATGCATGTTCTCTATTTGAAAGTTTTCGAAAATCGTTTACGTAGTTAGGTAAGAGGTAAAATTTCTAACAGACATCTCTTTAGGTCTCTGTCTACTACACCGTATCATACGATGACCACATTATGACCGTAATAGGATCATGTCAGGCGCGGAATTTACGTGACATGGACTACAGTAGTCCGTGTCACATCCGCGTATCATCCCCGTTGCATCCTTCTACTATCTGCGTACCATCCACGTAACTATTTAAAACAGGCTTAGAACGGTCATCATACGCGGTTGCAACCCGGTATGCCTTGTCGCCGCTTGCTAGCTTAATCGCTTAGCACAAGTAGTATTTTCTCGCTTGTCGCTCAGTGCGACTTTATCGTTACAGACTAGATAGAACGGGAGATCCGAGTGATAAACAAGTCGCGTACCACTTGCGCTAGCCCGTCTGGTCTGACAACATTGCTTGCCGATCAAGAAGCGTTTCGCGACGCGACGCGACGTTGTCGGTCGATGGCGGAACGGTCTAGTGGGCAAGGTCTCATACTTGTCAATACAAAGATATTTTTATGCCGGACACGTTCCTAGTTCGGTCAGGTATGGAACTGTCTGCGCCGAGCTGATTCCTAGAGCACTATGGAACTAAGTCAAAGTGGCGCAATAAGTGGAATCCTATGAAGTCTCTTATAATTTGATTTGTTGCTGTTAGGGTCGTGGGACGTTAATGTATCTAAATAAAAAAAAGTATATTTATAGAGCTGATATAATCTCCCGTTATCATAATGACCCTGTATACTAGAGAAATATAATTCAATAATTAAATAAGTCGTACAACCGCGGTGGAGTCTCGATTTTGTAAAGTTAACCATTTATTTAAATAACGTTAACAGTAATTAGTCGCCTCTTACGACATCCCCGGGAAGACATGGAGTGGCACTATTCTAACCCGGCCACCACAGGGGCAAACTAACTTAAATAACTGAACTATGAAAAATACTTTTTGGCCAAATTTTCAATATTTACCTGCCAGTACTTAGCAAGTTTTAATTATTTTGATACAAAATCGACTTAGCTTAAAATTCATAATGGCGTGTACGAAATTCCGTCAAAAATCCATTGCGGGTAGTCAGTGATTTGGAAAATGTCAACGCAGGGAGGCGCCATGTATCGCATGCGGGACCACGAAGTGTGGAGAACATTGCTCCATAACTCCGGGGCAGCGGGATAGAGTCGCTGGAAGGGATAGCCAAAATAAAACGTTTTTTTCACTTCTCATGCTCGTAAAGTCCTTCTTTATGCTGGGTATAGGCTGCATAAAATCACATTTTATGCACTAGTGCATAAAGTGTTGTCGTCATCTAGACTAAGACAATTAAGCCCTACAGCCAGACAAACGAGGTGACTGCATTTACATTTAATTGCCTTCAAAGTTGCAACTGGGTCATTCTTCTTTTTTACGGACAATTTCCTGTCCTCATTTATTTATTTATTTATTTATTTATATAAACAATGTCTTGAGGACAAAATTCTAGGTACAAATTTAACACAAGAACTTTAACCATACGTTATCAGTTAGAGTATTGATTATTAATGTTTTAGTGTTTGAATATACGTCCAAACATTTATTCATGAATTAGTACTAAATAATCTTTCACTTTCTCTATCCAGTGTTTTTTTTAATAAGTTTTTTTTTCATAGAATCGCGTGACAGATTGGTAATACAAAATTTATTCCCCTGAAAACGGCCAATCTGTCACAGTATATTCTGAAAAACCACCATAAAGAAAAAAACATTATCGCCACCGAAATAATCATTAATTAGTCCAATTAAAAATTCACGCAACGTATTTTAAAATCAAAAATTAAAACCATAATTATCAATAGTTGAAAAACGCAAAATATAGAAAAATGACGATGTATTGTCGGTAAAAAAGTAGAACGACCCATCTAACAAAAATGAAATTTTGTTTTATTAATAACAAGCATTATTAACAACAAAAATACAAAATCAAAGTGTGACTTGGCAGTATTGCGTTCGACCTTTAAAGTTACATGAAAAATTAAAAAAAAAAGAAAAAATGCAATGGCGGGAAAGAGTTTTTTGTCTCGTTTTGGACTATTTAATTAGTTGTTTTCTTTGCAAAAGTTGTTGTACAACACCCTACCGGCTCGGATGGATACGATAAGTTTGGATAAAATGGTTTGTTTCAGTTTTTTTTGCGTTTAAAAAGTATATATTTCAATTTAAGATGGTTTCCTTGTTAATAGATAGTTGGATGGCTTGCTTCGCTCCGGTAAAACAAATTAAATTAGTCTATATTAGTCTGGGAGGTAGCTTCAAATGAGTTTTTTTTTAAATTACTAACCTTTAACATACAGACAAGCATCCAATTATAAAATATTATTATATATGACATAGAATTATTAGTTACAAGGATCAGAACCTTCTAGTATCTTAATTTGGGAAAATAATAATTAGAAACATTATCTTCGTGAGGCCCACCATACCACAAACTCAGAGATTTTTGTGAGTGAGAATTTGAATCTACCAGAAAGGAAATAAATTTCAATTTCCTTTGCTCTTAAATACCATTATCAAAATTGAAACAAATAAAAAATAACTTTATGCTCATGGAAATATAGTTTAAACTAAATTGCCAGAGGATATAGGCCAGATTTTATCGATTAAAAGTTAAAGTAATTGTAGCTAAATGTTAGAGAGCCGTGTTAAAAACTAATATTAAGCGAGATTCTGATCTCAAGGCGTATTACAAATGAAAAATATCTATAAATTTGACATTTACTTTTGAAACAAAAATATTCGTTATAACTGTTATAAGTACGTAAATAAACTTAAGTTGTACAACGACGAACTTGTCTCGTCAGGATCTCTTCCAGTTAACCTGACCATGATTGATTAAACTGACTAGCTGTTTCCCGTGACTCCATCTGCATAGAAATAATTTATCGCTATTCCCTCGGGAACCGTCTAAGTTTCCGAAATAAAAAGTATCCTATATCCTTCCCGGGATCTTAATTATCTCCATAACAATTTTCATTAAAATCGGTTCTGTGATTAGTGAAAGAAGGACAAACATAAACACACTTTCACATTTATAATATCAAATAGTATGGATCTAATATCGTTATTAGAGTTTTTACAAACAAAGTAGGTTATTTTCATAAGCACGCTCGAGCTGCTCTAAAGACTTAGCACTTCAACTTTCCCTACATCTCTGTGCATGCCACTGCCTGGCAAAACGCCAACGGCTTTAACCCCCCAGTATCTCACGTTGGGTCATTTATTTCACGATAACATAGGCACAAATTAACCGAATTACTGCAACCTAGTCACATCATGCGAGGATATTTTTACCGGTAAAGGCAGGGTAAATAGCTCTATACATTCTTCATGAGAATGAAAGTCTTACTATGTAAGTAGTCAAGATGCAAACGCTGTTAACGTTTCTCTTTTCTATCGAGTTGAAATGAATGGAATCGAAGCGAACTGTAGACGCGATCTGTCACCACCAGGGATACAGGCGGCTAAAGCATTTATACCTGCCAAAACAACGGGGCAAGAGCATGTCGGACCATGCTCAGTGTATGGTTCGGAAACCGATAAGTACTGCAAACATAAAAATCAGCAAGTAGTAACAAATTTTCGATTTAAAGTCAATTGGTGCCACCTTAGATGATTTTAGTAGGTATAAACACTTTAATCGCCTTTATCTCAAGAACAAATGATGTCTACTTAGTCGTGATAGTTTTCCTTTTAAATTCGTTATATATGCTCTTTTATTTAAGTTTTTCTTCTGATTTTTTGTATTTGTAGTTAAGGCTGTAGGGTGTTGAGTCTTAACAAAAATTTGCGCTTTAAAGCTTAATATTTGATAAACGAATCCCTTGATCGAATTTTTTTTTTACAAATCCACACTATTTTTGAATGACCTATCCCACGACACCCCATACTATAGGGTAGACGAGAAAATAAAACATCCTCACGTTACGTATAGGAGAGGTACCCTAAAAAAATTTGGTGCCACCAAACGACTTTAAATAGAAAATAGTTATTTCTTGTTGGTTTTTATGTTTGTAGTAAGTACTTAATGGCTTCGGAACCCTACACTGAGCATGGTCCGACATGCCAAATTGAACTAGTCCCAAACTAAGCTCTAGGCTCGTACTACGGGTCCTAGACAACGATAATCATACTTATATAGACAAATACATACTTAAATATATAGAAAACATCCGAGACTTAGGAACAAATTTTCGCACGTATCACACAAATATCTGTTTTGTTCCTGATTCGTCATATTCCAAATTGGTCATCTTCCAAACTCGACAATTTCCTAACTGGTCATATTCCTAACTCGTCATATTCCAGATACGTCGTCTTCCAAATTCTTCATTGTACAGTCAAATTAATTCGCAAACAAGTGCTTACAGGAATAATAAATATGTATTACTAAGGACTTAGGACAGATTGTACTTAGTAGTTATATTTGTACTACGGCTATTTTTTTTTTTTATTTTTTTTTTTTATGTTAAGGAGAAGGCACCCGAGCACTCAGGCCACCTGATGGTAAGTGGAATCTGAGACCCATAGACACTTGAATTCTCAAGACTATAATCCTAAGACCTCAAATGCGTTGCCAACCCTGAGGACTAAGATGGAATGCCTCTATGCTAGTAATTTCACCGGTTGTCTTATCCCACACCGGAACACAACAATGCGAACACTGTTGCTTGGCGGGTGGTTAATGGATAAGATGGTGGTAGCGATCCGGACGGACCCTGCACAAGGTCCTACCACCAATTAGACAATAATTTACTAAAAGTCGAGTCCAAAAGAATTGGCAAATAATGGAATGATCATAACATTTACCACAGAGGATTTCTGTAATAATTTGTGCAAGCTGTACATAGTATGACGAGTTTGGAAGATGACGAATCTGGAATATGACGAGTAAGGAACATGACCAGTTAGGAAATTGTTGAGTTTGGAAGATGACCAATTTGGAATATGACAAATATCTGCCCTTACCCGGATTTGAACCCAGGACCGCTGGCTTCGGAGGCAGAGTCACTCCCAACTAGACCAACGTGTCATCAGATATGTTGGTTAACCTATATGTGGCTGTATCCTGTATTCTCCTGAATCCCTTGACCCGCTTTGCCCTTCGATGTTATAATATCACTAACAGACATTCGCGGGGCTCCAGCGCCATTATCCGGGAAGCTCTTTCCGCGCTCGTGTGTGGTACCACTGCAAGGCTGAGGCGATTGCGATAGTTTTCACCTTATCCTTTAAGGTCGCAAAATTAACTATTCTACAGAACCTTCGTAATATAACGGTTCCTTTGCTTTTTGTTTAGAATGACCACTCTAGTGACCCGCCGTCATTTTGCTTCGGTTTATGCGATTTTTCGGTGACAATATACCGCAATTTGTTATACAAAATAACCTGGAAAATGATATGGTGACCGCATAAAAATCCATTGCGTGGTTTAGGAAGGGTTAGCGGATAGACAGACACGGAAAGCGACGTTATTTCATTATACGTAAATAAGATAAAGATTAACCCCCTTATTTTTAAGCACATACCCTATTTAAAGTAGTCTTTGTCCCTTTCTGTCATATTCGAATGTCATAAAGACAGATAAGGGCAAAGCATATTTTAAGAACAGTATCGCTACCACCATAATACCCTATTATTATTTAACCTGCCGCGAAGCAACAGTGTTCGCATTCTTGTGCTAAGTTGTGTTGTGTTGTGTGTATAATTAAACCAGTGAATAACATTTCTATCTAAGGAGTCTTGTGAATTCAAATGTCTATGGGTCTCAGTGGGCCGAGCACGCTGCCTCGTGACTTATTGTCAAATGACGTCAAACGGGAACTAGTATCAAATATTATTATGAAATCATCAAGTCACCCAGGGATTAAGTTGCTTAGTAATAAAAGGACCCAAATCACACAATACACACTTTTATTTTAAACCTTAGTTCTTTATACTTACGTTGGAATATGGAATAGACGAATTAAACTCCCGACCCTATAACAAACACAGTCCCGTGGTAGCGTGCTCGCCCTACAGATTCCACCTAACAGCAGTTGCCTAGAATGTGCATGTACTTCTCTTTAGCATAAAAAATATAATATAAGAGGTATAGAAGATACCGCTGCATCTACTAAATTGTACCAATCATGTTAGGTTACAACGCTCTCTCGCTTTAGGCCTGAAAATATTGAAAGTTCTTTGTGTAATGTTCGTGCACGCTCATGTTATATCTAGAGCACTTTTATTTGAATAGACTTGTTGAACTTTGATAATATTAGTTGGGTAAAGTCTTTAGGGGCAAGCCTTCTGTTTAAAGACCGCTTTAAAGTGCTTTGTAACTTACCTATAGATGCATCTGATTTTCAAGGTTCCGCAGTCAACAAGAAACACTTATACAGGTAGTTTCGCCAAGTCGGCCTCTCCTTGGTTTTACTCATAGACCCTTATTTAATGCAAAGCTGTAATTAGGCATAGTTAAACATAAATAAGCCGAAATAATATCATCCCCCGTGTGGTTGCCGGGTGCCTCTCCATGTCTTCCTGCGGATATTGTAAGAAGTGACTAAGGAAATAAGGGCTTGTAGTACTGTTAGGCGATGGGTTTGCAACCTGTCACTACTACACTGGTAAACATCTTAGCCTGATTGTGCATATGCATTGCATGTATGCACGATTGCCTTTATTATTAATTGTATAAGAGCTACCAAACATTAACAATATGATAACCTATCAAAAGACAAGCTACACCATGGGATAGACGAGAAAAAAACCATCACTACTTTATGAGTAGAGGTACCCATTTTTTTTCAAGATTTTTTGCTAATGGTCTGTTGACTGACTGAATGGCACTGATTATATATATTCATGCCAAATACCAGCTTTCTAGTACTAAAAGTATCTGAGCTAAGCTTTGGACGGACGGACGGACATGGCGAAACCATAAGGGTACCTAGTTAGAACTACAAAGATCAAGCTTGAGAATTTGAGATGTCAAGGTTACAATGGAGCCGCTAGCATGTCTGGGAAGTTATATGGCGACACAGCTCCAGAATGTGCGGCGAAGAGGTCGAGACAATGAAACACCATACTGTGTGAATGTGTTACCCTCGCCGGAGTAACAATGAAAATTCCAGGCTATGGCTACCTTTTTTTTTTTTTTTTCACAGTGTGGGAAATGCGTTACGCATTTCCCCCGCCATGGGAGTGGCAGGGGGGTATGTGGGACTCACCCCTATGTGCCCCACCTCTCGGAGCGAGAGGGGGAGGAGTGCTACCCACTATAAACCACCCTGGCGTACCCTCCTGCCGGTTAGGCAAGGCGCCGTGGTACCGCCGAAGCATTGCCCACGACGCCTTCCGGCAGCCCCAGCCAAACACCGCTGGGGCTACCCGCGCCAAAGGAGAGGGAGGCCGAGCACGCATGGCCTCCCTCCCAGACCGCCAAGTGGCTATCACCTACGGCGAGAAGGGGACTCCCATCCCCCGCCCGCATCCACTAAGGATTGAGGCGGGCGGCAAAACGCCTGCGCCTCAATCCCCGCCGTCTGCTCTGGAGCGGATGCTCTTCGCGCTCACGCTCCGCGGCCTCCTTCTGCGAGATGACACACTCGCAGAAGGAGGCCACAGCCCTCCAGGACCTGTCGCTGCACAGCATTGCAGACACAACGCTGTGCAGGGAGAGGTCCCACTGCCCTATAGCCAGTGCCATAGTGCAGCGCTCCGCACTCCAAAGGCTATGGCTAACTAGAACCAAACGATTTCAAAGGAACTGCCACTACTCTCCACTATCCGGTTTCTGGAAGGGTTGGAGGCAGCATTAGACTCAGAGTTAAAAAATGGATGGTTACACAAAAGATCCCATAGGGTCGAAGTATATCATAAAGACCCCACCAATAAGATAAAATAAGATAAACACAGCTCCAACCACTCGAATTCTGTGTTGTTTTATAGTGTTTATCTTTTGATAGTCTCCAACAGAAGACTAGTGCTGGCTTAAAATTAGTACTTTAAAAGTTTGTATTTCGCAAACGGATGTCTTAATTGAAAACTTGGTTAAAGAACCCACAATATTTTTGAAAGACCTTTTTAACGACACCTATCACCACCAGGTACCACCACCATGCCAGCGACCAAGGGGTAGACGAGAAAAAAAACCATCGCCACTTTACGAGAATGGGGTACCCAATAAAAATATAATTTCAATATTTTATTTTATCTATTGTCGGCGTGACTGATTACCCATTGCTAAATAAAAGTTTTCTAGTACTAAGAGTCTCTAAGCTAAGCTGCGGATGGATGGAGAGACGGACGGACATGGCGAAACTAAAAGGATTCCTCTTATTTCTCTGTCTATTGTTGTTCTCCAGAATAAACGTTAGTCTTTCTTTCCTTTTTAACCCTTAGCGGGTCAAGCGTCTCCCAAATAGTCGTCGCGATACCTAAATTTCATTAGCATCAGACTTAATAAATATGAAATACACTAAATATAGGCACGTACTATCCTCTGACCTAAAGGATGATGCAGACATAGAGAGGGAGCGCAGGGCGTTGGCTGACAGAGCGAACATGGTGGCCCGCCGGTTTGCTCGTTGTTCCGATGAGGTGAAACTGATGCTCTTCAGAGCATACTGTACATTACTGTACAAACTTCTACGCGAGCAGGCTGTGGATAAGCTATACGCAAAGACAGTATAGCGCCCTGCGTGTGCAGTTTAACAATGCATTCAGGATGCTGATGGGGCTGCCTCGGTTCTGCAGCGCGTCGGGGATGTTCGCAGAGGCACGAGTGGACTGTTTTTACGCCACCATGCGAAAACGTTGCACGTCCCTGGTGCGCAGAGTACTGACCAGCTCCACCAGCATTCTAATGGCATTCGCCCAGAGGTTTGATTGTCAGTACCTAAATCATTGTTCCATGATACACGTACTGACAAATCAGTCCAAATAGATTCTATTTCATTCGTTTTGTTTGTGTTGGTATTATTGTATATGTACTTACAAAAACTAGGTTATATCTTTATTTTTATTGTATTGCTAACAAATATATGATCCATAGTTGATCGGAATAAATGATTTCGAATTTGAATTGAATATAAATACTAGAAACGTAGGCTTACTGAAAATATTCCTAATAAATATAGCTCTAGAGGTTTTTACTCGTAAAATATATACGATATTTAATAAGTCAAAGGTCACAGAGATCAAACAGATTTCTAAAATGCCTACTCTATGCCTAGCCGCCTAGGGAATCCGCAGTAAGAGTCTTTTCGTTATCCAACAGATTTCTCAGAATACGCAAAGGGAAACTTTTGATATCCCAGGCGGTAAGTAGGCATACAAGATGATGCTCTTAGATGAAACTCTGGAATTGTAAACAAGCAATAGACAAGTAAAAAGATAAAAAAGACAAAAGTTGTTTATTTAGTAAGTAGGCCGCACGGGCACTTTTACTCGTCAAAAATCTACCAGCGCTTACAAAGAGGAGACCACTGCTGAGAAGAAGTGCCACAAGAAACTCAACAGTCACTCAATTTCAAATAAATTTTGTTTATGACAATGATAGAACTTAACCTAGCATTATATGAAACATACATACATACATACATAACATCACGCCTTCACTCCCAGAGTGGGGTAGGCAGAGCTACAGAAATACCAACAACTCCAAAGACTATATGAAACAATTAATAAATTTTAAAAATTTATATGTATGTAGGATGAGTGAATAGGAACGCATTAAGACGTATGAATGGACACTAGAGTGCAAGAGATGACTGTATCGATGTTGCGAACGAGTGTGAAAGAGAAGAGCGAACGGACTAGGTTAAGTTTCAAATTTTAGACGTTAGGGGTCAAGGTTCCAAGCTTAAGACGAAAAGACGTGTATTTAGTGCTGCAACTTCCGAGATATTATTTTATTATACTTTTCCTAGTTAACTTGATTTTTCAAGCAGGAAAACATGTCGAAACTTCTAATAAACTCAAGATGAGTATTATACTGTTACCTTTTTTAATGGCATGGAGAAGGCAAACGACTACACAGGCCACCTGATGGTAAATGGGATCCGAGAATCATAGTCAATTGCATCCTCAAGACTACAGTCCTAAGTCATGCGTTGCCAACCCTGAGGGCTAAAATGGAATGCCATATCCTACACAGCAACACAACAATGTGAACTCTGCTACGTGGCGGTAAAAATGCATGTTGTCTAAGTAATATTATTAGGTTGTCTGGAGGAGATCGCTACTAAGCGATAAGACCGCCTATTGATTCACTTAGTAACATTTTATTTGTCTTTTTACTTTTCATGCTGTATTTGTATGTGGTGTTCAATAAAGAATATTTGTATTGTATTGTATTAAATACTTTATGCAAGGCAATATAGTTTCACACACTAGGCTAGGCCCTGATATTTTATTTTATACCACTAAGGAAATACTGTTCCCTGAAAACTAATTTATGGGTCATACACACCCTTAAAAACAAAAGTTGTCTCTCCTGTAGTCAATAGTTAAATAGCTTGTGTGCATATAAGTAACTTATATAAGTTAGGTTTTTATATGATAGGTCTAAAGCAGTCCTGACGGCGTTTTTGCGGGAATGGGCTTAGCCAGAAAATTAGGCCTTAAACATGTTAACTTTCGGTGTGTCCACAGGAAAGACGGTAACCTTAATCTGTGTATGACCGTTATAAACATATTCCAGACAGAATATTACGTAGCAACTAGTTCGCCTAAGGTGAATACAAAATACAAATTCAATGAAAATTATATAAACGGCGGCAAATGTATACAACAAATCTGATTTACTTGGAAACTTGGCTGAGATCCGAACGCTACTTACGAATACTTTAAACAGACACGATATTCTCAACTCTATGTCATGACCTCAGAGTTGTATTTCTTATGTAGGGCTTTCCAATTTTATTGACGAAATTTCTTAAAGAATCAGTCTGAATTATAAAAAGCAAGTTTGTTCTATTTTCAAAGAAACGTGAAAGCGTTCTTAATTTTAAACAAAGCCTCTACTACACGAGCAATATTTGTTTGAATATTTGTAATCACGTTCTCGAAAACGGCTCTCACGATTCTGATAGAAATTGCGGGATAGGGGTTTTTCGGGCATACATCTGTTAAGTCGTCATCTTTGGGAAAATTCGAGTTCCTTATAATTGGAATGGCTAAATTAACTTGAGCAACTAAATTAACTAAAATATATGGGCCTAACATTAATTTGTCGCTGCTGATGTTGCCCAGGAGGCTGGCAGCATTACCTCTTTGAACAGCAAGGCTTATCCTTTAAAAAATATTTGTAGTTCTTATTTTGCAGGATCGTAGTGTAAACACATTTAGTTTGTTATTTAATTATTTAATCGAACACTGTTATTACTCCGTCAATGAGTGCTTAAGCGAATGCAAATTGTAATATAACTTTAAAACTAAATATTTGTACGCTAGCCTTGGCAAAACCAGATACGATCTATGACTATTAAAAAACACCTTTTATTTACGCTTGTTTTTATGCAAATAAACTATTCATTCATTCACAATACATCAGTTACTTCTTACCTTTAAAATGGAAAATATATTTGCAAGAAAAGAATAGAGAAAATACGTTTATTTACAAGAACACACGAATGAAGTGATAAATAAATAAATAAAAGAACACAAAGTTTGACAGTTGTTGAGAAACGGTACCAACTCAGCATGTGCTGGCTGTCAAGGCAGCGCTGGTCTTCCTTGGGACCGCTCAGTGACGGCACGAAAGGTGACATAACCAATTAAAAGAAATAAGTATACAGTGTGTAAATCCAACATACATTTGACGACACGTTGGCCTAGTTGGGAGTGACCCTGCCTCCGAAGCCAGCGGTCCTGGGTTCAAATCCCGGTAAGGGCAGATATTTGTGTGATGAGTGCGAATATTTGTTCCTGAGTCTTGGATGTTTTCTGTATATTTAAGTATGTATTTCTCTATTTAAGTATGTTTATCGCTGTCTAGTACCCATAGTACAAGCCTAGAGCTTAGTTTGGGACTAGATCAATTTGTGTGAGATTGTCCCCTGATATTATTATTATTATGAGCAAATATTTTAACGACGGTTCATATGCATCCTAATTAACATAAAAAATGGCATATCCTTAACATAACTTGTATTTTTTTTCATACTAATTAATTCACCACGCAACGTGAAATATTCCAATTGATCTGCAATTAAACTGTCACTTACATCTTCCTTTCAACTGACAAGGTTTCAAGTACATTGCTGCTCGATGGGACCTTTAAAAATTAATTGCGCTCAATGTATTAGAGTTATTAACGATCCACATCTACATGACTGTCTGGATTAAATGTTTGCTTGTATTCCATTTACACACTGTCTGTGTTAACAGAAAACGGAAATCGATAACCACAAAGAGGACACAAAAAAACGAAACAAGAAATTAAAACACAAACGACTGTGTACAGGTTCACATTACATAGACAGCCTTGGCCAAAGATATTGAGCACCCCATGTTTTCCTTTGTAACTTACAACTAAAGTATTATTTTTCAATTTAAAAAATACACCAAGAATTACAAATATACAATGTACATGTGCAGATCATTAATTTAGTATCTAGATATCGTTTCGAAGTAGCTATTTGCGTGTGAAAATTGAAGCCAGATAAAGTCATGTTTTGCAATAACACAACTTCATATAATAAAATATATAAATGCACCTATTAAAGCTTGACTTTTTTATGAAAAACGCATGAATGCTCAACACCTTTGACCAAGGCGGTACAAGTAAGGGACAAGTGAAAGGATAAATCATTGTATAAAAGCGACGTCTCAGGCGAGAACTAGTAAGTCGACTTATAAACCAGCTTAGCTCGTGGCATATTTCAATATTCCCTGGGGATAATAAAACTATCGTGATAAACTGTAAGCTTCACAGACCCTACAAACTAGAACGGTAAGCTATCATTTAATCGAATTTTAATTCATGGATTGTCATTTCGCCGAATTTAATTTTATCGAACGATTTTTCTGCTGAAACTATGATATTTCAGGATATCTTGAACATTAATTAAGTACAAACATAGGTTAGGTTAGATCCGACTATACTGTTTAATTCAGCAAGCAAACTCGTAACACACATGCGCCAAATAAATTAAAGCATCAACGTAATCGTCACGCCATGAATTTTCGACATTTTTACTTCACGGAGGCAAAAATAAATAAATAAATATTAGAGGACAATCTCACACAAATTGACCTAGTCCCAAACTAAGCTCTAGGCTTGTACTATGGGTACTAGACAACGATAAACATACATATATAGAGAAATAAATACTTAAATAAATAGAAAACATCCAAGACTCAGGAACAAATATTCGCGCTAATCACACAAATGCTGGCTTCGGAGGCAGGGTCACTCCCAACTAGGCCAAAGTGTCGTCAAATAAAAAAAAATAACTTATATTATTAATCGTGGCGAATCACTCGCCTGCGGTGGGTACTTATTATTTTCAACATATCGTCTTACACTTGGATAGAGGCAATAAATTGACAACTGATAAACGCTCTCACACTTCGTACATTGCTCCTGAGACAAACTTCAAAAAATTAACTACCCTTCAATAATAAAAATTTACAAGAAAATATCTTTCTCAATAGTGCCACTCCATGTCTTCCCGTGGATGTCGTAAGAGGCGACTAAGGGAATAAAGGCTTGTGGTATTATTAGGCGATGGGCTTGCAACCTGTCACTAATACACTAGTAAACATCTCAGCCTACTTGTGCAAAATGTGGTTACAGAATTATTAACATGTCTTTAGAGTTGTTGGTATTTCTGTAGCTCTGCCTACCCCACTCTGGGAATGAAGGCGTGATGTTATGTATGTATGTATATCTTTCTCACATGATTTGTATGATTCTTAACTACGTCTAGATAAACTAAATGTCCGTATGACATTTATAAGCTGTATCTCTGTAAGTATCTTTATTGTTGTAGTTGTTGTGAGCTTAGTTCGGGACTAGATCAATTTAAGTAACATTGTTCTCTGATATTTTCTACATTAATCCACATCGATAAATAAAATATTAGTACATTGTGCATCAAGGGAAGTAAGAAGAGGATAATTATAGGTAACGAAAAATATCAGAAGCCCGTCGCCGAAGGCGGAAGGCATTAAATGACTCGAGTTTGTTAACCCCTTACTGCCCGTGATACACACAATGTTTTTCATCACATTTGCAAGGAAAAAGTAAAAAGACTTGGTATTCAAGAAAACTAAAGACTGGCACTGAACTCGCTAAAAGAGATTATCAACATGTCAATTCAACTTTTTTCAATATAGTCTTGCACAGTTAATGCTAAAAACTGCCAGTAGTTTTCAAACTTGACAGACCATACTGCCAGATAGTACCGATTTTCGATATAAAATTTGATGAAAATAATTGCAATAATAGTAAAATATAAAGCAGTTAAATGTACCGTATAAGATTTATACAAAGTAAAATTGGTTTGAAGCCAAGTTTTGAATATAAGAAATAAACCTTGGCTGATTTTACACCTCCTTAGTCTGAAATTATGTACTAGTGAGTTCTATAATTTAAAACTAAACCTATAACTCCCTTGGGAGGTAAATACGCCTGCATGTTATAACACCCTTTCCGAGCATGTGTGATGAAAAAGTATTTTGTTTGTTTTCTCTAGTACTTATTAATTATAACATTAGTATTACTTAATTATCTTAATGGAAATAAATTACCTAACAAGATGTGTTCTATTGCAACGTCACGCAAGGCTATATTCACTGATGTCCAATACATTAGCAACCAATCTGAATATTCTAATTGCCATTCAAAATTACACCATGCCAATGACTAAGTAATGTACAGTAGGTAAATGGATTTCTGGACCACTATGGAACTAGGTCAAAATGACGTCAGAAGATTTATCTTACGTAATCACTACGAGTATTAAATCAATAAATCTAGATAAAATGAAAAGCCTTACAAATTTTATCAAATATAGCTAATATACATCATAACATCACGCTTTCATTCCCAGAGTGCGGTAGGCGTTTATAATTCTGTAACCGCATTTTGCACAATCTGACCAAAAAGTTTACTAGTGTATTAGTGACAGGTTGCAAGCCCATCGCCTAACAGTACCACAAGCCCTTATTGCCTAACGGCCGAACCCTATATTCAAACCGCGGACAGATAGCCTTACTTCGGATTAAATTTTTACATATTTTGTATGGGCAAATGTCAAATTTCAACCCGAAGTAAGCTTTAACTATCCGCGGTTTGAATATAGGGTTCGGCCGTTAGTCGCCCTTACGACATCCACGGGAAGACATGGAGTGGCACTATTATAGGTATAACCCGACGACCATACGGGGGACAACAACAATATAGTATAAAACGCACTGGAGTGGGAACGCGCACGTGCACGTCACGCGCATGCGTCCGGTGTCTAAGCCTTTAACGTCACAATTGAACTGCTGCACGAATCTGTCGAAGAAGTTAAAGCGACAACAGTGTAAAGCTTCATATAGGGCCGATTGAACTTGAAAAGTATAATTCTGTTTTTAAAATACTAATCGCCATCCACACTGTATAGATTCCACATTGATAAATAAAATGTCGATACAGATGTTTAATTTATATTATGTTGCTATTCTTAAGCTAAAAAAGCCCATGTCCACAATTACCATTTAGTCATACATACATACATAACGTCACGCCTTTATTCCCAGAGTGGGGTAGGCAGAGCAACAGAATACCAACAATTCTAAACTTGTTGATAATTCTGTAAACACATTTTGCACAGTCAGGCTAAGATGTTTACCAGTATATTAGTGACAGGTTGCAAGCCCATCGCCTAACAGTACTACATGCCTTTAATCCCTTAGTCGCCTCTCACGACATCCACGGGAAGACATGGAGTGGCACTATTCTAACCCGGCATTCGTCATTAAGTGACAACTGTCATTCTAGTCGTCTAAAGAAAATTTCAGTATCAAGTGTGCATCAACTTAAAGTCCGCCTTACCAAAACAAATTAAAGTTTTCTAAATTGTGAGCTATGAACAGTACTTCAAATAAACTGCAGGAAAAGTAAAACAAAACCCGAACCGTCCAGTCCCTAAATATTCGATTGATGTCGAAAAGCCGCTGTAATAAAATTGGCGTAACTTTGAATTTTCTCCCATATGAAAGGGTGACCGTGTATAAGTAGCAGAAAAATGAGACTTGACGCGCCATTTGAATGCTATTTGAGTCGTGTCTGAGAATTTTTACTTTAAGTTTTCATTTGTGTTTTTTTTTAGCCCGTGTAGTTGCCGGGTTAGAATAGTGCCACTCCATGTCTTCCCGTGGATGTCGTAAGAAGCGACTAGGGGAATAAGGGCTTGTAGTGCTGTCAGGGGATGGGCTTGCAACCTGACACTAATACACTGGTAAACATCTTAGCCTACTTCTGCAAAATGTGGTTACAGCATTATCAACAAGTCTTTTTAGATTTGTTGGTATTTCTGTAGCTCTGCCTACCCCACTCTGGGAATTAAGGCGTGATGTTATGTATGTATGTAGTTTTCATTTGATTGTCCAAGAAGGTGTATAACAACATACATGTGATGATCAAGGGTTAAAATGTAACCTATAACGAGTCTGCTTTGGATAAACGGTTCCAACCATAACTCGTTATGTTAAATTTGGTAAGCTATTTTATTTACAAAAGGTATACCAGTATGTGTGCAGATATGTTTCTTTGTGATTTCCCTGACAGATTTTAAAAGGCGAGGTATCAATAAATCACCGCTACGTGGGATGTTGACTCGACGATCATTATCCCGATAGTTGTTTCGGCGAACGGTCTTATAGCGAAGAGTCTCGATCAACACCTTAAGAGACTCTCGCTAGGTGGCTGGATCAAGGGCCAGATACAAAAAGCAGCACTCCTCGACACGGCACGTATTGTGAGGAGGTTCCTCTCTCTGCAGCCCTAACCACCGGTAGCTTGAGCCCTGCCCCGCTGCCGGCGGCACCCGTAGGTTAGGATTTTTATAGTGTTTGTTTTTTTTATGAGTATTGTCATTTTACTTTTATATCTTATCTTTTATTGTAAAAAACTTAACTAACATATTTTAAATAAATATTGACAATAATAATAATAATATCACAGGACAATGTCACACAAATTGACCTAGTCCCAAACTAAGCTCTAGGCTTGTACTATGGGTACTAGACAACGATAAACATACTTATACAGAGAAATGTATACTTAAATACATACATTGAATTGGTGTTTTTTAAAATAGTGCAATACAAATGCTATTAGTGGGCCTCACATATACAATTAGTACGCTACAGGGTCCTTGAACCTGTGCAGGGTTTTATTGGTAGTAGGACCCTGTACAGGGTCCGTCCGGAACGCAACCACCATCTTATCCCTTAACCAACCGCCGATCAACAGTGATCGCATTATTGTATTCCGGTGTGGGGATAAGACAACCAATGAAATTACTATCATAGAGGCATTCCATCTTAGTCCTCAGGGTTGGCAACGCATTTGAGGTCTTAGGATTACAGTCTTAAGATTATACTCTTGAGAATTTAAATGTCT
The DNA here is from genome assembly GCA_949316455.1 of Acleris holmiana. NCBI lineage: Eukaryota > Metazoa > Arthropoda > Insecta > Lepidoptera > Tortricidae > Acleris > Acleris holmiana. The sequence continues at coordinate 4,049,072 of OX438778.1, forward strand.
ATGGGTTCCAGATTCCACTTACTATCAGGAGGAGTCAGTCAATGAGGACATAATTATATTGTGGTAGTCCCTAGGAAGAACCGCGGAGGGAGGTTCTATAGTTTAAAAGTACAAAAATAAATAGACTGCAAGCGGATAACTTCTATTCGATTACATCGGTTGTGCAAGTTCTTAAATATAGAAAGAAGGAAAGAAAGAAATAATTTGGGACATAAAGTAAAAATAAAACCACAACCTAAATTATCACTAAAATAAAGTCAAATGAAGTCACTAAATTTTTTCCAACTGTAGCAATTGGGTATTCAGTTTCTGCTGATTTAGCAAACTAAGGTTATTTTCACTTTTTAAAACTTGTTTTGTTCGAGTATCTATGATAGGCGGAGGAAAGTTGTTCCAGCACTTCGAGGCCAAATACCTTAAACTTCCTCTAAAAGCGGCGTTGTCTTGTCTGTGTGAAACAAAGTCGCAAGATCCCGCCGATCGAGCCTTAGCTGCAAGTAAAAAATGATGGTTCCCTCAGAAATAAACTGTTTCTTATAAAAATACCATTCAATTTGTTTTTAATGAAATTAATAACGTGGCCACCCTACATTTAGGGGTTTATTCGGCATCCGTCGAAACGGATGGCGGCAAAAACTTGCCTGCCATATGTCGATAACAATAAATTCCAGTTTTCAACTGGAATTGGTGAAAATTTCTGCTTTTTGTTGTTGGTTAAATGCTGTTCGTTTAAGCACCTAACGTGCACGCCGTTTGTGCGGTCTATTTTCGGGAACCCTCTTTTTAAATGCGATTTAATTCATGTCATAATTTTACAAAATTTGTTTAACCCTTAATATATATATAATAGGGCAGTGGCCATATATTTACTACATAACAATAAGCTGAAATTAAACTTCACTACCTACGTTTTATGATGCAATTTCAATTGTATTTTACTCAAATATAACATCATCTATCATTACCCTTTAGAGACTTGCGATTCCATCACTGTATTTAATTTTGGTCTAGATTTTTTACTTCTACGGGGACCTATTAAGGGTTAAGGGTACGTTTAAGTTATCGTAGGTATAAACAAATCTCTGGGTAATGGTTCTCATTTATCGTTATACGTATTAAATTTAACCATTGGTATACCTAATGTAACGTCTTACAAAGCACGATATCGCTCCATACCATAGTATTCAAAACAATATCAAGAACAAAATTCATGAAAATAAAGAAGCATGTTCATCATCCTCCTCAATTCAGCCAAAAAACTACTGCATATCCCCTAAAGTTTTCCAAAGGCAGCATAACCTAACCTAAATAGCTTAGTTTTCGCAAATTCCACACACTAAACCTTTATATTTCCTGTACGCTAGAGACCATACATTTCTTGAATAGAGCGACATGTACCTGTTCATTCAAATATAATAACCCAGTCGGGCGTCAGTGAAAAAAAGTAATTCGGACGATAACGCTGAAAGAAAATTGCCTTCGACCTTATCGTATCATTTTGTACGTGACGGTACCACTTGTTTTTCAAAACTCATTATTTTTCACCTCAGTACCTGAAAAAGGGTGGTTTCGCTGTTTGAAGACAGTGTGCAAACGAGATTTTTCTGCGAGCACGAGACAAAATTACTTTTTAATTATCGTTCATAATACAAACGTGGGCAGCTCGGGGACAATATAAGTCGTTTCATTTTGAACACGTTGTCTTTTTAGGGTTTCGTAGTCAAAGTAGGAACCCTTATAGTTTCGCCATGTCCGTCCGTCTGTCCGTCCGCAGCCTAGTGCAAAGACTATTAGTACTAGAAAGCTGTAATTTGGCATGAATATGCATATTAGTTACGCCAACAAAGTGGTATAATAAAAAGTAAAAAAAGATTTTTCTTTAGTGCACCTCCCCTACACGTGACGTGGGGATGTATTTTTTTTTCTCGTCTACCCTATAGTGTGAAGTATTGTTGGATAGGTCATTTAAAAATATTATTGGTTTGTAAAATCAGTTTTTTAATTAAGTAATCCGTTTACGAAATATTAAGCTTTAAAGCGCTAATTTTTGTTACACTCAAGTGTCTCCCCCCCCCTACAGCCAAAACTACAAATCCTAAAAATCTGAATAAGAATAAAAATGAAAGAGCAAAGAATTTTACAGGAAAACTATCACGACTAAGTAGACATCATTGGTTCTTGAGATACAGGTGATTAAAGTGTTTATAATTTATAAATTTCCACTGCGAATTACTATTCGTTCTATCAACGTCCACTGTGGTCGATGGGGCGTTCTTGAAATATTTCAAATGACTGAAACCCGGTTCCTGATTCATGAACGATATTGTTATTTATTCACCTTTTACAAGACAAAGTTTTTTATATTTAGAGTACCTAGTGGAGATATCTTATTTATCGACACGAAATTCCTAGGACGTGCCTCAAGTTAGCACACGTATGCTTATAAGTAGCTGGACACTTTAGTGCTTTGTCACTTTAACGCCATATTAGAACCGATGCACTAATCTGTTGCAGGCATTAAACTGACAAGGTAGGTACGAAGGTGTTCAGTAGCTTTTAAGGCCTTCCAAATATGGCCGAGCTATTATGTGCACAAAACTGGCAACCTAAATATGTTATGAATTTAGTAGCGCATCGGAGAAAATCCGCGGAGAAGAAGCGGCGCAAGAAACTCCAGCAGAAGGTAATTTACTCAATTAAAAACATACAATAATACTTAAAAGTAATTTACAATACAAAGTAATAAAGTTACAAAAAAATATTAATAATACTATCACAAATAAAATAATTACAAATGTAAGATCAATAACATTATAACATTGAAGACCGAAATGATTATTTATAGATGATGCTGCAAAATCGCTGTAAAGGTAATTTTCGTCCAGACGACGATTATTAAAAAAAAATCGAAAAGTAACAAGTCTACCTTTTTCGTTTCTTTTTCCGATATATAAAACAAACAAACAGTCGATTTCCGCTTCTGTCTATCTGTCTGTGTATCCACTAACTGCTTTGCATGGTTTACCACGCAACGGGATTTTTATGAATAATTAATTCTGGTTTCTGTACGGGCATTAAAAAAAACTCACATAAACCAAAGCGAAGGGAGATCGGCTCGCTGGTTGAATCTAAAATGTCTCTGAGTACAGGATTCAGCTTGAGGTTCAGCATTTGCAGTCGTTAGATTGCTATCCAAAAATTGTTATCTTGATATTACATAATTATTTGTTTGCCTTTTCTATTAAAAAAATACCTATTAAACTTACTGCACTGCCACGGAATCTCAAATCTCAGCTGAAACCGCTGACTTAATACTTTCTCGAATCGCATTCACGCTTCATTTTCGAATGCTTCTTACAATTCGAAAACCCGTGGTAACGACAGACCCTCGGACCGGCGATTCCTCGAGCAGATTATGTCAACCTGTTATAGAGAAAAGTAAATTTGGGGAATTGGGCGGCGCGAGAAATTGTCCATTAATTTAATCAAACGATATGAGGGAATTTATGACGCCTTTGGGGGGAAGTAATGGATTTATTTAAAGTCGCCTAGAAATTGAAGATCAGCTTGACCTTTGTGAAAATTTTGGGGAAATGTACTAAAGTTGATTGGATTTGTAGAAGATTGTGTTCTTAATCTAAGAACGTTTTTGAGCCGGGAATGTATACGTTGTTGATTTCACAGTGTAGTTATTCGCGCTCAGTCTTTCGAATTCAATAATAATTACATCCGTTCTTGTTATTAATAAACTTATACTTTGTCAAAAGAAAGTTTAACGTTGTGGAAAGTGAAATTACGATGTTTTCTTTAGGGTGATACAACTACCACATTTGTTACTATGCTACACGTAAAACTACAGTTTTGGTTAAAAACAATCATATTTTCCAATTACACTCCAAACAAGATGAAGCAACAATAATATTAAATTCCTCTTTTGACTTCATTTCAAGATGAAAATTCGTTCAAAATAACGGCTAACTACAGGGTGCTGACATCAGTACCTGAGTTCAAAAAAGGAGTAGTATTATAGTATTAGTACTCGTGTATTTTGAAATTTTATTGTTATTATAACATCTCTGATTTCATATCCATAACAGAAAACTCTCACTATGGACATATCTTAGTCAAAGGAAAGTCTTGATGTTAATGGCTGAAATTCAGCGCTATAGGTGTCTGACACCTCAGCAAAATGCTGAGGCAGTGGCCTATTTACTACCGCGAGGACACTCACTCCGTGCCGTCTGTCACATTAATTGTTTTCACGTCTTTCTTTCATACACAGTTCTTTATAATATTCATTCCTAAAATTCAAAGTGAAGATTGAATACTTTTGGTTTATCTTCATCACTTCAGAGACATTCACTGCTGGACTATTGTCCAGCAGTGTGTAAGAGACTTCCCCAAAGCTCTTCATTCTATAAGACGTCCAGCTCAACTAATCTCATCCATCGGTTTACCGCAATCTTCACTATCTGCGTTACCAACCAAAGTAACGAACTCCTTATTCGTTTTCTGAATATCGAGGATGAGTAAAAATGTTTGATTAACATTAACCAAAAAACATACTCCAGCAGTTTCCCCTTCCTACTTTAACCCTAGCTAACAATGTTTACAAATCACGCTCAACAGAACAATTTTCCCATTAAACGGCATAAAACCTTCATTAATGATCCCTATCCGTTACCTGGGCTAATTGTTTTATTGTCCAGGAACAAAAGTCAATCGCCTTTGTTCCGAACAAAAAACTTATCTGACGCGCCAATCGATTTCATTGAATCGGGAAATGTCAAGGGGTCACACAGCTGTCGGGCAAGTCACAAGCGGCTAGGGATTTGGATGACCCTGGGGAGTTACCATGGCATAGCTATGCAGTTCAGTTCAAGAGTGTAAGGGACAAGGCTATAGCAGTTGTATGGCTCAGCCGTTTTCTCTCATCGTAAGGCGAACTACATAACTAGCGTGGTAGCCCCCCTGCGAGGAATGATGTAGGTTGGATTGACGCTTGACCTTTTCCGTGTGGAGTAACATTGGTTTAAAACTTTATATTAAGTGGAAATGCTATGTTTTGTTGGCGCTTCTCTTATTTTTTAGCGGTGTAGAGATTGTGCGGGTGTTGAATGGCCATTAGTTATTTTTGATAAAAACTACAAAAATAAAGGTATAAATGGAATTATATTTATTATTACTAAGCAATCGAGAAAAATTGGGTCCAGATTTTGTGTAAAATCCAAAAGTTTCATATGGTTGTGCATTTGTCTAATTTATAGTAACCGTGTGATAGCGTAATAATTTGGCTAAATTCTCTTTGATCAGTTAGTGTTACCTCAAAAAGTAGAAAATAAGTAATCCACAATGAACTTAAAACCGCAAACGTACTACGAGTAAAGCAATATCACAGCGGTGCAAAAGCGATTTTGTACAAAAGGCTTTCTGGTCTCTTGTTAACAAATATGATCATAGAGTTTTTTTTTTTAAACATGTATTTGCCCTGCCTGATACACTACGTCGGTATTACCTCCACGCCGCGCCGCTACCTCTTACAGGCAGGCCTCTCTCATTTGCAGGTTAACTGTATTTTTATTTCTTGTCTTCATACATACTAAGGATATATCTCTAATTGGTTTCAAACCATCTTGCTTTTATATTGTTAAATATTATTGATATCACATTAATTTGTCAAGGGAATAGGATCTACTATAATAAATGGCTAACAGGTGTGTGGGCTTTAAATACTTTTATTTATACTATCTATACTACTATTCTAATGTAAAAGTGACTGTGTCTGTTTGTTACACTTTCACGGATAAACCGCTGAACCGATTAAGATGAAATTTGGTATGGAGAAAGTTTGAGTCCCGGAAAAGGACAAAAAAAACACGTTTCTTATCAACATCGAGCGTTCCAACGCATTTCCTAACTTGAATTTAAATAATTAAAAGTAAATTCGACTAGCAAATAGCATGCAATAAGTTTACTATAGTGTAACATCAACAGGGCTGGGATTCTGCACGGTAATAACGATATCGTATTTGACGTGTTTCCGTATTAACGTTTTGATAACTCTTATGTCATTTACAATAATGGCGACTGTGAAATAAACGATTCTTAAACGTTTCAAACACGATATCGTTTTAACGCACCTGTGGTACTAGACAAGTTGCATTCGACAATCGTTAGCGATTATGTTTCGGGGCAATTCTTTGGCGTTTCAACCGCCCGTCATTGTTGTCTTCAATATATTGACCAAAATAATGATAACTACGAGCAAATTTTGATGTAACTAGAAGCAGTACCAGGGACAGTTTATAATTCTTGTAAATTAATTTAAGGAGTGTTAATTCTGAAACAATATGCAAAGACAACAATGACGGCGGTTAAAACGCCGAAGAATCACCCTTCGATTGATAAATGTATGGAATTGACGTAAGCCACCGAGATAGTAACGTCACACTTACGTCAATTCCATATATTTTTCAATCGAAACATAATCGCTAACGATTGTCGAATGCAACTTGTCGCACCACTGAATAGAGGCCCAGTATGACGATATTAAAACAAGATTGGTATACAGACTGAAATAGAGGCTGTGTGATTTTCTGTAGTATACAAGTGAGAGATAAGTTATCGTTATTTCTCTCATTGTCGTAAACGTCCAGCTTGGTTATCTAATAATAAATCAATCGTCTTGGTCCAGAATTGGTTTATTTTCGTCCTCAACCAACGCAGAATGTTGCTGGAAGTTATCTGACGATATCTTTTGTGAAAATTACGCCTGGAATAGTCCGAGTTTTTCTTAAGAGGCCGTATACGAAATTTTGCCAGTTTTGCTTATTTTCGTGATTTTACAGTTTAAATACCGCTTTTCTATAAGTTTTAATGCACATCATGATATTTCATTTCAGTTATGATCGAATAAATGAGTTACGAATGAATGAGCTACTTTTTTATCTTTGTCGAGAATTTAAATTCTGGATTTAGGTTATTTTAAAACATTATGTATTGCTATTTAATTATTAATTTTTGGATGTGTTTTTAAGGTAATGGATTGATTTTGAACTGAAGTTTATTACTGTTCTTTTAATTTCATTAACAGCGTTTTAAGAAGCCGAAATTTAACACTATTTTTTGTCCATTTTCTATAAAAAAATTCCAAGTTCATAAATTTTTTACAAAAAAAAAAATATATCAAGATGGTAAAAAGTAATTCATACATTTTTTAGACAACTTTTACAGCAATCAATTGCTATTTTTTCATACCTTTAAGACGTCAAAACGATTCGTGAATATGCGATATTCTAAACCTCTTACAGCAAAACTCACGAAACAGTCGCCGGTTTCAGGTCGATTAATCAAAATTAAATAATAATAAAAACAAAAAAGTATTTCATACATTCGTTGAAAATCGAAATTATATTTCGAGTGGCGCTTTAAAATTTGTAGAAGTAAAATATTTCAACAGTAAAATCACGTCTGTAAAATCACGAAAATCAGCGAAATCGGCAAAATTTCGTGTACGGCCTCTTAACCTTTGTTATATTTAAGTACTCCATAGAAACCTGATTGGGAAGCTACGTCCAAAGTAGGTGGATGTTTTGGGTCTATTGGATTATCTTTTACATTTATTTTTAGTTATAATTGTGTTTTAAGCTATCATTATCGCAAGTTAGAACGTATTTTTTTATGAAGCTGTTACGTCTTCAGGGTTTCTTATAAATCAAACCTAACCTAAACTAACCATGTCTACACGCTAGTTTCAAGAAATTCTCTAATGTTAACGGTTTCGGCGATGTAAAAAATTATAACTATCATTAATTTTGTCAACAATGACCTTATGATGAAAAAAGCCGTATAAAAAAGCTGTATCTCAATTTCAATAGCCAAAGCAGATTCTATTCTATTCTATTAATAATAAGGTTGCATTTGCTACAGGAGTTTTGTCTGAGATCTCTCTATTCTACTGGGTAAAACCATAATGGCGGCCGCGTTAAAAACAATATCATTACATAAGTCATACGCAATATGGTTTTAATATCATAATATAATTTTTTTATTTTATTTATTTATTTTTTATATAAAATGTGGTTACAGCATTACCAACAACTCTTTTTTTTTTTTTTTTTTGTAGTGGTTGGTATTTCTGTACCTCTGCCTACCCCACTCTGGGAATGAAGGCGTGATGTTATGTATGTATGTAATGTCACACAAATTGATCTAGTCCCAAACTAAGCTCAAGGCTTGTACTATGGGTACTAGGCAACGATAAACTTACTTATGTAGAGAAATATATACTTAAATACATAGAAAACATCCAAGACTCAGGAATAAATACTCGTGTGCTCATCACACAAATATCTGCCCTTACCGGGATTTGAACCCAGGACCCCTAGCTTCGAAGGCAGGGTCACTACCAACTAAGCTAGCGTGTCGTCAATAATGGTGTTATTATGGTCGGTTTTATTGAGAGTTTGATGATTACTGGATGCCAACGGGCCCTATTACTAAACCTCTGCTTTCATCTGTCTGTCTGTCTGTCTGCTTTAAAAACTAAATAAAATAACAAAGTAGTAGGAGGAAATAATTAAAAACCGGGCAAGAGCATGACGGACCATGTTCAGTGAAGGGTTCCGAAGTCGTTACAAACACCAAAAAACTATCTCAAGAAACAAGTGAGTATGAACTAACTTTCTATTTAAAATGATTTGGTGTTTAGATGATTTTTAGTAGGTAGAAACACTTTACTCGCCTGTATCTCAAGAACCAATCAAGTCTACTTAATCGTGATAGTTTTCCTTTCAAATTCGATATAATTATGCACTTTCATAAAATATATTTTTCAGATTTTTAGTATTTCTTTTTCGTTTTTGCTGTATGCAACCCCCCCCCCCCTTGGCACCTTGGGGGTTCACCTTGATTCTAACAAAAATTAGCACTTGAAATCTTAATATTTCACAAACGTATACCTTAATCGAAAAATTGTGTTAACAAACCCGCAAGGGTACCAAAAAAAATATTTTTTTAAATTTTGTTTTATTGCCTTGTCATCATAACCAATATGTACATTCGTGCCAAATAATCAGAATCAGAATCAGAATCAGAATAATCTTTATTCAAGTAGGTTTACAAATAATAAACTCTTTTGAAACGTCATAGTAGCGACTTAGCCTAAATTGACTGCAGGTTCAAATCGCGACCGATCAGAGAAGAACCTGTAAGAAACTCTGTCGGATGTCTTTTTTTTTTTTTTCGACGTTCGCAACCTTTTGTCGTAAGGACTAAACATTTTATTACAAGCAATTCAGTCCCAAGCATTGTTATCATTAATATAGTCTTTAATACTATAATATGCTTTAGAAATTAGTTTACGCTTAACGTAACTCTTAAATTTATTTACTGATAGTTCAGTAACATTACTTGGGAGCTTATTATAGAACCTAATACAATTACCCATAAAAGAGTTTTTTATTTTATGGAGCCGCGTGAAGGGCACTGCGAGCTTATATTTATTTCTGGTATTAACATTATGTATGTCACAGTTCTTTCTAAATTTAGCGATGTTTTTATGAACATAAATAATGTTTTCATAAATGTATTGACTGTCTTTCTATTACTTAGGAGACTCCGACTTAAGCTGCGCACGGATGGACGGACCTAAAAAAAGTCATAGAGCTGACTGTGGCTCAATCTACTCTCTCTCGTCTCCTCTTGAGCCCTTATGAGCTCGAAAACCTGACATGACTCCGATAGTTTTATCCCTGTAACAGACTGGAACTTGGCAGGTTTTAACAGCTTATAATACGACCCCACGTGTACCTTTGTCGAGGGCTACATCACATCCGTCACGCTATTATCCTTCGCATTATACCGTGTTTTAGCTCAGGGCAGCTTTGTGAGCGACATGTAGATACATGCGGACAATGTAAAGTGTACATTAGAATGTCGGTATTAAGTACTGTCATATTTTCTTCGTGTGGTTGCCGGGTTAGAATAGTACCAATGTCTTTCCGTGGATGTCGTAAGAGGCGATGAAGGGAACAAATACTCGTGCTGATCACAAAAATATCTGCCCTTCCCGGGATTCGAACCCGGAACCGCTGGCTTCGGAGGCAGGGTCACTCTCAACTAGGCCAACGTGTCGTCAAATTGAAGACGCTGCCATTGAAGACGGGTCTTTTTTCAAAAGGTAAGTAAAAAATCTACTTTAAAGGTCTACAGAGCCATCGCCAGTGTACACGTTGAGATAAGGGCCCATTATCATCGTCGAATAAATTAGTCCCGTCTATTATGTCCCGAGACCCTACAGGCAAAGGTCGCGATAGCGATCTGTTTGTGTTCGATGATGTTTCGAACGTTCGTACTCAAATCCTTTTACTGGGCCTTTCAAGGGAATGGAAATTGAAGTTGTCTGTTGACATTGTTAAGAGAGATAAGACGGGAGATAAGATTGTAATTATTTACAGGATTTTTTGGAATTTTAAAGAAAATTAATTTGGTCTTATGCGTTTATTAAATGTACGCAGAGGCAATGCTGATAAAAACACATCAGTAGCGATAGAGATACGGTCCATATTTTTACTTTTATTATTATTTTATTTTGGACAGGCGGTTGACACTATAATAAAATATGTTCGATCACTGTCCACTTAGTATGATTGTCACACTTATTTTTAAACTGGTTAACACTTATAAAGTTCGCAACATCAGAGGGTTGTAATAATAATAGGTAATCATTTTAGTTTAGGTTAGTAATTAATAAAGGGCGGACGATGGATGCAATATGGTGACGAAAGCATAAGATGGATAAGACTCTTATTAAATTTCGAATAATATTTATACATAAAAATATATGCAGTTTTTGTAATACATATGTAAGTGCATAATACCTCTATCCTTTATAGTACATAATAAGTATATCGTGAAAGTACTGGCCACTTGTCACTTATCATCTATATAAGTGGATAGTGAACCATAAAAGGAATGAACTGAAAATATGTAATGTAGAAAAATGGATTATTTACTATAACAATAAAATTATATAATTATTTTGCAATTATTTTCTCTTTTTCAAACCAATTGTAGAGAATTATCCATATTACGTTTATCGTTTGACATTATTTTGACGTAATTTGCATCCGTCGCCCGCCTATTAGTAATTAAGTTGATGGATTATCGTCTGCAATATATACACGAATCTGTAGTAACCCTCACCGTTGTAAGCGCATCATGAAAACACCGCTCCTATGCTGATTTAGAACCTATATGCTAGGGCATTTGCATCGGTATTGGAAACTGTTTTTTTTTTTTTATACCTAAATATATTTTAAGTAACTATGTCTTCTATATCGCGAGCGAATAGTTTTATCCGCTTTCAAGCCATTTTCTTTAACTTTTATCATCTCATATAATATCTTTAGGTAGTTTAATTAATTATTACTAAAATACGAATAATTTACATACAACAGTAGTAATAATGGCTTATTAAATTATTATTTATTTTATGTAACCGATAGCGGGAGCTTCCGCAGGATCCGGATCCGTTTGAAAAGTGACCAGTATGTTACTCATTAACTTGTCGACAAAGAGAAGTGATCACATAATTGTGGAAGAAACTGGAAAATTACTAGCAAAAGCCGGGCAAGAGCATGTCGGACCATGGTCAGTGTAGGATTCCGAAGCTGTTAAGTACTACAAACATAAAAATTAATAAGTAGTAACAAATTTTCTATGTAAAGTTTGGTGCCGTCTCATTTGATTTTAGTAGGTATAAACACTTTAATCGCTTGTATCGTCCTTGATAGATGTCCTTTAAATTTGGTTATATGCTCTTTAATTTAAGATTTTTAGTATTTGAAGTTTGGGCTGTTTTGGTGGGGGGGGGACACTTGAGTCTAACAAAAATTTGCGCTTTAAAGCTTAATATTTCCTAAACGGATTACTTAATTGAAAAACTATTTTACAAACTCGTAATATTTTCAACAGACCTGTCCAAGACACCACACATTATAAGGTAAACGAGAAAAAAAAATACATCCTCACGTTACGTGTAGGGGAGGTACCCTAAAAAGACTTTTTTATTTTACATTTTATTGTACCACTTTGCTGGCGTGACTAATATGCATATTCACGCCAAATTACAGCTTTCTAGTACTAAGAAGTCTACGCGCTAGGCTGCGGACGGACGGACATGGCGAAAGTATAAGGGTTCCTAGTTTGACTACGGAACCCTAAAACGCATTCTAACTTGGTCTTCGGGGTTGGTGGAGCATAATTTCAAACGCTTGTACATACTCGTATTACTCTTTTTACGAATATCCTTATACATTACTTCATATAGACTTCCTTGTGGGACAAAGATTTTGGAGAACTCAATGTTGTAAAAACTGTAGCTGTTTCACCATGACATTTTACTCTCGCACCGACTCTGATCCCGCTAGGTTGTCAATTATTATAGTTTGATTTTAAAATCACAGCGTTTGAGACCCTTTGAGTATGGAACCCTAAAACGCAACCAACGATTTGCAGTCACAGAACTCGGGATCATTCGAAACACTGCACTTTACCTTACATGCAAATGCCATTACTTACCAGCCTACCGTGTTAAAACTGCAGTAATTGCCTCATTTCTCACCTTATCTGCCGGTGCATAAAGCACAACCTTTTCTGATAAGATCCACTGAATGCGCAAACTGTTTGGAAGTGAGCCAGGAGGCGATTATTTGAGCGGGTGATAATCGATATAATTTGTAAATGGGCTTAAAATGTGTATTTTAGGGGCTCTTTTATTATGTACATGAATAAAGTAGGTCCTAGGATGGTCCCTTGGGTAATAACTACCGTACTGAGCAAGCAAAACTATGACACATCATTAATTATGCCAAAATTCCTAAGTTTTATTAAAGTATAGCCAATTTCTTTATGTATGTATGTTTGACCCCAATCGAGATTGCTTGTCGTGTTTTTAAGGTAGTTTCTGGCCATATGGCGCTAGATTTCTTCACCCTGTATAACGTTTAAATAACCGATTTCTGCACTTTCCAAAGCGGTTTTTTGAACGATATCTTTAGTTATTATTTGGGTTTCTTGGAAAAAAATTAACATTAGAGAATCTGCTGCTAATATTTTAAAATCTTACATCTTATTTTATTCTATACTTTGATCTTTTCTATTTAACATGGTTAAAATATAAACCACTACGTCAAACAGCATAGCTGAAATTGCTGTTAACATTTCAGAAAGATCCTTATATGATACACACAATATCAAAATATCCAGGAATGAAAACATCCTTAAGGATATTTTAATCCCATTTACGGCCGCCATTACTCTCAACTTAACAAGAATTATCATAACGTCGACAATACAATAATATATCAAAAGCAATATTGTTTTTCCGAGTATAATAGAAACGGAGGACATGTTTGATGTTTGTAGGTTAAAGAAGATAATCAATGTTGTCTGCCGTCAAACGATTTATTGATGAATTCCGACTTTAGTCGGCATCAATCAATATATCTCCGTGGGGACGCGTTGACGCATCAATTAGCCTCCTCCCAGAGGATTCCTCGATTGAATCCTGTGAAGCCATACTCAGAAACTCATGATGTATTATTATTACAAAGTAGACCTTAACTGCATTGAGATAAAGGCGGCAGTCGGTAACACTGTTCAAAAGTACAATGTAAATTTCCCGCCACCCAACCGCCATGTATAATTATATGTCATATATAATTATATGACGACACGCTAGCCTTGTTGGGAGTGACCCTGCCTTCGAAGCTACCGGGATTCGAACCCAGGACCCGCTGGCTTCGAAGGCAAGGTCACTCCCAACTAGGCCACCGTGTCGTCAAATACTTAACTAACTTAACTTTAGTAAATTGTTGTTGTACATCAACATCTAATAATAGTCTATTAAATAGGTTAAAACGATGCGTTTGACATGTTTTCGTATCGTTTTTAACTCGGCCGAGTTAAAATCTCAATTAGGGAGCTTTATACGACACTGAACTCGACTCGCCTGCCTGCTGCTGCATGTGTTTTGTACGCTCCGACGGGACTCCTTAAGCTTGCCGAATAAAACTTCACCTTTGATATCGACGCAGCGCTGTGTTGATAAAATCACCCCCTGCTTATCTTTTCGGACAACGCAGCCAAATGGATGACTCTAGGTATTCAATTATAATTTATAAGCGGTTTGATGATTACACTAAAGCCATTCGATTTAATAAAATCTAAATGCGGTCTAGAAATTTCCCTTAACTTAATATCTCAGCCAATTGGCTGATGTAATTCAATTCAGTAGAAACAGGCCGTTAAATCGAAAATTTTGGAAAGCAAATGAAACAAATTTTAAATTAGATCTAATTTAAGCAGGTCACGTGCAAACTCTAATGAAACTAGAGAATAGAATAGAACCCTACTATTATTATAAACGCGAAAGTTTGTAATTATGGATTGATGTTTGTTACTCTTTCACGCAAAAACTACAGAACGGATTAAGATTGAACTTCATTTTATGGTCATAAAGTTCACTTTAATTTGTTTTCTACCTCATGCACTACCCTAAAAGGGGAACGACGCGTGTTGTGACACATAACGGCTGTGGACGTAACGGCCGTGGACGAGCTGCCACTTTCGGTAAGATTTTCATGTACGAAATTATCATATTATTATTTTCCGTCATACGGTGGTAAATGTTTGACAAGTTGTTAAATGTGATAGTTCGTCCATGGCCGTAGAAAATGTTGTTGTGCAGTGAATTTATAAATTATATATTCACTTTTGGGTGAATAGCAAAAATATTTTACATGTCACAGTTAAGGACCTAATTGATGTCAAAGTTTAATTGAAACAAAATATTTTTCCTTTGTGTAACGAAAATTATTTATACAATTGTATGGTTAATCTTCGTTACACAAAGGAAAAATATTTTGTTTCAATTAAACAACGACATCGATTAGGGCCTTAACTATGTACAATATTTTTGCAATTCACCTTTTTGCATCTTATTTCAATGGGTTAAGGTCCAAACGAGTACACCTAATTATTATCTGAGAAATCGACTAAACAAATGTAATACCAAAATGTTTATCTACGAGTACAGTGTTATAGCATTTCGCGTGTTACATGATTTGGTATAGTTTTTAAATCGGCCACCATTACCATCAAGTAAATAAGGGCTATTATAACGTTGACAATATAGCATGTCAAAAGCAATATGGTTTTACTAAATAGAACAGAATACCTGTAAAAATCTCTCGCTCTCATTGCAGACAAACAAATTTCAAGTATTATAAAACTATAAGAATGCTAGACACCAAAAGAATTCCACAGACGTCTAAATTGCGGTTTCCCAAGATGTAGCCATTTAATAACAGCCACCTAAGATGAAATATGGCAATGAAACAAACCGTAATAACTCCTCCACGTTATAAATCTCATAATGAAGAGCTTTTGTTTGTCCTCCACTCGCGGATTATCTCAGGAACTGAAGAAAATTCTTACATTTTTACTTTGCTATAGTTATTCAACGGACAGCATTTATATACAATGTGTTACAAAATAATCCGTAAAAAAGAAATTACGAAAGTAGTGTCAACCTAGAAAGTAAGATACTGAACTGACGTTATTTAATAAGGGTTGACACTACTTTTGTAATTTCTTTTTTACGGATTATTTTGTAACACGTTGTATAATTCATGTTGCATTACTTAAACGGCGCAAAACAAGACAATGTCAAACAAATTGATCTAGTCCCAAACAAAAACACACTAGGCTTGTACTATGGGTACTAGACAACGATAAACTTACTTATATAGAGACATAAATACTTAAGAATATAGAAAACATCCAAGACTCAGAAACAAATATTCGCGCTAATCACACAAATATCTGCCCTTGTCTGGATTTGAACTCGGGACCACCAGTTTCGATGGCATAGCCACTATTAACGAGGCTAACGTTACATAAGGTTAATAGACCACCTCGATGACGATGGGGACGACCCGTAACTCTAGCGAAAACTACGAGTATATACTTTGAAAGTTCAATGTATCCTAAATAGCTAACCAAAGATGCATCGCTAGACACTTACATACACAGCACCACGCCTTCATTCCCAGAGTGGGGTAGGCTACAGAAATACCAACAACTCTAAAAAAACTTGTCTAACCTAACCTAACCACATTTTCTACAATCGGGCCAAAAAGTTCACTAGTGTATTAGTGAGATTGCAAGCCCATCGCCTAACAGTTCTATAAGCCTTTATTCCCTTAGTCGCCTCTTACGATATCAAGACATGGAGTGGCACTATTCTAACCCGGTAATCACTCGATGTCATAATATAAAAAAACTACGCTTAACATGTACGTGAAAATAATATACTGCCCTGCTAGCACAAAAGGCAGTATCTCAGACAAAACTCCAGTAGTCAATGCAACCTTGTTACTATCAGGATAGGATTGAAACTGCTTTGGCTTTTGAAATGGATATACTGCTTATTGGCTTAGTAGGCCAGTATATTCTTAGATTTTATTTAACAACATTGTCGGCGTTATTAATTTTAAGTACCAAGAATCTCTGACCTATACCGCGGACAGACAGACAAACGGATATGATGAAACGGGGAAGGGTTCCTTGTTGACTACGGACATTATTTTAAGACTACTCTTAATAAAGGCCTTCTCTAAGGACTTCTATTGTTTCCTATCTCATTCTCACCCGAGGTTTTCTTTATGTGGTCCTCCTATCATTTTGTTTGTCTTGCTCTGTTCCGTTTGTTGACTCTTGGGTATACGTCATGGAGTCAATTAATGGCAGACAAATAACACTGCGCTGCAGCTTATCAGACCAAGCTGCAACTTACGATCAGAGTTGGCTACGGTACAATTGAGGAGCAAACGGTTTTTAGGGTTCCGTACCCAAAGGGTACAAACGGAACCCTATTACTAAGGGGTGCGCCAAAGTTCATATAAAATTGCAAATTAGATTATCGGAACTCCGAAAAGATATATCATACCATTTTACATCATAACGAACACTCTTCATGAAAAACTCTCATACCAGCCAAGGGCAAAAATATTTATACACTTTAGTACCTTGTCTATTTAACGTCATGTTTAAGCTGTCATATGAAATTGGGACAGCGATTAAAGCGGCAAGGTACTGAAGTGTATACATATTTTTGCCCTTGACTGTACATCATAATGATCACTCTTCATAATCAATATTAATCATACACATTTATATTTTTAGGATTTTAAAAATATCCAACTGGTAAATAAGGTTAGGTTAGGTTTGTTTTATAAACGTCCTAAAATCAGAACGGTTGCAGTAAAATTCTCTTTATGAGTTGCGATGATTATGAATAACAAATTATAAACAAAAAAATATTTGCAAAAATTTTCGGGAGAAATGATGAGTATAGTCACAAATCGTTATTTGTGTAGAAATTCTAAAGATCAATTTTATATGAGCGATATATACACATTACTAAGACTCCACTGTCTGTCTGTCTGTCACCAGGCTGTATCTCATGAGCCGTGATAGCTAGACAAATGAAATTTTCACTGATTATGTATTTCTGTTGCCACTATAACAACAAATACTAAAAACAATAAAATAAATATTTAAACAACAAACAAACAAACGTTGTATATTCACTTCAAAATAAATAATTAAATTAAAATAAAATAAATAAGGGGGACCTTGCATACAACAAACGTGATTTTTAGACATTTTTTTCTAGATCTTAAAACAATCGTGGTTACAGACAGACATCGGGACAGGTGAAACTAAAAACATGGTTATAATCTGGTGTCTATAATGTTGTATAGACTTAATGGTACGGAACCCTTAGTGCGCGAGTCCGACTCGCACTGCCGGCCGGTTTTGTTACTCAATAGTTCTGGTAAAAATTGGTGATATGAACCTTTGAAACTAAAAGCGAGTGTTCGAAAATAGAAAATAAATCTCCTGCAAAGGAGCGTCACAGCCAACCCCGTACTTTAAAATACGACTTTTACCGTTTCACGTTTGTTTTCGAACGAAATTTCCCAAAATAAAAATTGACCCACTTAAGGTCTCAAAAATTAAACGAGCTCAATATGTAAAATATACAAATTACAATTACAAGAGTGCTTGTATGTCACAACACGTTTAATTTATTAATTATTTACCACTTAAACTTTAGACGGCACTTTGAACGAAGTCTGTAATATAAAACTACTAGCGCCATTTAAAAACAAATGCTTAATTGAAACTATAGTGACACCACTGGCTGGAAATATTTAAAAAGTTCCTCGCGCATCTAGCGCAGCGTTTCCAAGTTAAAAAGTTAAAATATTGCATTCCATTCCAACGACCAAGTTCGGATCGCTTCGAAATTCAAAGTCGTTCCAATATCATGTTGTGAAGTATTTGTTAGACATGAAAAATTTAAACTTTGTTACCGGCCAGTTCCTTTGTGTGGAAATAGATTTATGTGCAATGTTGGCTTGAAGGCCAAAGTCGCTTCAGAATAAAAAGACATGGACATAATATTTTGCCAAAAAGAGCTAAAATCTTGTTTATCTCGAGTGCTTACTATGTAAAAAGAGACAAAATGTAATTCTAAAGCCGCCTCTGTACATATATTCATATTCATATTAAATTTATTACATCCATGGCATGGTATTAACAGAGGTCTTACATTAAAATATAGTTTTAAACATATATCCTATTAGGGTATAGCAATCTTAAAAACTAAACAAAATAAAAGATAACCTAAATAATATAACAAAGTTATATTTAGTTATTACACTAAAAATTACAAAATATAAAATTTAGCTCTCTTAATACAACGTGTTACAAAATAATCCGTAAAAAAGAAATTACAAAAGTAGTGTCAACCCTTATTAAATAACGTCAGTTCAGTATCTTAGGTATACAGTATACTAGGGTTGACACTACTTTCGTAATTTCTTTTTTACGGATTATTTTGTAACACGTTGTATACTTATGTTATGTAGTATAATATATTTACATTAACACAAGAATGGAGCAGTTGAATATTTTTGTATACATCTATTAATTAATTTTGTAGGTATTCTGACAAAATGTAGTAGCAATACTTAGTTAAATATATTTTTAGGTTATTGATGATTTGGGTGTTTGGGACATGTTTAGGGTTCCGAAGTCCAACTAGGAACCCTTATTGTTCCGCCATTTCCGTCCGTCCGTCCATCCGCAGCTTAGTTCAGGGACTCTTGGTACTAGAAAGCTGTTATTTGGCATGAATATACATATCAGTCACGCCGACAAAGTGATAAAATTAAAAAATATGTTTATGGTACTTTTCCTCTACGTTATGTGGGGATGGTTTTTTTCTCGTCTACCCCATAGTGTGAGGTGTCATTGGATAGGTCTTTCAACAATTCTGTGATTAAAGGATCTTTTTGTGAAATATTAAGCTTTAAAGTTCTCATTTTTGTTTGAGTCAGGTGTCCCCCATACTAAAAATCAGAAAAATATCTTAAATGAATACGCATAGTAACAAATTTAAAAGGAAAACTACGAGTATCACCGTGTTCCTACTGAAAATAATCTAAAACAACACCAAATAACTTATTGAAAATTTGTACATACATGTTTTTTAAGGTAGGTTTATGTGTCTGTAGGACTAACGGCTTCGGAACCCTACACTGAACATGGTCCGACATGCTCTTGCCCGGTTTTTTTTATAATCTTAAGTTTATTCGAACATTTTAAAAATAATGTACGAAGTGATTGTATATTTTTTTCGATCGCAAAAAAATCTCTCAAAGGGAATACATATATTTTAAATGATTATGTACAATGAACTCTACGAATTTCGTTTGTCATAAAATACACGCTTTATTTAAATTGTTCATGTAAAATAAAACGCAAAGATTCAAGTGAATCCTAAAATAACAATGCAAATAATAAAAATTGAAACGCTCCTTACATTAAAATTTCATGCAGACATCTTCGTTTTTATTTCTTCTGGGAAACAAAGCTTTGAAGTCGTTTAATGGTATCCTGAATAGACCGCCTTTGTTCTCGGTCTTAAGTGTCAGATGGCAGTTTAAATTTTAAGACAATATAATGTAATTGTATTTAGCTCAAAATATAAATTGCTACCAAATTAAAAGCATTCAAGACACACGTTCACAAAAACCCTTTTTTAGGGTTCCGTAGTCAATGTAGGAACCCTTATAGTTTCGCCATGTCCGTCCGTTCGTCCGCAGCCTAGCGCAGAGACTCTTAGTACTAGAAAGCTGTAATTTGGCATGAATATGCATATTAGTCACGCCAACAAAGTGGTAGAATAAAATGTAAAAAAAAATATTTTTTTAGTGTAAGTACATCCCCTACACGCTACACGTGACGTGGGGATGTATATTTTTTTTCTTGTCTACCCTATAGTGTGGGGTGTCGTTGGATAGGTATTTCAAAAATATTATGAGTTTGTAAAACAGTTTAGCGATTAAGTAATCCGTTTATGAAATATAAAGCTTTAAAGCGCTAATTTGTATTAGACTCAAGTGTCGTCGTCGTCGTCCCCTACAGCCAAAACTACAAATACTAAAAATCAAAAAAAAAACTTAAATGAAAGGGCATATAACGAATTTTAAAGGAAAGCTATCACGACTATGTAAACATCATTGGTTTTTGAGATACAGGCGATTAAAGTGTGTATACCTACTAAAATCATCTAACACGGCACCAATTGACTCTTAATAGAAAAATTGTTATTACTTGTTGATTTTTATGTTTGTAGTACTTTACGGCTTCGGAACCCTACACTGAGCATGGTCCGACATGCTCTTGCCCGCTTTTGTTCTTTGGTCTTTATTATTGTCACATGACTACCGATAGCGAATTTTACGAATTAAAACTCCAGAGGCCCTAGCCAAGATGCAAACGCACCTAACATTTTTCTTTTCTATCGCTCAAAACGAATAACGCACGAGAATGTCACCCCATACGTTTTAAGTGATAGAAAAGAAAAGCGTTATGGTCCCCTGGGATCTACGTTCACGTGTAGAGAAAATTCTGATCCAACTTTCTAACCTCATGGATATCTACTTTTAAATATCACTTTGCAGACAATTTATTTTTATAGATGAGTTTGAAGTTAACGTAAGATAATATCGGTCGTTTATTGTAGTATGCGTGTGTGAGTTAGTGTGTGTATATATTATTCTGAAACAGTATCATATTCTTATTCTTAATTTGTGCCAAGAAATATTTTTCAAACCGTGATATTCAACGGTTCCTTAATCCTCAGTCGGCAGTCTCCACCATCTACATTCAAAGCATTCTAATTTCAAACTTGTAGATATTAGTAGCGACAGCAAATTTCAAATTCGGAATTCTTGCCACGAACGGATTCTGCTTAGAGCGTGCAAAGCGGCCAAATAGCAATAACCGCAATTTAAATAGTTGAGTAATGCCGTCTACAGCGTTTTGAATTTCGACGGGTTATGTTCGAACTGCAAATTACGCTAAGTCAGCTCGGCCATGGACTTACAAGATTGGATTTGGACAAACCTTTAACACAATTTTAGAATAACATTTTTTTGATATTACGATTAAGTTTTTAGATATTTGTCGTAGCAAGTGTTTGTTTTTGAGTCGAGGCGTTGTTCATGCATGATTTCAGATATTTTGAAAAAAAATCTTTAGTTTACTTTTAAGAGTTGTAATATATGTATGTACATGGTTAAAATTTTACACCATCAATCATCACATTTCCTGTTTTTTTTAATGCGATAAATGAGCTTATTAACACTGGCAGCTTTGAAAGAGCTGTCGATACGTTGCTAACTAATTAGAAAAATGTAAGCTCTTTGTCCCGTATCGTTTGTCGTCGGTAATACTGCAGAGGAGTTTGTTTTACAGTTGGTACGCACGGTGGAAGAATGCCATTTATCGATTTTGCGGCTGGAAATAAATAAAGCACGTAAAGTAAACTGACGTCACTTCAATTGCAGAGGGAATCCAATCTGACAGGGATCACTGAGTCATTGACGATTTGAACTGCTCAATGTCGAATTAAAAGAAGATTAAGTAGTTTCAAGCGATATCGTAATAGAGTAATTAAAGTAATTATTTGGGTATTTTTAAACTACTTTATTATTGTTACTTGTAAACGCAAATAATTTAAATAAAATCCAACAGTTATTCCCTGAAATTTATACGTCAATGGCGCAGAGAAATGCATGCCATTAAATATTCCACTTGGTGTCGGGTATTAGGCGGAGCTACGATGGAGTTCTAAATGCATTTTGAATTACACACTCATAGGAAATATTATTACGTGTGTGCAATTTGGCGAAATAATTAGTAAAGTTGTTCAAATTTGAGTTACGATTTGAGTATGGCTATTTGAGTTATGGGTAGTTGAGTCAATCTAAAGTAAACCCCGTTAAAGTTAATAGAGTCTGGCAAACGAAAGCGTGACCTGAAAAGCGCGGCAATTCAAAAATATACATGTGGTATTACTAATTATAGAAGGAAAAAAATATTTGATAGAGTCTGGCAAACGAAAGCGTGACCTGGACTTATGCCGGGTGTTGCCAATAGGAGCAATAAATTTGGGGATCGTTTCCACACCGCAAACGTAGCAACATTTATTCTACAACTTTTGAAAGTAACTTATTGTAAACTAAATATTAATGAATTTAGATTTTCCAAGCAAGCAATGTATTGCGAAAACTACGAAGTTTGTGGGCTGACAGTAGATGTTAACTAGACTATTGAATGAAGTCCATTGAAAATGCTATTTAGTTTGTTTGAAAGAATCCCAAATAATTAAAATAAATGTTTTTTAAATATTGTAGAACAAATGTTGCTACTTTTAAAGAGTAGAAACGATCCCTCAATTTATTGCTCCTATTACAGGCAACCCTGTATAAGTACCAATTTTTTTTTCCTACTATAATAAGTAATACCACATGTGTATTTTTTGAATTGCCGCGCTTTCTCAGGTCACGCTTTCGTTTGCCAGACTTTATAACCTCATATTATACTTGTTACTTTGATTTTTTATAAATACCATAAGTATTGATACAAACTTTTCGATGACGTTCAGGATTAAAATAATAAGTGGCCAATTGCTTCGCTTCCAAGGCTGAATGGATCAGAGTTATCTCTGGTCTGACAACAGGAAGACTTGTAAGAACGTGTTTGATTACTTATAAGTTATTATATCTGCCTGCGTTTTTTCCGCACTGTTAATGAAAAAGATTACCAACTTATCTTACCTATCATTTTACTGCCTGCTCAAACCAAGTTGTATTTTGATTTAACAAAAATAATATGAAATTCTGTCTTAAAAAATCTCTGAACGAAATCAACTTGTAACTTTTCTCGAAACATTACGCCTCGGCTAGCGAAACTTTGCGAAAAAAGTAAAAATACACCCCGGCCGTTTATTTTCAACACAACTAGCATTAATAACTAATAGAATAACAAAGTTTTAAGGGCCTGGTGAAACAAAGAGCCTTTCCTACTTAAAACTTTGAGAACCATCATTAGATACAGGGAGATCAAAGCTAAAGTTTGGAGACAACTGGAGATTAGATTTCGTCACCGATCTTTCCCTACATCGCTAGAAGTGGCTTACATACATTTAATTTGGTTGTTTAACCTCGTGAGTCCACACTAGTCTCTACAAACGGGGAGATTTTTGTAAGTGCGAGTTTCAAATTCGAAACAAATAAAAAGG
The DNA here is from genome assembly GCA_949316455.1 of Acleris holmiana. Classification (NCBI taxonomy): domain Eukaryota; kingdom Metazoa; phylum Arthropoda; class Insecta; order Lepidoptera; family Tortricidae; genus Acleris; species Acleris holmiana. The sequence continues at coordinate 4,072,800 of OX438778.1, forward strand.
AACTTTATCGTCATTACAATAAAGTTTAAACTAAGTTGAATTTAATAATCTTTCCTTTGGGCAAAATTAGGTAGTCCTATTGGTGAAGGTTTTCCTCGGACAGCTCTGGTGGATAGTCTTCCTTAAGGGTCCCCTCTGGCCTATTTTATATTACTTCCGTCGGGATCCTATCATTTCACAACAAACGCTTCTTCCCGTCTGGTTGCTCTGAAAATCAGCGTCACGACACCTAAAGTGTCCGACACTTTGCTAAGTGGCACCCAATTCGGTGCACTATAAAATAGTTTAACCATTAAGAAGACAGAGGCTCTATATTGACCACATTACCATAAGCTGAATTTGAACTTTACTACTTACATTTTATGATACAATTTTAATTGTATTTTCCTGAAATATAACATCTATTATAATCACTCTTTAGAGACTTGCGATTCCATGACTCTATTTCATTTTGGTCTAGTATTTTTACTTTAACGGGGCCTTATTAAGGGTTAAAGTTTTTGACTTTAGATAAATCTCCATATGTACATATTTCATTTTATTATTTGTTTGTTTAGTGTTTTGCAGCAAATAAACGGTTTTCTTCTTCTTTTTTTATATTATTTGACATCACGCGTTTTTTTCCGAAACTGTAAATAATTCTGGATTTATTTCAGAACCATCGTGTAGAACCTTATAGGTTAGGTTAGGTTAGTTTTGTAAAAAATCCTGAAATATTTGTAGTTTCAAATTAAAAAGCGGGTTTGCAAATTGGCATATGAATAGGTTGTGAAACGATGCATTTGTCAGATTTGCGAAAAGGCAGAGAACCACTTCCGTCACATTACGTTAGATAAAGAAGAAAAGAAGAAAGTGCGACCCTCTTAAACTTTAACCTACCATCTAGCTGCAGTGTTCGCATCGCTGTTTGGGTGTGGCCGGCTACCATACAGACTTGTGACGGGTCTATATCGAGTGGCATAATCATAATACGTTGGTCGAAAACGGGTCCTAAAGATTTAAAACCTTTTTAGGGTTTCCGTAGTCAAACTAGGAACCCTTATGGTTTCAGCATGTCCGTCCGTCCATCTGTCCGTCCGTCCGCAGCCTAGCTCAGAGACTCTTAGTACTAGAAAGCTGTAATTTGGCATGAATATGCATATTATTAAAACAAAGTAATAAAATAAACAGATGAAAAAAAAAATTAGGGTACCTTCTCTACATGTGACGTGGGGATGTATTTTTTTCTCGTCTTATTTTTGGAAAGCCTATCCAACGACACCCCACACAATAGGGCAGACAAGAAAAGAAATATACGTCCCCACGTTACGAGAAGGAGAGGTACACTAAAAAAAAACAAGATTTTATTGTATCACTTTTTTAGCGTGACTAATATGTATATTCATACCAAATTACAGCTTCCTAGTACTAAGAGTCTCTGAACTAAGCTGCGGACGGACGGACGGACAGACATGCCGAAACTATAAGGGTCCCTAGTTTGACTATGGAACCCTAAAATGAGGACACCGGCGAAAAAGATCAAACAATTATTCGACACCACAATTTTAGGCGTCTTAAAAGAAATAAATACTGCAGGTAGTCTGTAAATTTGTGGCTCTGTGGTACCTTTAATGTTATTGAGTCGCGTACCTTTAAACATTTGACTAGGCTGGGGCTCTGAAATACTAATTGCTTCCCTTCAACTCTATACAGCGACGAGCGATTCAAATCGCCAACGATCCCAATATTACGAAAAGCCTTTGGAGCTGATGAAATGAAATGAAATAACTTTATTGTATAAACTAATAGATTTACACTAGTTTTTCACTTATCCTAGGCTTAGCCTGTATCGTGAGATGCATTTCTTAATAATAGATTTTGGCTCGTTTACTTAATATAAAACAACATGGGGATAGGTGCTCAGCAAAACGTCAAACGCCGGAACTTAGATTAAGTAGTAATATAGAGTAGACATGTTTGGTGTGCGCACCCGTCGATGTGATGTCAATGGACATGGACATCTCTTTAGGGGAAGGCTACACGTACAATAAATACTGTGATCTACTCATATTTATCATATATCGTGATATTTACTGATCGTGTGGTCTAGTGTATTGACGGATGTCAATATTTATCAAGGAAATCTAGATTTCTGGATTCTGGATGGCAGTTTGTGATAAATATTGAAATCCGTCATACACTAGACTAGTTATAGTTTTTATCTTCATATCCTGTACACGTCTGAACTCTACGAAATACGTTACAGTACTGACGTGATAAATATTGAACGTATAGCCTTGCCTGTGTATTGCGTCAATAAAATGTAATCTATCAGTTTTTATTGTATTGCTGGACCAAAGTATTTATTGTGCGTCTAGCCTTCGCCTTGAGTGTTCTATAGGCTCTATTACGGGCAGTGCTCTAAGGAATTATTCAGTTTAGTGCCTCCAGCACCATTCTATTATAGAACCACTCGCCACCGGAGTAAAGTTCATCCATACCTGGAACCATTCAAATCAAGTACGTGTTTTCAAACGTCGTTTCTTTGTCGTACTTTGAAACTATGGAATGAACTTCCCTCGAAAATTTTCCCTCAGCACTACTACATCTCCTTTAAACGGTGGTTTTTGCGGTGGTAGGACCTCATGCAGGGTCCGTCCGGATCGCTGCCACCATCTAACAGTGTTCGAATTGCTTTGTTCCGGTTTTGGGATGAGACAATGCTTCCAACAAGTGCAGGCATTATCCGCTAGAACTGTACGGTCGCAATATTTGCACAAATTGTACAAGCCTGGTACTAAACTTAAGTTGACAACAAAAAATTGCTATATTATGTATATTTTTAAATCAAATAAAGTAAATATGTTCAAGAATCAATTAAAACTGTGGCTCGTTAATAGATGTTTCTACAGTAGGTATTAAAGAATTTTTAGAATATACACCTGAATAGATTTTTTAATAATGAATTATTATTTTTAATATATGACGTGTTGGGATTGAAATGGACATAATGTAAATTGTATTTGGTTTTCATAATGTTTAAGTATTTTAAGTTGTATTGCGATGTATTATGACTAGGTACTACAATTGGTTTTGCTTATTCGATAAAGAATTGTGTGTACATCTGTGAAGATAGAACTTGGTGATACAAGCTTAATAATTGTAACAACCCTATACCCAAATTTCATACACAATAAAGATTTATGATTTATGATTTTATGATTTATGACAGCCGGTGAAATAACTAGCATAGAGGCATTCCATCTTAGACCTCAGGGTTGGCAACGCATTTGCAGTCTTAGGATTGCAGTCTTGTGAATGCGAATGTCTATGGGTCACAGTTTCCACTTAACATCGGGTGGCCTGTGTGCTCGTTTGCCTACTCAATGCCATAAAAAAACGCAGCTTGAAAAGTGTATTCACTAAAAGGCAACAACATGGCTCACCTAGCATTGCTGATGTTTATAGGCGACGTTAACTACTTACTATAAGGTGGTCCGTCTGCCTTTGTTGTCTCCCTCGTTGGCCTTTTATACATACATAATATCACGCCTTCATTCCCAGAGTGGAGTAGGCAGAGCTACAGAAACCACCAACAACTACAAAAAGAGTAGTTGGTAATTCTGTAACCACATTTTCCACGAACAGGCTAACATGTTCACTAATGTATTAGTGACAGGTTGCTAGCCCATCGCCTAACAGTCCTACAAGCCCTTATTCCCTTAGTTGCCTCTTACGACATCCACGGGAAGACATAGAGTGACACTAGAATAACTGCCCCGGCAACCACACGTTTGCCTTAAATGGCTATAAAAAATCCTTTGTCAGTTCCATTGTCTATATTCCACGTAACCAGTTAAATATTCTGTTTATACGGAATTTTATTTGGTACAAAGTTGTCTAAGTTCCGCCGAGTTACGGAATGCTTGAATCGGACCGTACGCAGTTTCAATTTAATGATTAGAAAGTGTTTGGAGAATGAATAAGGTGTTTTCAGTCTTATCTTATAAAACATTGAATACACAATGCCGCGACTACGCTCTTGGTTATGTAATTTCAGTCATTTTTCTCTAACAATATTCAAAACTAAACATGGATTGCATAGGATAATGAACATAACAACCTATTTCACTTAATAGATATAAAAGTGGAAGTTCCTATATAAATACGTGGTTTATTTGTAATAATAGATTAATTATTAGTCCATCTATATTTTAAACCAAAAGCAGACTTCAGTTTGACTGACCTATTACTATTTGAAATGAAATTATTGTTTGCTATTTGAAGGCTGTCATTCTTTTAGTGTTCCGTAGTCAAACTAGGAATCCTTATAGTTTCGCCATGTCCTTCCGTCCGTCCGCAGCCTAGCGCATAAGACTCTCAGTTCTAATTTGTAGCTGTAATTTGGCATGAATATGCATATTAGTTACCCCCCCCCCCCCCCCCCCCTATAAACAAAACTACAAATCCTAAAAATCAGAAAAACATCTTAAGTGAACGAGCATTATAGCGAATTTTAAAGGAAAACTATCACGACGAAGTAGACATCATTGGTTCTTGAGATACAGGCGAATTAAGTGTTTATACCTACTAGAAACATCTAAGACGGTGCCAATTGACTTTTAATATAAAATTAGTTATTACTTGTTGATTTTTATGTTTGTAGTAATTAACGGCTTTGAAACCCTACACTGAGCATGGTTCGATATGGTCTTGCACGGTTTTTTTACATTTTGTTTTTCAATAAAAATAAAAAAGGTAGGTACGTTATTTTTTTTACATAACATTAATTACATAGATGGCCTTTCAGCAGAGTCCTTATAAAGCACCAGGGCTCCGCAGAATAAAGAGTACTGTAAAAAAATCTCCAATCATTATCTAATTAAGAACCATCCTTATTGAACTAACATTCTTTAAAACCAGTCCAGTATGGTCCATCCGTTTGGGAGATACGATGCCATAGATAGACACACAGATACACTAAGGATAAACTAGTAAATAAAAACTCTAATCGGACGTTAAAAATGTCGAGACATATAAACGATAAAACCTTATTACGTTTGACCCGTGTATTGCATAGAATAAGAACTAAAGGCATAGAAGGAGCGATGAAATAAATGGCAACATACAAAAAGTGACAGTTCTATAAGCTAAAATATCATGGTTGTACACTACGTTTATATGTGAAGATATTATACATGCTAATCTATGACCATGGTGACCAGATGGTGACCAGTTTACACGAGTTGATATCACCTTGGTGTGTACGGCTGATTTTAGCAAGCACTGGACTCTACTCTTTCCGTTTTTATCTGACGCTTTGGTTTTAAGGCTCCTTCTAAGCCTTTAGTTATTTTTCTATGATGTTTTGTCGATGTTTCGATAGCTCTTATTTGCTTGACAGTAATGGCGGCCGAGTTAAATCAATACCGTAACCTAAGGGCCTCTAGGATTTCCATATATGTTTATACGTTAACACACTAACACATACAAATTCTCAAAGCTATAGAGATTCAGCCTTTGTAATTAACGATCCCAGGGTTGAAGGTCAGCATCAAACTGATGAGTTGACCGCGGAGTGTCAGTCCGTCATAGTACTCCAGCAAACCTAATAAACAACATTAAGCCGAAATATACGCGCAGACTAAGCAAACGAGACCCTTGGCTTAATTGTATAAATCATTAATGAACCCTGTTCCGGCCGGGCCGACCCGTTCACGCTCTACCGATTCGAACAGTGGCTTTAAAAACAGTACACTACATTTGTAGACCTTATGTTTGTAAGGTCCAATAAGTTGGGCATGCTGACTAACGCAATTAAATTTTCTATCACAATGAACTTCGGACTGTTTCATTCCATTCTGGCAGAACCAATGACACATGCTGAAAAATTAGTTTATAGGGTTTTAAACAAGTAATTCTTCCCTTATTTCTGATTTTTATTTATTTGTATGTTTTAGTTTTACAGAATTAATGTGGTGTGTTTAATGTGGTTACAAAATTATCAACAAGTCTTTTAAGGTTTGTTGTTATTTCTGTAGCTCTGCCTACCCCACTCTGGGAATTAAGGTATAATGTTATGTATGTACGTTTCGTCGCACAACGTAACTTTATTTGCCTTTGTTGTTTGTATGGTTAATTACGCTTTACTATGGTTAAATTTTTTGACCTGTCAAATTCGTTAGATTTTTCGTTGGAAATTAGTTGCGTTGCTTTGGCTGTCTGATGATTAAATGTTACGGTTTTGTATGTGATACACAAAGCAAAATAAGCTACTAATGAAAACAACATATTTTTATTAAATTTATATGCCTCACTCAGTGATGCATCCTTTGGTTGTTGTATATCCACTAGGTATATGCTGTTACTAATAGTTTTGCTGCTGAATGGAATTGTATTCTTACTGTATTAGTTCACTGGGTTCTGTAACACAGGGCATCCTAGCTCAGGGCCCAAAACCGCTGTTTCGTTTAAATAATGTGTTTTATGAAATAAAAATTTTCATTATTTTTACATTAAATAAAGTTTTAAAGCTTTAGCCCTTAAAGTTACTTTATATAGTATTTACTATACATTCCTGCAGGTGATCGTTTTGTAAGATTTATTTTATTTAAAAAAAAACACTTAAAATCAAATGAGGCTAGATTTCAGTTATTGTTTTAATTTTGCTACGAAACATTTGTTGTTTGAATACTGTTTTGTGTTTTACTGTGCACAAACTTATCCAACGTGTTGATTTTGACCAAAGGAGTTTTCTCAACAAGGACTTAATCACCTTAATTATAGATAACACATTTTATTTAAGAAAACAAGTGGATTTCTTTAGTTTATTTGCTATACTATACAGCTCTGCTAATCTCAATGGAGCACACTAAGAATTAAAAAAGGTATATAACAACATATACTACGAAAGACTCAGCCCATGTTTACCTATCACTTATCATTATAAAAATAATATCTATATGAATTTAAACTAATTTTATTTTTTTATATGCCCTGTTATAATATTTATTTTTTATTTTATGTTAAGGAGAAGGCACACGAGCACTCAGACCACCGGACTATCACGCTTTTGTTCCCAGAGTGGGGTAGGCAGAGCTACCAGAAATACTAACAGCTAAAAGAGTTGTTGGTAATTCTGTAAATATTCTACTGGCTTAAAACGACTAAGTTGCCAAGGGCTGGAATTCTACATGTTAATAACGATATCGTCTTTGACGTATTTCCTTATTGTCAACGTTTTGATAACTATTATGTCATTGACATAATGGCGGCCGAGTCATAGACAATTCTAAAACACGTCTAACGCGATATCATTATAACGCAGTAGATTAGAGGCCAAGGGCTGGGATACTACACGGTAACAATGATATCGTCTTTGACGCAGTTCTGTATTGTCAACGACATTGTTCCGTATGTTTAGATCGATGCACCGGTGGTACCCCATTAGGAGACAGACGTAGAGGTATGTATGTGATGGCGGTCGAGTTGAAAACAATATGGTAGCATGTCAAAAAAAATTATTGTTTAACTGCTTAGAATAGAGGTCGTATAGTCGATTTGAATGGTTCAAGGTAATGTGGTTGATTTCTACGAATACAGTTACGATGGCACATAATTCGGTCCTGCTAAGCCAAATAGCAGTATCTCAAATAAAAACTAAAAGAGATGATTAAATTTAGTTTGGCAATTGGATCTGACATACTATTAATTGGTTTAGGAGGACAGAATTGGGTCATACACAGATTTAGGTTACCGTCTTTCCTGTGGACACACCGAAAGTTGACGTTTTTAAGGCCTAATTTTCTGGCTAAGCCCATTCCTGCAAAAACGCCGTCAGGACTGCTTTAGACCTGTCTTATAAAAATAACTTATATGCACATAAGCTATTTAACTATTGACCACAGAAGAGACAACTTTTGTTTTTAAGAGTGTGTATGACCCAATTACTATAGGCACTAACTCTGCCCTCCTAAGCTAAAACACAGTATGTCAGATTCAATTGCCAAAGTAGATTCAATCTTCTCTTGTTAGTAATAAGGTTTTGATTGCTACAGGAGACATACTGCTATTAGGCTTAGCAGGGCAGAACTGCCGTACTCATAAACGTCAATTAGGTATTTTTAAAGTACTATTATCATTGCTGCTGTCACTTTCTTTGCCATATAAATAGAATAAGACAACATGTCATTTAACAAGCATTAAATTTAATTGACATGTTTAAGTGCGGTCGTAAGTTGAACAATTACGAGTGGTGGTAGGACCCTGTGCAGGGTCCGTCCGGATCGCTACCACCATCTTATCCATTAACCACCCGCCAAGCAACAGTCTTCGCATTGTTGTGTTCTGGTGTGGGGATAAGACAACCGGTGAAATTACTAGCATAGAGGCATTCCATCTTAGTCCTCAGGGTTGGCAACGCATTTGAGGTCTTGGGATTATAGTCTTGAGAATTCAAATGTCTATGGGTCTCAGATTCCACTTACCATCAGGTGGCCTGAGTGCTCGTGTGCCTTCTCCTTAACATAAAAAAAAAAAAAAAAAAAACAAATTCGTTACCTCGTACAATCCGAAGGCGTTTGTACTCGTTTTGCTTCGTGCCATAAACAAAATAAGATTACGTATTCCAGATGTTTCTATAGCAAAGACTAAGAAAACCACCACACGACATACTTGATGGTAACTGGGGTCTGAGATCCATTGATATTATCAAAACTACAATCAACAAAGACTCCAATCCTAAGACGGTCGACACGTTGCCAACCCTGAGAAGTAAGATACCCTTGCCTATGCTAGTAATTGGATAACTGAACAATATTTCAAGGTTACCGTCAATTTGGTAGATTAACTGTTTGTGGTTGTTATTCTGTCTCATTAGCTAGGAGACAACGGTGATAGACACATACACATATACATAACATCACGCCTTCATTCCCAGAGTTGGGTAGGCAGAGCTACCAGAAATACCAACAACTCTTTAAAGATTTGTTTATAATTCTGTAATCACATTTTGCACGATCAGGCTAAGATATTTACTAGTGTATTAGTGAAAGGTTGCAAGTCCATCGCCTAGTAGTACTACAAGCCCTTATTCCCTTAGTCTCCTGTAACGACATCTACGGGAAGACATAGAGTGACAGCATTCTAACCCGGCAACCACACGGTATTAGTTTCGGTTTTTTTTTTTATATACGCTACTAAATAAGTTGATGACAACTGATGTTTGGTGGATTTTTACTTCAGTCATGGTTGTATAGTGATCCAAGAGACGTCACCATGGCAACAAGGTTCAAAGAAAATTTAAATGACCCAATTATGAAAAACTCATCTTAATGAGACCTTGTTGAAACCTTTGACAAGATATTAATTTAAAAAACTTGCCTAATGAAGTCTCCCTGTATACTAAAACAAACTTATACTTGTATCACCCTTTATTAACCCTTTCACGGCCGGTGAGCACGCTAAGTCCCTATATAATTAATCACTTCTATTGACAGAGGATCATGCCTAACCCTGGCTCTACTGGGATGAGGGATTGTTGTCGTTAGGACTGCAAATTATAAATGAGGTTATCAGGTTAAGATGTTGATAATGGGAACAAAAACGATACTTAATGTTGCCACATTCTAATCCTTTTGGGTGAATATAGATGGAGATGATTAAGCACGTCAATATTATAGTCTGTTCAATGTAGGTTGATGCTTGTGACAAATGTAATAAACACTTGTTTATTTACGGTACGGTATATCATCGAAACACCTTTCAACGAACATAATATGATCACGCAGATTTTTTTATATCATTTCTTTTTTTTTGTCACAAGTCTAACCTAACTTACGTAATGAATGTTTAAAATATCCTGAAAACATCACGATTTCAGCAGAAAATAGTGTTCGGTGAAATTCAATTCAATGAAATGAAACAAAGCTGTGAAGTGAAATTCGATAAAAATATGATTGGATACTCATACTTTTAAATGTCGATGAAAACTAATTTAGTAAACTTTTCGCCGCCGTTTAGGAACTGAAATAATTAATTGCCTATTTTTAAATATCTCGCGTAACTTGTGTAAGTTGAGTAAGTTAATAATAATAATAATAATAATAATAATAATATCACGGGACAATGTCACACAAATTGACCTAGTCCCAAATTAAGCCCTAAAATAGGCTTGTGCTATGGGTACTAGACAACGATAAACTTACTTATATAGAGAAATATATACTTAAATACATAGAAAACATCCAAGACTCAGGAACAAATACTCGTGCTCATCACACAAATATTTGCCCTTACCGGGATTTGAACCCAGGACCCCTAGCTTCGAAGGCAGGGTCACTCCCAACTAGGCTAGCGTGTCGTCACGCTAAGTTAATAAAAAGTTAAGTTAAGTTGCTAAGTTATTGAAATTATAAGTAATTGATTGAACAGCGTTTAATAAAGTCACCCTTGATTGCATGCGTGTGTAAGCACATATGAGGGGCGGCTGAAAAGTAATCTCTTTGATCATAAAATAATTCAAAAATAATACTGGCCTGTATCGATACGTGTTCATCAAATTTGCATTAATTCATCTTTTATTTTTAAATCGACATGTTGGCCTAGTTGGGAGTGACCCTGCCTCCGAAGCCTGCGGTCCTGGGTCAAATCTCGGTAAGGGCAGATATTTGTGTGATGAGGGCGTATAATTGTTCCTGAGTCTTGGACGTAAATATTCTACTCGTATGTATTTCTCTATTTAAGTATGTTTATCGTTGTCTATTACGCATAGTACAAGCCTAGAGCTTAGTTTGGGACTAGGCCAATTTGTGTGAGATTGTCCCGTGATACTTACTTACTTACTTATTTCATTGGTAGATTACTTTTCAGCAAAAAGTTAAGAGAGCCTAGAACGGCTTATGTATTTATGTATGTAGGCATGTAAACATTTTATTGTACAAAATAAAACAGAAACAATACATGGAAACATGTGCAGGATGTGTTTACGTGCAGGGAGCGAAATCTTTAGTGCCGATGACAGGCGTATGACGTAAAAGCTACATACAAAGTGTTTCATCTAGATTTTGAATCACTAATAACAACTTTTTGGCCTCTTTAATTTACCGATATTGACACTTGAGTTGAGACGTCCAGGACTTATAAAAAACTCTTGGTACTTTAGTATGTTTTCCTCTTTATTTATTACATATGTTTACGTTGTCTAGTATCCATAGTACAAGCCTAGAACTTAGTTTCGGACTAGGCCGATTTGTGTGAGATTGGCCGTTTATTGATTTGGGTTGTAATCTAATAAGATTTGAAAGAAATACAAGATGTGAAACTGAGTTCCAATTTTAAACCAAAAAACTGCGTTCATTGTACTTCATTCACCAATTAAATCTATTCGTGACATGACTTCACGCCTTGATCCCAGAATGGGGTAGCCAGAGCTACAGAAATACCAACAAGATCCAAAAAAACTTGTTGGTAATTATGTAACCGCATTTTGCTCAAGCAGGCTAAGATGTTTACCAGTGTATCAGTGACAGGTTGCAAAAACATCGCCTAACAATACTAACAAGCCCTTATTCCCTTAGCCGCCTCTTACGACATCCACAGGAAGACCAGATCCAGATGGAGTGGCACAATTAACCGAGAAACCACACGGAACACTATTTATTCTTTGTATAATTAATCAGATATTTCCAAACGAAATCGTTTTTTTCCACAAAAACAAAAACAAACCCTGCGGGCACACAGCCAGTAATTGCGTGCAATCGCTTAGACATCGCAATTGGATCGCAAAGCGGTTGTATCGGGGAAATGAATATTGTGCCCGCAGTTCAGATTTATGAATTTTAATTTTGTTTCATCCGACGAGGTATTATCTTTCAGGACGTACATTATTTTCGAAGACACGGCAAAGAGTTGAGTCGCAGAAGCGACACGAGACTTTAAATGTTTTATCAGATTCTTATATTTAAACTGAGGATAGAATTAGTTTATGGTGCTTCGGATTGCCATTCCTTTATTCTGAATACTAAACTGTGTTTTTTTTTTATGACAAGGAGTAGGCACACGAGCACTCAGGCCATCTGATGGTAAGTGGAATCTGAGACCCATAGACATTTGAATTCGCAAGACTATAATCCTAAGACCTCAAACGCGTTGCCAACCCTGAGGACTAAGATGGAATGCTGAATGTTTGTCCTTTCAAGCCGCTGAACCGATTTCGATAAAATTTGGTATGGAGATAACTCAAGTCCCGGAGAAGGACATAATAAACTAACTAGCGATTAACGATTTCAAAATATTTCTTACGTGGTTAATGTCTAGTTGTGGTTCAAATATTAGGGATGGACATTAGTTACAGCCTTGTTATTAGTTGCGTCTCGTACTTCGACGCAACACAACATGGCGTGTAAGACAGGCCCGAACGTTTATTATATAAATACTAGAAGTCGCCTGTGGTTTTCGCGTAGAATTAGTTTTCAGCTACTCGTCCTATGTGTATGTAGACGACCCTATTAAATCACAATTTGATAGTGTCGTTTATATGTCATATTCCTCGTTTATCGCTATTCCCTCGGGAACTGCTAAATTTTCCCCGGCACCTTAGTTATCTTCATACCAAATTTCATCTAAATCGGTTTAGTAGTTCCTGAGATTAGCGTTCTTCAGCTTTATATATTAGTATAGATATAGATTATATTTATTTTATCGTGTAAGGAATACTATCTGTTTAGAAATCTGTTATTAACATTTTGGTAAAGCGGATCATTGTGTTCAAATACCTTAAGATTTTTTTTATAAATAAGAATTTGATTTTGGATTAAAATTTATTTATTTGTGTTTCGTTATGGCGTTAAGACAACTGGTGAAATTACTAGCATAGGCGCATTCCATCGTTAAGTAGTCCTCAGGGTTGGCATCGCATTTGAGGTCTTAGGATTATAGCCTTGAGAATTCAAATGTCTATGGATCTCAGATTCCACTTACCATCAGGTGGCCTGAGTGCTCGAGTGCCTTCTCCTTAACATAAAAAAAACACGGTTCAGACGAAAACTGAACCTAGTACCAATATATCAGTTACTGAATTAAAAATCAATATAATTAGTAAGAGTTACAGATAAATGTTTGAGTTACATAAAGATTATTAGTTGACCTTTTTTACAGGCTTTTTATTGACTTGCAATAATATATAATCTTGCAAGGAACATTTGAACGACTTCCCGGCAACAGATTGAGCTGAAATTTGGTACACGTACGTAACTTCAATGAAAATATATTAATATTACCATTATACCATTGAGCTGATCTGATGATGCAGTCGAAGGTGGCGACGGGATCTCCGCTATACTTAACATAGACCCACCGAGTTTGGACTCATAGGGCTTTATCACATCTGCGATTTGCGGGCGAGTTGAAAGCGAGGCATAGCGCGCAGCGATTTCAAATACTCGCGACAAAATTGCTACGCGCTCGCCTCGCTTTCAACGCAAATCGCAAGTGTCGGATAAGGTATAAATGTCTCTACAAAAAAAGTACAGTCAGCAAAGAAATCTTCGACAGAAACATATTTTAAATCTGTTGCAGTATACGTAGGCATCCTGTCTCTTCTGATGTTATATATGACGCCTCGTTCTTCGGTAAACGGTTCAAAGGAGCGTTCTCCGAGTTGTTCCGATAAATCAAAGCGGTATCGTTTGACACCATCTGTATGCCGCGGTTTGCGCTCTTTGGAGCCGTGACGTGTAACCCTTGATAACACTTTGTCTTAAATCACATTATTATTAATACCATAGGGTTGTGTACGCAAATAATAAATAATAAAAATAATAATAAATCAGGGGACAATCTCATACAAATTGACCTAGTCCCAAACTAAGCTCTAGCTTGTACTATGGGTACTAGATAACGATAAACATTACTTAAATATAGAAATACATACTTAAATAGTATATATAGAAAACATCCAAGACTCAGGAACAAATATTTGCGCTCATCACACAAATATCTGCCCTTACCGGGATTTGAACCCAGGACCGCTGGCTTCGGAGGCAGGGTCACTCCCAACTAGGCCAACGTGTCGTCAAATCATTTAAAACAAACTGGAACTCATTTAATAAAGAAAGAAGAACATTGCATTGTAGTGTCGATTTGCAATATCTATTCAATATATTAATTACAAATTTAAAAAATAAATGCGTTAACTTAATAATAAGCAAATTAAATCATAATTAGTCCTTTGCTCCTTTGGATATCCCATAACGCAAATTCAACGTGTCAATAATACTTACATACATACATACATAACATCACGCCTAAGCTTCATTCCCAGAGTGGTACCCCACTATAGAAATACCAATAACTATAAAAAGACTTGTTGATAATTCTGTAACCACATTTTGCAGAAGTAGACTAACCCCCTTACTTATGAACGTGGAATAAGCTTGGAATAGTTTATGCCATGCTTTGTCCTTATCTGTAATTGTGACATTTGCATCTGACAGAAAGTGACAAAGCATGGCATAAACTATTCCAAGCTTATTTCAAGTTCATAAGTAAGGGGGTAAGTTGTTTACCAGTGTATTAGTGACAGGTTGCAAGCCCATCGCCTAACATAACTACAAGCCCTTATTCCCTTAGTCGCCTCAACGACATCCACGGGAAGATATGGAGTGGCACTACTCTAACCCGGCAACCACACGGGGTCAATAATACTTGTCATTAAATAACGCATATACAAATGTTACCGTGTGTTCTGATCAGAACTACGAAACATTTCGAAACTGTTTGAAACAAACAAAATCCACGAGAACCGGAATCAAGCCTGTCACTAGCAAATATTTAACAATTGTGCCTATTCCACTGGTGCATAGCTGAGCAAACTTGCTGTCTGTCATTTGAAGCACTGCCAAACATGGAGTCAAATCGACACTGGCTCGACTCATACCGCATACATAGCTGCTAATGACACCAGAGACAATGGGCCTTCTAAACCCTCGGGTAACGTTTTGTAACATACGATGCTGAGATATTGATCTCATGATAGTTTATAGTTTGTTGTATGTGAATTGTATTGGTATACGTATTGAGGTTTGAACTCTAAGTATACGTATGCGATGTGATTTAAGTTATTGGTAGAGTTATCACGGAGCCGTATGTGTTAATGATGTTGGGACGTGTTTGTCATTTTTTTCCGCTTCATAATTGTGCTTTAGGGGTTTGTTGCTAAGAATTTACTTAGGTAAGGATACTATAAATCCTGTGAAATCAGGTTTTAATTTATATATTTTTTTTATTAATTTCAATATGTCAGTAGCATACAAAATAGTCTGTATTGAGCAACACAGACATTTATGGCACTTCAAGAAAAAATAAGTAAGTAATACAAAAAATAGTTTATATTAATATTTATTACATAAAATATAGTTATATACTACATACATAACATCACGCCTTCATTCCCAGAGTGGGGAAGGCAGAGCTACAGAAGTACCAACAACTCTAAAAAGACTTGTTGATAATTCTGTAACCACATTTTGCACAATCAGGCCAAGAAGTTTACTAGTGTATTTGTGATAGGTTGCAAATCCATCGCCTAACAATACTACAAGCCCTTATTCCCTTAGTCGCCTCTTACGACATCCACGGAAAGACATGGAGTGGCACTATTCTAACCCGGCAACCACACGGGATATACTAATGACAGTTAAATGATATTAATTCGATTTGAATACGGCTACTATCGATTTCAGATGCATCATGGCGTGACTAGGTACAGTCATAATGACAGCATTCATCATTAATTTTAGTTTTCTTTCATTGGTTTGACACTGCAGCTGTCATTATGTCAGGGTTCCATAGTGGCATAACAATTAAAGTCCTTGACAGTACGAGAATTAAAAACATTAAACTCATACCCGTCGTGACTAGGGATTGCAAATAACTGGTTTTAACCGGATATTAACCGTCAACCGTATTTTGCTTACTTATACACAAACATACATATCACGCCTTCATTCCCAGGGGTAGGCAGTAATAGACAGAGCCAACTGCACCACCAACAATTCTAAATTGACTTATTTAAAGTTCTGTAAGTACACTTTGCACAATCAGAACACGAAATTAAGTAAGTAGTGTATTAGTGACAAGTTGCAAGCCCATTGCCAACAGTCGCCTCTCAAAACATCCACGGGAAGACTTGGAGTGGCACTATTCTAACCCGGCAATCACATGAGGTTTGCTTACTCAAATTCGGTTAATAACCAATTATTTGCATTCTCTAGCCGTGACGCGTCTACCCTATTGCTCTTTGGCCACAGGTAAGCAGACATCGTATTATAGGGCGAACCTTAAGGGGCCCTCTTTATCATCGCCCTACAATGGGCCCCGTAAAATGAAATACGGAATCCGAACCCTCCGCCGAATTATTTCCGCGAGCACCTTTCTTGTTGTAAAAAATTAAATTGCTTTTTGTAAGAATGTATGGGAGTGGAAGCAATTATTTGGATATTAATATGGAATCGGGGAATCTTGACTTTTTACAAGTCATTCATTTTGTGGCGCTAAGATGGAATCATGTTTAGGTGAAAATAAAAAGGAACGATCTGCGTTGATACGATTAAGAAAGATCTGCTATTTTTTAACGGAATAGGGGCGAGGTACCTCTTACTCTAATCTATATCTGTGTCCTGCGTGTTCCGATATCGTTAAGGCAAAATTGGAAACGCTCTCAGGCATGCACATTAATGTTTTTATTATTAGTAAAAGGATCAAGATAGATGCCCGGAACTCTACTATGTTAAACAATACGGTTTATGACATTGTATTGCATTGTCAATGTTACGATAGCTTTTGTACATAAAATATAACATGTCAAAAGTAATACTATTTATTACCGGGAAGAAAATTAACCAACAATCGACGAAGCAATATGGCATTTATTAGACTATTTTAGTTAAAGTATATAGGTACTTTGTGTATATCACTGTCAGAAAACTTCAACTAGTGCTTGTAAAAATTTGGCCTTAATAAACTTTATTTTCCACAGTACGGATTATTCTCAAGAAATCGCTATGAAAAGTACAAGGAGCTGCAACGGACAGAATCTCTCCAGAACATGCCCACAGGAATCCCCTTGCGAGCAACCTCAAGACCTGAACAGTTCTTCCAGTACCCTGGCGACGTCTCCTGAGGAATCAGCTCAGCATTGTTCTTCGCAGAAACTGCTGGTTGAGTTTGATTCTGATTGATCATGATTGGAATTGTATGGAAACTTTTCTTTTATAAATTCTCGGAAATTCCCAACAATTTATTCCTTTTTTGCTATGAAAGAGAACATTCTCAATCTTTTTAAATAATTTGAAAATATGTTCAGTACTTTCTAGAAATTACTTGTTTATTATACCCAAAAAGACTGCCTATAGATAAGTTCTTTGATTATTTAAGTTTTATTATCGAAAGATACGATCGGAGCGTTTTTATCAATAACATACTTTAGCTTCTGTACTTATAAGTTATTTCACAAGAGCTGCCACGAATGGAATGAATTGCTAAATGAAAATAATAACATGTCATTATTATTATATCAACATAATAAAGAAATAAAAAATATGGAAATTATAAATTATGAATTGTAAATTGTAAACTGTAAATTAAAAATTGTGTTACGTAATTTATAAATATAGATTGTTAATTATAAATTGTAAACTAAAAATATCAAATATCATGTGTTAATATGAATTAATGAATTGATCGAATCATACCTAAATCGAGAATCATTTCTTTAAATAAATAAATCACTATTTAAAAGAAGTATGAACTTTTTGAAATATTAAAACCCCCTAAGTAATGGCGATCCCGACTTTGAGAGCTGATATCTCTTAAACGGCTCAACCGATTTACAAGAAACCCAGCTAAGAACCATCCTCATTAAACTAGCTTTACAAAAGACGTCACTCACACGCCAGTGACAGCTTAAAACCAGAGCTAATGTCAACCTTGCCTCATAGATACTTAGGTCTATTTTGCGCTGTCTATCGTGAAGGAAATATCCGTCAATGGCGCGACCAGTGGTGCGTATAATTTTCATCGATGTCATTGAAAAGGTTAAAATGATGCTTTAAGTTCAAGTTACGTTTAAAAGCACTCATACAATAATTATTTGACATTATTTCCGTTAAATTTCACCACACCACATTTCTTCTGAAACGATCAATTCTTTTGTGACAACGAAAAAAAATCACACAACACAGGTCTATTATTTACATCTGCAAATAGAAATGAAGCATTCTTAAAGATATAAAGTTCCATCGAACTCGTTCAATTGAAACCCGAGCGGCAAAGGTAAGCTGTGACAACGTTTCAAAAAATACCTTTGAGTTTTGTTCTTTATTTTGTTTTAGGTTGTTACCAGCTTTCGCGACGTTCCGATGACACTCCTAGTTACTATTGAAATGGGATAATTTCAATACAAATATATTATATTAATCAGGGCTCGGATTTGTCATGAAGAAAACTATGGAGTCGATATTCAAATTAAAACTTTAGTCATATTCATACTCATACACACTCATATTATGCTGTAACTATTTCAACTTAATTACGTTCAGAGTTTTACAGACTATGTTGCGATAGACCTTTATCAAACTGGGCCTCTATTCTACAGCGTTATAACGAAATCACGTTTGACATGTTTTAGAATCGTTTATGTCACAGTAGCCATTATTGTAAATGACATAAGAGCTATCAAAACGTTGGCAATACGGAAACACGTCAAATACGATATCGTTATTACCGTGCAGAATCCCAGCCCTGGCCGTTTTATCAAGATTAGTTTATATAATTCGTGAAGCTACATGCTCTATGGATATCCATAGAGCATGTAGCTTCACGAATTAAAACGAAAATAATATAAACATTAAGTAAGCTCCTAGTTTATATTTTTTTTTTATTATTTGGCAAATAATGTAATTAAAATGGGGTGGCATTTAATATTTTTATTTATAATCTTTTGGTGTTATTTAAGTGAATGAGTATGAATATGACTATAATTTAAATTTTAAGATCGGCTCCACATTTTTTTTAATCTTATTTAGTACTAAAACGCACAGCTCAATAGCTGTGACAAGGTTCTAAAATGTTCACCTATTTCTGAAGTCAACCATACAAGCATAGATCTCGGTTTAGGAGTGGATCATTTATTTGTGTAGGATTGTACAGTACCCAAACGATAATTTTAAGTTCTTTAGTGTGCATTGTCATAATAAACTTCAAACTGAACATCAAATGAAAAGCATGATAGTGACAATGGCATTCACAATGACGAGGTTCTAAGTATACTCAACATTTTTATTAAGTGATTGTACCTTTTTACACGACTGCCCGAAAAGTAGATAATGTTTTCAGGGTTCATGTATGTTTGTTTGTGAATTACTCTATTATTTTCGTGGATTTCGTAACAGGCGACTAAGGGAATAAGGGCTTGTCGTACTGTTAGGCGATGGGCTTGCAACCTGTCAGTAATTACACTGGTAAACATCTTAGCCTGATTGTGCAAAATGTGGTAACAGAATTATCAACAAGTTTTTTTAGAGTTGTTGGTATTTATATATACCTACCCCACTTTAGGAATAAAGGCGTAAAGTTATATATGTACGTACTATTATTTCATTGAAAAAGGGTTTTCTTTCAACCGGTCTCCGCTACTTGAGCTCACATGAATAGTGTAGTATGATCCATTTTTCCCGAACAAACGCCTCTAGGCTTATACGACCTATCAAGCCTAGATAAAACCTATTTGTAACATAAAGCGCGGCACGCACGGAGATAAAGGGCCCCATACACGGGGTAATTTACTAATCATATGGCGGAACAAGCACATTGTGTTGCCGGTTAATTACAGCGCAGATGAAATGGAACACATGGGTGGGGCGGTTAAGATACTTAGGGTTTTCAAATTAACACACGACGACACTTTAGCCTAGTTGGGAGTGACCCTGCCTCCGAAGCCAGTGGTCCTGGGTTCAAATCCCGGTAAGGGCAGATATTTGTGTGATGAGGATGAGCGCGAATATTTGTTCTCGAGTCTTGGATGTTTTCTATGTATTTAAGTATGTATTTCTCTATTTAAGTATGTTTATCGTTGTCTAGTACCCATAGTACAAGCCTAGAGCTTAGTTTGGGACTAGGTCAATTTGTGTGAGATTGTCCTCTAATATTTATTTATTTAATTAAACCTTGAAATCGTCAAAAATAAAGAAGAATTATGTCACTGTTGATAGTACAGTAGTACTTATAACTCTGTACATTTTATTACCTTATTGCCATGACGTTATTTAAGTGAGACTGGTTTAAATTTAGTCCTAAAACGTATAGCTACTAACGAGTTCGACCGTATATAACTACATACATACATAACACCAACAACTCTAAAAAGACCTGTGTATAATTCTGTGACCTAATTTTGCACAATCAGGCCAAGAATTATGTATAACTGCTAAATAGAAAATAACCACCTATATAATGGAGACGGACTTACAAAGCAAATTTTCACTTACTTACATGTTTTTTGATAAAACGTATGTAAGATCAATCATGCATTCTAATTAAACTGTTGTTTGAGAGCTACGATGACAAAGACATACATACATACACTCAGATACACACTTCAAACATATAACACCCCTATTTTGCGTGCAATCTTTTTTATTTAAGATGCTTAAACGAAATTTAGGTTGTTGTAAAACACTATTTATTGCTATTTATAGCGATACCTTTTAGACGTCAAAACAATTCGTGAATATGCGATATGGGTAAGGACCAAATAGTTGGACCATAGTTAAGCGTAGTTAACCATAAAAACAACAAAAGTGAAAAAAGTTCCGCGGTTGTGACACGAAAATCATCCCTACAAATGTATGGCTAATTTTCGTGTCACAACGGAAAAATTTCATAGAACATTTAATTGAGCGAGTTAGCGTGGCCAACTTTTTGGTTCTTACCCATATTCTGAACCTCTTACAGCAAAATTTAGTATACAGCCGCCGGTTTCAGGTCGATCAAAATCAAACAATAAAAACAAAAAAGTAGCTCATACATTCGTTGAAAATCAAAATTATCTTTCATGTTGCGCATTAAAATTTGTGGAAGTAAAGTATTCAAATTAAAATCACGTCTGTGAAATCATCAGCGAAACCGGCAAAATTTCGTATACGGCCTCTAAAACTCGTCTCAAGCTCAAGCAGCTTATAATGCGCAGCATGTAAGTAAAAACTGCGCAGAAGTCGATTTTAGGGTCTCACCTGTGGTGAGAGCGGGGCGGGAGTCGCTTCTAGCGGTATAGTAGAAGTATCCTGTCCCGTCTCGATATTGAAGATAATAAATTAGACACTTTTTAAGAAATGAAGATGTATAATATGATCAAAAATTTTAAAAATACAGAAAAATAAGTAGGAGGGCATCGTCACGAGATCTCGTGTCTGGTGCCTATCGAAATTATTAGCGAACTGAACTAATGGATCGAAAATTACAAAAAAATCAATAATTTTGAATTTGGAAAGATTTAGATGGTAAAGAAAAAGTGGCCAGGAACGTAAAAAAGGAGGTTTGTAACAACCTCGTTACAATACCCGGGCTGGCTTGGAAAGAAAAATCCTGAGCTTGGAGTGAAGGATTTTTCTTTTACATTCTTAACTTATAAAAAAAAAAAATGATCTTAAATTAAATGGTGGTGGTTGAGATGAAAGATGCGGTGAGTGAGGTGAGAATGAAATATATAGTGGGTATGTACAGTGGGATCTATTACTTTCATTCTATTCCTTTCATTCATCCTTCATTCATAGTTATGGTCGCATATATCGCAGCTCATAACATCATTCAAGTAGAGTATTCTCTTATTAATTCGGCAGAGATATACTCCATAGAAGGTCCCGTAATAGTGTAGGCTTTTTTAAGGATCAGTCACCAACCGCTGATGTAGTCTAAGATGATAAAGTACCTATATACAAGTATTATATAATAAAAAAAGTTTTCTCACTCAGAGAAACCTGACGTACATGTTGACGTACGTACAATATGAGTAATTAACCACTTCTGGGTTGGAAAAGAATGCATGACCTGAGGCTTATTTAGAGAGTAGTCAGCCGCTCTAGAATAAAAAGTTAACGTGTAATTAGATGAGGGAGTAGATACGAAGCAAAGTGGAAAAGAATGCATGACCTGAGGCTTATTTAGAGAGTAGTCAGCCGCTCTAGAATAAAAAGTTAACGTACATAGTTAAGAACTATGAAGAAGAACTAAGAGTGGTAAGGCTCTTAGGAAAATATCTATATTATTAATAGTTATTTTGCTCTAATAATAGAACAAATTTAAGAAATGAAAATAATGCTTTAGTGAATGAGCGTGAAGAGATAATGATACTTAAATTAAGACTTTAAATTATAAATTATACCTAATTAGAGAGAAAGAGAAAAGTATTTCGAGTGATGGGTATTGAGAAAGGAGGTCTAAATCTGTTAATGGTTGGACAGAGACTGCTGACTGGTAAGAAGATGATAGATTTGACGTCTTATTGTCATAATCTTTACGACATTGAATAAAAATTTCAGATATGTTTTTAAATGCATCTAATGTATTTTTAGTGGTAGATATGGTATATGCTGGTTCGATTGATCGATTCCCCGCCGGAGAGCCATTTCTAGCGGTATAGTAGAAGTATCCTGTCCCGTCTCGATATTGAAGATAATAAATTAGACACTTTTTAAGAAATGAAGATGTATAATATGATCAAAAATTTAAAAAATACAGAAAAATAAGTAGGAGGGCATCGTCACGAGATCTCGTGTCTGGTGCCTATCGAAATTATTAGCGAACTGAACTAATGGATCGAAAATTACAAAAAAAACAATAATTTTGAATTTGGAAAGATTTAGATGGTAAAGAAAAAGTGGCCAGGAACGTAAAAAAGGAGGTTACAACCTCGTTACACGCTTAACACCTCCACGCCACCCCGCGCACGCGTCGCTTTCGCCTGGGAGTACAGTCGAAACTACCTACCTGCGCATAGCGATTATGTTGGTTTTTACTTACGTGCCTTGGATTATATAGGGTTTTGTGGCAAAACCAGAGCCCTTATACGGATGAGGAACAAAAGTTGTACCATAGCGTAGTTGGGTCATCCACAGAATTAGGTTACCGTCTTTCCTGTAGACACACCGAAAATTAAAGTTTTCAAGGCCTAATTTTCTCGCAAAATCGCCGTCAGGACTCATTATAGAAGCATAAAGTATATGCACACAAGCTTTTAACGATTGACCACAGGAAAGAAAAGGTTTTTTTTTTTAATGTTAATGAGAAGGCACACGAGCACTCAGGCCACCTGATGGTAAGTGGAATCTGAGACCCATAGACATTTGAATTCTCAAGACTGTAATCCTAAGACCTCAAATGCGTTGCCAACCCTGAGGACTAAGATTCCATCTTCTCCTCTATGCTAGTAATTTCACCGGTTGTCTTATCCCTACACCGGAACACAACAATACGAACACTGTTGCTTGGCGGGTGGTTAATGGATAAGATGGTGGTAGCGATCCGGACGGAGCCAGCACAAGGTCCTACCACCCGCTGTTGTGTGTTGTGTTGTGTGTGTACCCAACTATTTTCCGTAGAGACTTTTAGGACAATAGCTATGAAGATTGACCTAACACCACACGGACTTTTATACCCCCTTTTAACACTTTTAAATAAGCTTAGTAAACGTTATAAACTACACCCAGCTTCGGCTGACTATTGTTATCAGTATCACACTTGCATAACATCGACCATGGTGTTTGTGAACCACAAAAAGGTTTTATAGCGATCAGCACTGGGATTCTACACGGTAATAACGATATCGTCTATGACTTGTTTCCGTATGGTCAACGTTTTGATAAATCTTGTGACATAAACGATTCTAAAACATGTGAAACGCGATATCGTTGTAACGCAGTAGAATAGAGGCCCAGAAAAAAACATATTCGCCAATGATTTTAAACGCGATTTCGTTCCTGGTTTTTATTTGGATTTTTAAAGGGTGTTGAATTTGAACACCTTTTATTACTTCCTCAGTTGTTTTCTGTATAAGTAAACCCTGATTCTGTTTTCATTTGTAATGGGCTCACTTCGTTCTTATTTTTCCTGAATATACCTTTACCTTAACTTTTTCCTTCTTTAGTTTTAATTTTTATCTTTAGTTCTTTATATTCGTACCTATGTTTTCATTTATTTCGTATACACGTATCTATATGTATTTATTTAAAGGACATTTTCTTTGTATTTTAAGTTATTCAACTCAGTTTGCACCCCCTGCTTACTTTTATTATGTATTTTTAACCTCCTCTGCTTTGTCAGAATGTCTGGAAGAGATCGCTATTAAGCGATAAGATCTGTTGCCTCACTCATGTAGTTTTTTTATATCCGTTCCTTAATGTATGTGGTTTTCAATGTCCAACAAAGTATATTGTACTGCATTTTATCTTGAACTGGTTGGCACTTCAGTTCTCCATTCGTTCCGACACTGTGTCTCTCTCACCCCGGAGCTATCGCGTTATCATGCGTATTAATACAGTTACCGGTGACGCTTACATGGAAGCATGACGCATGTGGATAAACATCCAATAGCTCAGGTGGATACAACTCTAGTTCCATCCACATCCTCATCCAAAGAGTATCTACAACTTATTCTCTTACGGTTAAAGAAACTTCGTAAGAGAAACTTCATAATGCCCTCGACAAAAAGACAGAAATATATCTATACAAAAATACCCTAAAAAAAATATCATTATTGTTGGTTCCGTAGTGATTTTACCAGGAAGTGAGTTAAAATAGTCATTTTTCGACCTTCCATTTTCCCTCTCTGACGGTTTCCGAATCCAAGAAATTATTTATCTAAGCCAAAAATAAGTAAACCTTAGTAAGCTGTTATCTCAGTCATTGACTGATTGATGGATTGCTAGGGTTGATATTATATTGGCTTTGACAAAGTTTTTTAAGCATGGGAAAGGCAAATGGTAGGTAGGATCTGAGACCCTTAGGGTCGTATTAATAAACTGATCTCGACTGTAATATCCGTCTCAGGATGCGTCAAACATGACAGTTTTCTATGGCTTGACGTCTACTTTGACGCATCTTTTGAAGGGCTTCTTGTTCAAGATGAGTTTATTAATACGACCCTTAAAGATTGCATTCTCAAGACTGTAATCTTGAGAATGCAAGACTGCCATTCTAAGTCTGCAAAACCTTTGCCAACCCTGAGTACCTACAAAGGAAGTATTTATTTCGCTTAATTTTTTTAATGTTTCGCGGTCGCGGTAAGATGGAATGCCTCTTTGATAAATTCACCGGTAGTCTTATTTCCCATACCAGAACAATGCGATCACCGCTGTTAGCATTATATTATATCCTATACAATTAAACGAGCAATATTTACATACATTTTTATTCACATTCTCGAAAACGTATCTAACGATTTTAATGAAAACAGCGGAATAGGCGTTTTTCGGGTACAAAAATCGATCGGTTAAGTCATCTTCTGGAAAATTCGGATTTCACCGAAAATTCGAATTCCGCCACTATCAAATTTTGATTTAATAGTATCGTCTACATACACGCGAGTATAGTTCGGACCCTACTGGGCTGGAATTCTACAAGGTAATAACGATATCGTCTTTGACCTGTTTCCGTATTGTCAACGTTTTGATAACTCTTATGTCATTTACAATAATGGCGACTTTGACATAAACGATACTAAACGTGTCAAACACGATATCGTTATAACGCAGTTGAATAGAGGCCCTGATAGGCTAAAAGATAAGATGGTGGTAGTAAAGGGCACAAAAAAAAACCATTTGTGGATTCCAGCTTGCAAACACTTGGATCATTCTAACGTATACCTTACTCGAATATTGAAGCAGTTCTGCGATTTATTTAATTCCATGCCCACGTATCGCTGCTAGTACAAATTGGACAGCACTTCAGGTCCGAATTGTACTCTGAGCGTGCGCCGTGCCTAACGAGCTGTGTACGGTTTGGCCCGGTGCCGTGAGGGCCAACTTGTTAAATGACGTCTTGCTGTTGCAATTTAGAAATGTTAGATGTGGTTAACTCATATGTTCACATAGTAATTCTAATTATTTTGATAGAGAACACTCCGGTTTTACCCCTACTGCGGTTGAGTGTTAACAGGTCACATATGCTGCCACGCCCACGCAAGAATGAAAAAGGATGGCTTTTTGTGCTTCAGCACGGAAAACGTGAGATGGATTTACTTTGCGCGCGCCTTGATAGTAGCGTCAAATTCAAATAATTGCTGTTTACTTGTGACCACAATATTAGTAAAAAATATGGTTTATGGAAGTCATAAATACTCAACAATCGAATCAAAAATCATTGCAGACCGTTGGGTTCCGCAGCTTCAACCATAGGTATCATGTTTGAGAAATGAAATTATCGAGGACTTTGTTTTTAATCGTGTTTTCACGTTTAACAGTCTTAAGGAAATATGACCAAGTTTCATATTTCCAAAGAACAGACACAAAGGCGTTATGCTTATTGAGATCCAGATAAATAAATAAATATCAGAAGACAATCTCACACAAATTGATCAAGTCCCAAACTAAGTCCTGTCCAGTCCTAAACATGCTTATATAGAGAAATACATACTTAAATACATAGAAAACATCCAAGACTCCGGAACAAATATTCGCGCTCATCACACAAATTACCGGGATTTAAACCCAGGACCGCTGGCTTCAGAGGCAGGGTCACTCCCAACTAGGCCAACGTGTCGTCGCAGAACACTATCGAGCTTATCATAATTTCGCACCTTCAGAACAACAGTGACCTACTTGAGAAATTTTAAATTTCGAGTTAGGTCTCTATAGTTATAAATTTATGACTTGAAGTTTGAAAGCAGAAATTTTGAATTGGATCATTGTTGTGTGTTGTGTTTTAGTGGTGGTAGGACCCTGTGCAGGGTCCAGCCTGATCGCTACCACCATCTTATCCATTAACCACCCACCAAGCAATAGTGTTCGCATTGTTGTGTTCCGGTGTGGGGATAAGACAACCGGTGTTACAAGCATAGAGGCATTCTATCGTAGTCCTCAGGGTTGGTAGCGCATTTGAGGTCTTAGGATTATAGTCTTGATAATTCAAATGTCTATGGGTCTCAGATTCCACTTACCATCAGGTGGCCTGAGTGCTCGTGTGCCTTCTCCTTAACATAAAAAAAAAAAAACGGTACGACGCACCTTCGGTGGAACAAGGGCACAATTGCCCCTTTAGTCACATTTACATTGTGCCCTTTGTTCTAGCGGACAAGGGCATAATTGCCCCTTTAGTCACATTGTATATTTTGCCCTTGTTCTACCGAAGGTCCGATATGTGGCCGCGGCGTCATACTCGGCCGCCTTTACTGTTAACTAGCGTCTAAACGTCCAAAGCAATTTGATTGAATGTTGCGAGAACATATAAAATATGAAAACAATGCATTTTATTGATTCTAGACATTATGTTTCATAGTAATATTTGCTGCTTAAGACTACACACACACACACTATATCTAAATAGAAATAGTGTTGGTTTTATTTTACAAAACTTCCGGGTTCGATTCCCGAGCTGAACACTTTAAAAAAAAACTTGTTACTGAAATCGATGACATGGTTTTCTACGTATGTCTTATAGTGTCAGACTTTCTCATACTGACAGATCTAAATGAGCCACCCTGTATACTGTAGTCGGCCTTTTTAAATAGCTGCTCACTTTAGTACCTTGTCACTTAAACACCTTGGACATAAGTAGTAAAGCAATTCAAACCAACCGTACATACTCCAATTACATTATTTCAAAGTCCTCCAATTCCAAACACCAAATACACGTTTATGTATTACTCATCTCACTAATATTAGCTTATATCTCAACAATTCCATCTGCATTTGCAAACGCTAAAATACAATTTGCATTTCCCTAGCGTTTGGAATATCAACTGACTGACAACAAAAGAGAGTCATGCGTTACCCAAGTTGGCGGGACGAGACGCTGCCCGGGGCATATTTTCTATTGCGGGAAAACTTTGTCTAGCGCGGGAAGCCATGAATACGGTTAGAGAAGGGACATTTGAGGAGATAAAGCACAACAGAATTATTTATCGTTGGGTTTAATGTGTTTTTAGGTAGTGAGGTATAGTTTGACGAAAAATAGTGTGGAAAAATCGGAATAATTATATTGATGGGATTACCAACGGCTGGAAGGATTTGGATGAAATTTGGAATGGAGATAGCTTATGCCCTGGATTAACACATAGGCTACTTTTTATCTCGGAAAACTTTATACTTTCCGAAGTAATGTACGTTGGTCGAAATTACGTGGACGAAATCGCGGGCAAGTGTGGTACAAAACATGACGTAGAAAAAGTACAAATTAGGTATAGTGTTTTAATTTTAATGAAAGCGCAATTCAAATTGACGCTGCGCGGTTGCGTTAATGTACGACAAATACAGTCAAAAAAATGTGTTGTCACATTAAATAATTACCACACAGTATATTATGTTCGTTTCAGGTCGTCGGTCCAGCGGGCCGGCGGGCGTCCCACGCTGCGTCTGCCAGATCGTGGTCTCCACTCAAGAACCCTCTTTCGCCATCGACCATCGGTTCTTCGGCAGATGTGACCAGCCCACTGCCACTGCAGCTTGCCAATCCTGGTGGCTATGTCGGTCACCTTGGTTCTCTGATGAATGACTTCATTTCTGATGTGATCCATCAGAGAAACTCCAAGCACAGCACGCTCCATGGCTCGCTGAGCAAATTTAAATCGGTGGACCAGTCCCGCCGTCAGTGTCCACGTTTCCGCACCATAGGTCATGATGAGTCGCCGGTAGCGGATGGATGAGAATGGCCGAGCTAAGTAACTCTGTGGCGTGCTCTTGGAGAGGCCTATGTCCAGCAGTGGACAAACATTGGCTGATGATGAATGATGATGATGATGAATATTATGTTCTGCGAAAACAGACTCATGTCTCAGCAGATGCTGCGAGCTGAGTCAGTTGCACAACGCAGGTTTTCAGACTACATCTAGATCTTGGTTACATTTCAGCGAGTTACAAGGGAAACATACGCTGTATCTGTAAGTATTTTTATTTTATGAAAACTACAAAAGGGAAGTGTTTGATTGTGATGTCATAAAGGCAGTTTTTATACAGACTTCGCACAGACGGCTCGTTTTTGACAATTAGGAGTGGATTTCAAGG
This sequence comes from Acleris holmiana, assembly GCA_949316455.1. Lineage (NCBI taxonomy): Eukaryota > Metazoa > Arthropoda > Insecta > Lepidoptera > Tortricidae > Acleris > Acleris holmiana. Next base: position 4,102,046 of record OX438778.1, read on the forward strand.
ATAGAAATCACTGTGTGCTGTGTGGTTGCCGGGTTAGAATAATGCGACACCATGTCTTCCCGTGGACGTCGTAATAGGCGACTAAGGGAATAAGGGCTTGTAGTCACTCATATCACTAGTAAACTTCTTGGCCTGATTGTGCAAAATGTGGTTACAGAATTATAAACAAGTCTTTTTAGAGTTGTTGGTACATATTTCTTTAGCTCTGCCTACCCCATTTCGGGAATCAAGGCGTGATGTATGTGTAAGTATGTATGTATGTGTGATACTCTGAAATCTCAAAAAACCTTATAACGTTTCCCAACATAACCCATAATCATCGGCCTATAATATCCATGGCAACAATGTTTTTTGTAAAAGAAAATGAAATAAAGATCCTCATTCTATAGGCACTTTTACATGTCTGTGTCTACCAAAACCGCTGCAAGAAACTCAAAAATCAGTATTTATTCAAACAAAACTTAGAACCATGGTATCCCCAGTGCCTAACAGCAAGTATAAGCTACCCAAGCGTCGTAGTCGTACGGACGAGTTGTGACAGTGCATCCAATAAACATGTTGTGATGAAACCACTAACCACGGAGGATATCGATCATGCATTCAGTGTTCAGACAAACTTTAGTGAGACGTCAAATACTCGGTTCTTATCTAAGTACCGCTCATCCAACAGAATAATCAGTTACGTCTTTGTTTTATCAAAATATCTAGAGATATACTGGCGTACTCGTAAATGTAAGTTTTTTTACTCTAAAAAAACTTAAATGTGAATTTTATTACAACACTTGTATAAAAAAGACGAAATACTTTACAACACATTTTTTTGCTTTATCATTTATCATACTAAACGTGTGAGGAAAAAAATACTAAATAAAATAACGTGAAAAAATCTTGAACGGTTAGAGGAAAATGTCTGAAATATTAAAGTTTGCTTTCCTGTAAAATCGTATAATAGCAATAGGGAATAAGCATATTTTTTTAATCTTACGCTTTCCGGAAAGTGCTATGAAAGAGAAGATTAACTGTATTTGCGAAACAATTGTCATGTTATCTTTTTATAAGATATGAAGCGTTAAAAAGTCATCGCTCAGACCCCCTGCAAAAACACTCCATACGAAATCGACGACAGGGATGACGTCACAGCTGTTGTTCCATGTTTAAAATATATGGACCGTATAAAGAAATATGCATTTATTTCACAAATTACTATGTTTAATCATTGAATAAAAATATTACTTTTTTAAATTAAATGAGAATGCCGAACAAAACAATCTAAACCTTAAAATAAGTTTTAAAATGTTCACAAGTTTTGATTCTATATAAAATCTTAATAAATGGCTCAACACTTAGTGTATTGCGTTTTATTTGCTTTTTTTACATTTTCTCCTAAATCGTATCAATGAAACTCAACTCTGATTTTCATGCATGTTCTCTGTTGTGTCATTAGTTGACTGACTGTTGAAGGTTAATGGTTATTAACGTACTAGCGACCCGCCCTCGCTTCGCTCCGGATTAAATTATTATACATATAAACCTTCCTCTTCAATCACTCTATCTATAAAAAAAAACCGCATCAAAATCCGTTGCGTAGTTTTAAAGATTTAAGCATATATAGGGATATAGGGACAGAAAAAGCGACTTTGTTTTATACTATGTAGTGATATGATTTACGTGAGTTACTCATTCACTCACTTTTTAGTGGTAATAGGACCCTGTGCAGAGTCCAGATCGCTACCACCATCTTATCCATTAACTTACTACTAAGCAGCGGTGATCGCAGCTGTGTTCCGGTGTGGGGATAAGACAACCGGTGAAATTAATAGCTTACTCGTACAGGCATTCCATCTTGGTCCTCATGGTTGGCAACGCATTTGAGGTGTTAGGATTGTATTGTGTCTCAGATTCCACTAACCATCAGGTGGCCTGAGTGCTCATGTGCACATTGCCTTTGCCATAAAAAAAAATCTAATAGTTCAATTGTTATTAAGTTATATCTATAGATACTTTATCAATTTTAAACGGTTTAACACCACTATAATATTTCATAGCATGATTCTATAATACAATTTGATAATGTTCGCTTATCACAGTTGTAAAAGATTTAGGAGTCATATTTGACCATAAACTTACATTTCACGACCACATTGTTGATGTTACTAAGAAATCCTTTCAGAGGTTAGGCTTCGTACTCAGAAGGGTGAATCAACTTTTAAGGTACTCCCCAATTTTCGACATGTCTCACTATGTCACCTTAATTTGGTAGAATGCAATTTTTTTTTTTGATGTGGTCAATATATTGAATAAATCAGACAATTAAACTTACTTTCTAGCTGACAATTTTAAAAATTCTTCTATGATTTACACAAATATATCAGGTAACGCAGGGGACGACGTTGTCCCCGGGTTTTGTATGAAAAACGTGCATTTTCCACTGCGTTACCATGTTTTTACAAAATTATAGAATTGGTTTGTGATTATAAATAGTGAAATCCGAAAATCTGATTATCTAATATTAACATGTGTAAACCATTACTAATCTTACATATTCTAGTAAGTTTTTATTAGCGTGTAGAAAAGGAGGACTTTAAAAGTTGATTCACCCAGAAACGCTCGTGATTTTCGAAGCTGTAGAGTCATCAAGCTCCTGTTCGAGGCTCTTGTAAGGAGCAAGCTTGAGGCGAGCTCTTGCGTGTGGAATCCGTATGAAAGCATATACGCTCTGATCCTAGAAAAGGTTCAGAAAGCATTTCTACGGTTTCTCTACAAGCGCACCCTAGGATACTATCCCTTTATGTATCCAACGAAATTCCTCCAGGGATGTCTTGGGTACAGTTCTCTTGAAGTTAGGAGAGCCCGAGACCAATTTATAATGTGCTGCAAAATCCTTCGTGGCATCATAGACGCTCCCAATTTACATGACGACCTGCTTCGTCTTTTCGTCCCAAATAACTACCTTCGTAACAGAGGTCACAAGCTTTTTTCCGTGCCCTTGAGTCGAACCGTTGCTCGCTCCAACTCTCCGCTGCCTCGCACTCTCAACACCTTTAATAGATTTCTCCTAGAACACCCGAATTGTGACATCTTTGTGGATAAATGGAGCAAAATTTTGTTGGAGTGCTTACGGTTCTGTGAGGTCGATGAATGATTGTTTTATTTTTATTTTTATTATTATTATTGTCAATATTTATTTAAAATCTGTAAGTTAAGTTTTTTACAATAAATGTTAAGATATAAAAGTAAAATAACAATACTCATATAAAAAACAAACACTATAAAAAACCTAACCTACGGGTGCCGCCGGCAGCGGGGCAGGGCTCAAGCTACCGGTGGTTAGGGCTGCAGAGAGAGGAACCTCCTCACAATACGTGCCGTGTCGAGGAGTACTGCTTTCTGTATCTGGCCCTTGATCCAGCCACCTAGCGAGAGTCTCTTAAGGTGTTGATCGAGACTCTTCGCTATAAGACCGTTCGCTGAAACAACTATCGGGACAATGATCGTCGAGTCAACATCCCACATAGCGGTCACCTCATGAGCCAAGTCAAGGTACTTGCTGAGCTTGTCCTTCTCAGCCTTCACGAGGTTCTCGTCATGCGGGATGGTGACGTCAACGAGCACTGCCCGGCGTTGAGATCGATCTGTTAACACGATATCAGGTTTATTGGCAACAATAGTCCTGTCCGTGATGACAGATCGATCCCAATAGAGCGTAGCACGACCATTTTCGAGAACTGGTGCCGGTGTGTACTTATAGTACGGCACTTCGGACTCAACAAGACCATATTGAAGAGCAAGTTGCTGATGGATGATCCTGGCCACGAGGTTATGTCTGTGCAAATACTCACCGTTGGCCAAATGGGAACAACCAGAAATAATGTGTCTGAGAGACTCGCCGGGGCGACGACACGCTCGACAAATGTCGATCGTGCCATCCCTCAGAATATACCTCCTATAGTTGTTCGTCATTATGACCTCGTCAGCAATTGCACAGACAAAACCTTCGGTTTCCCCAAAGAGGTCGCCAAACCGTAGCCAGTTCACGGATGCTAAAAGGTCTACGTCAGGCCCTGTCAGGGCCCGGTAGAAGCGTCCGTGCAGCTCCTTGCTCTTCCATACGTTCTTGCGGTCCTCTGTGCTTAACACCGCTGGTCTGCGCCAGTTCTCGTTTGCCAAGGAGAGAGGCGTAAGGCTCCTGTCTACTGCAACCACATCACGATGCATTCCACACTCATTGGCAAGGAAATATTCCCTGAGATTGCACATCTCGCGGTTGTGGAGATTCTTAGCATTTAAAATGCCACGACCTCCACACTTCCGCGGGATGTATAATCTCATAACAGACGAGCGTGGGTGCAACATGCGATGTGATTTAAACAGTAGACGGACCTTTCTATCCAGGGCGTCCAGCTCAGTCTGAGTCCACCTTAGTATGCCAAAGGAGTATGTGAGCAGCGGCATCACCCAGCCGTTGAAAGCGCGCACCTTATTACCACCCGACAAAAGACTGTTAAGAACTTTTGTCAAGCGGCAAAAGAAACGCTCCTTCATCGATTGCTTGATATCGCTGACCATAATACCCAAAGACTGTGACATACCAAGATATTTATAGGTTTCAACTTCGGAGAGAGATCTAAGAGTCATTGTCTCAGAAAGCTGCAAATTCGATGAATTTACAACTTTCCCTCGTTGAACATGCATGACCGCACACTTATCTACACCGAATTCCATCTTGATGGCACTACTGAACTCTTGTGTGATTTTCAATAGTGCCATAATATCTTGGCGCTTCGATGCAAATAGCTTGAGGTCGTCCATGTACAATAAGTGAGAAATGACTTCAGCCTCTTTACGAAGTCGGTAGCCTAGCCCGGAATCCTTCAGCAAAGAGCTTAGAGGATTCAAGGCTAGGCAAAACCACAAAGGACTCAGACTGTCGCCCTGGAAGATACCTCTTTCAATCCTTATCAAGTTAGGCGAAACAGAGGGGACATCTGGACCACCTGGTTGACGAAGGACTGTGACCCACTGCCTCATACACACACCCAAAAAGGATTTCAAAGTTGTATCAACTTTATACAACTCTAAAATCCTTTCAAGCCATGAGTGAGGTACCGAGTCATAAGCCTTCTTATAGTCAATCCAAGCAGTCGAAAGGGCCGCCCTGTTCCGCCTTACCTGTTGGCTAATGGTCATGTCAATGAGGAGGAGCTCCTTAGTACCGCGGGACCCAACCTTACATCCATTTTGAGAAGAGGCCAAAACGTTGTTTGCTACAAAATGTTTATTTATTTTTTTACTCAAAATGGACGTAAGGAGCTTGTAGATGGTAGGCAAGCATGTAATGGGTCGATAGTTCTTTGGCTCCGCGGTACTACCGGACTTATGGAGCAGGAAGGTGACACCGGTTGTTAATAAAGGTGGCAAGGAACCGATCACAAGGGCGTTCTGGAATTGCGCTGCTAAACACTCATGTGAGGCTTTGAACCATTTAATCCAGAAGTTATGCAATCCGTCCGGTCCAGGACTTTTCCAGTTCTGAGCCATTTGAATTGCATAACTGATGTCTTCGGGGGAGATTGTAATGGGCCCCATGGGTTCAATAGTCTCACATTCACGCTCAATAACACGCATCCAGTCTCCTTTTGTATGCGCGATAGGCACCGACCAGATGCTGCGCCAGAAATTAATCATAGCTTCAGGATCCGGTAGATGCCCGTCGCTCACACCTTGATCGGTCCCTTCCCACTTTCGGTACACCTTCTTTTTTTATTATTATTATTATTACTTTTTACTACCTATACAACGTTTTCCTTTTTTAATTATACACATTTATTATTGATTTACCATTTATCCTTATAAGTAATGACCAACAATTATTGTAATGAATTTTTATTTTATTATGGTTTTAGTCAAAAAAAAATGCACGTGTTTATTGATTTTATTTAATTTGTCATTTTATGTATTGTTTCTATTCTAATGTTATAATTAATTAGTGTAATTGGTGTAATGCCGTTCTAATTAATAAATAATTAATTAATTAATTAATCACCATAGAAATAGAAACATAGCATAGAAACAACTATGAACCTCATTTATATTGAAGCCTGTCTTCGAATATAATGAAGAATTATTGAACCAGTTACAGTTTGGCATAATTTTACCGACTTCACTAACTATTAAGTTTGGACAGTTTGCTTTAGACAATGACAGGTCGAGAACTTTGGGGAAACTATTGAAATTCCAAACCGTTTTAATTTTAGTAAAATTGGGTCAAAAGAACAGCTTTGTTTCACAGTTATGAAGAAATACTCACGAGCAAAATAACAGGGTCAATGTACTGGTTTGTTTTTGTAAATGATCCGTTAAGTTTGCTCCCTAGGATGATGTTATAGGTCGTCGCCTTTTGTGAACGATACCAAATGCAGAAAATTTAACATTTATATTTGCACAGATTCTAATAGTCGGTTGCAAGTTTTCTGTGTAAAAGTAACGTTATGTCTTATAGTTAACATTTTATCAATTGTTTGATTGATCAGTTGCTCGGTGGGTTAGAAAACGAACGAATAACGAAGCGGATGAAATAAAAATAAAATAAACCAGGTGTGGTTGCCAGGCTAGATTAGTGCCACTCCATGCCTTCCCGTGGATGTCGTAAGAGGCGATAAGGGCTTGCAACCTGTAACTAATGCACTAGTAAAACTCCATGGCCTGATTGTGCAAAATGTGGCTTCAAAATTATAAACAAGTCTTTTTAGCGTTGTTGGTATTTCTGTAGCTCTGCCTACCCCACTTTAGGAATGAAGGCGTGATGTTTTGTAATGTATGTATGTAAATAAATAAATATTACGGGGCAGTGTCACACAAATTGACCTAGTCCCCAACCAAGCTCTAGGCCTGTAGTATGGGCATTTGACAACGATAAACTTGCTTATATAGAGAAATATGATTGACACCAGACTTTATAGCAAGTGAACGATTATATTATTATTTTGACGACACGTTGGCCTAGTTAGGAGTGACCCTGCCTCTGAAGCCACCGGTCCTGGGTTCAAATCCCGGTAAGGGCAGATATTTGTGTGATGAGCGCGTATATTTGTTCCTGAGTCTTGGATGTTTTCTATTTATTTAAGTATTTATTTCTCTATATATGTATGTTTATCGTTGCTAGTACCCATAGTACAAGCCTAGAGCTTAGTTTGGGACTAGGTCAATTTGTGTGAGATTGTCCCCTAATATTTTTTTTTTTATTATTTATAGCTAATGAATTTAGAGGAAGTGTAATTATAGCCATTGATTTTATATCAATTAAGGGGATATTACACAACACCCTACCCATGCTCTTTACGCTATGGTTCTATTATTATTGAATGTCTATCATTGTCTACTCACAGTACTATTGCCGTAATACCAAAGTACAAGCACGTTATAAGCATTTTAAGTCTTACACGGTTACCAATAGAGCACAGAACGCTTCGACTATACATCGTAGCTAGCCACCTTTCGTTTCACGGCAGACTAGAATACCTCTAGTCAGTCCAAAAAGCAGGGACGAGGTTTTTAAAATTATTAAGTTACCGATACGTGGCGCCGACAATGTAATTGGTAAAGTGCCCATCGGCCCGCCACCGGTGGAAATTTAATAGGAAACATTTCCGAACATTTCCCTTTTGCAGTGTGAATTCATTTTGAACGCTAAAACTAAAATATTTCGATATGGTAGCGTTGGCATTTTCCAGGAAGCTTAATACAGTGAAGTTTTAAAAGTGCCTAGCAAATTTGAAACTTATTTGATTTTGAATATTGGGCGTGGGCATTTTCGAAATAGAGTGTACCCTAAAGTTTTGACAGTTTTGTGACGGAATTAGCCATATGAATATATGGCAAATGTTCGTCACAAAACTGTCAAAGTTAACGTTTCTTAATTTTCCTTAACTAGGGTACACTTTATTTTGAATAAATTTCTTCGTACACTGACACGTTTCCATTGTCCTTGAATGTAGATAGATAGATAGATAGAGCATATAAAGGCCACCCCTCATGCGTGCATAGTGCTCTAATTCGGGGCAGTGCGCTTTTAAACATTTACTGGGTCGTCTCTAATGTTGATATTCCCGGAACTCTGGAACTAATAACAAGTTCATACTTGCGACTAAAGTCCGTGCGATTTTCTGTACCCTCAGAAAAATATGGACGGATACGGTGGGTCTACGCTCTTTGTGTAAATGGTTAATTTAAATAATTTAAGGTATATCTAAGTTTCGGTTAAGATTACCCGATTTTTTTTTATGTCACGTCGGCCCGGCAGTCCCCTGCCAATCGAGAGCTACGCCGCACGGCGTATACTCGTGAATTTTGGAAATAAAATCCCTTTCTGTCAGTGTTCATACGCGTTTAAATTTCCCATGCTGCATACTACAGGCTACACGGTGTTTGGAGTGAAAAGCAGTAGGTGCTTTTCAGTTTCATACCATTTTAAACTTTATTTGAGTTAAAATTGACGGATAACTTTAGGACATCCGCATCACAATTACATTCCAGCAATAACCCTGGTTAAAAAATATGCTAAACCGCCTGTTTCACAATCGACAAGTTAAGCATATTTGAGAGATAACTTCAGCCCTTTCTTCTTCTTACACTTGAAAATAGACAAGGAGATAGCCAACTTCGATTGTAAAATAGGCCCTGAGACTAACAATAATGACGGCCACAGATAAGCAGACAAAACAGACTTACTTGGTGGAATGACATGAGGGTTTCCCGAATCCAAGTTAAGTGTCAAAATCCAGACCGAAAACAATAAGTCCTATAATGCGTTCAGAAACCATTGGCAATGACCAGCACTTCAACATTCAATATCGCGTGGTTTGTTCTTGATGGTAGGAGGGCTGGCGGGTAACGTAATGTTATTATAACACAGATAGAAGGGATGTCCAGTCCACAGATTGTAAGGAAGGGTGTGCCCAAGGTTTTGTTTTGGGTTTGTCTTTTTAATTGTATTACTGTTTTCTTTTGTCTTGTTTAGGTTAGTTTAGTGCTTGTGCTATGTGTGTGTGATCCATCCTCCATCCGCTGGATGATTCCAACGGAAAATCAGCGCTGGTTTATTCAAACCAGCATTCGCCAGCATAACGCTGAGTTGGAACCATTTCGTGACAACACAGGTCTTTTGTTTATTTCTGAATTTTGTTACTTTTTGTTTGTCACGAATAAGTATTTTTCTTTCTTTCTTTCTTTCTTCTTATTATTACGATATCAAAATATGATAAACATACATCGCAATTTTCGGTGCGGGAATGATTGACATTACCTAAAGAGTAACCACTTATTACCAGTTATTACCACTAAAAACTATGAACGAATTTTTACAAGGCAAATAAATAGAACGCCGTGGAAAGATCGTTCAGTTTCTTGAAATGGATATTAACAGCAAGATGCCGCAGATTAACTGTTCCAAATATAGAAAAAATATGAATAATTGATGTTGCGTCAACTACTAAATTTACTACGGGTAATTAATTAAAGTTATTTTATATTATTATCTTATAAGGCTTAGTAGTAAAGTTAAAGTACTACATTAATTAAAATAAACGTTTAGAGTGTATACTATTCGCAGAGAGGTAGTTATTCATTAGGTATAATATGATTTTTCTCAGACTTACCTATCTGTCTATCACTATTCTTTCTCAAATCATTCCCGCACCGAAAATTACTTGTATGATGATAAACTTATGATTAAAAGTTAAAACTGTTGGAACATCTTCCAAAACCAATTCAAATGAAATAGGTCCCAATTCTAGAAGGTATTTTTTTTTTTTTTTTGCACAATACAAATAAGTGTAAGAAGTACAAATGGCGGACTTAATAAAAAAATAATAAAAAAAAACACAGGACAATGTCACACAAATTGAACTAGACCCAAACTAAGCTCTAGGCTTGTAATATGGATACAAGACAACGATAAATATACTTATATAGAAAAATACATAGAAAAAATCCAAGAATCAGGAACAAAATATTAGCGCTCATCACACAAATATTTGCCCTAACCGGGATTTGAACCCAGGACCGCTGGCTTCGGAGGCAGGGTCACTACCAACTAGGCTAGCGTGTCGTGCGTAAAGGCATTCTCTACCAGTCAACCACATGTTCAACAGAGAAAAAAACCCGGTGCAATTAGAGAAATGAACAGTGTTAAAAACTAAATTAAATCTAAATAGCTACTTAACATTTAAAACATATCATACATAAATAATATATAAGTTTATATAATACATAAACAATACTTAAATACATGCGATGAAAACAGTGCGTGAAGATGATGACACTTAAGTATCATCTACTAATATGGTATCAATTGAAGTTAAAATTTAGTCAAGACGAAACTTGGCTAACACCTATAGATATGTTACAGGTAGCAATGCAAGTTATTTGTCTTTGGATTCTGAAACCGTCTTAGAGTACTTATAATATCAAATAAATAAAATAAATATCACAGGACAATGTCACACAAATTGACCTAGTCCCAAACTAAGCTCTAGGCTTGTACTATGGGTACTAGACAACGATAAACATACTTAGATAGAGAAATAAATACTTAAATACATAGAAAACATCCAAGACTCAGGAACAAATACTCGTGCTCATCACACAAATATCTGCCCTCACCGGGATTTGAACCCGGGACAGCTGGCTCCAGAGGCAGGGTTACTCCCAACTAGGCCAACGTGTCGTCATAACGTGTTGTCAACATAATATGTGTGTAGATAAAAAAAATATGCAAGCCCTCATTATGTATCGGTTACATAAACTATTATTTCCTGCTGATTTATTTTCTTTTAATAAGGAACACGCATGATAAACAGAATTGAGTATCATTGATACGATTTAGGAAAAAACTAAAAAATCATATAATACTTAATACACTAAGTTTTGACCCGTTTATTATGATTTTATACAGAATCAAAACTTAATAAAATTTAAAATCTTCTTGTGAGGTTTAGATTGTTATTTTCAGCATCCTCGTTTTATTTACATAATATTTGAATGCAAAAACCGGCCAAAACATAGTAATATCTGAAACAAATGCAAACTTTATAAGTTTCGTGTATATTTTAAACGTCGTGACGTCATTCCTGTCGTCGATTTTGTACGGAGTGTTTTTACAGGGGATCTGAACTTCGCCTTTTTAGGGTTCCGTAGCCAAATGGCAAAAAACGGAACCCTTATAGATTCGTCATGTCTCTGTCTGTCCGTCCGTATGTCACAGTCACTTTTTTCCGAAACTATAAGAACTACACTGTTGAAACTTGGTAAGTAGATGTATTCTGTGAACCGCATTAAGATTTTCACACAAAAATAGAAAAAAAACCATAAATTTTGGGGGTTCCCCATACCTAGAACTGAAACTCAAATATTTTTTTTCATCAAACCCATACGTGTGGGGTATCTATAAATGGGGTCTTCAAAAATGATATTGAGGTTAATTACGTCATTTTTTTCTAAACTGAACAGTTTGCGCGAGAGACACTTCCAAAGTGTTGAAATGTGTCCCCCCCCCCCCTGTAACTTCTAAAATAAGAGAATGATAGAACTAAAAAAAATATATGATGTACAAACTTCCACCGAAAATTGGTTTGACCGAGATCTTGTAAGTAGTTTTTTTTTAATACGTCATAAAAACATTGATCAAAGCTACAACAAACTTTTATATTATGTTACTTGCTGCTACGGAACCCTTCATGGGCGAGTCCGACTCGCACTTGGCCGCTTTTTAAAGCTTTATATAATTACTTATGAAAAAATAACACGACATTTTTTTTGCATACCACTTAAGAGAGAGAGAGTAAGAAAAAGAGTGCATGTTCCCTATTAAACGAATGTTATAGTTTTGTGAGGATAGTCGCAAGTCTGCACTCCGTACAATCCAGCTGGCCGCAAACGCCGGAATATAATATGTCAGGGCTGACCGCAAAATTCTACCGAAATTAAGGGAATTAATGTTAACCCCTTCGTAACGTTAGAAAATTGTTTCAATGAAAGCAGGGGTTCTGGTAAACGTTGAGTGTACAATTGTACATACAGTTAGCATTACGTTCGCTTATGATCCGCATTGTACAACCAAATCATGTAATGAGAACGCAAATTGCAGCATTACGCGACGAATTATTGTGAGGGTTCACGGAACTGCGCCTCATACAAAATAAGGCTTAATTCCCTAGAGATTCAGTTAGAATTACGTCTTAACAGATATAGGAAGTCAAAAAAGACTGTCAAGGTCAAGTTAAAAACATTGATTAGATAAGATATGTCAGGATTGGAGAATGACTACGATCCTCCATAACGTCGGATTCTTGAAATAATACTTCCTTTGCGATGATCGAGCGTGTATTCGATAATACAAATCACAATAACTTATAAAGCACGACAATATAATCGGATGCAAATGGATTTAAATGGAAACGTGGTGAATTCGATATGGGGCTGATCGCACAAACACTCCAGACCAAAGCGCAACGAAAAGTGAATATTTTAATTCCCGCTACTGACTTCCCCCTTTTTTCCCGTTGGCTAACCTGATCGTTGTCAAGTACCAACATTGAAATCCAAAGGCAAAGTGTTGCCAGTCAGCCACATATCGACTACACCCAAGCTTATGGCTTGACGTTTCCAATGAAACTAAACTGTTATTTTCCGTGTCTCGAACGATCTGTTTACAAACTGCTGGTTCTACTATCCGCCGTGTGGCGCCACTAGTCCTGTCACTGCGACACGGCCATCATGACTCTTCACACGTCCTCGTGTGAGGTGTCTGGAACAAAAGAAAAGGTTCGCCACAGTAAAAGTGTCATAGCTCGGTCAACCTGACGAAGTCTGGACAGGGAATAACATATTCGGTACACTCAAATCCTTTATTCGGAGTAACTTAACTAAAACAATCGTTTTAACAATTAGCTTTTTCTTTTTTACATCTTAGCTACTGCCTTACAGCCTTCAAAGACAGCCTTTATCGGGCGTCTGATGGGCAACTCATCATTACATACTAGTGGCGTCTGATAGACCTCAAGACAACCTCATCTAGGTGTCTGATAGATCTCAAGACAGCCAGTAACGTCACAACTGACAGATTCGAAGACAACCTGCACTTGGTGTCTGATAGACCTCAAGACAACCATTACTCGGCGTCTGATTGGTCTCAAGACAACCTGCACTCGGCGTCTGATACATAACACATCACATTACAAACCAGTAAACACAGTTACATTTATCAGCATCACTATTACAATAATACACAAAATAAGTGACGTGTGGCAGATACAAGTGATTACAAATACCTACTGGTCACGGTCATTGTCACTGTCAATGTTAATGTCATTACAAGTACTGTGTCAGGCATTACATGGAAAACTATCTCCAAGGTGATGTCATCAATTATAACATCAGTCAGTACTTGTACAGTTGAGTGAATAGAAGATTGTCCTATACCGGTCATAGTCAGTGTTATTAAATCTCTTGCCAGAAAATTTAGAAGCCACAGACTCCTTAATCAAAGAGCACCAGAATCATAATTAAATGAGTATTGCTCACCGTTGTTCTGCAATCTTCCACCGGGTGTCCCTATGATGCATAGGTCAACTCGCTTATCCTTGTTGGAGGCTGCTGCACCGCTGCTCCCATCTTGGCCTCTTCTCCCCGGGCAGCTGGAGGCGTAGTGACCCTGCCCCTGGCAGTAGTAGCAGGTCGTTGTTGGCTTGGCTGCAGGTGGTTTCTTCGTGTTTTCTTCCTTCCGGTGTTGAAGGCGTCCAGCAGATTCCTTAAGGTCACGTCGTCGCGAAAGACACGCCGTAATTTTATGACCTGGTTTCGCACAGTAATAGCAAACCGTAGGTATAGGTCGGTTCTTCTTAGCTTCTGGTACGTCGTGTTCTCTAGTAGCAGGAGCTTTACGCTTCATGAACGAAATTGCTTTCAGCTCCTGTTGGAGATGGTTGCGTGTTTTGACTTCGGTAGTAAAAGAAAGCCGTTGAACTCGCTGATCAAATCGAGATAAATGCGCCAAAACAGTAGCAATTGCAAGCTCTTCAATGCTAAGCCCTTTCCATCTCGACATAATGGAAGTCATTAGAGTCGCAGCGTACGTAGCCAAGCAGTCACCATCTTTAGGCTTGTTATCATTTAAGCTAACGAGAAACGAAGCCACAGTTTCAGGACAATCGTACCTGGATATAAAAAGCTCTTTGAAGTTGCTCCATGTCATCCCTGGAAATGATACGCTTGACAGCCACGTAGATGCTTGACCCTTAAGAGCATGGCTAAGGGCGACCATGAGCTGTGCGCCATGGCATTGTTGATCACCGATGCATAGATCCGCAGTCGAGATCCAAGCACGTGCATCCACATCCGTTTTTCCGGGGTCAAAATCCGGTAGTCGCAGCTCATTAGGTGACGATGAGGTCTTCATAGCTTGCACCAACGTCAGAAAATTGCGGTTCTGCTGTTCCAGAAGGTGCCGCCATCGTTCATCATTGTTTTCTTGATTAGAAGCATGTGGACACGGATTTTTTAATCCCACATCTGATGTCAGGATTGGAGAATGACTACGATCCTCCATAACGTCGGATTCTTGAAATAATACTTCCTTTGCGATGATCGAGCGTGTATTCGATAATACAAATCACAATAACTTATAAAGCACGACAATATAATCGGATGCAAATGGATTTAAATGGAAACGTGGTGAATTCGATATGGGGCTGATCGCACAAACACTCCAGACCAAAGCGCAACGAAAAGTGAATATTTTAATTCCCGCTACTGACTTCCCCCTTTTTTCCCGTTGGCTAACCTGATCGTTGTCAAGTACCAACATTGAAATCCAAAGGCAAAGTGTTGCCAGTCAGCCACATATCGACTACACCCAAGCTTATGGCTTGACGTTTCCAATGAAACTAAACTGTTATTTTCCGTGTCTCGAACGATCTGTTTACAAACTGCTGGTTCTACTATCCGCCGTGTGGCGCCACTAGTCCTGTCACTGCGACAGATATAAAAATAAATTATCGTGGGGCAATCTCACACAAATTGACCTAGTCCCAAACTAAGACTTGTACCATGGATACTAGGCAACGATATATATATTTAGGAATAAAGAGTCAATACTTTTATGCATAGAAAACACCCAACTATTTTTATAGTGGAACGTGGAGCGAGAGTAACTAGAAATGATGTGAAGCATCAGAACTTGGTTTAGGCTCGGTGTTCACTCTACTAGCCCACAAGTGGAAAATCCACAAGTACAAGTAAGGTTGTCTGGAAGAGATCGCTATTTAGCGGTAAGACCGCCTGTTGTTGTTGTTGTTGTCTTCCCGTGGATGTCGTAAGAGGCGACTAAGGTAATATGAGCTTGTAGTACTGTCAAGTGATGGGCTTGCAACCTGTTACTAATACCCTAGTAAACTTTTTGGCCTGATTGTGCAAAATGTGGTTACATAATTATAAACAAGTTTTTTTGAGTTGGGAATGAAGGTATGATGTTATTTATGCATATACCGTTTGTTGTATGCCTATAATTTACATCTTCTTTTACGTGTTCTGTTATGGTGTTCAATAAAGAATATTTGTATTGTATTGTACTATAAATAGCATTCCCATCAAACAAGCGCTAAAACTTCATAGTCCACATGTAAATTGCAATGGAGGCGCGTCATTTCAACTAAACGTTTCACATTTTCCTTTATTACTTCTGCAAATTCAGCAATTGTTCTCGCTAAAATGCTGCATTTTTTACCGCTGACCCCAACTTAAAAAAAAACATATGGCTGATTACACTCTGTCAGCTAA
Source organism: Acleris holmiana (assembly GCA_949316455.1). NCBI lineage: Eukaryota > Metazoa > Arthropoda > Insecta > Lepidoptera > Tortricidae > Acleris > Acleris holmiana. The sequence goes on from OX438778.1 coordinate 4,117,877, forward strand.
AAAACCTATTCTAGCGTTGCCTGCTTCCATGTCAAAACTTTTAACGAGCAGCTCGCACCAAATTTCGGACCGTACATACGAAATTAATTTCAAGTTCCACGACTCAATTTTCATGTCATACACGACTAAATTAAATGTGCTACATGACTTCTGTGCTCCCTGATTTTAGGTGACATTCCATTCCGGTTCGTGTTGCCAAACTTTTTGTATTATGGTTTGCATGTATTAGTAGCGTATGACGAGCTAGGGGGCTATTATGACATAGCTATGCAGTTCAGTTTACACTGAGAGAAAAGGACAGAGCGATATAACTACTAGAGCTCTATCCTTTACGCTCTTCGTATAATCAACTGCATAGCCATGTCATAATAACCCTACTGTAGCGGCTTGAAATTTGAAATTCGAATTAATATCACGAGGAAAATACGTAAACGTTCTCACCCTTATGTATGTAGTACAACTCGTGTTTTAGCAATCAAGTATTTAATTGCAATTTTGACTAATGTACTATGTATTTTGTTAATGTAAACTATAATATATTTACTTATTTGTTTAATATTTATTGTACACTTATTATATAAAAGGCGAAGTTGATGCCGTAACGCATTCTCTATCAGATGACCTTGGGTTTTTTTTATTTGTCTTTGAACACTGTTTGTCGGCGTAATGTAGTTCAATGACTGTTTTCTTTTGAAATAAATTATTAAAAACTTATTAATGTTCTAAGGAAATAAGTAGTCTCTGCCTACCCCTCTGGGAAACAGGCGTGATTTAATGTATGTATGTATGCTGTAAAGAAATAGATATGTTTATCATTCATTCATCTTTTTTCACCATTATTTTACTATGACAAAGCTTTCGTTACAATAAGAAACCTTTTTATATTGGCACTTTTTTAGCCTATGTAAATGTTCTGCTAGATATCTTCTGACTTAAATCTTCACGAGTCTACCACATTTTTCTGTTTAAAATCTTACATCAAAGTTTAAAAAAGTGTTAAAAGTTATAGGACATTCGACTTATCACCGATTTCCCGTTAAAAGCATACAATGCATAAATATTACAGCCATTTTATTTCAAATAATTACAATACGATTTTTTTAAGTCGAGTCTAGGGGTCTTTACAATTAAAAAGAAGTCGCTGTAATTATATTGGAAGTTGGCTAAGTTGCCGACACCTTTTTCTACTTTCTGTCTCAAGCAACGTTGGAATACTGAACAGGGAGGTTATTATGTCATGGCTATGCGGTTCATTTTACAGTGAACGTAAAGGACGGAGCTATAACGGTGCACTTCCTTTTCGCCGAACATTTCCCAACCGTATCATTTGGCATACAGCTTTATTCCGAAACTTAAAAGTTTTAGAATTTATTTCAGGACCATTGTGTAGAACCCTACAGGTTAGGTTAGGTTAGTTATATAAAAATCCTAAAATTTTTCGGAGAACAGATTCAGAAAAATGCATAAATGAATCTTGGAAAACGATGGCAACCAATCGTATACAAATAAATAAGAAAGAAATAAATAAAGAAAACACATTTATTACCACACCATTCTTAGCATAATGATTACACAGAACAAATATCTAAATTAAATCTAGACCCCCATAGGTCATCATCCAAAACACCTACAACAAAATAAAATGGGGTAGGTACTATCTCCATAAACCACCCGGGGCGAGAATTCGTCTCGAGCCCTGCACTATTCTTGTCTGCTGCCCGATCTTTGACATCAAAGAGTCCTTTGCTTTTCCTGGACATCCCATTTCCCTGTTATTTATTAGCTAAGTTATCATAGAGATCGGGGAATTTAACAAACAATGGCTGTGTCAAGCGGGGCAACCTTATACTTTGTGTGGGGAAAACTATAAGCTTTAGCGACTCACTTCATCTAAATATTGGGCCAAATCATAATTATAACTAACGTATATATCTAACCGACTGTGGTATTGAAATAAGATATTTTCCGTAACAGCAATATTATAAGACGCCTGAAAATAACGATAAAAAAGTTAGTTACGAAAAGGGTAGTTTTTCCTGGTTTTACGAAGCCACTGGGAAATGAGGTTTTTTATATGATACGTCATACCAATTTTAAAAGTTTTAGCTGAAAGCTAATTATTTAAGTCTTGGCTACTTGGAAATAATACATTTGACGTCACTTTATCGCCGATTGAAAGATGACCGGCTTTTGCTTTTAATTTATTCTGTTTACTGATTTACTCTACTCATCTACTCAATGTCATTTTTGGGACAAGTTTTTGTGGCTGACGATTCTTTTTTTTGCATAATCGTTGTCTGCTTATGCAGACCAATCTTATAAATTTCCAACACTGTCTACGTTAAGTATAGAGGAGATCCTGTCACTACTTTCCGACTCCATCATCAGATCAGCTCTTTTGATACCATAATTTTGCTTTGTCATTGTGTCTATAATGTGGTCCAAATTTTAGCCCATTCTATTAAAGAGAGCTGGTTCAAAATTGACTTGCAAAATTTAAATCCACTTATAATGCATAAATTATGTTAAATGGTTCACTAGATTAGGTAATAAATAGCGCACAAAAAATACCTTTCATTACCAAAATCAGTCAATGACCACCAGAATTTAGGACCCATTATAATACAAAATGATAATTCAAAAATCGACCATCTTGTTGGCAGAATAAAAATAACCCTATTAAATTTCAAAATGAAGTCCGAATATTAACCTTCACATTATCCATAAATAAATGAGTACCAAAATAAGTAAATGACCACCAAAATGAGTAAGCTCCCGCCAGAACTCTCATTCGTCGCACCCCTCGCACCCTCAAGCTCAGGGCTTACTCATGAGCTTCTGGCTGCGCGCTTTGCATAAACACTATGAGTTGGACAGATAACAACCACGTGGGGTGCACTGATTCGGGTTTTTGGTACATTTAAACACTTAAAGCAAGCACCCAACGCAAGCTATAACATACGACTAACGTGAGTATCTGATTGAAATGCGGTGTCAAGGAGTGGAGCTGTTATTAAGATCCTAGCCTAACTTTGGTGATGTGATGTTATAGTTTATTTGATAATTAGCCAACATTTTGGTCCGCTGATACAATTAAAATTACAGAAATTACTAGTTGCTTTAATAACTAGTTAATACAAGCTAGCACCGAACTTAAAGATAATTTTGGTGCTCATTATATTTGTTGCCCTAACATACAAACAGTGCAAGTTACATAAAAGCTTATAAAAACTAGCTCACTAGTTTATAGCTAGCACCTAACATATAAATATTAGCTATCGTAGTTATGAGTTAAATATCAAAAAGTTTTAGTCACAATCATAATTATTATTATTATTATTAAATTTGTATTTAATGGCTACTTTCCATAGGGAAAATTCTGCCAGCGTCAAGGTTGCAAGCTACAAGAAATCGGTTGTAAAAAATCGTCCAAACAATGTAGGTAAATGACCAGTTGATAGATCTGAGAAAAAATAGAATACACAATATATTAGACTAAATACAACAATACAATGGTTAACTTTATTTGAATCATAAGTAAACATCAGCGACTTGTGGCGTTTAGGTAGCATTTGACGTTAGTGACAGACTAGTGATGTATCTGTTTTTCTGTACAAGTTGAAAAAATCTATCGAAATGACGCCAATTAAATACATAATATGCCATTAGTTATAGACAATTAATATTTTTTCTAACTTCTTAGAAGTATTCTATTTGAGAAAATCTACTTGGTGTAAGAAAATTATCTTTCGACTTCGAATGACGTGATGGGTAAATAAAGCATTCTTCTGTAATGTTGCAGCGTATTTTTGTTGGTGTTCTCTTTGATTTCAACTTCTTTATTTTGTAATAAGTTGTTAATATATTTTTTGTTAGATATTCTGGATTTTTGATAATACTATTTCTAGCTTTGATTACCTTTTGGATGCAGTCTCAATAATGAAAGTGACTTTTCACCTTATTTTTAGGTATTCATTTATTATTTTATCTGGTCTGAAAAGACACTTAAAAAATGTGTCTCATCACTAGTGCTACCTAATTGCCACGAGTCGCCGATGTTTAATAATAAGCTATGTAAAAAAAAAACATCCCCCAAAAACACTTTCACTTGCCCCATGCTCGGGGGAGGTGCGTAATCATAGTGGATGTCAGCAATTAGACGGCCCCATTGTGTCGGCACAACAAAGCGAACAAATTAATGAGAGGGCACCAAAACTGAGTTATTACGGTGTGCACGCGGCACCTGATTGATTTTCAATATTTACTTGTGAAATAAATATTTCCGAGTTCATTGAAACAAACATATTGTTTGTTCAAGACTCCGAACATGTGCTTTATGCTCTGTACTTGTTTGTGGCAATACTGTCATCACTTCGCCTTTCACCTTTCACTCATGCTCTGTATATTTAATTCGTTTTTAGGGTTCCGTAGTAAAAATAGGAACCCTTATAGTTTCACCATGTCCGTCCGCCCGCAGCCTAGCTCAGAGACTCTTAGAACTAGAAATCTGTAATTCGGCATGAATATGATTAGTCACGCCAACAAAGTGGTACAATAAAATTTCGTTTCTTTCTTGTGTATCTCCCCTACACTTAACGTGGGGATGTATTTTTTTTTCTCGTTTACCCTCTAGTGTGATGTGTCGTTGGATAGGTCTTTTAAACATATTACGGGTTTGTGATAACAGTTTTTCGATTAAATAATCCGTTTATGAAATATTAAGCTTTAAAGCGCTAATTTTTGTTGGGTTCAAGTTGCCCTACAGACAAAACTACAAATGCCAAAAATCGGAAAAAAAACTTAAATGAAAGCACATATTACGAATTTAAAAGGAAAACTATCACGACTACGTAGAGATCATTGGTTCTTGAGATTCAGGCAATTAAAGTGTTTATACTTACTAAAATCATGTAGGACGGCCCAATAATATGACTTTTAATAGAAAATTAGATGTTAGTTTTTTATTTTTTTATTTTTCGTACTCAACGACTTCGGAACCCTACACTGAGCATGATCCGACATGCTCTTGTCCGGTTTTTTTTTACTTTTGCAAGCCCATCTTACTTTGATATCGTAATCAGATTGTTGGCGTTATGAAAATTTCATCACGACATTAAGGGCTCCTGAAGGCGGGTGGTAATCCCATCCTTAGGGGTCTCCAGACGCTGTTCAGTTCCGTTCTCCACGAAGGGAGAACGCCGAAAGCATGGAACAGAGGTGTGGTGGTTCTCTTCTTCAAGAAAGGTGATAAAACCTTGCTGAAGAATTATAGACCCATCTCACTTCTGAGCCATGTTTACAAGTTGTTTTCGAGGGTCATCACAAATCGTCTCGTGCGCAGGTTTGACGATTTCCAGCCTCCCGAACAAGCCGGTTTCCGAAAAGGCTATAGTACCGTAGACCACATACATGCGTTGCGGCAGGTTATACAGAAGACCGAAGAGTATAACCTACCCCTTTGCCTTGCATTTGTGGACTACGAGAAAGCCTTCGATTCGATCGAGACCTGGGCTGTGCTGCAGTCTCTCCAGCGGTGCCAAGTTGACTACCCATATATATTATCGAAGTGTTGAAGTGTCTGTACGAAAACGCCACTATGTCCGTCCGACTACAGGACCAGAGCACGAAGCCTATTCCTCTGCAGCGGGGAGTCAGACAAGGAGATGTGATCTCTCCGAAGCTGTTCACCGCTGCATTGGAGGATGCTTTTAAGGTTCTGGACTGAAAAGGACGAGGCATCGACATCAATGGCGAGTACATCACTCACCTTCGATTTGAACGGCACGGAACTCAGTGCAATGCTCGCTGACCTCAGTAGAGTTTCCGACCAAGTTGGCCTGAGAATGAACATGGACAAGACGAAAGTCATGTCCAATGTCCATGTCGCGACAACTCCCGTGATGGTCGGAGGCTCTGCGCTCGAAGTTGTTGACGACTATGTTTACCTGGGACAAACGGTCCAGTTAGGTAAGTTCAACTTTGAGAAAGAGGTCACTCGTCGAATCCGACTCGGCTGGGCAGCGTTCGGGAAGCTTCGCAGCATCTTTTCGTCCAAATTACCGCAGTGTTTGAAGTCAAAAGTCTTTGACCAGTGTGTGCTGCCAGTGATGACTTACGGATCTGAGACGTGGGCGCTAACAATGGGCTTTATAAGCAAGCTCAAAGTCGCTCAGAGGGCTATGGAGAGAGCTATGCTCGGGGTTTCTCTGCGTGATAGAATCAGAAATGATGATATCCGCAGTAGAACTAAGGTTACCGACATAGCCCGAAGAATAGCTAAACTTAAGTGGCAGTGGGCGGGGCACATTGCTCGCAGGACTGATGACCGATGGGGTCAGAAGGTTCTTGAGTGGCGTCCACGGACCGGGAGACGAGCTGTAGGTAGGCCTCCAACAAGATGGAGCGACGACCTTGTAAAAATCGCGGGAACGCGGTGGACGCGAAAAGCACAGGACCGGTCTGAATGGCCTTGGAGGAGGCCTATGTCCAGCAGTGGACGTCTTTCGGCTGATATGATGATGATGATGATTAAGGCCATAATTACAATCTCAAATAAATAAAAGTCCCGGACGTACACGATGCCGCGTGATAATAAATCGGTTTTTCTCGTTTCCTCTGAAATTAACAAGCTATGTATTCATTTTTATTTTTTTGCTATAATAAATAAAATTATCACTAAATATCTTCCATTAGGCACGAACAAAACTCCCTGATGATTCCTGTAGAACTCTCATGTGGGACTGGATTGGCGCCCAACATGGGGCGAAGGTCTACTCCGGAACAGAAAGTGCTATTCGTAACTCCAGGCGCGCACGCACACCCCTTATCCTTCTCGCATCGATCATTTTCACTCTTATTCAGACGCGGGCATCGGTCACGTTTTTAGGCCCTTGACTGCTAGTGCTCCTTTGGCGAAACAGATGGCGCTACTTTCACTTCAGATGATTAAATTAAATTAAAAAAATATAAATGAAATTGATCTAGGTCAGATGTAGCTAAACTTAAACTTATTGCTAGAAACCTCAAAGCGCGAGTTCTACTTACACTTGGCAAGCTTTTTCTCATTACAAACGACATTTCCATAAAAAGTATTCTTTAATTGGATGTTCATATTTTTCTTAATTAAAAATAAATACCTTCTTGGAATATTGCCAGAACTCCGTACACAATAACTTTTTACCTCTCATTTTAGAGTTGCGTGTGCTTTATAGGTACAGAATTCCTACAGAAACCACTAGGTATTTATCTAACAAATACTATCCGTTTAACTCAATTAGTATCCTTTGTTCTAACCCTGTACCATCCGGACCCGAGCCTAATCATTCGCGCACGGCTGTAATTTTAATCTAAATTACTGCCTTACTATAAACAGTGTAGGTTTTCTCTGAAAAAACATCCATGTTCACTTTATTTATTTATTTGGGAAACAAACAGCAAGATATAACACATTAAGATACAATCAAACTTAAGAATACTTTAGCCAAGTTCGACAAAATAATTAAAAAATGCAGTCTTTTTTTTCTTTTTTAAATAATTTGTCAATTTTCAGTTTTAATCTTAAACTTAACGTACTTTTTGATTTTCCTGTCAAAATGGTACCTTGCATCAAAGTATTATAATGGAAGTATAATATTAATCTGGATTGGTCTTTTATTAGCTTTCTTTCTTATAAGTATTGTTATAAAAACGAATGAAAATCTTTTTTTTTCTCGAACGCCATAATTGAAATTTTGTTATATTATATCACTTAGACGTATCGAATGACACCTTAATCCTTAACCTCCTAAGGCCTCTCGTACAAAAAATTGTACATAATACGTTCATTAGAAAATAAACCTAATGCAAAGGAAATAAAATAAGTTTTGCTTTGTTTTTATGAAGGACGGTCAAACTAGAAAATTGACTCTATTGCAATTGTAATAGGTTCATATTCCATTGGCAAATTTCGTTGTATGGTGGGTCTTAGGAGGTTAAAATCCGTCAAGCCGCTTAGGACGCTTACAAAACATATCCCTCCTTGGGGCAGTCGGGTAATAAAAGACAAACATTACCTTGAAAAACGAATATAACTAAAGCCCGACCAGGAAAATAAAAAACCTGCTCTGGGGGTGTCAAATTACAATATCTAATATCGAAGAAATAGACCACACACAATAGACACCTCACTTTGACAGCGATTGACAGTTTAATGACGTCTTTAAAGCTGTTGCCAGTTGAAAAAATAGTTCCAATATTATATTTTTCCACAATATTCTAAGTTTTTTATTTGTCTCTAAACAATTTAATGATGTTAACGATGGTTGCAGAATGTTGGTTTATTTTTTTCACCTTTAAATTATAACTAACTGTGCTCGTCGCCATTTTCTTTTCTCAAACAAATTGACCTAGTCCCAAATTAAACTCTAGGCTTGGATTATGGGTGCTGGGCAAGGATAAACATAGTTTTATAGAGAAATACGTAGGAAACATACAAGATTCAGAACAAATGTTTGCCCTCATCCTACAAATATTTGCCTAAATTTGGGAATCGAACCCGGGAGCGCTTGCTTATTACCTAGGGTCACCAACTAGGCTAACAAGTCATCAAAACCATTTTGGTGCATCAAGTACCTACGACCTTGGTCATGCTTCGAAGTAAGGACGACAGAAGCACGAAACATTATAAATTATGTATATTATGATGATCTCTTGGCTAATATGAAAATTTTACAAAGTTATGTCAAATCACTACATAGTATAAAACAAAGTCGCTTTTTCTGTCCCTATATCCCTATGTATGCTTAAATCTTTAAAACTACGCAACGGATTTTGATGCGGTTTTTTTTTTTAATAGATAGAGTGATTGAAGAGAAAGGTTTATATGTATAATACTTTAATCCGGAGCGAAGCGAGGGCGGGTCGCTAGTGAATAATATAAGTTAAAGGAGTTGACTTTTTGCGTCACTTTGACATAATTCCGTCGTTGCCCCAGAGGGGTACCCCGTTACCATGACCACCAAAAACATAAATGTAAAAAATGAGAGCCAAGTTCAATACAAAAATTATTCTCTGCTGTGGGCTTCGCCGCAAAAAGAATGGAGATCTGAGATTGAGTGCCAAGTTCTATGCAAAATCCAAATATGTAGTCTAAGGGCTGACTTGGCTGGTTTTCCCATACGAATTATTATTAAGTACCTACTTTTACACAGTCATGGAAGAGCCTTATGTTCGATGGGTAGTTTCTTTTCTACCAGCAAGCCAAATTTTCGGAATAATAAAATAAGAACCGAAAGGTAACAGGTTTAGAACATGCGAAGGCTATATAATTCGTATGGGAAAACCAGCCAAGTCAGCCCTTTGACTACATATTTGGATTTTGCATAGAACTTGGCACTCAATCTCAGATCTCCATTCTTTTTGCGGCGAAGCCCACAGCAGAGAATAATTTTTGTATTGAACTTGGCTCTCATTTTTTACATTTATGTTTTTGGTGGGATATCATTACTTTTTGTAGGTAAGTCTTACCTACTTACTAAAAAATACAATTATTATTTATTTAAACTATTGCTTATACTATACTAAACCTACGTACCTACTTATTATAGGAATTGTAATAATAATAAGTATATACACCTACCTACTTATAACTATAAAATTATTATTTATTTAAACTATTGTCTATACTATAATACTATACGTACGTACCTACTTATTAAAGAAATTGTAATAATAATATTACTACAAATTATAAGTTTTCCTTAAGAAAACTTCGCAATTTCGCAGCATAAATCGCAACCTTATAGGTCAGATATCGAGAGACAACCGGACAGCAAGACGGCGCTCGCGCTTATAAGCGCGGCTACCGCTCGCTCGGCCACGCTCGCGTCAACGGTTCGATTCGGTTGTCACAGCGCCCCACCCGCCCCGCCCGCGCCGCTCCGGCGTCACTCGGCGCGCGCGCGTCGTGTATATACCGAAAATCTAAATGACTATTATTTTATAATTATTTATGAGTAGGTAATGATTTTACACTATTGATGTGCACTAAATATAAAAATAATAATTAATCCCAGTTAATAACGTAGGTACCCTAAGTAATATTAGGTATTTATGTTAAGCGTTCATAATAGAATCTAATTGTTTAAAAATTGACAGTTTTTTATTTATTCCTTTGTATTCATCTAATTACCTATCTGCATACCAAATTTTAACTCTCTAGGTCATCTGGAACTGGGTTAGAGTTTTGGTCTATAGGTCAGTCAGTGATAAAAATGAGGAATTTTGGACATTAATATCTAAATAACCGTTTGAGATAAGCTTATGAAATTTAGAACACATATGTATCTCGTAAGTCTCAATATATGAGCCAAATTTGATACGTTTATGTAAAATAGTTTTTGATTTATTAGGGGGTCAAAAGTGGCTCCAAATGGTTCGTGTAATATTACACACGGTGCGGCTCGCCAGTTCTGTTTCTTGAACTTGGCTTGACACGCTCCCGCGTGTCTAGATATAGTTATGCAGTTCAGTTTAAGGTGAGAAAGAGACAGGGCTGTATAACTGCTATAGCTCCGTCCTTTACGCTCATCCTGATCTGAATTGCTTAGCCATGTCATTGTAGCCCCTGACCTATTTAGTTAATACCAGGGATTGTAAAATCAATTTTATTCAATACCCGTATTTAAATTGATAAAATATTACCGCTATAAAAAATACCTACCTATATATTCGAATTAGAAGTATTATTGTCATACCGTTTTTGTTTTTATCGCTATGTATACACTATTTGTATTAAATACCTGTATTCAATACCGCTACTTATTGCACCTGATAAGTAAGATGGCAATTAGACTGTAATTAATTGTAATTTCATACTTGTCTAAGGCATGCCTGAGTTATTTGTAATAACACCGAAAACATTTACATTAGCAAATTAACGAGTATATTGACACTGACACTTTTACTGGTTATGGTTTATAGGGTAAAGTATCAAAAAGAGGTATAATACCTAATAATTGTTCTCGATTGACTAAACCGATAATATACGTGAATACCGGTATTCATTAAACCGCTAATCAGAGCTTTAGCGATATAAATAGCGATTTGTAACTATAACCGGTTATACCTCATTTTTTATTTATTATCATTTATTTTTTTCTACCCCGTGTGGTTGCCGGGTTAGAATAGTGCCACTCCATGTCTTCCCGTGGATGTCGTAAGAGGCGACTAAGGGAATAAGGGCTTATAGTACTGTTAGGCGATGGGCTTGCAACCTGTCACTACACTAGTAAACTTCTCAGCCTATTTGTGCAAAATGTGATTACAGAATTATCAACAAGTCTTTTTAGAGTTGTTGGTATTTCTGTAGCTCTGCCTACCCCACTCTGGGAATAAAGGCGTGATGTTATGTATGTATGTATGTATTTATTTCAAAAATAACTTAGGTGGTAGGTATACAAAAAAAAATCGCCAAACTAGGGACAGTTTGTTGGCGAATAGTGCGTTCATGAATTAAACTATTTTAATGTTATACCTACTTATACAAACTAATTAAGCACTAGGTTAAGTTACTAATCAACTTGAATCCAAATTGGTTACAAGAATAAGCTCAAGTACTATGAATTTATTACGTAAGTATGTACAGCAAAAACGCATGCATAGCTACCCACTTCATCCCACGAAGGCAATGACCTATATTGTTCTGACATCACGTTTGATTGCTCTGAGGACCTTCGTGAGTTGCAGTAGGCAACCAAACATGCAAACATTTGAAAGGGCATATTAAACTGTAAACGACTTCATTGGTGACCGAGATGTATTTAAGTAGTGTCTAGGTTATTAAATTAAGGTAATTTCGAAAGCTAAGGATATTTATAATATTTGTATTTTAAACATGCCCTTAAGCTGTGTATTCAAACACTACTTTTTATGTTTACTATCATGTATTTGTCTTTTACCTTTATTAGTTATTGTGCATACACACTGTGATGTTTCTCGCCGGACAGCTGTTTCACGCAAAATTACTTCTGTTGTCCGGCAGCTTGAGCATACCATGCTCGCTTATAGGTCTCGACGGCGGCGTCGTTGGTCGGGTCGCCACTTTCCCGAACACATGGTTGAGAGAGGTGATGGCTGAGATACGCGTCATACTCGTGAACGGGTGCTGTTTGTGGGGTCCGGTCTGTTCACGTTTGCAAGGACTGGTTATTCTGTTTATTATTCTAGTTATGGCTTTTAACGTAGAAACCTTGTTGTTTTGTTCTCCTAGACTCGTTACTTTTATTTTAATGTTATAAGCCTTACATTTGTATTGATTTTATTTGTTCTAGCTTTAATAATTATTATTTATTACTTTATTAAGTACTTGTATTGTAACTTACTTTTAAGTATTACTGTACTTTATGTTTCAAAAAATGACCTTCTGCTGGAGTTTCTTGGCGCTTCTTCTCCGCAATGATGGTCTTATCTGAAGCGCTACTAAATTCACTTCATATTACCGACGTGTAAAAGAGCTCCATGGGGGCCTAATTTTTGATTTTGAAACCGGTAGACAGAATACTGGTTATCCCTGGTTAATACTATACAACATTGCGCTTGAAAATATCTGATATGCTCTTATGCCTCTAGAAATAGAGACGAGGCAAATAGAATAGACGAGGGATGTTATTAACATACTGACAGAGGTCAAGTTACGTTTACGCTTCGTCGACCAGCTCGAAGACGATTTACTTATAGAATAACACGGCTATTTCATGTTAACGTCTATAGCCACATTTACCACTAGCACCTCATATCTTTCTTACACGTTTACTTGCAAAGGCAATTCTGAAGCGATGGATACAAAGTTCAAATTACAGGAAAAAGGTGAAAGAAGATACGAGTTTCAGAAAGTTGGTTGGCGATATAAGTTATGAAACATTCTTAAATGGGCCAGTGACGTATCTAGTTGTGATGAGGGTTCGCCATTCTGTCATGGATGTTATGTTATTTCTTTTTATATAAAAGCTCACACATAGATTAAGAACTAAAGGCATAGAAGGAGCGATACAATAAAAGGCAGCATACAGCTGATAACTGATATGCAGTCTTATTAGGATTCAGTGTGTCAAAACGAGACAGCTCAAATAATCTAAAATATCATGGTCGTACACTGTTGCACACTGTTGCATAATAAACTACGTTTATGTGTGCAGACATTTTATAGCCTAACCTACGACCATGGTGATGTGATGGTGACTAGTTTACGGTTAGTTTTAGCAAGAACTGGACTCTTTCCTTTTTAGGGTTCCGTAGTCAAACTAGGAACCTTAATAGTTTCGCCATGTGCGTCCCTCCGGCCGTCCACAGCCTAGCGCCGAGACTCTTAGTAATAGAAAGCTGTAATTTGGCACGAATATGCATATTAGTCATGCCAACAAAGTGGTACAATAAAATGTTAACAAAAATATTTTTTTTAGGGTACCCCATATGGTGGGGTATCCTTGGATAGGACTTTCAATAATATGTGGGTTTGTGAAAACAGTTTTTCGATTAAGTAATCCGTTTATGAAACATTAAGCTTTAAAGCGCTAATTTTTGTTAGACTCAAGTGTCCCCCCTACAGCCAAAACTACAAATACTAAAAATCAGAAAAAAATGACTTTACATAGAAAATTAGTTTTTTAATTAATTAACGGCTTTGGAACCCTACATGGTCCGTCAAGCGCTTGCCCGGTTTTTTAACTTATTGAATATTCATATTGAAATTTCGAGACAGGTATATAATAGACTAGCGACCCGGCCTCGCTTCGCTCCGGATTAAAGTATTATACATATAAACCTTCCTCTTCAATCACTAGTAGTTTAAAGATTTAAGCATACATAGGGATATAGGGACAGAAAAAGTGGCTTTCGTTTCAAGGCTCCTTCTATGCCTTTAGTTCTTATTCAATGAGCTCTAATATCAGTATTGATGTACCATGAAGTGTGTGAAGGTATATAAACGTTTTGGACATTATTTCAGGGTTCCGTAGTCAAACTACCTTTATAGTTTCGCCAGTACTAGGAAGATGTCATTTGACACGAATATTCATATTAGTCACGCCGACAAAGTGGTAAAATAAAATCTTTAATTAGGTACCTCTGCTACACGTATAGTGGGGGTGATATTTTCCTCGTGCACCCCAAGGTGTGGGGTGTGGTTAAATAGGTCTTTTAAAAATACTGCTGGTTTGTTCGAACAGTTTTTTCGAGATAGGGTTCCGTTTATGAAATATTAAGCTTTAAAGTGCTAATTATTGTTAATCAACTTCCCATCCCCACAGCCAAAACGACTAAATATCTATAATGAATGTAAACGGAACAGTATCACAATTAAGTAGACATCATTGGTTCTGGAGATCATCTAAGACGGCACCAAATAACTTTAAATAGAAACATAGTTATTACTTTTGTAGTACTTAACGTCTTTGGAACCATACACTGAGCATGGTCCGACATGCTCTTGCCCGGGTTTTTATTTCTACGAGCCTTTATGTAACTCTTTTTGGGATAGCTCTCGCAAATCAATTTTTGACCACTTTCCTTAACCATAATGGCCTGAAATTTAGAATAAATATATCACTCACTTTTTGTCTAAAATAGTACCTACTTATCAACTTAAAATGCTTGTTCCGTTTCAAGTTAGTGGTGGTTGGATCCTGTGATAAACTCCTCGTTTTATTTTGAAGTCAGTTGAAAATTTAACACCGCGTTTACATCCATACATATCTATTACATTTTTGAATATAAATACGTAAATTAAACTTAAGAAGCCAAACGGAATTCCTATCGTGCCGTGGCAGTCAAATTTGTGGAATAAACTGGAGGACGTCAACTTTCATGGCGGGTCGCCTCGGGAAATCTCATAGATAAATTATGCCAATTCCCGTGACGCCCGCGTGACGGAAGGTAAAGGGAATACAAACATTACCCTTTTAGTCGCAGTTGGGTAAAACGAGCAGAAATGGCTTGTGAAAGCTGAGGCAGAATATCGTTCTTATTCGGTTTACGATAAGAGCTATTATCGCAATGACAAGATGATGGCGATGTAGTAGCTCTATTGACTATTAATCTTTACTTTAGTGATCGTCCTTATTGACAAAAAGTTTCTTTTAATAGAATATAATAATTTTATTTCAGGCAACAAAGCCCATATTTACAAATACCTTACAGAGTAACAAACGTGCCAATATATACCTTAAAACAGACAAAAACAGGTAAACAGGCAGACGGCCCTCCTGATGGAAAGTAGTTACCCCCGCTTATAATAAACAATAATAATAAATATCAAAAGGCAAATTGACCTATTTCCAAACTAAGCTCTAGGCTTGTACTAATATATTTTTAGATAATTCCCTTGTCTTAATGGTAACAAAAGCAGAAAATTAGTAACGATTAATTTATTCCTTAAGACCACACACGTTACTTGTTTGTCTTCCGGTAACAAAGGTAGAAAATAAGGCACGAATAAATAATTTCACAATTTCAACACACGTTTCTCGGCTTAAGGGGAAATATTCAGTTATAATTCTCCAAGACTTAGCTCACCCTCGTGTCAAGTAAACATCCCTTTAATTTTCCTTCCCCTTCAAGTCGAATTACTAAGTAACATTGGACTCGGCGTCGATGTCATACTAAGGAGTGTAAGCATTATAAATTTACTTGCCCTATTGATCCCTTTGGACCCAAATTAATTGCAGGCAGTTAGACGATAAATTGGAAATGTGGGTTTGGTATTTGGGACTTGGGACATGATATTTGGGATAAATAATGGTTCCATGGTTATGTACACTTTGCTTCCTGAGGTGACCTCAAGTTTTGACAAGGAAAACTTAAAGACATCAACCAACGATACGGTTTTTATAATAATTGCTAATTGTATGGTTGTATTTAATTTTGTCTTAAACCAACATATTTTTTTATAAATCGCTAGCTTAAACGGCACTTTAATTAGTAGGTCCTGCGAAATTTATTTGCGAAATCGCTTAGCCTATGAGTGTGCACTAAAATATTTGTACCAGCTGAAGGAAGGTTATCGAAATAATATAGAGAGTGGGAAGTTCATATTAATATTAACAGTAAATGTATCATACATATAACAACTCGTTAACGTTACTTTCTCGATAGAAAGCATTTCCACATTTACCTGGTTGGATCCTTAAAATGACATGTTTATAACAAGTAAGTTCATTAATCTCGTCCAAACATACATCAACAAATCTTTGAATATGAAGGAAAAAAGTAATTATAGTCCACAATGGATCACAGTCGTTTTCTAAAATGGTCTTTTTAAAAAAAGAAGAGAAATGTGGATCATATTTATTTGAGATTTTCCCATTCCGGAAAAGACGATCCGTCTAAAGATATTTTGTCTAACAATAAATAGTTCTTGTCTTACGAGAAATTCCCTTAAATTGTCCAAACAAACGAACTACTTTAGTTGTCCAACTAAATCTAATTCCTGACTTTGTTACCGTCTTTTGTTTCGCAGAAATCAGGTTAAAAAAGGTATTGAACCGTAAAATGCTCAAAGGTCGGTCATTATTTGGAACTCGCAAGAAAACACTTGACCCTTAAGCTTCAGCATTAAGGTTAATTTTCGTGAAATTTTTGTTTTAGTATAAGCATAATGTATGTTTGTAAAGCTGTTATTTCAAAAGACGGCCTTCCTTGGAATTTGATCCAGTACCTGATCTATTCAGCGTAGTTTTTGACGCACTACAAAAGACTAAAACATCACAAATAACGAGTAATTTGATCATACAATAGATTTCTTTACGTTTTGTCATTTTCAGTGTAAGTTGATTGTTTATCAAGGGACTTAAATTAGACAATAATAACACGAAATGTAAGAGTGTCGCTATGGCGATTTGGTCTAGAGTTTAACACTTACTTTCTCCTTGGATTGCGCGAAGAATCAGACATTTCATAAGATTCCTAATTCAGATTTTCGAATACTAAAAGCCTAGTCTTGACTAGGATCCATGACGAGATTCCTGATACCTATCGATTACGAAGTAACGCTTATTAAATCTGGGCTATCGATAAACGATTACGTAATATACGAAATTTCATTAAGGTTTTCTGACTGCTTTATTTGGCAAATTTTCGTAGATTAGAAATTGTTTTTTTGAAAACATTCAATTTCTAATTTGTACCTTCAAAATTCTAAACGGCTTCTATGACTGTCCTGAATTGAGTGACTTATTTACTCGTAATACCAACACACACACAAGAACAGTGATTTGGACATATCAGTGTCAACTGCCTGTCCAAAATAAAATAGTAATAATAATAATAATAAATAATAATAATAATTGACTCGACGATCATTGTCCCGATAGTTGTTTCGGCGAGCGGTCTTATAGCGAAGTGTCTCGATCAACACCTTAAGAGACTCTCGCTAGGTGGCTGGATCAAGGGCCAGATACAGAAAGCAGTACTCCTCGATACGGCACGTATTGTGAGGAGGTTCCTCTCTCTGCAGCCCTAACCACCGGTAGCTTGAGCCCTGCCCCGCTGCCAGCGGCACCCGTAGGTAAGGTTTTTTATAGTATTTGTTTTTATATGAATATTGTTATTTTTCTTTTTTATCTTAACATTTGTTGTAAAAGACTTAACTTACAGATTATAAATAAATATTGACAATAATAATAATAATTTCAGTTTTCAGGGCTGAGATTCTACACGATAAATCAAAATGGCCTTTGACGTGTTTCCGTATCGTCAGCGTTTTGATAGCTCTTATTAACTTGACAGTAATGGTGGATGAGTTAATAACAATACCATTACACGTCAAAAGCAATATATTTATTCTGAAGAACCTAGGAACTGGTGGTTAAAAAACCAACCTAAGCTAAATAATAGTTTTTAATGTTTTTATAACTGATCTTCTTCGAAATGCTAAAAACACAGCATTGACATTCATGTCGAGACTTGAGACTAATGTCTAGGGATCGGGCTTTTTGATGGAGTCGAAGTTACCATTACGATTTTTTATAACAAATTCGTATAATTATTTATTACTCTAGATACAGTGAATAGTTTAGGCTGGTCGTTGATATTCTCATAATATATAATATTATCCCATTCCCGGGGGAGTTGGTCATTGGCTTTCATATAAGAGGGAGGTAAAGGGGCTCGTGTTATAGCTGAATTTGATAAACCTACAGAGATTTAATTCTAGACAAAAACTTTCAAACAATAGTACCCTTTTAGGGTTCCATAGTCAAACGTCGGTCCGTCCTCAGCCTAGTTCAGAGAATCAAAAAATTGTTTGCACAAACCCGCAATATTTTTGAAATACCTATCCAGCGACATAATATACTATGGGAAAGATGAGAAATAAAATTACATCCCCACGTTAAGTGTAAGGCAGTTTACCTACGCAAAATAAACGTTATTTTCAAGAGTTTATTTTACCACCTTGTTGGCGGGATTTATATGTATATTCAAGCCAAATTACAGCTTTCTAGTACAAACAAATAGTCTCTGGACGGACACGGCGAAACTATAAGGGTTCCTAGTTGGACTAAAGAATTCTAAAAAAATGCAGGACTGTTTGCTGGCGAAGCATGAGCACTCTTTCTTTTGTAAATTGGTATAGTGTAGGTTAATGATTAAACTAATATTTACCTACAGCTTACAAAAGGGAGAAAGTATACTGTAACGGAACGTTTAGCGACATCTATTGCGTACGTGTGAAACTACCACACTTTTTCGATAGTATGTAGTAGCCGTTTTGGTGCAAACTGGAACGTGACCGTAAGGGTGACAGTTCTTAGTTTTGATGTCTGTCAACTATCAGTCAACGTAAAGCGTCTGCGATGGCTGGCGATACCAATTTACTTTCTGAACTGAATCGGAGTAGATCGGAGGTTTTCCGTCCTCCATGAGTTTGTTATACTCAAATTTGGAGCAGCCACTTTAGGTAAGATTGAAAACAAAGGATAGTTGTGAGCTGCTGGAAATTTCGTAAAGTCATAACCTCGTGCTTCTTTGCAGGATAAGAAATAGTTATTATATTGTTGATACCAGACTATCACTGAGGCTTGCATACTACAGCAACACAGGTGAGTGCTGTTAAGGTCTTCCTGGTTCCTTACCAGTTTTTGTCAGGTTAGATGTTTAAAGTGATGATTTTCTTTCAGTCACGACACGTGCACAAACGCGCCGTGTCAATTTTTCTATTGGGATTGGGAAACGGAATAATATCCGGATTCAACGGGTGAGTGTTTGAAACCTTTCTACAATCCCTGTTAGACATTTTTAACCAGAGTTTTAGGGAACGCCTGCTAAAGCTTCTTTGTATTTTCAGGTGGGACTGACACTTTACTGACATTAAGACTTTTAATACATTTAAACATTTATACAACAACAAGACATCATGGCACAGACATGACCTTTTATATACGTCAAGCAACTCATAGGATTATATCATAACAACTTAAAGAAGCTCAGGAAGCTTCCTATTTGCAACACTTCGGAAATAGAACAGTAGGAGTCGTCGAGGCAAGTTCATCTGCACACCAGTGCGAAGGGAAACCCTCAGTGTGGCAGACTGTTAAGGTTTGAGCGGCCCTCCCGTAAGTTCTATGTAAACTATAGTGTTAATCCTTCAGTACATAACGCTTACTGATCCACGTTAAATTTACCAAGACTCGAATCGTGATACACGACCCTGTCTCTCTGTCTGTCATGGTGTGAGTCATTTTAAGTACATAAACCAATGGAATAAAGAACCACACACCATTGACAGATGAGTTTCATTTCCTTTTCAATCAACCTTGCTTTTCTGTAGTACGTCAAGTGCTATAGAGGTTTGATAACTTCTTTCTTCTGTATACTCTTTGAGTTTCGCTTGTAAAGCGATACATAAAATATATCTTTTCTGTATACTCCTTGATTGAGCTAGCCTGTGCTATATACTGAGAGGAACATCCTCCTACTAACAATCAAGCGTTACAGTGGCGCCCCTTATTTTCTTGGTAAAATTATCGTTTTAAAATGGAATATTTCAGATTGGAAGACCAATAAAAGAAGCGTGTCTACGCTGGTTTCTTTCCTCTCTTAAATTCCCAAATTTGTTAAGATATTAGTTGCTTGTGCTTGTTGTAGCTAGTATTGCGTTTTATTTCTTTCTTCCTTGTCAACTGAATAAGTGAAACTTGTTACATGCTTAATTTTCTTGTGTTTTAACAGAATTTGTGAGTGTAAAATATTAAAGCAATTACAAGCTAATGTGTGTTCACAAATCTATTGTTATACTGGTGCTTTGCAATCTTTGAACGAAACTGTGCAGTGCAATACTTTTGAAATTGAAATTGATTAGTTCAATATGAGTAGGATGCTTATAAAACATTTAAATAGTTATATTTTCATCTAATTGTAAAATATATTTAAACACACAAATTTATATCACTGTAATATAAATATTACAGTGATATAAATTTGTGTGTTTAAATATATTTTACAATTAGATGAAAATAAAACAAAAGTAACTGCCATTTAGAGTACTTAATAAAACCATAATTTACTAGTTAGTAAAATACATAGTACCTAATCAATAAATTAGTGATATTTGTTTTATGCATATTGACCGCAGTTTGCAATTTTAAAATATACAGTAAATAACTAGTGTTCAATTACAATATCATTTAGAACAGTGAACAGGTTAGTTAAAAAACAATAATAGCATCTTATATTTTGAATATAAACACATAAGTAAATGTTAACACAACATTTATACATTCAAAGCCCAGCTGCCAAATGGTGATACAAAGTGGACTCATATTGGGGTACTTGGTACTGAATGTTTGTAAACAATAGAAGAAAGAGATTTTTTTTTAGGATTTTGACATTTAAGTCTTAATGGACAAGTTTATACAATCAATAACACATGCAATGAAGTGTATTGATTAGTTTTTAGCACCTTTTTATTGCATTTTATATGCATTTGTGCATATTTTTAGGTAATTTTCTGGTATCAACAACAAACAATTTAGGTTAAGTTTAGTAGTCATATAAGTTTTTAAAGTGGGTGGCTCCAAATTGTTTTGTGTTTGTTTTAATATAACATCCTTATGTTATATTTATAATTAGGGAAACATTATAATCTAAGGAATGTGTTTAACTATTATTTTTTTCACATTAACTTCATAACTTGCTCGCTGAAGTTAATAATTATTTTTAGGTTTTCATTATAGCTGTACTGCTGGTGAATAACCATTAATGCTAACATTATAGCTACTTGCTGGTGTTACTGCTTATTTTATACATACATTATAGCTTAAGAGCTGGTGTATGTGACAATTTTTCAACATTATAGCATGTCGCTGATGTGATTATTAATTTAAGTTTCAATATACATTATAGCAATAGTGTTGGTGTATAAATACCTTTTTATGAACATTATAGCTTAAGAGTTGGTGTATGTGATTTCTTTTAAAAACATTATAGCATAGCGCTAATGTTATTAATAATTTAGGCTTAGACATACATCATAGCGATAGTGCTGGTGTATAATACTTTTCATGAACATTATAGCTACTTGCTGATGTTAATAATTAAATTTAAGAACACATAGTGTTTACTTTATCTTTGATAATTTAACTTAGGTACTTACTGTTTTGCAAACACATCAGATAAAATAAATACTGTTTGATAAGTAATACATTCATCAAGATTAAAATTTTAAAAACTTGAATTTATTACTATAAGAGAAAATTAGTTTATTTTAACTGAGAACAATTATAACTTTAAGTTGAAACATTTACTCTGAATGTTCATGTCTCAAATTGAAGTAAGTGGATAATTTTAAACAAACATACTACTAGGTGGTATGTTAATAAATATCAAATACTGGTGATTATTGAACGATTAATATTAGTCAGAACTTTTATAACTGTTAACAAAGTGTATTCTGATACCACCACAAACAGAGAGATAGGGTTGATTAGTTAACGGAGATTAGTCTTGCTTCATAAATTTAAAACTTGATCTTATTTTTTTAACTTTGCAAACATGGACTTACGGAGAGTATATTATCATTCCTTATTGAAGGATGAGTTAATGTATGAAATAACAATTCGTGCCGAGACACCAGGCGATACAGTACTAAAAATGAAACAACAGTTAAAGTGTTTAAGCGCTGAATTCCTGCCGGAAGAGATTATAGGTGATGAGTTGAAAGCTAGCATTGAGTTGCATATAATCACTGAAAAAATAAAGGAGTTAAAGGCTAAACTAAATACTCTGGAGAAATCAAAGGATAAATGGCTGTTAGTTCGTGTCAAGTCTTTGTACTGTCATCTTTTATTTCGTTTGCAAAGGGTGGTAGGATTTGATTTGCCTATAGAAAAGGAGACCCATTCGGTATTGAAGTCCAAGTTAGAGCAATGCTCGGTAATTTTAGAAACCCTTTTACCTAAAAAGGACAGTGAAGGTTCAACAAGTTCCGGTACTGGCGGTATTCCAGATCCGCTTGAGTCCGGTAAGGAAGCAAACAATTTCAACATTTTAAAACACATCAGCACCAAATTTAACGGGCTGACCAGTGTTCATTCGTTTTTGGAAGCAGTCAATGAGCGCGCCCAAGCGTTTGGTATTAGTGATGACAAACTATTTAATGCGGCTTGTTGTCTGTTCACTGATCAAGGTCTCTTGTGGTACAGAGGAAATAAACATAGGTTTCGGTCCTGGAAGGAGTTAGGTATCTTGTTACAAGAGGAATTTGCACCAGTAGATTTTGATTACAGATTATTAGATGAAATTCACGCTCGCACACAGGGTCAGGATGAGCCAACCCATATTTATTTTGCAGTGATGAGCGGAATGTTTTCAAGACTTTTAAAACCTCTAAGTGATGAAGATCAGTTAGAGATTTTGTTACATAATATTAGACCGTCGTTCTCGGAGCAGCTAGCTCTGCACGAAGTAAATTCTGTAGATGCTTTGAGACGTTGTTGTAGGAAAATTGAGGCGGCTCGCCAAAAAGGCAAATTATTTTCGGAACCGCCTAAACAATCTACTTTAAACCCAGATTTTACATACAAGGGTAAACATACGAAACAGGACGTTACCGCTGTTGCCTCGACTGCTGTTCAGCAGAGCCAGTTTGTGCCGCCGCAACATCAAAAGCAGTACAAGCCGGCACAGTTCGTTCAACAGCGACGACAGTATATACCTGCACCCCGGTTTCAAAACCAAAAGACCCCTCAGGTCGGTAAGGTTTATTGTTTTAGGTGCAAAGTAGATTCACACAGTACCAAGGCGTGTAACGATAAACGGGTATTATGTTTTAAATGCGGTGAGATGGGTTACACCTCCCGCTCATGCCCGAAGTGTAAATTAAATTTAAAGCCAAAAAACGGGTTGGCGAGGGTCGTAGTGATAAATCAGTAGAGGAAGCCGTACCCGCTGATAGTAAAAATTGGTTAGAAATTGTAGCTAATTATTTTAAGCACAACTCCGTCGCCACGGTCCTCTTTAAACCTGACAACAACGATGTTCGGCCTTATTTAAATGTAGACATTTTGGATTTGACAGTTTGTGGATTATTGGATTCCGGTGCAGCTATTTCGATTATAGGGAATGGCGCACATGAACGTTTTGTTAACTTAGGTTACTCGATAGTGAATTCTCTGGAATCAGTCACAGTAGCAGATGGTTCAGTCTGTAGTACTGTTGGTTTTATCTCACTCCCGATTTCTTTTAAAGGAGTGACTAAAATAATTAAATTTTATGTCATACCATCGATAGTATCGAATATCATTCTTGGAGTAGATTTTTGGAAAGAATTTTCATTAATGCCTGAAATATTTGAGAATATAACTTATATCAAAAAGCCAATAGAATATATTAAAAATGCTGCTAATATAGATACACAACTCAACAATGTATTAGCTTATGATACGTTGACTTCTGATCAAAGAGAATTAGCCGAAATAGTAATAAAAAAGTTTGTAGAAATATCTTTTGAAAGTAAAGGCTTGGGTAGAACACATTTAGTAGAACACAAAATTGATACTGGCGATTCTATGCCAATTAAGTGCAGACCATATCCTATGTCTCCGGAAAAGCTTAAGGAATTACATAAGGAAGTTGATAAAATGCTTGAAATGGATGTGATTACACCAAGTGAAAGCCCGTGGAATAATCCAGTCCTTATGGTTCCCAAATCAGACGGGACATGGCGATTTTGTTTAGATTGTCGAAAACTAAATGCAATTAGCAAAGGGGATGCTTATGCAATACCATATATACCCCAAATTTTAGATAGCCTGAGAAATGCAAAATACATTAGTTCGGTAGATTTTAAAGCAAGTTTTTGGCAGATAAAGTTAGATGAACAGTCACAGGAGAAGACTAGCTTCACAGCACCCGGTAAGGGTCTTTTTAAATTCAAGGTCATGCCATTTGGACTGTGCGGAGCTCCAGCTCGCCAGCAAAGGTTAATGGACATGCTTTTTGGTACTCCATTTTGCAGTGAAGTGAGTAAAGGACTAGTTTTTTGTTATGTAGATGATGTAATAGTAGTATCAGAAGATTATGAAACTCATTTACTATTGCTTAATAGATTACATCAACGGATAAAAGAGGCAAATTTAACGATTAATTTTGAAAAGAGTAATTTCTTCCGAAAATCACTCAAATATTTAGGATACATTGTGGACGAATGCGGTTTAAGAACGGATCCTAGTAAGGTGCGTGCGGTTATTGATTTTCCAGTGCCAAAGAACTCGAAAGAAGTAAAAATGTTCTTGGGTACTTGTTCTTGGTATAGACGTTTTATTAGAAATTTTTCTACTATAGCTGCACCTCTTAATGCACTTACTAGTTCAAAGACTAAGTTCGTTTGGACCACTGATGCAGATCGGGCATTTGTCGATTTAAAGAACCGATTAGTATCAGCTCCAGTCTTGATATGTCCGGATTTTACTAAGCAATTCACAGTACATTGTGATGCTTCTAGCTATGGAATCGGAGGCGTGCTAACGCAGGAAGTAGAAGGAACCGACCATCCAATAGCTTATATAAGTAGATCTTTAAATAAAAATGAAAGAAATTACAGTGCAACAGAGAGAGAGGCGTTAGCGGTAGTGTATGCTGTTGAAAAATTTGAACCATACCTAGGTTCTAGGCCGTTTACTGTTGTCACTGATCATGCATCCTTGAAATGGTTTATGAATTTAGAAAATCCGACAGGACGTCTTGCCCGTTGGGGTTGTCGCTTGTCGCAATATAACTTTACAATAGAGCACAGAAAGGGTAAGGATAATGTTATTCCTGATGCTCTCTCTCGATTGATGAAGGTGGAAGTAATTAATACTACAACATCAGCAATCGCGAGCGACGTGTGGTTTAATAGGGTCTACTCAGGTTGTCAATCTTTTCCAAGGAACTACCCAAACTATCGCATCGAAAATGGTGTTCTTTACAGATACAGTAAGGGGAAGTATTCTTTGACAAACGATTTTGATTGGAAAGAAGTCGTTCCTGAGTCAAATCGCACTAAGGTCATTTCCGAAAACCATGAACCACCAACTTCAGGTCATATGGGAGTTTTTAAAACACACCGAAGGATAAGTTTAAGGTATTTTTGGCCGGGAATGTACCGTGACGTATTAAATTTTATAAAGAAGTGTTCGACGTGCTCAGCTTATAAACATAAAACGACTCTTACACCAGGACAAATGGGTAAACCTAAGCAATGCTATAGACCGTTTCAAGTGATATCAGTAGATTTAGTCGGACCACTTCCAAGGTCACGATCAGGCTATATGCACCTTTTAGTTGTCTCATGTTGTTTTTCAAAGTATACCATGCTATTTCCTTTAAGACGCGCAACAAGCGCTAATGTGGCGAAAAATATGGAAAATTATGTGTTTTTAGCTCATGGCATTCCGGAAACAGTGATTACCGATAATGGGGTTCAATTCACTGGATCCGAGTTCCGTAATTTAATGAAAGCATATAAAGTTCCTCGTATTCACTACGGACCGAGGTATACGCCACAAATAAACATGGTAGAAAGATACAACAAAACAGTCATGACGATGATATCTTCCTATGTGAAGGATGACCACAGATCGTGGGATCAAAATATTTTTAAAGTGCAATTTGCATTAAACAGTGCGGTGAACGAAACCACGGGTTTCTCTCCGTTTTTCTTGGTCCATGGCAGAGAACCAATAATTAATGGCGATTTTTATAAAGACACAAGTGATACTGATTATGTAGTGGCAATGCCGAGGGAAGAGTATGCGGGTGAATTTGGCGTATTGGAGCAAATTTTTGTAAAGGTTCGGTTAAACTTGGAGAAGGCTCACGCAGCTAACGCGAAGACGTATAACTTACGAAGACGTGATGTTAAGCTGTCTGAGGGTCAAGAAGTTTGGCGAAAAACATACATCCAGAGCGATGCAGAGAAGTTTAAAGCATCGAAGCTGGCACCCAAATACAAGAAGTGTATTGTAAAAAAAGTATTGTCCCCGTTAGTATACGAGTTGATCGGCTATGACGGGAAACATCTTGGTACTTGGCACATAAAGGATATAAAACTTTAAATGAGTGATCACTTTGGGTCATTGTCGTTAGGTTTAGGTTCTTCTTAGCCGTAGGACGTGTTTCACGTGTTGGTTGGTCACACTGTTACCACCAGCGACGCCAAGGTTATTTAGAAATTTTCTTTGTTTGAACACAGATTAACTTCTGACAAACATATAAGTTTTAGCTATGCTTTAGCTCAAACTACTCATTAGTTTGTAGGTATTTATTAAGGTTGCTTACACATAAAGTGTAAAACCTTAGAGTTGCGTTTGTCAAATAAAAACGACTACTCGATTGTTTGGGATTCAGGAGTCGCACTGGGATCGACAGGAGTGACTCGGGATTTTGTATGTTTGTAGGCGGTAAGCAGTGAGAGTAAGGCTGATGCTGTAATTCGGAAGGTGAGGAATGAATGGTGAAGACTGAAATTGTAGGGAATATTGTGTTAGTAGGTTTTAGCTAGTTTGTTTAATTAGGAAATAGAGAGTGGTTCTTTATGTCTCTTCATGTTTTCTTGATATTTTATACACGTCTTGAAAGCTTATTTTGTTTCAGTATCGAAGTGACTGGTAGAGCTTTCGCTACGTCTTAACTCTACTTGAGTCAAGCTTCTGTTCTTTTGCTCAGAGTCGTGTTAGTTTCAACTTTTAATAGCGCTGAGGACATCGCAGTTTCTCCATACTCTCGAAACTTTTCGTAGGGGAGGGGGTATTGTAACGGAACGTTTAGCGACATCTATTGCGTACGTGTGAAACTACCACACTTTTTCGATAGTATGTAGTAGCCGTTTTGGTGCAAACTGGAACGTGACCGTAAGGGTGACAGTTCTTAGTTTTGACGTCTGTCAACTATCAGTCAACGTAAAGCGTCTGCGATGGCTGGCGATACCAATTTACTTTCTGAACTGAATCGGAGTAGATCGGAGGTTTTCCGTCCTCCATGAGTTTGTTATACTCAAATTTGGAGCAGCCACTTTAGGTAAGATTGAAAACAAAGGATAGTTGTGAGCTGCTGGAAATTTCGTAAAGTCATAACCTCGTGCTTCTTTGCAGGATAAGAAATAGTTATTATATTGTTGATACCAGACTATCACTGAGGCTTGCATACTACAGCAACACAGGTGAGTGCTGTTAAGGTCTTCCTGGTTCCTTACCAGTTTTTGTCAGGTTAGATGTTTAAAGTGATGATTTTCTTTCAGTCACGACACGTGCACAAACGCGCCGTGTCAATTTTTCTATTGGGATTGGGAAACGGAATAATATCCGGATTCAACGGGTGAGTGTTTGAAACCTTTCTACAATCCCTGTTAGACATTTTTAACCAGAGTTTTAGGGAACGCCTGCTAAAGCTTCTTTGTATTTTCAGGTGGGACTGACACTTTACTGACATTAAGACTTTTAATACATTTAAACATTTATACAACAACAAGACATCATGGCACAGACATGACCTTTTATATACGTCAAGCAACTCATAGGATTATATCATAACAACTTAAAGAAGCTCAGGAAGCTTCCTATTTGCAACACTTCGGAAATAGAACAGTAGGAGTCGTCGAGGCAAGTTCATCTGCACACCAGTGCGAAGGGAAACCCTCAGTGTGGCAGACTGTTAAGGTTTGAGCGGCCCTCCCGTAAGTTCTATGTAAACTATAGTGTTAATCCTTCAGTACATAACGCTTACTGATCCACGTTAAATTTACCAAGACTCGAATCGTGATACACGACCCTGTCTCTCTGTCTGTCATGGTGTGAGTCATTTTAAGTACATAAACCAATGGAATAAAGAACCACACACCATTGACAGATGAGTTTCATTTCCTTTTCAATCAACCTTGCTTTTCTGTAGTACGTCAAGTGCTATAGAGGTTTGATAACTTCTTTCTTCTGTATACTCTTTGAGTTTCGCTTGTAAAGCGATACATAAAATATATCTTTTCTGTATACTCCTTGATTGAGCTAGCCTGTGCTATATACTGAGAGGAACATCCTCCTACTAACAATCAAGCGTTACAATACTGAATTACGTTGCCCTAACTAGTCTCTTCATGACACTGTTAGCCAGGATATTTTGAAAAATATGTGTGAATACTTAATACCTATCCAAACTATTTCGTTTCACGCTCATTTTTAAATAAAAGTAATCAAGGCGCCTTCCTTGTATTAATAAAGATAGGTAATTATTAATTATCTAAGTTACTTCGATAACTCAAGTTGCTTTTGGTACAAACAACTCGATTTCTGTTCCAGGTTCGGACGTCAAGTTTTTCCATAATATCTCGCCAAAGTTTTGCTATGGCCCGGTTATGGAACAGTTTAGTTAGAGACAGACTGTGCATTTATATATTTTTAATGGCATTTAGATGACAAACGAACATACATGCCACCAGGGCTGAGATTCTATACGGTAAAACTAGGTAAGTAGGTACATACATACATAGATAACATCACGCCTTCATTCCCAGAATGGGGTAGGCAGAGCTACAAAAATACCAACAACTCTAAAAAGACTTGTTGTTAATTCAGTAACGACATTTTGCACAATCAGGGGCCCTAGCCAAGATGCAAACGCTCCTAACGTTTTTCTTTTCTATCGCTCAAAATGTATTGGATGACATTCTCGTGCGTTTCGTTAAAGCACGTGGTCGACTGTCATTCCATACATTTTGAGCGATAGAAAAGAAAAACGTTAGGAGCGTTTGCATCTTGGCTAGGGCCCCAGGCCAAGAAGTTTACTAATGTATTAGTGACAGGTTGCAAGCCCATCGCCTAACAGTACTACAAGCCCTTATTCCTTTAGTCGCCTCTCACGACATCCACGGGAAGACATGGAGTGGCACTATTCTAACCCGGCATCCACACGGGATAAAGTAAGTAAGTAAGTATTTATTAAATTGTAAACCGTGTAAAAAAGATGGAAAACAAAACGACAACAGCATCAACACTTATACAGAAAAAAACTGATAGCCAAGTTGGGAATGACCAGGCCTATGAAGCTAGCGGTCCTGGGTTCGATGGGTAATGTCAAATAATTCTATAATGAGCGCGGGTATTTAATAACCTACTTTTAATTGAAACCTGAAATTTTCATACGTATTTTCGATAACAGTTCAATAATAATTATAGTATCTTCAAGCAGGTATGATGATGGAGACGGGAGGTAGCCATAGGAACTCCTTAGCAACGGCCTTGAGCTTGAACTAGATTAAACCCGTTAACAATAGCGACGCCCTTGACTCGGCGTCTCGTTTCTAATCAACATACCTACTTGTAACTCTATTATCAGTGCTAGAAGTACAGTCCGCTATAAAGTGTTATTAAAAACTTATTTACCCCAAGTGAATGATCTGTCGCTGTCTAATCTATCGCTGTAGCCTCTTTCTACGGCACTTAGTAACTAATTAGGTTCGATTTCCATTACAAGAGGAACGAACTTGTAAACGGCGGCTTAGGAAAACTCGAGGGCGATCGTTTGGAGCTCAGATCAGAGTTTTTAATAGTTCCTGATTTATATTTGTGAATTTAATGAGAGGAATTGAAGAGTTTGAGTAGGCCTAGCCAAAATGAAAACGGTTCTAACGTTTCTGTTTTCTATCGAGTCAAAATGTATGGAGTTGACATAAGCGGTTTCCGCGATCTGTCACCAGATGACGTTAATCCTACGCATATTGTCGATTTTCGAAAAGCGCTACCTTACCATGAATTGTATTCTACCATACTCGCTAGCGAGTCAAATGCTTTGTCCCTCACAGTAGTGTAGTAGATTGAAAGGGACAGAGCATAAGAATCTCTAGCGAGTATCGTAGCTGTAACTCATGGTAAGGGTACTGGGCCGGGATTGCACGGTAATAACGATATCGTATTTGACGTGTTTCCGTATTGTCAACGTTTTGATAGCTCTTATGTCATTTACAATAATGGCGACTGTGACATAAACGATTTTAAAACATGTCCAACGCGATATCGTTATAACGCTGTAGAATAGAGGCCCTGAACTAGCTGAGAAATCAAGATAAATACGCACTTTTCCCGCCCAAATGATTTGTGAAATTCTCTACATCTGGGCCTGTATTCAATTCAGTAATAACCATCATTTATTATCTATTTGACATGTATGGTATTCTTATATTAACTCGGCCGCCATTACTGTCGAGGAAATAAGAGCAATTAAAACGTTGACAATATAGATACACGTCAAAAACAATGTTTTACCGTACTACAAACTCAACCCTGTCCCTTCGTATCACATTCTAACACATCCACGCGTTATACCATTTGATAAATCTTTACAAACTGAAACGTTCGTGTACAATTTGTAAATTCCCTTTCACTTGAAGGCATGTCTTGGAGTGATAAATGGCGGTGAAATCCTTTTTGATACGACGTCTTATCACAGCGTACCTACATTATTGTGACCCTATTATATTGGAGAATATGGGGGCCTTCGATGTCGAACGGATTATGTAATATTTTGATGGTATTTGTAGATGTTTTGTAGATGTTCTTTTGGAGAATAACTTTGCTCATTTCGCCTGTAAGCCTTACTTGTACAAACAGAACACTTTACTAGAAACTGTTATTATTATTATTGTGGTGGATATTTATTTAAAATCTGTAAGTTAAGTTTTGTATATGAAAGTAAAATAACAATACTCATATAAAAAACAAATGCTATAAAAAAATCTAACCTACGGGTGCCGCCGGCAGCGGTGCAGGGCTCAAGCTGCCAGTTGTTAGGGCTGCAGAGAGAGGAACCTCCTCACAATACGTGCCGTGTCGAGGAGTACTGCTTTCTGTATCTGGCCCTTGAACCAATCACCGAGAGAGAGTCTCGAGGTTAGCGAGAGTCTCTTAAGGTCTTGACCGAGACTTCGCTTTTAGAACGTTCGCCGAAACAACTATCGGGACAATGATCGTCGAGTCAACATCCCACATAGCGGTCACCTCGCGAGCCAAGTCAAGGTACTTGCTGAGCTTGTCCTTCTCAGCCTTCACGAGGTTCTCGTCACGTGGGATGGTGACGTCAACGAGCACTACCCGGCGTTGAGATTATTATTAGTGCACTATCAGTAAACTATTTTGAAAATAGACTTGCTATTTTTTTAAACTTTAAACATAAACACATGTGCAGTGATATACATGGATTAGCTCAAGAGCTGCTAGTGAATTATAATAAAAAAAAGGTAATTTAAAGTCCAGAAGCACCTCTCCTTAGGCCCTCTGGAACTGTTGCCTCTCTGCTGCCATGTATACGCGGCTAGTAAAGGAGGCCCATTCTATTGAGTTGGCGAGTCACCGTCTGCCATTTCAACCAAAGTAATTAGCATTGGCCAGGTAGACGCTATAGTTTCACCAATAGCCTAGTTCACCAATTCATATCATTTCATTCATATAACCTATTATTGATGGTCCCATTCTTCTAAATAGTCCAACGTGTACCGGTACACTATCGCCGGCTGGAGTCCCATCACTTTACTAAATTAAAGTTTCCTAAAGAGCCTCTGCATGTTGCCTTCAGCTCCATGTACACCTTCGAAAGGTCCAGGACTCCCATAGTCCCGTGTAAAGACATACAAATAATAATAAATCAGCATCACTGTTAACTGACCTCTAGTAAACCTTGTTGTAAGGTGACAAGATTCACTAATGATCAGTTAACTGCATAGCTGATGGTACAGTTGAACAAATAAACGGTCTGTTGAAGCTCCTTAGTCTGAATTTCGATTCCATATCATTAAAAAAAAAGGTTGATAAGATTCATCTTTCAATTTGAAGTATACAATCTTCATTTGGCAAACTAAGTAATCATTTTACAAACTTTCTTTTCGCAAAGCGGTATATCGCGTATTTTTTTTTGTGGTCAGAAATTTAACAAATCTTAACATATGAAAGTTTGTAAAATGATACGTTTGTCAAACGTACTTTTGGTCAAATTATCCTAATCGCGGCGGTAGGTTAAAGATTAAGATGGTGGTAGCGATCTGGACGGATTTTGCGCAAGGTCCTACCACCACGAAACCACCGCAATACTTAGAATTTGTTGAATACAATTGCATCAATTATAATTCTAAATCTTTTCGAACATCAATCTTATTTCACACTGGCAAACCGTGAGAAAGTGCAAGCCTCCCGAACTAAAATAAAGGGCCGAAGTAAATCGACCATGGCTTGACCACCATGACCGTTTCACCGCTAATTACCGCTTTAATCTTCAACAATCCTATTACAAGTTGCCGAAAGGGCCACGGTCATGCACGATTTAGTTTC
Source organism: Acleris holmiana (assembly GCA_949316455.1). NCBI lineage: Eukaryota > Metazoa > Arthropoda > Insecta > Lepidoptera > Tortricidae > Acleris > Acleris holmiana. The sequence continues at coordinate 4,150,690 of OX438778.1, forward strand.
TACAAATGGCCGAAGTTCCGGCGCTTTGTCAGGAACGGCATAAAAAGCGGGGTCGTAGGAAAAGCAAGTTGGAAGTAGGAAAATGACAAACTTGCCGTGTTGGCGCCATGAGTTCTGACAGAATTTATAGTGTTTAATTGAAATTTGGGACAATTCAGAGATTTAGGTCACGCGGTTCAGCAGTGTCACCGACGCATTGTTTTTAAAATAGCTTACGAATTTTAAAATACTTTATATTGTCACTGCGCAAACTTGAGCGAAATCCACTTGTTTATCATCTATGCTACTATTATAAAGGTGAAAGTTATTGTCTGTCTGTTTGTTACGCTTTCACGGATAAACCGCTGAGCCAATTTAGATGTGATTTGGTATGAAGATAATTTGAGTCTCGGAGATGGACATAGGGTACTTTTTATCCTGAAAAATTGGACAGTCCCTGAGTAGTGATAAATGAGAGGGAAACAGCTAACTACTTCTTAGTATAATTCGACAAAAGTCGTCAGGTTAACCAACTATCTTGCATCCTCTTTGTACTGACAAAGTTCGATATCATTTATTGTTTTTGTCAGAATACTATTTGTTGTAAGATTCAGTCATCCGCACTTCGCAATTTTCATGTTTTGTCATTGTATAAGTATTTTTTACCTTCGGTAAATGTTCTAGCGAAGGTGAAACCTGCATCAAAACCCACAAAAAACGTCCAAAGCCTGAGCACAGACAGAAATACGCGGTAAATGACTTTGTTTTATTATTTTTATAGGAAAAATTACGCGGCTACCCTTTGGTCTTTTATATAAAACCAACGTTCCATTCTTTTTTTGATATGCAGACTCGAAATGGAAAAAGGTCACTTCATCGGCTTCGGGCTCCAATTATTCCTTTTTGTGCGTTATCCTGTCTGCACGGGAACAGGTAAATGAAAAAAAAATCCGACGAATAGAGAACCAACTCTATTTTATGATAGCTTAAAAAGACAGGTAAATTTGCAAGAGGTGGCAGACTTTATTAACTCTAACACTTTTAACAAAAAAAATAATTATAAATAGCAACTTTATATTTCGAATAGTTGGAACGGTACCGATTAACACTTGTTATAAACCAATCCCAGCGGTCGGAGTTAAGTTGGTATAGTAAAATATTGATATTATTTATAGCGCGATACCTAATGTAGTTATGACCCGCTATAGAACTGTCACAGTGACATTTTGTTGGTCAATTCTTACGATTCTATTTATAACGTCACTGTGACATAGTTCTGTGGTAGTTCCACCCGATAAGAACCTTGTGACAACATTATCAATGCACAAGTAATAAATTACGTTGAAATACATTGATTCTATTGTGCCAAATGATACCAATTAATTGTATCATCTTAAAAAGTTCTTGGTCGATCAATAGTTGCACCAATAAAAAACCTGCCCAATCCTGTTACAGGCATCATACAAAATGCAAAGAGCGCTTCTGGGTCTTTTTTCGATCCGTAACAGCTACTGTATAAATCACACGTGTTGAGTGCACGACTCGCGGAGCACAGATAAGAAAAAAATAGGGCCCCCGAACACCTCTAAACCTATGCTTGTCATAAAAATATACCTACACAGTATCATAATACCTCCCTCGCAGTAATCCCTCTGAGGATACAAACGGGGAGAGAATTTTGTCACATCTATTACCCCAGCGTAGAGAACTCTCGCATTTCGGCATCAGCGTTTAAGGTTCCTAATGGCATCTCAGATTCCTGATATGTTGTCAAATTTTTTGTATATCGTAGGACAGGATGCTCAGTGAATCCATCTTTTTGTAAAGTTATTGTTGCCACGGAGACGGCTGATATTAGGTTTCTTTCAAATGTAAGTAACTGGGGTAGCTTTTCGCCTCCTCGTGAGGCAGGTTGGGGCTGGGGATATTATTTACACTTCCTGAATGGTATTTGAGGAAAGCCCTTTATGCTTTAGGAAGGATGAGATCGTGAGTCATTGCAATAAAATTATGAAGATTTTGTGAGAGGTTCACTGAGGGTTGACCCTTTTCGATTATTGTCAAAGAGCAAGCATTATTTGATATTATACATTTGCGTTTAGTTTCAGTGGATCCAATCATTTCATAACCAATGTTTCATAAATGATTAATTTTACAAACATATCATTTGAAAGTCCGCGTTTTTTTTTGAAACTGTAAATAATTCTGTATTTTTTCAGGACCATCGTAGGTTAGGTTAGGTTAGTGTTATAAAAATCCAGAAATATATTTAGTTACAGAAAAAAAGCGGGTTGGCAAATGATTAGGTTGCGAAACGATGCATTTGTCAAAAAAAAATCGGCGAAAAGGCAGAGAACCAGTTTCATATAAGAGTATGACTAACATCCTTGTCCTTAAAAATCCGTCTTTTACTCATTTTTTTTTCTTTATTTAAACAAACAACTTTTAAATTTGTTGGCAAATTATTACTTGTAACCGGCAAGCGTCAATTTAACCGTCAGCGCTTTATTGAAATTGAAGCGCGTGTATTTTTAATTTAAACGACAAAGCAGTAGACCTAAGTTAGCATTATGCATCTAACAGCGAGCCGAGCAACTGTAGTTTACGGGTAATACATCGTCGATGAATTAAAAAGTGCGTTGTTAAAAATAACAACACTTTAAGGTCTCTATTGTACCCGGTAAAACCATATTGCTTTTGACATGTTATCATATTGTCAAAATGGCAAAATGCAAAACTATGCGATAACATGACAAAAACAATATGAATTTACCAAGTGGAATACAGCCCTTTTTAATAATCTTTTGAATAAAGTAAGATATAATAAGCAAGATGATTTGTGAACGTTATTTAGTCTCGTGTGTTTATCAGACTAAATGACGTTTGCTGCCACCAACAGAGAATTGAAAGTAACTAGCGACCCGCCAGCTGCTTTACCCTGCTGTAAATTTCTGACTTTCCCAATTTTTTCTTTCATAAGAACCTTTTCCTTACAATAACAAACACAACAAAAAAAGAATTAGCGAAATCGGTCCAACCGTTCACGCGTGATGACGTGACCAAGGGAAATAGGGATTATTTTTTACACAACGTGTAAATTTCATACGGGCATAATTTCAAAAGGGTCACACACAGGTTCAGGTTAACGTTTCTCCTGTGGACACACTGAAAGTTAACGTTTTTCAGGCCTAATTTTCTAGCTAAGCCCATTCCCGCAAAAACGCCATCAGGACTGCTTTAGACCTATCATATAAAAACCTAACTTATATGCACACAACCTTTTAACTATTGACCACAGGAGAGACAACTTGTGTTTTTAAGAGTGTGTATGACCCAAAAACTTGTGTAACAGCAAGATTAGTTGTATTTACTTTTACTTAACAATTAATTCAGCAGGCAATGTATCACACATTTTTAATTTAATTTATTTCATTTAATAATTTAACATTGCGCCAATTAAATTAAAGCATTTACGTAATGAATGATACGTACACGATTCGCCATTTGTTGACTTCGTCAATAAAGACAAAAATGAAGATCAAATTTATTCCGTGTAAAATTAAATTACTTATTAATCGTGGCGGTACACTCGGATGAGATAGGTAACACATGGTATTTTCCACATGTCGTCCTTGCTGGAAACAGGCGATACATTAACGACTGAAGGACGCTCTCACACTTCGTACATTGCTCCTAACACTAACTTTTTAAAATTAATTACGCTTCGATAATAAAAAAATTACAAAACGTCTTTCTCACATGATATGATCGTTAACTATGTCTGGATAAATTTATGCCCGTAAGAAATTTACACTCTGTGTTTACATATAGATTTAAACCCACTTTCTTATAAACGTGGAATAACCGTGGGTTAGCTTATGCCATGCTTTGTCACCTTCTGTCAGATGCAAGTGTCACGATTATAGATAAGGACAAAGCATACTTATAAACGTGGAATAACCGTGGGGTAGCTTATGCCATGCTTTGTCACTTTCTGCTAGATGCAAGTGTCACAATTACAGATAAGGACAAAGCATGGCATAAGCTACCCCACGGTTATTCCACGTTTATAAGTAAGGGGGTAACTCGCCATTAGCCCTATACAAGGTGCTTAACGTTAACGAAATCAATTTTCGATAACTGTCAAAATGTATGACCGTGCATCATACATTTTCTATAGCGAAAACGTTCTCGCGATGTATCTGGTCTTGAGCCACAGATGAGAGCTGGAAATATCAGCTCACTCCAAAAATGTCCGTTCACCCTTCAGGTGGACAAAGGTCAACGACAACTCGTGCTTGAAACAATCAAGAGCCCTTCACTTTTGGGATCAAAAGGAAACATATTTAACTCCGTATACGACCCTTTTAACAAGCACTTCACTGCGCAAGTCAAGCGTATACGTATGACTGTGATGATCTCTTAACATTGATTTTATTGGGAGTTGTGACAAATGACAGTTATCAAAATAATCACTAACGTTAGCGATTTTTGAAAACGACCTTCGGATCCAACAAAATTCGAAAACGTACAAAATTTGTTATTAACTATTTAGCAAGGAAGTGCTGCTAGCATCTTCAAGACAATGCCACATGGGCCTTTTTTTAGATTTTAGCTTTTTAGTTTTAACTTTAATTTGTAAGATTTTCCGATATTATTGTGTATTATTATAAAATTATTAAACAGATTTTCCAGTCTTCAATCTGCATGCAAACACACTACATAATGTCCCAACATTTCCCATTCATAACCTTAAAACCCTAAAATTTAAATACGTCTAAATTTTAAACTAACACATTCACGCAAAATTTCTATCCCGCAATTTTAATTCGGTCCGAACTAATCTAAATTCATTAGGCGCTTCTGTTGTTGAGATATTTGAATAATTTGATTTCGCTTACTCGCCCTGAGAACTGTGGACGGACGAAAGGTTATAATTAGGGACAGTGCGACAAGGGTTCCGTGCCGTAGAGTTGAGAAGCAGTAGGAAAAATTGGAGCTAGCAAGTAGCATTTGACAACGTGGAACCAGTACCTATAGTAGCTATAACGCAAACATTTAAAGACACGTTAGCCTAATTGGTAGTGACCTAGCGTACGTTGCTAGCGGTAGCATATTGAAATCCCAGTAATTTTGTGTTATAGGGCGAGTAATTTATTTCTAAGTTTTGTTTTTTTTTCTATGTATTTAAGTATGTTGCCTTAGTACCCATAGTGCGAGCCTAGAGCTTAATTTGGAACTAAGTCAGTTCCTGTGACATGGGGGTCTTCATTGTCTGCCATAAAATGAAAGTCCCGTTTTTACAGTCAATAACGTTTTCATCGCATTGTTAGTACAGAAAGTCAGTATTAGAAAGTATAATTTGCAGTTCCGATTTTCTAGAGTCTGATGTGATGATTTTGGGTGAGGACCAAAAAGTTTTGTTCACCATACAAACAAGGCGAAAAAAATCCTTTGTGCGACGAAAATTATCCTTGCTTCTATTTTTAGTCACACAACGGAAAAGTTTAATAGAAAATTTAATTGCTTGCGTTAGCATGTTTAACTTTTTGGTCCTTACCCATTTCTGGCTAACCATATCGTTTTGGTCTATGGTTGGTTTTAAATTTTTTGCTAACCCGACGGGAATATTTAACTCAAATTGGTATAGTAAATGAAAAAAAATGCAAAAACATAACTGTCAGTCGTTTGACAGTTGGCGCCATTGACAGAATGCGCGTAGCAAATATCGTTTAAAACAGACGCATTGTTAACTATTTAAAAAAGTATAAACGAAATCGGTCCAGCCAATCACGCATGATGCCGTAGCCAAGGGAAATAGGGACACATTTTTCTATATTTAGATATACATACAGATTTAATATTTATTGCAGTTTGCGCAATAATAAAAATACTTTACTTTATTTTTTTATGGCATGGTGAAGGCATACGATCACACAGGGCACCTGATGGTAAATTGGATTTGAGATCCATAAATAAATAAAAATAAATAAATAAATAAATATCACGGGACAATCTCACACAAATTGACCTAGTCCCAAACTAAGCTTTAGGCTTGTACTATGGGTACTAGACAACGATAAACATACTTATATAGAGAAATATATACTTAAATACATAGAAAACATCCAAGACTCAGGAACAAATATTCGCGCTCATCACACAAATATCTGCCCTTACCGGGATTTGAACCCAGGACCGCTGGCTTCGGAGGCAGGGTCACTCCCAACTAGGCCAACGTGTCGTCAAATATTTACATTCTCAAGACTAATCTTAAGACTGCAATCCTAGACTTAAAATGCGTTGCCAACCCTGAGGACCATGATGGAATACCTCTATGCTAGAAATTTCACCGGTTTCACGAAAGGTGAACTAACCAACTAAGTATCCTTAAAGTAAACTTTTATTATGATAATTAATGTAACGATATTCTATTAATTCGTAGCTCTGGCAGTCAATCTATTCATCATTCGAGTGCCACGAAACTTTATTCGTCACCGTTAGGTTTTCGTTAGGACTCCGTAAGTTAATTTAACGCGATTCAAAAGGTACACAGAGGTTTATTAATTCATGTTTATTCTGGACAGTTATGAGTTACGACTAAATAGAAGTCCATGAAATCGCGTTTAATTAGTTTTCGAATTACCTGCTAGAGGTTTAATTTTGCAGCATATTCTACACGGCGGAATTTAATCGGTGATCAGGAATCCAAAAATCTTAATTATCAATCTACATAGAAACCATTACGTGAGATCTCGTGCAATATAGCTCACAATCTAATTAATCGCACTCAATTAACATCAGTAAAATGTACACTGACTGAATAAATGGACACCCTACTTTTATTGAAGGGAAGTTACTCGTAACTCTCGTAAGTGTACATACGTCAAGTGCTTGCTGGCTTAAGCAATTTGTTATGAATTTGACAATGACAAATTGACAGCTTATTGCTCATTTATGTTTTAAGTTTCTATGGCTGATAGTTTGAAAAGAGGTATTAAACTTTTCAGACTAAACCATTAGTAGGGTGACAATAAATTTTAATTAAAATTTAATTTCGACTTAAAAATAAGTTATGATAAAAAAAAACTTGGTTCCACTTAAGTACTACATAAACGTGATCGCCATCGATTACTGAATTAGAAAAATGGGTTCCTGTTCACCGATTAAATTCCACCGTGTATATTTGAAGCATAGCAGTATATAATGATAATTTCATATTTGTACGTAAGTATAGTTTTCGATACTTCTATTTATATACTAGTCCAATAACTTTATACATCAGAGCTTGCACCAAATCCTCTGAGCTCTGATTTTTTGCAGAGTTGTTCGTGATGTTTTATGACCTCGAGCTCCGAACGCAACTTCGTCAAAAAACGAAAAAACCGCTTTCCAGATTTTGCCCATTATAACCCTAAAGGACTAGTTTTTGATAGTATCTTCTGCGACGGGTTTAAAGAAGACTAAATTTGCTTGAATATTAAACTAGAATTGTCTTTGAAGATCGAACAGTTTCCAAGATAAAGCTTATCAAAATTATATTTTTTTAACTTCGCAAATTTCTACAATAAGCAGGCGTTGCTCGAATCAACTACAGCGGGATGTAGTTCCAATTACCTACTTATATACCCTATACCTTAACGATCCCGTACTTTCAGGCAACAAGGTAACTGGACTATACCGTTCCATTAAAATCAAAATTGTCTCTCTTACGCTCGTATATTAAACAAAATAATTATAGGTTGTGGACCTACGAGTAACACGCTGCCACGGGACAAGATTTTGACATTGGCTCGAGTTTTTCATCTATTCCATATTGCATCGTAAGAATAAAGAGTTAAAGTTTAAAATAAGAGTGTGTTTTGTGTGACGTGAGTCCTTTTATTACTAACCAATTTGAACTCCGGGTGGCTGTCATTGTAATAATTTTATAATAATATTTGACACTAGTTCCCGTGGCAGCATGTTAGGCCTAATGATGTTGCTGTAATTATGTTTTTGTTACAATCAGGCATAGACACACTGGTAAAGCTGATCCTTAAGACTCTGAACGAGTTCATCGGTACGACGGCGCGCGCGCGTGCTGCACGAAGCAAGACGCTCGCACGAATGTTCGCTGTGACGACGAGCGTTGGTCACGCTGAGGTCCAGCTCATAGCCAAGGGCGGCTGCGGCTCTGGAAAGCTCCCGGAGGCAAGCTGCCACGTCACCTCTGGAAGGTAAGGAATATACTGGATTGATGGATGGTCTGATGGTCCCAAGAATTCGTTGGATACAGGCCGTTTTTGAAGAGTAGACGTCATGGAACTGGCGTGATGACGATGATGATTTCGTATATATAAATATCAAGGGTTTAATTTCACATGACCTAATCTCAAACTAAATAATTTTACTATGGGTTCTAGAAATCTTTATAGCATAGAGAAATGCATAGAAAACATACAAGACCCAGGAAAAAAATCTTGCGCTCATTAAACTATGGTGGTAGGACCTTGGGCCATCTCAGTCAGGGTTGGCAACGTATTTGGGGTCTTTGAATGCAATCTTAAGGTTGTAGTCTTGAGATTGCAAATGTATATGGGTCACAGATCCCACTTACCATGAGGTGTCGTGTGTTCATTTGCCTTCTCCATGCTACAAGTTTGCCCAAAACGGGAATCGAGCCCGGGACCGGTAGCTTCGTAGGCAGGGTCACTACCACTGCTTCTATTCCTCGTTTAGTTATTAATTTTGTTAATATGATGTCAAGACCGCTGGGTCAAGATATTCCAAATTTGGCACGTAGGTTTCTGATGACGTCTAGGGGTGCGCTAAGAGAGGATTTTTGGAAATTCATCCCCTAAAGGGGTGGGTATGGGGAAACAATACCGCTGGACATAGGGATTTCAAATTTGCAGGGAATATTCCTTGAATATCCTAGGGGTGCACTTAAAAGGGATTTTTAGAAATTCATCGCCTAAGGCGTTATTAGGTATCAGGAAACTAATTCTACGCCTACAAAGTCGCAGCCGACCTCTAGTTAAAACATAAAATACGTTTCATCTCAGGTAATACGGTTGGCCCCGGGGGAAATGCGATAAATTAAATACACGTGGACGAAGAATCTTAAGTGACAGAGTTCTCGTAGCTAGGTGTTAGTTTGCTTGAAACTTTTGATATGAGGAGTTTACTTTCAAGTATCAAACTAAACTCTGTTGGCTGGGATCCCTTTGCCACCCATAAACTTATTGTAGTAAATATTAAACGTTAGAAATTTATTTCCATATTTCTTGTTATTTCATGTATCCATACACATAAAATTGGGAAGTATGATGCTGAATCATTCTAACGTTTAATATCCATAATGAAATCATTATTACGTTCTTTTGTTATAAATTTGATATCTATTACGTTCAAAGGCATATCGACAATTATTCAGAGAAATATTTTAGGGCATCATATATTTTTGACTAATACAAGTAATTGTTTTTATTCACAACAATTCCCTCGCACCATTCTACAATAAATCAGTAAGAATAGGTCTGTGAAGTGTATAGTTAAAAGGAATGTAAAGGTGTTTTTAAATCGTAAGGCATCTATTTTAAACATATGTAAAAAGAAAGAAAAAAACCCAATGTGGTTGCCGGGTTAGAATAGTGCCACTCCATATCTTCCCGTAGATTTCGTGAGAGGTGACTAAGGGAATTAAGGCTTTGTAGTACTGTTAGGCAATAGGCTTGCAACCTGTCACTAATACATTGGTAAACATCTTGGCCTGACTGTGCAAAATGTGGTTGCGTAAATTATCAACAGGTTTGGAGTTGTTGGTATTCTGTAGCTCTGCCTACCCCGCTCTGGGAGTAGGCACGTGACGTTATGACGTTATGTAATTCCATTGCCTAAAGTTCTAGTGAAGTGAGCGAGCATAGCCAGCGAACAAGTCTGGGTCAATGCAAAACCGACTCTATTTGGTTAAGACTTCAATTCAATGTTGGTTTTTTTTACCAACCTCGATAAGTTAAGCCATGGGTCGCTAAACTACGGCCCGCAAGCCAAGTCCGGCCCGCGAGCCCTTTAAATCCGGTCCGCGGAAAGAAAACGAGAGAACCCACGGTCTGGCCCTCTGTAGCGGCCAAACCGTGCCGTTTTGTAATTAATCAAAAACCGGGCAAGAGCATGTCGGACCATGCTGTGTAGGGTTCCGAAGCCGTTAAGTACTACAAACATAATAAATCATCAAATAATCACTAATTTTCTATTTAAAGTCAATTGATGCCGTCGTAGATGATTTTAGTAGGTATAAACACTTTAATCGCCTGTATCTCAAGAACCAATGATGTCTACTTAGTCGCGATAGTTTTCCTTTAAAATTGGTTATATGCTCTTTCATTTAAGTTTTTTTTTCAGATTTTTGGTATTAGGGGGGGGGGGACACTTGAGTCTAACAAAAATTAGCGCTTTAAAGCTTAATATTTCATAAACGGATTACTTAATTAAAAAACTGTTTTTACAAACTCATAATATTTTTGAAAGATCTATCCAACCATACCCCACACTATAGGGTAGACGACAAAAAAAATACATCCCCACGTTTTTTTACTTTTTTGTACCACTTTGTTGGCGTGACTAATATGCATATTCATGCTAAATTGCAGCTTTCTAGTACTAATAGTCTTTGCGGACGGACGGACGGACATGGTAAAACTATAAGGGTTCTTAGTTTGACTACGGAACCCTAAAAATGAGACCGCCTCACTGGGATTTTTTTAAGAGTTCGAGAGACCAGGGTTCGATTTTATAAAGCTAAAAGTAACTAGTAATTAGTTTTGTAAAACCCGCCCCTGACGGTAATTGGTCTTAATTATAGCCTCTTATGAACATAATAAACACCGTGCCCTTGCCTCCGAAGCCAGCGGTCCTAGGTTCAAATCCCAGTAAGGGCAGATTTGTTCCTGAGTCTTGGATGTTTTCTATATAAATTTTAGTATGTATTTCTCTATTTAAGTATTTAGTTTATCGTTGTCTAGTACCGGTAGTACAAGCCTAGAGCTTAGTTTGGGACTAGGTCAATTCGTGTGAGATTGTCCCCTGATATTATTATTTTCCTAGAAGTTGTCTAACACGTGGCCACCTGAAGACTTCTTAACTAATACTAATGTATACCGGGTAATATAGTTATCCCATGACCAGCCATGAAACCAAAGTTTTGGCTCGCAGGAATTAAGCCCTTCAGTCAATAAGTATGCAGACACCTGAGTCAAGCCAATTAACCGGTTAACCGGTTTGCACTACCAACTAGGCTATCCGGGAAACCTTAAAATCCCGAACTATGTTTTTCGAATATGAGTTTGTCCTAATTTTATTTTTTCCGAAAGCTATGTAACGTTGGAGCTATTTTAAATAAAATGCATAATTTAGTTTCTATATACATAGGTTAGGTTAGGTTTGATTTATAAGCGATATCAAAAAATAAAGTCTTCTATAAAAAAAAACTCACACAAATTTACCTAGTCCTACTATGGGTACTCTAGGTAAATTCGGCTATACTAGACAACGATAAACATACTTAAATAGAGAAATACATACTTAAATATATATATAGAAAACATCCAAGACTCAGGAACAAATATTCGCGCTCATCACACAAATACCTTTACCGGGATTTGAACCCAGGACCGCTGGCTTCGGAGGCAGGGTCACTGCCAACTAGTCCAACGTGTCGTCAACAACTTACTTCTGAAACCTCTCATTCCCGTTGTCCAGTGTTTTCGTGGAATTCTCTAACTGGACCTGCATGTGCTGCCTCGTGATGCTAATCATCTCCTCAGCATACGGTCCCATCTTGGCAATGGAGTCTCGCGCCTCTTCTATACACCGATATGTAGTTGCCACGTGTTGGTTGGCCAGGTTCCGGGCCGCGCGACGCTCTTCGTCACACATAGCTGTAGGGTTATGAACAATATATATATAAATAATATTAAAAAATATTACGGAAAATCTTACACAAATTGAGCAAGTCCCAAACTAAGCTCAAGGTTTGACCTGGGTACTAGACGACGATATAAATACTTAGACGATATAAAAACTCGGGACCGCTAGGTTTGTAGTCAGGGTCACTAGGTGTCACTACAAATAGGCCAAGTCGTCATCAAAGTAAAAAAATCGTAAAATAAAGTTACACAAAAAAGCAAGTTGGACTGATCCTGCACAGTTCTATGTCCTAAGTCAAGGTTCTATTTTGCCGATTATACGGATACGGTATAAGTAACTTGAGTGCTTTGTCACTTTAACTTCATGTTTGAACGGCTGCACTTATCTGCCAAAGGCGTTAAAGCGACAAGGTACGGAAGTGTACAACTACTTAAGGCCGACTTTACATACCTCTACTTGAAAACTTACTCGTAGTTCATTTTGTTTAAATGCCTCTAAACTTTCTAATCAGCTTAAATAAAAAAAATGATAATTTTCGGTAGCCATAATAATGATCCTACCAGGAACTTTAAGATCGTCGGCTAGCTTGCTCAGCTCCGAATAAATTTGATGCTTCTTAGTAATAGCCATGTTGAGTTCCTCCTTGATCCGCCTTAGGATCTTCCCCGTTAACGTCTGGTAAGAATTCTGGATGTTTCTATGATACGCGTCCAAGAAAGGTGCTAAAACAGTGTCCATGTATCTTGATACTTCGCTGAAAGGCAATGTGAAATACTTCAAAATCTTGGAAGGAATGTTATTTTGCAAGTAGTTTTATGTTGGAAGGAGCTTGCACGAGTCAAACAAAAACGGCGACACAATGTTCACGCAACAGTCTTAATGCGCTGCCAACCCTGAAGAATGTCTCTGTGCTAGTAATTTTGCAGCAGAGCAGATCATAGTTACGAGTATAAATAGGACCTAGACTTGACCAAAAACAGGATGCATCGTCACGGGACACGGTGGTGAGAACATGGTGAAAAGCATTCTACCTGTTGACCAAAGCCAGCCTCGTCGTCATCTGCTTCCTGGTTAGGAGTGGTACTGAGTAGTTGCCCCACAGTTCACGCAGGCGCCCCACATGATTTGCCAATTCAACTGGCTGATGCTGCCATGGTGGGATCTCAAAGCAAAGACCACCGTCGTGGCGGACGTGGTTGCTTCTCATCTTTGGACATGCAGTTATTATTAACAACGACATATCAGCATTAAAACGTCCACTTCTGAACGTAGCCGTAAGGTTAGTAACAATTATGGAACCCGTACCACCACCATCTAATGATTTCCTGCAACCATCATAAATCAATGGTCCATCTGAAGATCTTCGGGATTTTTTGTTTCATAAAACTAATGTTGAGATAAGTATTTGTATATTAAAATAAATTTCTGGTTTTGAAAGTTTAGACAGCTTACATTGCAGTATTTATGCGAGACACTAAGCCACAGTTATGCACGGTGACGAAGGGCGGCAAACAGCAACAAACAAATGCATAGAGATGTTTGAAGCATGCCACGAGTCGACTTGGCTGCGTTTTAGGCGGAGATGAGAGTATACGAGCGGAGCGGAGGTGTAAAAATGAATAGGTGATTGCACTTAGGTAGAGACTAGTGGACAAACCCGGAGATGACCAGAGCAGGGTTCTAAATAAAGATGTTGACCCGCTTTACTGAAAAACGTAGCCGTACAAACAGCATCTGACCACTGACTATTCACACTGTATTGGTGTAATTTATGGTTGCGAACACAATTGTAAAGCTTGGGCAATAAAGCATTTTTATTTCTTTCTTTTCTTTCTAGTGAGCCTTATTGTAAGGTGACAAGATTCACAAATGGTCAGGTAACTGTATTGCTGATGGTATTATCAATAAAGATGTGGTTTTCAACGAATGCGATTGGCTGATTCCTGCACGTCTCTTTGCTGCGCTTATCAACGAGGCTTTTCATTAAAGCAGCGAAGATGAGACGTGGATTATGTTATTGGTTTATTCTCTCCGCTTCGGTCATCTCCGCAATGGAAAATCAGCCTTTATATGCACGTATTTTGTCACCGCTCACAGCCGCCGCCACTTAAAGTCACCAAGGCCAGGCGCCAATTTCTAAATCTCATTCGGTGACTGATTTCTAATTGAAGTTTTTACACCTATGATATAATACACGAGTGCCACCCTCGTACACGAGATCACCGCGTGAATTAGTTTTCATTTCACTGAAGTATCATTAAAGAGATTCAAAAATTGACTCCCTGGCTTTTATTTATAGCTAATTACTATTTACTATGCTGTTATTTGTACCCTGCAGTTCATATTAGGCTCCGCTGCTCCACTATACACTACATACGCAAAAAGGAAACACACACGCCTCTGCATTCTCCAACTTTGCACTCTTTGCTCGTTCAAATAGTTTCTCGTTGCTGATTGAGTTAACGCTAGCTTGGCATTTAACTGTTATTTTAGTACGCAATTACGTGCTTCAGTGGAATAGAAAGAAACTATCCTTTGCTGAGTTCATATCGGTGTTTAATATTTACTTTTATTCTATGAACGTTAAATAAAATTGTAACTAACTATTCGGTTTTGTAGCTGGAAAATTGTTAGGAGAATTTTAAATGGTTATATTTTTATTGGAAATGCAGTGATTTTGAAAGCGTCGCTTAAAGGGCCGGGGTTGGTGTTTCTTTAAGTTTATTCATATGAAATAATGTTTTGTGCGATTAAAAATTTACGTACAAAAAACGTTTTCCTATGTTTAAAACCTTTTTACTGATAATTATAAAATCACGATATGTTTGACATTTAGTCAGTACAGTTGAGCTAATAAATGGACTGCTACTCTTAGGTTGAATATGGGTGCAAGTTATAAGACAATAAGGTCGTAAGATGCATGTCTTAATGTGAAGTGTCGAGTTTAATGACATTTTCACTTGAAAGGGACAGAAGCGCGTAGAGCTAAGCCCATGTACTTCTGTTAGGTCACAAGAGAAAATACTTTTTTCAGAACATTGAGCTTATTTCTCTAATAAGTCCATGGGAGTGTCCATAAATAACTTAGCTTAAGCGCTTTATTAACATAACGTTAATTCCGCCACAACACGAGTGACGCCATTAATTAAATTTTATTATTAGAATCCTATTTTAGAGAAATGTAGGATCGATCTATCTTTTTTTAACAGCTGAACCGGATTTTGATATAATTTGGCGAAAATTTAACTTCTAAAATTTAATTTAAGAGTCGAAGTACACAAGTAACAATTAACAATTGTACGGTCAAAGCCTCTAGCCTAGATGCGTTCGCTAACTAGCGTTTTGATTCATTTTGGTTTTAAACCAATCGCGTCACTGGTAGATCACGTCATACGAAAATTCACGTGATCTGCCATTGACGCGATTGGTTTAAAAACCAAACGATTAGAAACGCTAGTTAGCGAACGCATCTTGGCTATATGCTCTGTTAGGGCAAGTGAGTTTAAACCAACAAATTCACCTAAAAAAGATATGTTTTGTCCCACTTGGCCCGCTAACGCACTTGCTCCACATGGGCTGACAGTCTACACGGTTAAAACTATATTGCCTTTGACGTGTTTCCATATTGTCGAGGTTTTGATAGCTCTTATTTACTTGACAGTAATGGCGGTCGAGTTAAAAGCAATACTACAACGTGTCAAACGCAATATGGAACATGCTTGAAAAATAATTGAGTTTCATTCATACGATTTAGGAGAAAATGTAAAAAAAAAACATGAAATACACTAAGTTTTGACCCGTTTATTAAGATTTTATATAGAATCAAAACTTGTTAAAATTTTAAAATTATTTTAATTTTTAGATTGTTTTTCTTAAATGATATTGGCTTAAACATGGTAATTTCTGAAACATATGCGTAGCTGTGACGTCATTCCTGTCGTTGATTTTGTATGGAGTGTTTTTGCAGGGGGTCTGAACTACGACTTTTTATGCAATGAAAAAATAACATAACAATTGTTTCGCAAAACTTTCCAGAGAGCGTAAGATTAAAAAAATTGCTTGTTCAAGCTCAGTTTTGACCCACTAGAATATAGGCCCTGGGGGGTTACCATGATATATGGCCAAGCAATTCGGTTTAGGTAAGAGAAAGAGACAGAGCCGTGTAACTGCTATAGCTCGATCCCTTACACTCATCCTCCTCTGAATAACCTAGCCATGTCATGGTAAGCCCCCTGATCGTATTTCCAACCGCCAACATTATAAAATCGAAATCAATATAAGCCTAGCACATTTTACTAACAGCTACGTACTATGCTGTAGAATACATATTTTTTATAATAATCTGGCCTAACAAATCTCAATTAAAATTCAGGGCTAAGTGAAATTTATTCATTAAAGGGTGACAGGATGACATTGCGGCCCCGATTCGTATGAGATATATTGCAAATAAAGTGATCTGTTACGAATAAAGTGGGTTCAAGGGTGCGATTTTTGAATATCCCTGACGAAAAATGATTAACTTTAAAATTAATTTATGCAACGATAGAATCTACTAACGGGCCCACCTTTTGGATTTGATATGATAAAGGCGTTATGATATCAAATCCAAAAGAAGGGGCCCGCTCGTAGTTAGAATCGCTGCATTTATCGTTTTTAAAGATAAGGTAACAACACCAATGTTCGAGACTTTTAGCTGACTCGCACCAATAATCGACAGAAGCTTTTAATTCTAAGATCATAGGGTTATAAATTGATTGTTGCAAAACAAATGAATAACTCTTATCTTCCTTGAGTAAGAATCAATGTCGAACATTGGTCCTTTGTCGACTACTGGTGTCTTTACCTTAGTCCTTTTTTGGGGGTGAGATTCAAAAATCACACCCCTGAAGGGTATTTCGTTTCGGGAGTTAATATACATTTTGTAGGGTGACCCATAACTTTCGTAGTAACGTTTACTTTGACGTGACGAGCATCTCAACCAAGATCAGAAGGGCTATCACGAGTGGTCTGCGACTTGTTTGTCGCTCGATCTCCCTTTCTATCTAGCATGTAACGATAAAGACGCATTGAGCGACAAGCGAGATAATACAACTTGTGCTACCCGTGCAGAGATCCTATTATACTGGTCTAGACCTAATCGTATCGTTTTTCACTCAGCCCCCACTCTGTCTGTAAAATAATATTGCAAAAGGAATATGGGTCGAACGAGTAGAATAGAGCCCTCTCTATGTATCAATCTCTTAAGCCTAGATCTATCCAAAATACACCCAAATTTAGTAATATTGTTTGTTTAATTTTTTCTAACTCGATGTTGTGGATGAAGCAATATTTTTCAAAGAATTTGGAAAAGGTTTAGTAATTGTAATAACAGATGGAACTTTGTGTTTTTCATGTGGATCTTGGCTTTGATTAAGGTTCGGATAATTGTAAAGGAAACTTGAAGATGTCTTTTTTAGGTTCCGTACTAAATATGGAAAATAATTATAATGTTATTATTTGACTTTTTTGTCCTTCTGTCTTTCCGTCTGTCCGCCCTTCCGTAGGCCGTCGGTCTATCAAGACCATTTTTCTCAAAAAAAGCCAAAGGTATCTGGCTGAAAGAAATATTTGTAACATTTAGTGGTCTTTGAAAAATATTCAACGAATTTGGAAAAGGTTTAGGGTTTTGTTATGTTAAAACCAAATCAAGATTGTATTCCGGAACAGTAAATCATACATTGGATTGACAATTTATTAGACTTAACTTTACTGTCGTAAATTCTCATTTGTTTGGTTTTATAAAGAAAGAAAACAAAGAAATACATTTATTAGTGACAAAAAACAACAAACAACAGAAGAAAACGCTAAAGAAGAATGTAGTCACGAAATGGTCCCAACTCAGCGTAAAGCTGGCATCTGTCAGCGCTGGTCTTCCGTTGGAACAATCTGGTGAAACCACGGAAGGTTTACACACACAAAATAAATTAAACGAAAAAAAACTAATAAAAAATTATAGCTAAGAAAACAAAACGAAATAAATAAAATCAAATATAATTTGCACGCAACCTTTTACGCCTTTCTTTTGTCTGCATGAGCAAAGGTCCCTTAGCCTTGCGCACCAGCTGCAAAAAAAAACACCTACCAATATAATATTAAGCCTATGTTAAACGGATTCTCTACATATAATAGTTGAATGTAAATCTTTGAAACGACAAGTACTCAAGTAGGTAAGTAACTAAGTTTCCCTAGACGCGGAAAAAATTAAGAATCTAATTAAATCAGGTAAGTAACTTCTGGAGGACTGAGAGATATAGATTAAAAAGCTAGGTACAGTCAAAGGATCTCTGCCGTTTAGCCAAATTATTTTTCGACAAATTTTTCATTTCAGCAAAAGCTTTTTTTTCCAAAACTGTAAATATTTCCGGATTTTTTTAAAACTAACCTAACCTAACCTAAAGGGTTCTTAATGATGGTCCTGAAATAAATCCTGAAATATTTACAGTTTCGGAAAAAAATGTGTTTGCCCAAATGAAACATTTGACGAAAAATAATTTGGCCAAACGGCAGTACATCTTCGGCCGAGGCGGCTTCTTGTATAGCCGAAACATTACATACATATACGTATAACATCACGCCTTCATTCCCAGATTGGGGTAGGCAGAGCTACGGAAATACCAACAAGACTGGTTTTGTAGTTCCGTAACCACATTTTGCGCAATCAGACCAAGAAGTTTACAAGTCTAGTTATTATTGACATGTTACTAGCCCATCGCCTAACAGTACTAGGCCTTATTCCCTTACGGCTGAACCCTATATTCAAACCGCGGATAGATAAGGCTTACTTCGGGTTGAAATTTGACATTTGCCCATACAAAATGTGTCTAATTTTAATCCGTAGTAAGGCTATCTGTCCACGGTTTGAATATAGGGTTCGGCCGTTAGTCGCCTAGAAAAATACCTATATTATTTTCGGTCATACAAGTAAAGCAAAGGTTATATTTTTAACATTATGATGTTGATTGAGGTATCGTTGGATAGCTCTAAAAAATCATGACTGTAATTATAAAAACAAGGTCAACAAGGTCCCTATATTTTAATCATGGGGAGCTGTGACGTCATTCCTGTCACCGATTTTCGACAGTGTTTTTGCAGAGTCTGAACTATAACTTTTTAAAGCTTCGTTCATATCTTATGAAAAAGAAACACGACAATTGTTCGCGTATACAGTTATCCTTTTTTTTCATAGCACTTTCCAGACAGCGTAAGAAGAAAATACACGTTCCCTATTGAGTTCTGATTGTCTTCAGTCATCAAGAAGATCGAAAAATGCCGCATTGCCAGCTTACCTACTGTAAAAAGTCTAATAAATGAGACATCTGTGTTGCCTAGTCTGTTAGGCTGAAATAGCAATCCGGCACTTAGCGCTTGAAAAAACACATTATGAACTGAGTTTTACGAGAATAGTTCTCTCTGGAACTCGATCTGCTAACGTCTGCCGCACTGGGATAAGGTTCTAACTTATAAGTAATTGTAATAACAGATGGAACTTTGTGCTTTTCATGTGGATCTTGGCTTTGATTAAGGTTCTGATAATTGTAAAGGAAACTTGAAGATGTCTTTTTTGGGTTCCGTACTAAAAATGGAAAATTATAATATTATTTGACTTTTTGTCCTTCTGTCTTTCCGTGTCTGCCCTTCCGTAGGCCGTCGGTCTATCAAGACCATTTTTCTCTAAAACGGCGAAAGATATCCGGCTGAAAGAAATATTTGTAACATTTAGTGGTCCAAACATAACAAATTTATAAACATTTATAAATATAGCAAAAAAAAATAGTTTATCCGCAAAAAATAGTTCAACCTATCATAATAAAACATCAATTAAAAGCTCTTTAGTTAAATTGGATAAACATATTTGGTATAGGCAAAATCTACAAAAAAACAAAGACTAAGAAATAATTTATACATGGAATTATATAAGAAATCTAACACTATTTTGTTTTTAATAAAATTGTGGCAGGATAAACTTAGTACAATAGTTGGTGAAGTTATGACCTTGTCCACTTTAAATAGACAATTGTACTGTGTATGACGGTGCTTCTCAAGTATAAAGACAGCCAGTAATAAAGACTTTATTGGGACTCTAATATTTCATACAAATACGGCGTATGTGCGGAACCCTCGGTGCTCGAGTCCGACTCACACTTGACCAGTTTTTTACTTCAGTGAGTTCTAATTTGAAAAGACAAGTAATTGTAATCATGTTCGTGTACGATGTTCTCTTGCCGTTAAATATTTTCTTACATATTTAGTTAGTTAATTTAGTAATTGGTATAAGTCTAATTGCTAAAAATTTACTTGACAGAAATAACAGATTCAGTGGAGCAAATTATACCTGCTAAGACAAAAGGTAGAATCTCAGACAAAACTGCTGTATCAAATGCAACCGTATTACGAACGGGGTAGGATTGAATGGGCTTAATGTATTAATGTATTATTTGTGATTCTTGGCCAAAAAATGTGTTTTTTTTTTCTCTCAAACTAAACAAAATTGGCACTAGGTAGTTCTACTCTTTCATTTCTAATTAAATTAGGTGTCCGTTGGCCTTAACGAAGATGTCAAATTTTGGGATCACAAAACACACTGAGTAGCGTTCCCATACAGATGTACTCTCAGATAAAAAATACCTTTGCCAATTTGAACAGAACCCCAAATCTTAGGTACACATGCACACACAACATCACGCCTTCATCCCAGAGTGGGGAAGGGAGAGCTACAGAAATACCAAGAACTCCAAAAAGACTTGTTTATAATTCTGTAACAATTTAGGCACAATCAGGCGAAGAAGTTTACTAATGTATTAGTGACAGGTTACAAGCCCATAGCCTAACAGTACTACAAGCCCTTATTCCCTTAGTCGCCTCTTACGACATTAACGGGAAGACATGAAGTGGCACTATTCTAACGCGGCAACCACGCGCAATCTTTGTTGGCAATTTTCTTTGACTAAGGTTTTATTTGAACACACATCTCAGCTGACATTGTAATCAGGCCGACTTTGAACAGCTAGAAACTAATATGAGACTATTGCAGCGTACGCGCAGGTGCCGCTCATACCTGTCTCCTGCTTCATTCCCGGGGAGGCATGTCGCCAGCGAGGGAGGAGGGGCGGTAGTGTTCGCCATTATTCCTACTAGCGTTGGCCCAAGACTCCGTAGTAGAGTTTAATTATTATTATTTGAAATGACTTTTTTAAAATGTAAAATTATTGCTTACCTACTTCCTTAAGAGATACTGTGAAACGAAATACTAAAATTTTGTGGTAGTAATCCGGACGGACTCCACTCTACCAACATCATACACACATAATATTTTTATTTTTATATTCATTCAAACAATGCAACATTCAAAAAATGACTTCTTCTCCTCAGTGGTTTCCTCTTAGGAAGAGCTGGTAGATTTTGACGTGTACAAGTGCCCGTGCATCTATTTAGAGATTTTAAGGAACCTGTTAGAAAGTCGGTGAAATCAAAATCAGGAGATGATGATGTTGAAAAAGAGCCCTAATTCTGCTAATTTACTTATCTAATAATTTCATTTCAATCTACCTGTGTGAAGGTAGGACTGTTATTAGGTGTTTTTTGATACAGGCGGTGACGCCCCCTGAGCTCCCCATTTCTTGCATTTTATGTATTATGTCAAACATGCATTATCTTTTTCAAGAGTAGCACAAATCAGGTAAACACTTAGGTAAATTAAAATTATAGCTAGAGACGTAGAGGCCTTTTAGCCAATCAAACGGTATGATAAAACGGTAATTATGACAAATTTATGACAAGTGTAACATTGTTTTGGACATAAGTGGTTTATGGTATACGACTTGAAGACAAACGTTATTATGGATTACGAGGGACACCCCACGAACTCGAATACATAATCGCACAATAAAAACCTGCCAACTATAAACTCGTAAACTAAATATTAAGCAGCTTCACCCCATAACATTCCCAACCCTCACCAACTAAAAATACATATTTTACAAGCGTGATAAAGCAAACTGACTCGTGCGGCCTCGACCCAGGGCTCATAACCAATGCACGCACTATGTGCCTCGAATGCAAAATTTCACCTGAATTCAGGTTAGAGTAATATTTTCGTTGCGTTCCCCATGTAGGTAGGTACGTGAGTTGTTGTAACATTATGATTTTAATTGTACAGTATGAATTGCGGTAGTAAAGATACTTAGGCCTGTATTAATAAATTGATCTCGGTTTAAATACCCGTCTCAAGATACGTCAAAAATGTCAGTTTTCCATGGTTTGACGTTTACTTTGACGTATTTTGAGATGGGCATTTAAACTGGGCCTCTATTCAGGTACGTTAAAACGATATCGTGTTTGACACGTTTAAGAATCGTTTATGTCACGGTCACCATTATTGTAAATTACATAAGAGTTATTAAAACGTTGACAATACGGAAACACGTCAAATACGATATCGTTATTACCGTGTAGAACCCCAGCCCTGATACGAGTTTATTAATACGGCCATTAAATAGCTAAGTAGAGGTTGGGTATTTTTATAGAGAAGCGGTTTTTGTAAGGGAGGGTATTATACAACGTGTTACAAAATAATCCGTAAAAAAGTAATTACTAAAGTAGTGTCAACCCAGTATCAGTAACGTCAGTTCAGTATCTTAGGTATACCTACCTGTATACAGTATACTAGGGTTGACACTAACTTTCGTAATTTCTTTTTTACGGATTATTTTGTAACACGTTGTATACCAAAGGAGACCAAAACGGGACCGGTCTCTCGGAAAAGTTAGAAAACACAATGCTGAGAGTCCCTTTTTTAACACGATGGATAAATTTCTACTCATTATTATTATAAACGATATCATGATTAATGTACATTATTGTACAATAAAAATAGAAATACATAGAAATCCGACCTCCAAAATTTATCAACAACCAACACTGGCTGAAAAGAATATGGCGTTACGCAGCTCAGTAGCGCCACAGTTTCACTCTTATGCCGTCGGTGCCTTTGGCGGGAATATTCATTTGTGTGATGACTCTGATGACTGGGGCGGAATTTTTGTTTTCGAGTCTAGATAGTTTTTATATATTTTTATAGATAAAAGGAGGCAGATCAACAATCGGGTGGCCTGATGCTATCTGATCACCGAGACCCATAAACACCCGCAACACCAGAGGAATCGCAATTGCGCTGCAGGCAAAGTAAGTGAATATAATAATTTATTTCGGGGTTCATACTTTTGACTATATCATCATTTGGCAAACTATGTCATTTTACAAACTTTCATTTCGAAAAAAAGTTATTGTGCTAAAACCATTACATAATATGAAATGTTACAGAGCCTTATTGAATATTTTAGGTTATAATAGAGAACATGCATGAGGGTCAATCAACTTTTCTTTGTAGCTCGTTGCCATGGTGACGTCTCCTGGGTCACTCTTTAAAACCACGATTTTAAAGTATATAAATCCAGCAAACATCGGCTTTTGTGGCAATTACAAGCCCATTCTTTTATGGGTTTTCTTCCAAGCGTATTAGTAGTGTATATTATAACCTTTTTTCTAAGGTACTCTATCACTGTTGTCTCCTGGCTTACGGGACAGAATAACAACAACGAAAAGTTGATCCACCCATGAAAGTCAGAATTGTGCTTCATTGATAAGATTTAGGAAAAAATGAAAAAAAAAATTTAAAACGCAATACACTAAGGTTTATGACCCATTTATTAAGATTTTATATAGAATCAAAACATGTTATAATTTTAAAACTTCTTTTAATGTTTATATCCTCATTTTATGTACGTAATATTTTAACTCCACGATATTGGCTTAAACATAGTAATTAACGAAATAAACGCAAATTTCTTTATAAGGTCCTTATATTTTAAACATGGAACAACAGCTGTGACGTTATTCCTGTCGTCGATTTTGTATAGAGCGTTTTTGCAGGGGGTCTGAACTATGGCTTTTAAATGCTTCATATCTTATGAAAAAATTACACGACAATTATTTCGCGTATACAGTTATTCCTCTTTTTCATAGCACTTTCCAGAGAGCGTAAGGAAAAAAATGCATGTTTCCTATTTCGATAACAAAAAAAATGTGCGGCGGGACGTACCTCTTTGCCGAATGTAAGTTTGTAAAATGATATAGTTTATCAAATGATGATTAGGTAAAACATTAGGGAACCATTTATTTCTCTACTAGAAGACGCCCGCGACTTCGTACGCGTTGAATTAGTTTTCCGCTGCTCCCCCTATGTGTATGTAGACGACACTATTAAATCACAATTAGATTAGTGTCGTGTATGATGTCAAATACTTCATTTACCGCTATTCCCTCGGGAACTGTTCAATTTTCCAGCATAATAAGTATCCTATGTCCTTCCTCGGGGCCTTAGTTATCCCCATACCAAATTTCAACAAAATCGGTTCAGTAGTTCCTGAGATTAGTGTGTTCAAGCAAACAAACTCTTCAGCTTTATATATTAGTATGGACATAAGTATGTTTATCGTTGCCTAGAACACATAGTACAAGCCTAGTTAGAGACTAGGTCAATACGTGTGAGATTATCCCCTGATATTTTATTAAATATGTTCAGCTACATTTTCAAACAGAGATAAAATCACGTTAAAACGGGCTGTAACAGAGGAAACCCTAATTTACGTCGTAAAACAGTTCACAGGTAAAAGTTAAAATTTAATGAGCCATAAACCAAGAATTGTTCGTAACTGGATACTTTCGGGTTGTTATAATAACTTGCACAGTTGGATAACTAATCTAGATCTCTATTCAATTCTGTAAAACCATGTTGCGTTTGACGTGTTATGACAACGTGTTTAACTCGGCCGCCATTACTGTCAACTGTCAAGCTATCCAAACGTTTACAGCTTGTCCAGACATGTTCTTTACATTTTATCTAACTTCCCCAGGAAGTAATATTAAAGTTATATAAAGCACACTTTTTTACATACATATAACATCACCCCTTCATTCCTAGTGGGGTAGGCAGAGCTACAGAAATACCAACAACTAAAAATACTTGTTGATAACATTGTAACCACATTTTGGACAAGCAGGCTAAATTGTTTAGTGTATTAGTGGCAGGTTACAAGCCCATCGCCTAACAGTACTACAAGCCCTTTTCCCTTAGTCGCCTCTTACGACATCTACGGGAAGAAATGGAGTGGCACTATTCTAACCGGCAGCCACACCGGGTTCTTTCTTTTACATATGTTTAAAATAGATGCCTTACGATTTAAAAACACCTTTAGATTCCTTTTAACTATACATTTTCAAAGATACTTACAGATTTATTTTAGGTCATTTAACGTCAATTCATAATATTTTACAAAATATATAACAACTTGGTGTTCTTACTTTAACAAAACACTTAGAAAGATACTTCTAATTTCTCATTACTTCGTCATTAAAATTACCTAAACCTTAAAAATGAAGAGAATAACTAAGTAAGAACATAAAAATCATAAATCTTGAATTTTATACTTTACAGTTTATCAACTTACCAACTGTAACAAACTTTGCTAAGCGACAGTGCATCTACTGCACCTAATGATGCGTCAAATTCAAGTTCCACAACAATTTTACGGTGTAAAATATTGAAAGATTTAATATTGAAAGTACCTACTCTGACCTCCAAAGGCAACAAGCAGTATCTCAAATTGAATAGCCAAAGCAGATTCAATCCTATCATGTTAGTAATAAGTTTGCATTTGTTGCAGAAGTTTTGTATAAGATACTGCCATTTGTGTAAGCAGGACAATACTAAGAGCCTGTTTCACCTGTCGCGTCGCGGGCGACCTCTAGTTAATTATATTGAGCTGGGGTAATTCACTTAAACAACTCATTATTGAACTCCCACAGCAAATATCAACCGGCGAATTGAAGTTGTCACGTCAGCGCCTAAAGACCACATTTAGGGAGCAGGACCACACGTAAAATACGGTGTCGTTGGGTATACAAAAGAATGGGAACTGTTAGGCGATGGGCTTGCAACCTGTCACTAATATACTGGTAAACATCTTAGCCTGACTATGCAAAATGTGGTTACAGAATTATCAACAAGTTTAGAGTTGTTGGTATTCTGTTGCTCTGCCTACCCTACTCTGGGAATAAAGGCGTGACGTTATGTATGTATGTATGATTACAGAAGGACACCGTGGTTACAGACAGATACCGGGACAACTGAAACTAAAAATCAAGGTCTAGTGTTGTGTAGATAAAGGTACGGAACCCTTGGTGCGCGGATCAGACTCCCATTGGGTCGGTTTTTCATTTACGAAGTAACCATGCCTATGTGCATGTAATATAATGAATGACATTGTACTTCTCTTGTGGCTTTGTTTAATTCGGTAAATCATATTAGTTTCGGTTTTGCTAACGTTACGATGAGTCTTATTTACTTGGCAGTAACGCAGCCGAGTTAAGAGGACTGTGAAGGAAAAAAAATCCATACAAAATGCGATACCGTTTTTTTCCCCTTAAGCGTTGTCCGATTTTTACGATTTTTGAATATGTTATAAATATCATGAAAAACCATTTCTATACGTTTTCCTTTTCAAGAAAATATTTATTAGCATGAAAATAAAATAAAAAAACAAAAGGGGAAACGTATAGACCTCGTTTACCATAATATCTACGACACATTCAAAAATAGTGGAAATCGGATTAGATTTAGGGGGTGAGAAACGTTATCGCCTGGAGCTATATTTGTATGGATTATTTTTGACAGCTACGCGATAATTAGCATCGCTTCACAATCTCTTAAAAACAATACTATAGCAAACAGTTACCAAGTAGAATAGAAAACGTGCCCGGACGCAAACCTGCTCCTAGCCCGCTCCCCGCAGCATCTGGATACATATTTTGCAATCGATTGTAGCCGCAATAAATATCACTCAGTGTGAATGGAGCCATAAATCTCGAACAGGCAAGGCCAGAAACCAATTTTCTCGAAGCGTTATCACATGAATTGCTTTCTTCGTATGGTAAAATCATGTTTGAGGAATTCCCAGAAATAAATTGACGATACTTCTTTATTGGAAGTTTTATTTGTTTGTAATTGTATAGTCTTTTTGTTTGGTATAAGTTTTGATTAATTTGCCTTGTTTGTATGCATATATAAACTGTGTTGTAGAGTAGTCAGTATATTAAATAAAAAACAATCAACTACCGGTAGTTATCTAAACGGTATGAAAAAGCACGCTTGGCTTGTTTATAACTACACTTAACTAGCTTTTGCCTTCGACTCCGTCCACGTTTCCGGACTATAAGTAAACTGTTTTTGCTCCAAATTTCACATCGATCGGATAAGGTCGTGAAACAAACAAACAAAAAAACAGGATCCTATCATTACATAACCAACGTTTCACAAATGGTTCATTTCACAAACATATTGGAAACTAAAATATTGGTTGGCCTAGTTGGGAGCGACCCTGCCTCTGAAGCCGGCTGTCCCGGGTTCAAATTCCAGTAAGGGCAGATATTTGTGTGATGAGTACGAGTATTTGTTCATGAGTCTTGGATGTTTTCTATGTATTTAAGTATTTATTTCTCTATCTAAGTATTTTTATCGTAGTCTAGTACCCATAGTACAAGCTTAGAGCTTAGTTTGGTACTAGGTCAATTTGTGTGACATTGTCCCGTTATATTTTTTTTTTTTTTTATATCTTTTGACCACCCCCGTGTCTTTCTGAATGTGTAAATAATTCTGGATTTATTTCAGGACCATCGTGTAGAACCCTATAGGTTAGATTAGTTATATAGAAATCCTGAAATATTTGAAGGTATATGATGATTACTATATTTATATAAGTATTTTCAATTAAAATACTCTCAGTTAATTTGGTAGGTATGATCAGTTTTCAAACACATGTATTTCATGTTCATCTAACAGCTGTCTAACTCATTAAAAGATTAGTTATATGCAAACCCCGTGGCACGCAAGAACAACACAACAAATAAGTGGAAAATTAAAACTCCGCCAGACGACCTCAAAGTAACGATTAATTTTATGCTCCTAGGAAACTAATTAAGTCGAAACAGAATCTGTAGCAGAACTATTATGTGGAATCTTTTCATGTAAGAGAACAGTCTACTCGGAAAAAATGGTTGCTTGAACATTATGGTACGGCTGAATCTCACAAGACCCTGAACAGCACATTGTGCATCAAGGGATGTAAGAAGGGGATAACTATTGGCTTTTAATGACTGGAGTTTGTATGTATTTCATCACATTTGCAAGTAAACAAAAAAAATAGACTATTAATAATAATAATATAATAAATCACAGGACAATGTCACACAAATTGACCTAGTCCCAAACTAAGCTCTAGGCTTGTACTATGGGTACTAGACAACGATAAACTTTCTTATATAGAGAAATACATACTTAAATACATAGAAAACATCCAAGACTCAGGAACAAATAATCGTGCTCATCACACAAATATCTGCCCTTACGCAGCTTGGAAGCCAGGGTCACTACTAACTAAGCTAGCGTGTCGTCTTACAATTATTAAAGAAAACAATATTCAAAAACTGAATGGCACTCGACTCGGTAAATGAGATCGTCAACATGTCAAATCAACTTTTTTCAGTATATTCTTCCACAGATAATGCTAAGAAATGCCATTAGTTTTCGAACTTGACAGGCCATACTGCCAGATGGTACCGTAAACTCGGATTACTTTAGCCCTGGGGGTAAGATTGCCAACCCTTAAAACTATAAGTATTTTAGTGGTAATCATCTTCAATTGGTTAAATATTTTTAGAACCATATAAATAGCTTAGTTCTGATGTATCATTTAACAAAATAATTAAATATTAAAGATAGTTTTTGGGGTGGGCAATGTTTCCCCCTAGGGCTAAAATAACCCGAGTTTACGGTACTGATATTCAATATAAGATTTAATGAAAATAATAGCAGGTGTATCTGAAATAATAGTAAAATATAAATATAATGCAGTTAAATGTACCGTATAAGTTTTTATAAAACTTACCGTACTTAACTCAATAAAATTCATATTCATTCATCATTTATAGGTGTCCAAACAGTTGTGTATTTTACGTAACGTTACGTAACGTTACGTTACGCACGTAATTTAGTTTTATGAATTTTCCTTGGTGCGACAAAATAATCCATAATAATTAAAAATAAGTTGTACGGTTTATTTGCTTTTTATGCCGAACTGTTTGAACTTTACCCTTATCTTTAATATAACCATAAAGTTGGTACTTGTGCATTACTGGTTTCACCTTAGAGACACTTTTACTATTTAAAATGAAAAAAATATTCAGTCGTTTTTGTGTAAATTGGTTTCGAACCTAACCTAACGCACAAAAGCCAGGGTTCGTGGCCACTAAGATAACGCTATGGGTCTCTATCCTACTCGCTAAAAACGATATTGCGTTTGACATGTTTTAGTGTTGTTTTTAACTCGGCCACCATTACTGTCCAGGCAAATAAGAGCTATCAAAGCGTAGACAATACAGAAACACGTCAAATGCAATATCGTTTTTACCGTGTAGAACGGCAGCCCAGTAATGGCGACCGAGGTAAAAT
Organism: Acleris holmiana; assembly: GCA_949316455.1. Lineage (NCBI taxonomy): Eukaryota > Metazoa > Arthropoda > Insecta > Lepidoptera > Tortricidae > Acleris > Acleris holmiana. The sequence goes on from OX438778.1 coordinate 4,180,181, forward strand.
AATATGCTTAATTCTATAATATATTTTTTTTCTGTCTGGGTGAATTTCAACAACAAATTATAATAATTTTGGTGGTGTTTCTTATTTTATCAGTAGAGTTAACAATTATACGTTTAAAGTACCTACATCATTAGTAATAATTAAAACAGTTATGATAATTATGCCCCCTCATCATTATACCAAGTAGTTCTTAAGGGGGCACCGAGCTTTTTGCGCTCATTAACTTTAGGTATTTTATGCACTCTGTGTATGTGTGCGTATAGCACACCAGCAAGGAGCGAGCTGGAGCCATGCGCCGGCCGCGCGCCGCGCCTGACGAGCCGTGCGCCGTTCCACTAGGCGCGGAGGTTGCTACCAATGTTTACAAAATAAAAAAACATAATCGATTCCGAATACTTTTATTAAAATATTGACTATAAGAAGTTAAAAACTTTTTTCAGTCTACATTTTTTTTTAAATTTGTTGTTTACCGTCGGTAGGTAAGGTAGGATTGAATTACTTGTATGAGGTACAGTCACATCACGAGATTGTTGAGCCACTCTAGAACCCACTCACAGATAGATAGATAATTTTTAATTAATGTCGTTTGTACATCTAAGGTGTATTTAGCTAGTGTTAAGTTATTTATAATATTTATTGGGCAAATTGTTCGGCTAAAGAGAATAAATCATAAGTAAAAGCCGTACATCTTCCAATCGGCCATCTTCCCTCTCCGAAGGTTACCGGGAGAACCCTTTCATAGAAAGTTGACGGTAAATTTTGACGTAAATAATTTCTTTTGCGTGACTTGACGCTGTCATTAGAACAGAGTTCTATGGTGGCTCAACAACCCCGTGATTTAATGTGACTGTATATTGAAATGAAATAAAACCTAATTACCTTTATTGACAATATTCTAAGCACAAAATAAAGTGAACTCAATACCTAATGTAAAGTAATAAGAACGGCTGAGTAGGGCAAAAATCCCAGTCATGGACCCTTTCTTCAAGATATTATTTTTAACTGACTTCAAAGAAAAGGAAGTTCTCAGTTTGACCTGTATGTATGTATGTATGTTTGTCCGCGATTATCTCACGTTTGGCTGAACCGTTTTTAATGCGGTTTTCAGAAAAGTATTTGTTTTACATAGCCAACCATCCAACTTGCGACACAGCCTCCACCTCCGACGGCCGAAGCCTGACTAATGCGGACATGGGGGAAACATGACGGCTCTGGCTAAAATGGACGAAACGCGTGCGAATTTAGGTATTTCCTTCATATTAGTAAAATAAAAACACATTTTACAATCTAAAGTGTAGAATATATAGAAGACGTGTAGTTTTGTTGTAAATCCAAAACTGATGATCTTCGCATTCAATTCGATCGATCAACATTCGATCAACGAACGCATTTTTTTCGTAATTACGTATCGTTGCCTCGGCGCACTCTTAAGAAAATGATACAAAGAAAACTAAGAAAGACTCATATTATTTGTTGTAGATATAAATAGTTACAGCCATAATCATAGCTATCAAAATTGTATCACCAAAATTAGACATTGAACCATACAATTTATTTATAATTTATCTTTTAGTTTAAAACAAATTTCAACTACTATTCACACAATACAATACAATACAGAGCACTTGATTGTCCACCAAACAAAAACATTACAGAGAAATAGCACAATTTAAAAGACCCAGGTAAACAACAGGTAGTCTTATCTATCTCTTCCAGATACCCTTAGAAGGGGTAAGGTGTCAAATTAAAACATTTTACACGGTAGGTAAAAACAACTTACGAAATAATAACTTACCTAAGTTGCCACAATTGACATAATGTATTCTATGCCACCAAAATTAGATACTTATGTGCTTACCGGGAAAACCCAGCAAGATGGTACACCACCTACGAGTATAGCTGGAGCGGTACTGAACGAACAACTCACGCCATATTTGGACGCTGTTTCGCAATAATGTGTCAACCTACAAGTATTTAGCAATAAAGTGTCAACCCTCGGTGCGATCATTGTAGGTTGACGTTTCTTTGCTAAATACTTGTGGGTTGACACATTATTGCGAAACAGCGTCCATTTATTTGTTAGGTCACGGTTCGTTCGATCAAAAATTAAATTCCAATATTCACCACCAAAATTGACTATTTCGCTAGGACTGTTTTATTTACACTGCTCCCAGTTTCCTTTTATTTGCGAATTAAAATAAAATATCTTAACTAATAGGAAATATAGATGACTCTAATATAAACCACCAACATAAAATTTATTTTGGGTTAATATTTTTTTTAAAACGATTAATATAGTAAGTATAAAAATATTAATATATAAAAAAAAAAAAAACTTGACTGGTGCTGTCAACTGCTACAAATTTTTCTACATAATTATTTTTCATTTTAAAAATTGTGCAGAGTTCTTTTATGCTTTTTAAGCATTACAATAAGGAGCTAGCACATAAAATTTGACAAAATCCTGGAGTGTTTGCTTTCCGGCGTCTTTACGTCTAGTCTGACGTAACCAAGGACGCCTGGGACGCCTCCTTTGCTAGTCGACCGTTCCCGCAGCAACCGCCGGCGCTCGTGAAACATCTTTTATGTCATTGTTGTCATGTTATTTGTTGTGGCTATTATTTTTAATTTTTAGTTTTTTAGTGTGTATCTTTTTTATTATTATGTCTTCTGATGTTCAGTGTTTAGAATGTCCAATTTGCGCGGACAAAAAGCTTTATAAAGGTAATCGTGGTTTAAATATCCATTTGTCAAAGAGTCATATCCCTCGCGTAAACCCTCCCGGTATTCTTCCCTCTGGCAGCATCTCATTTGGGGCCTCTGCTGTTGACGACCCTTCTGTATCACTAAGCGTAAGGTTGGCTAATTTAAAATCAAGCACTAGACTAGTCAAAAGGGTCCCGAAGGGTGCCCGTGTTGCAGTGGCTCGGAGCCTGTCGGAGTGTATTGCCAAGGTAGTGACTGAGAACAATTTTGTTGCTTGGGAAAACCTTCTGACGTTCGTGTACAAACATTTACACATCCCGAACGACAAAAATAACCTTTCTTTGTCATCAATTATAAAACGTGATGTTCTCCATCCTGATTTTCCACCAGACCCTTTACCTCTTCGTCAAAATTCAAATCATATCATTAGGCAAATTGAAAGCAAAATTTCTGATGGCAATGTAAAAAGCGCTGCAAAACTCCTTTTTTCCAGTGACACTTTGGCCTCTCGTTCTCCGGCAGTGCTCACGGCTCTTAAGGAAAAACACCCCGCTCCGCAGTCAGTCACGCAGCTTCCCAGCACTCCCACCGTGACGACAGATCAGCCACTTCAGGTTACTGAATCGGCAACAATTCAAGCAGTGCGTTCCTTTCCTAATGGCTCTGCTAGTGGTTTGGATGGTATATCTCCTCAATATTTAAAAGATTTAACCAATCCGCTAGTTGGCGACGCTGGGGAAGCCCTTACTAAGGAACTAACTGCCCTTATCAATTTAATGTTATCGGGTAAAGTTTGCAATGAAATAACCCCCATTATTTATGGGGCAAACCTAATAGCTTTAAACAAAAAAGACGGTGGTATCCGCCCTATTGCGGTGGGTAGCTCCCTTCGCCGTTTGGCTTCTAAATTATGCTGTCGTGAGTATCACACCCGTCTTACTGATAAATTCAAACCTAGACAACTTGGTTTCGGTGTTAAAGGCGGTTGTGAAGCCGCGGTTCATGCAACACGCACTTTTCTAGAAATATCAAATTACGAAGTTCTTTTAAAAATCGATGTCAAAAATGCCTTCAATTCCGTTGATAGAGGAACTCTTTTAAGGGAAATTCAAAATAATTTACCAGAAATTTTTGGTTACCTCTGGCAATGTTATGGGACTCGTTCTAAATTGATGTTCGGGGATAACGAAATTTGGTCCTGTGTAGGCTGCCAACAGGGTGACCCACTTGGACCTGTTATTTTCAGTCTCGCTATCCATCCTATCATAAGCCATCTCGTTTCAGATTTAAATATCTGGTATTTAGATGACGGCACTCTAGGAGGAAAAGCTTCTTCAGTATTATGGGATCTTCGCACACTTATAGACCGTTTTTCTGAAATAGGTCTTTCTTTAAATTTCAATAAGTGTGAGTTATTCGTTTCTGTGGGCTCTCCGCTGACGCTCGCGTTGATATAATTCAAAGTTTTAATACACTTTCGCCTAATATTACCGTTCTGACTAAGGAAACGTTTACATTGCTTGGGGCTCCTATTTTTGAAGAAGCAATTCCTTTTACTATAAATTCTAAATTAAATAATTTTCATGATTCATCCGATCTACTGTACAAAATCTCACCTCATATCGCCATATTTATATTACGTTTGTGCCTCTTTTCCCCTAAATTTCTGTACATTCTTCGCTGTAGCCCAGTTTGGAAATTTCCTCATCTATCAGCCTCAGTTGATAATATTTTAAAATTAACTACTAGCAAAATTTTGAACATATCACTTTCTCCTAACAGTTGGTCTCAAGCAACCCTCCCCGTTAAGTACGGTGGGCTTGGCATTCGGGCTACTAGTGACCTGGCACTCCCAGCTTTCCTCTCTTCCATTCACAGCACAATCACCCTCATCAGTGGGATTCTCAATGTTTCCAACCCCATTGATGTTCAGGTGTCGTGTTTGTCTGTTTCTGAGGATGCTTGGCGTGTCCGTAATCCGGGTGAAAATTTGCCTGTCGAAAAAGCAAGCCAAGCGGCATGGGACCTTATTTCTGTCAAAATTTGCCATCGCAACCTTTTGGAAAATAGTCAAAATTCATCCGAGAAGGCCCGTTTATTGGCAGTTTCCGAGCCAGAGTCGGGCCACTGGCTGCATTCTCTCCCTTCGCGAACCCTTGGGTCTCTTTTAGATAGTAGTGCTTTAAGGGTTGCAGTGTGCCTCCGCCTCGGTCTTAAAGTCTGCGAGCCGCATCCTTGTTCTCGTTGTGGGAAAGCAGTTGACGACCTAGGACGTCACGGTCTGTGTTGCCAGTCCAGTGCTGGTCGAGTGTACAGACACGCATCGGTCAACGACCTGATCCGTCGGTCTCTTAGCACAGTTGCTTTCCCGGCTTCGCTGGAGCCTACTGGCCTGTCTGCTTCAGACGGAAAGAGACCCGATGGATGCACTTTAGTTCCGTGGCATCTTGGTCGCCCCTTGGCGTGGGACGTCACTTGCGTTGATACGCTTGCGCCGTCTCACGTCCAAGGTTCTGCTCGCAAGCCAGGGACCGCCGCAGACCACGCCCAAACCATCAAGTGCCGCAAATACGCTTTTTTAAAGCCAAATTACATATTTGCTGCACTTGCAATGGAAACTTTTGGGCCGTGGTCGTCTGACACGAAAAAATTTATAAAAGAAGTGTCAGACAAGTTAATCGGCGTCTCTGGCGACCACCGGCAAGGATCCTTTTTTGCTCAACGACTGAGCATTGCAGTGCAACGGGGTAATGCTGCGAGCGTCCTCGGCACGATGCCGCAAGTGGGTTCAATGGAGGGTTTTATTTTATAAGTTAGATCTAATTAATATGTTTTTTTTTAATGTGTTTTGTTTAAATAAAGTTAAAATGGGCCTAAAAAAAAAAAAAAAAAAAAAAAAAAAAAAAAAAAAAAAAATTTAACTATGACTTAACATGATAGTTTGAGTAAGATTATCAATAAAATAAATTATTTTCCATTACATATACTTTACACCCCAATTATCAAGTCCGCCACTCAAAAATGTGGTCGGAATAATTACCCTTCTAATCTAATAGCCACAGGTTAAAAAGACAACAGATTTCAATAACTTTACATCGGCGACGTCTGCCGACTCGAAAACGCCTTAATTTCGCTACACACAAACACGCCTCAAACGTAACCGAATCGTCGAAATATTAATTTAAAAATAACCGCCAAGAACCAGAATGGACATAAAATTAAATATCCGGAAAGAATCAGGGCGTTGTGGCGTTATCTGTAATAGAAATCTGTGGATTTATCGGCTGCGGCGGGCTGAGCGTTCTAGAATGAAATATAGGCTGGTGGCTGTTTCTTTTTCAAAGACAACGGCCGGCTGCCGTTGTTCTGAGTTTAAACTTGTTTTTTGGAATGTTCCAGGTCTTTTTTTGCGTCGATTTTCGCGTCGAACCGGTGGGAATTTACTCGCGCTCCGGTTTTTCACTTTTTGCTAAAACTTGTGGAATGCAGATGTTGGGAACCTGTTTTTAATTTTGATTTATGAATTATATTTTTAAGTTTGGTGTGAGTTATTTTTTAGGGAACAGTGTGATATTAAAAGTTCTTTATATATTTTAATATTGCTATGTTCAAAAAGTGTTTTTTTTTAATTCCGATTATTAGACATTAGGGAATTACCGCATAGGAATAGAATATAAAAAAATAAAAATAAACGATGATTGCCTTTAATATTCCAGGAGTTTATTATCAAATGAATATTATTCTCTATTATATAGATTTTTAAATATACGTACTTTACAATGTATGCAAAAGCAGAAAAATATTCTGAAAGTACCTATTTTATACTTTAATATTATTTCTGCCTAGGCCTGAGCATTTTGACCTTTTCCAAGCAACATTTTTTCCTCAAGGATATTCCTTATATTTCTCTGTACAATAGTTTTATCCAGAGCATTTCCCGCGGGCTTCCTTTGTCTTTGATGTCGTCATAACGATACATAAAGGGTCTTGCTCAGAAAGATTAGTACGCTTTTTATTTGGTTTAGGTTTATCCCGACCGGTCTCGGCCCAGTCCAACTCCAGTCAAAGTAAATATTTAATTTAATAACGCTTTTTAATACCCGCTGGTTCGGAAAATCTCTTAGCCGACAAAAAACTGAACGAGGTTTTATGAGTAATTAGCAATGTTCATTGAAAGTTTTAAGTGTTTTAATTTATTGTTTGTGATTACTTCCATTGGTTAACGATCGATGAAGTACCTAAAGATAATTTTTAACTGACTTCAAAAAATAATGTTTTCTTTGATCTAATATTTTGTGAAATGAATTATAGATAAAATATTGGGTTACATTGCTATTGTTTTCTTGATACCGGGTAAGATATTATGTACTTAACTTAATAATTCAGTTTACAAAATATTACGTGAAGGGAAAAATATATTCCAAGTAAACTGGTATATTTTTAGGCTGTGCGTTTTTGAAGGCCTATTAATTGCCCATATTTTTATCATGAGGTTAAATGTTGGACTCGCACCGAGGGTTCCGTACCGCTGCACAGAACGGATTATATTTAGATATTAATGTTATATTGATACCAAATAAAAACAACTAAAACTTGACCGATTTGATTTTTTATGTTTGTAGGGTTTTAATTTTAATCATACCAAATATGAAACTTATGTTTTACCATTTTAATGATACAAGAAAAATTAAAACACGTTGAAAGAAAACTGATCTTGAATAGAAACCCCTTTTATATTGTTTTAGTTATGAAACCCGCAGTAATAATACCACCTATTGTAAAAAAAAAGCTCTTTACAGCTAAGGACAGGCGAACGGACAGACAGTGTAGGCTTACCCATAAGGTCCCGTTTTACTTCGGGTTCGAAACCCTAAATACAACATGAAAAATAACGGTCCAACTTTAAAGAAACCATGGATGCTAACCGTTGAAGTAAATGTACAGTGCGTAAATGGAATACGAACAAACATTTAATCTTGACGTAGGTTTTAGCTCTATAAGTCATGTAGATGTGGAATTCCGTTATAACTCTAATACATAGAGGTCCCATCGATCAGCAATGTACATGAAACCTTGTCAGTTGCAGCGAAGAAGTAAGTGACAGGTAATTGCAAGGTAATTGGGATATTTCTAATACATTACGTGGCGAATTAATTAGTGTAAAAAAAACACAACTTATGTTCACGATACATTTTTTTATGTTAATTAGGATGCATGACCGTCGTTAAAATATGTGCTCGTATTGGATTTAAACACTGTATATTAAATATTATAACCAGACATCATAATACTGTTTCTACTAACCTATCATAAATTATAATTCCTTCAACCAGACATCCCCATATTAACACCCATGACGAGCATTTTGAACGTAATTAAGTTTGTTGAATAGCAACATCACGGTGTCTAAAATTAACACTACCGAATTAGTAACTATCAAAACTAAATTTCTCCTCCCTTAAATTTGTAAACGAGTGCGCGTGTACAAATAAAACAATGAAATATAAACGAGAAAAAGCCGGGCAAGAGCATGTCGGACCATGCTCAGTGTAGACGTAGATGATTTTAGTAGGTATAAACACTTTAATCTCCTGTATCTCAAGAACCGTTGATGTCTACTTAGTCGTGATAGTTTTCCTTTAAAATTCGTTATATACCTACTCTTTCATTTAAGTTTTTTTTTCAGATTTTTAGTATTTGTAGTTTTGGCTGTAGCGGAAGGGGAGGGGGGGTTAACAAAAATTAGCGCTTTAAAGCTTAATATTTCATAAACGGATTACTTAATTAAAAAACTGTTTGCACAAACACAATATAACATTTTTGAAAGACCTATCCAACGACACCCCACACTATAGGGTAAAGCAAATGATTTATTGTACCACTTTGTTGGCGTGACTAATATGCATGTTCATGCCAAATTGCAGCTTTCTAGTACTAATAGTCTTTGCACTAGACTGCGGACGGACGGACGGACATGGCGAAACTATAAGGGTTCCTAGTTTGACTACGGAACCCTAAAAACGAATAGAAAGAAATAAAGAGCGACGAACGTTTATCCACACAGGTAAATAGATACATTCAAAAGCACTAACAGCTACCTTAATGTTACTGGCATACGGACATGTATAGGTAGATATTTTTGACGGATGTCTATGATTTCATCGATTTTAATTTCGTTGAACGCTATTTTCTGCTGAAACCATAATGTTTTCAGATGTAAGTAATGTTTAAGATACCCTGAATACATTATGGTTTTAGCAGAAGATAGCGTTCGAGGAAATTAAATTCGATGAAATGATCCATTCAATGAAATGCAATTCGATGAAGTGATGAGTTACCATTTCTGACGCCTTGAGAATGCACATATTTATGACTTTGACTGTACATCAAATACAACGTTTATTGATTATACCGAGCAGTGCAATGTCAAACTTAAAAATTAAATTACTTTAATACCTATACAGGATGTTAAAAAGGTGTGGCAATACTTTGCAATTTAAAACATTCAGTTCAATTTTGCTACAGTATTTATTAATAAAACAACGAACCATTAATAATATAAAACTATGGCGCAAAATTGATCCAAAGCAAAGTGCTAAGAAGTAATCAACCTAAATCATACCTCCTGTTATAAAGGACCCAGCAACTAGTAATTTTCTGCTCCACTTTTACGTTTTCCACTGCAGTTTTCTTTAATGAGCTTCAAGTTATAAACAAGCTATCGGTAACTTTTCCATTTTTACAGTTTTCCAGCAAGGTTACTATTTTTCACTACAATCACGGTCTTTAACGCTTTCTCTGGTGTTTTTAGAAAATTTCAACACATACAGGGTGCGGTTAAATTTTCGGAAAGTGCTTCAGAAATTATTCGTTCACCGAAAGCAATTTTCTGCTTCAGGTTTATTATTTTCATGAAAACCTGAACGTTAATTACCTAGGTTACAATGCGAATGTCTATGGGTCACAGTTTCCACTTAACATCAGGTGGCCTGTGTGCTCGTTTGCCTTCTAAATGTCATAAAAAAAAGGTAAACTTATGACCAACTAAATTTTAACACCTACTGTGGGAAATGTATGTCAATGCATTTAAATGTCTACTAATTAATACGTTCTGTAAAATTAATATAAAAGTAACAAATTATTTTTCTTAATGATGGGCTTGAATCGGGTACCTCCCCGAGGTTGTTTTCGACATCAAAGGTTTGGTGGGCTCCCTCGAGGCGTTAGGATGGGTCGATAAATAATACTAATCTCACCCACACGCAAAATAGGCGGAAATCGCCGAATTGCAGAGCAGCCCGATATAAAATCCAAAAAATAATTGAATTCGATACCATCTCGATAACCGATATACCACCGAAGCTCTTGAGGATATACAAAATTTGTATTTGTATTTGGGCAAAGGTTAATAATGCATTTTAATGGGTAGAATGGAGTTCTAACAAGTTGCTTCCTTTTATAGAATCGCTAACTTACAAGAAACCATTAGAAACACTTTAAAAAATTAGTCTGTAATCATCAAAAATTTAATACAGTAGCACTTTTGCAAGGTTTAGAAAAATGATAAAAACTTTTAACTACACTTTAATAAAATAGTTCAATAACTATGGAGCAGAGATCGCAAACATTTCTCACTAATAATATTATACTTATTGTTTTATTAGCGATTATCTTCTCTATGTCCGCGATGTTGTTTCACGACGGATCATTTTATTGGTTTAGATAACATACAATATGCTGTTGACTTTAATTCTCAGAGTGAAGACATTTCTTCGCATTTCTTCTTGTTATTTTAGTATCTTGCTGGCTGAGAATAGTTCGTTGATACTATTTCTTGATTGTTGATTTTGCTGCAGTAAAATAGATGAATTTTATTTTTAAAACTTGCAGCGTTTTAGTGGCGTGTAATAGCATGTTATTAAACATTAATTGCCCCAGCAGGGTGCGGCTCACCTTTGATAGTACAAAGGCATTTCAGTTACTTCAGTATTGTTTCTCTTAAGAAAATATTTGAGGTAATTATTCAACTTTTTTTCGAACTCGATATCGCGCCCGCATTCTTTTACTGAAATACCACAGGCTCCCCGAGGAAAACCGAGAAAATAACTCACACTTAATTAAACATAATAAAATTTCCTAATAATTAATCTTGGGAGGACTTGCGAGTAAAAATAAATTAGTAACTATACCTTCCAATTTTTCTCATCAACAATTTTAAAGATGCTGTAATTAATTGGGGCCTGAATGGCCCTTTACCTTAATGGGAAAGGGCCTCTTTAGAAATAATTAAAATTACTAGCTATAGCTAGATGGCGCGAGGGTGAGAATTCAAGGAGGAGAATTTTTAGGTTCCGTACTCCTGGCAATTTAACGTTTAAGAAAAATGAAGTATACTCGATTGTACGTTGTCGCTGACAAGCACATTTTTTTACATTCTATTATTTTTTATTGAATTTTAATTTGTTAAAGTTAATAACTCAATACAACCTTTTACCCTTGGTTCGTCCGTGTAGAAATCGATGCGCTTTATTCCCCCACGAACTGTGAAATTACTCGAGAACCATAAAACGCATATTTAAGTAAAGTCAACCGATTTGATTCTTGGGCCACCACAGAACTAAATCAAAGTGACGTAAACAATCAATAAAATCATATGGGACTTAAAGATTTGATTTATGACGTCACTTCTGCATAGTTTAACTGTAACTTATTAATCAAATTAGGTAACTTATACTTTTAAACATTATCTTGCCTTTAAAATACAATTATACTTCTGTTTTAGTAAAGCATTATTTCCTAAGTAAAATTTACTAGCTTTTATTATTACTGCGTGCGTTTTATCCACTCTGTATATACCTCGTTAGAAGCCATACTAACATCCTTATGTATCCTTGACTGAGTGTATCAAAATCTCCAAGTCATGCATGCGTCACTACGGATTCTCACATCTGGCATTAGAATGAAGGTGAATGTCATTAGCGAGGCGAACGTGCCTAAGCAAATATTGGGCCAATTACCGTTCGAACGTCTCGTTAGTGAGATCAGGGTGCGTGGTAGCGCCGGGGTGTTTACAGCAATTCACTTGATTAAATGCCTAATCATCAGTATGAAATTGTTAGGTTCTTTTTTTTTGTAAACAAGCATGTAAGTGACCTAGTAAGGTAAAACCATCTTGCTTTTACATGTTATCGTATTGTCTAGTTACGATAGGCTCTTATTTACGTGACAGTAATGGCGCCGGCTAAAAACAAAGCTATAAACCCTGATGTTTTTGTATTCCAATCTTAACATTGCAAATGCATTGGATTATGATGGAATTCTGAAATGCTAGAAATTGAGATAAACAAGTAAAGAAATTACTAGAATGGAGGCTTTCCTTAGAATATATAGGATTACAGTCTTGAGAATAAGGGTCACCTGTCACAAGGTGGAATTTAGGTTCCCAACTAGTAACGTTGGTACAAAAATTCATAAGCCAGAAATGATGTTTTTAAATCAATTGACTTTTCAAAATGATAACCTTCGTATAAAACCTAAATAAAGTACATATATAGGTTAGGTTAGGTTTGTTTTAAGAGCGGCGGTAGCTCAGTGGCTTAGGGGGTCGACTCTTAATCATAAGGTACCGAGTTCGCATCCCCGCGGTCGCCATGTACCAATTAGTTATTCTAACTTAAGTACATTACCCGATGCTCTTACGGTGAAGGGAAAACATCGTGAGGAAACCTGCACGTTCGAACAGCTGAGTGTGTAAGAGGGTAGTTGCACAAAAGATCCTAAATGGGTCTAAGTAAGATAAGATAAGATAATAAAGGTTTGTTTTATATCGATAATAAAAAGTAAAATGGTTTCGAAAAAAAATACATTTCCAACTTGTGGAAATTCGGACAAATTAAACAACAAAACAACACAATTCAACCTGATTTGAAACAAATCGCAGCTTCAGAGCAATAGTGACTCAATTCAAAATTTCAGCTTTCAAACTTTAAGTCATAAATTGATTACAGGGACCTCAAATAGGGAAATATAAAATTTCTGAATTAGGTCTCTATTGTTCTGAAGATGCGAAAAATTCAACCTGGTGATTACCAAGTTTCATTTCAAGCTCAACAATAACGCCTTCACTGCCACCGACGCATATATGCGTTCACTGTCATACAAGTTTGTTCCTAGGCCAACCCCCTGGCAGTGAATTTAAACAAATGAGTCATCAATTAAGTCTGACATTAGTACTATACAATTTAACACAACTAAAACTTACTTATGGCTAAAACGTTTCTTATCTTTTAGGTGTAAAAAGCCCTTAGGTATGGATGTATATCATTTACCTAACAACTCCCAGAGGAAATTTCGGGGGCGTGTTTCAACTCTCACCTGTCACGGATTCTTTCAGCAAAACCGCTTCGAGGTCACTAATATGTATACAGACATCGTATTAAATATATGATATAAATAAAATAAATAAATATCAGGGGACAATGTCACACAAATTGACCTAGTCCCAAACTAAGCTCTAGGCTTGTACTATGGGTACTAGACAACGATAAACATACTTAGATCCATTCCAAGACTCGGGAATAAATACTCGTACTCATCACACAAAATATCTGCCCTTACCGGAATTTGAACCCGGAACCGCCAGCTTCTGAGGCAGGGTCACTGCCAACTAGGCCAACGTGTCGTCATATTGTAGATCGACTTCATTTTCAGTGGTATAACTGGCAAAATGTATGTTTTAATTAACGTGCATTTTTATGCAGTGACAGATTTTATAAAGTTAATTAACAACTTGGTAAATTAAATTACTGGGTTCTTACTTCACCCGGGTAGCATAATATACTATTACATAACCAATGTCCTTATAGAAATAATGTGCCTTATAAATTATGAAAGAATTTTTAAAATAAGTTTTTGTTTAATTATTTATTTTGGGACAAACTTGCCGACTGTACTGTTTTTGGAAGGTCATTTACTGCTCATGAATATTGTTGTATTGTCACCAAAGTTTCGTAAGTATAGCAAATTTCAGCTCCATCGATCTCCGGGAAGCGATTAAAATTTTCCTTGCAAGAATTGAATAATTACTGTTTATTATTAGTTTAATTGAGACTAAAATATTCATTTTAATATATTTCCTTCCCTGCACCAACCTTGTATTGTTTTTGTTTGGGCCATTGGTTGACTAGTAGAGAATGCCTTAAGGCATTAATTCCGCCGTTGGTACCTACTATGTGCATTGTGCAGTAAAGTTTAAATGTATAAATAAATAAATAATCCAAATATACATACATACATTTAACTAGATATATCACTACCGCTTGGGTTTGAGCTCAGAACCTTACGATCACAGCCCTAAACCACCGACGCTCTCCACAAATATTTAAATTAATTAACAGTGTCGTCATACTGAACAAACAACTACCTTAACCGACTTTAATACCACCACTATAGCACTATTGCTCCAGTTCCATCCCCTCCGTGTCCAAAATAAGGCCATCAAGTAATTAACCCTGTAGTGTCCTTTCCGTTGCAAATGCAGCACATAGAGGGTTAATTTAAATGTAAAGTCTTGCCAGACGGGTCCGTTTACGGTCTCTAGTCTCTGCCGTATTTTAATTAAAACCTCTTTGTTCAATGTTGCCAGGGAGAGGTGTTTTAGGATTGCTAGGGTGTAAAAGACAAACCCTTTTTAGTTCTGCACTATTCTTTGAGCTGGTCGGTGAGAAATATATATAATTATACTTTTAAGCACTAAAAAAAACAGCTTTTATTTCTTATAAGACCAAATTTTGGTTATCTAATCAAAATAAGTAAAAAAAGATTTTTATACGTTAATAATGAAAAGTTTTGAAAGGTTACATTTTTTTACTCATATATATTCCGGAGCATTTATATTACTTACAACAAGTGTCACCACTTAAATTTAATCATATGTGATTAGTTTTTACATGATGGCGTAGTTTCGCCAAGTATTGAGCTTATTCGCCGCTGGTCATCCATTACAAATTAGTTTTGAATTACTACTAATATCGCTTAATTTGAAGCATCTTCAAACAACCTCCCTTACTGCCATCTAGGGGCACAATTTTTTTTCTGGGCAAAAACTTTCATTTATCGATAGGTTTACAACAGTTATCTAACAATAATCAATCCTGCCCTCTATTTCACCATCGTAGCAATGACACATGACAGGTGATAATTCAGTATAGATATCAGTTAACAAGTTTTCACATCATTGGGATTCATATCAGCTACGCCATGTACTCAGCAATGTCATTTATCACCTTTCTTTGTCAGCATAGTGAAAGAGGGGGCTGATATCTCTTTCTCCCCTAAACTATTTTCCACATTAGCAATCCAAACAAAAACGCGCGCTTCCAGCGCTGGTTCTTTCACACGTCGCTAATTTAATTTGGCTTGATTGTATGGTGTGAATGAATTACCTTTTAGTCGCTATCTTGTGTTTAAAGTTGTGATAACGCCTTTGTGTTGTGTATAGAGGAATCTTAGCGTTTTGTTTTCTTTTGTTTAAGTTGTTTGGATTTGGTAACTGAGAAGTTGAGGGCGTTTTTGCACCACATGCGATCCAGATAAAGAGGAAGAAATGTTTTTTTTTTAAACTTAAAATAAATAGTCAATTCGTTGGGATATTTTTTTTTATGTAACTATGTTCCCTGAGTACACAAAGACCGCTGAACCGATTTGTTTTTTTTTGTACGATTGTGTATACTTTCTAGTTAGTCCCATTTCCAGCACATCAAGATCTGATGATGGGATCTTGGATAAATCGAGGGAACTCCTCAAGTATTATAGGAATAACCATACGTGGACGACATAACAGTATTACTATGATCACTAAAAGGTATGAAATAAAATAAATGTTACAAAAAACTAAAAACCATCTAGAAAAAACAAGAAATAACTTCTTTTAAAATTATAGTCTGTGGTCAGTTGGAGTGACCTGTTACCTATCATTTTAAAAGAAGGCTTGTAGTATTGTTAGGCGATGGGCTTGCAACCTGTCACTAATACACTAGTAAACATCTCAGCCTACTTGTGCAAAATGTGGTTACAGAATAATTAACATATCTTTTTACAGTTGTTGGTATTTCTGTAGCTTTGCCTACCCCACTCTGTTATGTTATTTTATTAAATGGCGATGAGAGTTTTAAATAGAGCCAAACTACGTGAGGACTTGGATACCCGAGAAAGAACATCTCTGGTTATTAGGAGATTAGTTCAAATTTTAATATGAGGAGGCACTAAAGTGCTCAACATAATTATTCGTTGCCTTACTGTGCATACAATGGCAAAGCTATCCCTTGAATCTCTTCCAACTTACTTTTGGACGGTTAAGAAAAAATCCCGAGGATTCCATATTTAATTCCGTATTTAATATGGTTGACATTAGTATTTTTTCCATCTTTGAGTGATTAGTCATGAGTACAGCTTGCGCCATCTATCGTCAGACATTTAAATTACATTCGTTAACAATGATGTTGTTTTGATTATTTTGCCATGTACGTGCTAGAATTAAAACTAACTTACATTCGTATTGTAGATGGCGCTAGCAGCACTTATTCTAGTAAAAACACTTTACTTCCTGATCAAAAATGAGCAGGCACAACTTGCGCCATCTGCCGTCAAATAGTTAATACTAGTTAATTATTTTTATGATTTTGATAACTTCGTTATACTTTTCCTACCAAGTAAAGATAAAATGCCTATTAGTCTGAATTATTTCACAGTTTTTGCCCGCTAAACATGTTATGTACGTTTTTGATCAGAAACTAGAAGACTAAATATAAAAAAAAAAACATGTTAAAGGGTTCACATGATATCCCTTTTGCTCCAATTGTTTTACTTAATTTGAACCCGTGTTGTTACCGGGTTAGAATAGTGCCACTCCATGTCTTCCCGTGGATGTCGTAAGAGGCGACTAAGGGAATAAAGGCTTGTATTACTGTTAGGCGATGGGCTTGCAACCTGTCACTAATACACTGGCAAACATCTTAGTCTAATTGTGCAAAATGTGGTTAAACCTACCCCGCTCTGGGAATGAAGGCGTGGCGTTATGTATGCATGAATCCTTTTATTTTGAGACCCCTTTTTACAACCCATTTCCAATTACTATAAAACTTTTATATATTGTTTAGCTTTATAAACTGCTGAGAAACAGAGACAAACACACACCAAAGTCTCACAATAAGGGTTATTAAGCTATTGCATAGCTTCTATCGCGGGCCTTGAGCGCGGGGACCGAATCCAGAAATTCCGTAACGAAAAATCCTCACGCTCCCCACTCCGACGGGCAAGGAGGTGTGGCTTGAAGGCCGTGCATCGTCGAACGTCGTTTCAGTTCGGCAGTCTTCGACACGGCGTTGTGTGCGATTAGACGTATTGTACCGCAAACTTATGTTTCTTATTTCAGTTATCATAAACCTATAGTTTCAATGATAAATATTCCTGAATAACCAACAGCTACTGTAAGATAATAAAACCCACATGTATTGTAAAATAATAAAAATATTTTAAACAATATTAACTTTTTTTATTTATTTAATAATAGAAAAATTTGTTTTCTTATCGGTCACCACGCTCAAAAAGTGTAACTTGAATTAATATCAAAGAAAAAGAAATACTGCATGAATAAAATAAATAAATAAAATTATAATTGCATAAGTTGATACAAAATGCTATGCAATAGCTTTACCGCGGCAGTCCCCGAGTGCCACACGTCTTTTTTACCATTTTGGTACGGAACCCTAAAAAGATTGATCAGATACGCGTACACAGCCTGTTTTCCTCTTTCTCGCATAAAACAACACTACGACATCTAGTAATTTATTCTCCCTCTAGGATCTACGAGACACTTGCTCGTTCCCAAGACCTAATTAAAAACCGCAAATAATTATCACTGTTAATTCTGTTGTAAAGAACAAAAGACGGCGGATAAACAACGCCAAAGATTAAAGTTACCACAGAAAGTCTAATTAAAAAAACGAAAGTAAAAAGTGTTCTTTTCCTTTTTTACTCAACACTGCTCGGAAATACGAACATGTTTGGTCAGAAACAATCACTTTTATGAAAGGCCATTTTCATTCATAAAAATATTCTTGGCGTATTTCATACTAATAAAGTACATTTTATTTCCCCGTAGTAGTTGAGAAAACACTGTATATGCCTCGGCAGAAAGTGCAATTTATGGACTCGCGATATTACGGTGTTAATAGAATAGATCGCATCCGTAACACCACACTGCGCTCTAAAAACACGCATAGCTGACGTAGGTGAAAAAATCGCCAAGCTCAAGTGGGATTTGGCCGGTCACGTCTGTCGCTTGCACCCGGACCGGTGGGCTAACATGGCCACCAAGTGGGTGCCGCAAAATGGCGACGTAAACGAGGCAGGCCGAGACGAAGATGGCGAGACGACTTGGACGCATTCCTCTGCAACTAGGTAGCCGAAATAGTCACCAAATGGGAACTCGTGGAGATCAAGGGGAGAGGCCTTTGCCCCGAAACTGGAAACTCAAATATGTAGACTATAACAAATGAAAATCGGCCTGTTATAAAAGTGATGTTTTCTAACTCCAAACCAGACCAAAAATGTTCATATCTCCGAGCAGTATTGAGAAAAAGCAATTCGACTTCCAAGATTTGATTACATACGTAGTTATTCATGGTTAAACACGCATGTAAAATGTCCAAAGCTCAAAAAGATCCTAGTTTATTTTGATATTATGCAATGTATGGGAAGGCAGTACAT
This sequence comes from Acleris holmiana, assembly GCA_949316455.1. Lineage (NCBI taxonomy): Eukaryota > Metazoa > Arthropoda > Insecta > Lepidoptera > Tortricidae > Acleris > Acleris holmiana. Next base: position 4,198,655 of record OX438778.1, read on the forward strand.
TTATTTCAAAGATTTTACAGGCTTCAACAATATTCAGTACATTCTCTGAATGCAAATGCTCTGCAGCGTTGCAGGCGGGATAGCACGGAACATGCATTTCTGGAATTAATTCGTGACTTGCTCTTTCTCGCGTAAGTTCCTTAGCGAATGAATAATTGTATGATAAACATAATTTATGCAGTTCTTAAGGTTTACCAGACAGCCTCTTTCTTTGTTCGCCTTGTTTCTTATAATATATGTTTCGTAAGTGTCTTAATGTATTAACGATTTTAGCCGTAAAAATAAATATTTTTCAAAAAAATGCGTGTGGCTTGGTAAATAATAGTTATAACACATGGAGTGCCTTTCATTGCGTCATTAGTTCCCGTCGCTCCAAAAGGTCCGATTTGACATTTATCTTCAACGCAATACAAAATATAACCTCAAACATAGACTTGACAGAAGCGTGTGGAACTCCATGTGCTTCTCTTTAGTCCACAAGAGAAAATACTCTTTAACCGAACAATTGACCTCACGTGTGACATCACTTATTCCTTTAATAAGTTCATGGTGATTGTCTTAAACTCGACATTGGCGAAATACACCTTGTTAAATAGGAGTGAACGACGACACGATGGCCTAGTTGGGAGCAGGATCCCGGTAGGGGCAGATATTTATGTGATCAGCGCGAGTATTTATCCCCGAGTCTTGGATGTTTTCTATGTATTAAGGTGTCTACATAAGTATGTTTATAGTTGCCTAGCACCCATAGTACAAGCCTAGAGCTTAGTTTGGGACTAGGTTAATTTGTGTGACATTGTCCCCTGATATTTATTTATTTATTTTAAAGCCATTCATTAAGAAAAGAAAAACATATTTAGAATCGAGCTTTTAGACCGTCGTGACGCGTGTATAAATGATCCAATTTTTACAGCAAACTGCTACTTTATTAAAGTAGAATCAAGGTCCTCAGAGTTGGCAACGCATTTGCAGTTTTATAATTGTAGTGCAAAGAATGCAAGTCTAACTCTAAAACTTGTGTCAAATGAATTTGGAAAAGATGTAAACAAATTGATACAGTTTTACACATAACCTCAAATATTCAACAAGCTTTACAAGTCTTAAGACCCCAATTACAATCAGAAGGCCTGTGTCTTCTCCTTGCCAAAAAATACCTATTCCCTGTGTACGACACAGATCGATCCGCTGGAAAATTTCAAACGTATAGTTTCGTAACGGAGGGTAGGTAATGAGTTGTAAATAAGGCTGGCCATTAATAACCCGCTGTCTTGAGCAGCTCCGTGCAATTACCCGTGTGTGTGTTTACAAAAAGATCCTGACTAATTGGATGTACGGCTTTATGTCAAAGTTAATGTCCTAATACTATTGTAGGTATTTCAGTTTAGTATTTTAGAACCGTGACACAATGGCGGTTTCTTTCGTAACTGTTAAACTAAACACATGATCGCGTCGCCACCTTAAAATAAGGAACCTTTTTACTGAAAATTCAGTGTCTGTATGGATGTCAAATTAAGAAGCTATATGAAATTAAAATAAGACATTACTCAGGCTTAGATATAGATACTTACCTATAATTTACGAAATAAATAAAGTGAAGTTATCAAAAGGAAATTTTTGGTAGTTAATAACCTTCATGTGTTTTTCTGTATTTCTGTCCAAATACATACTAAATTGAATATAGAGTAAACATTCCAGATTTAGGAACAAAATGTTTACTTACTCAAATTAAACAAATAGGTATTTTAGTTGTATATTAAAAACCACAGCCGTTTCTTATTATTTATAAGGTAAATTGATAAATAGTTATTATTGCATATCTCATTAAAGTACTTCATTTTATCATCATTAGGTTCTTTTACTGGGCCTCTATTAAAATGACCTAAGAGTTATCAAAACGATGACAATACGGAAACACGTCAAAGACGATATCGTCATTACCGTATAGAATCCCAGCTCTGGTCGCAGTTGGGTCATACACAGATTTAGGTTACTGTCTTTCCTGTGGACACACCGAAAGTTAACGTTTTTAAGGCCTAATTTTCTGGCTAAGCCCATTCCCGCAAAAACGCCGTCAGGACTGCTTTTATAGACCTATCATATAAAAACATAACTTATATGCAAACAAGCTTTTAACTATTGACCACAGGAGAGACGACTTTTGTTTTTAAGAGTGTGTAAGACCCACTTTCTACGCGAGAATTCAGACTCACGCCACTGTTCGAGTCGCACGACTGTCAAGATTACAATCAATTTTAAAACAAATTAAATCCAAGGGTCGAATTAATTGAACTAAAATTAATTAAATCCCGCCCGAGTGGCCACGTCGATGTTAATTGATTATTCGGCTTCCTTTGAAATAGTTTAGCCTTGGGTTTATTATAGTTGGATTATTTCGGCCGTTGGCCTTGTGACAGTGCGAACCCGAGGCAGGCCTGTTCCACTCCTCAGTTGAGGTTTGTAAATATACCTACGCCCATTTTTTTGCAAGGTTTTTGCGATTTATTTTTGTGAGCTTGTTTCTGCCCGCGACTTTATCCACGTAGATTCCGATTATCATCATTCCCTCGGGAACTTTAAAATTTTCCGGGATATAAAGTATCCTACATGTTAGTCCACGGTATAAGGTATCTCCTTTCCATATTTCCTCCTAATGCATTGAGCTGTTGCAGCGTGAAAAAGTAACAAACATACATATCTTTCTATCATTCTTTATTACATATCTTTCTATCTATTTATGTACGTATTAGAATGTAAGTATTAGTTTTGTTTTTTTTCTATGGTTCTTTTTTTTATGGTCTTTATGGTTAGGTTTTGTTTTTTGGGTGCTCTAAATAAATTTGTACACCTGTTTACTCGATGCTCAACCTTTCACTTTTCTCAATCTCTCAAGGGTTAGCTGGAAGAGATCCCCTAAAGGGATAAGTTCGCCTTTGTACAGTCGAGTTCAAAAGTATGTATACTTTCGCGTTTATAATATTAGTAGTATCTATATATCGAACAGCAAGTCATCTCATAAACCGGAAACCATTTGCTATCGATACATACATAACATACATTTAGCATACTTATTAATAAATAAATGAAATATATTAATATCCGTGGTCAGTCTCACACAAATTGACCTAGTTCCAAACTAAGCTATAGGCTTGTATTGATTAACAATAAAAGTACTTTTATGGAGAAATGAATACGTACAGTCAAGTTCAAAAGTATGTATACACTTTAGTACCTTGTCACTTTAATCGCTTGGATAATTTCATATGGCAGTTTAAACATGACGTTAAATAGACAAGGTACTAAAGTGAGTACATACTTTTGAATTTGACTGTACATGCATAGAAACATTTGGCCTGAATCAAACCTGTTTAGCTTTATAGGCGGCATTAGCAAGTCTACAAACATGATTGCCTCAAAATTTTACTAAAAACACACAAACAATGAAATAAAGCGAACCAACAATGGCCTTTCTGCCTAAGTTTTTGGCTTCCAAGAAAGATTTATGGAAACTAAATTTTAATCTAGACACACTCGTAGTTTACAACCAAAGTGGAATAGAGGCCGTGAGTGCTGATGTCATTTATGATTAGGTATCATATTTAATTCTAATTCTAATTTAATAAAATAATAAATAACACAGGACAATGTCACACAAATTGACCTAGTCCCAAACTAAGCTCTAAGCTTGTATTATGGGTACTAGACAACGATAAACTACTTATATAGAGAAATATATATTTAAATACATAGAAAATACCCAAGACTCAGGATAAAATACGTGCTCGTCACACAAATATCTGCCCTTACCGGGATTTGAACCCAGGACCGCTAGCTTCGTAGGCAGGGTCACTACCAACTAGGCCGACGTGTCGTGGCGTGGTTAATGGCTTACACTCCTGTTAAGGTGTATAATTACGCCTATGTCGTTATTTATAGACACTCCCAGGGACTTATTAGAGAAATAAGTCCACGGATATCACACGCGAGGACAAATTGTTCGGTCAAAGAGTATTTTCTTTTGTCGACTAAACGGGTAAGTATCATAATATATAAAGTTCAAAACACATAATGTGTCATAATACATAATGATCATAATATATAATGGTTTTTTCTCTGAAACGCGAGGTGCTTTATTTGTCATCCACCGCCGACAATATTGCAAACAGTTTTCCGCCCGCAATCAGGCAGCCACCACGCATCGACAACTTTTAATTTTCGTGTTTACGCATAATTGCGCGGAATAATTCGCTTAAAGCGCTATAAATCTGTCCTATTTGTTATTTATTCGTAATGTGCTGGGAGATAAATAAAGCGGAAAGCGCTTTCCGGGATAAGTTAAGCGCGGATGAAACTGTTTAATTTTTATTTATCGGCGGTTAGTGACCTCGTGAAATTTGAAAAAGGAAGAGGAATAAAAAAGGCGCCGAGGCGTTTTATCAAGGAAAAGTTAAAACAGTGACAGTTCCGGTCCTGTACAAATTTGAAATTATGTTTTTCACTTTTTACTTATAAGAGTGAGCTTCGTAAAACATGTAAAATTTTCGTAAAATTAAAACGTACTTAATTTGGTTAAAAATAAAAAATGCTACCCTACAATCTAAGGAACGCTAAAAACGCAAATAAAACACGTTTCTAGTATTCCCGATTAGTTTATAACTTTTTTTTATTGGTTGTTGTTATACCGGCATTAACCTATAACGGTTTAAGAGATACGCCCGCTGACAGCAAAACATAGGAACGGACGGACAGCAGAGGATTAGTTTTAGCACAAATAGGGTCCCTTTCGCACCTTTTGGGTACGAACCCTATAAAACCAAAACCACCAATCATTGCATCAATGTAATTTTTTTGTTCTAAAACGTAAAACTAAACTAAAACGCTAAGCTAGTTGCTGGTAGCATTTCCTCACTGAATAGTTAAACTAATGCGTTGAGTGAGGAAACTGCCAGCTCTTCGGTCTCCAGTGATTTTGAGCAATGAGCCTCTTTAAAATTTCTTGAAGAGCTTTAGAGCGCTAGTACTATATTTTATTTAATCTACTTTTAGATATTATTTTAATTTGTATATTTTTTCAGTTATTGTCCCATATAACGTTTTATTTAATATCATCTTTCTTACATATAAAATTCTCGTGTCGCGGTGTTTGTTTAAATAAATAATAAATAAATATCAGGGGACAATCTCACACAAATTGACCTAGTCCCAAACTAAGCTCTAGGCTTGTAATATGGGTACTAGACAACGATAAACATACTTAAATAGAGAAATACATACTTAAATATATATAGAAAACATCCAAGACTCAGGAACAAATATTCGCGCTCATCACGCAAATATCTGCCCTTACCGGGATTTGAACCCAGGACCGCTGGCTTCAGAAGCAGAGTCACTCCCAACTAGGCCAACGTGTCGTTTGTTGCCAAACTCCTCTGAAACGACTGGACCGATTTCAATAAAATGTTGTGTGCATATCGGGTAAATCTGAGAATCGGCCATCATCTATTTTTCGTACCCCTAAGTGATTTAAAAGAAAAAAAATGCAGCTGGCGAAGCCGCTGACGGTTCGCTAGTATATTAAGGTTTAAGGTTTAAGAAGAACTTTATTCTCATAAAGAATTTACACAAATTCACTTACATGAGAAATATAAAGAATTAAAAATAAACATTTCATGTAGTAAATACTAAAAACTAAGACTAGCAGACGGTGTTAATTTTATACACAGTTATTTGTTGCGGTACGAATAAGAAAGGGAAGTGGGTAGAATTATATATTTTCGGCGGCTATGCAGCGCCATCGTACATACACCTAGCCTAGCCGCCGATAGCGAGTGCATGCGTAAAATACATGTTTAAGAGTTACCAACCGACCCTGGTAAACATGGATGCGGCAGTTGGTGCATGTGTGCACAGCCATAAGCCTGATACTATGATATTTTATTTTAATAAAATATGATATTATTGTAGCTACTATATTGGATGTAGACAAATTATATTCAGATACTCATTTTTTTTTTTTTTTTTTTTTTTTCATATTTTGGTATTTAGTATGTTAAAAGAAATGTTAAAAGAAATATATATATATATATATAATTCGGTTTGTACCTACATTTATGCATGCAAGTGTATAATTCAACATAATATTATTAATAAGTATATTCATTTATTTTATTCATATTGCACTTTGACAAAAAATATAATATCATGATTATTTGTTTATATATGTAGATAAGTGATTTAATCTTTATTTAATTTGAATTTCTAAAGTAATATAAGTGTAAGTAAGTTAAGTTATATTGTATGTGTTTACGCAAATTATAATTTTATGGTTCAATTTTAGAGATGTAAATTATTTATTATATGGAATTGCATTCTTTTTTTAAAACTACTCATGGATTTAGAGTCTTTCACATCCTTGGGTAGTTTGTTATATAATTTAGCACCTTCATAGATAATGCTCCTTTTCCCGTATTTTGTCCTAGGTGTTCGCAATACTAAGTGATCAGCATTTCTTAATTTAATCTTTTGCACTTGTTGTTTTTTTGTGAAACTGATGTGTGATTTTACGTCCTTCTGAAGAATTTTACGGATTAATAGGCATGTATGATATACATATGATTGAGAAATATTCATTATTTTTAAATCGTTGTAAAGTTTGCGAGTAGGAGTTCGAAATGGATAATGAAACAAGACTTTTAGCAGTTTATTTTGTGCGATTTGGATTTTATTTAAGTTAGTCTTCGCTGCCGCTCCCCATATTTCCACTAAATAGTCAATATGAGGCTTGACTAAGGAATTGTATATTAGGTATTTTACTTTTCGCGGTAGGCAGCGGGCGATACTGTGGATAGCACCCATAAGCGAGGTTAATTTAGATTTTACTTTATCGATATGAGGTTTCCAGTTGAGGTGGCTATCAATTATTAAACCAAGATATTTTTCGTTTGTTTTTCTATTGATATTTTGATTGTTGATTGATGGTGGTATAAAATCAGGGACTTTTTTATTCGTTGCGGCAAATATAACATAGTTTGTTTTTGAGACATTCATGGTAAGTAAATTACACTTCAGCCAGTTATTTATGATATCTAGGTCTCTTTGTACATCTAATATGATATTTACAATATTTTTATCAGAGTAGAAAAGACTAGTGTCGTCAGCGTAAAGTGTCAATTGTCCTTTTAATCCAATGTCTTGTATATCATTGATATAAACAAGGAACATCAGTGGCCCTAAAATTGAACCCTGGGGTACGCCGTACGTAATTGCTCTTGGGCTACTCTGTTGTTCGCCTAATTTCACGACCTGTTTGCGATTCATTAAGTAAGATTTCAGAATTTTTAGTGCATTCCCAGTAACTCCAATGTTATAAAATTTGTTTAATAGTTTTTCGTGACAAACTGTGTCGAAAGCCTTTTTAAGATCAATGAAAACGCCTAATGCTATTTGTTTTTGATCTATTTTAACTTTAAGTGTTGTAATTAAGTCAATCGTTGCTGAAAGCGTGTTGGATTTTGGTCGGAAGCCATATTGATGCTGCGAAAGGACATTATTGCGAGTCAAAAATGTGTGAAGACGATTATAGATGACCTTTTCGTAGATTTTAGAGATAACAGGCAAAACTGAGATAGGCCGGTAGTTTCCAGGGTCAGTTTTACATCCGGATTTATAAATAGGTGTTACTTTGGCAATCTTTAAACTATCGGGGAAAATTCCCTTCCTTAAGCATTTATTGATACACTTTGTGAGCTCCTCAGTAATAAGAAACTTTATGGATTTAATTAATTTAGCTGTGATACCGTCGAGACCTGAGCTGGTATTTGACTTTAAATTTGTTATGATCTTACTTATTTCTTCAGACGTGGTTGGTTGAAGCTCGCTGAGATATTCTGTTTGTTTAGCGTAGCCCGATGCTAGAGTCTGAGCGTTACTTTGTTGGGTTGGCTGAATTTTTTCAGCCAACGTCGATCCGATTGTAGTATATTCAATAAAATGCAACAATTTGTTCTTACGAGTAGTAGGTACCTAGTGCGAAGATCCTTAATAAAATGTTTCCTTATTTTGTTCTTATGTACGCGCATTTGAAATTATGAAACGTTGAATTTAAATTATCCGACTCCACAAACTTGTTTTATTTAATTCTACATAAAACACAATGTTATTTATATAAATAAAAGTTTATTTCAAATACGTCCATATTATGCTACTAAAAACTATATACCAAGTCAATTATAAAATAAATAATGCATACTTACATTCATTACATCACGCCTTCATTCCATGTTGGTCCTCAGGCTTGGCAACACATTTGAGGTCTTAGGATTAGTCTTGAAAATTCAAATATCTATGGGTCTCAGATTCCACTTACCATCAGGTGGCCTGAGTGCTCGAGTGCCTTCTCTTTAACATAAAAAACCCAGAGTGAAGTAGGCAGAACTCCAGAAACACCAACAGCCCTAATAATACTTGTTTTTAATTCTGTAACCACATTTTGTTCATCCGGCCAAGAAGATTACTAGTGTATATTTAGTGTCAGAAAGCCCATCGCCACCTGGCAACCACACGGGGTACAATAAAAATTATAATTTTCATTTAATAGCTAAATCAATCACTAAAACTCGCCATAGACGTGTACCTGGCCCAGAAGGGAAGGATCAGGCTCTCCATCCTTTAAACCATTATAAACTAAATTACATTTTACCTAAAGATACCTAACTAAATAAATTACAAACGCAACTTATTTACACAAAAACGAGTGCCAGATGTCGGCAAACACATCGCCATGATATTCAGCATATCCTCGTTCAACGTTGAATAAATACCTTTTCTTGAATCCTCTCTTCCTCGAGTTTGAGATACAGGCGATTAAAGTGTTTATACCTACTAAATTTATCTAAGATGGCACCAATTGAATTTAAATAGAAAATTAGTTATTACTTGTTGATTTTTATGTTTGTAGTACTTAACGGCTTCGGAACCCTACACTGAGCATGGTCCGACATGCTCTTGCCCGGTTTTTTCTTTATATTGTCTAGTTCTGATCCTGTGTGGTTGCCGGGTTAGAATAGTGCCACTCCATGTCTTCCCGTGTATGTCGTAAGAGGCGACTAAGGAAATAAGGGCTTGTAGTACTGTTAGGCGATGCGATGGGCTTGCAACCTGTCACTAATACACTAGTAAACTTCTTGGCCTGATTGTGCAAAATGTGGTTACAGAAATATCAACAAGTCTTTTTAGAGTTGTTGGTATTTCTGTAGCTCTGCCTACCCCACTCTGGGAATAAAGGCGTGATGTTATGTATGTATGTATGTATTGTCTAGTTCTGAAAATGAACATGCAAGGTTTGACATAACTCAAACCTACATCAAAACATTGCAAGTTCATAAAATATTGTTCAAATTAGGTATTTCGGTATTTAGACATAATAATACCATGTTGTTTTGAGATCTAGACGTATTGTTAACAAGTAAACCTAATCGTTGGTTACCCTGCCTAATATACGGAGCGGTGTCAGATTCGTTTCACGATAAGGTTAAATATTTGTGTGTTGAGCGCGAGTATTTGTACTTGATTCTGGACGTATTTCGCTTAAACGGGTAGCTATCAAATGTCCATACAAATTTAGCTCCGGGCGATAACGTTTCTCACCCACTAAATCCATTCCAAATTCTACGATTTTTTAATATTATGTTGTAGTTAATATACAAAAGTAGGTATGCACGTTTACGTTTTATTTTGGTTTACCCTTGTTTCCCCGTCACTCGTTTTTCTTGGCGAAAGTTAATGTTTAATTAATTAAATTCAAACTCAAATTCATTCATTTATTCAGTAAATTGGCCACATAAGGGCTCTTTTACACGTCGGTAATAAGCAGTGAATCTACTAGCGCTTCGGACAAGACCATCATTGCAGAGAAGAAGCGCCGCAACCAACTCCAATAGAAGGTCATTTTTATCACTACATAGTATAAAACAAAGTCGCTTTTTCTGTCCCTATATCCCTATGTATGCTTAAATCTTTAAAACTACACAACGGATTTTGATGCGGTTTTTTTTAATACATAGAGTGATTGAAGAGGAAGGTATGTATAATACTTTAATCCGGAGCAAAGCGAGGGCGGGTCGCTAGTCAATTATAAAATACAATAATACTTAAAAGTAAGTTACATTACCAAGTAATCTCAAATAAAATAATTACAAATGAAAGATCAATAACTATAAATTAAAAATAATGACTAGGAGAACAACATGACGAGCTTGTTGCTGTGTGCTACTTAAATAACTAACTGGAAAAGATCCTTGCAAGCGTAAACAGACCGAACCCCACAAACAGCACCCGTTCTCGAGTATGACGCGTATCTCAGCCATCGCCTCTCTCAACCATGTGCTCGGGAAGGTGGTGACCCGATCAACAACGCCGCTATAAGCAAAGACCTTTATGTGAGCATGACATGCTCCTGCTGCCCGACAAAAATAAAAGGCATAAAACAGTGGCTGGGTTATACACAGATTTAGGTTACCGTCTTTCCTGTGGACACACCGATAGTTAACGTTTTTAAGGCCTAATTTTCTGGCTAAGCCCATTCCCGCAAAAACGCCGTCAGGACTGCTTTAGACCTATCATATAAAAACATACTTATATGCACACAAGCTATTAAACTAGTGACCACAGGAGAGACCACTTTTGTTTTTAAGAGTGTGTGTGACCCGGCTGTCCTGAGAGAAACATCACATCTCGTCTTATGGACACAAGAATGATAACCCTAACAGTTTTTTTCAACAACAGGGTTTCAGCAGAAAATAGCTTTCGATGAAGTGAAATACTGTGAAACGATATGGCTATGAAATGAGCGTCGATGAAACAATGGGACACCATCTAGGTACGCATAAAACAAGCCTAAAGCTGACTTTGTGACTAGGTCAATTTGCGTGAAATTGTCCCCAAATATATTTATTAGCCTTCACAAAAATTAGGAATTCCAATATGTCGCTCGCGCGGATTTCTACTTTTAAACGTCCGGAATTCCCGTAAAGTTTGGAATTCCGCAAGCCTTCCCCCACGTATCACCGGACGCGAACGTGACGGGAATGTTCCTCTTTGTCCGACGGTAAATTTAACATGAATTCAAAACAAATTATGTCACCAGCTCTAATTTGGGCGGAGCTGTACGTTTTTGGGTGCCTTCGCGTTTAAGGTTACTAAATGTGATGTTTTAGTAGGTAAATACTTAATACTAAATGTGAGAGTCTGTAATTAGCTATCTGTTGTTAGTCTAGTTTCTAAATATTTAGTAAAGCTGTCGGTTTTCCATGGATTTGTAAATAAATAAATCGCACCTTCGGTAGAACAAGGGCACAATGTACAATGTGGACTAAATGGGAAGTTGTGCCCTTGTCCGGTAGAACAAAGGCACATTGTACAATGTTACTATAGGGAAATTTGTGCCCTTGTCCTACCGAAGGTGTCAAACATGGCAGGGGAGCCCGTTATTTCCCATAACTTTTTGGTCATAATGTCATTGTTGACATTATTAATGAAGGTCATGGTTTTTATTAAGCCGTATACTTTTCAAAAATTCTGTAATATTTAAAGGTTAGGGTTTGATTTAAAATATCCTGAAAAATAAACAGTTGTTTTTAAAGTACGTCGTCATGACGGTAAATATGCGTAAAATAATTATGGCAGACGATATAGACCCATATGGCAGCTATAACAGATAGATCAAACACATAGTCAAAGGATTTAAACACATCTCTCTTAGTGGTCTTAAGACCTTGTGTAAGGTCCGTCTGGATTACTACCACCATCGTATTCTTTATCCTATCGCCAAGCAGCAGTGCTTACTTAGTGCTAACTAGCATAGGGTCATTCCATCTTAGTCCTCAGGGTTGGCAACGCATTTGCGGTCTTAGGATTGCAGTCTTTAGATTGTAGTCTTGAAAACGCGAATATGCATGGGTTACAGATCTCATTTACCATCAGGTGGCCTATGTACTTAATGAATCCAAAGTCACACTTCTCCATCACGTAAAAATTAACAACAAAAACAACGAGCATGTCTTAAAAAGCCGACAAACGTTGTTTCTATTCTACATATTTGTTAACTTATTTCATGTTCATTCAAAAGCTGAATGTATGTTGATGACTGTTTATTCCCCATTGTAGCGTATGCTGGTAAAATAAAACGTCACATAAAGAATAATAATGGACTGTATTGAAATAACCCACATCCATCTCTACAAGATCACACAAAAACATACTTACAGACATTTCCAAAAAAAATACGACTTATTAAAACTTGGCAACTTTCAGGAAGATACAGAGCTGTATACTACTATAACAATGTCCCTTTTTCTCTCTAGGATCTTGCAGATTTTGACACTTAATAATACAGCCTCGGGAAAACGATTAACCTACGAAAACCATGAAAACACACACACAGTTTTCTCCAATATCAAATCCCTCGGTTGCCGACGCTACCTAATCAATCACGCCTGATTAACATGCGGCGCGCGCGCGTGTTATAGACCGAGAGGACACCGTTGGTAACTCTATCTGGTGGAGTACCAGGAGAACATTATATGTGGAGATAAATAATAAGTTATGTTGAAAAAAGTTTGTTTGAGGCGGATCCTGGCAGGTTTTTTTTATGGCATGGAGAAGCAAATGAGTGGTACCTGTTGGTAAATGGGACTCTTAGATGATTTTATTGTCATGACTACAATTCTTAGACTGATAATGCCAACCCCGAGGACAAAGAAGGAATTCCTGGTTCTAGTAAATTCAACGGTTGTCTTATTGGCACACCAAAACACAACAATGCAATGTCTATTTAGATGATTTGCTATATGTACATAAAATCGAACAAATAGAAAAACTCTTAGCATGTGCAACCTAAAGGATTCAACAACAGATTGGTCAACACCACAATAATACGTTAATAGCATACTGGAAATGCTGATTCGCTGACTCGATGATATAACGACTTCCGAATGAGACCCTTACATCAATCAAAGAAAACTTTCAAATCTGAGTGTAGCAGCCCATCCCTCCTTTATCGAGTAGTAAGCGTGTGTAAAAAATACGTACACAAGTGACAAACTTTGTAAAAAATATCTTTAGGTTTGGCCTACGACTAGACAGACCAACAGTTTTATTAATACTTGGTTCCTTTATCTATTCTCTATTTAGTATCGATTGTATTCTGTTCCGCGGCCCTAGACAAGATACTTAACTCTGACGAAAACGATTTCGCAAAAACTGACAAAAAATATGATTTTGACATAAACACTCGACGTGGCAGTCGGTGGCTTACGTCAATCCTATTCATTTTCTCACAATGCTTCTTGTCTAGGGCCACTAATACTCGATCAGCTGTAATAACCGATGGTACGCTCTCAGTCTATTATGTCTCCACTGTATCATTGATTTTTTTGCTGTCGCTACCTCTTGATTTATCTTTCGACGAGTTTTGCATTTCTTCCTGTCGCTTTCAACATGTTCCGTACCAAAGTTACACAATCCTTTTTAAAAATGACCTGATGTCGAGTTGTTGGTACTGAATTGTGACGTTTCGACTAGCTGGAGTGGCGAATATTTAAAGGAGATTGTTTTTTTTCGGTCTATTCACGTAGAAAGGACTTAGATATACAGAAACTGTGTTAGAATTGAACTAGAGATAACGCTGCAGTGCTATTCGTACTCTAATTTATTTCACATCCTTCGTATGCACGACTCTCTTGCGACCGCAACGTTCCTGTAGTTTAACAAATCCAAATGAAGGTCCGTCTGTCCGTTTGTCTGTCTGTCAAGACTCTTTTTGCTCATTAAAGCCTGGAGGTATCAAGTTGAAATTTTCATCAAATACTTATGTCTGCGGTCCCTTGAAGCTGTAAAAAAATCAAGCTTTTAAGTCAACGCAATCCAAAGATACGGCCATTAAAGCCTTATTTTCTAACACTTTGCAGGGGAATCAAAGCCTATACTTATGATACTGTAGCCGGCCAGGGCCTCAATTCAACTGCGTTATAACGATATCGTGTTTGACGTGTTCTAGAATCGTTTATGTCACAGTCGCCATTATTGTAAATGACATAAGAGTTATGAAAACGTTGACAATACGGAAACACGTCAAATACGATATCGTTATTACCGTGTAGAATCCCAGCCCAGTATATCTGTGTATACTTACCATAGACCTAGAATCATGAAATTTGGTAAAGTAGGAAGGCCTTAATTGCACAACATGTAAACGGAAAAATCGAAAAGCCACATTTTTTGGCCACTACGAAACTAAGTAAAACCTAAAAAAATCTTAGGCTGCGATTGATTACGTCATTTTGACATCGTTAAATTGTGACTAAGAAATCCATTTATTTAAATGTACGTACGTTATCGTAACCGTGCAACGTTAATGTACGTGGCGGGTCGCGGTTCCGTAAAACAAAAACACCATACGCACGAACGTTACAAGTTAAACAAACCTTCTGTTCCAATTCCTCGGGCGCTCGGCCCTAACGCCAAACACATTTATTTCGTCGCCAAAAAACAGCCCTTTGTCTATACCCAAACTTCAAACGCAACAAAGAATCGATATGACTCGATACGAGCGTAACGCGATCAGCTCCGTAATCGAGACATTTAACTCGGCGCGTGACTCCATTACGGAACACAAAGAAACAGCTCCTACATCAAAGTGCTTGCAGTTAAGCATTCCCTTTCTAGTTGCGAGCGAGAGGCGATCGCCGAAGTTGCTTCGGCGATCGCGGTTCGGCGCTTACCATCTAAAACATAATACGACAAGTCTAACAAAAAACAAGGAGCAAAAACTTGACTGGATGTTGCAAATCATCTATATATTTATATTCATCATATCAGCAAACACTTACGTTGTTTGATAGGCCATCCCCAAAAATCTCTATCGGTCGAGATGGATCGAGAACCTAATAAGAGTCGCAAGAAACAGCTGGATATAGCACAAGACGATGGTAGAAATGCATATATTAGTTACCCTGTTATATTTTAAGTTCCACCATTTTTTCTTATTTTTAATTAAGTTACTGTCTGAGACTTGCGACGCGACAAATTAATCTGACCGTCAGATTAATTTGTCTCCGACGACACCTTGCTTATCCAAATCATGCTATCTGTTCAGCGTCTACGAGAAAACCAAGAATCATGCATACATACTGCTTAAAATATTAACCTCCTAAAGCAATACCCAAAGAAATAAGAAGTCGCCTTTGCAATTAATTGTGTGTTAACAGTATTTTTTAATATGCTTTAATACTTTTATGTTACATTTAGAAAAAAAATCAAGCTCACTTTTTATTTTAAAATATTTTTTAAGCATGATAAATGTTTTTTTCTGGATTCGTCCAAACACGTTAGCTAACACTCCCCCATCCCTACCGACGCCGTGTTGTTAAAATGTTTCAATTTTTTGTCGGTTGTTCGCCGTATAATGGCCACGGGATAAGTAGACTTACACGATCGAGATTTCCGCCTCGCACGTTTTTTTTTACAGAACTGTCAGTCTTTTCCGACGTAATTGAAATCGAATTATGTTTTTGCGGGGCTTTACGCCTTTCGGAGGATTGAGGATTGCGTAACATAATTATAGCGAGGAGACAAGCGAAGATTTATCTCTGTCGCGCTGCGCTCATACTCAGATAATTATATCTTAGTAGATAAAATATGATTATGTCGGTAATTTAATTATTTTATTACCGACAGTATGTACATCCGACTATGTCCAATATCTCCTATATAAACAATAATTGATTAAATTTTCTGCTTTGTGATAATTTTTGCGTATGGTTGCTGGGTTAGAATAGTGCCACTCCACGTCTTCCTATGGATGTCGTAAGAGGCGACTAAGGGAATAAAGGCTTGCAGTACTGTTAGGCGATGGGCTTGCAACCTGTCACTAATACACTAGTAAACTTCTTGGCCTGATTGTGCAAAATGTTTTACAGAATTATTAAGAAGTCTTTTTAGAGTTGTTGGTATTTCTGTAGCTCTGCCTACCCCACACTAGGGAGGAAGGCGTGACGTTATGTATGTATGTATGTTAGTGATAATTTTTCTAACTCTAGCTTTGCCAGGAAAAGAAAATGAAGCAAAAATCAAAACAAATCAATTTAAAAACTATCGGAAACCATGATATCAACCGGAAGACGTCCACTACTAGACATAGCTGCGGCATGAATGAACTAAATTTCGATTACTGTACGATTAAAATGAAAAAAAAAATCATATATACTAACCTGGGTTCGACGAAAGACCAGCGCTGGCTTTAATACCAGCATACCGCTAAGTTTGAACCAATTCGTGACAGGCCTTTTGTCTGTGTCATTATTTGGTTCCTTATTGTTTATCTGTTTATAACGAATAATTGTGATTTCTTTCTTTCTTTCTGATCAAAAATTACCCTTTATAACTAACATACCTACGAAATATTATTACATTCGTACCTAACGTTAATTAATCTAACCTTAGCTTAGACATTTTAGAAAACAAATAGAAGGCTTTTATTTATTAATATTATTATACATATAACCGTTAGATGACACTTTAAAGAAACGAAAATTATTCTACTTCAAATATGTCACTGGTAAGTTAGTTTTATACATAATAAGTAGCCGTATATAAATGGATTTTTATTCCATAAAAGAACGTGTAATAAAAGAAAACTTGTAATATATCAGAGGGCGATAAGCGAGAATTGAATGCGAAGATGAGTCGTGAGTGTAGTCGATATGTCACGACGAAATAATGGATGGGGACATACCGACAGCAGAACAGATGGACGAGGAAAGATTAATAAGTATTCTGGCAAAAAAATATTCTTAAAATAATATGAATAAATGTAAGGCGGTGAGCTTGCAACTTGTCACCTAGTACACTAATAAACTTCTTTCTGCAAAATTTGGTTACAGAATACATGCATTTTTTTTCTTACGATCTTAATGTGCTATGAAAGAGAGGAATAACTGTATACGAGAAATAATTGTCGTGTAATTGTTTCATAAGATATGAAGCTTTAAAAAGTCATAGTTCAGACCCCCTGCAAAAACGCAATACAAAATCGACGACAGGAATGACGTCACCGTTGTTGTTCCATGTTTAAAATATACCTTACAAACAAAGTTGCATTTATTTTGGAAAATAATTATATTTCATCCAATATCGTTGAATTAAAATATTACGTAAATAAAATGAGAATGCTGAAAAAATCAATCTACTTACGCGTTAAAAGAAGTTTTAAATTTTCAACAAGTTTTGATTCTATACAAAATCTTAATAAACGGGTCAAAAAAAGTATATAAACGCAATACACTAAGCGTTTTAGTATGCTTTTTAACATTTTCTCCTAAATCGTATGAATGAAACTCAATTCTGATTTTCGTGCATGTTCTCTATTATAAACAAGTCTTTTTAGATCTGCCTACCCCACTCTGGGAGTGGAGGCGTGATTTTATGTATGTAATAAATATCACAGGACAATGTCACACAAATTGACCTAGTCCCAAACTAAGCTCTAGGCTTGTACTATGGGTACCGAAAATTAGATCGAGGTCTCAGATATGTATAAACTTTTGCACCTTATCCCATTGAAACAAGGTGCAAAATTCATTACATATTTAAGAACTCGACTGTACACATTGTTTTTTTTAGCTATTCAATGATACTTTACTCGATGTTATAATGTGAAACAAAAATACCGGAGCCAAAAAATAATTTGGTGTTTCAATTAAAAAGTATGGACATGAATTTATCTTGTTCCTATACATTAACAACTAAGTATGGAAAAATTATATCTAGGCAGCGCGCTATTAAAAGGTTTTGTTCCATGACAAAAACAAAGGGCACTAGAAGGATAAGATTACCTTGTTGATTACGGAATTCTAAAAAGTTATAATTGTGTTTGTTTGCATGTATTTTAGAAGGAATCTCTGGAACTATTGAACCGATTTTAAAATATATTTCACCGATACGGAGCTTTATAATCCTTGACTAACATTATGCTGTATTTTACTCTGTTAACGCTAGTATTAAACACGGTTACCTATTATTATATCTAAACACATTACAATAAACATATCATTATGCAGAACTTTCATTTCATCGAAGGGCATTTATCGCCGCATGAGTTTTTTCTTAGTCCCAACTCTAACTTAACCTAAGCTAATTCAATGTGTAAGACATCCTGAAAAGATCATGGTTTCAGCATAATACAACGTCGTCGAAAGTAAATTCGATCAAATAATACAATCGATGAAATTCGATAAAATAATGGGTTACCTATTAAAATAAATATAACATCCCAGTTATGCAAACGGTACCCTATTACGCTTGTCTAGCCGACTAATGCGACAAACTGACAAAGAATCAGCACAAAGCAACCCCGCTACAAACAATCCTTTGATCCACTGTAGCCCTCTCTGCTACTAAATCGCGCTTGTACAATTGATATAAACCTTACTTACATTCCGATCAAACTTACGCCCACTCCCTTCACGTAGTCGCTGTTTTTACCTTATGTCTTGCCACACGCCAGCCTAGTTTGGTAACTAGTGACTGCCTACGAAGCTAACGGTCCTAGTTCGATTCTCCGTATAGGCAAATATTTGTGTGCTCAGTGCGAGTATTTGTTTTTGAGTCTTGGAGTCGTTGTCTAGTGGTCATAGTACAAGTGTAGAACTTAGTTTAGGACTAAAAAAAGTAAAATTGTCCCTTGTGATATCAATGCACGTTTTAGACTTTTGTATAAAAACGCATGGATGCTCAACACCTTCGGCTTAGGCTGTAAATACTCTTTGCAGCTTCCTTCGAAAGAGAAAACAACGACGTCTCGAATTCTCTCTCGTTTCTTTTCAACTTTCCTTTTATTTAAACCAACGCAAAATCTATTTTTATGAGTTTTCGTTACCGACATGTAACTAGCTTCCTGTTTTGTCTCGTTTTTACAAATCTAGGACTTCCTCTTTGAAATAATATTCCTTTGTGCAGCTTTATATTTATAAGGCATACTTTCATAAGGGTTTCATGTTTCTACAACCATTTTACTGCAAATTATAATTTAAATACTAGGATTAAGCAGATTTTTTTAATATTATTATTAAAAATAATAACAATATTAAAAAAATATATTTATTTATTATATTTTATATTTTTTATTTATTATTTTTTTTTTTTTTCGTGTTTATACACGAAAAAGTTATATGCACCGATATATACTTGCTTAGACAACATTCTAGTGTTTTACAGTTGTTTATCGATAACATCTACAACTACTGTTGTACTTGAACTGTTTAAAATCCGCAAAATCATCGTGTTTTAACGATCAGTCTATGCGGAAAATTAACACACAACCCACGCCCAAAAAGTAAATTAAAACCTTGTAACAGATGACGGATCGAACACTGGCCACAAACAGATACGCGAGGGAAAGGAAAAAAACAAAATTCAAATGTAGAATCCCGTATTTTCGACGCGGCACCAAACCGCATTAAATCCCGCGATTCGAAAAGTCGATAAAATCAAATCACGAACTCTAATCTGGCGCCCGAATCGGGTAATTCTCTCAAATTTTCCAGTCTTCTCGAACTTTCTCAGCGAGTGTTCGGCAATTAGGGACTTTAGCGATCGAGCGATCAGATTTGGGGGAAAAGAATCTTCTGATTTTGAACTGTAGTTATAAATATGGTAATGTTTTTAACGATTGTGGCAGATAAGAATATATTTTTACCAAGGATTTCTGCATGTTTCTAGAACAAGACATAGTGTTAGCGTATTAGTGTACCGGTCGGCTTGGGATCTTACGTCGAAACACGTCGCCTTCGCTACTACATGTATAGTAAATACAAATATTTACATTTACTTTTACAATGGTAGAATAGAAATGCTTGCAAATAAAAGAGCTACATTAAATACGCTTCGCTATAGATCTTTTCCAAACAGCGGCGTCTGCAGAGCATCGCGGGCTTGTAAAGCGTCCGTTATGAAAATAAAATTATACGCAGTCGGCGGAATCGACTCAATTACATCGCGCGAAAGGCGCAGTACAGACCTCATTACACAGAATAGGTATATCCCGGGCGAAATTCGAGTGTCCCATTTCGTGCCGTACGCCACTTTTAAAGGCACGCACTTTACATTTATGTCTCTTTTTATACTTTTAATCTACGAATTTAATATGACGCATGAAAAATACGTTCCGAAAATCGCGAATGCAAAAGAGGCGGGAAATTACGACCGCTATTTAATTTCAAACAGAGAACGGGACGCTCATTTAAATTTCGAATGTCGAACGCCTCGCGGATATGGATGTCAATGCGCGCGAACGCTCGCGTCTATCACACAAGCAATTCGAGCTCTTATGACGTTGCTGTAGGTCATATTTTCAGGTTTTACAGCGGTAAAATTCAACGTTTTATTCACGGTGGTGCGTCGGCCGTCAAGCGACTGTCATCGCCGTGCACCTGCCCGTTTTATAACGGACCACAGACCGCGACCGCTAAGCTGTAAAGCGGGGCCAAGTTATAGCGGTGTAGGTGGATTATAATTTTTGATCCTGGGAGTGTACTGCACCATAT
Source organism: Acleris holmiana (assembly GCA_949316455.1). Lineage (NCBI taxonomy): Eukaryota > Metazoa > Arthropoda > Insecta > Lepidoptera > Tortricidae > Acleris > Acleris holmiana. The sequence continues at coordinate 4,219,249 of OX438778.1, forward strand.
ACGAGGCTCATTAGGTCTTGATCTCGGGCTTAACGAGGCGCGCCTAATTGCGGGCAGACTCCGCTCCCACAAAAATGGAGGCGGCAAGAATGTATTGCGGCAATTTGAAATTTATGTTTCACACTCTTTTAAACTTTTTAGATTTGGAAATATGCGCAAATTGTGTTGGGTCCTCCGGGAGTTGGCCGGTTGAAAAATTGCCTTATGAAAATTGTAAACGTACGTAAATGGGAACGAGCAGTTTGGACAACTTTGTGCTGCATTGGAATACCGCAATGAACTTTAGCTGAAATAACGGCATTGAGTTTGGAATTATCAGTAGCCTTTGAAACTATCGAGAATACAGTATACTAAACTTCCATTAATTATAAAAAAGACAAATAAGAGGGAAAAAATGCGTTTTTCAACAGTTCGTATTTTTAAAAGATGTCGTTCGAAAATCAACTATACTTGAGAGCAAAGAAATCGAGCCACTTTCTATGGAAATTCGGTACTAAGTGGCTCGGTTTCTTTGCTCCCAAGTGTACTTTGATCAAGAACGACAATATCGGTCCCCGATTTTGAAATGTTACTATTATCAGACAAATTTTACTATTAGTTATAATGTTACAGACTTGTAAATTAGTACAAGTATTAAAATCGTTATTCCTAAGTCCTAAAAAAACGAGTTTAAAATACAAATGTGAACATGTTTTTATATTTACGTAGTTTAAGAAAGTTTATGTATGTATGTTGATGTATAAAAATATATCTCTGTTCTATTGATGTAGGTGTTTGAATATTTTATTAAATTTAAGTAGGTTTTATTGGTTAATTATTTATTATGTTCTAAATAAATGTGCACACTTGCGTACTCGACCTTTGCGCACGACCTTTCACTTTTCTCACTCCCTCAAGGGTTAGCTGGAAAAGATCCCGTAAAGGAATAAGTTCGCATTAGTACACCATTTTTTAATTAATTTTATTATTTGGTTTTTCTTTTGTATAATAAAGTGCTTACATACATACATACGAGTATGTCAATTGGCATGCCACCCGGCCCATACAAAAGTCACCCCCGATGTTAGTTGGTTTTATTATATTTAGAGATGAGTTTAAAAGAAAATATATTATTGGCTTATCGTATCGACTCATGATGTTTAAATAAATAAACATCTAAACTGTATTAATTGATGCCGCTTAGAGTGAAGAGCGGAGAGAAGAAAAACATTAGAAAATAAACCTAAACTCCAAGGTACAAGGTCCAGTTAAGAACCCGATCTCGACAATGTACTCATACCTACAGCAAACCTCCGTAATATTTCTGTCTACACGAACGTACAGATAGCAAATTACGATAGTCGCCGGCTCATTGAACACAAGTTCGCTAGACAGAAGCGATTGATCTAGATTATCATGCGATCTAGTGTGACCCGTGACTTTACTTAACATTATTTAATTTTTCAATATGGAAATTGATTCTGTCGCATAAAGCTTTTAACCGACTTCTAAAACAAGAAGGATTATTTGAAATTGGTCTCATTTTTGTCAAAATAAAGTTCTGATGATGGAATCTATAAGGAATCGACGTAACTCCTCGAAAATTATAGGCTCAAAAAGTAGGATTTAGTGAAGTGGAACTGATGATGAAGACCACTGATGGGCACCGGAGCTCTTCAATGGTACGTATTTCAAGGGTGGCGATAAGATATCTCGATTAAGATAGTTGAGCGACATAGTCGCACGACGAAGAACATTTTAATGATCTAAATATACTCGTGTAAATTTCCCGCGGCGTTGCTTGCGGCGAGCATGAATATCGTATACTTTCTTGTTAATTGAGAACTGGGACTACATAACAGTATTATTATTTATCATCACTAGAAACTGTAAAATAAAAAATGATTATTTTTTTTTACCCATGGTTGCCGGGTTAGAATTGTGCCACTCCATGCCTTCCCGTGGATGTCATGAGAGGCGACTAAGGGAATAAAGGCTGGTAGTACTGTTAGGCGATGGGCTTGCAACCTGTCACTAATACACTGGTAAACATCTTAGCCTGACTATGCAAAATGTGGTTACAGAATTATCAGTAGCGTGACGTCATTTCTGCGTCAGCGGCATGAAAATTACGGGCCCTGGTTATGTTAGAAACTAGAAATTAGTACAAGTATTAAATGGGTTATTTCTTAGTCCAAACCTATAACAAAACCGCGTTTAAATGAATACATATGTCAAAATGTTGTTTTATTTACGTTGTTTACGTAAGTTGCGTATCGCGTCTGCCTCTTAGGTATGTCAATTTCATGCCACGCTTACACAAGAATCGAAAGAGATGGCTTAATGTGCTAGATTGCAGCGTCAAATTCAAATATTGTTTGATCATTTTAAAAACTCGTGTAGTTTCCGGGTTAGAATAGTGCCACTCCATGTCTTCCCGTGGATGTCGTAAGAGTCGACTAAGGGAATAAGGGCTTGTAGTACTGTTAGGCGATGGGATTGCAACCTGTCACTAATACACTAGTAAACTTCTTGGCCTGATTAAGCAAAATGTGGTTACAGAATTATCAACAAGTCTTTTTAGAGTTGTTGGTATTTCTGTAGCTCTGCCTACCCCACTCTGGGAATAAAGGCGTGATTCTATGTATGTATTTTAAAACCATACCAAGTAAAGTTTCGGATATTCAACCAAAAGCATGCGAAATAGTTTCGAGGATTTTGTTTATAATCGTGTTTTCACGTTTAATATATCCAAATAACAGACGATGGTTATTGAGGCCCTGGGGCCCTAGCCAAGATGCAAACGCTCCTAACGTTTTTCTTTTCTATCGCTCAAAATGTATAGGATGACATTCTCGTGCGTTTCGATAATCCACGTGGTCGACTGTCATCCCATACATTTTGAGCGATAGAAAAGAAAAACGTTAGGAGCGTTTGCATCTTGGCTAGGGCCCCAGATCGCGGAACACTAGAATATCGCTAAGTTAAGATGGTACTCGATAATTTTGAATAAAATTGCCCCTTTATATAAATTTCCTCGTAATAGCGTATGCTTAATTTAAACAATGCACTCCCGCTACTTCATACTGAACCCATTATAGTCTCTACATTTTAAGCGCGAACAAAATATTCTCACTAGAAAACTCTATTCTTTCCAGTCTCAAAACGAATGTAAATTCTTAATTAAGTTGTAAAACTAAGTACTTGGTTCTTGCGTCCGGCAGTTTTATCTAATTTTGAGCTGAGTGCATTACCTGGTCTAGGAGCTAGGAAACTAGTTTTATTTTGTATATAAAAGGTACCTATTATTTTATCGAATTACCTTTCAACGATTATCATTATGCAGAATGTTCACTTCATCGAAAGGCATTTGTTGTCGCATGACTTTGTTTTGTAGTAACAAGTCTAACTTAAACCTAGGTAATTAATGTATAAGATATCTTGAAAACATCATGGTTTTAGCACAAAATAGCATTCGATGAAATGTCACAATCGATCAAAAATCAAAATCCTACCTTAAATCTGGTACAAAAGATGTTACAAATTTGTCAAAGTCACACATTTCGCCAGTAACTGTAATCATAATAAAATTATAAGTCACTGTCAATGTTAAAAATAATTGAAATATTCGTGCTCACTGTAAAAACTCAATAATCTTGAATAATGTAGTAAGCATTTTGTTAATGTCATTATGCAAGCGATTTTAGATATCGATGGACATGCAATATGCGTTCTTACCATACAACTTTATCTTTTCAGCGGTACCAACAAGGCGGTTTGGACCTTGTTGGTTTTGAAAAGGGTGAAGTGAACTTCGATAAAATGATGGATTACCGTAGTGGAAACATCTAACTACAGTTGTGATATTCTTCCCAACTGTCGCCCAACTGACGAATAGATACAAATTGACCCGTCAACGCGTTTACGTTACATTTCCTTTACCCCGAACACGATCTTTTACGTTCTATCTTCTATCCTGTCGAGTAATTAACGTTAACGTATCGCCATCGAGAAACTGTTTCTGGCCATGTTAAAACACCCGTGTACTGTCTTAAATACCAAGTGGCAAGTGGCCTGTCTTGTGGCTATACTACAAACAACTAACGGCCGAACCCTATATTCAAACCGCGGATAGATAAGGCTTACTTCGGGTTGAAATTTGACTCCCATCAGGAGTCCGCCCTCTCTCCGGCGAAGTAGTCAAAGCCATCAGAGGCTAACTACGTAGGTCCCTCAAAAAAAAAAAAAAAAAAAAAAAATGACATTTGCCCATACAAATTGTGTCAAATTTTAATCCGAAGTTATGCTATCTGTCCACGGTTTGAATATAGGGTTCGGCCGTAAGAGTATTCGTATTCATAAACTTATCTCGACTGTAATGCTCGTCTCAAAAAAATGACGAAATGACAGTGTTCTATGGCTTGACGTTTACTTTAACTTATCTCGTGACCGGTGTCTCAGCCAATACAAGTTTATTAGCCTCTTAATGGCCGTTCTAATAAACTCGTCTCAGTTTAAATGCCCATCTCAAGAAATGTCAAAGTAACGTCAAACCTTAGAAAACTCATTTTGACCTATTTTAAAACGGGCATTCGAACCGAGATCAGTTTTTTAATACGGGCCTTGGTGACATAGTTCTAATGTTTCATCTTCGTTACTTCTAAATTTGAAATGAGTGCAAAAATGCAGTCGCAATAGTGAATAACATCGTTCGTAGCTGCCGGGTGCAATTAGAATAGTCTGATACGCCCCAGGATCAGGCAATACACAATTCTGCCCGGGGCCTATTCTAAAATAGACGAGGTATTCGCGTAGTTTAAATTTGCATGATAGTTTGGCACGAATTTTAGAAAAATGCACTGGGAGTTTCTCAAATGTGTGCATAATTTGAGTACGGAGCGCAAAGACATACAGACCCATGGTCTACGGGAACACCTTACAATTCCGAACTATGTTTATCTGAATATTCATTTGTCCTAATTTTAATAATTTTAATTTCCAAAGGTTTAAATATAATGCATAATTTCATTAGTCCTTAACTAGGTACAAACTTTTTAAAAAACTCCTAAACCATTATTGTATTTAGAAATAGAAATAGTTAGTATTTGTCGTGTTTTAGTATAGTTCTTAACTCGACTGTCATTACTGTCAAGTACATAAGAGTTATCAAAACGATGACAATACGGAAACACGTCAAAGACTATGTCTTTATTACCGTGTATAACATCAGCCTAATTTGGCCAAATGTTTTTTGATGAAACGTAGGCAACCCGGTATAGTGGAATGTGGTTTTTCTATTCCAACCTTTTCCTGCGACTTCAGTCCTTCTTTTTTTGTTAATGAGAAGGCACACGAGCACTCAGGCCACCTGATGGTAAGTGGAATCTGAGACCCATAGACATTTCAATTCTCAAGACTATTTAATCCTAAGACCTCAAATGCGTTGCCAACCCTGAGGAGTACGATGGAATGCCTCTATGCTATTAATTCACCGGTTGTCTTATTCTCACACCGGAACACAACAATGCGAACACTGTTGCTTGGTGGGTAGTAAATGTATAAGATGGTGGTAGCGATCCAGACGGACCCGCAAAGGGTACTACCACCACTAAAAAATAAACTCACAAAAACTCACTCTTATAATTCTCACAGCATACCTCCAGACCTCTTAACAAATGCCTTTAAACGATGCAAATCGACAACCTCTCGAATGATTCTCGCCACAATATAGTATAGTTCCGTCTCAGGAAAAGCGAGTTTATTATGTTCTGTCACGCCCGTTGAGAATAAACGCCGAATGCAGTCGTTTGCAAGATCGATGACTCTGGAAATGTTTGCAAACGCCGGCGGAGATGCATTTCCTTGGTTGCAACACCGTTATTATTGGTGTTAGTTCTAGTACTGAAAATCGGTGGTGTAAAATTGAAAGCGGTTGTGAAGACGTTTTGGTGGTGGTTTTATTTTAGCTTGTATAGTTATCATTCTGAGTTTCACACGTTTCCCTTCTCAACTATGCACGGCTATTATACTTATCTGACTGACCCAGAAGAAGGGTAATGTTTTACGCGCGTATGTGGGACTTTTAAAAAACAAATGTACATAGATAAAGGCTTTAATTTAAATATAACTTAATCAATTCCTTCGTGTAACGAAGGAACACAAAGGACGCGATCGTGATATTTGTTTTCATTCAGCCTTTAACATGAACATTTTTTTTTAAAACGATTCATCTATGTTAGTATGTCCATTCCATTGTGACCTCCTGTAGCCTAAACGGCTTGACTGATTTTGAAGAAAGAGGTTAGAGTCGCCTTGGTTGTGGGAGTGACATAGACTATAATATTTTTATTAATGTAATGAGGATAAGAAGGAGAAAAAGATTTAAAAAATATATTAGTTTACATTACATTGGTTTGTAAACTGGTTTTCTACATCGGTTTTGTACCCTCCTAACTTTGATTGTAAGAGTGGCTGTTTGGAGTTAGTTATCCTAGTCCAAACATGGTTTTAAAAAGTAAAAACGCGGCAATTAATCTAATTTCATAAATTTTCGCGGCCGCTGCCATTGGTAGATAATCATCACTTTAAAAAAACGCCGAGGCCCGGAATACAACAGTAAGTTTAACACTTCCGAGCATGTATGAGAAAAAACTTTGAATTAAACACATTAAACAAAATAAAATAATACGTATGAAATGAACACCATTTGCGAAAAATAACCTTTAAAACCTAATAAACCCTCAGACAGTAAGTTTGAAACAGTAGGTTCATTAGTTGCCATGGCGTAAACTTTCCAAACTCATCTTTCAATTTCCTCCCAACTCGGCGCTTTTTCAATCGACTTCTCAAGTTAATAGGAAGATTGTTTGAGTTTGACAGCATTTTTTGTTTAAATTAATATTGAATACTTTTGAAATTTCAATAGGGTGTATTTTACTTTCAAAAGCCGGGCAAGAGCATGTTGGACCATGCTCAGTATAGGGTTCTGAAGCCGTTAAGTATTACAAACATAAAATCAACAAGTAATAACTAATTTTCTATTTAAAGTCAATTGGCGCCGCCGTCTTAAGTTGATTTTAGTAGGTATAAACAAACACTAATCGCCTGTATCTCAATAACCAATGATGTCTAACTTAGTCGTGATAGTTTTCTTTAAAATTCCTTACATGCTCGTTCATTTAAGATTTTTTTCAGATTTTAGTAATTGTACTTTTGGCTATAGGGGAAGGAGCGGCATCCTATCTTTTCACAAACATATCATTTGACTGTAAATTATTCTGGATTTATTTCAGGACTATTGAGTAGAACCCGAGATCGATTAAGTCCCGGGGAAGGACTTATGGTACTTTTTATCCAGAAAAATTGTTCGATTCCTGAGGAAATAATATACGAGTTCTAAGCCAACGGAGTCGCGAGTAGCGGCTGGTTATTTATAATTGTGCTGTTTCTCTGAAATGTTTTTGTTTGGTGTACAATAAAGTGATTTATTTAAAATTCAAGGCTTATACAATTTCAAAGAACTAATATTTTATTTAGGTAATTTTACTTTGAACAGGCTTAATTAATGTAGGTGCGAGTGCACTGGCATATATAACAGGGCCTCTATTCAGGTGCGTTAAAACGATATCGTGTTTGACTCGTTTAAGAATCGTTTATGTCACAGTCGCCATTATTGTAAATGATATAAGAGTTATCAAAACGTTGACAATACGGAAACAGGTCAAAAACGATATCGTTATAACGCAGTTGAATAGAGGCCCAGGTCAAGTAGTAACGAAATCTTGTACAGGGAAAAACTTAACAAAAGTAATATGGAGCTTACGTCAAATTTCTAATATAGAATGTCGATCGTTCTATACAGATGTACTACAATACAACAGGTCATTACAGGTCAGGTCATTACCTAAGTTTACACCACCACACCTTTGACCCGCCTCCCCCCTTGGCCCCTTTATTGCTCGTGAATATATCGAACCTTCTACAAATGCATGGCTTTGTTTAGAAATTGTTACTTTGTTGATAACTTTATGCATAAGGGTAAAGCCAGACGAGCGTAATTATTTAAGTTGTGAGTCGCGTAATGTCTGCTACATTCGGTTTCATACAAAACTACTGATTTGTTTTCACGGCGACGCAAAATAAGTTGGACTTTTGTAAAGGCAGAAATTACGCGACTCACTTATTAAAAAAAATACGCTCGTCTGGCTTCATCATCAGCCTAATCATCATCATCATCCTAAATGGTGGCCAGTGGGACGATTTTTGACAATCGATCACTCGAAAAACTTACATCATTTTTAAAGTTCGGGATTGGTTGGGACGCGATCGCATACGATTTATTTTCTACTTTAAGCGAGTGTTTCCCAAAAATCGACCTGGGCCTCTATTCTACTTGGCTAAAACCATATTGCTTTTGAAGTGTTTCCATATTGTCAACGTTTTGATAACTCTACGACACGCTAGCCTAGTTGGGAGTGACCCTGCCTTCGAAGCTAGGGGTCCTGGGTTCAAATCCCGGTAAGGGCAAATATTTGTGTGATGAGCACGAGTATTTGTTCCTGAGTCTTGGATGTTTTCTATGTATTTAAGTATATATTTCTCTATATAAGTAAGTTTATCGTTGTCTAGTACCCATAGCACAAGCCTATTTAGGGCTTAATTTGGGACTAGGTCAATTTGTGTGACATTGTCCCGTGATATTATTATTATTATTATTATTATTGGCTTGATGGTAATGGCGGCCGAATTAAAAGCCATACCAAAATACGCCAAAGGCATAGTAGTATAGAGGCCCTGTTATTGTGTAGTTGTTGCTTGTTTTAACTAACTATTCCTTGTTTAAGATGACGCTCTTTTACCCGACTGCCAAAGAAGGAGAGTAATGTTGTGGTTTTGATTTTTATGAACGGTTCTTTGTTCTCTCGTAGAGGCTTAACATACATACATACATACATAACATCACGCCTTCATTACCAGAGTGGGGTAGGCAGAGCTACAGAAATACCAACAACTCTAAAAAGACTTGCTGATAATTCTGTAACCACATTTTACACAATCAGGCCAAGAAGTTTACTAGTGTATTAGTGATAGGTTGCAAGCCCATCGCGTAACAATACTACAAGCCCTTATTCCCTTAGTCGCCTCTCACGACATCCACGGCAAGACATGGAGTGGCACTATTCTAACCCGAAAACCACACGGGCTAAGGCTTAACAGATGGCTGAATTTCGACAAACGAGGTTGAGACATTACACATGAAAAATACCAAACCCCTAATAGTTATTCCAATACAACAAAAAAATGCATTCCCCTGTAATTTGACAGTGTTTATTACAGCTTAGCTTATATGTTCTTTTTTGTTGCTATTTTTAATACTGAATCAAGATTAAAAAGGGTTTGAATTCACGACTTTTTTATTTTTACAAAATTACGGGTTCAAAATTGACAAGTGTAAGTTGGTTTTGCTCTGACTCGATTCGAAATCGAATTCATATTGGAATGTAATAAATAATACCTACCGGTACGTTACCCTCGGTGCGCGAGTCCGACTCGCACTTGACCGGTTTTCCTTGAAACAAGAGTATGCGAGCTTAACTTTACTAATGATCAGGGATCGTTACCGGTATTCTGAGTACCGGTTTAAAATGAGGTATAACCGGTTATAATGGCATTTCACTATTTTTACCGCTAAAGCTCTGATTAGCGGTATAATCAATACCGGTATTCGAGTACATGATCGGTTTAGGCAACTGACAACAATACCTCTATTTGATACTTTACCCATAAAAAGCATTACCGGTAATACCTGTCAGTGTCAATATACTTGTTTATTTGTTTTCGTAAAAGTTTTTAAATCTATTATGTAAATCAAAATACACACAATCCATTTACTTATCCAGGTTCTAGTAGACACTAGTTAACCAGCCATGCACAATAATGTCATCGCGTGACGTACCCTGTTACACTTGGTATGCTTTAGTAATAATGTCAAATTGACGTCTTTTTTATCAGGTGCATTGAATAGCGGTATTGAATACCGGTATTTAATATTGTAAATAGTGTATACATAGCGATAAAAACAAAAGCGGAATGACAACAATACCTCTAATTCGAATATAGGTATTATTTTTTTAGCGGTAATAATTTGACAATTTAAATACAGGTATTCAATAAAACCGGTTTTGCAATCCCTGATTTAAATCTACCAGCAAGGAAATAAAGTTCAGTTAACTTTGCTCTTAAATGCCATTTGGTAATTTTAACACAATTCAAAATGATCGTTACACTTGTTAAAATAAAGTTAAAACTAAATTGCCTTGATTATGTACTTCCTGCAGAACACCGGGTCTCACGTAGGGAATGCAAGTAACCGGTTATAACCGAATTTGAAGGAGCAAAAGACTATTAAAACCGGACAAGAGCATGTCGGACCATGCTCAGTGTAGGGTTCCGAAGCTGTTAAGTACTACAAATATAAAAAATAACAAGTAATAACTCATTTTCTATTTAAAGTCAATTAGTGCCTTCTTAGATGATTTTAGTAGGTATAAACACTTTAATCACCTGTATCTCAAGAACCAATGATGTCTACTTAGTCGTGATAATTTTCCTTTAAAATTCGTTACACGCTCTTTCACTCACTTTGTAGCTGTCTTGCCGACTGAAGGGATAAACGGATTACTTAATCGAAAAACTGTGTTAACAAACCAGTAATATTTTTGAAAGACCTATCCAACTTCACCCCATACTATAGGGTAGACGAGAAAAAAATATATATCCAAGTTACGGGTAGCGGAGGTACCAAAAAAAAATCGTGATTTTATTGTACCACTTTGTTGGCGTGACTAATATGCATATTCATACAAAATTACAGCTTTCTAGTACTAAAAGTCTCTGCGCTGCGGACGGACGGTCATGGCGAATCTATAAGGGTTCCTAGTTTGACTACGGAATCCTAAAAACTGGTTTTAATCTATCACTTCGACGACACGTTGGTCTAGTTGGGAGTGACCTTGCCTCCGAAGCCAGCGGTCCTGGGTTCAAATCCCGATAAGGGCAGATATTTGTGTGACGAGCATGAGTATTTGTTCCTGAGTCTTGGATGTTTTATATGACATGTATTTAAGTATTTATTTCCCTATCTAAGTATGTTTATCGTTGTCTAGTACCCATAGTACCCTAGTTTAGTGGTGGTAGGACCCTGTGCAGGGTCCGTCCGGATCGCTACCACCATCTTATCCATTAACCAGCCGCCAAGTAACAGTGTTCGCATTGTTGTGTTCCGGTGTGGGGATAAGACAACCGGTGAAATTACTAGCATAGAGGCATTCCATCTTAGCCCTCAGGGTTGGCGACGCATTTGAGGTCTTAGGATTATAGTCTTGAGAATTCAAGTGTCTATGGGTCTCAGATTCCACTTACCATCAGGTGGCCTGAGTGCTCGTGTGCCTTCTCCTTAACATAAAAAAAAAAAAATCAAAAATAGTACAAGCCTAGACCTTAGTTTGGGACTACATAGGTCAATTTGTGTGACATTGTCCCGTGATATTTATTATTAATGATATTTATTATTATTTGCATTCCCTAGTCTCTCGACACGAGGCTTGGAGTACTTGTATAAGGTGATTGTTAAAAATCGTTTACTGTTTTTATTTTACTTCCTTATTTTCCTCCCGTTTATTGTGGCACAATTTTTATCAGATTTTAGGATTATTCATTTACCATACAAAGGGACTTAATAGGACAAAGCCGACTATGGGGGCTTGTTACGCTTCCCTAATCGCATTGGATTTGCGAATTGTTTTTATTTTATGCAAATATTTCCCGATTTTATTAAGTATGCTTGTCAGATCTGTTTCACGTTCCGTGATGTAGCGGATGTGAGGCCATTTTGTTGTTCAAATTTAATAATAAACAAGGAGTAAAATCAAGCGTTTCAAAAACAAGTACTATTGTTTGCCTGCGAGTTTCATTACAAAGAATTCGTTTGTCATTTATTACGCAATTTCCATTTCTACATACTTGCAATAACTAGTTGCACATTTTTATACCTTGTCCCTTTAACGCCTTTGAAATAAAAAATTAAATAAAAAAAATATCAGGGGTCAATCTCACACAAATTGACCTAATTCCAAACTAAGCTCTAGGCTTGTACTATGGGTACTAGACAACGATAAACATACTTATATAGAGAAATACATACTTAAATACATAGAAAACCTCCAAGACTCAGGAACAAATATTCGCGCTCATCACACAAATACCTGCCCTTACCGGGATTTGAACCCAGGACCGCTGGCTTCGGAGGCAGGGTCACTCCCAACTAGGCCACCGTGTCGTCAAATATTACTGAAGCAGTTCAAACATGACGTTAAAGTGACAAGGGACTAAAGCGTACAGCTACTTATGGCCAACTATGCTTAAATTTACTTTCATAGTTGTTAGGAGCCAGATTTATTAAACAAGGTACCAACATCAACAGAAAAATATTACAGCATTATCTCTTAGGCCAAAAATCTTTGACAGCATCGAGTGACATTAAATTCACAGTAAGCTTTTTGCCGAAACTGTAAATAATTCTGGATTTATTTCAGGACCATCGTGTAGAACCCTATAGTTTAGGTTAGGTTAGTTTTATAGAAATCCTGAAATATTTGTAGTTACAAAGAAGCGGGTTGGTAAATTATAGGTTGCGAAACGATGCATTTGTTAAAGATTTGTCGGCGAAAAGGCAAGGAACCTGTATACCCAGGTATTGTACTTACAGAAGATTTAACCCGCCACAAATAAGGCGAACATTTGTTATTCCTTTACCTAAATTCACATCTCCATCTATTCCTACTAACGCAATCCAACTTTAATTCCCCCAGCAAACACCGGCTGAATGAGTCTCGACCTGAGTCTTCTTTAATTAAAAACCTTAAATGTCCACTTTACTACGGTTGGCAGCATTGCGTAGTCTTTTAATTTCGTAAAGTTTTTACATGCCGTCAGGTTGGCAGCGACCTTTTGCCCGAACAAAGCCGCTCGGATCGCCTAAAAGGTACCTTTTACTACAGCCCTTTGTTTTCGTGTATAACGGAGTGTAAAATTGTCCCGTTTACACAGATCTTTTCTGCGATTTGAGGTTTTTTATTGGGAACGTTTCTTTTTTCAAAAGGAGGCTTTGGACGTTTGTAGGTTATTGCGATTGTAGATTGTTATAAGTTTAAACTACTCATTGTTGCATTTTTTATTAATTTATTTCTGACGTCACCGTCGACACGTTTGCAACTGTTAAATTTTCTATTTTGAAAGGTTTTTTATAAAACTTGAACACTTTCCTGGATAACTATTGTAATTAATGCGGTTCGTATCTCTAGAGATACATTTTTAAAATGAAGGTGTATTTTTTAATATCAGTTAACCTTGTGAAACTCAATGTGCTATATGTAAAAAGTACAAAATCAAGACCATTTAGTTTAAACTATATTATAATGACCATAATGCTCATTTTTAATTATTTAAAAACAAATGAAATTATCAGGGCTCGCAATCTGTCACTAATAAATACACTGGTAAACATCTTAGCCTGATTTTGCAAAATGTGGTTACAGAATTACCAACCAGTTTTTTAGAGTAGTTGGTATTTCTGTAGCTCTGCCTACCCCACTCTGGGAATGAAGGCGTGATGGTATGTATGTATGTATGAAATTGACATTTACGGGCAAAACTGACCATTATTTCCTTGTTGTTTTTCATATTCATATTCCCACTTACAAAAATTCCCTGTTTGTTAGTATGATGGGCCTCACGAGCCTCAAAGCGACATTGAGGTCAAAGACACCATGCATCGCATGCACGCATGTATACAATACAATACAATACAAATACTCTTTATTGAACACCAAAAATAAAAAATAAAAACAGAACATGGAACAGTACATTTAAATCATAGGTATACAACAGGCGGTCTTACCGCTAAATAGCGATCTCTTCCAGACAACCTTGTAAGAGAAATAACTGAGGACACATATTCATGGCAGGGGGTGTAAACTAATTCGTTTAGAACTCAAACTAAATAACTACACGAAACAATTAAATTATTTCAATTATTATTATTATTATTTTTATTTTTTTATTTTATTTTTCATGTATGGTCTTTGTATTTATTTAAATTTAAAGAATGAAATTTGTTTTAGATTATTTTTGTTCCTATTACATTATTTTTTCGAGTTTTATGCCTCGTTATGAATTTTCACCAAAATCCAAACTTTACTGTAAAAATAGTAACAGACAAGCTGAGTTACTCTAGTAATTTATTGCGCAAAGGCATAAACAACTCTACAACAAATCCCCTGCACCGATTATCTCCCTCCAAAGTGTAAACGGTACTTAAATAAAGTTTAAAAAGTGTGCACGGTGTCTAAGTCAAACAGTTTTTTACTCTTACAATTCTTTGCACTTTGCGTGTATTTACACAGCTGCGAGAAGCAGCCACTTCACTGGCAGCAAAAACGCTTGAAGTGCTACTTTGTTTAAGGTTGGGCTACATCAGATCGAACTGCGTGGCATATCTACAGGACTTGGTAGCTAAATGTGGACAGGTTTTGAGAAAAGCATAACGATGAAAGAACCACGTAACTATAAGTGAAAAACTTAAGTAAAGGACCTGGGCCTACATTCTACTGCGTTATAACAATATCGCGTTTGACGTGTTTTAGAATCATTTATGTCACAGTTGCCATTATTGTAAATGACATAAGAGTTATCAAAACGTTGACAATACGGAAACACTTCAAGGGCGATATCGTTTTACCGTGTAGAATCTCGGCCCTGTTGTATGTAGTTTTGTACAAAAGTACTATGGAACTTACGTCAAATTTCAAATAAAGAATGTCAAACGGTCAATACATCATGTATTAACTTCAGTTTTTCACCTATTTAGAGGGGTGCGACGCCAAAAAGGTTGACAAATTTAGGTGAGATAATATCATATCAATAAGTACCTCTGTCCTTTTGCATCTCTTTTTTTTTATTACGTAGGCGTAAAGCGTCAAATATTTACAGGCAGTGAAAGTGTATTACGTCGGTGATTCTGCAAAACCACGAAACTACCTAATGTAATAAGGAGCAAAATGCACCTTACTGACGACTTCACTACATAGTATAAAACAAAGTCGCTCCCCGCTGTCTGTCCCTATGTATGCTTAGATCTTGAAAACTACGCAACGGATTTTGATGCGGTTTTTTTTAATACATAGAGTGATTCAAGAGGAAGGTTTATATATATAATACTTTAACCCGGAGCGAAGCGAGGGCGGGTCGCTAGTAATAAATAAGTTGCATTTTACTTCTTTTTAAATTCGTTAGTAACGTGGTTTTTGCAATATCACCAACAATAAGAGAGATAGTGTTGTTTCCAGTGCACTGGAACTGCAGTGGTAAGCTTCGGGGAGGGAAGATGGCCGATTAAAAGCTGTCCGGCTTTTGCTTTTGATTTATTCTGTTTACTGTTTTACTCTACTCACTTGTCATTGGTGAAATCACTGCAGAAAACGACGGTGGACCGCCATTAATATAAAAAAAGAAGAAGAGATACCATTGGATAGAGTAGTTTTACTATTCAACGTCAGCCAAAGACTTTTTACTCAAAACGACGCTGTAACCCTGGTGGGTAGAGGTTCTTTGGTTTGATTTCCGGCAAAGACAAATATAAGTTTTAGATGATTTATAATGTACTTCAATATGTATTTCATAAATAAGTTTAATGTTGTCTAAGCCTAGTCCTTGGCCCTTTCCCAGGCTTCAAGCATCTCCATACCAAACTTTATTACAGGTTTAGAAGGTTTAGTTATTAAAGTGTAACAAATAAACAGAGCATAGAAACATTAGTATAGCCTCGTGAGGCCCATCACACTACAAATTGGGAGATTTTTGAAAATGGGATTTTGAATCTAACAACAACAAAATCAGGTTAAAATACCAAAATTAAAAAATAAAAGCTTTACACTCATTAAAATACAGTTTAAACTAAATTACCTTGATTATGTACCTCTTATAGCCACACTGGATATGTAATAAATTAAAATAAATATCACAGGACAGTGTCACACAAACTGACCTAGTCCCAAACTAAGCTCTAGGCTTGTGCTATGAGTACTAGACAACGATAAACATACTTATATAGACAAATATACATACATACATAACGTCACGCCCTCACTCCCAGAGCGGAGCAGGCAGAGCTACAGAAATACCAACAACTCTAAACAGACTTGTTGATAATTCTGTAACCACATTTTGCACAATCAGGCCAAGAAGTTTACCAGTGTATTAGTGACAGGTTGCAAGCCCATCGCCTAACAATACTACAAGCCCTTATTCACAGAGTCGACTCTTACGACATCCAAGACTCAGGAACAAATATTCGCGCTCATCACACAAATATCTGCCCTTACCGGGATTTGAACCCGGGACCACTAGCTTCGTCGGCAGGGTCACTACCAACTAGGCCAACGTGTCGACGTTTCAATGTTTCATGTCACTTCACCAGTTAATAGTGTAGTGAAGGGGCTCCCCTCTTTGCCTGTATTTATGTTAAGCGCGTAGTTTAATTCGCTTCTAATTACTCCTGCGATTAATCTCAGCCTTTGCCTTTTTATTTCCAATTTGTTTTTAAACGCCCTTAAATTATTTTCAGCTTCGGGCAATTTAAGTCTTAAATGTATGTTTAACGTTGTATTTATTCATTGGAATTTAATTGCACAGTATAAACCAGTCATCCACTAGGCCAAACATAATGGGCATGATGACAGTAATTAAAAACTACTAAAATACTATTTTTATTGAATAAAACTTGAAGCTTGGAATATAAAATACGCATTGTTTTTTTTATTATAAGTGTAATTAATATTTATTTTTATAAAATAAAACTACAAAATAAGGCAATCCGCCATGATATCTTGAACACCACTTAGAGCGCATGACGTCACGCTTGAGTAAACGCATACGCAACACGCACGAACATCTTGTGTTTTTATTAGTTTTGTTTAAATACGGAGTACTATTTGAGTGTGAATATTATTAATTCGAATATAAAATAACACGAATCATGGATCAAGGATTTACCAAGGCAAACAGCGCTAATTTGCCTAGAATCGACATAATAATGCTGGGACAGTTTTTGTCATCAAATAAAGACTTTTGTTCAGCAGAATTTAGAAATGTTAAAACTTCTATGTAAGTATATTAATAATAATTAAAAACTTTATAATTTGAGTTATAAAATAATTCCCTAAAATATACTTTTGACGATGTATTTCTTATCAAGTTATTTTTAAGGTTATGTTATTGAAATCTATTTTTATAATGCTTTTACTCTTTATAATATTCCATATAATTATCCATATCATTAGGTAACTGAAATATGAATAAAATACGTAATACATATCAAAGCAATGAGAGATGAAACCTAACCTCGAAATAGATTGTTTATATTTTTACATTTAGACGTCGTACAAAATATTATTACCAAATACTATATACTAGAATCTATAAAAGTATGTAAAAACTTACGTCAAAGTGATCTTCACAAAAATAAAGGTGAGTACTGGGCAATATTCCTTTTGAATCTCGCCTTGCAAGTTTAAGCCAATTGTTTCGTGTTGTTTTATTTTGAGGAACGAACACAAATAGCTTATTAGGAGTTTATATGGATTTATTCTCACACTGGGGGACCCCACACCACCTATACACTTTCGAATTCATATTTAATAACACAAAATAACTAAATTCTTGCACGAGCGCAGCGCGTTTACGTTTTGATTACTCAAACGTGACGTCACAAGCGACGCCATGACACTAACAAGCGTTTTAGGGGGAAATTTAAATTATTATTTTAAAATTGCATTTTTTTTCCCACTAAACTTTTAATTTCTGCAGAAATATCTTATTCATTGTAAATAGTATATATTTCTGGACATTATAGGTCCATTTTTCAATTATTGTCATCATGCCTATTGTATATCTATAGTGAATAGTGTAGAGTGGTTAAGTAGTATTTGTTTCTTTTTGTAATGGGTTTTGGGACTCAACACATATATTTGCGTTTACTAGAAATTGAACCTGGGACCGCTAGATTCATAGGCTACTAATGTCATGTCATATTGATTGTTTTGTGTATCCGTTCCTTGGCCAAGGAAAATTCAGTAAAGTGTTTTATATTCTATTGTATTGTACCTTTTATTTTAGCTAGCCTTTGTAAGTGACCAACTTCAAAGCCAAGACTTCCCCTCCTTTCCTATATTCGTTCCTATTAAATTCATGCTTCAATAACTCCTTTGAAACCCGTCCAAGCTCCCACTGCCATTATTAGCTACACCTTAATTACCCACATAAACCCAAACTAAACCATGTAGCTAAATTACCTCTCAAACTAAACTAAATACTATCTCAATTCCCAGTACATCCGAACTTGTTATGTACCTTCAATTCCTTCACAGATCACACGAAGCGTGGCAGCTCGTAGCACTGAAGCGTAGCTCCTCGTAGCCGTCTCGTAGCAATTCCGTAGCAAACTAACGATGCTTAGCCGGGTGCACCTCTCGTAGATTGGAATAAATTTATAGTGGGAATCTACAGGATGTTGAAAAAGCTTATTTTTATTAAAATAACGTTGGAATAAATTTTGAAATTTATTCTTGACATATTAGCTAAATATTGTCTAGAAGAATTTAAACTTGGCTTGTATTAACAAATCTTGGCAGAGATGTCCATTTCAAGTAAAAGTCAAGTTATAGAAAACTGGCATCTCCGGCGTAATCTTAGCCAAAGAAATCTTTAGGATTGAAATCTTGAGATTGCAAATTTCTTAGATCAGATCGTACTAACCATTGTTGGGACTATGTGGACTGTATTTAAGTGGACGGGCTGGTAATTATAATCACGAACAGAGATAAAAACGATTTTATTTTTAATAGGAAGGAGAGCGATTACAGCACACACGTTCGTTCGTTCTAGGATCTAGGTAGGTACCACAGATAAAAGTAAAGTATAAAATGTTAGGTGGTGTTGCCAACAACCATCATGCGTGTGGGGCGTCAGCAAGGAACCCTTTTAAAGGAATGGAAAACACAAGTTCAGATTATAACACTTTTTATTAATATTCTTCAATATTACAATGCACATCAATGTCCTAGGCTTCTCGTGGCCGACTTTTCTGTTCTTTTCTAGAAATAATCGAACTTCGTCCTATCGCGTTTCATAACTTGATGTATAAACAATAAAAAGCAAATGCGGCAGCTAACATGCAATAAGTTTACGATCACAAATTATAGTAACCTTATTGCCTTACACCATTTGAACACAGTGTTACTCAGAAAGTCTCGGTATTTACACTACGCCGATAAAATAAATATATAATAATACATACGTACATACTGGTAAACATCTTAGCCTGTTTGTGCAAAATGTGGTAACAGAATTACCAACAACTCTTTTTGTAGTTGTTGGTATTTCTGGTAGCTCTGCCTACCCCACTCTGGGAATGCAGGCGTGATAGTATGTATGTATGTACATACGTACAACATCACGCCTTCATTCCCAGTTTGGGGTAGGCAGAGCTACATAACCACCAACCACTCTATAAAACTTCTTGATGTTTACTAGTGTATCAGTGACAGGTTGCAAGCCCATCGCCTAACAGTACTACAAGCCCTTATTCCCTTAGTCGCCTCTTACGACATCCACGGGAAGACATGGAGTGGCACTATTCTAACCCGGCAACCACACGGAAATGTATAATAATAAATTAGTATACCAATAAAATCTTGAAAAAACATATTTTCGGATTGATGTACATGTACATTCTTTTTTTATTCAGGCGATTGTTTAGGAAATATTGAACTCAAAAAGTGTTACATGTTCCACCCCCCCTCGCAAAAATATTATAAGTAACAAAAATGTTAAATGAAAGCACATAACCAATTTAAAAGGAAATCTATCATGATTAAGAATATCGTCGTATAAAATCGTCTAAGCAGCACTAAATAACTTTAAACAGAAAAATTGTTCAATCTTGATATTTTTTCAGCTTGTTTTTTGTGTTAATTATAACGACTTTGGAATTCTACACTAATTAATTTATAGTCAAGAGCAAAGAAAACGAATCACTTAGTACAGAATTTAAATAGAAAGTAAATAGATAAATATCAGAGAACAATGTCACACAAATTGACCTAGTCCCAAACTAAGCTCTAGGCTTGTACTATGGGTAGACAACGAAATAAATACTTATATAGAGAAATATATACTTAAATACTTAGAAACCTTCAAGACTCACGAACATATACTCGTGCTCATCGCACAAATATCTGCCCTTACCGGGATTTGAACCCGGGACCGCTAGCTTCGTAGTCAGGGTCACAACTCGTTTTCAATACTCCCGAATCTAGTTTGACTTGCTCTTGCCCTGTTTTTTATATGACTTACTATCTACGTCCGTGAACAGTATTCATTCACATGTGATTGAGAATGCTCCAATAGTAAGACATCGATCGTTTACTTGGTTCCATTCATCACGCCAAGTTCCCACCATTCATCAACTGGCCGTTCGGTTATGAAATACAAATTAATTAACACAGGCTCAGAGGGACGTTTAGCGGGGACGACACGGGCACGACACCGACACGATCATTCGGTCCCTCGGTCTTAGGGCGCGACCACACCCGAGCTTAAGAGGATTGTGAAGCGATGCCTAAATCGCGAAGCTGTCAAAAATAATCCATACAAATTTAGCTCCGGGCGATAACGTTACTCACCCCCTAAATCTAATCCGATTTCCACGATTTTTGAATATGTTGTAGATATTATGGAAAACTAGGTCTGTACGTTTCCACTTTTGTTTTTTCATTTTATTCTCATTCCAATAAATATTTTCTTGCAAAGGAAAACGTACAGACATAGTTTTTCATAATATCTATAACATATTCAAAAATTGTAAAAATCGGTCAACGTTTAAGGGGAGAAAAACGTTATCACATGTATGGATTTTTTTTGCTTCACAGTCCTCTTAAGGGTCCCTCAAAATTGACGCCATGTTATAAGTATGACCCAGTCTTTTGTTTACGCAACGTCACCATAATTACGAGTTGGTGTGGTCGCTCCCTTATACTGTTGTTGTTATAAAATTATAAAGTCAATAGATTATATTATTTTGTGGTGGTAGGGTATAAATATATATACGTTACCAAAATGTCAAAAATAACTATACACCTTTACGCCACTGGCAATAAAGTCCGTGTGTACATTATAGGTCACGTGATGGCTGTATAGAAGAAGAAGAAGAAGAAGATTTTGGAATCATCATAACGTTCTAGCTTATAATCTGCTAAAAAAAAGACTTGTGGGAAATGTTAATTTATATTTTAAAAACTTAGTGAGCAAGCTACTATTACTCCATACTCATGATCACAACATAAACGTCGGTGAAACTGCAATATCGCGTAAGTAACATGCCACTCCATGTCTTCCCGTGGATGTCGTAAGAGGCGACTAAGGGCTTCTAGTACTGTTAGGCGATGGGCTTGCAACCTGTCACTAATACACTAGTAAACTTCTTGGCCTTATTGTGCAAAATGTGGTTACAGAATTATCAACAAGTCTTTTTAGAGTTGTTGGTATTTCTGTAGCTCTGCCTACCCCACTCTGGATATGAAGGCGTGATGCTATGACTATGAATACAATTTAATATCAATTGAACATCTGACATTCTAAAGGGCTTTCCTAAATCTACGTCCAAAGCAATCAATCTTGCAACAGAACCAGCTAAAAACAAAGGCTTAGAATTGAAGTTTTGTCAGACGCGACAAAACGGGACAAACGATGTTATTTGACAACGCGAAATTGCGATTTGGTTGTTCGAATTAAGTAAATTTATTTGCGATTAAGTGTTATATTATAAGGTAATTATGGTTTGGAGAGCAGGGGCTGATTCTCTCAACACAGCGCTGCGTCGATCTCAAAGGTGAAGTTTTATCCGGCAAGTTTAAGAAGTCCCGTCGGAGCGTACAAAACACATTTTAGGCAGCTTTACTTACTTATACGACACTGAACTCGACTTACCTGCCTGCTGCCTAATTGAGAAGGCACGCGCTAAAGTGCGCTATATATATATATAGGTAAATAACTCCATGGTGGTGTTTCTATTTTTGGATCTTTTGCATAACTGCTCACAGAATACGAATTTCATCGACGTACAAACGCGATACAAAAAAATGGAACCCTAACCTATCAAAGAACTGTGTCACAGTGACATTGTTTAACAATTCGTACAATTTGATTTATAAATTCGCAGTAACACAGTTCTATGGAGGGTCAGGATTCTATCCTGCCAAGTGTACTTGTGTTTTAGTTCATTGTTTCACAATGTACAGTCAACAGCAAACGTAGGTTGACAGTCGAGGAGCTCAAAATGATCTTTACTCAATTCTATTGTCAAGAGAATAAGAACGACACGGTGGCCTAATTGGGAGTGACCCTGCCTCCGAAGCCAGCGGCCCTGGCTTCAAATCCCGGTAAGGGCAGATATTTTGTGTGGTGAGCGCGAATATTTGTTCCTGAGTCTTGGATGTTTTCTATGTATTTAAGTATGTATTCTCTGTATAATTATATTTATCGTTGTCTAGTACCCATAGTACAAGCCTAGAGCTTAGTTTGGGACTAGGTCAATTCGTATGAGATTGTCCCCTGATATTTATTTATTTATTTTTATTAACGTATGTTTGACAATTTGCGCTCTTTGACTTAACACTTACTTCTACTGCTGACTGTACCCACAGCATCAATAAACTTCAAGTCTGCTGCCAATATAACATCCTTTTATGGCAACCGGCAACAAGATAAGCGGTATCCATTCACCAAAAACCCATCAACGCAACAATAAAACTTGAAAAATAGTTCCCGCCACCATTACACGTGCGTGAAACGGAATAACTCGCAATTGGAAGCGCGCGAAAATGTTTCCCGCGCATAAATCAACTTGTCAGTGTTGCTGTTATAAATTCGCGGCTCGCCGCCACGAAACGCACCTGGCGCTGGCAACATTACCTTGATTGCGAACGCTGCGCTGCATTTGCCTTCGGTCCACGTTTTTGAACGTACCTAACGCGAAACAATACCAAACAGACACGGCCTTCCTTCTCCCGTGCGACTCTAACTAAAACAGGTAGGTTCGGGGTTAGTTAAAGGAGGTCGACGGGTCTTGTTAGAATGGACATGTGCCCCAGCCATACTTCACCGAAGTTTCTTGCTTTAGGTTCTTTATGCATAGCTCTTTGTTTCACAGTCCGTACAGTAATGACTGGAACTTTCTTGAAATTAGACTCGCAGGGAACGCTTTTCGGCGTCTACTAGTTTCTTGTACTAATATGGAAGATAAAGCAATGAATATGGTGCAGTTCAACTAATTTCGAAGCGTAAGTCAACGATTTTGGAGGGTTTTGTTTGTATTTATTCCTTGGTTAGGAGTTTTTTTTTATAAAAGGGAGGGAGATAAATGATGCGTGTTACCAGGCCCTCTATTCTACTGGGATAAAACGATATAGCCTTTGACGTGTTTCCGTATTGTCAACGTTTTGATAGCTCTTATTTAGTTGACAGTAATGGCGGCCGAGTTACATACATACATACATAACATCACGCCTTCATTCCCAGAGTGGGGTAGGCAGAGCTACAGAAATACCAACAACTCTAAAAAGACTTGTTGATATTTCTATAACCACATTTTGCACAATCAGGCCAAGAAGTTTACTAGTGTATTAGTGACAGGTTGCAAGCCCATCGCCTAACAATACTACAAGCCCTTATTCGCTGAGTCGCCTCTTACGACATCCACGGGAAGACATGGAGTGGCACTATTCTAACCCGGCAACCACACGGGCAAAAACAATAAATACCAAAACACGTCAAATAACCGTTATATTATATTATAACCCAGAAGAATAGTATCGTTGGAAGTAATCGCAGCCACCCGTAATAATAATATAATAATATATAAGCCATGGCATCCCGTGGATGTCGTAAGAGGCGACTAAAGGAATAAAGACTTGTAGTACTTACTGTTAGGCGATGGGCTCGCAACCATAACTGTCACTAATACATTTATTTTATATTTTTTCATTTTAAAATATCCTTGTTTGCACCACCTAGTTTATTTTAATGTTATGTTGCTGCGTCTCTCCTATCCAAGGTTGTCTGGAAGAGATTGCTTATAGCGATAAGACCGCTTGTTGTCTACCGTGTAAGAATTTCATGTATTTGTCTTTCCATGTTTATTTTTCTTTCATGTCATGTTCAATAAAGCGTATTTTTATTGAATTGTAATTGTATTGTTTGCCAGTGTGGTAAACATCTTAGCGTGCTTGTACAAAATGTGGTTACTGAATTATCAAGAGGTATTTTTAGAGTTTTTGGTATTTTGTAGTTCTGCCTATCCCACTCTGGGAATCAAAGATGTATAAAGCCTTCATTTCAAACAATTAAACCGCCAATTTATTAATTGTTTGTCCTTTGACAAATGCCTCTTCCATCTGTCGACACGTCGGTCTAGTTGGGATTGACCCTGCCTCCGAAGCCAGCGGTCCCGGGTTCAAATCCTGGTAAGGGCAGATATTTGTGTGATGAGCACGAGTATTTGTTCCTGATTCTTGGATGTTTTCTATGTATTTAAGTATTTATTTCTCTATCTAAGTATGTTTATCGTTGTCTAACACCCATAGTACAAGCCTAGAGCTTAGTTTGGGACTAGGCCTAGGATATTATTTATTTATCTTTTTCTACTCATGTCTATTTTGGGCCATTTGGTACAACGCACTTTTAGAATTATAGTGACCTAATTCAAACATTTTCAGCTGTCGATTTAGAGTCATAAATTTAGTACTATAGAGACCTAAGTCGAAATTCAAAATATTTGGATTAGGTCACTATTCTTTTCCCCTTAGCGTATGACCTGCCCATCCTCATTTTTATCCGTTACCGTAAACACCAGCAACCCCAGAATTTACGCTCCGTTGCCAGCCAATTAGGGGAATGAAAGCTCTTTACATTGAAGGCACTAGAGGTGAGACGTGCTAGGCAGAATGCGTACCGAGTCTTCCAAATACGCGTCCACAAAAATACTAGTGCCAAAGACTAGCGCCACTCGTAAGTACTCGTGTACTTACGAGTACGCGATTCAATGAGTAAAACGGATTTTAATATGCGCCTGTCTTGGTGCCGGTTACTAAGTTGACGCGAAGTGACCCGAGCCCTTCCGAAATAATCCGAACGCGATGACAGAGCATACGGACGGCTCAGCGGTCGCGGTCGGCGCGGCACCTAAGGTGAGTTGCGCGCCCGATTGGACGTTGAAAGTCGCCGTATTCCTAAATACTCGTACTGTGAAATGCGGCCGCTTGGGAACGCGTACGCACGAGTACATGATAAGACCTGTTTCAAAAATCTATTCCAAAAACCTATTCCAGTAAATACGTCTCACCTCTAGAAGGCACCCATGTCAAACTTGGTTAGAAATACTGCCGAAGGGAGTTCTTTCCACAGTTACACTGTACGAGGCAAGAAGTGGCTAGTGAAACGCATGGTGGAAGAACGCCATTTTATCTTTAAGATTTGTTTTACTGACCTAGTAACAAAATTATGTTCGTACCCGATTTGGATCGTGTTCCATATTCCACAAGGTTGTCGCCGTAGGCATGTACATATTCGGTGTTTTCGTTACTTGTTTATCGACGGTGAACATATTTAATATTTTTTTGAGAGAAAATAGGGGACTTATACAGTTCTTTAAAAATACCTACGTTTGTTTTGTCAGCGCACTGTTACGTACTTTTATATACGTGATGTAAATATTACAGCATAAGATAACCCTCGTATTTCGGTTTCTTTAGGATGAATTAATATCATAATGATACTTGCAAGGAACGCTTGTGGTACTTTTGGCTCCCAGAAATACACCATCATGGGAAAATATTAACACTTGAAATAAATCCAATCTTTCTTAGCCACCGAAACATTCTTTTAGATACAACACGTACTTTTCAACGCCATTGACGGACATTTCCGTCATGGTTGACAGCCCAAAATAGACCTGAGTATCTTTGAGGCAAGGTTGACATTCGCTCCGGTTTCGTATTTGACATAGCGTTAAAAAGATTAACACCATCTAAGATAATACACAGAAAATTAGCTATAATACTGGTGGTTTCTGGAGATATTTCAGTGGTACAGTCAGCGACAGAAGTAGATACGCAACAGAAGAGATCAAAATAATCTGCAGGCGACTCTATTATCAAGAGACTACGTCGTGTCTAGATCACTTTGAGCATGTTCCTCTCCTTAACTATTTTTGATGCTGACTGTACACCTTCTTATCCTTTAAGCTACTGCCAAACATTAGACAACCGGTGAAATGACTAGCATACAGGCGTTTCATCTTAGCCTTCAGGGTCCACAACGTATTTGCGGTCTCAGGATTGCAGTCTTAAGATTGCAGTCTTGAGAATGCAAATGTTTATGGGTCACAGATCTCACTTTAGATCCAGGTGGCCTGTGTTTTTTGTAGAAACATGGAATCCTACTCCATGGTCCGACCATGAATAAGTAATAGTGGGCCTCCATTCTACTAGGTTAAAACCATATTGCCTTTGATGTGTTATCGTTTTCATATATCTTATTTACTTGACAGTAATGGCAGCCGAGTTAAAAAAAAAAACCATAACATATGGTGAAGGTTTGGTCATTTGGAAAGTATGGATGAAAGAAGATTGAAAAGAGCGAACGAGATATAGTGCGAATGTGATTGGAAGGGTCGGAAGGGGCCGCCCTAGGCGTACTTTTTTGAATCTAACCGGTCTTTTTTTGTGAAAGGGCCGAATCTTAAGTACCCAAAACCGACGTGCATGCATGACTCGATGTATGAATGTGGAAGAAGCGAAAGAGCTTTGTCAGGATCGTAGCAGGTGGAAAGAAGTGGTCCCTGCCTACCTCTCTGAGAAACAGGCGTGATTGAATGTATGTATGTATGTTATTATTATGATAAGGAGAAGGCACACGAGCGCTCAGGCCATCTGATAGTAAGTAGAATCTGAGACCCATTGACATTTGAATTCTCAAGACTATTATCCTAAGACCTTAAATCCTCTATGCTAGTTATTTCACCATACCAAAACATAACATAACAAAAACAATATGGTTCTAACATACAGTTATATAGCTCTGTCCTTTTCTCTCAGCTCAAAGTGAAGCTCAGCCATGTCGTAATATCCCCCTATTCATAATTAGTTATAGCTTAGACTGCAGAATATGAGCAGCGAGTTCGGTCCTTGTTCGAGAAGTAACATAGATTACGTTAAAGCGAACTCTCTGCAGTAAAGTTCTGTACCCTTACCATGAGTTACAGTTACGATAATAGCTAGAGATTCTAATGTTCTGTCCCTTTCAATCTACTACAATACTGTGAGGGATAGAGCATTCGACTCGCTAGCGAGTACGGTGATTGCAGTCATGGTAAGGGTCCAGTGCCGTCTCTAGGTTGGCGAGTTACGGAGCTACAAAAGATGCGAGGAGGCAATTTGTTGGTAAGTCTTAGAGACAAACATGCAGCATCACGGGCCATTTTAAAATCGATGATACGCCAGGTTGTGACGCGTCTGATAAGTTTTACCTCAGTCCATAATTTTCTAAGGCATTTTGAAGTTTTACATCAAAAATGAAACTACAACTAAGCTTAAATAAAACTAAATCTATAGATATAAGCATAAACTAAAACGTAACATCTAAGAATGGCCCCTGTAGGTAACCTATCGCAACGCGAATTATTTATGACCAAAAACGTTTTTTTTTATCATTTGTCCAATGTCAGGTTTATTTTTATATCAATATTTGACATTAAGATATATTTTAAGACTGAACAACTTTTCTTGTTGTCACTATTGTTTCGTATTTTATATCAAAGCCTATTTTTCATTTAACCAATGCTACAATTGCCCTAGGGACCGTTACGTATTTTGTTTCTTAACCCATTTTCCACTTCATAAATGCTACAATAGATTACAATAGATTTCGTTGCGCTACGTCAAATATTCATTTCAGCCCAGCTTGTATTTTTTTTAACAATCAAGCTAGAGGAATTGGAGCAGAAGTGGTAGAAGTTCTAGAGTAGAACCGACTCGGATAGGTTAGGTTCGAAGGCCAAGGCGGGATTGTTTTTATACTACTCTAGCGACCCGCCCTCGCTTCGCTTCGGATTAAAGTATTATACATATGAACCTTCCTCTTTAATCACTCTATCTATTAAAAAAAACCGCAGCAAAATCTGTTGCGTAGTTTTAAAGATTTAAGCATACATAGGGATATAGGGACAGAAAAAGCGACTTTGTTTTATACTATGTAGTGATATACTGGGTGATTTTTGGATTCCGGATCATGCCGGAATGGCCAAAAGTGAATAAGTTGGTCATACTGAACAACCTTTCCAATGGGACCAACCACAAAAACGAAAAAAAAACCAGCTTTTCCATACATTAACTCTCAATTAATTCACCATTAATGTATGGATCAGCTGTTTTTTTATTGGCGATTTCGTGTTTCCCATCGGAAAAGTTTTGGCCATTCCGGATCATGACCCCAAAATCACCCAGTATACTTCCTATGGCATATCGGATCTCACGAGGCTAAGGATCACTCGTGACAACCTAGCGACATCTAGCGACAACTTGTCCAGCGCCACATTGCGCTACATTGTGCGACTTCGGTTCCCAGCATAACACCCTCCTGGAGAGCCATAAATATCCCTCCATTATCCTTACATTGTAAAGCATTAAAATAATGTAGGGATATTTTTAATCCTTGAGCAGAGTCCACATTTGTATAATTTTGTCGTATAGTATCTCCGTCGCGTAGCACTGACGCGTATCATGATCGTTAGTATGGACACCAAAACAGGGATCGTTACCGGTATTCTGACTACCGGTTTTAAATGAGGTATAACCGGTTATAATTGCATTTCGCTATTTATACCGCTAAAGCTCTGATTACCGGTATAATGAATACCGGTATTCAACTAAGTATATTATCGGCTTAGCCAATTGAGAACAATACCTCTTTTTGATACTTTACCTCTAGAAACCATTAGCAGTAATACCTGTCAGTGTCAATATTCTCGTTTATTCGTATATGTAAATGTTTTCGGTGCTCTTACAAAAAACTTAGACTCGCCTTAGACAAGTCTGAAATTGCAGTTAATTACAGCCTAATTCACATCACACTTATCAAGTGCAATAAATAGCGGTATTGAATACAGGTATTTAATACTGTAAATAGTGCATACATAGCGATAAAAACAAAAGCGGAATGACAACAATACCTCTAATTTGAATATAGGTATTATTTTTTAGCGGTAATAATTTGACAATGTAAATACAGGTATTGAATAAAACCGGTTTTACAATCCCTGCACCAAAAGATCGCGATCATGCTACGCGCCGTATCCGATCGCCCGCGATACATGTTGCTACGCGTTTATAAATTACCCCACACACTCGCGATCGGTTACGCGTATCAAGATACGTATGTAAATATGGACATGTTTTGACACTGTATGATTTAATACGTCAAGTAGTAATAGTTCAAGTCGAATTTTCCCCTATCCACAAAAGGGATACGGTATTAAAATACGATACGCTGCTTCGCTACGGCTAGCATGGACAAGTTTTTCACACGACGATGCTAGTGATACGGTATGCCCAAAGTGAGCCTCCATACTTAGGAGACGCGTGCTCGATAAGATACGCATAATCGTGATCGCCAAAGTTATACAAACGTGGACCCAGCTTTGGACATTTTTGATGTGTGTATTAAAGCCACTCCACATCGAGTTGCTCCGTGGATGCTGCTTCCTCGATATCGGTTAATTTGTCGAGACCCCGGACTAAGCCGGCGGTTCCCAATAACCTACGACGGTCTCTCCTGCAACATTTCTAATATATCTGTGTTAGTTCGCGCATGTCAGATAATTGGAGAAGTAGGTAGGTCAACCAACAAGGTTTGTAGTTAGTGCAAAATTAACTATTAAAACCGTCTTTTCACTATTAAGCTTTACGATACAATGAAAAAATGGGCACGGATAAGAAAATGAGATTTTAAGCTACTAAATAAACAAAAACAACGAAACACGGAGAAAAATTGTACATTATTTGCTAGGCGCGGAAAGTAAGGGATTGCCTGACTGGGTGGTCAAATTAATTCTTATTCAAATTCAAGCATTTATTCGTGACAAACAATAATAATAAAAAAAAACAACACAAAAAAAATATATTAAAAAAAAAAACAAAAAAACCAGTCCGGAAATCTCATTTCCGCCGGGGCATGAATAATGCTTTTCTCAATAAATGCGAGGATATGATGCAATTGGGACGTTTTAAAAAAAATACATAGTTAAGGGCTCTAATTAAAACAAAACTTAATTGATTCCTTTGTGTAACAAAAGTTACCCACGAGCACTCAGGCCACCTGATGGTACTCGTAAGTGGAATCTGAGACCCCTAGACATTTGAAATCTCAAGACTATAATCCTAAGACCTCAAATGCGTTGCCAACCCTGTGGACTACGATGGAATGCCTCTACACTAGTAATTTCACCGGTTGTCTTATCCCCACACCGGAACACAACAATGCGAACACTGTTGCTTGTTGTATGACTAACTTTCGTTACACAAAGGACGCGATCGTGATTTTGTTTTTATTAGGCCTTTAACTATGATATTTTTTTTGAAAAATTATTTATTATTTTATTTTTATTTTTTATGTTAAGGAAAAGGCACACGAGCACTCAGGCCACCTGATGGTAAGTGGAATCTGAGACCCATAGACATTTGAAATCTCAAGACCTCAAATGCGTTGCCAACCCTGAGGACTAAGATGGAATGCCTCTATGCTAGTAATTTCACCGGTTGTCTTATCCCCACACCGGAACACAACAATGCGAACACTGTTGCTTGGCGGGTGGTTAATGGATAAGATGGTGGTATTATGTACATACTTAGTATGAAATAGGCCTGGCATATTTTTATTTCGCATGGAAACGGCGTGTTAGTGTTATTTTCCGATTTCAGACAGGGCCAAAAAACTTTTATTTTTCCAAGCAGTATTAAAAATGAATTCTCGACACTTCTCTGAAATACGTACAATATTAGGAAGAAAATTGTTTTATTTCCTCACAATAGTTGAGAAAAGCTATGTATGCTTCGGCAGAAAGTGTAACTTATGGACACTAGAGGGCCTCATCTGCGATTCGGCCTGTATACGACTCGTCCATAAAGCGCGTCCTTTCTACCCTCGGAAAAAATGCATATTATTTTTAGCATAATAACTAAATTCCTTACACCATACTTTAACTACTCGAAATAATTTTAAGGGTTCCGTACCTCGTAACCCTTAAACGGAACCCTTATAGGATCACTTTGTTGTTCGTCCGTCCGTCTGTGTGTCTACCAAGACCTATTATTAAAAATGTTGACATCTACTTAGATGTCGTAAGAGTGACGTAAAAAGAAGACACGGTATTTTACGTCGCAAAAAACGTATATTTCGACGCTCTCAAGTGAATCAATAATTCCGTGCATGGCTGGAATACGTTGATAAGTCGAGATGAAAAGTTAGTGAAATTTGTATTTAGAACAAACTGCATATAGTTCAAAATACTTCATTCTTTCTCAACGAGTTATGAACATATTCACGCCAGCCACGGATTTATAGGGTTACTTCCTGAAGTTCGGCAAGAAAAGTCTTTCAGCACAAGTAGCGAAAAAACAAAATTCATTAATTTGATGCTCCTTCACAGACATTTTTTTTTTTGCGATTTCCAACTTATTTGCAGTTGGTAAATTAATCACAGTAGTTAGTTGGTGGTTAGTGGTGGTAGGACCCTGTGCAGGGTCCGTCCGGATCGCTACCACCATCTTATCCATTAACCACCCGCCAAGCAACAGTGTTCGCATTGTTGTGTTCCGGTGTGGGGATAAGACAACCGGTGAAATTACTAGCATAGAGGCATTCCATCTTAGTCCTCAGGGTTGGCAGCGCATTTGAGGTCTTAGGATTATAATCTTGAGAATTCAAATGTCTATGGGTCTCAGATTTCACTTACCATCAGGTGGCCTGAGTGCTCGTGTGCCTTCTCCTTAACATAAAAAAAAACACGACCTAGTCAGGTGCATTCTTATAACTTTGTACGGAACCCTCGGTGCGCAATACCGACTCGCACTTAACAGGATTTTTTACAAAGGGGTTTTATATATGCGTCAAACGCAAACACGACCGCGTTTATTACAGACAAACAGTAAAATGGGGTGAATAGAAATACAGCCTAAAATAAAGCATATTCCACTAATTATAAGACTGAGGTTTGAACGTAATTTTCCTAAAGACTTGTCAATTTAATACTCGTTCTTATTAGTAACATGTTATGACTTATTTTACATTGAATAATTCACCATTACCATGAGTTACAGTTTCGATACTCGAATGCTCTGTCCTTCACAACACGTACTGTGAATGACAGAGCATTCGACTCGCTAGCGAGTAAGGTAATTGCATTTCATGGTAAAGGTACTGCATTCTCAACTTTTCGATAACAATCTACTCAATTCCTAGTAACCAGTATTTCCCAATCCCGAAAACAAAACGTTAGATAACAAATACACGCAACTACGAATCTAAGTTAGTTGTTGAAAATCGCATAAATATACACGATACGGATCTAACTCTATTATATTACCTATCTGCTTCGCGAAATGAGAAAACTATTCCAAATAACGTAAATTGCTTTGGTTTTAAATGGCTACGAAACAAACTGCAAGAGTTAAATCTTCGCGTTATTTTGTAATACTAGTGGCTTGGTAAAACCATTGAAGTAGATTTTAGTCACTTGACTGTAATGGCGGCCGAGGTAGGATCAATACCATAACATGTCAAAAGCAATACGGGTTAACCGGGAAGAATAGAATAATACAACAAAACAAATATTATTTATCTATTTAAACTTTATTGCACTATTATTTAGTGGTAGTAGGACTCTGTGCAGGGTCCGTCCGGATCGCTACTACCATCTTATCCATTAACCACCCGCCAAGCAACATTCGCATTGTTGTGTTCCGGTGGGGATAAGACAACCGGTGAAATTACTAGCATAGAGGCATTCCATCTTAGTCCTCAGGGTTGGCAACGCATTTGAGGTGTTAGGATTATGGTCTTGAGAATTCAAATGTCTATGGGTCTCAGATTCCACTTACCATCAGGTGGCCTGAGTGCTCGTGTGCCTTCTCCTTAACATAAAAAAAAAGAAAAAAAAAACTATACATGGTAATTTTTTAATAGGTGCACAAATTTTAATATTTGCTTCGCTATTGTTAATCAATAACACATGTTGTGTTATTTTTACTCTAGCTTATTTTTTTTAGAGATATTGCCGATTCAATGATTCCACTAACTTAACGATATTCATGGAACCTCTAATGCAGGGGTGCGAGGAGAGGGGAGTGTTGTTAAGTAAGTTAATAAATGAAATTTCAAATTTAGAATATCAGTAGGAGAGGGGCTTGTTGTCTGATAAGCTGTACATGAAATTTCAAATTTCGAATATCAATACAGTGTATCGCATACCTACAGCTTGACAACCCATGTCATCATTTCTAGTGTGACTTTGTGTCCACACGAAAAGGTAAAAGAGAGATAATTTGCAGCAAAAAAAAATGATCTCGTTTTATTGCCATAATATATTATATTAATGACATATTAAAATACTAAATAACGTTCCAATTTTCGGTAAAACACCGTTAAATTTCGAGTAATATCATCAAATTAAAGATGGCTTCTCAACACGTACTTAAAGGTAACCTACACTGTTTGTAAAACAAGATGGCTGTGCTGCTACCACAGCTTGTATTCTCGCTGGTTGCTCAGTGTGTCTCTTTCGCTTTTAGCGAGAAAGAGGGGTATTATTGAGAAACAAACAAGCTGGGGACGAGTAGGATTAACCCGGTATCGAGTGTTAAACCGCTCTTTGGTGCGACTAAGCTCTTAGCACCTCGTTATTATCCCGTTAACTTGCAAATGAGGGCAAATGAAGACCTTAATATGACTGTAATGCTGCTTAACTTGTGCTAATTTGAATTTTTAAACCCGCCGTAGTTTTATATAGTTTGGGAAGTATTTTTCTAAAAGGAAACAGCTTGGAAACTACTGGTTGAAATGAGTTTAGAGTGAAATTGGTAACATGATCCAATTTTTACTTAAGTTGCGAGTGTTTTCCTACGGCCGAAGCCTATATTCAAACCGCGGACAGGGCCTCTATTCAACTGCGCTAAAACGATATCGTGTTTGACACGTTTAAGAATCGTTTATGTCACAGTGGCCATTATTGTAAATGACATAAGAGTTATCAAAAAACGTTGACAATACGGAAACAGGTCAAAAACGATATCGTTATAACGCAGTTGAATAGAGGCCCAGATAGCCTTACTTCGGATTAAAATTTGACACATTTTATATGGGCAAATGTCATTTTATATGGGCGGTAAGGGCAGATATTTGTGTGATGAGCGCGAATATTTGTTCCTGAGTCTTGGATGTTTTCTATTTATTTAAGTATATTATATTTCTCTATACAAGTATGTTTATCGTTGTCTAGTACCCATAGTACAAGCCTAGAGCTTAGTTTGGGACTAGGTCAATTTGTGTAAGATTGTCCCCATTTATTTATTTATTTATTTATTAAAATTTCAACCCTAAGTCAAATTAGATGGCAAAAATGATGTGGTAACTAGTGTGTTCAATATAAGGCAGCAGTTTAAGTAGGTTTTTTCGGAAAAAATGGATTATGTTACCGATTTAACACAGTTTTTAACCATTAAACAATTTGATATCTAGGAAATAAATCTATCTATCTATCTAACCAATCGCACTAGTTTTATCCGGGTACACTACGTAATTCCGAATTGATCAAAATTCCGATTTTTCATAATTCCGAGTTTATTTTTTATAGAATACTATATTTTCTGATATCGCTTACAAATCAAACCTAACCTAAACTACATATAGCAACTAAATTATGAATTTTATTTAAAATAGCTCCAATAAAAATCGGTCAACAAAATATTCGAAAAAAATAGTTTGGTATTTTAAGGTGTTCCCGTCATGTCCATATTAAACTTGTAATCGCTACTTCAAATCCGCTCTCTACTTATACTGTCCTCCTAAACCAATAAGCAGTATTTCAAATTCAATGGCTAAAGCAGACCCAATCCTATCCAGTTCGTAATAAGGTTGCATTTGCTACAGGAGTTTTGTCTGAGATACTGCTATGTTAGCAGGGCAGATAACTGTTCTGTAATACGTTCCTTCACAGACACATTTTTCTTTACCTTTTTAATACCAGTGTGAATTAATTATATAAGCTGCATTTAAAAAATACTTTGACAATGTTATGACGGCATCATACGCAAACTTCATTTATAATACATTTATTTATTAACCTACATATTATTGTTATTGTTATTTGAAGTTAAGAAGAAAGAAGAATAACCAAATTTACCAATAAAATGGGAGGAAGTTAAACCAATAAGCTTATTTCGCCATATTCTTTGGATACCGTTATGGTAAGTTACTAAAACTACTCAATATAGCATCAACCGACAGCACGTTGGCCTAGTTGGGAGTGACCCTGCCTCCGAAGCCAGCGGTGCTGGGTTCAAATCCCGGTAAGGGCAGATATTTGTGTGATGAGCGCGAATATTTGTTCCTGGGTCTTGGATATTTTCTATATATTTAAGTTTGTATTTCTCTTTTTAAGTATGTTTATCGTTGTCTAGTAAAGATAGAACAAGCCTAGAGCTTAGGTGGGGGAGTAAGTAGGTCAATTGGTGTGAGATTGTCACCTCATATTTATTTATTTAACCACTATAAATAAACTGTTTCTGACCGACATCCAAACACACCAAGGGACTAACCAATGAGTTTGTGGACGTACTTTCTTGTAACTGGTTTTATGTGCAACTAGCTGTTTCCCGCGACTCCGTCCCCGTAGAAGTCATTTGTCGTTATTCCCTCAAGAACCGTCCAATTTCGAGATAAAAAGTACCCTCCTTCCCCGAGACTGAAACTATCTTTATACCAAATTTCATCTAAATCGGTTCAGCGGTTTATCCGTGAAAGCGTAACAAACAGACAGACAGAGTTACTTTCACAATTATAATATTAGTATAGATAGTTTACATACATACATACAAACTGCCAGTCTGTGCTCTAATATAATGAACTGACAAGCCAATATCAGTACTGTTAGTTTGTGGTTCCCTTAAAGTTTCTTCAAACTCCCACAGGTTCGCCATTGATCGTAGTAGGCTCTCGATCAGATTTGATAGAATCATAATTGATTGAGGTTCACAAAAATTGCTCGACTCATTTTGCAGCAAGAAACAAGCCCCGTTACAGAAGCTAACATTTGGGTGTCTATCATTTCATCGAAACACCTTTCATTGAATATATCATTTCATCGAATATTTTCTGCTGAAACCATACTGTTTTCAGGGTATCTCAAACATCTAACCTAACCTAACCTACGTAATTAATGTTCAAGATACCCTGAAAACATTATGGTTACAGCAGAAAATAGCGTTCGATGTAATGAAATTCGATGAAATGATACATTCGATGAAGTGATGAGTTACCCTAACATTTACATCGGTTTTTAGGGTTCCGTTTCCGTTTAGGCTTGACACCCTATTACTAAGCCTATGATATATGTCTGTCCCTCCGTCCTAGCTTTAAAGAGCTATCTTTTGATCCATACGAATTAGCTGATTGATTATTTTTCCAAAATATGTGCTACTACGGCGAATCTACTAACAAAGAAACGAAATAAATATCGTTAAAAAATACAACGTGTTACAAAATAATCCGTAAAAAAGAAATTACAAAAGTAGTGTCAACCCTTACTAAATAACGTCAGTTCAGTTAGTTCTTAGGTATACAGTACACTAGGGTTGACACTACTTTCGTAATTTCTTTTTTACGGATTATTTTGTAACACGTTGCAAAGGGGGTCCCCATACAAGATACATTTTTATCAACGTATTTTTATTGTTTTGTTTCGCAATAACTGTTAAACATACAAGCGTATACTGATATGGTGCAAATCCTACAGAATAACGAAAAATACCAAATAATAGACCAGTGTAAGACGGGCTCACACTGATTCGATTCGAAATGGAATCTTATACCTACTATATACTTATACCTACATATACCTACTGTATGGCAGTACGGAACCCTCGAAGCGCGTCCGACTAGCACTTGACCGGTTTTTTGTAACCGTACCTACTACTTAAATCTTTCCTACATATATTTTTTATTCATATTTAAATTAGTATACTATTTACAATATCTGTCTGCCTTCATCTTGCTCCTCCTATCGAGGAGGGTCTCGTGCAGGTTCCCCTCGTCCTTGGCTTTCCTCAACTCAAACACACTACCCTCGTTCAGGCGAAGCTTTTTGCCCTGGAACTTCTGGAATTTTCTCACATAGTCAACTTCAACTTCATTCAGTTCCCCTGTTCTTCATCAGGCAACACCACAGTATTAACCTCCTTAGTCTTGCTGCTTCGTATGCTGGAGAATTCTTACTCTTCCGCTACAGTATTCTGAGTAACAACAGAGTCATCTTCAGGGCTAACCGTCATGAATTTGTTAAGAGAACTTTGGATAGCAGTTTTGCCATCTTGCCACACGGGCTCTCACTGTTCCATGAGCCCCACTGCATCTGACCTTCCAATCACTACACCGTCCTTTGATACCCCTAGGTACTTCCCATAACCAGACTTAAACGCAACCAAAAACCTCATTATATCGTAGGTATACAAAGCTTTGTATAAAAAGTTCACAGTTTGGCAATTTTACGTAGGGCTATATACTCGTATACCCGTGTGGTTGCCAGGTTAGAATAGTGCCACTCCGTGTCTTCCCTTGGATGTCGTAAGAGGCGACTAAGGGAATAAGGGCTTGTAGTACTGTTAGGCGATGAACTTGAAACCTGTCACTTACACACTGGTAAACAAACATCTAAGCCTAATTATGCCAAATGTGGTTAAACAAGTCTTTTTAGAGTTGTCGGTAATTCTGTAGCCCTGCCTACCCTATTCTGGGAATGAAGGCGTGACCTTGTGTATGTGTATGTATACATTTCAGAAACCCTGCCTTAAAGTACTTATGAATAAATACTGTGATTCCAGGTCGCTTGGTGGGTAACCCTTATAATAGTCCTGGTTACCTTGACATTCTGCGCCATTCTGATCCTCGTCGCAAGGTTAATCAAAGGTAAAGGCAAAGGACACTGTTCAGTCTGCATGAAATACCTAATACACAAGATGGAGATCCATGTCATATTCTAATACTGTCTAACTAGCTTCTGCCTGCAACTTTGTCCGCGTTGACCATCCACCGGGAACAGTATGTTTCCAGAAATAAAAGGAATATCTTGTCTTAATTTAGGCTATATTGTAATCGAATGAGCAACCAAAACCTATGGTCCTCGTCAACAACTACGTTGAGGAAGAACCCCTGGGTGTTTAGTTCTCGATCGGCGAATCCTAATCGAGAAATGCATTTCTCACCTCAGCACCTCAAAAAAGTTTTTGCTGTTTACAGACAGTGAGCAAAGTTCGATTTTGCTGCGAGTGTGAGACAATAGTTATTTGTGCAACAAGTGAGCAAAGTTGTTTTTTGATGCGAGTTTTGATTTTGAATCCCGAGCAAGCGAAGGGTTCTAGGTTATAATCCTGAGTGCAGTAACTTTGGTCTCGTGTTGCACGCACAATTTTTCACCTCAGCAGCGAGAAAATATAGCCTTAAGATAAAAACAAACTACATCCCACAGCCGCCCGCGCGCCGTTTTTATATTATGAACAAAAAATAAATAGTTACAGACAAATCTCACGCTCGCAGCAAAATCGTATTTTGCTCACTGTCTTTAAACAGCAAAACCACCCTTTTTGAAGAGCTGAGGTGAAAACTTTTTAATTTTAAGGAGGTCGCGGTGTGGCACCACGCGATCGGCTGGGGAACCAATATACATGTCGCTTAATGTTTACCATGTTGTGTTTTTTACCTTAAGGTTATTATAATAAAAATGCTATCGCCGCTGAGGTAATAAGTTGTATGCGCTACACGAGACCAAAGTTATTTGCATCTCGTGTCTTTGAATCCTTCCTGCACTCAGGATTCAAAACCTAGAATCCTTCGCTTGCTCGGGATTCAAAATCAACACGCGCAGCAAAAATCAACTTTGCTCTCTTGTTGCACAAATAACTATTTCCAGCGTAAAAAAGGCCATAAGCTATATCCATTCTAAATTTCATCCAAGTCCAACTGTTTGTACGTGAAGGAAAACATACTAACTCTCACACTCTTACAACCTTTCGCATTTATAATATTAGGGTAATTTTTTCAACAGCAGAAAAACAATCCGAACGAGAGAAAAAGAAAGATGAATGCATACAAGTGCACGAATCTCGAACTCAATTAAAACATACTACTATATTAAGGACGGACAATATCTCAACCCAAAAAGAAAGTGATGTTCTGAAAAAGCGGGTAGATGTGACTACGGATATTCATCCATCATTTCAGACGCCTCTGAGCAAGGTACTGGAGCCTGAGTATAGCAATATTTACCATTTTTAAACTTTTCAATGCCTTACGTCAAATATACGTACGGCACTCATACGCCAAATATTTATATGGGCCAACAAAAGTACTTCCAATGATGCCCGCCCAGACATTGATGCTAAAATGCTTTTGGGATGATGTTTACTTTTTCATGTGTGGATTCTGATGTTTTTTCCCAATAATGATTGTGAAAATTTGTAATACCATCTCTATCAAACTTAGATTCGTCAGTCCAAAGTATTCTTCCTTTAAGAAAAGACGGATTTTCAATATTTATATTTAATAGGAAACGACAAAGTGCTAAACGACGAATTGGATCACCTTCGTCTAAACTTTGAACAGGTGTGTAATGGAACGGGTGGCTGCCATCACCATTACCAGCTGTCCATATTTTCCACTCAGTTAAATTCATTGTCTTGCAACTTTCCTGATACTCGTCGTGGGATCGTCACTGAATTGTGTTTATATTTCTTCTTCTACATCAACAACATAATGTTCAGGATAGTGGAGCCCAGGGCGTCTTGAGGATACATTACCAGTTTCCCGAAGTTTTATAAAGATATTCCTAAATACTTGTGCGTTGGAAGTCTTCGTGAGGGAAAACGTTCCTGGTATAAATTACGAGCCCTTGTTGCGTCTCCGCCAGCAAGTCCGTACATAATAATTATGTCTCCGTACTCGTGGTTGGAAATCGACGTCGTCGTGAAGTCGTTGAAATTTAAGGATATGAACATGAAAACTTAAATATCTGTATTTGCATTCACTTACTCACATTCGAAGCGAAACAAACGTGTCTAGCCAAATTCTAAAACAGACTAATTGAAAAATAAGGTAAGAGCTAGGACGTTCCTTATTAAAATGTTCAATGTTTTCTCATAAGGAGTGAGCGACTACTTAATTTACAAGAACATTCTAAATTCTAAATTCAAATTAATAATAACTAACCAGTCACTGCACTAATCAATGTATGGAGATAAAATTAAATACAAAATAAAGTAAATTAAATCACCTATTTATTTATACTTTTATTGGAAATACCTTAACTTTATTTTTTATTTTTTTGTTTTGTTTTATTTTTTTTAATGGCATAATTTTAGAAAGCCTGTTAATCAAAGAAGTTTATTAAGTAATTTGTACGCGTAAATCGCTATAACTTTTTTTCTTATAGACACGCAAAGTTACAAAATTGTGTGATTTTTTATCGTCATGTCTTAAGAGGTTTTTTGTCAGTCTAACAGTATTAGATAATTATTTTAATTTATTTTGAAGAACCAAGGTATTGGTTAACGTAAAAAGGCAAAACATTAAAAGTTAACTCAATACAAACTGTACAGGGTGTTAAATATAAAAAAAAACTCGGGTGTTTTTTTTTAAAAGTAAATATGTCAAAAACTGTGAAACTAAGCATAATAGTAAATGTGGTAAAAATGTTCAAAATGACCCTAAATATCACTCT
This sequence comes from Acleris holmiana, assembly GCA_949316455.1. NCBI lineage: Eukaryota > Metazoa > Arthropoda > Insecta > Lepidoptera > Tortricidae > Acleris > Acleris holmiana. The sequence continues at coordinate 4,260,437 of OX438778.1, forward strand.
TAAACTGTGGTTGTGCTTTACTGTGGGGTAGTGCTGCTGATGTCAACAGCATCTTTGTTCTGCAGAAGAGGGCTGTTCGTGCTGTCTACAAGAGGGCCAGAGAGACTCGCTTAGAGATAAGTTTAAAGAAATTAATATATTGACCACGCACAGTCAATACATTTATGAAAACATTATATATGTTCATAAAAACATCGCTAAATTCAGAAAGAACTGTGACATACATAATGTTAATACCAGAAATAAACATAAGCTCGCAGTGCCCTTCACGCGGCTCCATAAAATAGAAAACTCTTTTATGGGTAATTGTATTAGGTTCTATAATAAGCTCCCAAGTAATGTTACTGAACTATCAGTAAATAAATGTAAGAGTTACGTTAAGCGTAACTAATTTCTAAAGCATATTATAGTATTAAAGACTATATTAATGATAACAATGCTTGGGACTGAATTGCTTGTAATAAAATGTTTAGTCCTTACGACAAAAGGTTGCGAACGTCGAAAAAAAAAAGACATCCGACAGAGTTTCTTACAGGTTCTTCTCTGATCGGTCGCGATTTGAACCTGCAGTCAATTTAGGCTAAGTCGCTACTATGACGTTTCAAAAGAGTTTATTATTTGTAAACCTACTTGAATAAAGATTATTCTGATTCTGATTCTGAATCCAAATCTAAAAAAAATATATGACATACACATGGTTTTTTTTATGTTAAGGAGAAGGCACACGAGCACTCAGGCCACCTGATGGTAAGTGGAATCTGAGACCCATAGGCATTTGAATTCTCAAGACTATAATCCTAAGATCAAACGCGTTGCCAATTGCCAACCGGGTCGTTTTCAAAAAAATTGTACATAGTTAAGGGCTTAATGAAAACAAAATCACGATCGCGTCCTTTGTATAACGAAAGTTAGTCATACAACCTGTATGGGTAACTTTCGTCACACAAAGGAATCAATTAAGTTTTGTTTTAATTAAAGCCCTTAACTATGTACAATTTTTTTGAAAACGACCCAACCCTGAGGACTAAGATGGAATGCCTCTATGCTAGTAATTTCACCGATTGTCTTATCCCCACACCGGAACACAACAATGCGAACACTGTTGCTTGGCAGGTGGTTAATGGATAAGATGGTGATAGCGATCCGGACGGACCCTGCACAGGGACCTACCACCACTACTAGCTTACTTACTTTTTACTAGCTATATAACAATTATATCACACGATATTGTAAAGTAAAAAAAAACCCAAGCTCTGCATAATATTATTTATTAAGTCTAGGATATTTCTGATATTTTGATAAGCAAACTATGTATTCAAACACAAAATTTTACATTTACTAGATTTGTATTTTTATTTTATCTTTATGAGACTTGAGAGGGCGCCGAGCGTCCAGTTGCGCCCTTATTACTTTTATTGTGTTTTCTAATAAACTAAAGTATTATCTTAAAATATAAGAGCGCTTTACTGTTGTACAAATGAATACACAAATTATAGAGAATATGACATTACTTAACAATAAAATTGAACTATGAGTGAGCAACTTAACGAAGAAAGTGGCCACCTTTTTCCGTTAAGTTGACTACACGAAGGTAGGTTATTAAAATGTGTCACGTATGCGTATTGCGTATTCATTTGTACAACAGTGAAGCGCTCTTAGATTTTAAATACTTTAGTTTATTAGATAACACAATAAAAGGTATGAGGGCGCAATTGGACGCTCGGCGCCCTCTTCAATAGAAAATGAGTTCATACCTTCTTCATTATTGAGATATTTGTTTATTTATTTACTAGCGACCCGCCCTCGCTTCGCTCCAGGTTAAAGTATTATACATATAAACCTTCCTCTAAAATCACTCTATGTATTAAAAAAAACCGCATCAAAATCCGTTGCGTAGTTTTCAAGATCTAAGCATACATAGGGACAGACAGCGGGGAGCGACTTTGTTTTATACTATGTAGTGATTTATTTATTTATTTATTGTACAATCTTCAGTTAACACTTACAGTCATGCTACACGTATTAACTGTTAAAAAAGAGATTCACAAAAGCAAAAACAATTCGCTGCTTCCCATGAATAGTGGCATAACTTAAAATTGACAGATTTTCAGGAAACCAGTTCAAATAAAAGACAAAATATAAGTTGGTATAACTTCTATTGCAATAAAGATATGGAGATCAACATTCTTGTTTTAGCTTGCTATTTTTATAAGGTTTCCTGTTATTAAGTTATTTATATCCTTTTGTAACAATAACTATTAAAAACTATGAAAAGTATGAAATGATTCTTACTTGTTTCGCTATATAAAATTGTAAATTATTGAGAACAGCGTCACAATACAAAAAGTGACAATGCAAATGAGATCAAATTAAAACTTATAATGATACATTTTAAGTTGGGCCGTTAAAAGATATGATTTATGTCTTGAACAACGTCACATTTAGACTTAGAACATTACAAAATCAATAACAATGTCATTATAATACTTTCAAGTATCATTTTACACTTATAACTTTGTATTATAAATACAAATAGGTACTCTTAAACAATTTCAGGGTAATTTGAGGGTAAGGTACTCTAAAAAAACTAATCAAATAAAACCTCTCGAAATATGTAACATTTTAAATTATTTAAAAATAAAGACTATCTAAGTATTATTATTATAACAGGAATTCGGACTAGTCTTACATTTTAATGAATTGTTACTTTTGTTAAAAAAACATGATACTTATTCCTAAAACGTTATTTTTTCTCCTTAAACCTTAAAGAATCAGACTCAATGGTAATTTGGTAGGTACTGGTATTACAAACATAATCTCGGTCTTTTTATAGGTTTATCAATCTTTAAATCAATGTTCATTTTTTCAAACATAAGTTTTGTTCGTTTGTTTTCCACTGAAATAATAAAAATAAACATTTAAGTATTTTATTTGCCTACGTCACAAAATTTTAATAACTACAAAAGTTACTTTTGGATTTCTAATGGTTAAATAATCAAATTACAAACAAACAAACAAATCTTTATAATATTAGTATAGGTTAGCAAACAAAAATACGCAGTAAGTAGGTAGATACCTATTTATTATTTAAAAGGTATTTGAACTTCACCGCAATCCATGCCGAAAGGCGGCGTGGTGCGGCGGCTTCTTTTGAGCTTGACGCCGCGAGTCGGCTAATACCTATCAATCTTCGCTATGTTTATAAATACTAAGAATGTACTTTAGATAAACGAGAGGCGGTTTGCGTACCTAATAATGCTTGCCCATTTCTATTTTGTTACTTACCTACCTATTCGTTTACTCTTCTAAAACATTAGAAAAACATCATGAATACGAGTAAATTTAGCCATTTCGTGTATTAAGGGGGCACCGAGCTTTTTGCGCTCATTAACTTTAGGTATTTTATGCACTCTGTGTATGTGTGCGTATAGCACACCAGCAAGGAGCGAGCTGGAGCCATGCGCCGGCCGCGCGCCGCGCCTGACGAGCCGTGCGCCGGTCCACTAGGCGCGGAGGTTGCTACCAATGTTTACAAAATAAAAAAACATAATCGATTCCGAATACTTTTATTCAAATATTGACTATAAGAAGTTAAAAACTTTTTTCAGTCTACATTTTTTTTTAAATTTGTTGTTTACTGTCGGTAGGTAAGGTAGGATTGAATTACTTGTATTGTTGAGGTACAGTCACATCACGAGATTGTTGAGCCACTCTAGAACCCACTCACAGATAGATAGATAATTTTTAATTAATGTCGTTTGTACATCTATGGTGTATTTAGCTAGTGTTAAGTTATTTATAATATTTATTGGGCAAATTGTTCGGCTAAAGAGAATAAATCATAAGTAAAAGCCGTACATCTTCCAATCGGCCATCTTCCCTCTCCGAAGGTTACCGGGAGAACCCTTTCATAGAAAGTTGACGGTAAATTTTGACGTAAATAATTTCTTTTGCGTGACTTGACGCTGTCATTAGGACAGAGTTCTATGGTGGCTCAACAACCCCGTGATTTAATGTGACTGTATAATTGTATATTGAAATGAAATAAAACCTAATTACCTTTATTGACAATATTCTAAGCACAAAATAAAGTGAACTCAATACCTAATGTAAAGTAATAAGAACGGCTGAGTAGGGCAAAAATCCCAGTCATGGACCTTTTCTTCAAGATATTATTTATAACTGACTTCAAAGAAAAAGAAGTTCTCAGTTTGACCTGTATGTATGTATGTATGTTTGTCCGCGATTATCTCACGTTTGGCTGAACCGTTTTTAATGCGGTTTTCAGAAAAGTATTTGTTTCACATAGGAGAAGGTTTTGGTATTTTAACCGTCTTTAAAAAAAAGGATCTTAGTTTGTACGAATGTTTATCCATGATTATTTCCGCAAAAACTTCAATGTCTGATTCTGATCACTATAAAGTATAAAATTAAATTGATGTTTTAAAAAACTAAAAACTTAAAGCTGCTGTATCAATCACATATTTAGAAGTTCCTACTTAATGTTTGTATGTATATAATGTAATGAATAATGTACGCAGGTATCTTTAGAAAAAAATATTAGGACATAAGTAACAACAATAATCAATATCGGATTTTACTTCACGGCATTATTTTGTCTGTGTGAGTAAGCAATGTCATTGTCTATTTCTCCATCCACTGAAAGACAAAAAATTTGGTCCATTGGCATCCTGTAATAAAACAGAACGTTTTGATTTAACTATGATTTATTTATTAACAGAATTAGTTTTTGGATGAAATTTTGTAATCCTCATTCTATAAAAATAATTCGTATTTGGGACTTACAATTCCATTGTGTGGTAAATTTTATAATCGATGTCAACCAATTCATTTACTCTGTAAATTGAAAAAATATAAAGATAATGTGAAAATTCATACTAAATTTATTAAAATGTTTTCCTATACACCTCTTACTATTTTTACGCATACCTCACCGGTTCATTAGGTACCTAACTCTTCGCTTTGTAGCGAAGTGCCAACAACTGGAACATTAACCCTATAAATAAAAAAATATGAATAATTTTGCAATTTTACTCATTTGTTGAAATATAGTTGTTAGGTACTGAGTATTCTTACGGAGTATTCTATTTGTATTCAGATTTCTGGAGATGTCTTGCTCTAGAAATATTGAAACCATCCCAAGAAGTAACAATATTATATAATTAATTATAGTAAAAAAAACCTCGGGTCGTTCTAAGAAGCTTGTTTTGCCTGTAAATGTGTTTTTTTAGCTAAACTACTTTTATATCATGGTAAATATTCACCATAGAAGTGTATTTTTTATATACCTACCTACTAATTGAAAGAACTTCGCGTGTTGTTGAAAATTACTTGTGTAAATAAACCAATTTTGGCTCAAAACATCAAGACTACAACTAAACGATTACAAAGTCTTAGTAATACAAATCGATACATCTCGAAAATCAGTCTATGTTGCTACCGATTTATTTTCTCCTCCCTTAGCGTGGCATTTTGACAACTGTCAAATCAGGTTTCTTAGAACTACTCCACTATCAGTAGGTTTACGATTTTAACTAACTTCATTTCTTCACGCAAGCGTTTAGCATTGTGCTTTTGCCAACCCCTTCTCTTCCTTTCTTGGCTGTGTTTGTTCCCCATTTAAAATAAAGTGAATAATCACAAAAATGGCGATAAACGCAACCAACCACCAAGCGACACAGCCTCCACGTCCGACGGCCGAAGCCTGACTAATGCGGACATGGGGGAAACGTGACGGCTCTGGCTAAAATGGACGAAACGCGTGCGAATTTAGGTATTTCCTTCATATTAGTAAAATAAAAACACATTTTCAAATCTAAAGTATAGAATATATAGAAGACGTGTAGTTTTGTTGTAAATCCAAAACTGATGATCTTCCGTGAAGTAATTACGCCGTACTAAGTGTTTATTTTGTTATGTAGAGGTATCTTTGGATGTGTTTTCTATCGAGGGAAGTACAAGTAATCGTGTTTCTAAAGTATATGATAAATAGAGTGATTCCTTAAATATCTTACATATGAATTGCATAACTAAAGCTTCAGTAAAAACAATGCAGCAGGCGATCAAACGAACGCATTTTTTTCGTAATTACGTATCGTTGCCTCGGCGCACTCTTAAGTGGTAGCTACTTACCTAGATAGACTATTTGGCCTGCAACGGATTATTACCGTTGCATTGGAGGATGCTTTTAAGGTTCTGGACTGGAAAGGACGAGGCATCAACATCAATGGCGAGTACATCCCTCACCTTCGATTTGCTGACGATATCGTAGTCATGGCTGAGACCATAGAGGAACTCAGTGCAATGCTCGCTGACCTCAGTAGAGTTTCCGACCAAGTTGGCCTGAGAATGAACATGGACAAGACGAAAGTCATGTCCAATGTCCATGTCGCGACAACTCCCGTGATAGTCGGAGGCTCTGCGCTCGAAGTTGTTGACGACTATGTTTACCTGGGACAAACGGTCCAGTTAGGTAAGTCCAACTTTGAGAAAGAGGTCACTCGTCGAATCCGACTCGGCTGGGCAGCGTTCGGGAAGCTTCGCAGCATCTTTTCGTCCAAATTACCGCAGTGTTTGAAGTCAAAAGTCTTTGACCAGTGTGTGTTGCCAGTGATGACTTACGGATCTGAGACGTGGGCGCTAACAATGGGCCTTATAAGCAAGCTCAAAGTCGCTCAGAGGGCTATGGAGAGAGCTATGCTCGGGGTTTCTCTGCGTGATAGAATCAGAAATGATGATATCCGCAGTAGAACTAAGGTTACCGACATAGCCCGAAGAATAGCTAAACTTAAGTGGCAGTGGGCGGGGCACATTGCTCGCAGGACTGATGACCGATGGGGTCAGAAGGTTCTTGAGTGGCGTCCACGGACCGGGAGACGAGCTGTAGGTAGGCGTCCAACAAGATGGAGCGACGACCTTGTAAAAATCGCGGGAACGCGGTGGATGCGAAAAGCACAGGACCGGTCTGAATGGAGAGCCTTGGGGGAGGCCTATGTCCAGCAGTGGACGTCTTTCAGCTGATATGATGATGGATTATTACCATACCTACCTACTTACAATGATTGTCACAAACAATGACCGATTAAGTTTTGAGTCATGAGTTTATAGTAAATTTTATGTTTTATGCGTTCCATTACAAGATAGTGTTATAAATGTTTACTTACTTTTACTTGAAGGCTGTCACGTCCCAAAATAAGCCAGTATTTCACAAAAACCTTGAACCACAATAACCATTTACTATCTGCAAAAGTGTCCTTTCACTAAATGAGCCACTATTTCACATAAAAAGTAGAAATTAATTTTGTTTTATTTTGCGAAGTGTCGTTATTCACGAGAACAAACGTGTGACTCCTCGGAATGACCTGTTGCAACTGAAGAACTGTCAGTGTTGCCTATAAATGGCGTCTTGAATTGACCAATCACATAACGTCACTAGCCGCACTGCTGGGTCATTTTAGGTAATATGAATCTGATCTTTGTGTACCATACAATACTGCACATTTTAAAGCGATCTGTATCAATAACTCAAAATTAACCTATTTCGCTTTGTGTCACTATTCTTGGGAAGCAACGAATTATTATTACAAATATTATGTGATGTGGTGTTGAGTGACACTTTCTTGTATTGAGCTTGGGTGATAATTGTCTCCAGATATCGGTTGGCCGATCTATTGAAACGCTGCTCCGAGGTATGAAAGATGTCCAGTTGGCTGTCGCTTTCCAAGATATTGTTGATGAGCTCTAGGGCTCGGTGAAGCGGGGAGTGGGTGAGAGAGCGCCTGCGCGCCGGCGGGACGGCGAACAGTGAAGGGCGACGTGGCCGTAGCTGCAGCTTGCTCGGTATTGGCACCCGTAGTGGCAACAGACCTATCTAGCAAGTTTGTGTTAGGAGTGACGGCTCTGCAACCCTACACTGAGCATGGTCCGACATGCTCTTGCCCAGAATTTTTTTTATTGAAAGCGACGTCGTATTGTCGTCGTTGGATGTTAGGAAATTGGTCAAACCAATTAAAGGTTGTCAGCTTTGAAACAAGTTTGGGGTTCAGTATTTCTATAAGGCCCGCTTGCCCTTTTTTTTTTGACCCGGGGGAAATGCCTTTGCATACCCACCCCGTTGGGGGCCAGGGCGGGTTATGTCCGGCTTGCACGGACTAAAACCTCCGGGGCGTTCCACCTAGCGCTTTAAGAGGAGTCTACGGGACCGCTATAGCGCCAAAACGTAGCCCCCCAATAGCGAGTGCCCTGTGGGCTCGCCTGAAGGCGGGGAACTTTACTAGCTCCCTCGCCTACTCCGCTGGTAGCACCCTGGAACACAGCAGGGGCGTTAGGCCCTAAGTTAACAAGTGTTTTTTTATTTAAATTTACTGTTCTTATATTATGAATTCGAGATTCTTTTATAATTTAACTTGGTATTAACCTAGGGTTAAATTACGTGCAAGTGGGCCTAACAATATACTAGCAAAAGTATTACCTTCATGGATTGTTTTTTAAAGAAGCTTCTATCGTATGGCGTTCTGTCATAAAGGTTATTAAAAAAGAACTTTGACGTTATTATGACATCCATTTATATGAGCTTGTGTTCTGAAAACAAATCTTGGGAAAGTAAACAAAGAAGATTACAAATCTCATGAAATCGTGATGGTAAGACTTAGTGGTACATGATTTTACAAAATTAAATAGGTTTATGTAAGTCTAAAATGACTTGTTGATAATTCTGTAACCACATTTTGCACAAATAGGTTTACAAGTGAATTAGTGACAGCTTGCAAGCCCATCGCCAAACAGTACTACAAGCCCTTATTCCCTTAGTCGCCTCTTACGACATCCACGGGAAGACATAGAGTGGCACTATTCTAACCCGGCAACCACACGGGCTTCATATTCACCAATTAGTGGCGGTTAGTGGGAGTTTGAACCGGGCTTACCTTTATGGGCATGCATGCACAACCGTCGGCTGCCGCGGCCGCGTTCATCTGAGCGGCGCTTCCGCAGCGCACACATATTTATGTAAGTGCGAGAACGAGACGGAGGAACTCATGTCGTCCCTCTCGCGCTACTCATTGAAATACCGCGGGTGGATTTTCATTCAAACATCTCGATCCACCCGATGAACAAATAATAAATTAATTGAAATAGTATATAAGTAGGGCTCTTGTAAATAAATCAGAACATTAGACATCGACGCTCGTTTCATTCTCTCCGCCACCAAAGCCCTACAATTGGTGACCCCGACGTGATAAAAATTACCGAAATAAAAGAACAGGACTCACCTGGACCATCCGCACCGTCAGGATCCTACGACCTCGCTGGTATCTCCGTGCAATCCCGAATTTTACCATTTTGGCGTGAACAACCCCGTCTGTGGTTCGCACAGTTTGAAGCTATTATTGAACCATTGAAAACTGGTGATGATCAGAAATTTCGATACGTTTTGGGCGTTCTCCAAGCCACCGATGTTCAGCAGGTCAGCGACATTGTACTGAACCCACCAGCGACCGGTAAATACAACGCGCTAAAAAAACGACTGCTAGCGGTTTATGAAGAATCGGCGAAGAAGCAATTCCAGAAGCTGATAAGCGGCCTAGAACTTGGTGAACAGAAATCAACGCAGCTGTTAAGAAGAATGCGTGATCTGGGAGGCAACATGATACTCGACGATGGCCTCAAAATTATGTGGATGAATCAGCTTCCATCTCATGTACGAAACGTTCTCTCGTTGAGCACAGAAACATCCCTGGACACATTAGCAGAAATGGCCGACAAGATGCTGGAAAATTCCGAACCCGCTACCATCGCATCTCTTGCTACACCTAGCTGCTCTCAAAATATCGAGAATTCGCATCTCGATTTACTATCAAAACAAATGGAGAAGTTAACTCTCGAAATTGCTGCACTTCGTTCAAGCGACAAGCAACACTATCGATTACGTGATCGCTCGCGCTCAACATACAAACCACCAAACAGAACTCCTCGCGACTCTTGCAGGCCTGGAAATGCAGACTGGGAATGCCGATACCATTTCCGCTTTGGTGACAAAGCAAGACGATGTGAATCGCCGTGCAAACGAAGAAACAAACCGTCGGAAAACTAATGAAGACACCGACCCTGGCGGGCGTCGGTGTCCCTACAGCAAGTAACCGCCTGTGTGTTTTCGATCGCGACACTAGAGAACGTTTCCTCGTCGACACTGGCGCAGACATATCGGTGTTATCAACGCATCACAAGAAGCAAACAACATCAACGACCTACAAGCTGTACGCCGCAAATAATACGCCAATTAATACCTACGGCGAAAAAACAATCAAACTTAACTTGGGACTTCGTCGCGACTTTCGTTGGACGTTCATCGTGGCCGATATTAAAACATCTATACTTGGCGCTGACTTCCTACGCCATTATAGATTGCTCGTCGACTTGCATAAAAAGAAACTGCTAGATGAAACTACCGAGTCACATATTGATGCCGTAGAGATTACCACATCCGAAGAAACAGTTCACATGATCAGCAGCAATCAAGCGTACTATGACATCCTGAAGCAATACCCAGACGTACTACGACCTATGTCCCTCAAAGCCCCAGCGAGACACGAAGTGCTGCATTACATTGAGACAACCGGCCCTCCTCTCCACGCCAGGCCACGACCGTTGCCACCAGAAAAATTTAAGGCGGCCAAAGACGAATTTGAACGAATGATGGAAATGGGTATATGTCAGCCGTCAAGAAGTCCCTGGGCTAGCCCCCTTCACGTCGTTAAGAAAAAAGACGGCTCACTACGTGTATGTGGCGACTATAGACGCCTAAACGCCGTCACTCAACCCGACCGCTACCCGTTGCCCCGCATACAAGACTTCACCTACCAGTTACATAACAAGAAAATATTTTCCAAGTTAGATTTGAAGATGGCTTACTTCTGGATACCTATGAGTAAAGAGGATGCGCAGAAAACAGCCATAATCACACCATTTGGACTGTTCGAGTTCAACTGCATGACCTTTGGCCTACGCAACGCGAGCCAAACCTTCCAACGTTTTATGCACGAGGTCCTGCGAGGCATCAATGACGTTTTCTGTTTTGTCGATGACGTCCTTCTATTTTCTACCCACGAAGAGCAACACAAGAACCTGCTTCATCAAGTCCTTGAGCGCCTTAATAAATACGGCGTAACTCTAAACGTAGACAAGTGCGAGTTTGGGCAGTCAACAATTAATTTCCTCGGTTACGAAGTTTCATCCCATGGCGTTAGCCCACCTGAAGACCGAATCAAAGTCATATCCGAATATCCGAAACCCAGAACCATCAGCGACCTACGAAGATTTCTAGGGATGCTAAATTTCTATCGTGACTGCCTACCACATCAAGCAGAGCATCAAGCAGAGTTAAACAAATACTTACACAACACTAGTAAGAATGACAAATCGACGATCGAATGGACAACCGCAGCAGAAAAGGCTTTTAATGAATGCCGCCAAAGCATATTAAAAGCAACAACCTTGTCACATCCTGTGAACACCGCACCATTACGCATTATGAGCGATGTCTCGGACCACAGCATTGGCGCTGTTTTGGAACAGAAAATAGGAGAAAAATGGAAACCGCTTGCGTTTTTCTCAAAATCAATGAGTACGACACAACGCCGATACAGTGTGTATGATCGCGAACTCTTAGCCATGTACACATCTGTAAAACACTTCAGGCGCCTTATCGAAGGCAATGACGTCACGATTTACACAGATCACAAGCCGCTCACTCATGCTTTGTCTCGATCAGCGAGCAGTAGCGACACTCCACGGCGAGAACGTCAACTACACTTCATAAGCCAATTTTGTTCGAGCATTCAATACATCGAAGGAAGGAAAAACTCAGTTGCCGATGCACTATCTCGCATTGAAGAAATTCAATGTCCTACTACTGTCGACTACGAAAAACTTGCCGCCGATCAAAAAAATGATGAAGACCTCAAAATCATAAAATCACAACCAAACTTAAAATTCACCGAAGTAACGCTGCCAGGAACGCGCCAACCAATCACGTGTGAGCACTCTACAGGGACCCCACGACCATACCTACCGGCTGCATATCGCTACGCTGTCTTTAGGGCGCAACACGATCTTAGCCATTCCGGTATTCGTGCAACACGAAAACAAATGACCTCAAAGTACTTCTGGCCTGCTATTAACAAAGACGTTGGAACCTGGACTCGAGCGTGCATCGGCTGTCAACGCGCCAAGGTGCATCGTCATGCAACACCAACAATCGGCGAGTTCCCGCCATCACAACGGTTCGAGCATATTCATATCGACATTACAGGCCCATTAAGAATATCCAATGAGTTTAAATTCTGTGTGACCATCATACATCGCTGTACTAAATGGCCTGAAGCCGTGCCCGTAAGGGACATTACAGCGGAGGTCGTTGCTAAGGCATTGTACGAGCACTGGATTACCAGATTCGGATGTCCACTACGCATCACCACGGACCAGGGGAAACAGTTCGAATCCACTTTGTTCAACTCGCTGCTTAAAAAGTTCGGAGTAACACGAATACGCACCACTGCGTACCACCCCCAAGCGAATGGCCAGGTCGAAAGACTACACCGTACCCTAAAAGCCGCAATCATGGCTAGAGGCGAAACTACAAAATGGTCTGAAGAATTACCTACTGTGCTACTGGGCCTCCGCACAGCACTACGTACAGATAATAACTTAAGCCCGGCATTAATGACGTGTGGATCAACGCTACGCATTCCATCAGATTTTTTTGTACCTACTCAGTCGAAAATCGAAGATGCCGAGTTTGTTCGCCGTCTAACTGAAACAATGGCTTCCGTAATACCTACAACAAGGCCGCAAGCAACACGGACACGTCCTTTCATTCATAAGGATTTGTCCATTTGCACACATGTATTTGTACGAAACGATACGGTGCGACCGCCGTTAACACCTCCATACGACGGCCCGTTCGAAGTACTTAAACGCTACGAAAAATACTTCAAGATACAATTGCCACGTACGACCGCAGTTGTCACCATTGAACGTCTGAAGCCGGCCTACATTTACAACGACTCCAACAACGACGAATCAACAACACCTATAAAAGAAACCTACACCACAAGATCCGGCAGAGTTACGAAAAGGATGCGCTTAGCTTGAGGAGGAGTGATATGGGCATGCATGCACAACCGTCGGCTGCCGCGGCCGCGTTCATCTGATCTGAGCGGCGCTTCCGCAGCGCACACATATTTATGTAAGTGCGAGAACGAGACGGAGGAACTCATGTCGTCCCTCTCGCGCTACTCATTGAAATACCGCGGGTGGATTTTCATTCAAACATCTCGATCCACCCGACGAACAAATAATAAATTAATTGAAATAGTATATAAGTAGGGCTCTTGTAAATAAATCAGAACATTAGACATCGACGCTCGTTTCATTCTCTCCGCCACCAAAGCCCTACACCTTGAACGCTACCACCATCTTACTTTGTAGCCTTGGCGCCAAGCTACAGTTTTCAGGTTTGTGTGGTGTTAGTATAATTTCAATTGTATGACGAAATATAAACCGTCAAAACAGAGTGGGCCCCGCGCGTAAGAACGAAAGGTTGCGACAGATATATTTTCCTCTTTAGCTGATTCTTCGTCATCCAAACCTGGAACTAAATACAAAATACACGCACTGAATCTTAACATATAATAAGTCTTTAGAAGAGTCATGTCTGTAACCGCAAATTTTTAAAAAATAATAGGAAAAGGTGGGTACGTATAAGAGCAGCCTCGGGTTGAGGCACGCACGGCTCACCTATTTTGCTAAAATTCGTACACGCTCACGCGCTGTGCGCAAACAGCCAGTCGGTCTTTTGACCGTGCTCAAAGGCGCCTCGATGTGCGTGCCTCGCGTAACTTGGACGTGTATCCGAGCGTGCCGTGGGCAGAACGACAAGTTCTAACTTGTCTGTGGGCGAGGCGCGTACAAATTTGATAAAGTTGCTGAGCCGTTCCACCACCAAGGCAATTTCTTCTTCTTCTTTTTGTTAATAATTCGGTGAAGTATGACAGATGCAGCCGCGGCTGTCATCGTGTCCGACGCCATTTTGGAACGTCGGCTCGCGGCGAGCACGCCGGCATGCGCATGCATGCCGGCGTGCATGTTTATGTGCAAAATTTTGGCTTGCTAGCAGCTTGCTAGCAGCTGGGCGAGCCTGCCTCAGGCTGAGCCGCTCAGATTCGTACCCAGCTAAAGACTACATCATAGATACTGAAACCAAATCAATATTTTTTAGAATTGATTTGTGTCTGTCTGGTTGTACACTTAACTCAAAATCTACTGGACAGATTTAGGTACATGAAATGAAATATACAAATACATTGAGACCCTGATCATTTTTAAGCTACTTTTACGACGCATTTGTGCTTATAAGATGGATAAAAGGAGGTTACATTTTGTATGGAAAGAAATTATTGGGTGGAACTACGTTATTGAAAGTTTGTGAAAATACTCTTGAGAAATAATAAAACTACCGGTGTCTCAGGATTTTTTGACTCAAGCCCATAATGATTTTAAATTATCAAGACGCTTTCAGAGATCATTCAATAGCCGTATCTGACCAAAAATGTCGCTAAATTTCTTATTTTCGAACTAAAATTCAGCGTTTTTATAATCACACATATATTTGCGGAACCGCTAGTTTCTTTAGTCACTAGTAGGTAATTAGGCTAACGCGTCGGGTTTCATCCATTAAACCTTTTCAACTGTTTACGTCAAATACAAATGCGTCAATCACAAGCCAAACATGTATTATGTGTTTTATGCAAAATGTAACTTACTTCATACGTAATAACGTCTCTTTTTTTAAAGTATCTATACCTATGACAACTATAAGTGACGGTGGCGTTGTAGGCACGACAGCTCATGACCACTTTAGATGTCATTGGCGTTCAAAGGGTTAATGAACAGTTTTTGATGCGAACTTTATTTTAACTGAGCTGATGATGTCCATCGTTTTGCCTTACAGTATCAGCTGGACCAGTTCCCGTGGTGGTCGTACATGTTCGTGGTGGTCGGCGGCTTCATGGTCTGCATGTTCCTCAACTACGTCGTAAATCGGGTCAACGGTAAAGTCCATAACCTTACACTAAAGCAAAAGGGGAAGACATGTTGTCGCCTTACAAAACACTGAAATAATGCGTGACGTGACACCAACATTCGCACACACACACACACAGCTGTAAAAAATGGCAGTGCCTATATTATTGACGCGCTTGAGCCCGCGCCCCTGATCACATATTTTCCTTTTTTGTTTTCATGTCCATAAATGTTTGTACTGCTGCAATTTCTAGGCCATAAGTTTGGATCACAAGGATGTTGGTGTCAATGACAGAAATGGCAAAAGATGGAAACAAATTGACACACAACCTCAAAATTTAAGCAAACTAGTTTCTTCTTTCAATTGCCTATATTAAATAGTTGTTTAACCTTTAACTACTTAAATATAAATCATAAAAATTACCTCACGTGATAATGTCAAATTGTTTTTTTTTTGCACTGCAAATGCGTTGCCAACCGTGAAGACTAAGATGGAATGTTTCTTATCCCCACACAACAATGCGAGCACGGCTGCTTAGCGGTAGCAATCCATACGGACCCTGCACAAGCAACGCCGAGGCCTATAAGGCGTAGGGGCCCAGCAAGCCTAGGGACCCTATAGGCGGAACTATCGGCCTGCCTTACAAAAATGGCTTTGCGATTTGGGGGCAAATGTCAAGTGCCAAGGATCCCTGGGCCTCTAAGTCCGGGCCTGTGAACAAGGTGCAAAGGAAAATGTTTGTTCCTCTTGTCACTGCGTTACACTAAGTACTTAAGTACATAATGTATTTTTGTTTGCAGCAGCACGATTTGAAAGATATGAAGAACTCCATGCAAATGATCCAGACAAACCAAGTGAGCACCCGCATGAGCTCAGGGTGCAGGGAGTATGCCCTAAGAAATGTAAAAAAGAGTCTTTCGGTGGAGTTAAGGAAATAACCCTCGTCTTTACTCAGGATGAGAATCGGAGGCGGAGCAAGGAGGTGAAATATTCAGAAAACGTGCTTGTAAAACCAACAACCAGTAGCTTTTCTTTGTTGAGTATTGGCAACACTGACACGAACAATCAAACAACACTACCCTGGAAACCTATTCGGATTAAAGACTCACTAATTATCGTATCTATGACTGAAAAGATACTGGGAAGGGACGAATTAGTACATCAAGGCGTTGAAACTGAATCAGTGGATCTAGACCTTGTAAGTGAACCAGTAGATCTAGACGTTGAAACTGTTCCAGTACCAGTAGATCGAGGAGACTTTAGAAGTGAACCAGTAGATCTAGATGTTGAAACTGGACCGGTAGATCGAGACGTTGATAGTGAACCGGTACATCTAACCCTTGAAAGAGAACCAGTACGTCTCACCGTTGAAAGTAAACCAGTACATCTAACGGTTGAAAGTGAACCAGTTAATCAAGACGTTTTAAGTGAATCACTAGATCGAGACATTGAAAGTAAACTAGTAGATCGAAACGTTGAAAGTGAACGAATACATCGAGACATTGAAAGTGAACCACAACATCTAACCGTTCAAAGTAAACAAGTAGATCTAGTTGAAAGCAATATTAAGCTTAGTTCGTCCATGCCGATGTTAAAGCACTTCGAAATAGTAAATGAGCTGATAACAGGTGTAAGGCATTATGCATCAGATGTATCGTTGTCTCCATGCAATGCGGAAAAGGTTGAAAATAAATATTGGTTATAATTGGTTATAATCTAAATTCATTAATATTTAGTTAACAATAAGTTATTTTCAAAAGTTGTAGAATAAATGTTGTTACGTTTGTGGTGTGGAAACAATCCCTCAATTTATTGCTCCTGTTACAGGCAACACCCGGTATAGGGACACTCGATTGCCCAGCATTCTTCACTATCCTATCGCTTCCGACCTCGGCCTGCAAGCGGGTCGTACTCCGGCGCAGGTGCTAATAAGTAGCTCATTAAGCAGCGTAAGGGTGTGGGAGGAAGCCTTTCGTTTCGTCAAAAAGTTTTTGCCAAACTGATTTACTTATTTCCCAAAGATATCAGGATTTATTTCAGGACCATCGTAAGGTTAGGTTTATTTTATAAGAATCCTGAAATATTTACAGTTTCGGTAAAAAAGCAGTTTGGTCAAATGATATGTTTGGGAAATGAAATGAATCCGTTTGGCAAAAACTTTTTGAAGAAACAAAGATAACCCGTGCGGGGGAGCAAGGAGGTCCTGCATGACACTGCACATCCGGAACACACAGCGGTAGCTACAGTACCGGCAAATAAAATATCCTATTTGTACTTACATCTCATACGATTACATACAAATGTGACTCACCAAAATTGACATCCAATCAAGAACAAGTTGACCAATTGTATTGCTATTATTCAATTAGTTAGCTGATTAAATAAGGTTCAAAACGCTATATAAAAATGTTTGTACATATCATAGTTTAAAAAGTTTAGATTTAAAAACCATTGCTGCTGTTTTCATGCGAATATTTTTTCGTCTAGGATTGCCGTCTTGAAAATTTTATAGTCTGTGCTGCCAAAGAAAATGTCAACGTCAAACGTCAACGAAACAACGAAATAATTGTTTGCCGCTTCGCTTCGTACCAAGTTCATTCGTTTGCCTTTATTTATTATTTAGTTTAAATAAGCACTCCAATTTTTATTTGCATATGAATTTTCAATTCATACGTTATTAAATGATTTGGGGCAGCTAAACAATGATTTTAGTGTAATAAACTGTTGTAAATTGACGCTTATCCCGGCAAGATGACTTCTATTATCAAGGTCCATTGCATCTCGGGGGCTGGCGACGAGACTCCGCCCTGCTATGTTCTGCAAGTGGACGAGTTCAAATTCCTACTTGATTGCGGATGGGACGAGAAGTTCGATATGGACTTTATAAAGGAGTTAAAGAGGTGAGTTTGAGGTTATGTGTTCTAGTACAATTTATTTAATAATTAATTAATTATGACTGACACTGTTACAGTCGACTACAAATAGATCTATCCACTTTTGGCTATTATTACAACGCAATATCTGACGACACGTTGGCCTAGTTGGTAGTGACCCTGCCTACGAAGCTAGTGGTCCTGGGTTCAAATCCTGGTAAGGGCGGATATTTACGTGATGAGCACGAGTATTTGTTCCTGAGTCTTGATGTTTTCTATGTATTTAAGTATATATTTCTCGTCTAGTACCCATAGTACAAGCCTAGAGCTTTGTTTGGGACTAGGTCAATTTGTGTGATATTGTCGTGTGATTTATTTATTATTATTTAATAAGGTGAAAAAGTGAATATATCTCTTCATAGTCAACTGTACTATTAGACTAATAACAGTGACAAAAATACGTCTGTAATACGAAAGAAGGTGGCTAACTGCAATGTAATAGTTGAAAGGTTATACTTATACTCTGTTTTCGTCCGAAAAAAAACAGGCTATAATTTATTCTGACGAAAAAGGAATCTGACGAATGTGTATTAGACCATATTATTAGTATGCAATTAGCTGCCTTCTTTGGTATTACGGCAGAATAGTTTTATTCTATCTTGTTTGTGATGTATTATTTATGGTTCATCATTGTTAGATACTAAACTAGGGAGGGCCACAATCATTAATCAAGGAAGCTAAATTCACACTGGTTTATTATTCTTATATCTAATAAAGTGGGTTCATGTCATATTTTATATTATGATGTTGACTTGCTATGCAGGTTATTTTGTATTATTTTTTATTAGTAATTGTACATATGTGGTGTTTTTTAAAGACTATTTGTGTTGTATTGCACTCTACCATGCCTTGCGTTTAAAATTTCAGTCAAATATAAATCCTTCATGCTTTTTTCAGACACGTAAACAGCATAGACGCAGTGCTACTGTCACATTCTGATCCTCTTCACCTGGGTGCCCTTCCGTACGCTGTTGGAAAACTTGGACTCAACTGTCCTATTTATGCAACACTGCCGGTGTACAAGATGGGTCAAATGTTTATGTACGATCTCTTCCAAGCATACAGGAACGTGTCGGACTTTGATTTGTTCACGCTGGATGATGTTGACTCTGCATTTGATAGTATTATACAGCTAAAGTACAACCAAAGTGTGGATATGAAAGGTTAGTTTATAAAATGTTGTAAAGTGGCTTATTAAATGTTAGATCTATAGCTATGTAAACTGAAATATCAATGCAGCCAAATTCAAGGAGCACTTCTGAAACATATGAAGAGAATCATTTTGCTATGTGCACTTAGTATTGGGGTTGTAAAAATCTGTCACTGGTCAAAGAAAATGTCTTTATATTTAAACAGGTTGTCTTAATTTCTTTCATGCTCTGGCAATACTTAAATAGTATTAATAAACATACATTTCTTTTTTATGCAAACAAGCACTCAGGATATCTGATGGTAAGTGGGATCTGAGACCCTTACAATCTTAAGACTGCAATCCTAAGACAGCAAATGTGTTGCCAACTCTGTGGACTTAGATGGAATGCAATATGCTAGTCATTCCTTGCGTTTTCTTGTCCCCACACCGAAAGAACAATGTGTACATTGCGGCTTGTTACAAAGGTAAATGGGATCTGTGACCCTTGCAATCTCAAGATGGCAATCCTAATACTGCAATGTGTTGCCAACTCTGTGGACAAAGATGGATGGATGCAATATGCTAGTCTAGCTATTCTCAAAGCGTGGTCTACATAGCCATGGGGCATTGCAAGTGCTCCATCAAAAAACAATGTAATGTAAAGAGAGAATTATTATTTAAAAAAAAAAACAGGTTTTGCCTAATTTGGGTCTTCATAACAAATTACTTACAGGAAAAGGTTTAGGCCTCCGCATCACCCCATTACCAGCTGGCCACTCTCTCGGGGGCACCATATGGCGCATAGCAGCCCCAGGTGAAGAAGACATAGTATACGCACCAGACTTCAACCATAAAAAGGAGCGGCATCTCAACGGCTGCGAGATAGAGAGGATTATGAGACCGTCTTTGCTGCTATTGGGGGCTATGAATGCTGATTATGTGCAACCAAGACGGAGGCTGAGAGATGAGAAGTTAATGAGTAAGGATTTTCGTTTTGTTTCAGCTTTAGATATTGATAAGTTCTACATGTAATTTTTTTTTTGCTTTTTATGTTTAATAGATTATAACGATATAATTATGTTCTTTCCATGAAATTCAAAGTATATTTACTTAATTTTATTGTATGTCAATTTTATGAATATTTTTAATTACGGCAATTTTTATCTAAATGTGGCTGCAACCCTGTTGCATGATAAATAATGCTATAATTTCATTCAAAATTTATGAGAATACCTACCTTAAATGTTTGCACTTTAAAAAATATACTTGAGCTATTCCACTTTCCTGCAGCTCAATCAACAGCAATCGCAAGTATCGCAACCTCATTACTACTGGGAGACAATTAAATATGGTTTGACTATTTAATTTGAGATAACCCTTATTAACTAACGGCCGAACCCTATATTCAAACCGTGAACAGATAGCCTTACTTCAGATTAAAATTTGACACATTTTATATGGGCAAATGTCAAATTTCAACCCGAAGTAAGCCTTATCTATCCGCGGTTTGAATATAGGTTTCGGCCGTAAGGACAGCAGATGTGGCAATAGAATTCTCGAAAGAGCAACCTCTTAAACTATAATTGACCCGGCTACTTTTGCTTTGTTACAGCTACAATTCTCAGCACACTTCGTGGAGGCGGCTGCGTTCTAGTTTGCACGGACACAGCAGCCAGGGTGCTCGAATTGGCCCACATGTTAGACCAGCTCTGGCGCAACAAGGACTCCGGTCTGGTCGCCTACACGCTACTGCTTCTGTCCAACGTCAGCTATAATGTTGTGGAGTTTGCCAAGTCTCAGGTAAGAACATAAAGTATGGTGCAAGAGTTGGCCCACATGTTGGACCAGCTCTGGCGCAACAAGGACTCCGGTCTGGTCGCCTACACGCTACTGCTTCTGTCCAACGTCAGCTATAATGTTGTGGAGTTTGCCAAGTCTCAGGTAAGAACATAAAGTATGGTGCAAGAGTTGGCCTACATGTTGGACCAGCTCTGGCGCAACAAGGACTCCGGTCTGGTCGCCTACACGCTACTGCTTCTGTCCAACGTCAGCTATAATGTTGTGGAGTTTGCCAAGTCTCAGGTAATAACATAAAGTATGGTGCAAGAGTTGGCCCACATGTTGGACCAGCTCTGGCGCAACAGGGACTCCGGTCTGGGAACCGATTTTTGACTTTCGAGCGTTCGAAAGTTTCACTCGAAAGTAACCAAAAACAATAAAATGGTATTTTTGACTTGCGAGCGATAGAAAATATGAACACGAGTGGTCCGTGGCATTCGTTTTGAATTCTATCAATAGAAAGTATCATTTGACATCTGTCAAACCTGTTAATACTAAAACAATTCATATTGTTATAACTTATAATACTTATAGCAAAATTAGCGACATAAAATAAAATATTACAATAGGTATGACGAGTATGGAGGAGTATTTAATTTTAGTAAATAATAATGAAGAGTAAGAAGATGAATTTGTGCCTGCGCAACCGCCGCGTTTTCGGTTAGCGGAATTAGGAAACGAGCCATTTCTCGAAAGCGAAAATAAATTTAAGAAGAATTACAGATTAAGTAAAAGCCTATGCAGATATTTAATTCATAAGTTAAGGCTGTTTGTCTCGGATGCTCAAAAACCATGTGATTTAAGTAATAACGCAAAGGTAAGTTAATTAGTTTTGTGTGATTATTATGGATACAACATAAAGTTTTTGCAATTATGTTACAAAACAATTGCATGTTCTAACCAGTTACTATTATCTAGAAAGAAAGAAAGAAACCTAGCAATGACACAGACATCCACAGACGAGGAAGCGTTTCATTTAACCTAAATTTATAACCAGTCAAGAATTTGTAAAATAGCGTAATAAATTTCACTCGCACTTAAATATTAATTAATTTGTTACAATTTCAACTTTTGATAGTTTCACACATTTATTCGCATTCAAAATATGAATTACAAAAAACCGGTAAAACATCGACTTACTGCGTATAATGAAACGCGTTCCAACTTAACAGTACTATTTAGTCAATCCCTCAGTTTCGAGTGAGAATCTCAAAAATATGGAATTTGGTACCATTCGAAAATAAAGCGTGAAAGATTGTCGCATTCGAATATTTTCTTCTGCTGGGTTTTGAAATCGAACGCTCTAAAGTCAAAAATCGGTTCCCTGGTCGCCTACACGCTACTGCTTCTGTCTAACAACAGCTATAAAAGCTCCGACTGTCTGTCTGTCAGGACCCTATTTGTCAGGAACGCGTGGAAGTATCATGTTGAAATTATCATCAAGTACTTGTCTGCGGTCCCTTGAAGCTGTAAAATAATCAAGCTTCTAATACAACGCAATCCAAAGATACGGCCATTTGAGCCTTATTTTCACTTTGCAGGGTAATACTATAGACCTAGAATCGCATATATGGCAAGAAGGAAGGTCTAACAGCGCGAGTATAGGAAAAAATTGAAAATCTTTAATTTGTTGTACCATCACCAAAAAATGTATTTTTTGTGATTACAATCTTATTTGAAGTTCGTAAACTAATCGCGACCTATGTCGATGTATGGACAACAGTTTCTCAACGGCAAAGTTTGTTCCTTAAACATTAACAAGTTTGTACGAAACCCTCGGTGCGCTAGTCCAACCGGTTTTTTCTCTAATCCCTGCCGCATTGGACTCTGTATAAATTTTCATGCTTTTTCCTTCCAGATAGAATGGATGAGCGACAAGTTGACGCGCGCGTTCGAGGGCGCGCGTAGTAACCCGTTCGCATTGCGGCACCTCCAGCTGTGCCACTCGGCCGGCGAGGTGGCGCGCGCGCCGGGGCCCAAGGTCGTGCTGGCCTCCTTCCCCGACCTCGAGTGCGGGTTCGCGCGCGACCTGTTCCTGCAGTGGGCGCCGCACAAGCAGAACGCCATCGTGCTCACGGCCAGGTAAGGGAGCAAACCTGGGGAGCGGGGCGGCCATGAATCATGGACAACCCACCAGTTGGTGAGGTTAGGCAAGGCGGTTGCAAGCTCATTGCTAGGTAATTTGGGGGTCAAACCTGCGCGTCATAATTCAGTTCTGACATAATACTGATTGGCGCTGAATCAGTTGCGTGTGTAGTACCTAACTCTAAAGGGCAGAAATAAATTATTTATTAACCGCAAAAACAGGGATAAATATGCCGTGTATGTCTGTATCTGGCATCCTAGTTCTCAAGCGATCAGACCGATTCGGACGCGGTTTTCTATAAACGAAAGCTAGTTAAATTGAGTTGAGTTTTAAGTAGATTTCATAAAAATCGGGTAGTTTAAGAGATATCAGCTCTAATTTTATAGTTCGCCGTTGTATCAAGGGTTTTAGCTGTTTAATAGTTGTTTATTATATGTATATATTTTAATTTTGTTCCAGGTCGTCTCCAGGCACGCTGGCCCGTGACCTGATCGAGAACGGAGGCGACCGCACCATAGAGCTGATGGTGCGGCGCCGCGTCAGGCTCGAGGGGGTTGAGCTCGAGGAGTTCCTGCAGCAGCAGAGGGACAAAGTCAACAGCACCATCAAGTATGTCTCATCACCTCCCATGCCGTGTCGTGTTTCATAAAAACGATAGCCAATTACTATTAAGGCGAAGGGTAGGGCAACGTTTTTCCATAATCAATTTGTGCAGGGTTTTTGTAATCATACCATTCCAAAAAAACATATATTTTGGCAGATATCTTTATTTTTGGTTCATTTAGTGCGTCAACCTTATTTTAATGCTTTTTTAACTAAAATAAAATACAAGTTAATGTAACATATCAAAATCTAACTTTCAGGTTGACGCACTAATTAAAGAGATATCAAGTATTATATCCGTGATGGTAAATATCGATTTTAAACACTGCATAAAAAGAAAAACTTGCACAAAGTTAGTATGGAAAGGCCATTGGAGATAAAAGTAGTCTCATGGATTTGTGAGTACAAATAAAATATAGGAACACAATCAACGATTTTATTACATAATAATCACAACTACTTAAATTATAACGTTAAACCTATCTGGTACTGAAACCTAATTATTGAAATGTGGAGCCTAACTAGGTAGCCTACTGGTCCGATCCCTAACAAGCGCGCCGCCGAAGTGAAGTGTCGCCCTCGTGCCTCCCTTCCATGTCAGCCTGGCGCGCGATGACAGAAAGTGGCGTGTTCTCTGACGTTGACGTAGCAAGGAGGAACGATCGTGTCATCTCCCTCTTTCCTTAGTGATTCGGTAATACGGCCGTTCCTGACTGCGAGACGCCCTCGTCCGCTTGATCTTCAGGGGGACTGCTTTCGTCATCAGGGTGCTCTTCGGCTGTAGGCAGAGAAAACAAAAAACCATTTAAGACCAACCAATAATTGAGCACCACCTCACACAAACCATTCAAAGTTCTTGCATGATAAAAACAGTGCACATTAAGTCAATATAATGCAAGATAACCTTTCACACGAGTCATACACATCAAAACGAATTTTAATTAAATTAATAACATTCATACTTCAACACACAGCAACTGACACTTTCCTATATCCGTTTGTGTTTAGTTTACTATGGCCACAAACGGTCTGCCTGAACTGTTATGTGGCACAGTCAGCGTCACATATCAACAAATACCACAGAGAACATAACGTCGCCATGGTCTGCCGCAATTGCATATTGCACTGTCACCCGTAAAGATGCAGTCTGCCGCGATTACATATTGCACTGTCATCCGTTAAGATGCAGTCTGCCGCGATTATATATTGCACTGTCGTCCGTAAAGAACTAAAGATGCAATCTGCCGGCCATAAGCCACACTACGAACATCGTAGTCAGCCGCGATCACAAATCGCACTGTTACCCATAAGGGTCCAGTCTGCCGGCCATAAGCCGCACTACGAATTGTCGTAGTCTGCCGTGATCGTAAAGTCACACTGGGTGCAGTCTGCCGGACATTCGTCCCACTACGAGTGTCGTAGTCTGCCACGACTGAAGCCGCTACCACAATAAATGTAAGAGTGGTAAACTAACGAATGTTACTTACTCTCAAAAAACGTTGCGCACGTCTCTGGGGTCCACTCTCCTCGCCACGGTACCATGTATTCCGCGGCGGCCCGCGTACGCTTCCCGTACGAGCCAGATAATAATTCTAGTTCATAGCGATCGTGAGGTAAAACTGAAGTTATTTTGTAAGGACCCCTCATGCCGGAGTCTAATTTACCGGTACTCTGCGCATGTTTAATAACAAAGGCAAAATCACCGACTTTATAGGCACGCGGTTGCTTGCGACCCTCGTTAGTGATCTCGTCTTGCCGCTTTTGTCTAGCGGCCAGTCGCTCGCTTGCGCGCTGCCTCCTAAGCACCACCAGTGTCTTGCGATTGCCACTAGTGTTGTCGAGAGCAACGTCACGCACTAAAGATCGCAATACAGGCGTCATCGCATCAATCCCCACGAGCAATTGGAGAGGGGAAACGTTAATGGCTGCGTTCTTGGTCATATTCAGAATAAGTTGAACCCGCCATAGAGTATCGGACCACTCGGCTCCCCTGTTATTCGCCTCTACTCGAATCAAGTTATGAACTGTACGGCAATAACGTTCAGCTTGACCATTTTCGTGGTGCATTTCAGGTGTTATAAAATGCGTTTTACTGCCTAGCTCAGATACCCAGCTTTGAAAACTGTTACTTTCGAACATTCTTCCGCGGTCAGTAACGATAAGGGAAGGTGTACCAAACAAAGATATCGTATTTGCAAATGCACGTTTAAGCTCGTCAGCATCTTGTCGATACAAAGAATACAAAAGGCAGTATTTTGAGAATGCGTCGACAACTATAAGGGCGTATTTAAATCCTTTGGACTCTGGTAACGGGCCTAGTACGTCCATGTGTACGGTTGAAAACGGGATATCTGGCTTAGACCACGACTCTATGGGCTGATGTGGTGCACGGGGAATCTTCTTACAAGTTAAGCAAACTAGACAATGCCCTACATATTTCCGAACGAATTGCCTGAGCCCGGGAAACCAAAAATGTCTTAGAATAAGTTCCGTAGTTTTGTCAACTCCAATGTGGTCATGTTCGTCATGAAAAACTCTAAGTAAGCTAAGCCTGTGACCTTTTGGGATAAAACAAAGGAAACGAGAATCATTGCCAGAGGGGCTATATTTGTAGCACAACTAGTTATTACGGACTTCATAACGCGTAGGGTCCAAGCGACCTTCTTTCAAACTATCGATAAGGTCTTGGGTCTCAGCATCTGCTGTTTGAGCCTGCTGTGCCCAGTTCGTGGGTTTACGGATATGGAGGATATCTACAGGGTTTCTGCTTAAGTAGTCTGCATGAGGCATGAGAACACCTTTGCGATATTCAATGCTAAACTGGAAATCCTGCATGTAAACCCACCAACGGGCAACGCGAGGAACAAGATCTTTTTTTCTTTCTGTCAATTTTAGGGAGTTACAGTCCGTTACTATTTTGAAAGCAATGCCTATTAGATAGTGACGAAAATGTTGAAGAGACTTTACGATAGCCAACGTCTCTAATTCGTAACTATGATACTTTGTCTCGGCGCCTTGCGTCGCCTTACTAAAGTACGCAACTACCCCCTTTTGCTTTCCTGCATGTTCTTGAAATAAGATTCCTCCATAACCGCTAGCGCTTGCATCGGTATACAACTCCGTGGGGAGACTCGGATCAAATATAGCAAGGACAGGCTGATCAGTGAGGCATTTGATAATATATGACCGCGCATTTTCCTGTTCGTGCCCCCAAACAAAGGGTACACCGCGTCGCGTAAGCCTAGCAATGCACGCCGTCTTTTGTGAGTAACCGGCAATATAACGGCGGAAGTAACCTGCAAGGCCTAGGAACTGGCGTATCTGTTTTACATTCGTTGGACGGGGTGCATCACTTAATGCTTGGACTTTTCGTGGGCTCGGCCGTACCTGACCTTGACTTATAAGCCGTCCCAAATATTCTACCTCTGTCGCAAGAAAGTTACATTTTTTTAAGTTGATGGAAAATCCAGAGGAAGTCAGGGTGTTTAAGACTTGGCGTAGAATTTGTAAACCCTCGTATATCGTTTCCGACAAAATTAAAACATCGTCGATATATACGAGGACTTTACCACCCTCGATCAATGGCTTCAGGGTTTCCGAAATAATTTTTTGGTATACGACTGGAGCGTTCGCTAAGCCATAGGGCATTTTTAAATATTCAAAATGTCCCTCTGGCGTCACGAACGCTGTCTTACTAACGGAGTCAGGATCCATCTTTATTTGGTGGAACCCTGTAGCCATGTCAAGGCTCGAAAAGAATCGCGCTTTACCTAGCCGGTCGATATGATCGTCTATAAGAGGCAACGGGAACCTATCTTTGACTGTAATCGCGTTTAAAGCCCGATAGTCGACGCACAATCGGTCCGTGCCGTCTTTCTTTTTAACAAATATGATAGGGCTCGCAAAGTCAGAGTTAGATTCCCGTATAACGCCCTGGTCTTTCAGATCCGATATTATGCCGCGGACACGCAATTTTTCGTCGTGCGATAACTTATATGGCCTATAGTTGACAGAACTATTGCTACTCAACTTAATAGCCATCGTACCGGTGGTGACCGTCGAGGAGGCAGTGCCACTGATAAATGATTGAGAGAACTCATTAATGACCGCGAGTAACCGCTGTTTGTCATCGCCGGTCAATGGCGTCTTGATAACGGACTCTAATTCACTTAAGAACTGAACAACTGGAGAGCTCTCAATCCGTGTCAGTCGCTGCACCCCGCCTATCCTAATGTAGGTAACGCCGTCACGATTTAAAACATCTGTTCCTATCAGGACAGAGGCGTTCATACACGATTCGGGCACGATATACAAATCCACCTCAATAGATATATCGGAAAACTCGACTACTAGTGTTACCAACGACGTACATTCGATTTCCTGACTCCCTATGCCCCGTAGTACTCGATAAGTAGGAATCTTGTTGCTGTTAAAGTGTTTCAAAACAGATTCGGATATAAGTGAAACACTCGAGCCACTATCAATCAGGACGTCCAAAGAAACACCCTCTATTACGGCCGTCATTACGTCATTGTTACCTACAGAGTCTTGTTTGCGACACAAATTAACATTATTAGGGCGTTTATTATTTGTTTCTACCCGCTGCTTTGCAAAACAAGACTCCGCGCTATGACCCATCTTGTGGCAGTACGAACAAGTATTCGAACGTCTATTATTCGAGGTGGTTCTATGTGAAGCCGGCGTACTAGTACTTGTACTATTTGCACTCGCGGGTACATCTCCGCTGTTAGAATTGTTTTCAAAACGTGGTCTTTTAGAGCAATTAAAACGCTTGTGACCTACTCCACCACAATTAAAACATTTGGGTCTATAATCCGGCCTGCTTAGTTCACGTTTGCGTAAATTTGGTACAGCGGCGGGTCTACTACTGGAACGGGCAGGATCGTGGGAGGAAACACGCGGTTCACTTTTAGGTTTTACAAATACCGACAAAAATTCAACTATTTGCTGTGGTTTAAGTTTTGCATTTGTGGCAGCCGCTTTAATCTGCGAATCCGTAATGCCTCGAAGAACTATCGCCGTTCGAAGGTCGTCCGACAAACCGGTCACAATATTTAAACGCAGCAGCGCACGACGTGCATACTCCGCGTATGTAGCGAAACCCTTCGAGTCAGTACGCATCACATCATAAAGCACGGTAGCCACATCTATGTTTCGTGGGCAGAGGGAACGGAACTCAATTTTAAAATTGCTCCATGTGCGGTCATTAGTAACCCAATCACCGGGCCACGAAAGCGCGTCACCCTTTAAACAGTTAGCAACACGTGACAAACACTCATTATCGGCCCAACGATTTATCACACGCGCGTGGTCCACCTCTGCACACCAAACATCAAAGTCATGTAATTGCGGGTCAAAAGAGGAAATGTAATAATGGGTCGGCCTTACTTGTATTAACGACGAAAGCGCTCCCACGATCCTCTCCGTTACCTCGTCGGCACGAGGCTTACTACTCGGGGTTGCGGCGACGCTCTGGGGCTGCTCGGGCACCGACTGGGTGCCGCTGACTACCGAGACATCACCAAGGGTGAACTCGCATGCCGATGGCGCAACCGGCAGCAGTGGAGGTGTTGTTGATCGCTGTGGAACAGGAATAGAAACAGTACAAGCGCCTAACACTGGGGATGGCGGCGGCGGCGTTGGCCCTAATCTATCCTCAATCGTCCTCAATTTATTTAAAATCGTACTTAGCACTGCGTCGCTTTCAGCTTTTTTACGATGACGTTGGTGCCTACTACTGGATAAACCTTCCGACATTTTAAATAAACAGTCAACTAAAATTTAATTCGTAATATCTACACTAGCAAATTTAAGCACAATTAATTAAGTTAACTACTTCAATTTAAAAGCACAATAAATAATAATTATAAAATAGCAAAAGCATTAAAGCAAGTCGCAACACGTTACATGAAGTCATCATCATCATCATCATATCAGCCGAAAGACGTCCACTGCTGGACATAGGCCTCCCCCAAAGAAGTTTACATGAAGTAAAGATACTTAACACTGAGAATAACCAACGGAATTTATTTGAATTAAATAACGGAAATAAATTGTCTGGATGCCACTCGCGTATGCAATTCAATATCCCACGTACTGATCTCATGGATTTGTGAGTACAAATAAAATATAGGAACACAATCAACGATTTTATTACATAATAATCACAACTACTTAAATTATAACGTTAAACCTATCTGGTACTGAAACCTAATTATTGAAATGTGGAGCCTAACTAGGTAGCCTACTGGTCCGATCCCTAACAAGCGCGCCGCCGAAGTGAAGTGTCGCCCTCGTGCCTCCCTTCCATGTCAGCCTGGCGCGCGATGGCAGAAAGTGGCGTGTTCTGTGACGTTGACGTAGCAAGGAGGAACGATCGTGTCATCTCCCTCTTTCCTTAGTGATTCGGTAATAGTAGTATATTAGCACGGGTAGCACAAGTTGTATTTTCTCGCTTGTCGCTCAGTGCGTCTCTATCGTTACAGACTAGATAGAAAGAGAGATCCGAGCGACAAACAAGTCGCGGACCACTTGTGCTAACCCTCCTGACATTGTGATTTGAGCGTGCGGAGTTAGGTGGTATTCTTATCTTTCTTAATATAAGTGTTTGTTTTGGTTTAAAGTCAATATTGTTGTTTCTAGCTTTTTTGTTCAGATTTATCAGTTATCATTCTATCCTCTATCCTGAAAATAAATGTTCAAAAAAGAAAGGTGTATTTTCCTTATAACATTCACGCATTCAAAATCTATAACTTTTTTTTTTTGATGTCATTTACCCTTGGTCTCCAAACTCAACCCACTCGAGATGAAATTACATGATTATGTCAAAAGAAATATAATTTTTTTAACACTACTACTAAACGGAATTTGAACATTTTTGTTCTGGCTTGGGGTCAGAAAACTTTCATAATAATTACGTAAATAATTTCATTAAAAAAATTGTTTTATTTCCTCGCAGTAGTTGAGAAAAGCACTTTCTGCCAATTAATACGTTCTATCCTCTGCAACAATGTACTATTTATATTTCTACCTGTAATTTATCCAGGGAGGAGCTGCCGGGTCTGTCATCCGACTCCGACTCGGACGGCGAGCTGGAGATGTGGGTGGTGACGGGGCGCCACGACATCCCGGTGCGCCACGACACGCGGCCGGCGGGCTGCTTCAAGGCCAACAAGCGCCACCACGCCATGTACCCCGCGCACGACGAGCGCGCGCGCTTCGACGACTACGGAGAGGTCATTCGGGTCAGTTGCATTCCTTAGGCTTACAATTTTTAGGGTTTCGTAGTATTATGGATGTGAGATGTACAGTCCAACAACCTAAGGCATCCAGTTTTTTTTGCTACCCATCTCGTTGCACTTTTACCCCCTTAGTTATAAACGGAATAACCGTAGGGTAGCTTCCGCCATACTTTGACACTTTCTGTTAGATGCAAATGTCACAATTACAGATAAGGACAAAGCATGGCGTAAGCTACCCCACGGTTATTTCACGTTTATAAGCAGTGACCGGAATAGGTAGTGCAATTTCGGGTGAATGACCTTAAACATTATACTTAATATGGATAAGACCCCAGATTCCGGGACTCGTATTATTTCACAGAATATTTTCTTGACATGACCTTAATTGAAGTTAAATGGGAACATGCGAAAAATCTAAAAGAAATGTTATTGTAAATACTTTTTTACTTTTTGTCATTGCAAGTGTCTACATATTTCGTCAATGCGATATTCTATGCAATCGTTAAAATCATATTTTAATATAATTTCTGAATTAAACACAAACTTTAACACTTTGCAAATGTAATCCCGGGGTTACAAGCTATATCCATACTAAACTTACGCACCAAAGTCTCGCGAAATTGCACTGCCTATTCCGATCACTGTTTATAAGTAAGGGAGTGAAGAGGAAGGTTTATATGTATAATACTTTAATCCAGAGCGAAGCGAGGGCGGGTCGCTAGTATTTGACACAGATTTTTCATAATGGATGATTTGGAGCAGCGAGCCGTAATTAAATATCTTCATAAAATTCTAGGTAAAAATAGGTCGGAATTTTCTTGTGCAGTATCTGACTCTTGTCTTGTTGTTTTGATGTGCCTGGTTACTCGTCTTTGTTTCTTTGTGCTGTTTACTCTTTAACTTTGCATTTATCTGTGAAAACCTGTATTAAGTTATGCAGTTGCATGTTATGATTACCTTAAAATTGTTAATAAAAGCTATTTTTTTTTTCGTATAATATAAATTAAAAGAAAGAAACAAAATATAATTGTTGTGTATATGGGTAAGTACTTGAAAAAAACTAGACAGTCTCCATATTACACGCGTCTCATGAAATCCTCTATAGTATAATTATTTTTAAATGGCGCAGTCGGTAGGATAACCTACGCTCCCAGAGGCAATCTGATTTCCAATCCAAAGGGTTGTTTGTTAAGGGTTGCTTTTTAACCACCAAAGCGCGTATTCAATTTGTATGAAGTTCTTTGTGACAAAACATACCTAGTGTACAGTCGACGTCATAAGCGGGTGACTAAACCGGGACATAGGGACCTCGTGTCAACCTTATGGGGTTTCTCCACACATGCTTATATGCAACGCTTACTTGTAATTATTTCGTTCCGTGAGGAATTTCCTCACGGAGCAACCGCAATGGTTAAGAATTTGGAATTTGGAATTTTGATGAGATCTTTTATTTGGATCAATAAAACTTCCCGAATAGGCCGAGAGAATTATCGAAAGTCCATTGTCACGCCGGCGTGCTTGCCAGACGTAAGCAAAGCAAATAACAAAATCCATGGAAGGATATCAGCGTCCGATATTTATCAATTGTGAAAATTAGGTTCTTTCCAATTTTAAAAGTATAATAGAAATACCCGATGAATTTTTAAAACATTCACTGGATTATAAAGTAAAATGTCCTAGGCAATTATGAAACCTAGCAACACTTAACGAAATTACCTTTTAAAGTTTAATAAAGCGAAATGGCAACGGTATACGTAACTTTCAGCCACTAATATCAATAATCGATACTATGTCGATTAAAATATAAAATGTTTTGATAGGGGTTAGAAATAAGTACGTAACAGTATAGACCGTTTGACATTCTGTATTTGAAATTTGACATAAATTCCATATTAATTTTGTACACAACCACATACAACAGGTCCTTTACTTCAGTTTTTCACATTACACAGTTTTTTCACTTAAGTTTTTTACATACAAACAGTGCAAGTTAAGTAAAAGCTTGTAAAAAAGGCTCTCGGTACGCGACACCGACTTTCAATTAACCTACTTATCTTTAACCACTATCTGCTATCCAATATAATATAAATCTTCAATCTGCTGCCTTTGCGTTTAGCCGGAGGACTACAGACTGGCCGAGATCGTGGACGCGGAGGGCGAGATCCGCGACGTGCCGCCTGCGCCGCCGCCGAAGCAGGAGCCCGAAGGTATCTCTCCTCTCTATGGGTCTCAGATTCCACTTACCATCAGGTGGCCTGAGCGCTCGTGTGCCTTCTCCTTAACAGTAAAAAAAAAAACCTACCGAGCGTTACCTCTAAATACAGTGTTGTACACTTTTTTATGGCAAGGATTCATACTTTTGCGTTTGATGACTATAATATAAGTAGAGTTAGGATTTTGGTGGCAAATTGTGGTTCAAGAATCCATGGAGTCGCTATTTCCTAATTATTATATACATACAACTTTCATTTTGGTTCGGTTTAATCATACCTACTAATATTTGTTTGTTTGTTACACATCGGGAGATATTTATTTATTTATTTATTTATTTAATCTTTATTGCACAAAAACAAGTACAAATGGCGGACCTAATGCCTAATGGCAACAAAATTCCTCCGGATCAAAATTTAATTAAATTGGTTTAGCGGTTGAAGTAATTAATTAATTTTGAAATATGACAATACTGATGTTCATAATCAAAATGGTATGTATATGTTGGGACCTCGTCGGGAAACTCGTCAAGATCTTCCATGATGTTATTATTAAATAAGACGTCGAATTTAAACCTGTAGCTTATTCAATATTCGTTATAATCAACAAATTTTAATAAGGTTTCAGGCTTAAGCCTTCAGGAAACGTGGTGTTTTCAGCACGAGGTTGGAACGTCCGTTCTCAGTTCCTTTTAATTTAATAATTCTTTGGCTGGCGAGTACTCCCTCTCGCCAAATAGATTTCAGTTGGCTAACCAGGTCTGCCAACATAACAACAAAGTTGCCAGCCTCGTGCCGACTACACCCAAGTTAACCACTTGACTTTTCCCAGCATAGTTTATTTGTCTGCCGTGTGGCGCTAGTAGCGCGGAGGCGCTAGTGTTGCAACAACAATTAATTTCTAGTTTAGTCTTCTACCGCCGGCGCTAGTAGTGCGACGCGACGACATATATAATAATTAGTAAATAGCGACTCCATGGATTCTTGAACCACTATTTGCCACTAAAGGTCCTAACCCTAATCGCAAGACTGATAATGCGTTGCCAACCCTGAGGAATAAGGTAGAACACAACAACGTGTACTCTGCTAGATTAAAGGAGAATACGGTGGTAGCAATCCGGACGGATCTTTGACAATAAGTATCCAAGGTTTTGTAGCCAATAGCGTACCGGACTAGCAGGTCTTATCTGAACTTATAAATGAATGACTGATTTCATCTATTAATTTTCAGAGGAAATGACCGAAATCCCCAGCAAGTGCATCACCTCGATGCGTCAGGTGGCAGTGAAGGCGTCCGTGCAGTACATCGAGCTGGAGGGCCGCTGCGACGGCGAGAGCTTGCTGCGCGTGGTCGCGCAGGCCAAGCCGCGCGCCATCGTGGGCCTCCGGGCCAACGAGGGCGCGCTGCGGACCCTCAGGTGAACTACCACGATGTTATCTATGAGTTACTATCTCAAGTCCGTCAGTACATCGAGCTGGAGGGCCGCTGCGACGGCGAGAGCTTGCTGCGTGAGCTTGTTATGGTAGATTGTGAACCAAGGGCGAAAATATCTAATAATAATAATAATAATAATCACAGAACAATCTCACACAAATTGACCTAGTCCCAAACTAAGCTGTAGGCTTGTACTATGTAACGATAAACATACTTATATAGAGAAATAAATTCTTAAGGGGGCACCGAGCTTTTTGCGCTCATTAACTTTAGGTATTTTATGCACTCTGTGTATGTGTGCGTATAGCACACCAGCAAGGAGCGAGCTGGAGCCATGCGCCGGCCGCGCGCCGCGCCTGACGAGCCGTGCTCCAGTCCACTAGGCGCGGAGGTTGCTACCAATGTTTACAAAATAAAAAAACATAATCGATTCCGAATACTTTTATTCAAATATTGACTATAAGAAGTTAAAAACTTTTTTTCAGTCTACATTTTTTTTTAAATTTGTTGTTTACTGTCGGTAGGTAAGGTAGGATTGAATTACTTGTATTTTTGAGGTACAGTCACATCACGAGATTGTTGAGCCACTCTAGAACCCACTCACAGATAGATAGATAATTTTTAATTAATGTCGTTTGTACATCTATGGTGTATTTAGCTAGTGTTAAGTTATTTATAATATTTATTGGGCAAATTGTTCGGCTAAAGAGAATAAATCATAAGTAAAAGCCGTACATCTTCCAATCGGCCATCTTCCCTCTCCGAAGGTTACCGGGAGAACCCTTTCATAGAAAGTTGACGGTAAATTTTGACGTAAATAATTTCTTTTGCGTGACTTGACGCTGTCATTAGGACAGAGTTCTATGGTGGCTCAACAACCCCGTGATTTAATGTGACTGTATATTGAAATGAAATAAAACCTAATTACCTTTATTGACAATATTCTAAGCACAAAATAAAGTGAACTCAATACCTAATGTAAAGTAATAAGAACGGCTGAGTAGGGCAAAAATCCCAGTCATGGACCCTTTCTTCAAGATATTATTTTTAACTGACTTCAAAGAAAAGGAAGTTCTCAGTTTGACCTGTATGTATGTATGTATGTTTGTCCGCGATTATCTCACGTTTGGCTGAACCGTTTTTAATGCGGTTTTCAGAAAAGTATTTGTTTCACATAGGAGAAGGTTTTGGTATTTTAACCGTCTTTAAAAAAAAAGGATCTTAGTTTGTACGAATGTTTATCCATGATTATTTCCGCAAAAACTTCAATGTCTGATTCTGATCACTATAAAGTATAAAATTAAATTGATGTTTTAAAAAACTAAAAACTTAAAGCTGCTGTATCAATCACATATTTAGAAGTTCCTACTTAATGTTTGTATGTATATAATGTAATGAATAATGTACGCAGGTATCTTTAGAAAAAAATATTAGGACATAAGAAACAACAATAATCAATATCGGATTTTACTTCACGGCATTATTTTGTCTGTGTGAGTAAGCAATGTCATTGTCTATTTCTCCATCCACTGAAAGACAACAAATTTGGTCCATTGGCATCCTGTAATAAAACAGAACGTTTTGATTTAACTATAATTTATTTATTAACAGAATTAGTTTTTGGATGAAATTTTGTAATCCTCATTCTATAAAAATAATTCGTATTTGGGACTTACAATTCCATTGTGTGGTAAATTTTATAATCGATGTCAACCAATTCATTTACTCTGTAAATTGAAAAAATATAAAGATAATGTGAAAATTCATACTAAATTTATTAAAATGTTTTCCTATACACCTCTTACTATTTTTACGCATACCTCACCGGTTCATTAGGTACCTAACTCTTCGCTTTGTAGCGAAGTGCCAACAACTGGAACATTAACCCTATAAATAAAAAAATATGAATAATTTTGCAATTTTACTCATTTGTTGAAATATAGTTGTTAGGTACTGAGTATTCTTACGGAGTATTCTCTTTGTATTCAGATTTCTGGAGATGTCTTGCTCTAGAAATATTGAAACCATCCCAAGAAGTAACAATATTATATAATTAATTATAGTAAAAAAAACCTCGGGTCGTTCTAAGAAGCTTGTTTTGCCTGTAAATGTGTTTTTTTAGCTAAACTACTTTTATATCTTGGTAAATATTCACCATAGAAGTGTATTTTTTATATACCTACCTACTAATTGAAAGAACTTCGCGTGTTGTTGAAAATTACTTGTGTAAATAAACCAATTTTGGCCCAAAACATCAAGACTACAACTAAACGATTACAAAGTCTTAGTAATACAAATCGATACATCTCGAAAATCAGTCTATGTTGCTACCGATTTATTTTCTCCTCCCTTAGCGTGGCATTTTGACAACTGTCAAATCAGGTTTCTTAGAACTACTCCACTATCAGTAGGTTTACGATTTTAACTAACTTCATTTCTTCACGCAAGCGTTTAGCATTGTGCTTTTGCCAACCCCTTCTCTTCCTTTCTTGGTTGTGTTTGTTCCCCATTTAAAATAAAGTGAATAATCACAAAAATCGCGATAAACGCAACCAACCACCAAGCGACACAGCCTCCACGTCCGACGGCCGAAGCAGGACTAATGCGGACATGGGGGAAACGTGACGGCTCTGGCTAAAATGGACGAAACGCGTGCGAATTTAGGTATTTCCTTCATATTAGTAAAATAAAAACACATTTTCAAATCTAAAGTGTAGAATATATAGAAGACGTGTAGTTTTGTTGTAAATCCAAAACTGATGATCTTCCGTGAAGTAATTACGCCGTACTAAGTGTTTATTTTGTTATGTAGAGGTATGTTTGGATGTGTTTTCTATCGAGGGAAGTACAAGTAATCGTGTTTCTAAAGTATATGATAAATAGAGTGATTCCTTAAATATCTTACATATGAATTGCATAACTAAAGCTTCAGTAAAAACAATGCAGCAGGCGATCAAACGAACGCATTTTTTTCGTAATTACGTATCGTTGCCTCGGCGCACTCTTAAATACATAGAAAACATCCAAGACTCAGGAACAAATACTCGTGCTCATCACAAAAATATCTGCCCTTACAGGGATTTGAACCCAGGACCCCTAGCTTCGAAGGCAGGGTCACTCCCAACTAGGCTAGCGTGTCGTCAAATATATTATTATATATTATTATTATTAGTATATTTCTATTGATTAGTAGTTTAATAATATCACCTTGATTATTAACATTTATAAATTGTAAAGAAGAATAATTAGTTTTTATGTCAGAAACGTTAGCCTTATTTGGTCTTTCAGAAAATACTGCGAGAGCGAGGGCATAGAGAAAATCTTCACGCCGGAACGCGGAGAAACCGTCGATGCCACCACGGAGTCTCATATCTACCAAGTACGTTATTGAAACAAAAGCTTAAGTGGCTTATAAAAACTAGTTCGTTCAATAGTGCTAAATTTAAGATTTTCTAAGTGTTCAGTAAACGCCAAGACTGATATCCGGAATCATCGTAACCATGGTAATAACAATGCTATAATGTTTATAAAAGTTAAGTTATTACTATGGCATAGGTAGTTCCACAAGAGTTGAGGTCACGCACGCTGTTCTTATAATTATCAGTACTTCATATAGCTATGTGTGTAATCATTCACCTCAACTCTCGTGGAACTACCTATAACGCTCATTATAGAACAGTATGCGGTAGCTAGTATTATTAACCCGTGGAGCGATATGTCATAATTTTTGTACATCAAATTACACTTTACGTCATATATAAGAAAGAAATACATTTATTCGTTACAAACATCAACACAGAACAGAGAAATACGAGGAAGAACAAAGTAGTCACGAAATGGTTTCAACTTAATGTAATGCTGGCATGGTAGTATT
This sequence comes from Acleris holmiana, assembly GCA_949316455.1. NCBI lineage: Eukaryota > Metazoa > Arthropoda > Insecta > Lepidoptera > Tortricidae > Acleris > Acleris holmiana. The sequence goes on from OX438778.1 coordinate 4,298,911, forward strand.
TATTCAGGTGAAACAACGGAAGGTTCCACACACATTTATTTAACCAAAAAAAAAACAAATTGTAGCTAATAATAAAAATACGCACGCAACTTTACGCCCTACTTTTTGGCTGAACGGGAAAAGGTCCCTTAGCCTTACCCATACGGTTACAAAAAAAAGCATAAGTCCGTAATGTCAAAAAATCTACGCACACATGTTGTGCGTACCTACACCTGAGGGGTTAACGTGTCCTTTCCCAGGGGCACAAAGGACAATGGGCAAATTTGTATGGGCACTGTCCCCCCCCACCAACAGTAACGGGATGCATGTCTATATGTTTATAAGGACCCAAAAAAAGACAAAATACTTATTTTAGTAGCAAAATCAATGGGATTTTTTTAATGAAAACAAGGGCCAAATAAGGCAAATCATCCATATATGTGTTCATTTTCAAACAAACTCCATACGATACGATTATGGTTTTCCAAGAAAACCCCATACATCTGGTGATCGTCTCCATAGTAAAAATACATAATGTTGCTGAGATCTATTAAATGAGACATGTTTCATTTCTGTTGGTGGGGGGGGGACATTTCTGCCCATGGTCCTTTGTGTCACTCCCTTTGTACATTTTAAAAAAACTGAAGAAATTTACGATTTTATTAGGATTAAGGATATTTTATCTCAAAATTAATTCCTGTAAAATAAAGCTGTTTCTGTTTTTTTTTTATGGTTGGTTTTCAAAAAAGAGCACTCAAAACTCCCTAGGAAAGGACAGGTTAATGTCGACTCCACATCTCTCTATAGTCTAGTCTTACCGAATTATTTATTTCTCATTTGTAAGCCTGCTTAACATATTTTTGGACAACTTTTTTATAAAAAAAAAAAAATTGTACTCTATGAAAATCAAAAGAGGTTGGCAACGCATTTGCAGTCTTAGGATTGCAGTCTTGCGAATGCGAATGTCTATGGGTCACAGTTTCCACTTACCATCAGGTGGCCTGTGTTCTCGTTTGCCTTCTCAATGCCATAAAAAAAGGTTTGATTCCACGACATTTTTTAATTTTGTGAACGCTGTGTCAGGTGAAGCTGACGGACGCGCTGATGAGCGGGCTGGCGTGGCGGCAGGCGGGCGACGCCGAGCTGGCGTGGCTGTCCGGCGTCGTGGCGCCGCGCGCGCGCCCGCGGGACCCCGCCGCGCCCGGTACACTGCTCTTTTTACTGCCTATCTAGTACCCACCAGAGATGGGCATTAACCGATTAACTAATTAATCAACTAATTAATCGATTAAACAATCAATTTATTGACGATTAAATTAATCGACGGAGTTCACGAATAACGATTAATTAATCGACATTTTAATCGACTAAATTTCACGATTAAAATTGGAACACACACGGTACAAAAATTCAATATGTTGTAAATGATGTTATACAGAGGGTAAGCTGTTAAGCTATAGCAATCTGTTAACGTAACTCGAACACTTACAAAAGGAACGATTTATTCCTAATGTTAATCGAGAGAAAATTAATTGAGTAACAACTTAGTCGCTGTTAGTTAATCGGCGATTAATTTAATCGTGACTAAATTAATCGAAACTCTTACGACTAAGATTAATCAATCGCCATTTTTAATCGTTAATCGTTAGTCGATTATATTTTGCCCATCACTGATACCCAACTATGGTCCTTATCCACAACAATACTCCAATTTTCATCCTTACATCATGCTAAAATCATCATTATCAATCAATCATCATCTTAACCTGTTTGTGCAAAGTGTGGTTACATAATTACCAACAACTCTTTTTGTTGTTGTTGGTATTTTTGTAGCTCTGCCTACCCCACTCTGGGAATGGAGGCGTGATAGTATATATGTACATCATGCTAAAAATATGATACCTATTATTTTAGGCCTAACAATATTATTATATACGTAGCAATAATAGGCAGTAAACTGTCATATTTTAAGGATAATGTAAGAATGAAAATTGGTCTTGTTGCAAGCTGCTCCAATTTTCCAACTCTATGTGGTTTTACGGTAGTTGTTTAACTACCACCCCCTTTTTAACCCCCCGAGGCGTTAAATTTTAGTTTTCGCTGAAATACGTGTCTCATTATTTGCACTGGTGAGCATTTCTACCAAGTTTTAAGCCAATTTGGCCAAAAAAATATTTTTACCTAAACAAACTTTCCGACTCCCTTGCAAACCCCGAGGGGTTACATTTTAGTAATCGCTTCAATGCGTGTCTCTTATTTGCATTGAAGAGTATTTCTACCAAGTTTCAAGTTTAGTGGTGGTAGGACCCTGTGCAGGGTCCGTCCGGATCGCTACCACCATCTTATGGGTCGTTTTCAAAAATATTGTACATAGTTAAGGGCTTAATGAAAACAAAATCACGATCGCGTCCTTTGTATGACGAAAGTTAGTCATACAACCTGTATGGGTAACTTTCGTCACACAAAGGAATCAATTAAGTTTTGTTTTAATGAAAGCCCTTAACTATGTACAATTTTTTTGAAAACGTCCCTTATCCATTAACCACCCGCCAAGCTACAGTTTTCGCATTGTTGTGTTCCGGTGTGGGGATAAGACAACCGGTGAAATTACTAGCATAGAGGCATTCCATCTTAGGCCTCAGGGTTGGCAACGCATATGAGGTCTTAGGATTATAGTCTTGAGAATTCAAATGTCTATGGGTCTCAGATTCCACTTACCATCAGGTGGCCTGAGTGCTCGTGTGCCTTTTCCTAAACATTAAAAAAAAATTGACCAAAAAAATATGAATCTTTATTTTATCCCCTTAGGAGTACTTTTTTTTAAATTGCCAAAAGTTCTATTCTAACCCCATTTTCACCCCCATACCGATTGAATTTAAAAATTCTTTCATATTCCTCGCCAACGTTTTAATAACAACACCTGTGAAAAAAAACAGCTTTCTAGGTCTAAGGGTTTATGCTGGGCGTTTATGAGTCAGTGAGTCAGGACTTTGAATTTTATATATAAAGATAGTCATAGGTGACGTTGACACAAAGTCACGCTGCATTAATAGGCTGATTGAAATAAGTTTTTTCGTAAAGAAATATTACATACTTGACAACCTCTTTAGTTAATCTTTATCGAGATTAAAATTAAGCGAAGATAAGACAAAACGTCATAGATTAATTTTGACCGATTGTCATGCACGCAAGCATAATTACGTAATACATAAACTGAAATAGTTACATTGTAATGCGATATATGTATTTTTATTTACATGGATTTTTTATGCATATGCATAGGCTTTCAAATTGAAATACTAATTTGGTAACTTAAATTACTTCTAGCGTTATAAAACAATTTCCTGTATGTTAAATGATGTCACTTTTACGTCAGCGGCACGAAATGTGCGGGGTCTGGATATAGAAATTGGACAAAGATGTAATATCACCTGTTGCGGCCCTCGGCTCCTATGGGAGATGATGCAGAGATTTTAGTGCTGTCGTCAGTGAATGATTGTATTATATTGAATTACAATTATTTATTATATTCGTAATTCATCACTTCATTTATCAAATGTATGTGTCATATAATATAATAGCAAAATATTTTCAGGGTATCTTAAACATTCATAACATAGGTTAGGTTAGGTTGGACGTGTAAAGATTCTCTGAGAACATGATGGTTTCAGCAGAAAATGGCGTAAGATGAAATTAAATTCAGTGGAACTATATATTCAATGAAAGGTATTTCGATGAAATGATAGACACCCTATTATATCGTCGCACTTATGTTAAAGTCGCAAAACTGCAATTTGACTTCAAACGCCACTTGGTAAAATAGCGAATCTTCTACTTTTATTTTAAATCGAAGTGCACATTTGCGACTTTGGCATGGGTGTGACGATATTATATGACAGTTAAAAATACAGACAAAAATAGATTTATGCGTGTTCGTTTCTTGATGGTAGGGTTCTCCCCACGTTCTCTATAATTCGATTAACCGTCAAATTTTAATCTTGTCTAACCGCCGCGTGGTGACGTCATAACCGCGTTTGGGATGCGTTCTAAACTCCACCGTTATAGAATGCGAATGTGGATTCCCAGAGGAGAGTGCGGAGGACGTGGTGATGTCGCTGGAGCCGTGCTCGGGCGCGCGCGCGCACGCCGCCGCGCTCGTGAACGCCGTCCGCCTCAGCGAGCTGCGCGCCGCGCTCGCGCGCCACGGCCTCGCCGCCGAGTTCGTCGCCGGCGCGCTCGAGTGCTGCCACGGCACGCTCGCCATCCGCCGGGTAACTTACCTCACACACCTCCTGGTCATCCGTGGGTACGAATCAGAGCAGCCGCGGGTTGAGGCACGCCCGGCTCTCCTATTTTGCGCAAATTCGTACGCGTTCATGCGCCGTGCGCGAGCAGCGTGCGAGCGAGAGTCGGTCTTTTGACCGTGCTCAAAGGCGCTTCAGTGTGCGTTCCTCGCGTAATTTGGCATGTATCCGAGCGTGCGCGCACAAATTTGATAAAGTTGCTAAGCCGTTCCACCACCGAGGCGATTTCTTCGTCTTTTTGTTAATAATCCAGTGCATTATTACATGCCATTTTGGCATGTCGGCTGTCGGCGAGCACGCTGCCTCCCCCGCCTATGTTTATGTGCAACAATTTGGCTCGCGAGCAGCTCGCCGCGCGAAGCGAACATGCCACAGGCTGAGCCGCTCAGATTCGTACCCAGCTTAGCGACATTATATTTAAGGATTATAAGACTTGTCCATCAATTGCATTATTTCTACGACCCGTGTGGTTGCCGGGTTAGAATAGTGCTAGTCTTCCCGTCGTAAGAGGCGACTAAGGAAATAAGGGCTTGTAGTAGTACTAGGCGATGGGCTGAAACATGTCACTGCAACACTGGTGAACATTTTAGCTGGATTGTGCAAAATGTGGTTACATGATTATCAGCAAATTTAAAGTTGTTGGTATTCTATAGCTCTGCTTACGTCACTCTGGGTATGAAAGCGTGACGTTATGTATGTAACGCGAGCGACTAAGATGCAAAGATGCGTCAGCAAAGTCAAAAATTCAAATTACCAATTGACTGAGCTACATTGTACAATGCAAAAAGTTTTTAAGACTTTCTGTTTCGGATAAATTCGGTTAGTTACGGTTAATCTCGCAAAAAATTGTATGTACTTAAGTAAGAATTTATCCGAAACAGAAAGTCTTAAAACTTTTTGCATTGTACAATGTAGCTACATACACGGCTGATTGTATCATCAGTGCAAAACTTTATAATTCTCTCTCATTTACTTAAATGAGAGAGAATTATAAAGTTTTGCACTGATGATACAGTCAGCCGTATATGTAGCTGCATGCTGTATTTTGATCGCCACACTTCGAATGAAGTGTCGTGCTCTGTACGCCACGGAATCAACCATTTAGTAATTAAATAAATAACTGCCTTATTTCGAATTAAATGCATACAATACAGCCATTTGAAATACAGATCAATATCTTGTTTTTATGAGTTATCAGTCAAATTAGAAAATTGACGTTATTCCTTTAGCAATAGGTTCATATTCCATTGGCAATGTTAGTTGTATTTTGTGTCTTAGGAAGCTAATGTAAGTGTTGTTTCAGTTGGAGAACGGTCGGGTAGCGCTGGAAGGCGTGTTGTCGGAAGAATATTACAAAGTGAGAGAACTCTTGTACGACCAGTTCGCTATTGTGTAGCATAGTATTAGGCTTGTACATATTTATAAGGAATAAACAATTGAAACTTAAATGTTTTTCATTAATAACACGAAGTGACGGCGAGAGATGCTTCTATTTTTAGGGTTCCGTAGTCAAACTAGGAACCCTTATAGTTTCGCCATGTCCGTCCGTCCGTCCGCAGCCTAGCGCATAGACTCATACATATACATACGCCAACAAACGGTGCAATAAAATGTAAAAAAACGTTTTTTTTAGGGTACCTCCCCTACACGTAACGTGTGGATGTATTTTTTTTTCTCGTCTACCCTATTGTGTGTGTCGTTGGATAGGTCTTTCAAAAATATTAGGTTTGTGATAACAGTTTTTTGATGAAGTAACCCGTTCTTAAAATATTACGCTTTAAAGCGCAATTTTTTGTTAGACTTAAGTGTCGTCGTCCCCCGTCTCCCCTACAGCCAAATACTTAAATATCAGAAAAAAATCTTAAATGAAATCTATCACGACTAAGTAGACATCATTGGTTCTTGAGTTCTAGGCGATTGAAGTGTTTATACCTGCTAAAATCATCTAAGACGGCGCCAATTGACTTTAAATAGAAAATTAGTTATTACTTGTTGATTTTTATGTTTGTAGTACTTAACGGTTTCGGAACCCTATACTGAGCATGGTCCGACATGTTCTTGCCCGGTTTTTATTTTGAGAAAATGGACAACGTACAATTTGCGTTAAGCTACATTTATTTGCTACTTTAGCCCTGCCTTTTTACCAGCACGGCTAGCACATGACGGCGTGCGAGTTATGTCGCCCGAGATAGTCTACGTGTCTTTTTCTGACCTTTCTAATTACACAATGACAGGGTTCTCTGCCTTTTCGCCGACGAATCTTTGACAAATGCATCGTTTCGCAACCTATTCTTTTGCCAACCCGCTTTTTTTCTGTAACTACATATACTTCAGTATTTATCATTATATATCAGGTTCTACACGATGGTCCTGAAATAAATCCAGAAATACTTACAGTTTCGGAAAAAAAAACGCGGGTTGTCAAATCATCGATGAAATTGCAATTCCGCATAACTAATTCAATAAGTTGCAGAATGTGCCAATTGTTAGGAGTATTTTGCACCTGTGAGTATTAATAATTAAAAAGCAGAGACAATTTAAACTACGTCTTAAATACTCAGGTCTTTATTGCGCTGTCAACTGTGACGGATTACTCCGTCGTTGGCGTCCGTGATGCGGATATCCGACAATGGCGTCAAAAAGGTAAAGGTAACAACAGCAAAGTGATCCAACTTCAAATAAACAACAAATTAAATTAATATTTTATTCCACATATCTCCGGGACCGGCACATCATAATAGTATAAAAGAAAGAGTTCGAAATGAGTCATACACAATAAGACACAGGTATGGTTGGAGTCATCTAAACAAGTCACATTTGATCTGATTTTACACCGACTCAGCGGTATTCACAATTACAAACGAAAATATTTTTATTCCTACTCTGTTTTACAAAGTAAGATACAATTTGTGTAATGACATGTCACTTATGAAAAATTACCCAAAACAGTTTATTGAAAATAAATGTGTCAATTACTGCCAAACTGTATAATTATACGGTAGCATCTAAAGTTCTAAAAATATCTATACAACTCTTTTGTCAAATCAAGATTGCGTATGTTTTTGCAATTTGGATGTTACCATATTTTGTAGCTAACAGTGATAATCACAATCAATAGTATATGTATGCAGTACAGTCGACATCTTTAATTTTTGAGCCACTTTGAACACTGATTAGTTTTAAATAAATAAATAATAAATAAATATCACAGGACAATGTCACACAAATTGACCTAGTCCCAAACTAAGCTCTAGGCTTGTACTATGGGTACTAGACAACGATAAACATACTTAGATAGAGAAATAAATACTTAAATACATAGAAAACATCCAAGACTCAGGAACAAATACTCGTGCTCATCACACAAATATCTGCCCTTACCGGGATTTGATTTTTTGATTTTTCCGTAACGATGTTGTTATTATGATAGAGAAGTCTATGGTGGCTCCAAAGATGTAGACCGTACAATGTGCGACAGGACATCGTTTTGTAAACGTTTCTAAGAGATACCAATAACATTGTTTTGATAGCACATCAAATGAACTCGAAATTTACAAAGTGAGGAACAATCAAACTTCTCGTCAGCAAAATCATATTTTTTAAATATTAAAACATGCCAATAGCAGCTACGAAGTGATTTCTCCACTACAAGTACATCCTTTTATAGGTATGTTTACCGCCACAACGGATATCCGTCACCGATTAACCAGCGATGGGGACATATCCGCCATTAGCATAGAAAAGTCTGATTTGTTCATTTGCATGAATTTGAGAGGAAATATAGTTTTATTTTGTGTTGCAATGCTACTCTATGGTCTCCACTCTTAAGAGGTTTTAAAAATAATAATAAAAAATAACAATACCATTAATTAGCAGTTATAAAACTAAAGCCATCACCCTACCTTTGTCATCAACCTGTTCCTTTATCCATGGGACTACAATTACACAAATTTTGTAGTTCCATGGAATTAATTAAATACATCTCCCAACGTTTGGTCTGATCTGTAATTGCTAGATTCATTAGCTTATTGCTCACTCTAAAACCGAGGTAGTTTGTAAGAACACGGAAGCAGTGTAAACACAGATCAAATACAAATTAAGACACTTACTGGCTACGTCTGGCACACCCCTGCTAATTTGTACAACTATCACATACAGGAAATCGACACCATACGATACTTAGCCGCTATACTTAACTACAACAGAATGCAACTTAAGTTAAAATATTACCGCCGTGTCGTGTAGACCTACGAAAATTATACTAAAATTTTCAACGCCATTTCTTAAGGTGGGTACGAATTAGAGCAGCCTCGGATTGAGGCACGCACGGCTCACCCATTTTGCTCAAATTCGTACGCGCTCACACGCGGTGCGCGAGCAGCGGGCGAGCGGCGTACGGCGAGCCGCCGAGAGTCGGTCTTTTGACTATGCTCAAAGGCGCCTCGGTGTGCGTGCCTCGCGTAATTTTGACGTGTATCCGAGCGTGCCGCGGGAAGAACGATAAGTTTTAACTTGTTTTTGGGTGAAGCGCGTACAAATTTGATAAAGTTGCTGGGCCGTTCCACCACCAAGGCGATTTCTTCTTCTTTTTGTTAATAATTCGGTGAATAAACGCAGCCGCGGCTGTCATCGTGTCCGACGCCATTTTGAAATGACGGCTCGCGTCTAGCACGCTGCCTCACCCGCGCATGTTTATGTGCCGCCTGCCGAGCACTGGGGGCGAGCATGCCTCAGGTTGAGCCGCTCACATTCGTACCCAGCTTTATACACACACCAATGACAGTTAAAAATCCGAGCTAATATAAACTTTACGTAATAGATACTGAAGTCACTTGAGCTGTCAACCATGCCGGATTAATCCTTCATTGTCGGTTAACCTGAGGCGCGGATATCCGTCAATGGCGTTGAAAATTTAATATAATCGTCGTACTATCGAAATTTAATGGAAAAGTATTCAGAAGTTTGTAAAAATAATTAAAAATGGTATAGATACTTATTTTAAATATAGTTTTATCGCTACCAACAAGATATTTCCACATTCATTCGTATTTAACCACGGACCAGAAATCTATTGACTTAGTTCACTTGTAGATAATATATGGTTTAAATATATAAGTAGTTCATGATTGTATAATTCAAATTGGTAACAGACATACGAGGTATTTGTTATTACTTAAATTCTGTTCCACTAATATTCAACATCCATATAGATTTATATATACATAAATATGTCTCATGCCCCGTGATACGGAATCGATATATTAACAATACTGTTGATATATTACTATTTTTATTGTGCATATGCTTTTATTTAATCCCATTTCCATATTTATAAAATTCTTATTCCATAAAATAATGTTGATCCTTGTGAAAAATATATATTACCGTATGGAACAGCTTTGGAATTTATATTATTTGTTAAAAATATTTTCTTTTCGGTTTCTTCCATAATTATTACTTACGACAGCATTTCAGATATTTCAATAACATGTACTTATATACATTTATAAAAGTTTATGACTTATGACACAACCGCGCATTAACAGTACAAAGTAGGTTGCAACATATTCGCTGGGATCGCCTCACAAAACACAAGCTACTTATAACATGTCTATATTTCATTTATTCTGGTACTTTACTAAATGTAAACAAACCATGCCTCATTACCCCACAGACCACTAAGGATTTTTTTGGAAATACATAATTTCATATCAGGAGAAATGTTTTGCAAACGGTCATAGAGATTTATTTTGACGTACCTTACTTTTGAATTCACCAAAATATCATACCGGAAGTTTTCTATAACCGAAAAACAAGATGAAATTTTTCAGACTATTTTGACACAAGGACCAAAACTAAAGTAAAAGAAGTATTGGGAAATTAAAAATAGTTTACAGAAAGTGGCTGAGGATATCCAGCCACTTTTTGCATTTTCGGTTGGATTCAGTTCAATATATGACAAGAATCGTGTATAAAACATTAGCATACCAAAATTGAACTGATATGATATATTTTGCTCGAGAAATACGATTAATTGCAAATTAATATTTTTTTGTTATGCAGGAACAAAAATAACGTGAACTTTATATGTACAGTGTGTCACTTTGTCTAGCACTGGTTTGAGTTCAGACAGTTTAGTATAATTAGAATTTTACATTGTCATGACTCATGAACAAATAACAATATTTTAAAACTATCTAACTGACGGGCATCGCCGGTAATCTTCAGGGAGGGAAGATGACCGATTGAAAGATGCCCGTCTTTTACTTTTGACTGTTTACTGATTTACTCTATTCACTTGACATTGGCGACATTGGAGCTCTATTAATAAAAAAAAGATTTAGCTGACGTCGTTCACTTTTAATCCATGATGAAGCACATCCGGGAACGTATTATCACAAAATTTCTTAAGGGATCGCCCCAGTGCAATTTTTGCAACATTGAAACCTTACAGGTTCTTTGTTTACATGTAGTAAAGTACCTAAACAAATGAAGTACAAATAGTATGAAATAAAATAGCCTGTCTTGTCTGTCTATGTGTTCCGCTAAGGCTATTAAATGATGTGTAAAACTTAAATAGATTAAGAAGCGAAGCCGAGGCGGGTTGTTAGTATCTTATTTAAATGGTACTCTGAAGCTAGGCGACACCAAGCGCAAATGCGGCAACCACCAAGGAACGGAACATTATAATTAACATTATAACGACCTAGATAAAACTAGTGTTGTTTCACCAGGTTCCATTTGTGGATTTAAAACGAACTATACATAAAAGATCTGCCTCCTATTTCACCATCTTGACATTGATAGGTGACAGGTGACAATTCGCTATACATTGCAAAGTTAATAAGCTTTTACATCAGTGGGATTTATATCAGCTGCGCCATGTACACTAAAATGTCACCTGTCATTGTCAGGATGGTGAAATAGGGGGCAGTTAGTATGTCTTCTCTTAGATGAAGATCTCAGATATGACCTAGAGCAAAAGAAACTGGTCACTGCAGGTACAAATAGATGAACAAGCTGACCGGATTTTATTGATCTTGGGTAAAGTTGGGGAACAAACGGCACCTGGGATTTACAACGTAACCAGTCTGGAAGTTTCTTAATAAAGAAGTTTAAGCGTATTTTTGATCATTAATTAATATGCCAAGAATCAAATACTTATTAAAAACGAGAATAATTTAAATCAGAGTAAGTACATAAGATTCTGTTAAAAGTTTCATTTTTGATACAAACTCCCGTTGACTGTACTTGTTTGTTTATTTGCAGTCTGCCTACAAAGCACAACCTAACGAGTCCAAACTCTATGGGTCTAAGTAAATATCCCAGATCCTGTTACCACCTTTTGACGTGATAATATTGTATTCAAAATTCAAACTAAAATAAGAGGGTTAAAAAAACTTGCTTCTGTTAAAATGATACAGGTTGCTTCAAATATGAAAACAGCAAATAATTATTGTATTAAATAATTGCTGTCTACTCCATCTAACGCGTTAATAACGTCCATATTAATAAAAATACGAATCTGAAAATTCCTTATGAAACATCCAACGACGGTCACGTTATTCATATAATTAAGCTCTTAAATTAATTTCCAATCAACCAACGATTTGTACAATAAAACACCTAGCCCGTATAAGCCAATCAACATACGTAAATAGAAACAAACAAACGTCATATACGCGCCGAATACGACAAACTCGCAGAAATTCATTAAATAAATTCCTAGAGAACATATTGTATACATTTTAATAGAATTTAAATTATGGTACTTTAACGCGCGAGTAACGATGCCGGACGCTGGCGAGAGACAACTGAGCTATCGAGAATACAATAACACTATACTTTACCTATAGGCTAAAACTGTCCTTCTAACCTAATTAGCAGTATCTCAAATTCAATAGCCAATGGAGATTCAATCCTATTCCTGTTAGTAATAAGGTTGCAATTGCTACTGGAGTTATGTTCGAGATACTGCCATTTATGGCAGAAAAGAGGTTTCGACAGGAGCATGGTCTCCATAGGAAGAGTGGAGGGACTGAGAGGAGGGCTTTACCCAGTAGGGACACAAGCACTGCTAAAAAGGTGTAGGTACCTACGTCATAATCCGTTAAGGCGCTGGGTGTCTGTCTACCACAAACCTAAGTTCGTACTTCGCATTTCGCAGGACCAAATTCATGGCCAAACATTAACTCACGCAATCTGACATTAATCTCATTCCGGAAGCATTCTGCAATAATACTGCCGTCCAAAATAGATCGTTCCTTTTTGTTTCGGCCTGCAAAATACAAATGAGTCCAAAAAGTTGGGCATGCTAACTCACGCAATTAAATTTCCTGTGAAACTTTTCCGTTGTGAAAATTAGCCATACAATTGTAAGGATACGTTTAACTATGGTCCAACTTTTTGGACCTGACCCGTCTTGCAATACCTTAATTCTTTCTGGGTATATAATTATATTGTTAGGCCTAAAATAATTTGCATGAAAGTCTAGCCTTGTAGCTTTCATTTTTTCAGCATGATGTAATGATGAAAAAATTGGACTATTGTGGCAGACTAGGACCATAGTTGTGTGGGTTTACGGTACGTTATTAATTATTAATAAAAGATAATATTGTTGCCACTATAGAAAACACATGAAAACACGCACCTGTCATCACGCCAGCGTCACGACCGAAATCAATAGTCACATTAAAAAAAATCTCGAAATACTGTTTCCAAGTCAATTTAGATCCATAAGGGTGGCTCCCAAACCGAATATTATGTCCAATAATCTATTGCCACACTTATAAATGGCCTTTTAACACCTACGGCCTTCGTTATACCACCCTGTTAGTTATAGCGAGACCTCGCCGTCGCCTAATCTCGATCCTTACCATAAAACTAGATATATTTTATTATTATACAAAAATAGTAACAAGTTTTGTACTAAATCCGTCCGTTTTGTACATAGGGGCGCGGGGGAGCAACACGGCGACCGACAGAATTGACAGTGGACCTACCCCCTTTAGATTGCCTGTTCACAGCCATCGACCAGACTCAAAGCCTGTCAACTCATAAATAAATATTTACACAAGTGCCAAATTCGAAGAAACTAGATATCAAATATCATTTTTTAAACAACTCAGCACTTCACTTAAAATAAAACTAGTGACTTTAAAACAAATGATTAAATGCAGACTAAAAACGTGAAACGAGACGATGATATGTTTTTAATTTTATGACAACTAAATCAAGAATAAAAACGCATTCCCCGCGCCATTCTTAAATAAGTGAGTCCTTAACCTTACACTGTTTGTACACATTATAACCGTGTTTCAGGTTACGAAGTAGATCCGACACTTCCACTCGAGAAGCTTAAGGGTTTTGGCTACAAAGTTTTACTCTGCAGCCCGCTGGATACTAAATACAGAAGGTAGCAGCAAACAACTTCTCTACTGTGATGCACTGCCTCGTCTATCAAAATTTTACAGACATTATCACTGTTTTAGTTCTTAATTTCACATAAACTCATTCGTTGTTCCGACTATCCTTAAAACGAACCTATATCCTTGATCACGCCTCGATCACTTCGACGAATGCTCCAAACCACAGTCTCACTACAAAACACTTCTGCTCCCAACATTTCCATCAGCAACCCGTCGAAAGTTCCAACTAGTCTAGAACGTTCACGACTGGCCTAAACACTACCGCGCCTAATTGCCTCACGTTCCAAAACAAAACACGACCGTTTCCACTCACGTTTCAAAACCGAGAACGATCACTTCCGATCCAGAACATTCTAGTCTTCCAAAAATGTGAGCTCCTCGCGTCGCGTCCAGCGTGTCCGCTTGCCTTCCAGAAGGTTCTAGATGGTTGTGGGTCGGGGCGGCTTACCGCAGACAGGCCTCGAGCATCTCGACGAAGAGCTTGTTCATGGGCGCGCGGCGCTCGCGGTGCACGGCGGCCCAGAAGCGGCGCACCGCCACGTCGGCGAGCCGCAGCGCCGGGAGCACCAGCAGCAGCTGCTGGAGCGCCGCGTTCGCGTTGTACGGCCTACAAACAAAACGTTCTTCAATACGTTATTGCCGACATTCAATGTAAACTGCACATCTCGTTCATAATGTGCATGGTCAGACGTAGGAATCCACGGGGCAAAATTTTATGACAGATAAGGAGTTCCAATATCGATAAATAATCATCGATGCTTGTTCCATATACGTGTGATCGCTCCAAGTTTTGTCGGGTTTGGGTTTTTATTGGGACTGCATTCCCCTACCAGTGCCATATTGTTTAAGGTTAATACAACTAACACCTTAGACTAAGTACCTATTCTTGCTAGCAAAATTATGTGTCAATTATGTTACATGAAATAAATAAATAAAAATAAGTGAAACAAAATAATAACGTAATTCTCTTCTAAGTGATTTTTTGAAACTTAACTCATCAGATTTTTGATACTTTACTTATCATCATAGTTTTTTTTTTATTACTGTCCCATTATTCTCCAAGTATTGTTTCATAGTTAATGTCTAAATAGGTAAACTACTTCTATCTAATAATCTAAAGAGGTTTGGTAAAGATATAATATTAACTATTCCGTAGTGCAATTTTATACCCAACAATTATTTAAAATTTGCTTTGTGTGAACTTCATACTTGTCTTCAGAACAATACTTACAAAAAATACACGCAATTCTAGGGGCGATCACTAGTATACGGAACAAGCATCGATTATTGAGTTTATCGATATGGGAAGTCCTTACCTGTCATAAAACTTTGCCCCGTGGATTCCTACGTCTGTACATGATCATAATCTGAACCGACTTTAAAAACGGGGAGGTCATAGTTTTTTTGTATGTGTATGTTACCATATTTCACTGCCATCTTATTCTTTCATAAGTAGGGCCTATCTCAAGGCTGATCGTCCTAAGTTTTATCTAAAGTAAACGGAACTCCTTAATAATTTAAAGTAAATTTTAAACATTTAATGAGACTTTTTAAACGGCAATTGGCATTCAAAAATCTTCTAAACCTTCCATTCCCAGTTTTTTATTTAATACGTTTTGTAAGATATTTATTTTATTTTTTGTTTTCACTAGGCTACCAACGCTGTTAAATAATTTTATACTTTTAAAAAATACCTAATAACCCTGTTAAAATGTTCAGTACCTAGTAGTTTTTAGCAATATTTCTAATATGCTTGAGGCATTACACATTATCAAAACCAAAGCCAAGTTCCATACAGTGAAACGAACAGAGTCAATCTCTTCTGCTGCCTCAAACGTAACATATTTTAAGAGTTTATAATATATCCCCGTGGTCTACTGGATTATTAAACTCGTCTCTTAAATGCTCATCTCAAGTAACGTCAAAGTAAACGTCAAACCATAGAGAACTGTTATTTTTGACGTATCGTGAGACGGAATTTAAAAGCGAGATCAGTGTATTAATACTGGAGTGACCTGAGCGCGGAGACGGCGTCGTTGAGCGCGGCGAGTATGGAGTCGCGGAAGCGGCGCAGCGCCGCGTGCTCGTCGATGCGCGCCTCGGAGTTGGCGAGCGCCAGCGCCTTCAGCAGGTAGCACTCCTCGCGCAGCGCCGCCGCGCGCTCCAGCCGCTTGGCCACGCCGGTCACCTGCGAACATCAAACATACACATCTCATAACTCTGTAATAAACTTTTTTCTGATGCTTGTTTTTAAGGTTCCGTAGGCAAACTAGGAACCCTTATAGTTTCGCCATGTCCGTCTAAGAGACTCTTAGTACTAGAAAGGTATAATTTGGCATGAATATACATATTAGTCATTCCAAAAAAGTGGTAGAATAAAATGAAAAAATATTTTTTTTTAGTATACCTGCCCTACACGTAACTTGGGGATGTTTTTTTTTCTTTCTACCCAAAGAAAATTATTGCGGGTTTTGTGAAAACAATTTTTCGATTAAGGGATTCATTTATGCAATATAAGCGCTAATTTTTGTAGAGTCAAGTGTCGTCGTCGACCCCCTCCCGTACAGCAAAACTACAAATGCATATTTTTTTCAAAAAAAATTAAATGACGGCGCATAGAACGAATTTACAAGGAAAACTATCACGACTAAGTAGACATCATGGGTTCTTGAGATACAGGCGTTTAAAGTGGTTATACCTACTAAAATCATCAAAGAAGGCACCAAATGATTTTAAATAGAAAATTAGTTATTACTAGTTGATTTTTACGATTGTAGTACTTAACAGGTTCGGAACCCTACACTGAGCATGGTCCGACTTGCTCAGTGTAGGGTGCCGCAGCTTGGGTTAAGACAACTTGGGACTCGTATAAGTTTGTATGACAAACTTTCCGCACTTGCATAAAAATGTACTATTAACGGCGAGCCTAGTTACCTTCATGCCATGTATCTTCCAGTAACTTACTGCCTCCCTAGTACCTTGTAAGAGCTCTCTTCCTTCTAGACCCTATCTATACTAATCTATACTAATACTAGCGACCCGCCAGCGGCTTCGCCCGCTGCAATTTTTTTTTCTCTCATGTCACTTAGGGGTATGATAATAGATGTTGGCCGATTCTCAGACCTACCCGATATGAACACAAAATTTCATAAAAATCGGTCGAGCCGTTTCGGAGGAGTATGGTAACTAACACGAGAATTTTATATATTAGACTAGCGACCCGCCCTCGCTTCGCTCCGGATTAAAGTATTATACATATAAACCTTCCTCTTCAATCACTCTATCTATTAAAAAAAACCGCATCAAAATCCGTTGCGTAGTTTTAAAGATTTAAGCATACATAGGGATATAGGGACAGAAAAAGCGACTTTGTTTTATACTATGTAGTGATTATAAATAACTAGACGACGCACGACCGCCGCCAAACCCAGCGGTCCTGAGGGCAGATATTTGTGTGATGAGCGCGAATACTTGTTCCTGAGTCTTGGATGTTTTCTATGTATTCAAGTATGTATTTCTTTATATAAGTATGTTTATCGTTGTCTAGTACCCATAGTACAAGCCTAGAGCTTTGTTTGGGACTAGGTTGATTTGTGTGAGATTGTCCCCTGATAATTATTTATTTATTTATATCTCTGGATCTACTGAATCGATTTAGATAAGGAAGGACATAGGATACTTTTTATCCCGGCAAATTGAACAGTTCCCGAGGGAATAGCGATTAACGCTATTCGACACTATCAAATTGTGTTTTAATAATGTCGTCTACATACACCTGAGTACAGCTCGCTCGCCCAGATACAACTACATATAAATGAAGAAACTGTCTGGCTGATCGATCAACGCACAGCCGAACCCGCTGGACCTAGGGACTTGAAATTACGAGGGAACTTTCCTTAGTTATCCTAATAGTGTACCGAGAAGGGATTTTTTGGAAATTAATCCCCTAAGTGGGGAGGCGGCAAACTAATTCTTCGCGTACGATGTCGCGGGCGATAAATGAATGATGATAAATGTGAAAGTAACTTTGACGCTTTCATGGATAAATCGCTGATCCAATTTAGATGAAATTCATGACTGATATGATTCATGATACTTTTCCGTTGTGCGACAAAAATTAGCCATACAATTTGTAAGGATACTTTTCGTGGCACAGCGGAACTGTTTTCACTTTTCTTGTTTGTATGGTTAACTACGCTTAACTATGGTCCAACTTTTTGGTCGTCTCTGTCTTTCTGTTTGTTACGCTTTGACGAATAAATCGCTGATTCAATTTAGGTTTTCGAGTCCCTGGTCCCGGAGATGGACGTAGGGTAGTATTTATCACGAAAAGTCGGACGGATTCTGACGGAATAGCGATAAACGACTTCTAGGCGGACAAAGTCGCGGGAAACAGCTAGTGGGTAAGGTCCAAAAAGTTGGGCACGCTAACTCTCGCATTTTCCATGATACTTTTCCGTTATGCCACGAAAATTAGCCGTACAATTGTAAGAATACTTTCCGTCACACAGCGGAACATTTTTCGCCTTTGTTGTTTGTATGGTTGACTACGCTTAACTATGGAACAACTTTTTGGTCCTTACCCTAGTATCTTTATAAGAATGTGGCCTACAATTTCCGAAAATTATTCCGTTCCCAAATTTTCCCACTGGCATTTTTCTCCAGTCACCTATTTTTAATAGTTATTTTATTATTTCTTTTTCTTTTTTTTCATCGCATTTTTTTTAATACTAGGGCTTATATTTTCTTGTTACCATGTTTTAATAGTGTTGATTATGATAATTGCAAATAGTAGAGTTAGGTTATAGAATCATATGTAGGTTTAGGTTATGTTAGTTTTATAGCAGGCCGAAGGGCCAAACCACTCAGAAATAGGAGCTCCGCGGTAGTTATTTTTACCATTGGGATTTTTGAAAAGATAAAGTGGGAAAATATGGGAACGGAATAATTGAAACGAAACAAAAATGTTTTTCGGAAATTATAGGCCACACTCCCTTATAATCCAAATACTAACCTGTACAAACAAGTCCCCAGCTCCTAGCTCCCGAGCCTGCTGCTCATCAAGAGCTAGGTCAGAGGCGAACCGCAGCCGAAGAGTGCCTCCCGCGGCCACCGAGCGGTACGCCAGCATCAGAGACAGCATCTCCGCCCATGTGCTTTGGAGGAGGCGCATCTGGAAACATATAAACAGCTATTATCAATACATAATAAGACCCAATACCTGTGGTAGCATTGTAATTTCAACCTTGTTGGGTTAGTGATAAGGTGCCTTTTATATTTGGCATTATTCAGGAGATTAAATTAATTGAGAACATGCATGAAAATCAGAAT
The DNA here is from genome assembly GCA_949316455.1 of Acleris holmiana. NCBI lineage: Eukaryota > Metazoa > Arthropoda > Insecta > Lepidoptera > Tortricidae > Acleris > Acleris holmiana. The sequence goes on from OX438778.1 coordinate 4,317,953, forward strand.
TGAATTTCATTGATACGATGGATTTAGAAAAAAATGTAAAAAAAACCCATATAAAACGCAATACTTACACTAAGTTCTGCCCTCCTAAGCTAAAACACAGTATGTCAGATTCAATTGCCAAAGTAGATTCAATCTTCTCTTGTTAGTAATAAGGTTTTGATTGCTACAGGAGACTTATCTGACATACTGCTATTTGGCTTAGCAGGGCAGAGTTATGACCCGTTTATTAAGTAGAAACAAACTTGTTAAATTTGTTAAACTTTTTTAATGTTTAAATTGTTTTTTTCGGCATCCTCATTTTATTTACGTAATATTCTAATTCAACGATATTGGCTTAAATATTGGCTTTTATTGACGAAATAAATGCAAATTTCTTTATAAGGTCCTTATATTTTAAACATGGAACAACAGCTGTGACGTCATTCCCGTCGTCGATTTTGTATGGAGTATTTTTGCAGGGGGTCTGAATTGTGACTTTTTAAAGCTTCATATTTTAAGAAAAAGTTATTCGACAATTAATTCGCGTATATCCTCTTCTTCATAGCACATTCCAGAGAGCGTGAGAAAAAAAATATCCATATTCCCTATTCGACACAGTACTGGCCTCATAAGCCAATACGCAGTATCTTAAATTCAATAGCCAAAGCATATTCAATCCTATCTCTTTGATAATAAGGTTGCATTTGCTACAGTAGTTTTGTCTGACATACTGCATTTTGTTTTAGCAAAGCAGAGTATACAGTCGGCCATATAAGAAGCTGCACTTTTGTACCATGTCGCTTTAACGCCTTTGAGAGACTAATGCAGCAGTTGAAACAAATGACGTCAAAGTGACAAACCACTAAAGTTTGGTACATACAAAGGTGACCATACGCGCTCTTTAACTACAAAATTATAAATCTCCTTAACATAGATTAAAAGAAAGTCGCTTTCCGCGTATGTCTGACTGCCTGTATATCCGCTCTTTTTTTCCTTGAGAAAGATGTTTTTTTGTCCCATCGAAACATATGAACCGCCATATTATTATTCCATAAATTAACCCTTTTAAGAATTAGGAACCTCTCAAAATTAAACCGGCGTTTTTAGATATCCAGCACACAGTAACTTGCGCTGAGTAGAAATTATTTAAAAGAAAAACATACAGACATAGCCAAAGTATTTCTTATAATATCCATTAACCACCAGCCAAGCGACAGTGTTCGCATTGTTGTGTTCCGGTGTGGGGATAAGATAACCGGTGAAATTACTAGCATAGAGGTAATCCATCTTAGTCCTCAGGGTTGGCAACGCATTTGAGGTGTTAGGATTATAGTCTTGAGAAATCAAATGTCTATGGGTCTCAGATTCCACTTACCATCAGGTGGCTTGTGTACACATTTACCTTCAACTTCAATCCAGTTTTTTTTTTATGTTAAGGTGAAGGCTCACGAGCACTCAGGCCACCTGATGGTAAGTGGAATCTGAGACCCATAGACATTTAAATTCTCAAGACTATAATCCTAAGACCTCAAATGCGTTGCCAACCCTAAGGACTAAGATGGAATGCCTCTATGTTAGTAATTTGTGGGGACTTTCCAATTTCTCAAGATTAAAGTACAGTCACCATCAGATAGATCTAACCGGACAGCGAGCCCAAAAAAATGTGTTGCAATGGATTCCCAAAAAAGACTAACACGTGAAACCGTCAGAAAAATGACACGTAACACTTCGTTTAAATTATTTGCTTGGATAAAAAATCAAGAAGATGTAACTGCATAGTCGACCGAAAAGATTTAACTGGACAAACATTCAGTGTATCTAAGGTGACAAAAGTTCAAAAAGATCTTTCAAAATACCTCTTTACGGTAAAACTTTTTGGGAAATTTAAAAAAATCAGGACAGAAATGACAAATGCCAATATTGACATTAAGCTCACAATGTAAACAATAACCATAATATTCTTCATATGTTCAGCGTACAAGAGTCGTTTTAAAATATTATGCGTGCTTTTCAAATATATGCGAAAACGTTAACCAGTTTGTCGCCGTGACCAAACTGCCGCGCCGCCTCGTGTCGACGGTATGTTGCCGTGGTCTCCTGTTGGTTACTCTCGCCGTACCGCCCCTAAACTTGATCAGTTTCCAGCAGCCGTTCATGTGATCACATGAACGGCTTTGAAACCAGCACGATGGTCTCGTGTATGATGCGTGTTCAACAAATAATCTCAACGCAGTTTCGTCTCGTGCTGCGAATCACAAACACGAGATAGCTTGAATCAGCTTATTGCTCGGTGTGTAGTGTTTATTTATGTGTGTTAATTGTATAAATAAAAATAAAATTTACTTTAATTTGAACGTATCCCTTTATAACTTTTATGCTGCCCCTTTTTGTAAGCTGATAGAACTTGCAATTTTGATAAGTTAGATCAATTTGCAAACCATATTTCTACCACTTGCTGCTACCGGATTGCGCTGAAATTCGGCATATTTATGTAAGTAAGGTGACAATGCAATATTATTATAAAGTGGTCATAGGAACTTCGCATCGAAAAAAGATAGCCCCATCGTGTTTGGGCTCGTTGGGTTTTTCGGTATAAGCAGTGATTACTGTGAACAAAAACGTACAGACCTTAACCCAAACCCTTGTAAGTAGGTACCAAAAACAAAATTTCGGCAGACACTTATCTCAGCAATAGCTGTTTTAAATATAATTTAAGGTGTCAATATACAATTTAGCCCTTGAGGATTTCCTATGGCTGCCTTCTGTCTCCATCAGCATAGCTCGATGGGACCGTTATTATTAATTATTATTATAAGTAAATAAAATATTCTCATCCAAATCGCATAAGTACGAGTATGTTAGTTACAAGTGACGCTAACGTAAGTGTGTTAAAAATACTGCACCAAGAAAAGTAAAAACAGTAAGAGTAAAAGAGATGTCTAAATTCTGTCACGGCGTAAGTAACAAATATCGCGTAGGGGAGGCCGGGGCTTGTTTTAACGAGGATAAGTATTAACACGTCAATAGCGGCCAAATTACTATAATCTAAACCTCGTTTTTTTATTCCTTCCATGGATTATGATATGATACCAAATACGTAGTGACCCATCAGTT